>CM068824.1:69656311-72056311 GCA_028554795.2 Sinohyriopsis cumingii
CAGGAGGTAAATTTGTTCATCTGAATATAGATATGCATTCTAATATTTATTTACAGTGATGCTATAACCTGCACACTGTATAAAACACAGAATCAAATTTGATGGATCTTTCTAGAACAGTATAATACACAAATGCTTTGTCTTGTATTTCATCACCGATAGATATACCCTGAATATTTTAAGATCAAAATTCCAATGGGAACTGCCAGCTCCCCCCACTCCCCAATTAAATAATGTCGATGAAATATTCTTATATGTGATTATGTTTTAACATATAAATAGAGATGGATGTATGTAGGAAAGTGACTATTTCTTATATTTTGTTTAGCGCATAAAATTACGCTCTGCTTTGTTGATGTGATATTATGGATGTAGAATCTAGCAATGTTGCATATATTCCATAAGTTTAAAAACAATGTATCAATGTAGGTTTGTTTCTTCTTTTTTTTTTGTATTATGCATTAGTGATTTTATTAACCTTTTCTGATTCTGATGCGTAAGTCGGTAACAAAGTTAAGAATAAAAGGAGGAAAAAACTTATATGTTTATTTCAATGTCTGTTTTACAAACCAATCTTAATTTTGAATGACAGTTTAGAACATAAAATAATGCACTATGTTCATTAGCAGTGCCAGTATTAGTATAACAGGAGATCATGGACACAATATACTAACTCATAAGGAAACGTCACAGCGAAACTACATTTTCGAGAACAATTCTCCGGTGAATTATAACAGATTATCTTGTTGCCTAATTAGTCACTCGAAAACGATGATATAGTTTAGGAGATATGTTGAAATCATCCATTCATACGATGCCACCAATCCTATAGCTGATGATGAAAAGATGATTGTTTGCTTGAAAAATATAACTTTGAACGTACTCATCGCAAATGATTTTCTGAAGAAGGCTTCATGAAAGCAGATTTTTTTGTTATTACTTTAAAACGGAAAAGGTCTCCAATAAATTCGCGTCACAGTTCTGGGCAAGGCATTACTGCCTCCTCTATAGAACAGAAAGGAGATGTCAGAAGGAGACGTTGAAAACCCTTCAGTCCTCGCAGACACGTTCAGAAAAAGATTAAGAAAAGAAGAACAGCAGTCAGGGAATTTGATTTTTTTCATTACTAACTGAAAAAATAAATGATGCACAGATATTCTTGCGAAGGATCTAATTAATATCTTGATCATTTGGCTATGCAACCAGTGATGACGATGCAAGAATCCCGATGGGTAGAGTTTCATCCTGTGTTATTCTTGGCCACCTCAGGTTTAACTTGTTTTTGTGAAAGTCAAAGTTCTCCAAACGGACGACGTCATTACATGGTAAGATGCTGAATAGCTGCGTCAACAATCTCATGCAATTTTTTGTCATGGAAGTCGATTTGTAGTTGAGTAACAAACTGGTGAGTAGCAGGATGTACACTGTACCCGGAAAATTTCTTGACGTGCGGAAAAGAAGCTAAGAACACACGGCAAAAGAAAATTAAACAAGGATGCAGTTTAGAAATAACTGATCGTTTTCATCTGGATACATGAATGCAGGACAAGCGTTCGTGTGCATGTACGATTGAGACTGGATTGAAATAATCCCGTGTTCCATTTGATAGTCAATGCTAATTGCTTTGCATATTTAATTGGAGTTATTTTTTGTGTTCATTATATGTGATAGATAATTGTAATTTGGACTTGATCTTGTCCAAAATTAAGTTCTTTTTCTACCTGACCTAATTCATTGATATTGAAATGATGGGTCTACCTGTTGTTTACCACATGTTCTATTTAGTAACAGACCTTCAAATTATAACTAAGATTGTATCTTTAAAACATTTGAACCCTTCCAGAATGAAATTTGCATTTTTCACTTTGTGTTTTAGGTAAATAAATTTTTTGTTGAATTTTACAATATTTTATGTTACTTTGTTTCAAAACATAGAGTAGAGACACAAGAGTGCAAAACGTACATGAAAGATGCCGAGCTCTACTTACTTCGTGTGGATGTATTACTTAAAGTGGGAAACGATACCAGTCAGACTCTCAGCAGAACGACAGCCAAGTGTCCTAAACGACCAGTAGAAGTCAAAGCATTCAACATTGACTCTGGACTCCAATCCAAGATGGATGATCGTGTTTTCTAAGAACATCCACCCAAACCTTTGCTCACTGGCACTGTGAACAATGCGGCCTTCGATGGAACTAGAAAACAAAATTCTTTCCAGTTCCAACTCGTCAATGTGCCCAAGATAGATAGACGTTGTCTTTAGGACCTTTCTAACCTAACTTTTTCCAGAAAAAGTATTTGAGATCTTACATGTCTCTCTTTGAAGTATGTGGTAAGTTAGGTACCAACAGCAGCCACTGTAATTCGTACGACCATTATGAAGGAGGATATGTTGTGTGAGAATTTAATTTCACGACAGACACAGGTAGTGAAAAGGGGCATTTCCAACCTATTAAACCGGGGTTTGTGTGGAACATTTATTTATAATTGTCTGGAGAACACAGTAAACATCATATCGTATGCAGAATTTGGCAATCATCTGGAAATAAACAGTTTGAAATAAGCGATCTCAGTCTATAAGAAGAAAAAGAGATGGAACACGTATCTGTGCAGGTAGGGGAAGAGAATGTTTTCTATCCAGAACAACAGCAACAGCTACAGACCACAAGTGGAGAAGTACGAAATAAAGTCATGCTGTTAAGATGTCCAAAACTAGAACAACACCTAATATCCTGTTATGCATATGACTTGGCTGGAAAAACAACAAATAGGCAAAGACCGTATTATTTCATGTCGCTAGCTAGCGAATATTGTCATATTTGCCAGATATCATCAAAGTCAGAACCAACACGACAACTGGAAGAGTATCTGGGAGATAAATGGGCCCTCATCTGAAAAGAGACGTTTTTGAAAACGTTGTCATTCTTTGAAATATACTCAATTAAATAATGTGAGATTACAAGGACCATATTCTATTGTGTTTATTTTCTTCACCAACGCAGTCTGGTGTTTTCTTTATAACATTAAATGATAAAAATTGAAGATGGAGATAGAAAATATATGCAGGCCTCGCAATGCGTAATACTAAAGGGGCATGGTGAGACCTACACGTTCTGGATATCGTCGGCGTTAATTTCTCAACGATCCATGACGACCAACAAAGGTCCTTTTCTGGATGACTCACACTTCTTTGAAAGGATATACTTCTCTGAAATAACGTTTGCTTGTATGCAGAGTATATCTTTGTCTTCCGCAGAAATTTCTATTAAAGTGCAAAAATGTATTTTGAGGCTATAGTGAATATGTATAAACACTACCTAACCTTTGTCTAATGTTAAACCTGGAGCATAATAACTTGTGAAGTAGAGAAATTCTGTTGAAAGAAGAGAACTCGACACTCCAAAACTTTGACCAAAACAACTGCATAGTAGATTTCATTTGGGCTCCATCACGTTCCTGTGAACGAAAGGCAGATAAAGAAGCCAAACTACTTTTCCGTTATCACACACTACCCATGGACAATACAGCTTAATCAGAAAAAGATTAAACTCAGGTGGGAAAGGGGATGGAATAACAACCTAAAGGGCAGATCATAAAGGATGTTAGTGAACAAATTAATGCCCCCAAATTGCACAATCCTATTGACTTTAAAATTATAAATAGATTAAGAACCGGACAAACTCTCCTCGCAAGTAGCTTTGGATGGTCTTACGTACAAACAGTGCATTGGGTATATACTGCCCTCATTGTCCCAACCCAGAGGTCATTGATCACGTGATAAATGAATACCAGAATATAACAATAACAGTGCAAAGGAAATTGATACAAGCAAAATAGACCAAACTTAAAGCCTCTACATCCTATCCAGATCGTTTCAAAGTGAATAACAATTTCCAACGTACCTGTCAGAATTTACTCGTTTTCATTTCACAGGATGGAGAAAAGAAAATACAATTCACATAAACTTAAGAAGGAGGAATAGATCTTAATTTTGAAACCTAATCCTAAGCGGGGATGAAGGAGAAACTGATCAGCTGAGGAACGGAATGACTGTGGGTTTGAACCACAACGTACCAGAGAATATCACTATGAATGTCAGAAAAATGCCACAACAGTCGGATATATTTTACATTTTGCTATTCGCCAAGGCATTCGTACCTACCTGACTTCATTTTACAGCAGGATCATCCTCTGTACACATGTGCAAGCTTGTTTTGCAGATCATGTTTTTCAAAAAATCGGTCTTCAAATCGTAACACACCCACAATACAACACAACTCAACTTTTTCCAAACTTGAAAGATTCGTTATGGAAAAATCATTATCAGCTAAAAAGAACAAAGGGATGTAATTTCCGGATAGCAACGAATGCTTTATGCTACTGGGCTTCTATCATTGTTCAGGAGATGGGGCATACAATTAGAGAAACTCATTAAGTCAAAATAATGTTACTTTGAAAAGTACTACTAATATTATTTTAAACAATTAAGTAAACCTTTTTACAGCATTTGTTATATAACTTTTCTGTATCAATACACGAAATTTAAGTTAAACATCACTGCTCAAATTGGGCATTATTTGATCGTTAACAAGAAAAGATGACATGGTCACTGCCATATGAGGAGTAGATCACGAAGACCAACATTGGTTTGGAACATTATACTGCTCAGGTTGGCTTCGTGCATCAATGAATAGTTTTGACAGAGTGAAATATGTTGCATTGGAAACAAACACAACCACTTGAAACTGGCATCTAGTCATCAAATGGTACGTGCTTTTGGTAAAGACAAAAACCATGACAGTAATACACACTAAGAGACATGCACTATATAAACAGCGAAAAGCTGAAAAGCACTTAACTATTTTAGTTTACCGTATAATTAGCGTGAGTTAGAATAAGAGAGGTGGCTATAACTAATTAACCATGACTTTATTATAAATAACAAAATGCTAAAATAGTGTGGTGTTGGTCCCAACGTCTGTATATCTGGCATACATTTAATGACTGCATACTACTTTATCTGGCATATACTTATCTGTATGTACTATATGTATTGGATTTCTTATAACACTCCCTGCACACAATAAACCAGGACTCGAAGGTGCGCAAATGATGTACATGTAAATGCAGATCAAACAGTTTAGTCTGTTTGCAACAACAAATAGGCAAAGATCTTATCACTTCAAGTTTCAAATGTAGAGCGTCGTAGGTTGCAGCCAATCGGAACGGATTACATAAGGCTGTTTCTATATCTTGACAGGTAGACATTACTGAAACAAGTAAACATGTTTTCTGTTGTTGTTTTTTTAAAAACGGATGAGCTACTTGGATCGCGCGGTATATAAATTTAAAATGCAGTCAATCCGTCAAATTGTGCATATGAATCTCCATTAATTAATCTACTGATTAAAATATTATAGATGGTGTTAGCTGTTAGATTACAATTACTTCAGTAGTAGTAGTAGTAGTAGTAGTAATAACATTCTGCAAGAACCACCTTTCTTTTCTAAACATGAAAATACCAAGCTATCAATAATATATGTATATAATAAACACACTGATTAGAATATCTGGAATAAGTAGATGATCAAATGTTTATTTATTCCGGGAGGAAAATGTCGTAAAAAAGAATACGGATGTTCCCAACCCGGAAAAGAGCTTTAATGTTGCAAATATTGATCAAAGTCTCAGATAAATAAAGAATGTGTAACCGCCGTTTGATTACAGAAAAAGAACACAAGATTAATTCGTATTTGAATTCGTCACGAGTTTAATTTATTGAGGTTTCGCCGAACTTCTCAAAGTTTCAGGAACTCTTCATGAGATAACATGAAAAATATTCTACATATTGGTGGATATTAGTTTCCTTGATATGAATATTTGTAGAGATAGAGTTATCAATAAGTTTTACTAAATTTATATCTAAAAGTGC
This sequence comes from Sinohyriopsis cumingii, assembly GCA_028554795.2. NCBI lineage: Eukaryota > Metazoa > Mollusca > Bivalvia > Unionida > Unionidae > Sinohyriopsis > Sinohyriopsis cumingii. The sequence continues at coordinate 69,662,244 of CM068824.1, forward strand.
AATATGCGTACTAGATACAGTATAAGTAAATCCAATCGTCCGGTGAAAATGATTTAAGCAATCAATATATTTTTTCAGTTCTTCAGTTGAATGGTTCCAGATCATAAATATGTTATCTAAAAATCTGAACCAAAGAGATGGATTAAACTTTTCGTTTTGAAGAAACTATTTTTCTAATTTATCCATGAAAAGGGAAGCGCGTGAAGCAGCCATATAACCACCCATTGCCGTATACCTACATAAGTAGTGAAGTGGGGCACCCTAGCGACAATGGGAATTAGTATTACAGACCCCCCCCCCCGGGCAACTCTAGCGACAATGTAAATTTAACATGGGGAAAAATCATGGGCAACTCTAGCGACAAGGGAAATTAACATGGGAATAAATCGTGGGTCTGTTTAGCGACAAGGGAAATTAACATGGGGAAAATTGTTGGGTCACTCTAGCGACAAAGGAAATTAACATGGGAATAAATCGTGGGTCTGTTTAGCGACAAGGGAAATTAACATGGGGAACATTGTTGGGTCACTCTAGCGACAAGGGAAATTGAACATGGGAAAAAGTCTTGGGCCACTCTAGCGTCAAGGGGAATTGAACATGGGAAAAAGTCTTGGGTCACTCTAGCCTCAAGGGGAATTGAACATGGGAAAAAGTCTTGGGTCACTCTAGCCTCAAGGGGAATTGAACATGGAAAAAAAAAATCCTGGGTCTGTTGAGCGACAAGGGAAAATGGAACAGGGTCGGGACCCTATTTTAATATGGTCCCGACCTGATGGGTCTATGAAAAGGGAACATACGAAAATTGAAACAGGGAGGGGTCTCTATTTTTAAAAAAAAATAAAAAATAAAAAAGGGTAGGCAATGAAAGTCAAGATCTTTTCGAGACCTATGAATGGCTCTGAAAAGGGCCTTTGGTTTTATGTTCATATATCCTTAATATTATATCGTGGATAAACACCCATGTATCTATTTATAGCTATAATCAGCTTAAATTCCTATGAAATCTCACTATCTATTTATACTACAACTTGTGGGTTATTCCTTTGGAAAATCCCACTATCTTTTTATAGCCTCAGCTTGAGTGACGTTCCTGTTTATGAACTCTAGTACATATGTATAGCTACAACCTATGGAAATCCCCAAGCCCATATTTATAGTCTCAAAATTTCCAGCGTCAGTGACGTCACTGTACTGAACACTAGGGGATAAATGTCAAGAGTGTTGCAAGTGGCTGACCTGAATACACGCTACTGTAGGTAGGTAGGTAGAGTGTATCTGATAGGGATAAAGTGAGTTTTATAGGGACAAAGAGAGACCAATACACACACACACACACACACACACAAGGTACGTGCGCAGACATACACACACACACACACACACACACACACACAGAGGAAAGAGGAAAAAAACAAAACCAAACATACTAGCTATAATCAGCTTAAATTCCTATGAAATCTCACTATCTATTTATACTACAACTTGTGGGTTATTCTTTTGGAAAATCTCACTATCTTTTTATAGCCTCAGCTTGAGTGACGTTCCTGTTTATGAACTCTAGTACATATGTATAGCTACAACCTATGGAAATCCCAAAGTCCATATTTATAGTCTCAAAATTTCCAGCGTCAGTGACGTCACTGTACTGAACACTAGGGGATAAATGTCAAGAGTGTTGAGAGTGGCTGACCTGAATACACGCTACTGTAGGTAGGTAGGTAGAGTGTATCTGATAGGGATAAAGTGAGTTTTATAGGGACAAAGAGAGACCAATACACACACACACACACACACACACACACACACACAAGGTACGCGCGCAGACATACGCACACACACACACACACACACACACAGAGGAAAGAGGGAAAAAAAACACCAAACATACTATCCATACAAACGTACGCGAACTCATACGAACCCCAAATATACTATTAACACAACGTCGCTAACGCATACAAACCCCAAATATATACTATCCACACAACGTCGCTAACGCATAAAAACCCAAATATACTATCCACACAACGTCGCTAACGCGTACAAACCCCAAATATACTATCCACACAACGTCGCTAACGCGTACAAACTCCAAATATACTATTCACACAACGTCGCTAACGCATAAAAACCAAAAATATACTCTCCACACAACGTCACTAACGCATACAAACACCAAATATACTATCCACACTCGGGAGGAAGAAGAAAAAACAAAACCAAATATACGATCTACACAACGTACGCAAACACACACACACACATACACACACACACACACACACACAGAGGGAAGAGGAAAAAACAAACCCCAAATATGCTATCAACACAGAAGGGAGATAATACAAACCCCAAATAAACTATCCACACAAACGTACCCAAACGCATACAAACCCCAAAATATACTATCCATACAAAAGTATGCGAACGCATACAAACCCCAAATATACTATCCATACAAACGTACGCGAACGTATACAAACTCCAAATATACTTTCCATACAAACGTACCCGAACGCATACAATTCCCAAATATACTATCCACACAACGTCGCTAACGCGGACAAACCCCAAATATACGATCTACACTCGGGAGGAAGAAGAAAAAAACAACCAAATATACGAGCTACACAACGTACGCGAATACAAACACACACAGAGACACACGCACACACACACACACACACACACACACACACACAGGGAAGAGAAAAAAACAAACCCCAAATATACTATCCACACAGAAGGGAGATAATACAAACCCCAAATATACTATCTACACATGGAAGAGGAAGAATACAAATCCCATACCTACTATCCACACGGAGGTGAGATGTAAATAAAATAAACCCCATATCTACAATCTACGCAGAGGGAAGAAATAAATAACCCAATATACACTATCCTCAAAGAGGGAAGAGGAAAAAACCATAATATACTAACCACACAGAGGGAAGAAGAAAACCATTATACACTATCCACACGGAGTGAAGAAATAACCCTTTATATATACTATCAACATAGAATGAAGAAAATAACCCATTATATTCCTTCAACACAGTGAAGAAGAAAACGTTTTTTTAAAGCACCTAAGCCCTCACCTGCAATGACCAACTCTGCCAAGCACCTACACCCCACCCCACCCCCAACACTACAAAACCCATTTAACCCGTTATTTTATGGCATCAGTGTGTGATTTAGGAAACATCAAGGCACACAATGATGGATGAATAGACTGACTATTGTTTACCGACTTGCATGCCTAAAAGCGTACGTGAAGGAAAACATCCTTTCATTTCAATTCTAACTAAAACATGTTCCAGAGGGATAGAGATAGGTGAAAGAGCACAATTTCATAAAGTGTGAGCAAAAAACAAATCACGCCATCCTTATTATAGAATGTCAAGACCAAGAGTAAGAGACACTTACGTTTTCTTTCTGGTCTATTCTCTTTTAGAAGGTAGTACGAAATTTCACATCAGGGCCAACGCATCGGCTCACATTGTCAATTTTTCCATTTCTATGTCTTTACTGGCACAAGTTCTTCATCATCTTCAATTTCTTCTTCTTCTGAATCCCTCTTCTCTGTTTCGTTTTGTTTCTGTTTCTTCTCTTTTCTCGTAGGGCACTCTGAATCCCAGTGTCCTTTCTCCCGACAACGATATTAGGTATCTTGATTTTTGTCTCTCTTTCTTAGACGAAGCAGGTATTCTGGAGACAAATACCCAATTACCTTCGCAGGTATAGCAAACTTCATTAGCACTTACACACTTTCGTATGACTCTCATCAAATCAACGACCAAAAGAGTAAGTGTTGTTGCCACTTTCGCATGTGAATTATGCTTTCGTATGACTTTTAGCAAATATTTGACCAGCAGGTCGATCTGTGCTGACTCTTCCATCTTCTTGATCGTTTGAGAGTGGAATGAATACTCTGACGCTAAGACACTCTACCTATATACAGGGACCTGCTGCGTATGAAACCTAGTCAAATGTAATTTTGCAATTGTACCATATCGCCTCACACAAAACCTGAAGTGTTAGTTCAAATCGGTGTCAGCGATTTCGAAGACGACATAACTGAGCTTTAATCAATGCTCTCCATTTATGCCACAAAACCACGAGTCCTGATTCACGCCAAAAGAAATTTCGTTCGGTCCATAAAAAATAGTATCACATCTGAGAAACGCAAAAACGAACTTCCCGAAAACTGAGAACGACGGCTTACACCTACAACGTAAATTTATGAGTTCAAGTAGTGCGTTAAACTTAGTCAAATTAAAATTTTATAGTCAGGACGAAACGATTTCTTTTCGAACAAGAAAGCAGACACCAAGCGACAATGGCGATCCGTGTCACACAACACTTTTCAAAATGCATATTATCAGAGGTTTGTTCTAGCGATCTGCACGTTTAAATTAAATGTTGATGTATTTTGCAATAAGACGAACACAATTTCCATGGGATCGCCCATGGTACGATTGTTCGTGCATTAGTTTAATTTTTTTAAATATTTTTTTTTATATAAATCGCCTATAGGATAGACCCAGTAAAGCATGGCCATTCTCGTCACTGTCTGAATAGCTACTCAAGTCAATTCGAAGCGAACGCGGTAAGAAAATAAGTATAGCCAATGAAATGGCTTACAACGGGTGATGCATTGTTTTGTTCTAGGACTGTGTGGCATAATAATCCCTATGTTCTTGCGTTGTTACCATAACAGTGCAGACAGACTGAAATGTGAACTTACAAGCCCTCTTTGTGTGTGTTGTACCATTTCTTCTTACCACATCAAAATACTGAGCGTCACAGTATTGGTTCGCGTTTTCAAGCTGACCATTTTGTTTATATCTCACTTAAACATTTTAACATAAACACTCACACTCACATCGGTAGAGTCAGAACAGACGTGTTACAGTATTGAGGGGCATGTTATCTTTTTTTTCCTTCATACTAATAAATTTGGGGTTTGTATGAAGTAAAGAACCGAAAGTACAGTGAACCTCAAGGATGATGACCCAATCTGTCTGTCTATTGATGCGTGTATTTACTTAAGAAGAAATATGACCTCTAAAACATAAAGAGATACGGAAAGTATGATTAGAATGAACACAACGATGTCTTCCTTCACGCCCGTGTAATTTAGAGTTTCAATCGTCTTTGAAGACAATCTTGGTCTCCTTTTGTAGGGCTTGAAATAATAAAAAAACTGAAAAATCTTAAGCACTTTGCTATAGATAATTTCATCAACAGACTAAACAACATAAATACCGTTACAACAATAGAAAGCCTTAAATCTTCTATCAAAAAGAAATGCATCAAAAAAATTAAAGATTAACGATAACTAACCAATGAAACCAAATTTAACAAAGGCAATGACATGTGAAGAAATGCCTCTCACTTTGGACTTTTTTCTTGTTTTGGAACAAATCTAAGCACTAATATAGAGTGGAAAAGGGAAAATGCATATACAAGCTTTGATATTTCTGAAAAAATGAGGGGATATTCCTAACGTTCATAACCACCTATATATGCTTGGACTTGTCTGTGACTTATCCACAAAACAAGATGTACATATTTCTGGTCAAGCTGCAAGCGTGTGCGTGTTTTTGAAAATGGTAAAAATTGGATATACAATTTTCTCGTGACACTTATAAAGTGAAGAGTCTGTGCAAGTGTCAAAAGCCAAAGTCATATAAGTTTTGTATTTTGTACGGCTTGTAAAGATTTCCACTTTAGAAAATGTGAAGTATCACAAGTTATTATCACAAACAGAAGTGGAACATAGGGGCTTTCAAGAAAGAAAATAACCCAGACAGTTGGTGTCATCAAGAGTTGTAGAGACGGTACCCGAACTTGCTTGCTTGTTTACTTGAATTAAAGTGATTTTCGCTCTAATGGAGCATGTATCACTGGTTTAATAACGCACCGCGTGATTTTTAATTACTCCTGGGAAAGGAAAGAGAGCCTCATCATCCAGGCTTTTATGTACTCACAGACTATTTTTAAATTTAGCCACTCAGGTGTAGGACTAACTAGTCCTTAATAACCTGACTGAAAGGCTTTAAACATGAATGGGAATTGTCTCACCACACACTCATTTTTCTGTCCGAGCGTGGTAAAGGAGGAAAAAGGTGCTCAGCAAGACAGCCATGGATGTTAAGTACTCAACAAAACGATAGCCCGTACTTATTTCAAATCAAGTTGTGTCACCAAAAAAGACGACGTGTACGACATCAAAGGCATTGTCAAACGCAGAAACCGTAAAGTATGCAAACGACGTGTCAAAGAAGTCAAAGTACGTTGGAAAGGATGTCCGCCCAGTTTTCATTCTTGGATCGACGCTTCGCACGTAATCGACTATAAAAAGAAGTGACCACCATTCCCTTTCACACAGATTCAGCTACTGCGTTCACTCCTTCACCCAATTCTTCTCTGCAAGATTTACAAAAAGAACCCTTGTGGGTGTGGTATGGAGAACGTGTGTATAAAACGCAAATCGTCTTTTTCTGCCAAACCTTCGTGGTGTATTGTGTCATCGGTGCAGCCATTGCCAATATGAGTTTGCAACAAGGAGACAAATAATTGTGGACCATTGTATTGAGCAGTTGCATCGGTTACCTGCTTCCTAATCCCTCCCTGAAATTCTCCTCGAACGGGAACAACGGGAACTTTGTGTCCAGTGTCAGTGCCAGTCACCACTCCAACAACAACCCCTTTTTGGGCGGAGACACTCCTCTGACTTCCAGTAACACCTCGGAGAGCCACAAAACTCTGGAATTATAAGCAATAACAACCAGTTTTGCTTAACCTTACCCAGTGACAGTTCCATGGAAGTGTTTCCCAAGAACACGTTGTGCTGTTACACGGTCAAATTACCTCAGACCATCCAGTTAGATCACGAAGCCCATTGGGAAGTGGCTTTAGTGGAAATATTCACCCAACACAAATCAGAAACATCACCGAAAAGCAAAACACTTTCGAGGTGGATATCCTGAATGCCCAATTGGAGGAAGAAATCAATAAAATCGGGTTTTTAGGGGACACAAGACCACCCAGCAATCCAGCCTTCATTATTTACGCCTTGAAAATTCCTTCAGGTTATTATTTTAGTGGTGAACATTTGGTGGACACTATTGCGGACAGGTTCAACTTAGCCTTTGGCAAAGCACTGAACAGAGCCAAAAAAAGTGTGAAGATTGAGTACCATAAAGTGGCTCATCGTCTCATGATCATATTTCAAGATACGGACACATTGTCCCTCAGGTTCAATGGTAGTTTGTTTGAAATTTTGGGTGGACATGCTGAAATGGTCGCAAACAATTTGAGCCCCAAGATCAACAGTAATATGGATTTTTACAGAGCTTTTGGAAACCCGGTAGAACTGAACCAAGGACTTAATTTGATCTTTGTGTATTCCGATGTGGTTGAGTACAACGTGGTGGGACACACCTCTGTGGCGTTACTGCGTGTCATTCCTTTCAAAGTGGATAGTACCACAAACAATGACCAGGAAGGTGCAAACACCTATCACGTACACCGTGAATTTGTACATCCTCACTATTTGCCCGTCAGTAAGTCGTATTTAGACACTGTCAACATTGCTATAAAAGGAGATCTGGGACAAAATATTCCATTCTCCAAATGGAAAGTTACAGTGAAACTCCATTTTCGAAAACGGTTCTCTAACGAATTGTAAGTCAAGACAGCGACGAGGGACATTTTCACCCTATAAAATCCGGCCAGATGCGTGTGGAATTTCAGTTTGCAGAAAATCTACGCGCAGATAATACGGTGAACGTCATCCTGTATGCTGAAATGGACAATACGATATAAACCAACAGTTTGAGAGAAGTCATTCTAGACTATTAGAAGTCATGGAAGACTTTTATCAATGTTTATATAGTAGGGATTCTTTGGACATGGAATGTGAAGATCCTGAGGAAGGAGAACCCCAAGACAAAGATGAAGAAGTCATCATGATGAAGTCTAGATGGCCAGAAAAAGAATCACATTTAGTTTCCTGTTATGCTATAGGCTTGACAGAAAAAAATTAAGGAATTGATCAAGAAAGATTGCTATGGATGTCATAACGATCATCCCAGTCAAATTCAACACGATAAATGCCTGATGCTGAGTCAAGAAGAAAAATTGGACGAATATCTGGATGAAGCTTGGAGTCTCATCTCGGAAGAAGACGTGCTACAACAGTGGTATAAAGGCTTGCGTGAACATTATTGTCCTCCATTAACAACTCAAGAGATCCATCGCATCGAAGCTCTCTTGGATCAGAGTTGGGAGACAAGGCGAAGAAACGGTTACTTGTCAGACATTTTCAAGCAAAAAGTCAGGATCGAATTGATCACTTATGATTACCTGTGAAGAAAAAACCCACACAAAACAGGGATACCTGGGAACTTTATTACCTTTTGGACCACAGTTCGTACACTGCTTCTTGGAATCCTGTCGTCTGTGCTAAAGATGAACTCCCTCATCGCACACCTCAAAACCATCAAGCTTATGTGATCAACACGGACGACAGTCGTCTCCCAGGAACCCACTGGGTAGCCGTCTACTTTCCTCAAGAAGGATGTGTGGAATATTTCGATTCGTATGGATTGCCCCCTTTGGAAGACGATATCATTGATTTTATGAGAAGAAATGCTCAGACCACACGATTCAATAATGTGAAATAACAAGGCACATATTCCTTGGTGTGTGGACAATATTGTGTGTATTTTCTGCATCATCGTAGCCTGGGCTATTCTTTAGAACATTTAGTGACTTATTTTGATCATCATTCTTCTAGAAACGATGAGAAAGTACATCGATGGTTTTGTGACCAGTATGCTTATCTTTTGCCTCAAGCTAGGAAACGTAGTGTCCATCAATGGCCTAATGACTTCCAACAGTGGAAATCACAATTTCATTCACAACGTTGTCAGCCCTGTCCAAAATAATGTGTGAGTTGAAAAAAAAATGTTTGTGATTAGAAAAAAATGTTGGATGTTATATTGTTGGATTATTGTTAAAAAATGTTAGAGTTGTTTGTTAGTGTTAAGTAATTTTGAATAAAAATGTTGTGTTTTAAAGAAAAAAATGCCTTTGTGGTTTGTTTAACTATAGGTATCCTGATTCATGCTCTTTGACTTCTCTCTATCCCTCCCATAACACTATTTGAACGGTTCGACTCGAAAACCGTGTAGTAATGTTTTCCTTCACGTCCGCGCTTTGACCATAAAAACGGGGAAGTCTCCAGTCTGCCCATCCATTGTCGTCTCATCTTCCTACGAAGATGTGCTCAAGATTAGCCAAGTTGAACGAAACCTATGTGAATTTGCATAGGGTCATGACAAGTCTGATACCGAGACCTGAAGAGATAGACAATATCATAATGTTGAAAGTCACTGAAGAGCTCTTCAAGGAGGAATTCAAGAAGGAGAAAGAAGAATGGACGGAGAAGTACAGACTTCATAAACAGCAGAGAGAGCAGCAACAGCAGCAGCAGCATGAACCTGACAGAGGCTTTGTAAATAGTTGTATCGACACCAAAGAGTTCTTCTTCTCTTTCCGTAGAAGCAGACCTTATCCTGTGAGAAAGCCTGTCGTCAGAGGAGGCCGCCATCTTATAACCTAAGCGATCGCCATAGCTTCAAGTTCCCAAAAAAAAAAATTTCAGGGCTACCCCATACTCTTGAAAAGAAATAACATTCCATTGCCTATGATATGTTAGTCAGTTAGAAGAAAAAATACAGAAGTAAGTCTATCAGCACATGATTTCTTTATCTTGGTTAGAAAGTGTGACTCTAAGTTGTTCGTTTCCGTCTCTTATCAAAATTTTAAAAATAGTAATGTTCTGTAAAAATTGAGTGAGTGTTTCTTTTAGGTCTGTGCGATGTTTTGTTGTTGGTGATAATATGGATAATGTAAGTTCGGGTACAACGAAATTAAAAGAATTAGGCCCAGAACTTTGTGTGGAGGGAAGAAATATACGCAACAGCAGCGGGAGCAAGAAATACATACCTAGCCAGTTAGCACTCCACCCACCTCGAGAACACAAATAACATCTAGTCAACAGCCGACTATACCTAACAAACAACCCGCCCCGGAAAGAATGGTGGCAAAACAAAGGGCCAATTATGTTAGACAAACGGTATGGCAAACTCAAATGTAATTATCGGAGGCACTACGTTCTTTTTTCACTCCGATACTACAGGCAATCCCAGCTGAAAGAACAGCCACAACAACAATAACAGCGACAGACACCATAGCAGCGGATTTGAAACTATCTACCTCAACTGAAGAATTAGTATCAGAACCAGAAGACGAAATTGAGGCGGCTGCGGAGGAGGAGGGGGACGCTGACCCTCGTTGAGAAGTACACCGAAATGGCGCTAGATCAAGCATTGTATGACGTCAACAAAGCAGAGCAGTTTATTAGAGCCATACAATACGTTGCCTACAGATCTCTAGACACCTTTAAACCAAGACCTTCTCAGTGGGGATTAGGGGTCAGAGTTCTTCCCCAATTCTACAGACAAGCCTACACTGCATACCCCCTCAGTCAACTGGTAGAAGCCGCTGCTCACATTGCCGCCCATCATGGCTACGCATTTCCTGATATCAAGAATCATGAAACTAGGAGTGCGGGAAAGAACGTGAAAGCAAAAGAGAGACATGTTACCTTCTAACAGAAAAAACAGACTTTTTAGGGTTCCAAAAGATTGCTTTTTATTAAATAGGGAACCATATTTGGCTTGGTATCCCTCCTTGACTAAACAATTCTCGAAACAAACTTGACCCATTGGAACAATGCAACAAACTTAACTTTTTAAACCTAACAGTGAACAAACTGGTATATGTCGCTTAGACATAATAATTTAAATAAGATCAGTATGGCTATTTTTATGTACACTAAGTATAATATTAGACAGATATGTTAGGAAGTAGGAAATTTAACAGACTCGTTAGATTTGAACTAATTGCACAGGTGGTTAACACATAATTGGTACTTTTTATTGTCCATTAGCAAAAACGGGACTTGATTTGAAATAAGTACGGGCTATCGTTTTGTTGAGTACTTAACATCCATGGCTGTCTTGCTGAGCACCTTTTTCCTCCTTTACCACGCTCGGACAGAAAAATGAGTGTGTGGTGAGACAATTCCCATTCATGTTTAAAGCCTTTCAGTCAGGTTATTAAGGACTAGTTAGTCCTACACCTGAGTGGCTAAATTTAAAAATAGTCTGTGAGTACATAAAAGCCTGGATGATGAGGCTCTCTTTCCTTTCCCAGGAGTAATTAAAAATCACGCGGTGCGTTATTAAACCAGTGATACATGCTCCATTAGAGCGAAAATCACTTTAATTCAAGTAAACAAGCAAGCAAGTTCGGGTACCGTCTCTACAACTCTTGATGACACCAACTGTCTGGGTTATTTTCTTTCTTGAAAGCCCCTATGTTCCACTTCTGTTTGTGATAATAACTTGTGATACTTCACATTTTCTAAAGTGGAAATCTTTACAAGCCGTACAAAATACAAAACTTATATGACTTTGGCTTTTGACACTTGCACAGACTCTTCACTTTATAAGTGTCACGAGAAAATTGTATATCCAATTTTTACCATTTTCAAAAACACGCACACGCTTGCAGCTTGACCAGAAATATGTACATCTTGTTTTGTGGATAAGTCACAGACAAGTCCAAGCATATATAGGTGGTTATGAACGTTAGGAATATCCCCTCATTTTTTCAGAAATATCAAAGCTTGTATATGCATTTTCCCTTTTCCACTCTATATTAGTGCTTAGATTTGTTCCAAAACAAGAAAAAAGTCCAAAGTGAGAGGCATTTCTTCACATGTCATTGCCTTTGTTAAATTTGGTTTCATTGGTTAGTTATCGTTAATCTTTAATTTTTTTGATGCATTTCTTTTTGATAGAAGATTTAAGGCTTTCTATTGTTGTAACGGTATTTATGTTGTTTAGTCTGTTGATGAAATTATCTATAGCAAAGTGCTTAAGATTTTTCAGTTTTTTTATTATTTCAAGCCCTACAAAAGGAGACCAAGATTGTCTTCAAAGACGATTGAAACTCTAAATTACACGGGCGTGAAGGAAGACATCGTTGTGTTCATTCTAATCATACTTTCCGTATCTCTTTATGTTTTAGAGGTCATATTTCTTCTTAAGTAAATACACGCATCAATAGACAGACAGATTGGGTCATCATCCTTGAGGTTCACTGTACTTTCGGTTCTTTACTTCATACAAACCCCAAATTTATTAGTTTGAAGAAAAAAAAAGATAACATGCCCCTCAATACTGTAACACGTCTGTTCTGACTCTACCGATGTGAGTGTGAGTGTTTATGTTAAAATGTTTAAGTGAGATATAAACAAAATGGTCAGCTTGAAAACGCGAACCAATACTGTGACGCTCAGTATTTTGATGTGGTAAGAAGAAATGGTACAACACACACAAAGAGGGCTTGTAAGTTCACATTTCAGTCTGTCTGCACTGTTATGGTAACAACGCAAGAACATAGGGATTATTATGCCACACAGTCCTAGAACAAAACAATGCATCACCCGTTGTAAGCCATTTCATTGGCTATACTTATTTTCTTACCGCGTTCGCTTCGAATTGACTTGAGTAGCTATTCAGACAGTGACGAGAATGGCCATGCTTTACTGGGTCTATCCTATAGACGATTTATATAAAAAAAAATATTTAAAAAAATTAAACTAATGCACGAACAATCGTACCATGGGCGATCCCATGGAAATTGTGTTCGTCTTATTGCAAAATACATCAACATTTAATTTAACCGTGCAGATCGCTAGAACAAACCTCTGATAATATGCATTTTGAAAAGTGTTGTGTGACACGGATCGCCATTGTCGCTTGGTGTCTGCTTTCTTGTTCGAAAAGAGATCGTTTCGTCCTGACTATAAAATTTTAATTTGACTAAGTTTAACGCACTACTTGAACTCATAAATTTACGTTGTAGGTGTAAGCCGTCGTTCTCAGTTTTCGGGAAGTTCGTTTTTGCGTTTCTCAGATGTGATACTATTTTTTATGGACCGAACGAAATTTCTTTTGGCGTGAATCAGGACTCGTGGTTTTGTGGCATAAATGGAGAGCATTGATTAAAGCTTAGTTATGTCGTCTTCGAAATCGCTGACACGGATTTGAACTAACACTTCAGGTTTTGTGTGAGGCGATATGGTACAATTGCAAAATTACATTTGACTAGGTTTCATACGCAGCAGGTCCCTGTATATAGGTAGAGAGTCTTAGCGTCAGAGTATTCATTCCACTCTCAAACGATCAAGAAGATGGAAGAGTCAGCACAGATCGACCTGCTGGTCAAATATTTGCTAAAAGTCATACGAAAGCATAATTCACATGCGAAAGTGGCAACAACACTTACTCTTTTGGTCGTTGATTTGATGAGAGTCATACGAAAGTGTGTAAGTGCTAATGAAGTTTGCTATACCTGCGAAGGTAATTGGGTATTTGTCTCCAGAATACCTGCTTCGTCTAAGAAAGAGAGACAAAAATCAAGATACCTAATATCGTTGTCGGGAGAAAGGACACTGGGATTCAGAGTGCCCTACGAGAAAAGAGAAGAAACAGAAACAAAACGAAACAGAGAAGAGGGGTTCAGAAGAAGAAGAAATTGAAGATGATGAAGAACTTGTGCCAGTAAAGACATAGAAATGGAAAAATTGACAATGTGAGCCGATGCGTTGGCCCTGATGTGAAATTTCGTACTACCTTCTAAATGAGAATAGACCAGAAAGAAAACGTAAGTGTCTCTTACTCTTAGTCTTGACATTCTATAATAAGGATGGCGTGATTTGTTTTTTACTCACACTTTATGAAATTGTGCTCTTTCACCTATCTCTATCCCTCTGGAACATGTTTTAGTTAGAATTGAAATGAAAGGATGTTTTCCTTCAGTCTATTCATCCATCATTGTGTGCCTTGATGTTTCCTAAATCACACACTGATGCCATAAAATAACGGGTTAAATGGGTTTTGTAGTGTTGGGGGTGGGGTGGGGTGTAGGTGCTTGGCAGAGTTGGTCATTGCAGGTGAGGGCTTAGGTGCTTTAAAAAAACGTTTTCTTCTTCACTGTGTTGAAGGAATATAATGGGTTATTTTCTTCATTCTATGTTGATAGTATATATAAAGGGTTATTTCTTCACTCCGTGTGGATAGTGTATAATGGTTTTCTTCTTCCCTCTGTGTGGTTAGTATATTATGGCTTTTTCCTCTTCCCTCTTTGAGGATAGTGTATATTGGGTTATTTATTTCTTCCCTCTGCGTAGATTGTAGATATGGGGTTTATTTTATTTACATCTCACCTCCGTGTGGATAGTAGGTATGGGATTTGTATTCTTCCTCTTCCATGTGTAGATAGTATATTTGGGGTTTGTATTATCTCCCTTCTGTGTGGATAGTATATTTGGGGTTTGTTTTTTTCTCTTCCCTGTGTGTGTGTGTGTGTGTGTGTGTGTGTGTGTGTGCGTGTGTCTCTGTGTGTGTTTGTATTCGCGTACGTTGTGTAGCTCGTATATTTGGTTGTTTTTTTCTTCTTCCTCCCGAGTGTAGATCGTATATTTGGGGTTTGTCCGCGTTAGCGACGTTGTGTGGATAGTATATTTGGGAATTGTATGCGTTCGGGTACGTTTGTATGGAAAGTATATTTGGGGTTTGTATACGTTCGCGTACGTTTGTATGGATAGTATATTTGGGGTTGGTATGCGTTCGCATACGTTTGTGTGGATAGTATATTTGGGGTTTGTATACGTTCGCGTACGTTTGTATGGATAGTATATTTTGGGGTTTGTATGCGTTTGCGTACGTTTGTGTGGATAGTATATTTGGGGTTTGTATGCGTTCGCGTACGTTTGTGTGGATAGTTTATTTGGGGTTTGTATTATCTCCCTTCTGTGTTGATAGCATATTTGGGGTTTGTTTTTTCCTCTTCCCTCTCTTTGTGTGTGTGTATGTGTGTGTGTGTGTTTGCGTACGTTGTGTAGATCGTATATTTGGTTTTGGTTTTTTCTTCTTCCTCCCAAGTGCGGATAGTATATTTGGTGTTTGTACACGTTAGCGACGTTGTGTGGATAGTATATTTTTGGTTTCTATGCGTTAGCGACGTTGTGTGGATAGTATATTTGGAGTTTGTACGCGTTAGCGACGTTGTGTGGATAGTATATTTGGGATTTGTACGCGTTAGCGACGTTGTGTGGATAGTATATTTGGGTTTTTATGCGTTAGCGACGTTGTGTGGATAGTATATTTGGGGTTTGTATGCGTTCGCGTACGTTTGTATGGATAGTATGTTTGGTTTTGTTTTTTTCCTCTTTCCTGTGTGTGTGTGTGTGTGTGTGTGTGTGTGTGTATGTCTGCGCACGTACCTTGTGTGTGTGTGTGTGTATTGGTCTCTCTTTGTCCCTATAAAACTCACTTTATCCCTATCAGATACACTCTACCTACCTACCTACAGTAGCGTGTATTCAGGTCAGCCACTTGCAACACTCTTGACATTTATCCCCTAGTGTTCAGTACAGTGACGTCACTGACGCTGGAAATTTTGAGACTATAAATATGGGCTTGGGGATTTCCATAGGTTGTAGCTATACATATGTACTAGAGTTCATAAACAGGAACGTCACTCAAGCTGAGGCTATAAAAAGATAGTGGGATTTTCCAAAGGAATAACCCACAAGTTGTAGTATAAATAGATAGTGAGATTTCATAGGAATTTAAGCTGATTATAGCTATAAATAGATACATGGGTGTTTATCCACGATATAATATTAAGGATATATGAACATAAAACCAAAGGCCCTTTTCAGAGCCATTCATAGGTCTCGAAAAGATCTTGACTTTCATTGCCTACCCTTTTTTATTTTTTATTTTTTTTTAAAAATAGAGACCCCTCCCTGTTTCAATTTTCGTATGTTCCCTTTTCATAGACCCATCAGGTCGGGACCATATTAAAATAGGGTCCCGACCCTGTTCCATTTTCCCTTGTCGCTCAACAGACCCAAGATTTTTTTTCCATGTTCAATTCCCCTTGAGGCTAGAGTGACCCAAGACTTTTTCCCATGTTCAATTCCCCTTGAGGCTAGAGTGGCCCAAGACTTTTTCCCATGTTCAATTCCCCTTGACGCTAGAGTGGCCCAAAACTTTTTCCCATGTTCAATTTCCCTTGTTGCTAGAGTGACCCAACAATTTTCCCCATGTTAATTTCCCTTGTTGCTAAACAGACCCACGATTTATTCCCATGTTAATTTCCCTTGTCGCTAGAGTGACCCAACAATTTTCCCCATGTTAATTTCCCTTGTCGCTAAACAGACCCACGATTTATTCCCATGTTAATTTCCCTTGTCGCTAGAGTTGCCCATGATTTTTCCCCATGTTAAATTTACATTGTCGCTAGAGTTGCCATGGGGGGGGGGTCTGTAATGCTAATTCCCATTGTCGCTAGGGTACCCCACTTCAGTACTTACATACATTTAATGACTGCATACTATTTTATATGGCATGCATTTAGCTGTATGTACTATATGTCCTAGATTTCTTATAACACTCCCTGCACACAATAAACCAGGACTCGAAGGTGCGCAAATGATGTACATGTAAATGCAGATCAAACAGTTTAGTCTGTTTGCATCAACGATGCTTAAGACTGCTCCGGTGGCCTAGTAGTTAGAGCGTCCGACTCGGATGCGGGAGGTCGCGGGTTCGAACTCCGGCCAAGTTATACCAAAGACTCATAAAATTGGTACTTACAGCTGTCTCGCTAGGCGTTCAGCATTAAGAGGTTAGTGTTAGGATTGGTCGGCCCGGTCAGGATAATATGACTGGGTGGGACATCATGCTACATGTAAAGCTACGTTAAAAATCCCAAACACACACACACACACACAACATGACTCTTTGTTAACATGAGTGTGTGTTTGGCCCATTCCAACTCATGAAAGCACTTTATTCAGGTCGTTAGGGACATATAGTCCTACGGCCTGACGGCTAAATTAGCAGTGCTCCTTGAGCACATAAACGCCTGTGCGATGTGGCACTAATTCCTTCCCCCAGGAACATTTAGTATCCCGCTGTGCTGGAATAAACAAGTCGCACATGCCCTTTTGGACGCACGCGACGTAAAGCCAAGTAATCAATCAACACACACTCAACGATGCATATCATTTATGACGTTACGTAATGACGTAATTGTTATTTTAAATTAAAAGACGTCATCCATTGTTTTCAAAACATTTCGTGTCTGAAGAAGCATAAATTAAATAATAATAATAATAATAATAATAATAATGATAATAATAATGAGGACTTTGTATAGCGCCTAATCTTTAGAAGCTCTAAGCCCTTTACAACATTAGATAACACTTATAAGATAAAAAAAAAACATTTATAATGATATGATTACAAAAACGAACACCATAAATTAGAAAACATAAAAAACATGCTGAGAATATTTAAGACAGGAAACATTATTAGGTCTTTAAGTTTGTTCTTGCAGTCGAAATAAGTGAGTTTTGAGAGCACTTTTGAATTAGATCACTGTGTCTTTGTTTCTAAGTTCAGTGGGTAATTCATTCCACGCTGCTGGGCCCTGGTATGCAAAAGAACGCTGTCCATATGACTTTGTTTTCATAGTGGGAATAATGAGTATGCGATTGTCAGAAGAGGAGCGTAAGTATCTTGCTGGTGTGTACATGTGCCTGAGATCGGATAGGTATGTTGGACTAGAGTATGTTAGTGCAACATAGCACAGAGAACAAATTTTGTGTTTGATTCTGGATTAAATGGATATCCAGTGTAGGGTACAGAGCAACGGGGAGGTGTGCTCTGATCGTGGTACACTAAGTATGATCCGAGCAGCTGTGTTTTGAACTTTTTGAAGTTTCTGAAGTAGATATTGAGATGAACCAGACAAAATTGAGTTACAATAGTCCAGTCTTGAAAGTACTAATGAACACACAAGTGCTTTAGTGGCATCAACTGAAAGATATTTGCGAACTGAGCTGATGCGTCTCATCTCAAGATATGCAGCCTTGCATATGTTCATGACATCTTGGTGCATATGAGAGTGCTGTCCAGAGTAACACCTAGGTTTCGTACTGATTGTGTGACTTTAATGTTGGTGTTGCTGATATTTATTGTTTGAGATAAAGGATGTAAATGAGAAAGTCTTTGTGTTGTGATCAGAATGGCATCAGTTTCATCATCATTCATCTGCAGCTTGTTACATGTCATCCATGATTTCACATCAGAAATGCACCTCTCTACACCTTGGATGGTAGCATCAACTTCAGTTGGGTGGCTAGGTTTGTATGTTTTAGTGTCATCAGCGTACAACTGGTGAGACACTGGATGATGATCTATGACACTTGAGAGCGGCTGAGTGTATAGAATGAAGAAAACAGGTCCAAAAACAGGTCCAAGAACAGACCCCTGTGGAACACCACAACATAGATCAACTGGGCTGGAGTGTATTCCATTTGCAAACACAATTTGTGTCCTGTTGACCAAGAATGACTTGAACCACAGTAAGGCTGTATCATGAATGCCAAATACATGCTGGAGACGGTGAAGTAATACATCATGGTCTATTTTGTCAAATGCTGCAGACAAATCAAGGAGGGTGAGGACTGTAATTTTTTCGCTATCCAACGCAGAGAGAATGTCATTAACTACTTTTAGAAGAGTAGTTTCAGTACAGTGGCAAGGGCGATATGCAGATTGTACGTTACTAAAAAAATCTGTTTGAAATCAGATGATTTACAAGCTGGGATAGAACAACCTTTTCTAAAATTTTTATATGAATGGGAGATTAGAAACTGGGCGGTAGTTCTTATGGTCTAGTGTTATTTCTTCAGCAGAGGCTTTACAATGGCAGTTTTGAAAAATGATGGGAATTCCCCTGATGAGAAAGAGGTATTAATAACATCAGTTAGTGAAGGCAATACTGGATCAATGCACTCAAGCAGCAGTGATGTTGGAATTGGATCAAGTTCACATGACTTTGATGCACTCTTCACCAGGATTGTACGTACGAAATCCATAGAGACAGGTCCAAAGCTTCTAATGGTTGCCGCTCAAATTCTGTATCCCAACTGTATGGTGACGACGAGTCAATTGAAATTGTGGTGTCAAGCTTATCTTTAATGGTTTGTACTTTGTCACGGAAGAAATTTGCAAACATGTCCGGAAGGTCGACTGGAGAGAAGGTAGTTGAAGTGGTGTATATTTGTTCCTTGACATTAGCTTGTTAGTAATCTCGAAGAACTCTTTGCAGCTGGAACTTTCCATGATCTTAGTAGTGTAGTGGGCTGATTTCGTTGCATCGACTATATTTGTGACATTCTTCTTATCGGCTTCATATATTTGCTTATGAAAAGCGAGTCTGGTGGAAAGCCAAAGCCTCTCAGCTTTACGGCGGTCTCTTTTAGCAGTGCGAAGCTGGTCCCTAACACTGTTATACCATGGAGAACACTTTTGAATTGATACTCTGCACTTGGTAGCTGGGGCAAGTTTATCGAGCAATGAACACAGGCAGTTATCAAGTTGTTTTGCTGTATCAGGTTAGCAAGTTGTTTGGTTTGCTTGGATGTCATGCATTAGTTTGGTTCTATTTATCATACGGAGGTTTCTCTTAGTAGCAGATACAGGTGGAGGGTTAGGGACTGGTACGTCAAGATGGCGTATAATGCAGAGGTGACGGGATACAAGTTTTGATGAAACTAGTTGCACATAATTTTCGGCGTCTATGTTGTTCTTTATCCTAAAACATGTGAGAGCGGAACCTGCGACTACAATACGTTTAAGAGCAAAATAATAACGTTTATATTCCGCAGTTCCTTTTATGTAACGTTAACAGAAATATATTATTAATAGGGATGGATGCGTACCCGGTCCGGCAACCAGGACCCGGCAGGGGTTTGCACTACCCGGAAATACTCGACTCGGCCTGGTTTTAAGAAAAAGAATTTTCTCTTGGCCTGTTGTCCTTCCCTCTCCCGTAGACAAAAACCACACTGTTTTATAGTTGACAAAAATCGGGATGAGGGGTTAGGGAAACCGGACCTAATGGGAGTGGAGAAGCCCGATCCGGTAAAATCCGAACCCGGTATCTGCAAAACTTCCTTAACCGTCCATCCTATAATTGTCATAAATATTTGCTTATTATTTCGTTTCTTACATCGCTATTATTTATCATTAGCTGTATCATCAACAGTATCCTTCGACACCATGTCCACCCCCAACTTGCCTTCGACACGATTTCCACCCTCAACTTGCCTGCAACACAATTTCCATCCTCAAACTTGCCCTTGTGGTGAATTTTGATATCAGATCTTGCTATATACGAATAAGTCTTTCAATTTATGTTACAATATTCCGTACAGAATGCCAATATACTGGTGTACGTGACTATGATTGCATTAAATATAACAAGGGACCCACCATATAAACGTCAAAATTCTTCGGCTCGCCAAACAGCTTCCAAGAATAGTATTGCTCTGTTGCTCTTCTTTTAGCAACAAAGAAGAAATAATTATATCCAATAAATATTTGATGAAAAAAATATAATTATCTAGAGGTAGAAAAATCCTGGCTAAAAGAAAATCCATGGACCCCTCCGAAAATTTAGTTGTCGGCCTCGATGTGGATTCAGAACCAAAACGAATTAAAATCTCAGTTAATTTTTTCTTTAAAGGTATATAATTTTATTGCAGTTTAGTCAAGATTTAAAGCCCCTTTTTGATAAACGTTTTCTCGTACCACCAAGTACACTTAAGCAGAGTAAAGCTAAAGATTTATCTTGAAAATTGAAATGGGTTTTATGGAAATTGACTAGTTTTACTTGTTTCTAACAGCATATCCTGTTATGTTAGTACATATTCACCTGTCTAATTAAAATGTTATGAAAGAGTCTAAAAATGAAACAAGCCAGTTTCTTGTTAATTCCGTTTAGCTATGGTCATTCGTGAATACATATAGAATCAATTTCATCTTTAAAAAAAACCCAAGGAAAATCATCTTTCAAAGCGTGTTTAACCCAATGTAATTCAAGTCTACTTCTGGCCCTTCCATACACGTATGTTCGTTGGTTCTGAATGCTGTTGCAGTTGATAGTTTTACAATTAAGCAATAGGTAACAGTTATAATAAGCTGTGTATTTTATATGAATACAAATATTTACTCATCTTTACATCAATTTGTTTAATAAAATGTTAGATTCATGCAACATTTGGCTTAAAATACTCATCGTGGTTTTATTAAAAGATTTCAACAAAACTATTTAAAATTATTCTATCCACATATTTTTAATCTGTAAAACTCTTTTATTAATCTAAGAGACAAGTTTTACTTCCTTGCCTTCCCGAAATCAGCAGGTTTTGATCATTGTACAATATGTTCTTCTAATCTGAAATGCTTTCACATATCCTTATTTTTGTGTACACGACTGTGCGCCGGATGTTGAGTCTCTCTGGAACACGTCCTTTCGCCAGCATGTCACTATCAAAGATCTTGTCATTTCATACAAAATCGTGTTGGTTCATATGCAGTAGAAGTATATATGTAAACAGAATTATTGAAACACTTTATTGTTGCAGGCATGTCTTTCTGTTTATTGTAGGAATGTTGTTTACATATAGCCGGGATTTAACATGAATCTTTCACCTTAACAGAAGTTGCTGGAGATGCTTGAGAAAGATCAGAATTCACTATAAATCAATCGCTGCACCCGTAATGTTGTAAAATAATCACCAAAAAACAAGTTATCTTATTTAGTCAACATTATACTATCTGTACATTTACAATTATTGAGTAGTGAGTTTAAATAAAATTGTCAAACATTCGAGTAAGGTGTGAAAAGTACGTACTTGGAGTGTCAGTTGTAGTCTGTCTGCCAGAATCAACGAACTTTACTCAGTAGTTATTTCCTGTCTTGTCCATTTTCAAATGTTTCCAAGAATTTATCTCATAGTATACAATCTTTATTAATCTCACTGTAAGGTCAGTGCTTTCTAAGAGTTTGAACTTGCCTTTGTATACATTTTTGTGTATGTTTATTGGAAATAAACAGAAATGTGTCTGTATCATACAACTTCTATGTGTCAAGAAATTCAAGTTTTGTATTGTCCGATCTTAAATCAATCCTATTGTTGAAGTAGTCTGATAACAGTATTTTGTTTAATTTTTGCTACTGTCATAACGTGGTTCTCACACCACACCAACTAAACCGCCATTATCATACTACTCTGTACGCGTCACTGAGATTGTCGGTCGACGTGACAAAGTACAAAAACAAGTGCAATACATGTTTGCGACGCAGAAGTATACGCAAATACATCCATTTTCACATCCGCTGTCCATAGTGCACTGACCACTGTCACACGCACACGCATGCTAACCCGCGATTGAAATCTGCTTGCATCTCCAACAGGCACAAATGCCAGAGGATAGTCAAGCGGGGTACACGACTTCATCCAAGATCAGTAACCAGCTAAACCTCCACAGTCATACTACTCGGTACAAGTTTCTAGGAATAGGGGAAAAGTTACAAATTATTTACTGAAACTGTCATTTAAATGTTCAGGGTCAATATGTTTTGCTGACAATGTATTTAAATGAGCAATTATTTATTGGACCGCTCTGGTCGCCTAGTGGTTAAAGCGTCCGACTCGGATGCGGGAGGTAGCGGGTTTGAACCCGGCCGAGTCATACCAAAGAATAAGAAAAATGGTATTAACAGCTGCCTTGCAAGGCGGTTAGCATTAAGAGGTTAGTGTTAGTTACTGGTCATCCTAGTGTCACGATAATTTGCCTGGGTGGGTCATCATGATACATGTCTGCGGCATGATGCCCCAGAGCATAACTATAAACTGCCATACGCAGACATTGTAAAGATATGACTGAAAAATTGTTAAAGCTACGTTAACAATCCAAATCACACACACACACACACACACACACACACACACACACACACAGTTTTATATTTAATTATGGCGATAGATTATGGCATTGAGATATTATTGAGCTATTGCATTGTATTTATCTTGTTGCTTGAAGACTAAGCAAGAACAACTAGAGTTACATTTTTCATATACATTAGGTCTTGGATACAATGTACGTGGCAACATCACGATGCCTTGTAGTCGGGGCCGCCATATTGGTCTTCTTACAGTCAACCGGGCCCCCTTACTGACAGTTATATTACACGCAAACTTATAACTGAATGGTATACCTTTCCTTATTAAAGGTACATTTGTGGGGTTTTGTGGTCTGTACTGATAATAGTGAAGAAAAATCCGAAACATTCCAGTAAACTATCAAATGACTTATATGCTTGTTTACATTTGACTTCGTTTCTTTCTTTATTCATTGTAAGTCTATAAATATGAATCGACAAAAGTTGTATATTTGGATATCATCATACATTCTTTCTTAATATCAGTCTAATGATAATGAAAAGTACTTGCAATTAGGTATTATTCTTAAATAAACATTTTATGTAAGCATAAACGGGATGTATATTGAATTTAATATCAAATATGTTAACTATTCTAGTTGTGGTAAGCGTTTCCGCTAGTGTGTGAGAAGGCACTTCCGGCAAGGCAAGAGTGTGATCTGAATTAAGAAGAGGCCAAGTTTTACAAAATTACGATTTGATCAGGTAATATATATGATATGAGCAATTGCATACCTTAGTACTTAGTTCAGCTCTGTTGGATTTTATGATTGCCACTAATCGTGAATATTAAACTAAGACTAGCGAAAGGTGCTTAGTGACTGAAAATATAAAATGAATACATGTATATATCATCCGTGTGGTTATCTACATGGGCTTTTACGGTGTATCGAACACGCCATGTGTAGGGAATGAGATGATAATTTATTTACAATTACGTAAATACATAATAGTAGTGGTTTATTGACATGTTTCTGCATTCGCGATAAACAGTTATTCATGTTGTTTTGAGTATGACATTCAAACGCTGTGTAAATTAGTTGAAATGTACGGTGAATTCATTTGCAAATACAATGGGTGCTTTAGAAAGCATGATACAAGGAGGCAGCCTAATGTGTCTGTTGGTCTACATGAGGGGAAATATTAGACCAAAGACGTACATTTTGGACATTTGGCCTTGAATCCATTATTAGGATACCAATAAAGTGATTACAAATTGAAGCTCAAGATTCATTAATTAATAAAGTAGAGAAAACTGAATTACCAATTGTGGTAGAATAGATAAATCAGCATGCACAGAAAGACATATAAGCAGAGAATATTTATAGACAGTTCATTTTAGGGATCATCATAATGTTTCGGACTAAAATTGTGTCATAATTAGTATTGCCAACATAAATTGGGAATTGTGTTAATGTCTTCATCATAAAATGCTGCTCGTACCCAATACAGACTTTTGTATTACTGTGTCAGGAACCCACTCTCGATGCTGTAGGACTGACTAAAATCGATGTTATTTGCATACAGTATGTGCAAGAAAAAAAAACAGCTTATGTTCAATTTCTCCAAGTGTTATACAAAATCCACTTCTTCTTGCCAGTAAATGTATTATTGACAATCGTCCATGGCATTTAACTTTCACTGCTTACAAACTAGATATTGCTGTCCACTGTGTCAACGTCCGTGGACAAAACATGGCATGGTTTTTTATTATTAGTTATTGATTCACGCACTGACCGCTAAATTTTGCATACTACTTTACTGAAAAAAAATGGGACATCACAATTACCATACTTTGTTTAGCCATTTCTTCACAGTCAGAATACCATCCCCGACCCACTTGTATTGAATTATGCATTACCAATGACTCTTAATACCATCAATTATTTGCTGCAGATCTCCCTGGTCGATATCCGATGCTTTGTGGACATAGTACGATCAATTATTGTGTTGTAGATCTTCTGGTTTATACCACATGATTTTACAGTTTGCAGTATTTGAGAGTATTCGATATCTGATATAATCTGGTTGAACTTGTTCCATATATTTCTTGGACATCTTTTGTAGGAAAGGAACCATGCACGCGCCGTTTTTCGGCAATACTCGGCGTTGTATAGTGTGCTTGTTTCCCTGGCATTTATATACTTTTAATGTTTTAAAAGGAAACTACTTGACTTTTACTGCTTGTAAATCCACTTCCACCCGGTGGTTTCCCATTTCCTTCAATACGGTGTCTAACTCAGTCATGCTAGTCATTTTATCTTCGATTGTCATCGAGTACAGCTTGATAATTGTATTGAGGCTATCCTGTGCCCCAGCGAAAAGTTATGAAACAACACCTATTTGCAAATGCAGCATAACGAGATTACTGTACCAGTGATGCCAATCACACGGCCCGATTGGTCTGTCTATAGTAGCTACTGATGTAACAATACGTAGTTGAAAATTGTCATTGTACCGCTCTTACATCTATGTGAACATACGATGAACAAATACCATCCAGGCTCGCGCACCTTAAGATGTGAGGTCGAAGTCTAAGTAATCCACACCCATAACACACAAATTAAACTGACTACTTGTTATAACGTTATAACACTTCCACGCTGGTTAATATTAGTTTGATATATCCTCATGAAGCTAGTAAGTGTAGTGGTGGGTGTAACTCTGCGACTCTCCATTGACGTATTATTTTACCGCACCTTGGGCTACACTTATATAACTTCTGATAAACGTAATAGACATATCAGCTGACCTCATTCTGTAGCAGGATCACACCCCGCACACATATGCAAGATTTTTGTGTGTGTGTGCAGATCTTACTAAACCTTGAGGTTCAAATCCTAAATAACACACTATACACGATACAGCCCAACTCAAGGTTTCTTTAAAAACTGAAAGATTCGTTATGGGAAGACTATTATGAAAGCATAAAATAACAAAGTGATGCAATCATCGGATCGATACGAATGCTGTTACGCAACCTGATTAAAATCAGATATCCTGTCCTACATTACGATGAGACATCGACCGCCTTGGGGTCATGATCTGGTGACCTGTGTTATGACCATATTCGCTAATTTTATCGTTCAATCATAGAAAGTCTCTTACGTTTGCGTTTGTGAGACTGATCTGTATGGCTTAATATCATTAATATGTGCCGAACGATATGATTCACTTTCAAATTTCTGCAAGATGCATTTCCATCGGCTAACTCAAAGTCACCATAACATGACTCCTTAGCGGTCGCTGTCAGATCCTCACGTGGGGCAGTGGAGATCTGAGTTTAATTAGAGTGTTTGTTATTTGACGGAATGCTGCCGTTGTTCAGGACGGCAGTCACAAAATGGGAAAAGTGCACTAGGTCAAAAATGAGTTACTTCTATAAGGACTATTCAAATTATTAAACATAGTTAGGTAATCCCTTTTCACATCGTTTATTATAAAACTTTTTGATAAACCCACTTTTTTTAAGCTAACTTTTACTGCCTCAAATTTGACAAGAACTTGACCGTTAACAAGAAAAGGGTAGCAACTTTGCTATGACTTTATTATTGGTATGCACATTAATTTGCATTGTGTGCTTGACCTTTGTCCGTAATTGAGAATGGGAGAGTGAGTCTGCCTGACTAATACAATTCTAAAAATATTTTACTTGAATTTGTGTTTTGGAGGTTTTTATCCTTGGAAATTATATGGTCTACTTAATTATTTTTGGGTCAAATTGTATGTTAAAATTTAAGTAAACAGGCCTGACTTTGTTTATGAATTTGATAGAAATGTATATTGGAAATGACCTAGGTCCAGATCATTATGTTGTGTCACAAGTCAGCGAATAGTCTGATATTAAGAGGACCAAGTAAACAATAATACATTCCTATTTTAATATCAGTCTTCGTGGAATCACTTTAAGTTGTGTTCAGATATAAGTTTAGAAGAATTTAATTGTTTTATTATTTATTGGAATTACAAACTGCATACTGACTTTTCTGACTAAAATACTTCTTTGGGATCACTGATGACTCATTCAAAGACACTCTGGATAAAGTCATTGTAATACATCACATAAGTATATTCAATATTCTTGGAATTCATTCGGAACGTTATATACTATTGGACTTCTGATATAACATTTCGGATTATTTGGATTTAATTCACAATAATTTACGTTCCTTTAAAATTTAAACTTCGTTTTCTAGGAAAATACATTGTTTCTTGAATTTTGCAAAACATTTTTATTTTGGTTCTTTCAGATACCTTTGTTAATAAGATGTAAACGTAGCAATTATAAATAACAAAATGCTGAAAATAGCGGAGACGTGGTCCAAGCAACTGTATAATAATTTCAGATATAAAATTAAAAATGACAATCCATACATTTTATCTGGCATACTGCATGCATTCAGTTTCCTTTAACAATCCGTGCTCACAAAGGACCCGGACTTGAACGTACGCAAATGATGTTTATGTAAATGTAGATAAAATCCAACTTATGATTGCAACGACAAACAGGTAGAGATTTTATCAATTTATGTTTAAAAGCAGAGCTCCCCAGCCAAGGTCGCTCCCAAACGTAACGGATTTTTGAGGTTATTTCTCAGTCTGGACAGGTAGACGTTAATGTATCAGATAAACATGCATCCGTTATTTTGCTATTTCTTTTAGAACGGATATGATACTTGGCTCGCACGGTATATAAGCTAAAATTGCAGTCATTCTGTCAGTTCGCTTATCTCAATTGCTATCGGATGAGCTACTAATTAAAGTCTGATATAAGAGTGTCATCTGGACTACAAGTAAGTATTTCACTACAATTAGTACTAGTAGTAGTAGTCAAATTATACAAGAATTATCTTTTTCTAAAATGGTAATTGCAGTTTGAATATTAGGATATGTCAGTATTTTCTTGCTGTAAAATGCCAGTTTAGCAATAACTATACATATATACAAATTGTGCTAAATTACACCTAGAATACGTAAATGATTAAAAGCAATTATTGCAAGGTTTCTTTTTCCTTTTTGAGGGGGTGGGTGTCCTTCTTAACAGTTCCAGGGTTCCCATTCAACCAATTTATCGGGAGGAAAAAGTCTGAAGAAAAATATAGGTTCGTTCCCAACCAGGAAAAACGCCTTAATATTGCAAATATTGATCAAAGCCTGAGATGAACCAATAATTTTGATCGTAGAGAAAAAATAATACATAATTGACTGGTATTTGACTTCATCGTGAGTTTAATGTATTGAGTTATTGACTGAATTTTTTAAGGTTGCCGAATTCTTCATTCAGAATTGCTGTATAGGCCATTTTTGGTGCTTGCCCTGAACATATTTTTAGTCAATCCAAGCACCCAGGGAATTAAACTGGTCACGTAATATTTTTATTCCTTAACAAGCTTCATATTCGTATTTTAATTTCCGTCGAAGGAACGAAGACCAGTCTAGCGTCACAGTGTGCCACATGTGGCAGAGGTGTCTGCGACGACGATAATTTTAAGAGACAAATTACGTTTATCTTCCATATTTTCCCTTATAATATGTAAAGTTAAGAATAAAAATATATTATGATAAATATTTTCCTGTTATTTGGTCTCTCGCATAACTATTATCATTAAATGTATCGTCCATAGTAACTGTCTACATCATTTCCACCCAAACGTATATTTTAAGCGAATATATACTCTCAGACCTTGGTACATACGTTGAAGACTACCAACTTCCCGGACAATTTTCAATGCAGAATCCCACTCTCTGGGTATACTTGAGAGTAATTGCCTTCAGTATACAGTCCATGGGTGGATTACATTCAAAAAAAATGTTAGGGCATCAATTACACGTAAGGGATCGACCATGTAATTATTTCTCAGAATTTTCCGGTTCGCAAATAGCTCGAAAAATATTCTTGTTGTGCTTTTTAATAACAACAAAAATCATTATATCCATAATATTTGTTAAACACAAAAATATAATTATCCTCAGGTAGGAAAACTTTTGGGCTCCAAAGAAAATCCCAGGTTGTCCCAAGAAAAATATACTTGTCGACGCCTAAGCTGATCTATCCCTGCTTGGAAAAGAAATTATTTGTCTTAAATAAAGGTAAATAATTATTACTGACTTGAAGTCTAAATTTAAAAAAAAAAGAAAAACATTTCTTCATACTAATGTATACCAGTAAGCAGAATAAAGTTAACATTTATATTCTGTAAACTGAAACGAGTTACATGCAATTTTTTATATTTTAAATTCAACAGTTATACTTCTTTCTAGTTACAAATCCCGTGACTACTAATATTCAAAAGTATGCTTCAAATCTTATGGGAGAGTCTCTGCCTTCGCTTGATTTATGTTTGTTACATTATTATGCAACATTCCTAATTTTGCCTCAGAATGTACTAGGTATATCCTTGTTATGAAGACGGGCGTTAATTGACAATTTAACAAAAGGGATTGGCCTACGAGTTCTGCCAGGTTATTAATGGGCGATAAACGAGAGAGAGAGAGAGAGAGAGAGAGAGAGAATTGTTGTTGTAGGGTTAACCCCATTTTACAGCACAGGCTATGCATGGGGGCCAGTATTAATGGTGGAGGAAGAACCTGGGAAAACCCCTGAAAGAACCTCTGACCCATGAGAAGTTGCCGGAAAACTTTTCCACATACCCACATTGGCCTAGCCCGAGACTCCAACCCACGCAGACAGAAGTGAGATGGCAGTGATTCGTAACGGTGAGCGCTTTAGACCATTGGGCCACTGGTGGCCCAGAGAGAGAGAGAGAGAGAGAGAGAGAGAGAGAGAGACGCAATATTAAATATAAATCCAGATATGTTCGTTGGTTCTGTATATTGTTGTTCTCGAAAGTTGTACAGTTAAGCTGTTTGGTGTTTTTTGTGTCTGAGCTAATTTAAACCATTTACAGTTTCGGTCATTTCTGCATTTGCTGAATATTTATGGATAGTTGTTGCATGTTTTCTACTAAATGTTTTACAACATTGGTCCTTCATTGCCAAACTTTTACAGGCACGTCCTTGTGATGATTCATAATGTTGTAACGATTATACAATTTTTGTTGTTGAACTAAATCATTTTACCTCAGACTCTGTACTATGTCAAATTCATTTGTGTTGTGTTGTTTTTTCTTTTACAATTTCATGGAATATGTAACAGATCCAGGAATGTGTGTGTTATATTTGATTTTAAAATCTTAACTCCTCTTTGAATGAAGTTTTTCAAGAAAATGTTAGATCCATGTAATGTGTCACTTAAAATACTCATCGTGAGTTTATTTCAAGTTTTCTTCAAATTATTTAAATGAGTCTTTACCACATATTTTAGTCTGTGGAAATTCTTTTCTTTCTCTAACAGGTATGATTTTGCATCCTCACCTTCTCCGAAATTACTAGGTTTAGGCCGTTGTGCAATATAAATATATATGTAAGCATCATTATTAAGTTCATTTTCAACAGGCATTATTTTGGCAGGCTACACCCGTAATTTTGCAAAATAATGGCAACAGGTTACCTAAATATGGGAACATTATGCTTTCCTTACATTTACAATCATTGTGTATTGTCTTGAAATCCAATTCACACTGATACGAATACTGAGTGGAAAGACCAGAATTGAACTTCGAGTGTCAGTGGATTTTGGATGAGGCAACCAGGATTAATTTCTCTTTTTGTTTGCGCTGTATATCGCTATATTACATGTTCCATAGGACAGTCCGTCTTTGACATCCTTCATATTTCGTCATTAAGTACATTTTCCCAATATTCTTCAGTAAGAGTTGTCCATTGATGTTTATCACGTCTTTAAGATATCAGTGGGGATTCTTTGAGTATTTCTCGCATCTTCTTTATTTGTATCCAATCTCTTTTTTTTAAAAATTTATATTTGTACAATGATGATCGGTGTTTAAATGCTTAAGAAGTAATGTTTGTTATTTTCTTCCATTCTATTTCTGTTCTTTTAGTAATCCTTTTCTTTGCAGCCTGTCTATCCTAATCAACGGATTTTAAACCTA
Organism: Sinohyriopsis cumingii; assembly: GCA_028554795.2. NCBI lineage: Eukaryota > Metazoa > Mollusca > Bivalvia > Unionida > Unionidae > Sinohyriopsis > Sinohyriopsis cumingii. The sequence continues at coordinate 69,693,278 of CM068824.1, forward strand.
CTCAGTTGTTCTTTATTGTCTGTATTAAACTGTTTCCTAGATTTTCTCTCATCGTATAAAGTCTTTATTGTCTCACTGTTGGACCAGCGCTTGATGATAGGCTGAAATTGCCCTTGTATATATTTAAGTGCCTGTCTCTTTGGAATACATATACATTTGTTTCTAGCATACATCTTCTTTGTGTAAAGGAATTCAAAATTGTTTAGCCCCATTTTCAACCAATCTTACTTTTGGAGTAGCATGATAACAGCATTTTAGGTGCCGAGATTGGTTCAAGTCTTCTACCGCCCTTGACTGTGTCCTTGATAACATGCTCACGCATGCGAACCCGTGATTTTAACTCGCGTGTGCCTCCAACAGGCGATCATGTCAGACGATTGTCATGTAGAGTACAAGACATCAACCTAGATAAGTAACCAATTAAACCGCCACTATCATACTACTCGGCACACTTTTTTGAGACTGTCCGTCAATTTGATAAGAAAAACACAATGCATAAGTACAAGTAGAATGTGCAGGTAAAGTACAACGCACAAGTACGATGCACAAGTATATGCACAAGTACAGCAATCCAAATATGTGTTAGAGTGAAAACATGCAGGGAAACTATCCGTAATGGTTAATCTGTTTTCGTCACCCTGCAAAGCCAAGGTTCAAACTGCGATTAGGAAAGAGTAACAAATCTACAGTATTTAAAGCGGTAGAGGGTTAATACGCTCAAATTATTAATTCTTGGAAATACAAAGTGCTCTTAAAAATAGTCTTGGATAGAAACATTAACTTGGAATCGAAGTGAATTCACACAAAGACATCATGGATTATATTATTTTATTAATTGGACGATTTAGCACATTATCCCTCTTAAAGTCACTGAATATTACTAAATTCGAGACTACAGACACATCGACTTCAGCGTTGGATCTTATTTTGAACCCCACTTGAATTTAATTAGATATTTCTCCTTCTCCTTCCGAAGAAGCAGACCCTATCCTGGACCCTATTTTGTGGGAAAGCCTGCAGTCAGAAGGGGACGCAATCTTAGACGATAAGAGATTGTCACAACCCCCAACTAAAGCACATCGTTTCAGGGATACCCAAAACAATCTAGAAAAGATGTACTATTCATTTCCCAAAATGTGTCTGTCTTTGTGTTTGTCTTTAAGTTAGAAGAAGCGAAACTCTTTTTAAATGAGCCCGAAGTCCCTACGTTATCATACACTACCGATGGACAATGAAGCTTGATCAGAAAAAGATTAAACTTAATTGGCAAAGGGATTGGAATAACAAACTAAAATACAGATCATAAGCGACGTTAATGAACAAAATAAAGCACCCAAATTGCACAATATTATTGACTTAAAAATTAGAAACAGACTAAGAACCGGAAAAACTCTCCTAGCGATTAACTGCGGAAGGTTATTACCAACAAGCAGTGCATTAGGTATATACTGACCTCATTGTCCCACCCCAGAGGCCATTAATCTTGTGACAAATGAATACCCGCACATAGAAATGCAATGTAAATTATTCCAAGCAAAGTAGACCACACTTAAAAATTCTACATGCTATACAGATACTTTGAAACTGAATAACAACAATTTCCAAAGTACCTGTCAGAATTTACTCGGTTTCATTTCAGAGGCAAGAGAAAAATAAAACTATTCTCTTGTATTAGTTCAAATATAGAAAGAACAAAACATATCCACTGAAGGAAAATACAATTCACATAAACTTAAGAAGGAGAAACTAATCGGCTGAGGAACGGAATGACTGTGGGTATTTTAACCACATCGTACCAGGGAATATCGCTGTGAATGGGCAGAACAATGCCACAGTAATCTGATATAGTTTACATCTTGCTATTCGTCAAGGTATTCATACCTACCTGACTTCATTTTTCAGCAGGATCATGTTCCGTACACATGTGCAAGTTTGTTTTGCAGATGTTACAAAAAATCGGTCTTCAAATCGTAACTCACCCACTATACAACCCAACTTAACTTTTTTCCAAACTTGAAAGGTTCGTTATGGGAAAACCATTATCAGCTGAAAAGAACAAAGGGATGCAATCGCCGGATCGCAACGAATGCTTTACGCTACTGGGCTTCTACCATTGTTCAGGACATGGGGTACAAAATGAGAGAAACGCATTAAGTCAAAATAATGTTGCTTTGAAAAGTACTACTCACATTATTTTAAACAGTTCAGTAAACCTTTTTACAGCATTTGTTACAGAACTTTTTTATTTCAACCCACGTTTTTTAAGTCAAACGTCACTGCCTCAAAGTTGACGAAAATTGATCGTTAACAAGAAAAGATGACATGGTCACTGCCATATGAGGAGTAGACCACGAAGACCAACATTGGTTTGGAACATTATACTGCTCAGGTTGGCTTCGTGCATCAATGAATATTTCTGCACAGAGTGAAATATGTTGCATTGGAAACAAACATAACCACTTGAAACTGGCATCTGGTCATCAATGGCACGTGCTTTTGGTAAAGAAAAAAAAAACGACATTAATACACACTAAGAGACATACACGTTATAAATTGCGAAAGGCTGAAAAGCACCTAAATATTTTAGTTTACCGTATAATTAGTGTAAGTTAGAATAAGAGAAGTGGCCCGAAATAATTTACCATGACTTTATTATAAATAACAAGAATGCTAAATTAGTGGGGTTTTGGTCCAAATATCTGTATAACACTTTATCTGGCATAGATTTAATGACTGCATACTACTTTATCTGGCACATACTTATCTGTATGTACTATATGTATTGGATTTCTTATTACACTCCCTGCACACAGTAAACCAGGACTCGAAGGTGCGCAAATGATGTACATGTAAATGCAGATCAAACAGCTTAGTCTGTTTTCAACAAAAAATAGGCAAAGATCGAAATACTTCATGTTTGAAATGTAGAGCGTCGTAGGTTGCAGCCAATGGGAACGGATTACATAAGGTTGTTTCTATATCTTGACAGGTAGACGTCAATGTTTACAAGTAAGCATGATTTCTGTTGTTGTTTTTTAACGGATCTACTACTTGGCTCGCACGCTATATACACTTAAAATGCAGTCAATCCGTCAAATTGTGCATATCAATCTCCATTAATTACTCTACTGATTAAAGTGTTATATATGATGTTAGCTGTTAGATTACCATTAATTCAGTAGTAGTAGAAGTAGTAGTAGTAGGAGGAGTAGTAGTAGTAGTGGTAGTAGTAGAGACATTTTACAAGAATCATGTATCCTTTCTAACCATGAAAATGCCAAGTTATCAATAAATATACGTATATAATAAACACACTGATTAGAATATCTAGGACGCGTAAATAATTAAATGTAATTATTGCGACTATTTTCTTTTCTTTATTTATTCCGTTATTCCCACGCTCCGGGAAATCGGGAGGATAAAGTCGGCAGAAAGAATACGATTGTTCCCAAACCGGAAAAGCTCTTTAATTTTGCAAATATTGATCAAAGACTGAGATAAATAAAAACTTTTTAACCGCCGTTAGATCACAGAAAAAGAATACAAAATTAACTCGTATTTGAACTCATCATGAGTTTAATTTGTAAAGAGCTCTTCATCATGTTGAGGTGTAACTGTATGGACCATTTGGTCCTTACCCTCAGAATGTTTGTTTGGTTAATTCAAGCGCTCAGGCGATCGGACTAATCAAGTCAAAACTAAGTAATAGAATAGAGCAAAAACTATCAAGTTTTGTAAAATTAAAAAAAAAAAATTTTCCCCCCAAAATACAAAGTGAAAATTAAAAACACTGTCAGTATTGTTCATTAATCCCAAATAGTCCGAAAAAGGTTTATCACAAGTCCAAATATAGAAAGTTCCAATTGAATTCCATTGGTTTTCCAAAATAAGTTAAACTATTTATTGTGTTGATATGCCAGTAGTCTCCAACGTGTTAATGTGAAAATGGCCTGAATTGTGATGATGTGCTAACAGTCTTTTGATGTATCACAATAATATAATCCAAAAATATTCTTGTCTGAATTCACTATAATTCCAAATTAATGTTACAGTCCAAGAATATTACTGATGAGCACTTTTGCACTTCCAGTGAATAATAATTTCAATGAATAATTTTACCCAAATGAAATTTGAAGAGAATGATTCTGCTTCAAAATGTTAAGGAAAGAATGAGTAATTTATCAGGTAAACATCATTATATAAACAAGATAAAGTCTATTACTAAAATTATAACAAAGAACATGTCAAACATCAGGCACACCATGTTTTCCCATCGGGGAAATTCCAATTTCCTAGAATAAGATTAAGATAAAAATGTTTACCTTCGTTGGTAATGATCCTAATGTTTAATCTATGCTCCCAGAGAAATATTAGCGATGTACTATGTCGTTTACGAAATCAATGTCCCGAGTCAGGTAACAATGTAGTTGATTTTGGACTAAGATCTGTTCCAAAATACAATTATGCATAGCATGTAATCGTGGAGGTTAAAGCCAACAAACAATAAAAATTTAATATACATAATAAAGTAACCTGGTTGTTCCATAACAAGCTCCATATCCGAAGGCTTATTTACGTAAAAGGCAAGAAGACCAGTCTGCCTCAGCGTATGTCAGCATGTGAGAGCGGAATCTTCGTCTACGATACGTTTAAGAGAAAAATAATAACGTTTATATTCCCCAGTTCTCCTTATAATATATAAAGTTAGCACAAGTATATTATTTATAAGGGTGGATGCGTACCCGGTGCGAAAACCCGGACCCGGAGTGTTTGGCACTACCCGGAAATACTCGAATCGGCCCGGTTTTAAGAAACAGAATATTTTCTTGCCGTGTCGGTCCCCCCTCCCGCGTAGACAAAAACCACACTCTGTTTTATGGTTGGCAAAAATCGGGGTGAGGGGTTATGGAAACCGGACGTAATGGGAATAGAGAAGCCCAATTCGGTAAAATCCGAACCCGGTACTACCAAAATTTCCCTACCCGTCCATCCTATAATTGTCATAAATATTTGCTTATTATTTCGTTGCTTACATCACTATTATTTATGATTAACTTGATCATCAACAGTAGCTTTTGACACCATTTCCACCCCAACTTGCCTTCGACACCATTTCCACCCCTAACTTGCCTTCGACACCATGTCCACCCCAACTTGCTTTTGTGGTGAATTTTGCTATCAGACCTTGCTATATACGAATAGGTCTATCAGCTTCTTTTATAATATTCAATACAGAATGGTCACTTTGTAATTCCAATGAATTTTTTAAAATGCAAAACTTAATTTTAAATTGTGCCTGAACACAACAATAAACTCTGAACATAAATTCCGAATGACTGATATTCAACAGAAATGAATAATTGTTTCCCAAATATTCTTTACATATATATCTGACTTGACCTATGTCGGAATAGAGTGCTCTGGGGAAAAATTACAATGGAAAATTAATAATCCTAGTCTTATTGCAAACACTATTAACTTAAATTCTTCCCACATAAACATTTTGTTTACTTATATCATGGCACACGTCAGAGGCACTAATTCATTCACATCCCTCAGTTATGATCACGATATCAGCCAGATACATAAAATGTAATTTAATTGTGTATAACATTACTAACAGGTACAGAGAGAACTACATTGCATGTAAATATTAATCGGTCTGCAAACAGTACCTAGCAACGACTACACTGAGAACTGGGGGCTACACTCATGTGTTTAAGTTGTGTGTAATATAATTCCGATAATAGTGGTCGTTTCTTTTTTTACCACAACAGCGTTGAAGCAAATCATGACAGGGCCAGTGGATGTGGACATGGATGTACTTGCGCACATATCTGTGTTTTTTTACTGTAAGTGTGCGTTGTACTTGGACCTGTGTATTGTATATGTATTTTGTACCTGTTACGTCGATCTGACAGTCTCAGAGTCGTATTATAACAGCGGTTTTGTTGGCTACTGGTCTAAGTTGAACTATTCTACCCACATCCTCTGGCATGTGCGCCTGGTGGAGACGCACACGCATCACAATTACAATCGCGGGTTTGCATGCGTGTGTGTGTGTGCAGGGGTGGGGTGTAGAACACTTTGACTTAGATCAGTGACAAACATGCAAAACCACCATTAACATCCTGCTGTTGTTGTATATGGAATTTACATGTTCCTTAAACTATTCAATGATTCTTCAGCTTCCTTTTATATTCAAAACGGATGTCGATGAGTCTCTTTTAAAACACCGTTTGTTGATAGTAATCTGCTTCTGATTTGTAACACTTCTTCTCTGTATCATACTTACTGAGAGCCATACAAACTATCAATATCGAGAAAAGCCTAATAATGATCTGTGGTAGAACGAAACTGTTTTAAATACTGCAGTGACATCAAACATATAGTATTTTACAATGCAAAATCTCGATGTATTTGATTCTCATGAGTCAAGAACTAACGTTAAAAAAGGAAATAAATTCAGTAGTAATGATAAAACAAACTTTATAAGAGGGGAAACGGCTTGCTGAGGGGCTTTATAGTGACGGACCAATGTATGCTGCTACTTTCTCATATCACCTCTCAATGACTGAGCATGTCCCAGACCAGTTACAATTACATTGTTTTGAATGTATTATATTTAATGAAAAGGCAATTGCTGTTTAACATAAATGTCTCAGTCATCTTCACTACTTAATATGCCGTTATTATCTTTCCTATTTTCATTTTCGGTGCTTTCGTCAAGCCTCCAGTCCATCTTCTCTTCGCTAGATTTATGTCTGTTTTACCACCCTAACTGTTAGTTTAAAAAATCTGTTGTACTCGAACCTCTGTGTAGCTTGGTATGTTGATGACATATTCTTTCTGTTACATTTTAGGCCACATGCGCTACGTACAGTGTTGTTGTACTTGTATCAATCACATAAGTTATGTACGGGACCCTTTCCCTTTGTAATTTCTGGTTACATTTCTATTTCACTGGTCGTGGGTCAATTAGAACACATCATGTCATTTTTAGCAAGATTCACTTTTAAAACATATCAGTTGGGTGATAAACGTAAAATGGAGAAAATCTATAGAAAATGGCGGAGAACTCAGTAACACGCAAAGGCAAACAGTAAAGAAAAAGACTAGAAAACATACGAAATGCATCCTTATACTTTTTTTTGACATTATTAGCGAAAATTCAGTAAATGTAAATTTCCTGTACGCTTATACTTCAAAGAAGATATTAGGAATGTTTAGGCCAAGGCATAAGTTTGTCTAAATCGATAAATCGCTCTAACGATTGCTATCATTTTCGTGACGTGCGTATGTCTTTATTTGGTAAAACAAAGTACATGTATATGCAATGACAACTACTGTAGTATTTCCAAATTTCAATAGTTCCGGTATATTTCAAAACCGATCACTTCCGTTTAAGCAATATGGACTGCAGTCAACATACAAGATTTATTTATCAACGAAAATGAAGAGCTTGATGACGTGTAAAACCTCAGCATCTCCCAGACTGAAAATTTGAGAAAGAAAGTGCTCCAATCAGAATGGAAAATTTTAAGTTTTGCCATAACAAATGTACATTTTTACGAAGAATTTTTCTCAGTTCAAATTACAGTTAAGATACATAGTACATGTACCTTCGCAAGTCATCGCAACAAGCACAGTAAAAAGTGTTTGCAACTATTTTGTTTGACTATAAGTTAACGGCGCATAGTTAATCACAATGGCGAAGGGTAGTAGTTTTTCATGTTTCGAATATTGGTGAAAGACTCGAGAGCGTTCCTTTTGAGCCTTTTGTATTTGGTACAAGTAGAATCTTATTTCTGTATACATCAATAACGTCTTTGTTTATGCTGTATACGGTTATTATTAACATTTTTCTCTGCTTTTTGTATTAATCTATTTCAATTACAGTGGTAGATTTAGATGAAAGCACTAATTTAAATTAAGCTCCCTGTCTTATTACGATTTTCTCGGAAGCTGGCTCCGAACTTACGTGTTTTGTATGTTTTATTTCTTCTTCTAAAGTAACATAGCTTACATTATTCTACTGAAGTAGTGAAAAATGTTAACTCATTTCAAACACCTTTTTCATAATAAAGTCCATAACAAGTGTATGAAATCAATGAGTGCTGCATTTATAGTCACAGATGTGTCTAAGCTTTGGTAGTGTTTGTTGTACGTAATCACCAGCGTGTGCACATGGACATTGTACAGTTTAATATTTCTTAAGGTGTACCTTGCTTATATAATAGTCATACAAATAACAACATAGCATTATTTAAATTTATTTCATGCTAGGTCGTGAATTGTTGGATTTTCCAAGTAAAATAATTGTGATAATTCATTAGAGTGAATCACGATAAATAATTTCAGTTTCACGTTGATAACAACATAACCATGAAATTCGAAGTTATTCGTAGATATTTACGTGGCTGAATGGTAAATATGGCTGCTTCCCAATTAATGGGAGACAAGTAAATAATTTATTAGGGTGTAAATGTGATTAAGATGAGACATGTAAACAGTTTATTAAGGAGTTAATAAGATGACCATAAGTCACGTAACAGTTTATTATAGTGTAAATAAGAACAAGATCAGACAGGTAAATAGTATATTAAGGTGGAATACGCCTACGATGAGACAGGTAAACAGTTTATTAAGGTGTAAATACAACTACGATGAAATAGGAAAGCAGTTTATTAAGGTGTAAATAAGATGAGACAGGTACAAAGTTTATTAATGTGTACATAATATGAGACAGGTAAACAGTTTATTATGGTGTAAATAGGATCAGACAGGTAAACAGTTTTTAAGGTGTAAATAAAATAAATATGAGACAGGTAAACAGCTTATTAATAAGATAAAGATGAGACAGGCAAACATCTTACTAAGGTGTAAATACGATGAGACAGGTAAACAGCTTACTAAGGTGTAAATATGATAAAGATGTGACAGAGGTAAACAGTTGATAGATGTCAGCCTATATACATGTACCTATTAATATTTCTTAGATCGATTCATATTATTCATAACGGGTGTGTAAGAGAAGGGTAAATCTTTTGATGTCATTTTCATTGCCAGTTCGCATCTATTAATTTTATACTTTTCCATTCAAGGTTAGCTAAAGAGAGGAGTACAGCAATTAGAAGATGAAGCAAAACGTCGTCATAGTGTTGCTTGTTGTGTGCAGCTATGCCGCCGGTATATTACCTTATTCTGCAACATCTTTCTTTCATACTGACACATACACAACACACAGGAATAACCTCATGCACAACAAAAAGGAAAATATTCATATTAACATACACAACATGAAGGAATAAATTCATGCTGACACATACACAACACATAGTAATAATTTCATACACAACACATGGATACTTTCATGCACTACACTTATAATAATTTGATGCACTACACATAGGAATACATTCATACTGACACATACGCAACATATAGTAATACTTTCATATACAACACATATGAATAATTTCATACACAACACATATCAACATTTTCATGCACAACACATAGGAATAATTTCATACACATTACATAGGAATAATTTCATGCATAACACAAAGGAAAATATTCATATTAACATACACAACATAAAGGAACATACACAACACGTAGGATTAGTTTCATACACAACACATAGGAATATATTCATACATAACACATAGGAATACGTTCATACTGATACACATCCAACACACTGGAATAAATTCATGCAGACACATACACAACATATAGGAATAATTTCATGTACAGCACAAAGGAAAATATTCATATTAACATGCACAACATAAAGGAATAAATTCCTACTGACATATACACACAACACATAGGAATAATTTCATACACAACACATAGGAATAATTTCATGCACAACACATGCTGATACACATACAGCACATTGGAATAAATTCCTAGACAACACATATGAAGAAATTAATACACAACATATATGTATAAATTTGTATTGATACACGTACACCACATTAGAATAAATTCAAGCTGACACATATACAACACATTGGAATTAATTCAAGCTGACACATATACAACACATTCGAATTAATTCATGCTGACACATATACAACACATTGAAAGAAATTCATGTTGACACATATACAACACATTGGAATTAATTCATGCTTACATATACAACACATTGGAATTAATTCATGCTGACACATATACAACACATTGGAATTAATTCATGCTGACACATATACAACACATTGAAAGAAATTCATGTTGACACATACACAACATATTGGAATTAATTCATGCTGAAACATATACAACATATTGGAATTAATTCATGCTGACACATATACAACACATTGGAATTAATTCATGCTGACACATATACAACACATTGAAAGAAATTCATGTTGACACATATACAACACATTGGAATTAATTCATGCTTACATATACAACACATTGGAATTAATTCATGCTGACACATATACAACACATTGGAATTAATTCATGCTGACACATATACAACACATTGGAATTAATTCATGCTGACACATATACAACACATTGAAAGAAATTCATGTTGACACATATACAACACATTGGAATTAATTCATGCTTACATATACAACACATTGGAATTAATTCATGCTGACACATATACAACACATTGGAATTAATTCATGCTGACACATATACAACACATTGAAAGAAATTCATGTTGACACATATACAACACATTAGAATTAATTCATGCGTACATATACAACACATTGGAATTAATTCATGCTGACACATATACAACACACACTGGAATTAATTCAAGCTGACACATATACAACACATTGAAAGAAATTCATGTTGACACATACACAACACACTATAAAAAATTCATGCTTACACATACACAGCATATAGGAATAAATTCATACTGAGACATATGCAACACATATGAATAAATTCACTTTATGCTGACATGCACAACACATAGCAATACATTTACTGACACATACACAACACATAGGAATTTAATTCATGCTTGCACATGAATAACACATGTGAATAAATTCATACTGTCAGACTAACTGTGCAATCTTAAATTCCCATTCGATCCCATGCAGTCTCATACATATTGTATTCTTATTCTTTTTTGTTAAGAAGCCTGTCCAACCGATTTAAAATGTTTCGTATTTAAACTCGGTCAGAAACATCTTATATATATATATATATATATATATATATATATATATATATATATATATATATATATATATATATATATATATATACCTTTACATGTTTAGTGACAGAAATAATGATATTGAATGGGGTTTGTTGTTCGCATTTCACTTTATGTAAGTACAGATGAGTTTATTAAGAATATTTTTGTACAAATTCAAATAGTGTAATAATTTAGCACTTTTTTAAGTACATTGAACAATCAACTTTTTAAATGCGTTTTGGTTCTATGAATTTATTCCTATTTGCTGTGTATGGGTTACGAGTATATGTTATTAAAATAAGTAACAGAAAATAGTGAAAAGTAACAAGCTTTGTAAGCTTCAACAAATAATTTATTTCTCTAAAATACAAAGTTAAAAGCGTAATTTTGTTTTACAAATAGAGAAGTAAATCCCAAATAATCCTTGAATTACAGACACAAGTAATAATAATAAAAAGTTCTGAATAAACGTTAGTACAAATACAAATTCAATCAAACGCTGAAGGTGTTATATCAATGTGGCGGCCTTTATCGTGCTGTTATACCAAGAATATTTTATCAGAACTTTGTAATATAATTCCATGTTGGAATTTACTATAAATCCTAGTGAATGTCACTGACCAAGAGTATTTTTATGAGTACCCTGTATTTCCTTTACAGAAAAAATCACTTGCACTGAATAATTTGAAAAAATAAATTCCAGCCCAAATAATCTACAGAACACCACAATAGCTCATATTGATTATGCTAGATCTTAAAGCAACGAATACGAGACTTTCAGAATTAAAAACATCAATTATATGACAAACTAAGGCGCAAAACAATACCCAGGATGAGGATCAAAAGTTAATTGTTCTAGAAAGATCTTAGCTATAATTAGAAAGTACCTAACCAAAATCACAATAAAACATAACAATCATCACGCAACCTAGCTATAAAAATAGAATGTCCTTGTCCCATCTTAAGATACTGATCCTCACTCTGAGGAAAACAATATTTACCAAAACTGTCACTGATTTTGGACAAGGTCAGCCACTAGACACAATGTTTCATTGCCACAGCATATAATGAAATTTAAAAAAATTAAAACAATAACTAACAAATAAAGCAAATGAAATATACATAACAGTTTTTGTCAGCATGAATTTAATAATATGTGTTGTGTATGTGTCAGCATGAATTTAATAATATGTGTTGTGTATGTGTCAGTTTTAATTTAATGATAACGTGATGTGTCAGCATGCATTTATTCGTATGTGTCGTGTACGTGTCAGAATGAATTTATTCCTTTGTGTTTTGTATATATCTATCTGTATGAATTTATTCCCATGTGTTGTGTATGTGTCAGTATGAATTTATTCCATGTATCGTTTATATTTTAGTATGAAATTACCCCTGTGTTGTGTATGTGTTGGTATGAATTTATTCCTTTATGTTGTGTATGTCAGTATGAATTTATTCCTATATGTTGTATACGTGTTCCTCATTGCTGAATCTCGTTTACCGGTGACATTTTCGAGGTCAACGACACGTGGATTTTTCCGAAATATTTAGAGTCAACGCTGTTTGGGCACTCAGAAAGTTAACTTCAGAGGGATCTAAAGTGTGTACAGTGATTCGGTGGTTCGTCGAAGTTATGTGTGCATCTGACCCAGTGAAATAAAGTGTTTGACAGCAATTAAAAAAAACAAATACCCCCTCAAAAAAAACCACCCCAACCCTCCTTCCAAACATATGTGTCTTGCCAGAATTGTCTACACTGGATATATACTCTTGCTGAAATACCTTCTTAAAGTAATTCCTTCTAAACGAGCAGTGAGGAGATTGGGTGTTAATTGTCTGGTCTAATATTTTACATCATCCTCTGGTTCAAGACTTCACAGGCATTGTACGATCTATGTGCTTTGTACAGCGCTTGTGATATTTAAATCACTGTTGGTACATTTGTAATCCAGTGACATTATTTATTAGAGGATGAAAGAAGCAGAAAAACAATAATATTTGTTTCAGATCTCACATTGATACCTTACATCTCTGGAGTGGGTCCATAATTGTTTTCAAGAAGGATTTAATTTCGAGTAGACGATGGTTCACATTCCTTAAAACTTGGTCTGTTTTCTTGTTATATTTCCTAATTTTCTGCCATACCGACAAGTGTTTGCTTTCCTTGAGTATACATTTATCGTTGTAGATACGCAGAAGATATGCAAGTCTGGATCGCCTTTGCCTTCTGTTTTCTGTGGCCGCGGACCAAACCGTCAAGACTGTCCCAGTGGTTATTTTTGTAATATAGATCCACTGGACAGATTCGCCGTATGTTGTCCACAAGGTTCGTAAGCATACTAAACTCTATCATAAGTAAAGTGTATTTGATTTTGCAGTGATATCAAAGAAGGCTGAATACATTATTCATACCTCCGTACCACGCATATGTACAATAACGATCTAAGTTAGTCGAGAAAGAGGCAGCGTGTTTTTGGCAAGTAACCGCCATAGCAGCTTGCTTACTGGAAACTGAATAAATGGCTCCATGCATGTACAATGTGATGTATTAAAATGTAATTTTATTCTTATATATATATATATATATATATATATATATATATATATATATATATATATATATATATATATATATATATATATATATGTGTGTGTGTGTGTGTGTGTGTGTGTGTGTGTGTGTGTGTGTGATACCCAGTCGCAGAACACTTCTCCTCCCCTGGCCACACTTTCAGTGATATAACAAAAGGAATATTACTGGATACGCGGCCTTAGAACATTGAAAACAAGCGGTTTAAACCAAGAAGACTAGAAAAAGACAACCTTGCCCAAAGAAAATTATCTTTTGCAGCCGACACATTTTCTTTTAAATAATTCTCTATATTTGCTTAATAGCCTATGACTACTATCACAATGAAATATCTGGGATATAATTTACGATTACATACATTTACATAATATAACAGATGTCGTTATGGCTCATCAATTTCTAGGTCAATACAAATATTTTCCAGTATCAGCAACAAGCTGAAATAAACTAGTTGAAACATAATACGGTTAAATGGTTCAATTCCTGTAGAAACAGCCAATGTATGTATATTGCGCTGATCTAACACCCACCGTTACTCCATCAAGTCATTCCACCGTAATTCTCGCGGAGGTGGAATTGCTGTCATCACTAAGAACTCCATGATCAAACCTTTTTAACCACACCAACTTTCAATTTCTACCACACATCGTTTGAACTAGTCCAAGCCACAGTGACACTGGAACAAAGATTAGTCCATTTTTTCTTCCTATACCCCCCTCCTCCTAGTAGAAAAAACAAGCTGACCGAATATCTCTTTTTGGAGCAGTTTTCAAATCTCCTTGAGTATGGAAATTCGATAGGTGGCAACCTGATTTTTCTTGGAGATTTCAACTTTCACTTTGTCCTGGAAACCCAAACACATCAAAACTCATAGATTCCATTAATGTTCAACCTCAAACAGTCAGTTAAGCAACTGACCAATAAACATGGTCGCATTTTAGACTGGATTCTTCATAGACCTGATGATAATATTCTACGGTCCTCCCTGGTATCCCACAAACTTGCATCAGATCACCTCTACATTATATGCCATCTTGACATATTAGTCCCTAACCGTCCACCTTTATTTGCTACTAAGAGAAACCTGTGTATGATAAATAGAACCAAATTAATGCATGACATCCAAGCAAACCTAAGAACTTGCTTACCTCCTATAGCAGAACAACTTGATAACTGCCAGCGTTCATTGCTTGACAAACATGACCCAGCCACCAAGCGCAGAGTATCAATTCAAAAGTGTTCTCCATGATATAGCAGTGTTAGGGACCAGCTTCGCACTGCTAAAAGAGACCGCCCTAAAGCTGAGAGGCTTTGGCATTCCACCAGACTTGCTATTCATAAGCAAATCTATGAAGCCGCTAAGAAGAATGTCACAAATATAGTCCATGCAGCGAAATCAGCCCACTACAGTGCTAAGATCATGGAAAGTTTCAGCTGCAAAGGGCCCTTCGAGATTACTACTAACAAGCTAATGTCAAGGAACAAATGTATACCACTTCCAACTACCTTCTCTCCAGTAGATCTTCCGGACCTGTTTTCAAATTTCTTCCGTGAGAAAGTACAAACCATTAGAGATATGCTTGACAATTTCAATTGACAAGTCGTCTCCATACAGTTGGGATACATAATTTCAGCGGCAACCATTAGCAACATTTGAACTTGTCTCTATGGATTTAGTTCCTACAATCGTGATGAAGAGAACACCATAGTCATATGAAGTTGATCCAATTTCAACATCACTGCTGCTTGAGTGCTTAAATCCAGTATTGCCTTCACTAACTGATGTTATTAATACCTCTCTCTCATTCGGGGAATCCCCATCATTTTTCAAAACTGCCATTATAAAGCCTCTGTTGAAGAAACCAGCACTCGACCATAACGATTTAAAGTACTACCGCCCAGTTTCTAATCTCCCATTCATATAAAAAATCTTAGAAAAAGTTGTTCTATCCCAATTTGTATCTCATCTGAATTCTAACAGTCTTTTTAGCAATGTACAATCTGCATATTGTTCTTGCAACAGTACTGAAACGACACTTCTAAAAATAGTTATGATATTCTCTCTGCTTTTAATAGCGGAAAGATTACATTCCTCACCCTCCTTGATTTGCCTTCAGCAATGGTCACAATAGACCATTATATATTACTTCATCGTCTCCAGCATGTATTTAGCATTTGTGATACAGTCCTACTTGGTTAACAGGACACAAATTGTGTCTGCAAATGGAATACACTCCAGCCAAGTTGATCTATGCTGTGGTGTTCCAAAGGGGTCTGTTATTGGACCTGTTCTCGTCATTATATACACTCAGCCGCTCTCAAGTGTCATAGATCATCATCCAGTGTCTCACCAATTGTACTCTGACGATACCCAAATATACAAATCTAGCCACCCAATGAAGTTGATGCTCCTATCCAATGTGTAGAGATGTGCATTTATGATGTGACATTTCGGATGACATGTAACAAGCTGCAGATGAACGATGATAAAACTGAGGCCATTCTGATCACAACACAAAGACTTTCTCATTCACACCCTTTACCTCAAACAAACAATATCAGCAACACCAACATTAAAATCACACAATCAGTACGAAACCTTTTGTTACTCTGGACAGTACTCTCACACTGCACCAAAATGTCATGAACATATACAAGGCTGCATATCTTGAGCTGAGACGCATCAGCTCCATTCGCAAATATCTTTCAGTTGATGCCACTAAAACACTTGTATGTTCATTAGTACTTTCAAGACTGGACTATTGCAATTCAGTTCTGTCTGGTTCATCTCAATATCTACTTCAGAAACTTTAAAAAGTTCAAAACACAGCTGATGTGATCATCCTTAAAGTACCACGATCAGAGCACACCTCCCCGCTGCTCTGTGCCCTACACTGGCTATCCATTCGATCCAGAATCAAAAAAAAACTTTGTTCTATGTGCTATGTTTAACTGACGGACTCCAGTCCAACATACCTATCTGACCTCACCCATGTGTACACACCAGCAAGATACTTAAGCTCCTCTTCTGACAATCGTTCACTCATTATTCCCACTATGAACACGAAGTCATATGGACAACGTTCTTTTGCATACCAGGGCCCAGCAACGTGGAATGAATCGTCAACTGGACTTAGACATAAAGACACAGTCATCCCATTCAAGAGTACTCTTAAAACTCACCCATTTCGACTGAAAGAAGAAACTTAAAGAGCAGCAGAGGGGGCGAATCGGACATTTTGTCCAATCGTTATTTTGCTTAATTATTACTTTCTGCAACTCAACGATCTAGTGTCGTCAGCGCCTGGTAAAAAAAAAACGACGTCGTCGTTGGGGGATCATCCAAACGTCATTTGGTTTAATTAACACCTTCTGCGCGTCGATCCCCAGCGTCGTCAGCGTCCGGTAAACATATCGACGACCGCGTCGATGTCATCGCCCCCCCCTGCTGCTAAGTAGTTATTTACAATGAAAATTATTTACAACTAACCGAATATTTGGTCAAGTCCGATACGATATCGTGTCCGAGGATCATGTAAATTTATCGTTACAAATCCATGTGGGGTCGACTGAGCATGACTAAAAAAGTTTCGAAAAACATTAAAGTCCATGTCACCGCCGCACCATGTCTGCCAAATATTTCGTAGCGTGTGTGTATCAACGCCGTTGAACACAGCAAGAATATTACAGTTGTCTCTAATTACTTTTGGAATCTGAGTGTATCGTTGAGTGACATATATCACGTCAGTGTTTTTATGCCTGCCTCTGGAAAATATCCTAGCTGGGTTTTTTTGATTGTCTAACATAACATCATCGTACACGACTAGATTGTTAACGTCGCCATCAATATCATCAATACCCGGTGCATCATTGATATCCGTAATAAACTCAATAACATTTTTTTTAGCGATCGCTGATGCATTCTCGTTGAAATCTTTCAACACCTCGTAGCATCGTTGATCATCTACGCTAGGAGCAACCAAATACAACTTATCCCACTTCATCCATCTCATTATTAAATTGAGTAAGAATTGCGTCTTGCCGGATCCAGATGGTCCGATGATAATCATCCGGATCGAGTTTGGTAACGCTGCAACATGCTTAACTGGTTCTCTTGTTTTAGTCGCCGAAAAATCAATTATATTCATATCTCTATACATAAATTATGGATCTATATTGTGTGAAGTGTAGAGTACGTACTGGCACAAATGATATGACAACCGCTACAACAAGAAATAACAGATCGGCCCTTACTGGCAAGTGTGTACAATGCGGTACAAAGAAATTTAGATTTATTTCTATTAGACCCGGAGATGTTTTAAAAAAAAGCGAGGAGGTGACATCGCAGCCAAATTGGCAAAACTCCCCGGAACACCGTGGGCAAAGTATTCAGGAGAAAAACACCTCCCAGGATATAACTACTGTGGCCCCGGAACGCGATTAGATATCAGACTCGATGATCAAAATCAGCCCAAACCCGGTGAGTATCCAATAAACGCTATCGATAAGGCGTGTCATGCTCATGATGTTGCTTACAAAAGTAGCGATCTGCAACAGCGTCATATCGCGGATGTAAAATTAATTCACGCATTAAATGCTATTCCTGATAAATCCGTCAAAGAAAAATTGGCCTCATGGTTGGTAAAATCGGCTATGAAAGGTAAATTAATGATTGGAAGCGGAGCTTCTGGCGCTGGTAATTGAAAACGATAGCGTTTATAATAACAACATGGAATCCATCTATTATTCTCCGAGAGGATACTGGAAGGGGAAGGCCGCAATTGGTAAGCTTGCAAGCGCTGCAAAGGTAACAAAGACCACTGCGGCTAATTGGTTATCCAAACAGGCTATATGGCAAATCTATCTACCACCGCCTAAACAAATCAACTTCTCGCGCTTTGATGTCAGCGTACCTAATGAAGTTCATCAGGCTGATATACTATTTTTGCCGCATGACAACGGTTACAAATACGCGCTAACCGTAGTTGATGTTGCGAGTCGATACAAACAAGCGGAACCGTTGAAAACAAAGTCAGCAACTGAAGTAGCCGATGCGTTTGAGCGGATTTATCGAAGAGGTCCTCTGCGCTGGCCAAATCTATTACAAGTTGATCCTGGTAGTGAATTTCGCGGCGCTGTTTTATCAACGCTGAAACATCATAGCGTCGCGATACGACGAGGTCATACTGCGCTACATCGTGATCAGGCAATTGTTGAACGATTCAATCGGACTCTCGCTGAACGGTTATTTGGATATCAATACGCGAAGGAATTCATCCAAGAAAAACGATCTCGTGAATGGGTTAAAAGGTTGCCAGGTGTAATTGCAGCGTTAAATAACGAGATTACCCGAGTAATCAACATGAAGCCCAGCGACGCGATTAAATACGAGTATATACCCGGAAAATTAAAAATAAATAGCGTTTCTAAGCCGATTCTTGGCGATGTCACTGTTAGATATCTATATGAACCAGGAGAGCTTGAAGGCGGTAAAAAAAGGGCTACCGATCCTATTTGGAGTGTTACCACACATAACATATCAACGATAACACGATCAACTGGTAGACCACCGATCTATAGACTGGATTCAACTGCTCCTCAGCGCGGATTTACACGCGAGCAACTACAAGTGATACCTAACGATACTCAATTGCCCCCACGTGGTCTTAACTAGCGCCGTTGCGTCTATTGCACTCAAGACAGGTCAACCTCACATTGTTTTTGACATGACCGAGACTGTTATCGATCCTATCCACGGTAAATTGGCGAGTGTCTTTATCCGAATAACGCCAACTCATTATACAATTGCAACTCGCGCAGTGATTATTCTGTTGTTGTCGTAGCGAGATTATTAATTCGGCATCAATATCAAAACGCCGCTGTTTTTTTTTATCCTGTTGGCGGTAACCCGAGAGTTTTCTATCAATGACGCTTGCATCGATGGTGACTTTGTCGGTGACTCCGTCAGTGACTCCGTCACCGGCTCCGTCAATAACAATTCTTCGAAGCTGATTTATCCTCCGTACTCTGGACACTGCAAGATAGACTAGATTCGACCATTCGATGCGATTATCAACTATCCAAACAATTGTGTCCGTGATGGTTAGTCCCTGCGAGGAATGTATTGTTGTTGCGTATCCTAGCGTCCACGGGGATTTATCAGCACGTAGCGCGTCCTCGACGACGCTGATATCAACGAGCACAATATCATTCAGCACGAGAATTTGTTTTTTTGTCCCCGACGCTGTCGGGGCTGGAATTTCAACTTCAATGTTCTGCCGCCGTGTGTCCGCGGGTCTATAACATAACGGCACTGGACGCGTTGGAAACTTTTCCTTATGCAACGTAAACAACTTCCGCTGAAGTGTGTCTCTGACTATCTTTCTACTCGCTACAATCAAATCGTTTGGTCTCCATGTTTCCCAGAATTCATTCAACGGCGTTTCCGGAATCACCTCGCGGATTATTTCACACTGAACTCTATCCGGCTGTAATCTGATTAGTTTTTTAACCTCTCGCAGTTGTTCATCAAGTGCTCGGTAATCAGTATCGGTTTCTTCATAATAGTCCACGAACCCGCTCAACCAATCATGTGGACCCTCGCCGACAAATGGTGGTGGTTGACCATGGTCCCCACACATGATTACCGCTGTATTCGCGCGCAGCAACCACTCAAGAAACATTTGTAAAGTATCTAACGAAACAGTACATATCTCATCCCAGATGATAATGTCGGGAATAAATTTTTCACCCATTCGATCAGGAGTCCACTCACCGCCGCTGTATCGAAAAAAGCTGTGATAAGTAACGGCGTCAACATTTCGTTGTTTTATCTCTCGCGCTAGTCTATGAGTCGGTGTAAGCACGATTATACTTGCCCGCGTTCGAAATAATTCAATTGCCCGAGTCGTCTTTCCTGACCCGCCACAGCCGCTTAAATAAACCGTCTTGTGTCTACAAATTGGATCAGAACACGATGGTGCATTAGACCATTCTGACAATTTATCACCGCGTAAGTATTTGTTCTCAACGGTGACATCTGCTGACGGGGAATAATCGCGTCGTATTTCATTTTTAATTCTCCATGTACCCCAACTCTCGTCCGGACTAGTAAACTCGGCTACGTTTCCCTTATACGCTACGTCAATATAAAATGAATCAACGGCTACTCTAACCGCGGTGTCAGGAAATCTATTTATCATCGAGAATAAATTAATAGCGGCATAACCCAGCATAGACGCCCTCAAATGCGGGTATGCCGGGCTGTCTCCATCGCTGTAGGTAACAACTGTACCCAACCTTGTTCCATTGGACAAGAAAGCTGTTTTGCAGTTCACGTATCTATTTTTCGCCACTGCGTCCTTGATTACGAAATCATATTCTGCGTCATCTATAATCAGCCGTGAGCAATATCGTTTGTAATCGCAGTTTTTTCCACCTTGTGTAAACTTACCAATTATTCTTCTACCGAGATCTTTTGCCTCGTGGTTTCGTTGGTTGAATATCCTCCTGGACCATTCGATGATATATTCCTCGTCGGCATCAATGTTTTTTCTGGACTCGTCAATTATGCTATCTAGACGCTCCGGTTCTGGTAACCAGACTTCAGTCTGTGCCCGGTATGATATAATCGCGTCACTGACAATCAACGAAACTAGCATGCTACAATCAATCATATACCGTAGCAGCGGTATTGGCAGCCACTTCTTTTCAGCCATGTGTCTACCGATCCAAATATAGCAACAGCGATGGAGTCCTGCCGCGAATTCAAATGATACTATGCGAGCGAATCCGGTTAAATCAAAATCAGGCAGTGGTCCATTAATAGCAACACGAGTCATTTCATGACTGGGGTGTCCAAATCGTCTAAAGTACTCAGCGGCGGATCCATACCCGAGAAAACTCGCTGGATAACAGGCAACCATATCAACCGAGATCATAGCGTCGCGGTTGTATTCAGTGTTCCATAGTCCACCGTGATAGTATTCCAAACAACTGGATTGTACATCCGGCAGAAATTCCTTGCGCGTTGGTCTCCACGCATTTTTCCTTGCTGCAACATGAGCTACAACCGATGGAATCGTAAAACAATTTGTTAGCAGTTGTTCATCATGCTCTTCAAATTCCATGGCGGTTTTTTTCATCCTGTTGTGAAATGCTTCAGTGCGATATAATTCGCCGTTTGGTCTTACAAACTGATCAAAGGTATCCGCATCGTTTTCAGCGCTGCGAAGTAACCACACTGATACAGGGTCGTTTTTACACAAATAAGCGATAGCATCAAAAAGTTTCCTCTCCGCGAGAAAACCGTCCTTGGAGAATTGTTCTCCCAGGAATTCTTCGGGTATATACTTTACTGTTCTATCTCGTGGAAATATTGTGATCGCGGGCGTCCATGCGTGTTCGTTATGATCAATAATTTTGATTGGGGTTCCCTTCGATTTATACTTCGATTCGTATAATACTTCACCGGTTATCGTTGTAACGGTTATTGGAAATCTCAACGACGTTTCTAATCTCGCTATGTCGCTGATGGTTGCTCCACGCTCTTTTACGGTTAGTTCCCACTGGTTGATTTTGCTACGTCGTAAATCAGTCAATTTGTTTCCTCGACATGCATTTGTAAAATGCTCTATTATTCGTTCTGCTACACAATTTATCCCCGTTGACTGTTTCATCGGTTTCAGTTTTCCGATATCAGGTTTCTTATTTAACGGGTATATTCCATAAACAACTGCTGTTTCAGGATACGCTCGTTCATAGTATGGTCTGTCAATTCCGGTTAACAACCCCGGCTTGGAGTCGCGGCTGACAGTGACTGTTTTCTTGTCGCTGAGAACTGGTTCAAATTTATCACGCATGATCCAATCGCCTGATTCCACCCGGACAATGAATTTTACTCTGAAGAAATACCTTTTACCGTCAAGTTGTGATATTATCGTTGCTGCGCGGTTGTCGTTCATTGTAGCATCAACAACACCATCAATTCGAAATGTTGACCAACTATGAGATGCACCATCACGCTTGAATTCATTGATACAATCGCGTATTTTATTCAACAGGGTTCTATCGTTTATTAACGCTTTTGGTGTGTCCTTGAGGACTCTATCGAGATTAAACTTAATATTTTTCCAGGGCTTAATTGCTGCCAATCTCTCAAACTCATCCATATAATTAAAACAAGTATTTAAATGAAAGAATATAGTATAATGAATCACTGCAAATGGTTGATGATTGGGTCGACAACCCCGTGCAATAAATCATGTAGAGGTGAATTCTGCGGGTATCATTTACAAAGCGTTCGTAATGGTTCTCTTGGCCCCCTCCCGTGCTTGGTTTGCCACGTCGGTGTAAGAGGAAAATCGCAGTTGTGTATCAATTGTGGCGGAAAGCGATACAGGGAACTAAAACGCTATTATGACAAGCGAATTAAAAACGCCGTCATTGACCCCACCGCCGACTTCGTCATCAAAACCCCCCAAGACTACGTTGAAAGATTCATAATTAAACCAAATAATAAATTAGACAAGTAGTATTATTATACAAATGGACCAAGAATTTCAGCCGCACCTCCTGCTCGTCAATTACGAGGCATCTCGCGACGGTATTGTTAGAAACCGCAGACTGAAGAAGCCGGTTGGATGGAAAAACAATCACGGGTATTTAATGTTTACTGCTGGAGGGAAAAAATATCTCTGTCACAGAATCATCTATGAATGTTTCCACGGATTGATCAAAGATAGTCTCGTTATTGATCACATTGATTCTAATTATCAAAATAATAGACTGTGTAATCTGCAAGCCATCTCTCAGAGTGAAAATAGTAAAAAAGGCCAAACTGGTAAATACTCAAAGAAAGCAAAACCCGTAAAGTCATTTGATACAACAACTCACGAGGAAAAAATATTTCAGTCGATGAATGAGGCAGGAAAATATTTTGACATTTGTATCGCCTCAATACAATTTGTTGCAGAACGAATATATCAAACAGCGATCTCAAAAAAGACGGGTCATAGAATTCGATTTTCATATATAACATCAAAGGGAGATAACTCGTTTTGTGATAGCGTCGCATGACAAGAGTTACGTCCCTTGAAGTCTAATTAATGTTGCGTCCCTTGAAGTCCAATTAATGTTGCGATTAATTAATCATTTTACGATGAAAACTAATGAAATACACGCTATTATCTAACAGCTGTATTCTTTTTTTTAATGTTTTATTTGAGTATTTGGTTTCATTTAAATGCCGTGAAACACCATTAATAAGGATTCAAACGATTCAAGGGAATTCAAATTAACACACACCTTGTGACTGACGCCGCTGTATTAGTCACTTTATATATAAGATGACTCGTTATAAGCCTGGGGCTTTCGAAAGCCAATTCAACTAATCAAAACTAACCCACGCTCTTGACCCGGGCGTGTGGTTGTCTTTTGTTCACAATCATGCAACCGGGTTAATTTAATTGGGTTGCTTTTGATTGGTTGAATTGGCCGTAGAGTTCCGCCCCGCCGTTTTATGTTTGTGCTGTCTTGTGCCGTCCCATCATCCATCAATCATTTCATTGTAAATATATTCATCCTTAATTAAGTACATGTAGTGATGTCCCCCAAGCATATCTTCTGGGCGGTCTACGATGACGTTTGTCACCCTAGGCCTCCCTCCTGGAGATGTATGCTTTGGGGTTCCAAGATGTGAATGTCCTTAATTAAGTATATGTATATGCCTGTAATCTGCCACAACACTCGAGTGGAGATCTACGGCATTGTACTGTCCATGTATGCCTGTAATCTGCCACAACACTCGAGTGGAGATCTACGGCATTGTACTGTCCATGTATGCCTGTAATCTGCCACAACACTCGAGTGGAGATCTACGGCATTGTACTGTCCATACAAAAAACGGGGTCAAAAATGACCCCAATAATTTTATTAAAATTTTTGATATTAGAAATAAGATGTTTTATAAGAATAATGAATATCGAAGACATCAATAATATATTAACTGAGATTTCAAAATTAAAAAATCAAGGAATTGAATTATCTGACAGTGAAAAAATATTATCCGATTATGAGATTATTAACGAACAGTCGAAACGGGGGCGTTTTACCCTGGCCCGCGAGTATTTTTTTATAAAACGATTACAACATACGATTAATGAGAACCTGTACCACAATGACGCAAATGCATTCATTGGACTATTTACTGCCGTTGAAATAATACGAAAAAAACTCGGACGTGTTTATGAACGACGCCGGGAGATTTCTAGTAAGATCAAAAACATTAGAAGGATTATAGACGAAAACTCCGTGGAGCTCCCGATGGTACACTCGGCGGAAAATTAGAAATTTGCGGAGTAATTTGCAATAATGGTAGGTGAATCACTTACTACTCGGCTAGCCAGAGAGCGACTAGCAGCGCTTAGAAAGTTTATACCGTTACGAGACAGGGTGAGAGAGAAACTTCAAACGCGACAACAAATGCAAACCGATTTTACTGTTGGAAGCGAACAACTCTTTGCCCCGGTAACTAAAGCGACTAAGGATGTTACAGCTGCAACAGAACGAGCAATATATGGGGATATTCCTAAGGAGGGCGAACGGAAAGAGGCGCCTCTTCTTCCTGTACTTGAAAAGATAGCAGCAGAGACAGAACAAACACAGCAACGGATAAAACAACTTTCCAGTGATATAAAAACCCAACGAGAGTATGAACGATTAGCTGATATTGATGATTCTGAACAGGGTGATGTTGGTGAACTTCAAAAAATTTCCACTCAAAAAGGAGTCCCCTTTATAGATAAACTCACTGAAGAGGCTATAGCACAAATAAAACGACCTCAATTACTGAAATCCGACGAGTATAGGGTTTTTGGTAATTTTGCCGCTCAAAGCTATCATTCAAGAAAAAACTTTTTAAAAGACGAGTATAAAAACAGTAATATAAAACGAGATGACTGGGTTAATTGGTTGTATAAAACGAATAAAGAGATTGATCGCTTGGATACAAAAGAATTGGGATATAAAGAATTTAAAAAAGGAATTGATGATTATGATATACGACAACAACAAGAAATACTACAACAGCAAAAAAAAGAAGTCCGAGAAAAACGTCAAAAAAAAGCTGGTTCTAAAAAAACAAGCGGAGAGGGGTATCCAAGTGGTAGTGGTCTAGTTGAAAACGCTAGTGTTACCTGCCCTAATAGTGTTCTCAGTGATATATCACGGCTAGAGGTATTAATTGGAGGAAAACGAGCCGGAAATAACTCTACGGAAATAATCAATGAGGCTGCTGATATTTGCAAGCGGTTATTTGCAGGCGGTATCATAGACATTAATGCATATCGAACGCTCATAGACGAACTCGTGGATGATTAATTGGAAAACTGGTGTTTTTAATAAGGATGATCATACACTACAACCATGATAAACCAGTACTCGTCTACGTGGTAAACTCGCGATTGCCTGTTTACCGCGCGTACTATGGAGATGGTCTCGGTAGCACCATTGCGGGGTTATTTACAAGAATGGCTCCAAAAGTAGCGCCGTTAGCCAAACAATTAGGAATGAAGGCTATTGATGTTATTCGTGATAAGGGAATCAGCGCTATTGGAGATGTTGCCGGAAAGGCGCTTTCAGCCGCGCGGGGCAAACTAATGTCGTTGGTGAGGAGAAAAAAACAGAAACCACCGGTGATGCCATCAACGACAGTGATGCCTGCAAATGTCAGTAAAGTAATAAATAACGCCGTGGAAGAAAAACTAGAGTCGTTGGCGGCTCAGTCATCCACCAACGCGCCCATGAACGCAATAGCGGGAGAGTGGTCTTAAACAGAATTCAAAGAATTTACGACGAAAAAATCGCAATTGAAAACATCAACATGATAAATAATAAAATGTTTACGCGAACCGCTGATCCCGCGTTTGATATGGACGCCCCAGTGCGCAGGGATGATTCTGTCCGTGATTATCAATATTATTCTTATTATGCAGCGCAACCTGACCTACGATCGCGAATTGAACTTCAAGTCCAAGATACCAGTAAATACTTTCTGCCGTGTGAAGCGTTTATCGAAATTGAGGGAGAACTTGTGACAAATGCCGCCGATAATGCACCATACGCAGATGACGATCATGTTCGAGTTGGTTTCGTCAACAACGGTATCATGGCGTTATTTGAGAGCGCCAGATATCTTATTGACGGGCGAGAAATTGAATCAATAGAACGCGAGGTTGATGTTGCAACGACGATAATTGGGTTGGCGAGATACTCGGATGATTATACAAGATCGGCGGGCCCATCTATAATGTTCGCAAAGGACACCACTAATAACGCTGATCATTTTCAGTACATCAACGTGCTAATAAAAGAAAATACCACAATTGACCAGGATGAAGCAACCAATCCAGATCGCAGAACAAAACCAGGCGCTAATTTCACTGTTATAAAAAGTCTTAACGATAATTACAATATGGGATTCGCAGCACGAATGTTGATGCTAAAAAGACCACGCCGACAGTTTTCATGCGCGATTCCACTCCATCACATATTTGGATTCTGCAGAAATGTTAGGAAGGTTATCTATGGGGCCAAGCATACAATCGCGCTGACGCGAAGGGGCGATGATAACAATGCAATATGGCATGCTGTTGGCGTCGCTGCCGGTAAGGTTGTTTTAACTAAAATGGCATTGTGGATGCCGGTGCTGACTCCATCAGTTACCACGGAGGCACGATTGTTAGCATTTATGGAACAGGGAGGGAAATCGTTGTTGAGTTGGCTAGCGGTAACAACTGATGCTAAAGAAGATAACGTCGCCGATACGTTTACATGGCACCTAGCATCAAAACAGGGTGTTTCAGCCCCGCGTCATATATTCATAGCGCTACAGAATAGGGAACGATTGGGCAGTCAAGAACACAGCCATATGATATTTGATCAATTAGGAGTCAGGGATGTTTCGCTGAGAATAAACGGACAACAGGAACCATCCGAGGATATACAGCTTAATTACGGCGACAACCATATCGCACGTGTATATCATCGATTGCTGTCGTATATGGGTCGTGATCAAAACGTCGACACTGGTTTGCAAATATCACAACTTGATTTTAAAAAACTGTATCCGATTTATTATTTTTCGCTGGAACATCTTGATTTAACGAGACAATCCGTCGTTGATATACACTTCCGAGCTCGTATAGCCCCAGCTGGTGTTAATTACAGAGCGGTCGCTGTCATTCTCAGCGATAAATCAATGCTGCTAGAAGGCGTTGGTGGACGAATGAGAATCGTTGATGCGCCAGTGGAAAACATGTAATTGAAAGCACAAAACGCGTTTACAATAAAATGTCGTATAGTGTCGTCAGTGTAGAGTTGACTGATGGTCAAGTCAAGAAATTACGATCAAAGTCGGCTAAACAATGCGGAACCACAATAACGCTGAAGCCGTCACAGATGGCAGGTGGTAATCATAAGATATCGTTGACGGCGCGTCAAATAAAACATTTCAATGATGCGATGAAGAATAAAAAGGGTGTTCAAATAGATTTTTCAGCCGCAGCAATTAAAAACATGGAAAAGACCGGTGGGATATTTCCGCTGTTAGCTGCGATTCCAGCGTTGATTGCCGCGGCCGCACCAGCAGTGGCTAAGGCGGCGGCGTTAGGAGCCGTTGGTACCGCGGCGGGGATGGCATTGAAGAAGGCAACCGGGAAAGGCTACAAAAAAAAACGACCCGTGGCCGGAAAGGGTCTAAGACTACCGGGAACCCCGTATTCATGGTACTCGGGAAAGGGTCTAAGACTACCGGGAACCGTTTATTAACTCCAATGTCTAATTTTGATTTAATAGACGCCGCAAACGCGCTAGCGATAAAAAACTTCAGAGGTGTTTTTATGAGGGATCAATTACCGGCGGCACCAAGGAATATTGAAACCGGTATAATTAACCTCGATGGGTCCTCCGGAGCGGGAACTCATTGGGTTGCATACGCGATTGATCCGCGTGCGATCGTCTATTTTGATTCATACGGGTTAGCTCCGCCGAAAGAGTTCATGCGGTATGTCCGGGCGTGTTCAGCCCGGGCGTGTTCAGCCCGGGTTTTTTATTCCACGCTGCCAACACAGCAATTAAGTGACCCACCGATATGTGGCCGCGAGGTATTGAACGTACTCGCAGCGATTTCATCATCGCGGAAACCACCTCATGTGGTTGTAAACGAATACACTAGTGGGGTCGTAGAAGCCCGGCGGGTTAATTAGAAACGCCGTTTTTTTCTACAATAACGATGATTGATATTTGGGGACGACCGGTTTCGGCGCTGAAAAAGCCCACGGAAACGCCCGCCACCGATGACATAAAAAAACTAATTGAGGATGAAATCGCTGATACGTTGAACTTAACCAGTGTTGACCCAGATGAAATAGTTGTATTTCAAGACCGCCAGGGTAAATTGAAATCCAGTAATGTGTCGCTGAATGACGTTTTAATACGACAGCGTGATGCCGCCGAGGACACTATCGCGTTGTATACCGGCGACGGACGACTCAAACCGGGTGAATCCATCTTGACAATAAATGGAAAAATAAGTACACTTGGCGACAATTATATAACCATGTCAAATTCGTTAAAGGGTTTACGTGGTGAATTTAACTTTCATGGAGAACAGTTCAGGTCGATGATAACGCACGTCAGCGAAATGCGAGACATTGTCAATAGTTTTTTTCGGGGACCCCCGACGGCAGACGAACCAAATCTTGTAATAATAAAAAATGCTATTTCGGATCTTATGGAGATGTCGGCCAATTTACCCCCGTTGCGAAAAAATGTTAACAGGATCGATGACAACTTTGATAAATTCTTTGGTAAAAAAAATACCAAGCCGGATGAGATTACAATAACTATAAATGATATCACTGCGTATGGACAGGAAATAAAAACAATCAAAACTGATGTTGCAACAAACAAAAGGAGTGTAGACGCGCATGAACGGGAAATAGAAATAATCGGCGCTAATGTTGCAACGATCATAAATAATGTAGACTCGCATGGACGGAAAATAGAAACAATCAAAACTGATGTTACAACGATCATAAATAATATGGACACGCATACACAAGAAATAGGAACAATCAAAACTGATATTGAAGCGAGCAAAAAGAGTGTGGACGCGCATACACAGGAAATAGGAACAATCAAAACTGATGTTGAAGCGAACAAAAAAAATGTAGACGCGTATTGGCGGGGAATAGGAATAATCAAAACTGATGTTGCAGCGAACAAAAAAGGCATAGACGTGCATACATATGAAATAGGAACAATCAAACTTGATGTTGCAGCGAACAAAAAAAGTATAACCGAGAATACACGGGAAATAGAAACAATCAAAACTAATGTTGCAGCGAACAAGAATAATATAGACGCGAGTTGGCGGGGAGTAGGAATAGTTATAACTGATGTTGAAGCGATTAAAGAAAAACTACCGAGAATAACAGAGCAACTCGAAAAAATAAAAAACCCTCATGAGAACATCATCAACACAGTATACACAATTCGGCATGGATCATTCGATTGGACTCCTACACAGAATACAGTAAATATCACCGCAACTGTTAAGGGCATTTATCGACTGACACTGGTTTCAATGATGCAGTTTAATATATTATCGTCGAGTTCATCCGGGTTTAACAATACAATATCAACAATTATAGACAAGAACGCAACTGAACAGTTTACAATTTATGCCGTTGATGGAAATTTAACCAGGGCAAACATTACATGGTATGTGGAATTTGCAGCGAATCTAAGTAATTAAAAACACTAGCTCTTTTAAAATAAAAATGACCACCAAGGAAATTGAATCAGAGGTATCACCGACGTCACATCAATATCGATTCGATACCGCAAAAGAATTCTCCGCGAACTTAAAAACGCTTTCCGAACAATACCGTGCAAAAATAAAAAAATACCGCAGAAAAATAACCGCCATCGACGCGGTCGTGTACTCGGTATCGGGTATAGTAGCTGGCGCCGGTGTTATTTTATCCACGGTGACCACGATAACCCCGATCGCTGTTCCAATCGCTATCTCCGCGATGACAACAGTTGCTGGAGTTGCCAACGCAATCACTAGGAAGATATCATCGTGTTTTCAGAAAAAACTCAACGAGTATACAGTAAAACATCAAATAGTATCCGACGCATACTCGAAATTATCCGGGTTGATCTCGTTATCGATTGATAATTTGTTCGTATCCGATGTTGAATTCTCCACGATGGTCCAGTTGTATAGCTCCGCGATGTCAAAAATCGAGGATTTTCAACTGGAAGCCGAAACCACCTGGTTGTTAAAATTAGACACTAAAGACAACGAATAATAATAATGTCGCTGAACCCCGAAGGGTCTCAATTACTTCAGCGGATCGCGGAGAATACCACTCCGGTACAAACAAATATGATATCGATAACATCAACGAAACCCGAATTCAGTGTGAACTTCCCATCACCGGTTCCAGTGAAGGAAATAGCGCTGGCAAAATTGCGAGTATATCACAGTTGGCCTAATATCCGAGCGGACGCATTTAACGGACAACAACCTAATAACTCGCTGGTTTTTGCATGGACGAATAAACCCGATGGGACCCCAGACTGGAAGGAGGTTACAATACCAACTGGGTCATACCAAATAGAACAAATCAATAAAGAATTTCAACGCAGGATAAAATCGATCACAGGAAAGGAATCAAAAATCGCTATTACGGTTCATGAACCGACGTTATCGTCGACAATTGAAATAAGCACACCGGGGTATATGGTTGATATCTATAACAGTTCAATAAGAACCATACTAGGATGGCCTGAGAATCCACCCGCGGACACCCCCCCATCAACTATCCTCAGACACGATAACGGAGATGGTGGTAGGCATATTGCTCCATACAACGTAAATATCGCATCAGTGATAGCGATTAATCTAGTGTGTGATGCTATCGAAGGAAGTTACCAGGTGGATACCAAGCAATCAAATCAAGCTCAACAGGGGTATATCCTTTATTCGTTTTCACCAACAGCCCCTCCGGGATTTTTGATCATTGAGAGTCCGATTAATCCGGTCTATATGCGATGCCATGATCGGTTTTTAACGAGAATTAATTTCAGACTTACCGATCAGTCAAATAACCTAATTGATCTGCAAGAGGAGGAGTTAGTGATCACTCTGTTTGTAAGATCATAGCAGCAGAGGGGGCGATGACATCGACGCGGTCGTCGATATGTTTACCGGACGCTGACGACGCTGGGGATCGACGCGCAGAAGGTGTTAATTAAACCAAATGACGTTTGGATGATCCCCCAACGACGACGTCGTTTTTTTTTTACCAGGCGCTGACGACACTAGATCGTTGAGTTGCAGAAAGTAATAATTAAGCAAAATAACGATTGGACAAAATGTCCGATTCGCCCCCTCTGCTGCTTAAAGACCTAATAATGTTTCCTACCTTAAATATTTTCTGCATGTCTTTTTATGTTTAATAATTTCACGGTGTTTGTTTTTTTGTAATCAAATCATTATATATGGTTTTTATGTTATACGTGTTGTCTAATGTTGTAAAGCGCTTAGAGCTTCTAAAGATTAGGCGCTATACAAAGTCCTCATTAGTATTATTAATATATATATATATATATATATATATATATATATATATATATATATATATATATATATATATATATATATATATATGTGTGTGTGTGTGTGTGTGTGTGTGTGTGTGCTCGAATAAATTATATCTTACTCCCAGTACCCGTTTTCATTTTGCTGCTTTAAAACCTGTCACAAACGTTTAATTGGAAAAATTTCTGTTAAGACAAACTGTTAACAAAATTCTGGCATGTTTGTGTCTCCATAGATAACGTGAAATATAATGTTTAAACTATACCGATTATTCAACACGCCATTAGGATTGACCATCACCCACTCGTATGTTGATCATATGTGTACCGTATACGAAGAGTATGCAAAAGTAGAAGTAACATCTCTTATATACAGAACTACATTCCCTGTTCCTCTACCACTTTTGAGTCCTAGGCTTTCATGCAGAGAGAGAGAGAGGATATCTATAAAATCTAATTCCTTTCATCTGTGTCAGGTTTGGTACACTTCTTTGTACATTTGACCACACTGAGTTTCAACTAGGGTGGTATGCAGGGTTCATAAAAATCGAGAAATAAGCGGGAGATCAGAGACTTTGAGTCAAAGGCCTGATTGTATTTTCTCATATTATTCATCAATTTTTGACAATCGTGGACAATCTCTGCAGATCTTGACTTTCATCGGGTTTGGGCAGTGATCATATTTCTGACAGCACTCTGATCCAAAGCTTGAAATTGAGAGAGAGAGAAAGAAAGAAAGAAAGAAAGAGAGCGAATATGGAGGGAAAGAGGTGGTAGACAGGGTGAAAGAGATAGAGAATTGAATATGGAGATGTTGACTGTCTGAGAGAGAGAGAGAGAGAGAGAGAGAGAGAGAGAGACAGAATGTAAAATTACGTGTGTGTGTGTGTTTGCGTGAATATCTTATTCATACTTTAAAAATCAAATCAAGAGAAAGAGACACTTCTTTTCTGGGGGGGGGGATGGGGGATGGGTGAGTGGTATGTTTTTCAAAACAAGAATTACAATGAAATATGAAAAACATGTAAAACAAATTCAACTCCAAAACAATGCTTTACTTGTTCTAGTAGGAAACCGGTCTTTGTAAAATTGCACTTGATTAAATTGCATCTCTTATTTTCCAAGAGTAGATTTAATGTTATCACAAAAACTTCTCAGCTTACTGTCACTCCATTCCGTTTTTCAAAAAGTCTTCCAGTGTCAGCCTCATTTTTCATTCATCAATTTTATAAAAACCTAAGATCTACCAACAATCACTTTTCGTTAACTGACTTATTTCAGCTTACGCAATGCGTTTAGTAAACTTTATTTGTGAATGTCTCTGGCACCGGTAGAATAGCAAAAGATGAGCTAGATTAAATTATAAAGGTATGACCGATTTTTGTCACCAGTAGGATAGCATATACTGTCGCCAAAATCGTGTTTTGGCTTAGATTTAAGACATACGGTTGGAAAATATTGCTGCCATTACTCAAGTTACATTTTTCTGGTAAAGCCGAGAGTTTATATTAATTTTTATACCACAGATCTAATATAAATTCATTTTTTTGTGCCACATTGCAATATTTTTTTATATGACTCTTGCTGAAATACTTCGTTAAATATTCAAAGAAAGATCTTTTTTAATTGAAGTGAAGAAACCAGGGATTTGCCCCAAACCACCTCGCATCGGCTTGTGCGTAGAGCTATGTTCCTCGGACGAAGAATGTCCTAGCGGTCGGAAGTGTTGTTCCAATGGATGCGGGCACACGTGTCAGACTCCTAAAGGTTTAGGTGTGGGAACATTTACTTTTTTTATCTGATTTTCTTTTCTTATAGAAGTATAGTGGCTCGGGAGCTAAGTAATCACGGCCTTCTTAGCCAATATGACCTCTTTATTTATTGTAACGTTTTCACAGTGTGATGAGCAGTAATACTGAGTGTGTCGCTAATCGAGTTGATGAAATAACACTATTTGTTTATTTTATTTTACTTTTAAGCTAAATTTTATTCCTCTTTATGATGCAGACTTTTCATTTTGTATCTGAAATTTCAGGATAAAATTAGGAAAATTATAAAGTTTCAACATTCTTGGTAAAGAGTTTAAGCTTACGCATTGCTGATCTGCCATCAAGTATGTGTTTCATTTGTAACAATATAAGCAATATGAGAATGGTCAAACTCTTAAGGTAGAATTGGGCAGAGATTGAGTTTAGCAGCGTGAATTTAGTAGTAGTTTCTAAAGTACATTCGATTTCTTAGAGTGACATAATTCAGTAGAATCACATTCGAATAAACTCCTGTAGCGTTTCTCCTTTCTTCCATTTCTCTATCTTCCTTGTGCGGCAATATTGTACAGGCTTGCATAATTTGGTTAGCATCGTTAAATATTTGAATGAAAGATCTAATTTTAATTTAAGTGACAAGTCCAAGGACTTGCCCCAGACCATCTGGCGTCGGAATATGTGTAGAACAGTGTTCGTCTAATGCAGACTGTCCTGGCGGTCAAATGTGTTGCTCTAATGGATGCGGCCATACTTGTCAGTAACCTGTTGTATCAGGTAAAGATGATATGCAACGAAAGAATATCAGTACTATTTTGCGCATGATGCGCCATTATGTTGTCATTGTTCGGATTAAGCGTGTAAAAGTTAAGCTGTTAAAAACTTCAAACCACGAAGCACACAACGAAAATATCAATATACCCTACAGGGGTTAATGTTCGGATTGCAAACATTTTGTGCCTCCGATTTTACATTATTTTTAAAATGATTTTATATCGCGCTTTTGTTATTTTGACTTCATTCAATGGTTTTAGAATTATAATATTAATGTTATTACATTTTCATGAAGGATTTATTTTCGCGGAGGACTCGTTGCTCACGAATATGGTGAAAATAAACTCCCGCGAAGGCCATCACTATCTGGTATGTTAAGTATGGTTCTTTAGTAGTCTTGTAATTTTTTTTACATCTGTTCTGTGAGCCCTATAACTTCGGAATTGATGGACTTAAAATTTCAGTATATTCGAACTGTACAAAACGAGTCTTGTCATTGTAAAAAATGTATGTAGTTTTAGTTTTAGTTGTATGGACTCTAGATGTTTGCTCAAAAAATGTTGTGTATACGTTATTATTATTATTATCAGTTGTAGTATTAATATTATTTTTTTTATTAGATGTCACCTGCCTTTGCAATTGGAAGACTTGTCGTCATTACAGGACATTCAACACCTTTGACTGACGTACCATATGCTTCTGCCGAAACGGAAAACTTGTGTTAACTGACAAAATATATCGCACTGTTTGAAAATAGTGTTATTGCATGATTAACGGATCGTATAACTCGCTTGTTTCTGTGGGTGGGTGAGATTCTCCTTGGAGTCAAATTGTTTAGTTTTGTTAGTGTTTTGATCGCTTTTCTTATATTTTGCAGTTGATGACAAATGTATAAAATTGTAAAATCCGTGAAAGTGTAGTATTCTTTCATAAAGCTAAAGAGATATGATGTAAAGAATAGTGTTTTTATTTTATTCCAGCAATGTGTAAGAGCTTGTGCACAAATATATCTGGCTTTAGAACAAAGAAAATGCCCAATGCAATTAAACCCCGTTTGTTCGCTACTTTGGCATTTTATTTGTTCATTTATTTATTACCCAGGTAAATAAGATTGTTGGTGTCTTAAAAAGGGCCCATTTTAAGGTAGGTCAATAAGCCATTACACGTCACACCTTTAAACCTGTTCTTAAATTATTTTCTGTTCATTTTATCGCAGTTCATTAGTACTTTTAATATATTTGAAATATATATATATATATATATATATATATATATATATATATATATATATATATATATATATATATATATATATATATATATATATATATATATATATATATATAGTTTTAACTGCACTTTTAACATATTATTGGATATATCATACCAAGGAAATGAAAGGTGTTTTTCCCACCTAGGCAGCATATGCGAGCAGCATGGGAGTGGAGGGGAATCGAACCAGCGACCATTGGATTATGAGTCCGATGCTCTACCAACTGATGACATGTAGAAAACGTATCAATATCTCAAACTTAACCAGCGCTCTCTACTGCCTAAAGCAAAATCTGATCTATAGACTGAATGCCGAATAGTGCAGAAAATAGTTTCCATTTTATTTAACATAAATAATAACACATTGCTGTTGTATTTCGATATTTTAAATTTTCAGAGATTGAAATATTTTTTGAATTTAACAGTGGCAAGAGATAATGTGCATTGTGTTTCCAAGTTTTGATTGTATGAAGTTGAGATCAAACCTATGTATGGTTTAAATAACTTAGGCGAGAATCAAAACATTTGATTTATACATTTCAAGCATCAAAAGTATATCCTGCAATATTTGAAGAAGAAAAAAGCTTTGCAAACTACCTTTAATGTTGATAACATGCATTGTCAATTCTGATGGCAAGAATGTTAAAACAGTCCGGTATAAAAATGAATAAATTACAAATATGATATACCTGTTTTTGAACTAAAACTTGGAATTGCAGAATATAAGAATCTGAAACAAATCTGAAATCATTCACACCTTAGAAGTGTTAAAGAAATATTGCAGATTGCTGAAAAGAAAACTTCTTGTTGTCGATCTATGTCCAGTTGGATTGCTAATGACATCGAGGAAATTTGTTAAGCGTCACATAATTTGCTTGATGTTTTACACCGTTTCAAATGACGCCAGTATATAAGACATCTTTATTACGATCCAAGAAGTACGGCTGCTTACCTAAATATTAATCAATGTTAGGGACAAAAAGAAAACAAAATAAGAAGACTGAGAAAAATATATTCTCTAAGCAATCTACTTGCACATGCAAAAAGGTCTATGAGAGTCATGCGAATATAGCCTGTGGTAGGCAGATATTGTTCACATGCAAATATACGAAAGAAACAAAGATGGATACAATTATATCTTGACAGGAGTAGATGTTTTCTCAAAATCACATTTAAGACTAGTGAAAAGTAAAGCGTTAAACTACTCTTTCACAGAAATTGTTATAAATAGAAAGACTTAAAGACAAAGGTTGAATATGGAATGTGCTTTTCAACTGTGAAGTATATGATTTGATAGCGAAGGGAAACATTGAGTACTTTGCAACTTACTCAGACAAAATAGCACATCGGCAATGCAAAGATTTTGCAACACTCATAAAGAATTAAATGTGAAAGCATTTCGCACAAACTGAAACTAGAACCGCGTTGACGTTGTTCCAAAATTAATTTATACATACAATGAAACTAATCACACAGTAGATATCACTCCGTTTGAAGCGAGCAAGGAAGAAAACAAATTTAAAAATATGGATCAATCTATTCGATATATTTGGCAACTCATATATATTAGAACTCGTATATTCAAAATTAATTTTTGTGTAAAATTCCTAATTTCAAAATTTAAGAAAGAAAAGTCTGCAAAAGAACACATTCCTAACCTCACGATGGCATATTGAAAGTCAGGGAAATAATTTTAGGTGACCCGGTTGTTTACAAACCGAGAGACGTAAAATTTATAGGATACTGATGGTATTTTTACCAACTAGAGCTATCTCTAAATGACATAAAGATGGCACAAAAAGTGACAAATTTGGAAGGCCAAATAAAAGGTAAAATATATTTACTTGTGCAATGGAAATGGTAAGCTTTCAGAGAACATTCATTGACATTAAGTGAAACTAAACTACTGCAATAAATGATGCTATCATATAAATACAGTATGTTTATTGTTGCATCGTTCAGAGGGACAAACGTAGTTGTAAATTGTTACAAACGCAACAGAGAAAAACTGACAGAGGAAATATAGATCACGAAACTCAACAAATTACAACAGAGGAAACACACGGATAAGAGAAAGCAATCAAAAGAAAATTACACCTGAAGTGGAGAATAAAAACCAACAATAAATATAACCTCAATGTACTTGAAAATTAAAATCCAAAATTCTGTATACTATGTATAGGTGTATATCATTCAGAATGCTAGTTTTCGAAATATAGGTGATGAATTAGAGCCTGTCTGTACTTTATTATAGATGGATTCCTTATTAAAAATAAAACTAACAAGTACATCATCTAACGCTTGCCTTCAACTCGTTTTTATACATTTAATTATTTAACTTACCCTAACCAAGTTAGCATATTAAATGAATTTAAATGGACAAAAATTTACTACACCGAAGCTTAATTTTCACATGCAAGCCATCACAAATTTTCTATAACTGCACATTAAACTTTGATTGTGATAACTCAATGGAAAAATGATGATCATGAAATCTGTTGATTTTTGTATTGATAGAAAAAATATAGAGAAGTTTGTTAAATCTGTATACAACTTTAAGGTTTATATCCAGATGTAAACACTGCCGTTTGAATGCAAAAAGTCTTTACATGAAAACGATACATTGAAATCAAATGGCAATATAATAGAAAACAAATTAATCAGATCTGCAACACATTTAAAATTCCACCAAAGGAGTGACAATACCTTCAATGAAAAATCCAATGCTTGATTGATTGATGGACCAGAAAAACATTCAACTGTAGGACAAGGATAAGGAGCATAATATGATGCTTGATTGATTTATGGGCCCGAAAAAAACATACAACTATACGACAAAGATTTGGAGCTTAGACCTGATGTTTGATTTATGGACCAGAAAAACATTCAACTGTAGGACAAGCATTTGGAGCCTACATAAGATGCTTGATTGATTTATGGGCCCGAAAAAAACATACAATTGTACGACAAGGATTTGGAGCCTACACCTGATGCTCTGTTTCCTGCTTACAAAATGAAATATAATATTTGAGCCGGCACTGTTGAATACTTGAGAACTTTCCGTTGTTGATATTAAAAATTATTTCTATGGCAGACAAAATGAGCCATCAATTTGAATATGGTGTTTTTTCTCCTGCAGGTTAACAATAGCTGCTAGACGAATGTATTTCAAGGTTTAATCAACACATTACATTGTATGTGATTTTTTATTTGAGATTCACAGATACGAAACAAAACAAACCTTATACTGCACAGGCTGTTAGGACAGCTTCATACACCGTTTAAAACCTCACGGAGATGTTTCTTTTAGGAGAGCAGTGTTCCAGTGGAAATGAAAACATTATGATAACATGTAAATAAAACAAACTAGATCAAAACTGAAATTGGACTGTGTTATTGGTGGTGACGGTATCTTTCTGTTACTAAATTATATGGTGATAAGTACGAGCAATTTACGGAAATCTAGTGACTCATTTAAACTCGGGTAAAAGCCTACAATCAATAGTAAAGAACCATATTCCAAATGCTAATAAATAACCTGCGTCAGAATGACAAGAAATTCTTGAGAACATTAAAAAACAATACAAAATATGTACTAACTGTGTATAGAAGATGGGCATTGATCACGATGTTCCTAATATTGGATCTGATATTTATTTATTTATTGTAATATACATGATATTGGGCTGCTATTTTTACTTTTTTAAATAGTTTACTAACCTTCAACGCTTGTAAATGCTTTGCAACATTTGTTCTACTTTCTAGTTAATGGAAACAAATACTTATTAATTTCTGTTAAGTCATTATTGACTTTGTTTAATAACAAATAATCTTTAACTCCAGATGATCAATTACAACCATTTGCTTTTCCTCCAACATCCACCAAAGTTTTATAAAATTTGCTATACACAGGGCTACGGAGAATAGAGCCATTGGTATCACTGTACCTATAGCAAGTGTTCCTTTTGCTACCCCATTTTCTTTAAACAATTCTTTCAACCTTTCACTAATGGTAATTGTTCCATCCTTGTTTAATAGATTTTCTCAATGTTGTGCTGATGTTGCTTCTCAGCTGTATTAGATATTTAACTCACTGCGGTCGTTTACTTAAAGTACGTTTCCACTGTTCCTTCCCGATACAGCTTCTTTGTTTGGGTCAGTTCTTTATCGATGCCTTTTGTAAAAAATGAATGTTTTTCGTACGTTTCAAGATCAGGTTTGATAGACTAAATCTATGATTTCACAACGTTTACGTCATTTACATAGCCCCTTCATTTTCATTACTTTTCTGTAATCAGTAATATTTTCAAAGCATGTGGAAGTTCTTCACTTTGAATCATTCCACAGTAATCGTCAATTATCGCCTCCTATTATCTTACCTGTTTATCGCCCGGCATCTATTATTAGCATTTATTGTTCAGCAGGGAATGGTATTCTTGTCTTTTGAAAAGATGGGTTTAAGTGGATATTTTCTTCCTGCTGCTATGCAGTTTGGTAGATAATGTGTCTTCGACGATTGAGCTTTGATCCACAGCGTCAGTAGAATAAAAACCAGCACATCGTTTAGTCCAACCTAGTTCAATTAACAAGTGCTTGCCAGGCTTACTTGCTACAGTGCTGGGTGCTAAATATATTTGAGAACGAAATTTGAAATAACGTTCCATTATGTTTTTCATAATAGAGTGTTTTATATCGTATTCTGATAGTGCTTCTTTCCAAGGTGTACGTTATTTCGTTCATGCCATGGCCTTCATGTATGATATTAGGAATGTGGGGTTGAAATATTAGTACATTTGTTTGCAAATCTTAAAAACGTCACAGACCTCGATATGCACAACCACTTTGCAAGATTGACAGTAATGTAATAAAGTTGGAGTATGCTTATTTGGCTATAGCGCTCTGTTTTAAGGAATTCTTAGATTTTTGTGATTACTTGTTTGATTTTGGGAACTCGGTTCTGTGGAAATATTCTTTAGCCCGAAATAATTAACCAGTTACTAGGAACAAACGTCACGGAATGAAGTGTTCCAGATTTGATGAATTCAAATAGTACATGAACCCATATATTGTAAATGCAACATTCAAAGACATAACCGATGGAGAAACAAAAGAAACTTAAAAGATAAGTTATTGGTAAACTGGAAAATAAATAAATAAATAAAATTCGGTCTTTAATAATTTGCAAAATTCTTCCAGCGGAATTTAAGAAACTAAAATACAAGAAGACTCGATAGGTCAAACAGAAACAAGCCCTTCGCCTGATTTTGTCATAAATTAGGTTTGCTTCTATCTGCAATGGTTTCTAGCTAAATAAATTAAAATATTCAGATTTCAGAAAAGCGGACAGAAAGTTGTTAGGAAATAAATGTCGATTAAAGCTTTATAAATAAATTAGTTTTCATGTTGTTTTAATTATTTGTAAGAAACATCAGATGTCGTCTTGCAAATAATAATCGTTCAGATTTAGACATATGTTTCTCTCTCATTACTTTATTTGTAAAACAAATAGATCACAAAACAAAGCAAAACTAGATCAAAGGAAAGATAGCAAAGAACCTAAAACGGTAACTTCAAAAAAGCAAAAGATCCCACGTGCAGTTGACCTTGGAAACCAACTTGGTAAACTTTCACTGAAACTTAAAAAATGACCTCAGAACATTTAAATAAGATTCTGCAACGCCACCAGATGATGAAGTCACCCTTCATAGAGTCATCCTTCGTGAAAGAAATGAAACTCACGAACTGATGCGTAATGGTAAAGCAGATGTA
Source organism: Sinohyriopsis cumingii (assembly GCA_028554795.2). Classification (NCBI taxonomy): domain Eukaryota; kingdom Metazoa; phylum Mollusca; class Bivalvia; order Unionida; family Unionidae; genus Sinohyriopsis; species Sinohyriopsis cumingii. The sequence goes on from CM068824.1 coordinate 69,735,324, forward strand.
GGTATCTTGTTCATTTTATCAAACATCCAAGTTTTCTTCATTTTCTAAACTGGTGAAATAACAAAACCTATAAAATGCATCTAGTTAATGACCACGAAATTCAGCACAACCAACTAGCAAAATGTTGCCTCTATAGAACACTCTACAGCAGGCGGCAATACTTTGTCTATATATAACCCACTACCAGAAATGCTTGAGCGTATCCGTTCTCGCTTTGAAACAAAGCAAACTCGCTTTGAAACAAAATCTGATTTGTTAAGCAGAAATACATTTATATAACGTATTACTTCTGAATTCATGTGTTCAGAACTAAAATTCTTACACTCTTTGTTGAGAAGTACAGTCTGTTCTAGCAAATGGCCCGTACCAAGCAAGAAATGGAATAGTGGATCTACATAGTAACATAGTAAGGATTTTGTGAGACGCTTAAATTACTAATACCCTTTGTATTTTTTGACACTGTTTTTAATCATATTTTTGTCTTGATTTTGTCTTCTGCATGTATTAATCCCGCTGGGATTAAAGCAGTCGACAAGACTGAGATATACTCATCGCCGTTTAAACACTGTGGTTTTGACTTTTTGCGTAAATAACCTAACTTACACTTAGGAAACAGCAAATATTTCTTAAGAAAGCTTCAAAATAGATTTTTTTATCAAAAATTAGGAACATTGACCGCCTAAATTTCCCAAAAAACCAAGGTTTCAGTAATATAAACATAGATATAGTAGTGTGCAACCTGTAATCTCTGAATACAACTCAAGCACCTACCTGTGGAAAATGGAATCTGAAACAATGCCAGCAAGATCAGTGCCACGGGGATCGAGACTGAAACAATACTTTGAGACAATAGTTGAGGATAGAAGACTCATTGTTTTATAGAAACAGGGAAAATTGACGCCGCTAACAAAATGGAAGGAATTCAACAAGTGGTAACCTTTCAACCTAGAGAGATTATATATGTCTATAGATATAGAAACAGGGAAAATTGACGCCCTACAAAATGGAGAATCACAAGTGGACCTCTACCCCAAACAGAACACCACTCTAATTGAGACAGACACCATACAAATCAAAGGAATGCAGGTCAAGGTTACAAAAACTCAACCCTTTATCAGAGAAATAGAGCCCAGGGCAACCGAAATTCACATTATGTGACTCCCAATGGAAGTAGAAAACAGCGAACTAGTTCAAAAGATCGAAAAAAGTTTGGGGCAAATGTTATCACACACAAGATGGCAACTGTATGAGGCTTTGCCCCCATTAAATCTGGGATTAGACTAATTTATGTGAATAGAGAAGATGCCAAGAAAGTACCAGTTTAATTTTATGTGCTAGGATTTAGGCTTAAATCCTGGTATAAGGGGTCTGAAAAGGAGATAATGTGCCCTAGATGTCACCAGACAGGACACGGCCTCAGAGATTGTCCGGGGACAAATATACCAAAAGCGGCAACTTATGCAAGCAAAGCTGCCGCAAACAAACCTCTGCAGCAGCAACAACAACAACAACAACAAAAACAACAACAAACAGAGTACCCAGAACAAATGTTGGAACTAATCAGACAAATAAGAGAAGAGAAACAAGCAGAGAACACGATACGAACAGTACCGGAAATCGATATAACAAGCATCGAAGAAGGACAGAAAACCCCAGAATGGGAGGAAATCCTAAGTCCAAATAAAACTGGAAAAATTTCCACACCGGCAAAAGAGAGCAACATATGTACAAAGAATACATTTGAAGGATTGGAGATTGAATCAATACAAGAAGAGGAGGAAAATGAAATCATGGGGATCCAACCACTAACGTCGACACCTTTACCTAGAAGGAATAGACACAAAAGGAAAGCGGATTCAGTATCACCGCAAGAAAAAATCACATCACCAAGAAAAGAAACCACCCAGCAAAGGAAAAACAAACCCAAAAAGAAAAGAGAAGATGAAGAAACAGATGAGGAAACTGACAATGAGAATAATAAAGGGAAAAATGAGGATGAAGAAGACGAGGAAATAACAGAGATGGAGACAGAGCCTGAAACAGAAGCAGAATACAATAGCAATGAAGATACAAAGGAAACAGTAATGACCGGAACAACGAGTGAACCTAACAGCACACTACAGGAAACAAACCCAACAACATTATCAGAAAATGAAACCACACCCAACTCCTGCGAGGGGGGTGGGGAAACCAGTGCCCCCATTTAATTTAATTCAATAAAACAAAATCCATAAATCACAATATTTATATAGAGGTATAACCATCAATGCGACACCCTGGGAAGAGACAGGAATGGAAGGAATGAACTTACAGCTCCTGTCCATAAATGTTAATGGAATAGACAAAAATAAATTACTCAAATTTCCAAAAGATATAAATTATGATATTATGTTTTTCCAAGAAACTCATAACGGTTTTAACAACGAAACTAAAGCACTATGTGAAAGCCATTTAAATGGTATTCTTTTAACTAATGACTATACAGGAGATGGTATAAAGGGGGGAGTAGCCATTTTGATTAAAAATAAAACAGGTATTTTTTGGGAAAAAATAAATGAAGATAAATGTTTTAAAGGAAGGCTTTTACATATTATTATTGATAAAACTCATTTTATCAACTTATATATGCCAGCCAATAGGGATTATACAAAAAATCTTTTTAGAGAAACTAACAAAGTATTTAGAAAAATATACAATGGAGAATGTTATTATAGGGGGAGATTTCAATTGGATAGGAGAAAACATTGACAGAGAAGGGGAATTAATTCCAAATGATTTAAGAATTAAACCTGAGATGGAACATTTTTTAAGAGAACATAAACTGGTAGATGTATACAGAAGATTAAATATTTTAAGGAAGGAATACACATACGAATAAAAAACCAATAAAGGGAGCAGACTAGATAAATTTTTATGTACAAATTTTGATGAAAAAATACTTGAAGAAGCAGGGATATCAAACATAAAAATTTCGGATTACAAACTTATTTTCATGACCATAGAAATAAAAAATAAAAAAAGATGGGGAAAAGGAAAATGGATGATTAATAATTCAATTTTAAAAAAATATTAATTTTGTAAATGAAATAAAAAAAAAGAAATAGAAGATTTTAAACAAAAAGAGAATATAGACATTATTATGAAATGGGAAATTTTAAAACAGAAATTCTAAGAAATAGCGATTAAATTTTCAAATATTAAAAGTAGGAAATTTAAATTGGATAAAGAATCTATTAAATTTCAACTTCAAGAAACAAATAGTAGTGAATTAGAAACAAAACTAAAAGAGAGATTAGATGAAATTATAGAGGAGGAAATGAGAGGTAAGGAAATTAGGGCTGGAAAATTTACTCAAATTTATAAAAAGGCAAAAGGTTTGTATAAAAGAGAAGAGAGAAGAAAAGGGGGGGGGGGGTGGAACATTGGATAAACTAAAATTAGCGGAGAATAAAGTAACAACAGATCAGAGGGAAATTATGAATTACATTAAAGGTTTTTATTCAAATTTATATAAAACACAGAATATAGCAGAAAAAAATAATTGATGAATATTTGGAAGGTATCCCCTGCGAGGTGATATCATCAGAACATAAAGACTTATGTGATGATTTCATCTCGCAGGAGGAAATAAAAGAGTATACAAACTGCAAATAAAGGGAAATCACCAGGAGGAGATGGACTCTCCGCAGATTTCTATATGAAATTCTGTAGGGAGTTGTCGCCCATACTTGAAAAGGTTATACAATAATATTCTACTTAGAAATAATAAAATGTCTGAAACTATGAGGGAGGGAGTTATAACTTTAATATATAAAGGAAAAGGAGAAAGACAAGACCTCAAAAATTGGAGGCCCATCTCCCTCCTAAATATGGATTATAAGACTTTAAGTAAGATATTAGCAGACAGAATAAAAAAGGTATGGACCAAATTATCAATATACACCAGACATGCGGACCCAAAAGAGACATCATCATCATTGGCGACTCGGTCTCGAAAGACCATGCGAACAGCGCCCTTGGGGTGTTGCCTGTCTCTGTTGGCAACGTCTGCTGTGGCTGTGCAGGCCTATACGTGAGTGACAGTCCCTACTGCAGTTGGTGCAGACATACTGGGAAGTCTGCATTACTGTGGTTGCTGTTGCGTTCTTCTTTCTCTTACGTTTCTCTGCCACCAACTGGCCTCTCCTCGCATCAGCGACTGATTTGCCATTGTTTACCATCAGTCTCCAGGTGCCTCGGTCCTCAGCCAGCTCTTCCCAGCCATCGGGTGAAATGTTGCATGCCTTCATGTCCCTCTTGCACACATCTTTGAAACGGAGTGAGGGGCGTCCGACTCTTCTCATGCCAGTGGCCAGCTGTCCATATAAGATGTCCTTTGGCAGCCTTCCATCCTCCATGTGTCGGACGTGACCCAGCCATCGAAGGCGGCGTTTAATTAGCAGGGAGTACATGCTGGGGGTTCTTGCACGCTGCAGGATCTCGCTGTGTGGAACACGGTCTTGCCAGCTGATTTTCAGGATGCGTTTTAGGCACCGTATATGGAAGGAGTTGAGCCGGCGTTCTTGCCTCATGTAGGTACTCCACGTCTCACTTCCATATAGAAGGGTGCTGAGAACGCAGGCCTGGTAGACTCGGACCTTGGTGTGCTCTGTCAGCGCGTTGCTTTCCCAAACCCTCTTTGTTAATCGAGCCATGATGGTGTTTGCCTTTCCAAGCCTTCTGTCCAGCTCCATATCAATCGAGAGAGTGTTGCTGATGGTTGACCCTAGGTAGGTAAAGTTGTTGACTGCTTCCAGGGTGACACCGCTGATTTTGATTGAAGGGGCAATGGTGGTATCTTGCACGCTGACATTTGTTTTTTCCAAGCTGATTGTGAGACCAAAGTGCGTGCAGGCAACAGCAAAACGGTCTCCCAGTCTCTGGAGGGCTTCCTCGGTGTGGGCCACAAGAGCTGCGTCATCTGCAAAAAGCATCTCCCTGATGAGCACAGCTCTCACTTTGGTCTTTGAGCGCAGTCGTGCCAGGTTGAACAGGCTCCCATCAGACCTGGTGTGTAGATATATGCCATCCGTGGACGTGTCGAAGGCGTAGGGTACAGGAGCAGGGAGAAGAAGATCCCAAAAAGTGTTGGTGCCAGCACGCAGCCCTGCTTCACACCACTGTTAATTGGGAAGGAAGTTGAGGATGATCCATCATACAGGACTGTTCCCTTCATATCTGCATGGAAAGAGATTATCATGCTGAGGAGTTTTGGGGGGCAACCGATCTTACTCAGAAGTTCAAAAAGGCCCTTCCTGCTGACCAAGTCAAAGAGAAATATACAAAATAATATCCTTAATATAAAAACAATTATAGACTATCTAAAGGAAAATAAAAGAAAAGCTGCTATGGTACTTTTCGATCAAGAAAAAGCTTTTGATAGATTAGAACATAACTATATATAAAAGGTTCTAGAAAAATTCGGTTTCGGAGACAATTTCCGAAAATGGACTAAAATACTGTACAATAACATAACCTCTAGAGTACAGGTTAATGGGATCATGACGGATAAATTTGAAATACAAAGATCAGTGAGGCAAGGATGCCCACTATCTATGCTATCATACGTAATAGAAATTGAAATGCTAAGCATCAGCATAAAACTCAACAAAGAAATAGTTGGTATAAAAGTTCAAAATTTAAAAGATGATGTGAAAATGCTACAACATGCAGATGATTGTACAAACTTTATAGAAGATCCCTATTCCTTTAAACACTTAATAAAGGAATTCGAAAAATTTGGCAAAGCATCAGGATCGCAAATTAATCAGGACAAAACAGAAATTTTAGAAATAGGTAACTGGCGAGGTAAACACTCAGTTTTACCAGCACATCTTTTTAAAAATACAGTTAAAGCACTAGGTGTATACTTTGGATTAAATGAAGAAAAAAGAAAACTGTAAAAAAAAATAGAAAATGAAATTTTAAAAAATGTTGATATCTGGGCACTAACGCCGCTATGCATCATGGAATGAGCCCAAGTGGCAAAAACATATATGTATGCTAATATCAATTATATCATGACGTCTATTGACATAAATAACCTTACTTTAAATAATATAGATAATCAGATTATAAAATACATATCGAATTTTAAAATGCACTATATTAATAAAGAAACCTTATATAGGGCCAATGAAAGGGGTGGGATGGGAATACCTAGCCCGATACTTTTAAAAATAACAAATATTTTAAATGGGTTCAAAAAATAAACGCAGACCCCAAATTACCGTAGGAGGGAATATATATATATATATATATATATATATATATATATATATATATATATATATATATATATATATATATATATATATATATATATATATATAGAGAGAGAGAGAGAGAGAGAGAGAGAGAGAGAGAGAGAGATAGATACATATATATATATATATATATATATATATATATATATATATATATATATATATATATATAGATAGATAGATAGATAGATAGATAGTCACATACATACATAGATACATACATACATACATACATATATATATATATATATATATATATATATATATATATATATATATATATATATATATATATATATATATATATATATATATATATATATATATATATATATATATACTGGTTTGGTTTTATTTTAAGGAATAGGATTGATATTTATAAAAAAGAATAATCTTACCAAACTGCTCGAAAACCCTAGAAAATTTAGAAATATTAAAGAGTTATAATTTAAATATACAGATAGGAAAGAGTTATGGGAAATTGATGAAAAACTTACTTATTCTTGGATAAGAGAGGAAATAACAGGAAAAATACCATGTAAAATAGAAAAAGAGCATATGTATGTTAATTGGAAAAGGGCAAGGGGGCACTGGTCGAAACTAGGCTCCCTAAAACTTCAAAGCCTCTGCTTCAAATACATGTATGATGCGTGGTTGACGGGAGAGGCTGCATATGGTCAGAGTACCGCCCAAATGTGCGCTGTGTAAAAAAAGGCTCCTTTAATAAAAAACATACATTGCTGCAATGCATACAAACAAAAGATAATACAGAAAAAGTAATAACAGAAATACAAAAAAAAAAGATGCATACAAACCATAAAATATCCTATATCCAGATGGAAACTTTAGCAAAAACACACTATACAAAATAACAAATTTTATAGTCACAACAATGAAAGCATGCGGTCAAGTTATAATAATAGATAAGAAGTGATAAAGTCCATCATGAGGAAAAGTACAGATAAGGACGTTATGGGGCAATGTCACATGGCGCTACGCGAAGTGAACAGGCCCATAAAAGAGTCTGGAAAAGGAACCCATATGGAATGGACTTTTAAACAACATTACACATTTTATTTAATTAACTTAGGCTCCCCTTATATTCTAAAAATATCTTACTTTTTCTTACTTTTTTTACTTATCATTACTAACAATAGTACAGCTCTATACTGCACAAACCACCCCGAAAGGGAAGACAATCTTCATGTAGAAATATTCTGGCTCTTTGGCATAAATTTCAAATAAAAGATAGACCTGCTCGAGATGGGAGACATACATAAAATAAAGAAAGTATAAACCCCACCTCGAGCACAGTTTAATCTTATTTTATATGCGAGAGTGATAAATTTATTTCACACATATAAACCAATAAGGTTTCAAATTTATACATATAATAACACTCTTCGCCAAAATTCAAAATTAAATGAACACTTCCGATGTAAATATTAACACCGGAGAAGATAAGACAACTGGGTTTTTCTGTTTAAATTTGGCATAGTTTGCTGTCCCAACATGGAAACAAAAATAGCAATCAGAACATATAGCACACACACATAGCAAACATGGGACGTAGGTGACCTTAGCAAGGTCGACAAATTTACTAGGGAAGGAATTCCGAGAGGATAATAGAAATCACTCTCGAATGAACAACCCTATAGACACACTAAGGAAACTTAGAAATTCCCCATTCCAAATTTCTAAATAAAAAGTTTTCAAAAATTATTTAAAAACAGCACAAACAACACACCTTTGGGGGTAACAAATACACATAAGCTATTTAAAAGCTTTAGCTAAGTGGGGGGGGGGGCATCTGTCTGGTGCACCAAAAAAGTGAAACAAAGCAAGGGAACTAACTTTGTTTTGCTAGGAATATAATTAAATGCGTCCAGCAAATATAATAGAGTATTTTCGTCTTCGTCTGACTTATTCAATTTCGACCTTAAACAAACAAACTCTCTTGTTCGTGAAACGTTTAGTTCATCCTTGAATGGACCAACATCTTTGGTCGTTTGAAAGGTATCTACTATGTTTTGCATGGGATAGTTACTAGTATCGTTTATCTGAAGCTACTTCCTCGTGATCTATTCTTATAAAGTGTTACAGTATGGGTACATAATGAATAACATTGTGTGCTCGAGATTCACTGTTTTTAAATATTATTTCACCACAAATATAACATGTGTTTGCTTAACTATATTTGTCATTATCTTCTGTGAATACCACAGGTTTTACATTTCGGGACTTAATTGGTCGCACACTATATTTGTGGTCTTAATCAACCAGTTGTAAAACACCTTAAGACCTCTGTAAACGATTGGCCCATAGCATTTATCTAATGACTTGGGGTACGTACAGAACGTTGATGGAATAGGTTAACATGTTTACTTTGTCCAGCTCTGCTGTTGTTCCTTTGGAACGTAGTACCTTTGCCATACCAGAGGTTATATATTGCATGCGGCATGCTTGTTGCATGACACTGTTGTAATGTTGTGGAATGATAATGCATTTGAAATCATGAAAAGAACAGACGAAGCATTTAACTAATGATGATGATTTAACATTTTACAACTGAATCCTCAAAAAGGCATTATATCTATCGAGTTGTCGACACTCTAAAATAGTCTTTGTGTTCTGATAACTTTTCTCTTGTGTAAGAAACGTTCAAGCACTTTTTATACGTATATTTCTTCCATTAATGTGTGTTTATTTGTAACGAACCCAATTTTACAAATATTAACACCGGAGAAGATAAGACAACTGGGTTTTTCTGTTTAAATTTGGCATAGTTTGCTGTCCCAACATGGAAACAAAAATAGCAATCAGAACATATAGCACACACACATAGCAAACATGGGACGTAGGTGACCTTAGCAAGGTCGACAAATTTACTAGGGAAGGAATTCCGAGAGGATAATAGAAATCACTCTCGAATGAACAACCCTATAGACACACTAAGGAAACTTAGAAATTCCCCATTCCAAATTTCTAAATAAAAAGTTTTCAAAAATTATTTAAAAACAGCACAAACAACACACCTTTGGGGGTAACAAATACACATAAGCTATTTAAAAGCTTTAGCTAAGTGGGGGGGGGGGGGCATCTGTCTGGTGCACCAAAAAAGTGAAACAAAGCAAGGGAACTAACTTTGTTTTGCTAGGAATATAATTAAATGCGTCCAGCAAATATAATAGAGTATTTTCGTCTTCGTCTGACTTATTCAATTTCGACCTTAAACAAACAAACTCTCTTGTTCGTGAAACGTTTAGTTCATCCTTGAATGGACCAACATCTTTGGTCGTTTGAAAGGTATCTACTATGTTTTGCATGGGATAGTTACTAGTATCGTTTATCTGAAGCTACTTCCTCGTGATCTATTCTTATAAAGTGTTACAGTATGGGTACATAATGAATAACATTGTGTGCTCGAGATTCACTGTTTTTAAATATTATTTCACCACAAATATAACATGTGTTTGCTTAACTATATTTGTCATTATCTTCTGTGAATACCACAGGTTTTACATTTCGGGACTTAATTGGTCGCACACTATATTTGTGGTCTTAATCAACCAGTTGTAAAACACCTTAAGACCTCTGTAAACGATTGGCCCATAGCATTTATCTAATGACTTGGGGTACGTACAGAACGTTGATGGAATAGGTTAACATGTTTACTTTGTCCAGCTCTGCTGTTGTTCCTTTGGAACGTAGTACCTTTGCCATACCAGAGGTTATATATTGCATGCGGCATGCTTGTTGCATGACACTGTTGTAATGTTGTGGAATGATAATGCATTTGAAATCATGAAAAGAACAGACGAAGCATTTAACTAATGATGATGATTTAACATTTTACAACTGAATCCTCAAAAAGGCATTATATCTATCGAGTTGTCGACACTCTAAAATAGTCTTTGTGTTCTGATAACTTTTCTCTTGTGTAAGAAACGTTCAAGCACTTTTTATACGTATATTTCTTCCATTAATGTGTGTTTATTTGTAACGAACCCAATTTTACAAAATATATATAATTTCAGTATAATGATACATTCTATGATTGTAATTGTTTGGAATGAATATGAATCAACACGGCAATGTGTCCGACTTTTTCTTTATTAGTTCTTCTGACAGGTTTAATATAGTCTATATCCACACCTCTGTCTTGTCATTCCAATATTTTATACGCATTTACAGATTTATCAGTTTCAGTTTAAATAATTGTTACAATATCGATTTTAATCGGACATCTGTCAAGCCAATTATCTCTCTGTTCAAATTGTATTTTGATGTAACTGGTGGAATTTTATGGAAATATTAAAAATGATTCCAATTGTCATCGGTTTCATTTACTTTGGCATATCATTTTCTCACATACAATACATGGAATAAATATCACTGATGGGCTTTGCGTCATACATTGCACACTCAGCATTCGGTTGTGGACCCTGTCTTTCTTTGATGTAGTGTCTGCCTGTACTTTAAAACCTACGTTTATTGGTAGCAGGATGATTTGAATATAACGTTGCAAGGCTGTGTGTGATACACTAAATAAAGATAGAGTTCTCGATTATTTTGCATAAAATTGTACCAATAAGTTCAATAAATATCACTGATGGACCTTAAATTATAAATTGCGGTGATGTACGTTTCTTAACATATATAAATAACTGATTAATTCTGTTAAAATTTGCATTTCCTTGGGACACAGCCAAGAACGGTCATGGGATATTTAATAGTTTCTCTTGGAGACGTGTATTGTAATGTTTTCACTCACTGTGCCATATTATATATAACATTTGTTACGATGAATATTGTGCTATATAAATGTACAAGTGTGGGGGGTCTGTTGTCATACCTCTTTACCGGATGGCAGTGATTTATAAATTTACAAGTGTGCTCGTGGCCTTCTCGTACCCCTACACGAAGTGGGAATAATTTTGGAAATTACCAACAATGTTCACGCTGACATTTACTATCTAATGACTCTACCCACATTTATCAACTTTACGAAAAGAAACGCTTGATTTGAATCATTTTTCTGCTCTATAAAGTTGCAAACTTTAGTCAGTTTGGACTCATTTAAACTTTGGTCAAAAGTGGACTCATTAAACGTGAGCGGAAATGATATCGTCGTGTTTTATGAGGGGCGGCAAATATACCAGGAAGAGAGTTTGACATGCACATACGGAATGCGTTCAACCCACAGTTTAGATCTAATTTCCAAATTAATAGGTTTAAAATTTGGTTAGACTTGTAGGTGTTTAAATTTTCTTGCGCGCAAACGTACGTTTCTTTGTATAATCCTTTGAAACCGCTCCTGTGGTCTAAATAGAGCGTCCGCCGCGGATGCGGAAGCTCGCTGATTTGAACCCCGGCCAAGAAATACCAAAGATTTATTTAAAAAAAGTTTTTACTAGCAGCTGCCTCGCTTGGCACTCAACATTAAGAGGTTACTGGTCGGCCTGGTGTCAGGATAATGTGACTGAGCGGGATATGTGCTACATGTCTGCAGCATGATGCCCCAGTGCTAGACATCACTATAAAATACCACAATACAGACTGATTTTTTTTTAAAGCTACGTTAAAAGTCCAAATTACACACACACACACACACACACACACACACACACACACGCACACACACACTATAATCCTTTGACACATTTAAGCTAAATCAATGAATGAATTCATACACGGCAACTTCATCGTGCTGCAATCTTTACACGATTCAAGCATGCTGCACGCTTGTCTACATTCCAAATATCTGCACTAGGTAGGACAGTATTTACAGGTCAACACAAAAGGGGTACAAACAGTGTTTAATTATAATTATATTATTCGCCAACTTTGATGCTTTTGAAAGTATGGAAATATCAATAACGCCAGAAATGAATGTCCAAAAAGAAGAGACTTATGAAAACTATGCTTTTTACTACAATCAGCATGTGTGGACAACGTTCTCCCCTTCCTTCTCCTCCTCTTTCTCCCCTAACTCAACATTGTCATTATTATTATTATTATTGATGTTGTGTTCCTTGTTACTGTGGTGCAGTTTTTGCTGCTATTGGTGGAGATTTTACTCCTGCTGTTAATGTTGTAATATTGCAAAAGTTGTCTTTTCGTTTTTGTTTTTATTGCAGTTCTCGTTGTTTTTATAGTTATTAAAATCATCCAGATTTGTAAACCATGTTATCATCTGATGAGGTGATATTTTTACGTCAGTCTTGTAAGACAATTTAATGCACAATCACTAATTTTGTGATTAAAAGAAAGTTTAAAATTAGATTTTATTGTCATTCGGGAGTACATTTACTAAAAACGAATGAAGACGTAAATAATTAGAATCATCTTCAGTGTGAAGAATTTTCGGTCGTTCGTTAGTTAGTAATTTCTTTTAAAAGATTAGGAACTTTATGGAAGACAAACTTTTTTTGAACATTGTCGTTTTTACTTTTTCTCATCCCAAGTGAATATTAAAGAATCACTGAAATGGCTAAAATAGAATTTATAAATACAAAAAAGGGCTTTACGTTTTATTTACGAAAATCCCATTACCGCAGTCACGAGCGTTGCAGTAGCATTTGCCCCTTCTAGTATGCTCTCTGTGTATTTGGACACTCAGCATCAATACTACTACTACTACAATTAATAATAATAATAATAATAATAATAATAATAATAATAATAATAACAAAATACCGTTTACTTTTTAAATATTTGTTTTCTTTAGGAACAAGACCATTTGACTTGTGGCTAGTTTAACCGATGACACAAAAGCAATCCCCTTCCTTGCTGAAGACAATCCCGTTATTGCAGCCGCACGTATTGCATCCATCAGAAGATCTGAAACTGTCACCAGTATGGTACGTTGTCCCAATGTAGAGGCACGTCAAATTTTAAATAAATAAATAAATAAATAAATAAATAAATAATAAAAATAATAATAATAACCATCATCATCATCGGGTTATAAGCACATGTAGTAATATTAAGCAAGTTATTATCATATACTCCTTTTATTTCTCCATTAACTTTACATTGTCACAAATGTGCATTATTCTACGATACTGAACACCTTGATATTGCACGCACGTGCACGACACACGTGAGTAAAAACAGTATAATGTATTAGGGACTACTTTGTAAACAAACCATAAACACTCATGCAGTCGACTTTAGGTTTTAGTTTATTAGATGTGTTTGTGGAAGAACTACACAAGCTGTTTCGTTTATTTGAAAGTAGAGATGATACAGTGAACAGTGTGGAAGAGTTTAATGAGTCACAAATTAAAATTGCAAACAAGCAAATGAATTAACGAGATATTCGAAATGTCCACAAAAAACGTGAGAGACGCATTATTGAAAATACCACACTGATCATTTAAACTGTTGTTTATGAGAATTGTTTGCAACTTTTCGTTAATGGAATGGTTGAGACAATGACCAGTGCTCTCTGGGTATATAAAAATAGCACACAAAAGCATACTGAGGACAAGGACTATTACATCTCTATCATTGACGTACCATTTTATAAGTGAAAGTACTAAATTCGTGGGGATAAATGCAACTGAAGGTTTGGGAAGAAAAGAAAGAGCCTCAGAGCCAATAAGCCATGACGACGAAGAATTCTTATTTCTGCGTTAACTTTGTTGATGCAATGTTTCGGATTTGGACTAGCGATAGACGCCATACAGGTCATAACTTAGCTGTGGTCCCTACCAATAGCATGCAAGTGACCAGGCATAAGCATGTTTTGTTAAGTTGGTAATAAGAATGGCAAAAATATATTTACATTTTTGCATCTTGAATTTCCTCAAATGTACTTTCTTAGCTCTGCAAATCCGAATCACATGAGCTATGTCAAGAGTTCTAAAGCTTGATTATACATTTCGAAAGCGTACTGTAATTTCGACTACTCTCCATTAGATTCTTCTTACTTCACTCAAAATGAAATGAACATGATTTTCCATAGCGTCTTTTTCATAATTACAATTGAAAGAATTAATATTTCTGCCACATTATGATTCCAAAACATGTAATGACGGAACAGAAACACACATGCAGATGAGTCAAGACGCACCCATCCCTGCTCACGTCACATGTACTTCATGTGGAACTGACATAACTAAGTCCGGTCCATATCAACGAAATTGAGTAGAATCGACAAACCCACCAAAATACCTTCCCTCCAAAGCAACTGGAAAGCTGTTGCAATGTGCATTCATTCACAAAAATGACTCTAAATTTCAGTTTTAAGTACACAAAAACGACAATGCCTTTTGAAAAAAAGACTAAGTTAAATTTTTGCTGGGCGGTGCTATGCGCGCATTAAAATTGTTGTTGTGTCTTGGTGAATCTACGGTTGTGTATTTATTTGTAATACAGCATAAATTGAATCGCTTTGTTTCTTGTAGTGTATTTATTATAATTAACCCTGGAGGCCCCGAGTGGCAACGTGGTCTAAAGCGCTCACCGTTCCGGATCACTGCCATCTCACCTCTGTCTGCGCGGTTTCGAGTCCAAGGCTCTGCTAGCGTGGGTACGTGCGAAAGCCTGCCAGTAGCTTCTCGTGGGTCGGTGGTTCTTCCCTGGGTTTTCCAGGGTTCTTCCTCCACTATTTATACTGGCCGCCATGTATAGCCTATCTTGTGCTGACAAATGGCGTTAAACATATATATATATATATATATATATATATATATATATATATATATATATATATATATATATATATATATATATATATATATATATATATATATATATATATATATATATATATATCTGTGTGTGTGTGTGTGTGTGTGTGTGTAATCTGATGGCTATCAAACTTTCAATATTGAAAGTACAGTTTTGGTCGGTACTGACGATAGCGAAGAAAAAAATAATCATTCTTGAAATACATACTGTACTATAAAATGACGTATTTGCTTGTTTACATTTTACTTCTTCTTCCCTCTTCTTTCACGGCATATAGTTCTCCAAATATTAATCCGTCAAAGTTTATATCTACCGGTATAATCAGTTCCTCGTTCTTAATATCCGTTAAAGATAGTGAAAAGTACTTGCCATTTGGCTATTTATCCTAAATAAGCCTTATATATATGTCATGCATGGAATTTATATTAAATTTGCTTGTAAGCATGAGAACAATTGGAGTTGTGGTATGCTTTTATGCTAGCCTGTGAGAAGGCTCTTCCCGCAAAGCAAGAGTGTGATTCAAATTTTAAAAAAAGATAAATTATTAACAAATTTACAAACTGATTAGGTAAGATTTTTGAGCGACTGCATACTATATAAGAAGGTACTTCCCTAAAATAAATGATAGAAAACTGAATTACCAATTTGGATAGATAGATAGATAGATGGCACGGCATCTACAGAGAGATATATTAGCAGAGAATATGAAAATATTCGATTGTTCATTTGGGGGATCGTCACAATGTTTGGAACTGAAAATTGTGTCATTAATATTATTACCAAAATACATAGAAAATTGTTTTATTGTCTTCATCATAAAATGCTGTTTAAAGCCAATATGGGCCTTTCTACTGCTAAATTTTGCAGGACACTTAATTGAAAGAAATGCAGATATGTGACATCACTATTACCATCATTTTTTAGCAATTTCTTCACAATCAGAGTACCATCCTCAACCAACCTGTACTGAATTGTGCATTGCCAATAGCCCGTAAGAATTAAACTCACCCAATGTTTACTTTGAGCACTTCTTGACTATAACATACAGATAGAAAAAAAATAATGTGTGATAAAACGATTCATGTTACGATTCATTAGGTGCACTATTAGACCAACAATTTTTATATTAAAATTTTACTACTCTTAGTGAATTTTAAGCAAAAGTGGATACACTTGTTGATTGTCTGAATCAAACCGACTACATCGCCCGAGAGCGCAGGGGTGGTGGTGGTGGTGGTTAAATTTGATGCACACCAATCATGTTCAAGTTACACTCCGAGACCAATGCACGTGCTTGGGTAATTATCTGTTTTTAGCTACTAGTAGGGGATGCTTACCTATTGACTATACCATAAGGGTAATTATGCATAGAGATATTTTTGTTAATATTATTGGTTCCATATATGTTTCATACACATTGTTAATAGGTGTATACTTTTGTTCTACTAAGTCCATTCACTCTACTATGATTTCAATGGAAAGAAAAGAGAAAGAAGAAAAAAGTATTTCATATAACCATATAATCGCTCATACACTTGAAAGGTAAAAAAATAAAAATAAAAATGGGACAGCTCTTAAAACTGCAAACTGAAAACCGACAATGGGATTAAGATAGTATAATTGCTACGCTCACGTTTGGATACAATCATTGAAAGTGATATTTTAAACAAATATTTAAAAAAACTTTAGGCATCGCAATAATCATATCGGACGTCATTTTTAGATGCAAGTAAAGAAATCCCCATAACGTGTAACCAAACATTCACGATGCCTCTCGTTCACATAACCAAGAGTACTTCCTGAACATGCGCATTAGAGAAGTGTAATCTTTCCTTGACGTCATTCATGTATATAATTGCAAAACGTGTCTATTTACTAACGCTGGAATTTGGAACACTAACGTAGCTTGAGCACAACATACGGCGAACCTGTCCAAGGGATCTATATGACAAAAATAACCACTAGGACAGTCTTGACGGTGTGGTCCGAGGCCACAGAAAACAGAGGACAAAGGCGACCCAAACTCGCATGGAGTGTCTAAAACGTATAACCATAGAAACTGAACATCTGGTCATTCTGTTTTAGTTATTTTAACAGGTAGGATGGTTCAGCTACATAATCACATATATATTACATTTTCTCCAGTGCCCTCGATTTTCATGAGACATTTATCAAAACCAGTGTCCGTATATATCTAAACTGTACTTTGATGACCCATCTATATGATCATTTGGTATGACACTTTGATGACCTATCTACATGATCATTTGGTATGACACTTTGATGACCTATCTACATCATCATTTGGTGTGGCACTTTGATGGACTATCTACATGATCATTTGATATGACACTTTGATGACCTATCTACATAATCATTTGGTATGACACTTTGATGACCTATCTACATGATTATTTGGTGTGGCACTTTGATAGACTATCTACATGATCATTTGGTTTGGCACTTTGATAGACTATCTACATGATCATTTGGTATGACACTTTGATGACCTATCTACATGATAATTTCGTATGACACTTTGATTACCTATCTACATGATCATTTGGTATGACACTTTGATGACCTATCTACATCATCATTTGGTATGACACTTTGATGACCTATCTACATCATCATTTGGTATGACCCTTTGATGACCTATCTACATGATCATTTGGTGTGGCACTTTGATAGACTATCCACATGATCATTTGGTATGACACTTTGATGACCTATCTACATCATCATTTGGTATGACACTTTGATGACCTATCTACATGATAATTTCGTATGACACTTTGATGACCTATCTACATGATCATTTGGTATGACACTTTGATGACCTATCTACATCATCATTTGGTATGACACTTTGATGACCTATCTACATGATAATTTCGTATGACACTTTGATGACCTATCTACATCATCATTTGGTATGACACTTTGATGACCTATCTACATCATCATTTGGTATGACACTTTGATGACCTATCTACATCATCATTTGGTGTGGCACTTTGATAGACTATCTACATAATCATTTCGTGTGGTACTTTGATGACCTATCTACATGATCATTTCGTGTGGTACTTTGATGGACTATCTACATGATCATTTGGTATGACACTTTGATGACCTATCTACATGATCATTTCGTGTGGTACTTTAATGGACTATCTACATGATCATTTGGTATGACACTTTGATGACCTATCTACATGATCATTTGGTATGACACTTTGATGACCTATCTACATGATCATTTGGTGTGGCACTTTGATAGACTATCTACATGATCATTTGGTGGGACACTTTGATGACCTATCTACATGATCATTTGATATGGCACTTTCAGGCCCGGCCCTAGGGCAAGGCGAACGAGGCAACCGACTTGAGCCCTGCACTTTCGGAAAATCAACTCCGCAATGCAGTTTTTGTTGTTGCTTGTGAGCCCCGCTCATCCCTTCCTGTCTTGAGCCCCGCATGCTTCCTTGGGCCCTGCATGCATCCTAGGGCCGGGCCTGTTTGATGGCCTGTCTACATCATCATTTTGTGTGTTTAACATATTCCACAGAAAAGAAAGAAAAAAACACCTACAGTTTTCATCTTTCATACTGATACAAGCTTTTCTGTTCTAACCAATTCAGGGCAAAAATGTCTAAGCTTCTAATGGGCGGTTGATATGCAATGTTAAATATTCAGTCTTTCAAAATTATTGTACTTCGTTTATTTCCTGTCCAAATTTTGTGTGAAGTATATCAAGGAGGATTTCTATTAAATTATGAATTTCAACTCTACTTAATTTGATTTAGAGACCTAATTCTGAGATTAATTTTTTATATTCTCAACATTTTTCTTTTCTTGAAATGTTCTACACCAAGACTCTGAGTTCTGAAGAAAAACAGATTAACATTTTAAGGAGAGAGAGAGAGAGAGAGAGAGAGAGAGAGTACAGACTTGAATGCGGAAGTGGACACGCCATTGCTGTACATATAACCATTCCAGAGTTGCATGAACAACTGTTACAACCATCCGAAGACTGAAAGCTTGCCCCCTCTGGATATACCAGCCCACTGTAGTGACATTTTGCCACCACTAAAATAAGTTACACATTTTACTCTATGTTATGATTATATAAAATGTTTAAAATACCGAAAATGTGTGGAAGACAAACAGACAGAAAGAATTCCTTAAAAGGGAAACCAAGTTTTCCTTGAATTTAAGAACGAATATCTTCTTGTTATTACTTGTATTATCTCTAGAAACACTATTCAAATGCCTTGTTTAAATCATACATGTCCATTTAACGTAAACATTAATTTCAAACTTTAGTAAATATACTTGGCAGACAAAAGGACATACAGAAAGATAAGCGAATACTTTTTATACTTTGCTTGTTGAAATCATGTAATATGATACCTTAATGCAAGACAGCACGTGATGAGTACAATAATACCAATATAATTCGATATAAGGAACGGTGTATTAAGTTTTATATATGAATAGCATACAACACAGGATCTAGAAAAGGAAGGGCTATATCATGAACAAATGTAGCATAGGTACTATAATAGCTGGGGCACAAAGACATACAAAAAAAAACAGCCTTATTTTCAACAAACAGCCGTATTTTCAACAAACAGCTTTATTTTCAACAAACAGCCTTATTTTCAACAAACAGCTTTATTTTAAAAAAATTCAAAGTTCAACAGCTTAACTCCTCCACCCCTACCCCAGAAAATATAGAAACATTAATAACAACCGTACGCACGTTTACTCTCAATATTTGTTCAAATCAAAACCTAACACTTACAACTCTATTTGCTGATATACTACGACGTACTCGCAAACAACATTATTTTGTATTCTTTAACCAACCCCCACCCTTTCGAGACAAAATCAATTGTTCAAAACCAACGCCGTCCAACAACGATACAGTTTTCAGGCGTTAGGATTCATGGGCTCACACACAACTCACACCTATTACCAGCACTATAGCAAAAAGAAATTTAATATGAACAATGAAACCAGCTGTGATGTTATAACCACAGTTACATAAATCAGTAGCCATGGCGTCGTCATTTGATAAGAATGATAACGATCCAATGAATAAAGAAATTACAAACACGTATCAAGACATAATGATGATTCAGAGAACATAGACAAAGCACGTGATCAAGATTTAGAATACTACACTGGAATATAACTGATATTAGCATAGTAAGAAATATAGATTTCACGTCTATTTACAGGATTTAGAATACGTCACTGGCATAAAATTGATATTAGGTAAGTAAGAAATACAGCTTCTCCGAGTGTCAATTATCACTGCCCTGATGATCAATATTTTAATACAACAAATCAATATTTTAATCCAGTAAATCAATATTTTAGAGTGGGTGAACAGACCTTTTGCTGAAACGTCGTTTTTGACAAATAAAGCTTCCTACGAAAATGAAAAAAAAAATAAGGTCAATAACGCGAAACCGAAGCCTCTAACTAACCGAGAGTTTCTCTAATTGGGTTAGTTTTTGTTGTTATTTTACCATTGTCGTTAGTGTTTTTTTAACAAGTTTGCATGCGTGTTTACCAACCGGACGTTTCATTGAGGTCTCACCTCCTTTGCTGCTATAATTAAATCAGTCTCTCAACCGAAGATTTTATCAAGACCTATACGATATCGCGATCGAGGATCATGTAAATTTATCGTTATAAATCCGTGTGGGGTAGATTGTGCTTTTGAAAAGAAGTTTTTTAGCCTAATTATGTCCATATCCCCACTACACCAAGTCTGACGAATATTTCGCAGAGTACGTGTATCAACTCCATTAAACACAACTAAAATATTGCAGTTATCTCTTATCACTTTAGGTATTTGTGTATATCGCTGAGTAACGTAAACCACGTCTCTGTTTTTGTCTTCCTCTGGAAAACATTCGAGATGGATTTGATTGTTTGTCCATCATCACATCATCATTAACTAATAAATTATTAATAAATCCATCGAGGTCATCTATATATGGGGCTTCATCAATATTAGTAATAAATTTAATAATATCATTGCCGTCCTCGTCTAACAATTTTGCATTTTCATTAAAATCTTTAAGCACTTCGTAGCATCACTGATCATCAACTGACGGACCTACTAAATACAACTTTGATCCATTTCATTATCAAATTAAGTAGCAATTGTGTTTTACCAGACCCAGATGGACCTATGATAATTGCTCTGATCGAATTTGGTAGAGCTGGATGATGTTTGACTGGTTCTTGCTTTCGTGTCGCTGAGAAATCAATTACGTTCATATAATCATAATATGGATCTATATTGTGTAAAATGCAGAGCATTTACGTCCACAAGTGGAGTAACAACAATAATAACAAAAACTAAAAATCATGCGGTTACAGGTAAATGTATGAAATGTGGCACTTGCAAGTATAAATTTATTTCTGACAATCAGACAGGTGGTGATATCGCTGCTTCGCTAGGAAAATTACCAGGAGAAAAACATCTTCCAGGATATAATTATTGCGGTCCCAAAACACGACTTGATATTCGATTTGATAAACAAGATCAACCAAAACTTGGTTAATATCCAATAAACATTATTGATAAAGCATGTCATATTCATAATGTAGCTTATAAAAGTAACGATCTGCAACAAAGACATATTGCAGATGTGAAGTTGATTCACTCGATAAATTCTATATAAAAAAACTTTCTAAGAATCATCAGCTAAGTTTTTAATTAAATCTGCGATGAAAGGTAAATTATTATTCGGAGGCGGTAGTTAATTAATCCATTATTAAAATAATGGAATCGATTTGTTATAACCCAAGAGGATATTGGAAAGGTAGAGCAGCGAGTAGTAAACGCGCTGATGCAGCAAATGTTACACGTTCTGTTGCTGCAAAATGGTTAGCGCGACAGGCAATATGGCAAATTTATTTCCCACCGCCTAAAAAAGTTCAGCATGCACATTTTGATGTCAGCGTTCCTAATGAAGTTCATCAAGCGGATATCTTATTTTACCACACGATACAATTAATATTGGTAGATGTCAATCACGTATATATATATATATATATATATATATATATATATATATATATATATATATATATATATATATATATATATATATATATATATATATATATATATATATATATATATACACGCATTAAATGTTGTTGATGCAGAACCGATATCAACTAAAACAGAAGCAGAAGTTTCATCGGCGCTTGAATGAATTTATCAACGAGGACCCTTGCGATGGTCACAGTTGCTACAGGGTGATCCTGGCAAAGAATTTCTTGGTGCAGTATCGTCATTGATGAAAAAACAACGTCGAAATTATACGAGGACACACTGCAAATAATCGTGATCAGGCAATTATTGAACGATTTATTCGAACACTTGCTGAGCGGTTATTTGGATATCAATACGTGAAGGAAATAATTCACAAATACAAGAGATCTCGTGAATGGGTTGCAAGATTACCAAGTGTGATAGCTGCGTTAAATATTGAAATTCAACTGCCATGAAACCTATTAATGCGATTACCAAAAAAAAACATACCAATACAACGACATTAATTTTCAAAACAACCAGTATTAGGTAATGTGACTGTCAGGTATTTATATGAACCCGGTGAACTTGAAGGTGGTAAAAGAAGAGTGACTGATTCTACTTGGAGTATTACGACACATACAATTTATAGTTTGGTAAGATCCTCAGGGAGACCTGCAATCTTCAGATTAGATTCAACTGCTCCTCAACGAGGATTTGTACGCGAGTAATTACAAGTAATTCCTGAAGACACACAATTACCACTGCGATCACTTTTATAAAGCACCAAGGGTGCTAGCACCCCTACGTCGATTACATTAAAGACAGATCAGCATCGTATTTTCTCGTGTATGACCAAGACTACTATTAATTCTGTCTATGGTAAATTGTCTTGTATTATTACTTGAGTATTGCTCAACATTACTGTGTTACAGCTTGCACAATGATTATTTTGTCGTTGTTTCAGCGTCGTGATAAATTCAGCAGCGAGATCAAAGTCGTTCTTTAATTTTTTTGTCACATTATTTAAAACTAATTTTTTCTTCTTACTATATCATCGTTAGTTTCCTGAGTTTGATTATTATTTTCTGTGAAGTCTATGACAATTCTGCGCAGTTGAAATATTCTTCTGATTCGAGACAGTGCGATTTAAACCAAATTTCACCATTCGATACGATCATGTACGATCGAAACTCGCGTTTCAGAAATAGTTAATTCTTGTGGTGAATGATTTGTCATTGCATTTCGCAGCGTCCATGAAGTTTTATCAATAGTTAACGCACTCTCAACAACACTAACATGAACTAAAACAATATCATTTAATACAAGATTTTGTTTCTGTGACGATCCTGGTATATCAACGTCGATATTTTGTCGTCGCGTGTCTGCTGGTCGATAACACAAAGGTACGGGTAGATTTGAAAATATTTCTTTATGTAACAAAAATAATTGTTGTTGAAGTGTATCACGAACTATCCACTTGCAACTATCAAATCATTTGGTCTCCACACTTGCAGAAAATCGTTCATAGAAGTTTCTGAAATTATCTTACGCATTATTTCACACTAAATTATATTTGTTTGTAGTCTGATTAAATTCTTAAACTCTTTCAAAACTACATCAAAAGATCTACGATCATCGTTTATTTCTTCCTAGTAATCAGCACAATTATTTAGCCATTCATGTGGAGACAATCCAACAAAAGATGGAAGTTGACCATGATCGCCACACATTATTACAGCAGTTTATTTTTGTCAATAACCAATCAATAAATATTTTTAACATTTCTAATGAAACAGTGCATATTTTTTTCCCAAACAATAATCCTTGAAATATATTCTTTCCCATTTGTTCAGTAGTTCATTTATCTCTCCCTTCCATCGAAAGGTTATATGATTATTGCATGATTTAATATTTCTTTCTCTCATTTCTCTTGCGAGTCTGTGTGTAGGCGTTAATACAACTATTTCTGAACAACTGTTCAAGAATAATTCGATCACACGAGTCGTTTCACCACCACCCCGGTCCATTGAGATAAACAGTTTTATGTCATGCTACTGGATCAAATACCGATGTAGCTGATGACAATTTTGATATTTGATTTTTTTTGGTAATAAATAGCTTTAATCGAAACATCAGCGGATTCGGAATAATCAATTATTTCTTCTCGCTTTATTCTCCGTACACCCAGTGGTGCATAAATGCCCATATGTAGTTGTTCTAGCAATTCTGTATTTTTTATTGATATAAAATTAATACATAGTGACTCTGACAGCAAACTCAGAAACTCTTTTTATCATCGATAATAAATATATTAAAACAAATATTAGCATTAAAGATCTTAAATGAGTAAACTGCGATGACTGACCAGCAATATAACTCGCAATTGTACGTAGTGAAATTTAGTCAAGGTTTATCGGTTTTTCACTGATTTTAGTCGATTTGTCAGTAAAAATATCAGTTAAATTGCAGATTTTCGAAGAGTCAAACCTCACGCAGTTTTGTAAATGATTTTATGATTTATTGAAATTTTTCATGAAACACAGTCCAAAGTAATGTTTTATTTTACTGAATTATGTCTGATTTTGACTGGGTTTTTTTAGCAGAAAAGGGAAAATTTATCGATATGTCCTAAACTTATTTAGAGAACTGCGTGAGGTTTGACCCATCAAATTAACGAAAAATCAGTTTTTTTTAAAAGTATGTTATAATATACTTATTTGATTTGAATATGTCATACATTATTATGTAATTACTTTCATCCGTTTTTGGTTAGATGAGATTTTTATTCAGAATTATACAATATTTTTAAGCTTCGATATAAGAATGTGCATAATTCTGAATATGATCTCTATCATACGTAATCATAATAATATGTTCTTGCTGAAGTTCATTTAATTTTTCCTCCGTCAACCAAATATTTTCATTGCCGTATTCATCAATAATTATATTAACACTAAATTGTTCTATATTGACTTTGGACTGTGTCATTATTGTTCTGATGGCATTTTCAAGTACCTCTTTGTCGTGTATACAAACTCTTGCATGTTGGTACATTATATAATACATCTTGATTAAACAATTAATTTGTATAACACTCTTTATGATTAAAAATCTTTGTGATCTTACATATAAATTTATACTTAGAATTTCATTCCTTAAATCAAGCAAGTGTCTGTTCTGGTCAGTTAGTTTGAAATGTATCCTTGCGGAAAATGACATCATAGATAAACCGGATTGATGGTTTCTTGCACGTTCAAATATCCGGGAAGGATAAGAGGGTAAAAGTATTATAAAATATAATTTTGCTGAGCTTGATTTGATGTTTCAAGATCTGCTTGATAACTACCATCGATTGCATCACATACAAGATTAATAGCGATAGTTGTAATTATATTTACAATCCCCGGTGAAATATGACGACCTTAGCCGTATCGATGATTGTTATATCGGAGAATACTTGCCGACATGGATATTTCTTTCCACTCTTCAAGTATTTTAGGGAAATATTCATCAATGATATCATTGACTGATGTCTTTAATTCGGCGGCGTTAAATCCAGGAAAATTATAAGTTGGTAGATTTGTTTCTGTTATTGAATATTTCTTAAGAAATTCTTGCTTCAACCAAATTGCGGACTCAATCACAGCTCGCATAATACTCTGATAAACAAATTCTTGATCAAATACAATCTGATTTAATATTTCTATTTGCTTAATAATCTCATATTTTGGCGACATCAAACCAAGAAGATACTCGGTAAATAATTGGCGCAATTTTTCTCGTTGTTGTTCGTGTTAGCGATTAACAAGATCAAAAACACCTTTAAACCAATCGACGGGAACAACTCTTTTTGTGGTACCCCCCCCCCCGTCTATTTTTGGGTCTGTATATTCCCAGCGCATTTTATTATCACCAAAATATAGTAATTCACCGCCGTCCGAGTGACTATTTATTGCTATATATAAATAACAGTTTTCATAATTTGTAGTTATTCCCCAGTACAATCGTTTATCCGAAGTTAAATTAGATCGCGCTGGCTCAGGTATTGCTGTAGGTGCTGACAGTGCTAATTCAGGCCATCCAAAATCACTTCTGATCGATGAAGAATAAATATCGATTACGTGATCTGGTGAATTTATTTCTATCGCGGCTGATGAAGTTGGTTAGTGAACCGTTATAGCTATTTTTGATTCTCTTTTGCTATAGATTTTATTCTGAGCTGAAATTCATCATTGATTTGTTGAATTTGATAACTGCCTGTTGGTATTCCAACAACCTGTTAATCAGGAGTTCCATCCACTTTATTTTATTTGCAAACACGAGCGATTTATTTGCTGGTAATCCACCAAATGATTTTGATCTAACAGTGGGCCAGCTGTAATATACTCGTAATTGTGCAAGAGCTATTTCTTTCACTGGCATTGCAGTTTGAAAGTTAACGCTAAATTCAGGGTTGGTTGAGCTTACTGATATCATTGTGGTATTCAACGGTGTTGTATTTGTTGCTTTCTGTTGAAGTAACTCGGTCATTATTAATTAAATCCCGATTATCTAAATCAATCACAGTCATTGCTTCTTTGTAGATTTTAATCATCTCCGTGAACTCAGAATCTGATATTTTTCCATCGTTAAGGCTTGTTGATAATAACGAGGATAATTTAGAGAATGCTAGCGTTGCTGTATGTAATTTACTATATAATCACGTAATTGTTTATTTGTGCACGTATATATTTTTTTGCGATGATATTAAAAAGACCACAATTGTTGTTGCTGCTGAAACACAAATTGTTACAACTGCTAGCGATAGTGTTATTGTTGATAATAATCCGCCGGTTCCAGCAATAACAGCAGACGCAGAATACACAATTACCCCAATGACAACTACACGTCTACAATAGTTTTTACTTTTACTGTATAATCGTCAACGATATGTTTTAGTTTTGTTTGCCATTCACGTGCTTGATTGTCCCTAAAATTCTGAACATTGATTGGAAGGTTCATTATATGTTATTCAGTAATCAATTGAGGTGCTTCAGTGACAAAATCCAGACACCACCAGTACGACGCTGCGATTAAATTTTTATTAGATGATTCCAGTATAAATGTTTCTTCGTCTAATTTATTTAACACAATATAGATGGTTCCAGAAAACATTATTCGTTGAATGACGCCAGGAATACGTGGTAAATATACTAAATTTTGCACCGTGAACAAGGACACCAGTGACTTCTGCAGCATGTTTCATAGTGTTATTTTGCTTTGACCATGTTGAGAATCCTGATGATACTGTGTATACTATGTTGGTAATCTCCGTGTGGGGAATTTTAATCAAATTAATTGTTTTAACGATATCAGGAATTCCACTTATAACATCTTATAGTTTTTTTTTTCTCTAATCGTTTCAACATTTGACATAGCTGTTTTAATATCGCCGAGTTTTGTGTTAATAACGACGAGTTTTACGTCAACAGTCAACGGACTTCCAAAGAAACCATCTGCGATTTCATTAAGCTTTCGAAAGTTTCTACGGAGATTTAAAAACATTTAAGTGAACATCATTTCCAGCTCGCCCGCGGTTTATTTAGTATCTACTGTATTTTAGTTATTCTCGACATAATTTTTTGATGCGGCATCTTCATCAGATGTTGGATCTCTTAAAACAACTATTTTATTTCCGTTCATGCTGAGTTCACCTGTCATTGTATCACCGGTAGATCGTAAACGATTAGCAACACTTTTTGCAATTTCATTTCTAATAGTTGCGATCGATATATTTGAGTCTCTGATTCTACCGCCGTCGGTAAATAATATCCGTAGCAGCACCGAGAACTGTACGAACTATGTCTTTCCATTTGATATTACGCGTCTTTAAAACACCATATTTATCCTAAAAACAACAACTTCACCTCGGTCAACTCCAGAAAAGTTCATAATATCGGCAAGTTCATCTCATGTCGCGTAATTTGACAAATTAATATCATCTTTTTTTCTTGTCTTTGATAGAAGATCTTCCGTAAATATCTAGCATTATACTTTAAGATCTATTTAAATCGTCTATTTGTACAATCGTGCACGACTTTATGAGGTGATAATGTTGATGAAGATATAGCGTCGAGTACAGAAATTACTTCACGCCTACCTATTGGCGGATCGGTTATTGTCTGTGTTGGTAATGATGAATACCAGACTGGAGTTTTATTGTGTTTACGTAATTTAAAAATTATTTTGGTGGAGCCAGTCCATATGAATGAAAATAAATAATTTCACGTGGATCAATCGCCTATGCCACCCAGTGAGTGCCAGGACCAGAACTGTTATCGAGACTGATAATGCCTGTTTCACGCATAAAACACCTCAAACTTTCACATAGGAAGTATTAGCGAAGTTTCAGCCCATTTCCGTACCAATGAGGGGTTCCTGGTAATCTTAGGCCTTTCCATCTTTTGTATTCCTTGTCCTGTTGATTTCTTTAATTCCATTACAGCAGCAGTTTCAACAGCACCAAGTGTTGCTGCTTTTGCAACAGCTGGAGCTGCAGCAGCTATTACCGCTGGCATAGCTGAAAGAAGTGGAAAATACCACCCGTTTTAACAATATCTTTAAGGGCACCCGCAGAAAGATTAAGTCTATGACCAGGCTATGATTGTTTGGCTTCATTGAAGTTCCTGAGTTGACGATCAATTTATTTTGTATTTTTTTAGTGATATTTTATTCCACAGTTCAGACTGACACTGACATGATGATATAACATTATAAATTTTGTGAGCGATTTAATTACATGTTTTCTACTGGAGCGTCAATAACTCTCATTTGCCCACCAGCACCTTCAAGTAACATCGATTTGTCATTGCGTATAACAGCGATTGCTCTGTACTTAACGCCAGCACCTGGGTTTACACAATCTCGATAATGGATACCAACAACAGGCTGTCTACTTTTATCAAGATCTTCCAAAGAGAAGTAATACATCGGATACCGATTTATAAAATCTATTTGTGATATTTGCAAACCAGTCTCTAAATTTTGATCACGTCCCATAAAGGTAAGCAAACGATGATATGCACATGCTACATGATTATTTACAAAATTAAATAATATATCTTCGAATGGTTCTTTATGTCCGTTTATTCTCAATGAAACCTCACTAACTCCAAGACCGTCGAGTATCATATGACTATGTTTCTGTGAGTTTAATTGCTAAGAATTCTGTGTATGTGTGCGTGATTTGGATCTTAACGTAGCATTAACAATTTCACTATGATGTCTGCAGTGTAACAGTTCATAGTGATGTCTAGCACAGGGGCATCATGACGCAAACATGTGGCATAACGTCCCACCCAGTCACATTATCCTGACACCAGGCCAATCAGTCATAACACTAACCTTTTAATGCTGAGCGCCAAGCGAGGCAGCTGTTAGTACCATTTTTGCAAGTCTTTGGTATGACTCGGCCGGGGATCGAACCCACGACCTCCCGCATCTGAGGCGGACGCTCTAACCACTAGGCCACCGGATCGGTGTTTGAACTCTGAAAAGCAATAAAGATATGCCTTAGTGCAGAAACACCTTTAGGGGATGCTATACGCCATGAAAATAATCCATTAATGTTGCTCTGAGCACTATTCGTGGTTATTGTTAACCATGACAGCAATGATTTACCACCTGAATCCATACAAGAACGTAATCATTTTTCTTCAGCAATTGTTGGAGTCATTACGGCACCCATAACGAAAATGTTGTCAGCATTACTTTACCAGCATCAGCACCTGGAGCTCGCCAGAGGGTATCATTGTCATTACCCTTTCTAACAAGCACAACCGTATGTGTAGTCTCAATGGTGACTTGTCTAACGTTTCTACAAAATACAAATAAATGGGATAGTGGAATCGCGCATGACAATCTTTTACGATCACCCTTCAACGCAAATCGAAGTATTGCAAATCCTAGATAGTAATCTGGATATGGGGAAATAATCATAGTTTCTAAATCAATAGGTGCGTTTCCAGCAAAGTTTTTTGGTCGTGCTATGATAAATTGACTATGATCGGAGTCGTTCGAATCATCTTTGGTGAACATCATTGTTGGACGAGATGATCTTGTATAATCATCAGAATATCTTGCTAAACCTACTATTGTTGTTGCAACATCAACATCTTTCTGAATCGTTTCAATATTTTTCCAATCAATCATATACGTAGCACTATCAAATAATGCCATGATACCATTATTGACAAAACCGATACTATTTTCAGCACTGTATATAGTATCATCTGTTTTTATAATTTCACCTTCTATCTCAATAAAAGCCTCAGCGGGCAGAAACTATATGCTTGTATCTTGAACTTGTAATTCAATTCTTCAACGCTTATTTTGTTTTCGTGCGTCATAAGAATAAAATTGATAATCACGTACCAATTCGTCTTTAAGGACTGGTGTGTCCATATCAAACGTTTGATCTGATATACGCTTAAACATTTTTATTATATGTATTATCGTCTAAAACGAAGACGACCTCCCGAAATAAAATTTGTACTCATTTTTTTCTCTTTCTTTGGTATGGGTATTCCTGCCTCATCAGTCATCTCTGCTAGTAACGTGGCAAAAACATAAAATATTGAATTCCAGCAGTTGACAGCTGCAGCAATTCTTCAAAAGGCAAATTATGAACTAACTGTTAGAAAAGAAGACAAAATGTTTGAAGATGGTCACAAAAGATCGGTCGAAATATAGATTATTAAACAGATAAACAAGCGTCAGTTATAATGATGTCAGTGGTTGCAGAATCTTGTAAAAATTTACATTCTTAAGCAGCACTTTTAAAAACATTTTCTGAAGCCATTTTCCTTTAAATTCTTTTTTTGTTACCAACTATAAACCTTTTAGTAAAACTGCAAGGAACTAGCTAAAATAAAAGAATTTTTAAATTGGCAAAATGATTTAAAAAAATATATTGCACATCAGATAATGTAAATAGCCAGTTAGCCACATAACCATTTATACTAGATAAAAATGATATAAATAGGCGGCTTATCACAAAGCCAATTATTTTGGGTAATGGTGATGTAAAAGGCTAACTTATCATAGAACCAATTATACCAGGTAATGGTTATGTAAATAGCCAGCGTATTATAAAACTGATTGCACAAGATGGTGATGATATAATTAGCCAGCTTATTACAAAACCAATTATACCATGTAATAATGATGTTAATAGTCAGCTGCCTGTTAAGCCTTTAACAAAATTTGCTATTGATGTCCCAAGAGATGTTGATGCTATCATAGCTAAGCTTGAAAAGAACACCACCTGTTTAACCTTTTCTTTTAAATGATGTTTTAGCCCTCCATCTAACTGTAATCTTTCTTTAACTTCTTAATCAACGTCATTAGTGTTTTCTCTAAATCTATTCAGTAAATGCTGTTAAATGCCCAGCCATTTGTGTTCTTTTACTTTGATAAGTTTACAATATTTCTCGCAAATAAACTTATCTTTCTGTACATTTTCCGTTGTTGATATTTTTTCCATTCATTTATAGAATCGTATTCATTTATAGAATCGTGTGAATACTACAGTAATATATTGTATCACTTGGAGTGTGCATAATACAGTGATATGTTAGATTAGGATATTAACACCTGAACAGGTTTTTCTTCCGTTTTCATGAATTGTATATTTTCGGAATGCCATCGCTCTACTTAGTTACTGAATGAAATTTCGTTACGCTTGTTTTAAGACATAAAAGAAAGTCAAGAGCGTGTTAGCTTTTTCTCACATGTCAGAGATAAAATTAGCCAACAATCACTCTAGCACCCATTACAACTGCAGTAAACATATACTCATAAGGCATCTTTTTATTAATCATTAAGTTGAGGTTGCCTAGATTTATATAAAGTGAGACTGGCATCAGGATGAATAGTAGATAACATAGACAGAATTTTCATCATAATTAATTAAAAAATTAGCAACCAAACTCTGCTCAATTAATCTTTTATTTAATGAGTAAGTGACTTTGTTCGGTTTATATTGAACACTGTTTTTGTTCTTTGTCTGCATTTCCCAAAGTTGTATAATAATGTCTTATTTTATCTTCATCAAATCAAATCCACTTTGATTAAAAGACAAGAAGATAAATACTTCATGTAAATGCTAAACCGTTGACAATTATTGCTCATTATTACAGCAGGTGCCCTTCCAGTGACAAATATTTGTATTATCTCCGGCAAAAAAATTATTTTTATGAATCAAGAATATTAACACCAACTCAAACTGAAGCAAATATTACTTTCGTCTAAATAATTTGGTTTGAATGTTATTATTATTATTATTATTATTATTATTATTATCATTATTATTCATTAACTGCATTTGTTAAAATGTCGTTTCGTTATCTACTAGTTAGTTAAGAGTTTCTTATTCAGCACTAATACATATAAAATCAAAAATACTATCTGTTTTAGCGCCAGTGTATAACTTTATTAGAAGTATATATAAACCTGATTTATTTATTTTAATAGTCTAATTGCTTTGAAACGTATAATGTATGCAGCCAAAAATGCCGGACCATAGTCAAACCCGTCAAAAAGGTTGGTAATATTTGTTGTGTAATCTGAGGATTACATTTTTAAAATAATAAAAACGTTTAATTTAGATTCTATAGCTTCTATATATCATAATCGTATTCGACCATATTTGTTTTTAAGGATACATACATATACCAATGTTTTCATTAATAGCACAAATTAACATTATTCATCACTTAATTTATATATCGTGTTACTATGATCATCCAACTTTGTATTAATGTCAGTAATTGATATAATTTTTGTTTCTATTTCTGCGCTTAGTTCACTTAGTGATGTATCTATTCCTGATTTAACAATATTAATTATATTAGTGATGTTTCTATTCCTGATTTAACAATATTAATTCTTTCACTTAGTGATTATCTATTCCTGATTTAACAATATTAATTCTTTAACTTAGTGATGTATCTATTCCTGATTTAACAATATTAATTCTTTAACTTAGTGATGTATCTATTCCTGATTTAACAATATTAATTCTTTCACCTAGTGATGTTTCTATTCCTGATTTAACAATATTAATTCTTTAACTTAGTGATGTTTCTATTCCTGATTTAACAATATTAATTCTTTAACTTAGTGATGTATCTATTCCTGATTTGACAATATTAATTCTTTCACCAAGTGATGTTTCTATTCCTGATTTAACAATATTAATTCTTTTAGTTAGAGATGTTTCTATTCCTGATTTAACAATATTAATTCTTCCACTTAGTGATGTATCTATTCCTGATTGAACAATATTAATTATATTAGTAATGTTTCTATTCCTGATTTAACAATATTAATTCTTTCACTTAGTGATTATCTATTCCTGATTTAACAATATTAATTCTTTCACTTAGTGATGTATCTATTCCTGATTTGACAATATTAATTCTTTCACCTAGTGATGTTTCTATTCCTGATTTGACAATATTAATTCTTTAACTTAGTGATGTATCTATTCCTGATTTGACAATATTAATTCTTTCACCTAGTGATGTTTCTATTCCTGATTTAACAATATTAATTCTTTTAGTTAGAGATGTTTCTATTCCTGATTTAACAATATTAATTCTTCCACTTAGTGATGTATCTATTCCTGATTTAACAATATTAATTATTTTAGTTCATGATGTAGCTGTTAATGATTGAACTTTATAATTCTCTCACTCAATGATCTTAACTTTTTCGATGTATTATCAGAATACATAAAAAGGGAAGTAATTAATATAGTCAAATTAGTAATAGATACATCATTAAATGAAAGAATAAAGCTCAACCACGAATAGTTACATCCATAGGTAGGCAATGTATAAAATGCTGCTAATGAAGAGAAAAGACTAAGAACATCACCAATCTGTATAATTCTAACAAATCATTGTCCACAATATCCTTTCGTGCACATTCAAGGATTTCAAATTTAAATACCAATTACAACAGACTTAGAAGTAATTGGGGGAGGAAAACAGGATAATGAAGTGGAAAGTATTTGTGTACAGTGACATACAATTACTCCCCCCCCCCAAATAAAGATCAAGCCAGATAATAACATATCAGAGGATGTTAGCATATAGATACATAATGAATTATCTTGACCATTCCTACTCATCATATCCTATCTGACAATCTTTATTCGACTAGTATTCAATATTCGCTTCGTCATACATATATGTGATATCACAGTAGAACACATTTGGTTAAAGTTGAAAATAACTATAGTGTTAGGTATTGTTGAATATTAGAGGACATTGTCAACTGATGACATTAATTCTATAAAAGGCATAGATAAGCCAACTGCCTGGCCTCATTATTTTGCAAGATATTAATGTGAAATCTGACTATGTTGTTGACAGTTATACCATCGTTTTCCTACCGAAATGGTATGGTTATGAAAACGAATAGGATCGTCGGATACAAGAAGAATTTACAGGAACCCAACCATTCGTTTATAAACAGATTAAAAATTAACTACTACCGAAGTAAGAACGAATGGTATTCCAAAAGGCTGTTTAACAATCTATCCTGAACCACATCCAAAAGGCTGATCTATGCCTGTACGACAAGGACTTTTTGAGGAGAAAAAGGACAAAATGAGAGAAACTTGTGTATGTCCGTTATCCGCTATTCGGACTTTCAAAAATGTACAATCAACAGAAAACAATAATTATCGTTAGGTAGGCATGCGATCTTTTATATTTATAATAGTGGCTTGAAGAATACTTTAGTTCACATTGTAAACAGGTTATAAAATTCGCATCGTGCTATGCATGTGATCATTACAAAATCCTCGTTGATATCATGCCTATACGGTTTATCAATAATGCCAATAGTAAAACCACATATGCCAAATCAATTACTATGATGCCATCAGCTAGTAAAGTTTGGTTTGTTTTAGTGTTTATCAACATATCAACGCAAGTAGAAGGTTATTTAGTGCTGAAGCGATTGGACCAACGTGCCTTGCTTAAGAAAACACCACAGGAAACCGACCAATGCTGATCCTATAGTAGTATTGGAACACGTGCCCTTGAGGTAGTGAATCTGGTACGCCAAACATTGCTCCACCATGGCTCTGGATGCCTCTTATAGCAAGATCATCAGAACTATTTTACATCCCCGAGCTCGTAGGAAGAAGCGAGAAAGTAAACAATTTGGCCAACAGTTTTAAATTATCAGCTCATTAGACTGCCAATAATGCCAAGTACTGTTACTGCTACTTTTTTTCGTTGACTTAAACAAACAATTAACTCATTTTTCAATCAATTATTGATTTTGTCATTAAATGATTCACTTAGAGTAGAACGAATAGGAGAAGTATGTGTTATGTTTTGCTAAATAACACAAAACAATGGTTTGGTGCTATTGTAGTCCGAAGCAGAACATTACAGTAGAGATGCACAGATTCAAAAGAAGAAACCAACACAAAGCAATTGACCAATGTGTAACTGAACTTAACCTGATTGAAGAGAACTGCAAATTTGAAAACCCAGTATGGTGCAATATACAGGAGAAACCAAAGACACCTGTTACAAACAAAAGAGACATTACCAGAGATAATTGATACATATGAAGATACTAACAAGGAGGTCGCTGAACTGAATGACAAGATGCCATTAGTCATCAATGAATCAAACCAGACAGGGGAGATTCGAACAAGGAGTGTATGTCTAATAAACAAAAGTCTGCAAGATACAGAGATTTTGTTATGTGAACTTGATAATTTGTCTTTGTCTTCTTCATCTGCAAGCGCAACATCTAAGTGAAACTGCATAGGCTGCTTCCACCTCCTCCAAGTTTCTGCTAGATGGTGGGAATTAAACTATTTCAAGTGGCTGATTGAGTTTTTCCATGATGTCACAATTAACACATAAACCTGTGTATCTAAATTTAAGTATTCTTATGGAGATATGTTTCTTAATGGCATAAATCCAACTTATTCCAAACTTACCACATCTGACATCCTGTTATGTTTTGCTAAATAACACAAAACAGTGGTTCGGTCTAACTACTTTAATGGCTAGATTACAACTGATTGAGAGCCTCGAGCTGACTTTAGGTGACCTGTAACTGTCAGACCATTTGTAGCAACAGAATGTTAATACCTTATATTGCCACAGTATGTAGAATATGAAGAAAAAGAGGAGTATGTGCAGTTCCAAGATGAGGTAGTGAAATAAGCAAAACACCACGTTTGAAGCCAAATTGACCATAGGTAGAGCAAATGTTGATTTTATCATTTCCACCGCTTAGTTATATTGGCAACTGAGACACCAATCTCTTTGAACAGTTGTTCGAATCTTTCATTATACGGTAGTTTGGGTTCAATTTTCATTGATACTTCACGTATTTTATCTAAAATTTATTTCCAAATGTGCTATATGTACAACTAGTTGCGCTCTTTACCTTTCATTACATTCCAGATGTTGTTGCTATTGAAACATAGCTTTTGAGTTGTAGCTGTTTCTTTATTGACTATTGTATATCCTCAGTCTGTATTACATTTCAGTACAAACTCTGGCCGAGATTTTTACTGTTTTACCATCGTTTTTACATACTGTAGTGGGCGTTTTGCTTTTAAGATCGTTTTACTCCATATGATATTGAAATTAATTCATACCAGGGCTATCTTTAATTTTATCCTTGTACAGGTCGAAAACTTTGCATGAAAATTGTCTTGCATCTCGAATCGGTTTGACGTCATTTAATTATATGATACTTAGCGATTAAAACTTATAAGCAAACTTTACAGAATCGTTAACTTGCATTTGATTTTATGCATCTATTACATTGTCATCATTATCATATCACTGACTTCAAATGAATAACCAGCACCCTCTACACTTTATCTAGTATGCCAGGCATTTCAGGTCCATGTGTTAACGGCACACTTATGAATAAGGCTTTGATGCTCCAACACATGTGGACGCTGAATCTGGTTCTGGTATTACTTCGCTACATGGCTGCACAGTTGATGCACTCCATTTTTCATTTATTTAAACAGTAAGAACGAAAGAATTTCAGCTGGAAAAAGTACCGGAATTTGTAGTTAATGCTACTAGAACATAAAAAGAGAAAACCAGTAAAAAATTTAATGCGAAAGAGTGAGAATAAATGGACAAGAAAAAAAAGAAGAAAACACACGAAATCTCTTCACTTGATTTTTGTAGGTTAATGTATGGTTACCGCCGTATTTGTGCTAGTTAGATAACATTCAAACATCGCAGCTTCACTGCGTTCTGCAATGCTGACATCAATGTATAAAACGTCAAATGGTATTATGATAAAAGTTAGAGTATATACAATAAAACTTTTCGAAAAATGAAAATGTACATAGGTATCCTTATGAATATCTAGCAACGTAAGAGTTAATAATAATAATAATAATAGACTTTAGATATTCTTTATGCTGACCTCAACATGGTCGAGATGTTGGATATTGTTAAGTTCGAAACTACACCTCACAAACTGGCTGAAAGTTATGAACTTACCTATGCTCCATTCATGTTGATTCGCAGCAATATGCAGTTAGATTTTTTTTTAGTTAAAATCAGGTTTACATACAAATTTTAACCTGGTATATAGAACCAAAATCAAAAACATTATTTTAACTTACCTGTACAAAGTACAGGAGTGCTACTGTAAAACTCCGGCATCCTAGTCGGTGTCCGCACAAACAAAAGTGAAGACATACGTAGAATCTCGTCGCAACTCAATTGTTCTTTCATTATAAACACTGGGCAACATGTTTGAGTTGGTTTCATAGCGTTTGCCCTCTTGGGAGGGGCTAAGTGGATTAACTTTGTTCATACTACATTGGTTGTTCCTTCTACATTTTACCATTTAGCTCAGGTTACTTTCTTCCCATCGTCTATGCATAGTGTTACATCAGGAATCAGGTCGCTTGTTGAGAAGATATATTTTGAAAAGTACTACACCCGGATCACAGAAGTAGGCCACTATGTCCCTGGGTTTAATCTCCAGTTGTTTTCAATTTCATATATATATATATATATATATATATATATATATATATATATATATATATATATATATATATGCCATCTCTTCGGAAAAAAAGTGACTGTGCCCTGCATTTTCACATTTTACTGACTTTACTTTTGCATTCAGGTCATGACCACATACATCTTTACATGCTCTATACACACTATTATTAATCCTGAAAATGTGAAACCTGGTGAGAGGATGCGTTTTAAAGGGTTTTACACCCTCGCCAAAAACGTACGTGACGATGATCCATATTTAACTCTTCACTGACATAGATTACATTTTTATTTAAACTACAACACCAGTACAAAAGTGTCACTCTGACCTACATTTCACATTTTACTGACTTATGCGAAGTTTTTGCGTTGATCGTCATGACCACGTAATTTTGTTTAGGTATGCTGTGTGCATACAATTCTATGTGGGGAGCATCTTGATGAGCACTGCTCTCATTTCAGTTGCTCATTATGGCTCATATTTTACGCTTCACTAACTTTGATTAAATTTTGTCATTGATAACCATTTCTCAGGTGCTGTTAATGCAATAACTGTGAAAATGATGAAACTGATGATGATGTATTTCTTTATTAGGAGCACATATTAAGAACAATGGAATCTCGTCGTGGCCAATATTTCGTCTTACTAGTTTATTTATTTATTTATTATTTATTTATTTATTTGTCGATTTATTTTGCGTTGAACTCATAATAATACGTATAGAATTTTGGGGATGCATCTTGATAAATATTTCAGCCTATTTGTAAAATGAGGTATCTAGGATATTTTTCATACTTCAGCGACTTTGTTGAAATTTTTATCTTTAATTTTTTTCATTTATTGGGTGCTGTTTAATTTTCCGTCATGAAATTTGATAATTGGGTGCATCTCCATTAGTAAGACGCCTACATCTTTACAGCAAAAACGGTCAATATGACGTACATTGTATCCTTTACTAAATTCAAAGAGCTTTTGTGTAGGGATAGCAAGCCCAGTTTAAAATTTCCTCTCAGGTTAACAAATATCGTATTCTCGAGAAGGTCAAAGCATCAGAAATAACAAAATTTGCAAATAAAGTCTACTCCTTTTCATGGTTTTTCCTCGTAGCAAGTGCAAACAATTTATTTTATTGCTTGTAAAAATAAAAAACACATTCTCCACAAAGTGATCATTTTATGTACAGTGTATATATTGAAAACAAATCCAGAAATGGAATGTTTTTGGGGTTAGTTAATGAAACAGTCACTAGAGAATATAACCAGACTGTTCTTGAGGTATAATTTACAAATGTATGTGGTGTATGCAAGAAAATTTGGGGAAAATGTGTCTATGCCAATCCAGAATATGCAGCTTTTAATTACTCAGAATTCACCATTATGAGTACATGTCCAATCCAAAAGTCAATTTATGTGTAAAACTTGTCTTTATTCATGTTTTATTCATGTAAAGGTGAAAAACAAAAGGGATTAGTAATATTCGCCTCCTTACTTTAAAATAACCTATAAGGACAATGTAATAAGACAATCTGGGGGTTTATTCCTTATAAATGCCTACCTGCATGATAATTTGTTAGACTAATTCATCTAAAAATATTGTTTTTGTGACTTAAGTTTATATTTATTAACATTTATTTTTCTCTAATATAACCTATGAAAAGTTATATACAGTACTGTATATCCTTTTTTTAATTTATTTATTTATTTATTTATTTATTTATTTTGTAGTGGCATTTCTTTTATTTCATAGTTTTATGTGCTGGCACTTTTTTATCATAACAATATTAACTTATTTTTAAACAATGTTAAATAATGATAAAATCACAGAGAAATGAAGATGTTTAATGCAGGGGGTATGGATGCCACAACAGCCTAAGCTGGGAATAGCCTCAAAATCTTAAAAAGGTTTGTTTAAATTATTATGGGGTGGGGGTCTTGTTCTTCAAACAGAAGATACAAGTATAAATTTGTATTAATGTTTTTGTACTCCCACATTAATTTTCATCCAAAGGTATCAAGCAGTTTCATACTATTTTCTAGCAGTAATAATAAAAACAAACTAGGTTACTGGTAGCGGTAGCAACGCTATTTATATTCATTGAGTAAATAGTTGCTACCAAGGGAGTCTGACATATTTAAGTAAGTATCTTACAATAAATCACCTTATATGTACTGTAAATATATGCATATTTATTGTAGGGATAAGGTGATCTCGAGTTGTCACAGATTTCGTTCTACTTTATAAATAAAACGTCAGATTCTGCGGTTGTTACCTCTATTAGCTGCTCAAGGGAGAGAACTGGCATGCATTTCCGGTTAAAGGTGATATGGAGGGTATGTTATAATACATATTTATTTCCACTAAACGAAAATAGGTACAAATATATTTTTGGCAGATTTCACATTTAGATTCATAAATAAACCTCTCCCGCGTGAAACTTTTCTCTGAGACGTATCATATTCTTACCAATAACGTATAGTTTAAAAGAATAGCCAAATGGTTTCCTTTGCGCATGTAATTTTCCCGCTATTCATGAATATCCAATAACATAGCATAACATATAATCATGGAGAAAATACTAACATACCACACAAATTAAATATGCATAATATCATAATGACATGTTTGTTGTCAGATATTACAACAAGAACTTATTTCAGAAAGAAAAAACTAATTTTTAAAAGTTTTCAATTGGTGTTTTTTAAAAGATTCGGCACTTGTGATTAATATTTGATTTCTGGAGAAGGCTGAATTTATAAATATTAGTTCGGGCGTATGATATCATATAAGTATATTGTCTTGATTTATTTCTACTCTGGATTTTTTTCTCTCGGCTTGATTAAATTATGGTAGGGTATTTTTGCTTTACTTTTAGACCATTGTAAAAAAAATATTTGTCTATTTTCCAGTCTACGTCGTAATAATGGTTTCCAAGATAACTCACTCAATATTGAAGCCATACTTCTTGGAGTATAGTCATAATTGGATGTAACAAAACTGGCTGATCGCTTTCGGATTGCTGTCAATTTCGTGTTCTAAACCCGTGGAATGACGGTCTCAAACTGAACAAGCGTAATCTTTCATATTTTGTGGCAAGATCACAAGTTACGTCTTAATAGGCCTATAGTACGAGTTGAATTTGAAAGTAAGCATTTCAGATCTTTAGTACTTGTAACCACTAAATATTTAATTTAACTGGGGGTTTCTAATGTAGTACCTTCCAATGAATACGACATATTGGTTTTTATGGCCTTTCTTTTTTGTCAAGTATGCATATGTTGCATTTTATTTAGGTTGGAATCACGTGCCACATTTTTGTGCCATCGTCCAAAAGTTTCAACGTCATTTTTGAAGTATTTTTATATCCAGTTCGGTTTTGACTGATCTGTAGCACATAGTAGTCAGTTATGATGTCAGTGATGTTCTAGGAGAAGATCACTGGTCAAAGTAATTTGCCTTGAGGTACTCCAAAAGCTATGATGAACTAGCCAGATTTGGTACTAGTTGCCTCCACAGTATTATTCTCGTGAACATAAAAACGCCAATCAAGCGTAGAGTTTTGCCTGCAATTCTACAATGAAAACATTTACTCTTTAACAAATCATGAGGGCAGTGTCAAAACATTTTTCAAAGTCAAATAAAAAAAGGTCTACTTGGTTACCTTTATCCACATATTTAACCCAATCATCAATAACTCAACAAGGTGTGTTTCATAAATGTGTAACTTCCGGAAGGCACGTTGTTTATCATGTATGATAAAAAAGTTACCCACATGGTTGTGGTATTAGAATTGATAATATGCTCAAGCTCTTTGCAAAGAACACAGGTAATGATATTGGGCAGTAATTACTGGCCATTGCGCGATTACCTTTTCTAAATAGTGACCATGCCATCTATTTGCCAGATACCAATCCTTTGGGATGTTGCAGATATCCAGGAATTGTTAAAAGGTGGTTTCTGAACACATGTCCAACTCAGAAGATAGTGTCATAAATACTTTTGGATTTTGTCGTCAGGCCCTCAAGTTTTTGATAGGTTTCAACCCTATAGCAACTTTATTTGAAGTCATGAACATGTTACTACTCTATTATTCATTTTCGGTACTTGGGAACATATATGGCGAAGCCATGTCATTGAAGTGCTTAAAAACAATGCAGAAATGTGTGTTGACTGTTTCAGCTTTCTCTGTATCTATTTCTACTAGTATGGTGTCCATATTTAGTGAAGGAATGTAATGCGATCTTGTTATTTCTCTTGATGCATTTTCGACATGATTTCGAATCCAATGTTAGGTTTTCAATCGTCTTGTTGACGTAGTCACGTGAGTTTTTAACGTTAAAATAATCGGCTCCTATCTGTTCCATTATGTTCACCATCTTTCATTACCTGTATCAGCAACACCATGGAACACCTTGATATCAAACGAAAATTTAAACAATTACACCATAGGTTTACATGCAAATCACTCTGTAGACTAACGGGAATTTAACATTGTGGGTTTCCGGAGCCAAATGGAAATGTAACATTATTGATTGCTGGAGCCACACGGGAATAATAATGTTAATTATTTTACAAAATTAAAATCCAAAACGCCATATATGAAATCCACCTTCCTGCTTTTTGATTTTAATCCAATACCCACCCCTACAATCCAACAACCGCCTTTTCATCATTATCCAAAGACACGGTCTACAATCATAGAACCACTTTTTGATTACTGTCTAAACACATAGCCTTGCTTTCCAGAGAAAATTGTAAGAGTGTTTATATACATGGTCTATACTTACATACACACAAACAGTAGTCATAATAGGTGACAGACTTCTTCCTCACATGCTGTTGTCCTCATATCATAGGAAATCACACGTGTATACATGCAAACCCGTGGATGATAATCCCTGAAAGTTACCAACAGGCGCCCATGTAAGAAGATAGTCATGCAGGGTAAAAAGCTGTGACCTAAGTCAATAACTAACAAAAAATGCCCGCTATTATCACGATACTTGTAAACGTCTTTGTTGCTGTGCTTGTTGTACGTATTTATATACTTCTTTGCTTTAAAAGGAAATTAGTCGACATTTACTGCTTGTAAATTCCCCCCCACCCCCTTGATTTTATATTTGCGTGGAGTCGCCCGTAAAGAGATATTTTGTATGAAATGTTCAACATTTACATAGGAATATAAAAACAGAACTTAGAAAAAAACTAGAAAAGTAAGTCCTTAAGATTCTTATACAAATACAATGCCTAAAAAGAAATGCTGAGGCAGAAACATTTCCATTCATACACTTGCAAGGAGCTTTATAATTCCTGCAATTACTATTGGAAATTAGGTAAATATGAACATAATGAATACAAAATAAACACTTATCCAGATTTGCACATATTAAACACAAATTAAACACTGTTTCAGGTTTGCAAGCTCTTTATACAAAACCTAATAAGGCAAAACAAAATATACAGTAACTGTTTTTATTTTGTCAGTCCCAGTGAAATAACTCTTCCACTTAAAAGCTACTTTAATACAAAATACTGCAGAACATTCTGTCTCTACTCAACTGGAATTTTTTTTCAAAAAAATACTAAGCAAATATGCCTAAGAAATAAAACAAGTCACTGAATCCAACTTTTCAAATATGCTAATATACAGGTATATAAAAAAATGAATAACTGAGTACAGTTGTTGCCTAAGTAAACAAAAGATAGAGCTCAATGACCCAGAATAAATGATACATAATAAGTCAATCCAACTTACTTTTACAGTAATGAAAATGTTTATAATGATTAGTGTAATGACTTTTGTAAAAATAGTTTCATTTAAATAAAGCTTATTTTAATTTTAAACAAAGTTTAAAGATAAGCACTAGTGAATAGAGAAAAATAGGTAGCTTTAAACCAACTCTTGCCACTAATGAGTACAGTTTGTCAAAATAAAAGATAATTATTTTGTACATTCAACAGTATCATATTCCAGAAGGTGAGCTTAATGCAAACAAATAACATCACCTGATATGTTGTAGGCCATTGACCTATTTCATGAACTTGGGGTAAAACAAACCCTTCAAATGAATATTATCATCAAGTTTAGTGACTCTATTTTCAACATTGTGAGGAAAGGTTAGCAAGAGGCATAAACATTATATGTAATTCAGGGAGCATTAGACCAGATATTTGTGACTCATGTTTGTCATTGTGATTACTGTATAGCAAGATTTGCAGATAAAGTCTAGTTTAATGCAAAAAATAGCATGTTTTTTGCTGTTACCATTGGAAACATGATGCATATGTCTTGTTTTGGGTTTCACATGAAAAGAAAATAAGCTTCATCATCCATAATGCACAAATTAGTAGACACCCATAAAAGAAAAGTAGATGCAATCCTTTTCTGTTGAACTTGTAAACAGGATATGTGCTTGAACTCAAGTTACACACAACAATGTAAAACTGAGGATAATATGTTAACAGTGTTGAGGTAAGA
Source organism: Sinohyriopsis cumingii (assembly GCA_028554795.2). Classification (NCBI taxonomy): domain Eukaryota; kingdom Metazoa; phylum Mollusca; class Bivalvia; order Unionida; family Unionidae; genus Sinohyriopsis; species Sinohyriopsis cumingii. Next base: position 69,779,950 of record CM068824.1, read on the forward strand.
AGTTCACATTGGAAATAAATGTGACCAGTCATATTGAACAAGATCTTCCTGTACATGCCCATGGGTGTTGTTCAAACAATTCAGTTTATAGACACTACAACTTTCACTGTATTTAAAATAAGAGCAATACAAACATTTTAACAGTAAATTCTGTCTCCACCTTAAGCAAAATCTTTATTTCAGATAATGGTATGAAAATTTAGTGTACAGTTATTTGGTTATAATTTATCTAACTTTTTTTAATGCAAACAACACTGTATTTAATATGATAAAATAGTGGACAAAACTAAAGAATTATACATAATGCTTCATTTAACTTAAGAATAATAGAATAACATTTTGTTTATCAAGTTTAATGAAGCTATTTAACTGTTTTCAAAAAAAATTTGTATGGAAAAAGTAAAATAAAATGTTCCTTTGGTCACATTATAAAACAACAAAAAAATCTTCCCCTGCACACAAGAATTATGCCATGGTTACAAAATTTGATGTATATTTAAGGCTGAATCAATCTGGATTAAGATGATTTTCAACCCGAACATTCCCTCATCATAGTGTCTATGTTGTTTCTGAAAAAAAATGCACATATTAATTTCTCTTTCAGATTATATAACGACTTTGCAATTTGATCCTAAAAAGCATGCACATACTGTGTCTAACCATTAAATGTTATTAAAGTACATGCTGCAAATATTAGCATATACAAAACATATGCACACATAAGAATTCTAAGTTAGCACAAACAACTGACACAACAAAGTTATTTTTTTCTCTCAGCTCTTTCTGAGAAAACTGTCAGGTGACATCATTATCACCAACTGTATGATAAAGATTTTGTGCAATACCAAATCACTAAAATAATACAATATTCTTGAAATTTGCTATATTTAACATTTAGGGAGTAACAATTACTTTTATTTTATTGGCATAATCCCCATTTGAGGTCGTGGGGCAAGAGTGTTAGGGGTAAAGGTCACCCTTATTTTCGACAAATTACAGCATAATTAAATCTACTTCGAAGTTTTCTTGCAAATTCACCCATTGGGTCAAGGTTTCTTTCAAGCATTGATATAGTACGTTTCTTGAACATGTCAAACAGGCAGCTTACAATAGGGGCCCAATCTTGATTTAGAGGGGCCATGACATTGTGCTATTAGAGTTTTATTTATTTTCTTTTCCTCTGCTTGAATCTTAAAGTAGTCATGTGTGAAAAGTATAAATTGAGAAACTTGCTCTGTATTGCCCCAACTTGTAACCAGAACTTCTCCAATTAATGGCTACAAATTCACTTCATCCTGTAATAGATAATTCTCTTTCTGCATGCCACAACGTTATCAAGTGAGTGAAAACTGTTAAGAAACATAACATGTAAGCATCACCATCTGCTTTTAATCAGCAGTGACCTGTTTAAACTTCGGGCATAAAATATTGCCACTTATCATGCAAACACAACTGAGTTAGAATTAATTTCATGGCCATAAACTGTTGTGCTCTCAACTTTGCATGGAGTCCGTCTCTCCCTCACCCACAATAACATTATGTTCAACCTGTGTAAGACAAATTCAACACCCTTTATTTTCTTTCAATTTAATTAAAGAACCAATATGGCAAGCTCGCTGACTACCTATATTTTCATTGATATATTCATAATTATTGAAAACTATGCATATACTGGGTAAACCAATGTAGCAGGAGCATATATTTTATAATTTTATATATTCATATTTTAATTAGGCAGAAGTAGGTATTTTATTATTTTATGTAGTTAATGTTTATTAATGAGTAATAAAGTCATCAGTTGCAATTATTGTGTTATTCTCATTTTATACATATTTAGCCACTTAGGTAACCTTGAACCAGGATTACCTGTTTGAGTTTTGTTCACTGAGCAATGAAACTACCCTGATTACTGTTCATGCTAGGTTGTTCTATAGTATGACAAGTGGTAAGTAACTTTTTGACTGGTTAATTTGCTACTTGTCTGTATAAACAACATAGTATGAACAGCATATTAGTGGTGGTCATTCCATTGAAGCTTCTGAAGGGTACTGGTCATGGCATAGCATTAAGAAAAGTGACTGATATACTTTTGCTTGAAAGAAAATGTGTCTTGACCTTTGTCCCATATGGTAAAGTAAATAGATTTATAATATGGTTAATGTAACTGTAGTTTATTGTATATGTACTCTGTATATTTCTCTGGAATGCATGTTAATGTCTTTAAGGAATTTGAATAGCTTATCAACCTGCATATTATTTTATTAGCATATCATTCTGTCCAATAGGCTTGCTTGTCTGTTTGTCTGTTCTCTGCTTTTGCTCTAGGTTTAATTGATCCACTATCTCTATAGATGGATAATTAATAAATATATGGTGTTGTAAGTTATTTGTATTTAATGTACTGTAAACAGAATCAATGTAAACCTGCAGAACAATAATGCACTGATGACTATATTATTTATAGTTGTAGTAAATGTATTTTTATTGTACTCGTAGGGTGTAACAAAACAGGAGAAATCTATAAATCTCCACTTATCAACCTCAATGCATAATAAACCCAATAATGAACAAATATTGGACTTGAATCATTTATTCAGTGAGTAGAAGGCACGTGCTGTAACACCAGTATTTTACATATTCTCCCCAATCCTTGGCACACCACTGACTGGTTCCAAACATGTCTGGCCAAATTTGAAAATTGCATGCACTCGCCGATTCACCCAAAGATTGCCATGCCATTTTATTCGCTGCAACAAGCCAAATTTTTGTACATCATACTAGGCCTTTATTCCAACAATCTGAGTAGGAATGATATTTTTGTATGTTTTGGTTTCAATTCCATGTAATCATGAAGTCATGGAATGTAACACCTATTTCATACAATAATGCTACATATGACTTTTGATATATCTTGCAAAAGGCTTCATGGAAACATTTTCAATTATGGTTAAAATTATAGGACACTTTACTTGATTGTTAGAAGTGCAAATCTATTCTGAACTCCTAAAAGGCAACAAAAGTTGCTTCTGACAAACAATAAAGCATAGTTGGTTAGGCATGGATGGTAACAAATAACACACTTGACCATGTTCTGAGATACATGGATGATTTTCATCTTGCCATCAGTCACATGACTACCATAAGCATACACCAAAAAACACCCATCCTACAATAATTTAGCACATTCCTTAAGCAGTTCTTGTACCTTCAACGTGGAGGACAGCACCCCCTAACCCCAATCAAAGTCTATACCAACTACATTATGGAATGACTGGTCTTTAGCATCTCAAATGCAACCCACCCACAATTTTTGGTCACGGTAGGAAATGAAGATTTTCTTTTTGCACAACCAGTTTTCTTCATGAAGTGCACACATTTGACTCTAGTATCAAAATAATTTTTTAATAACATCAAATGCAAGCCATCAAAAAATTTGATCACAGTATGGGATGCAGATATCAAGTTCATGTGTGTAACAACATTTATTCTGGTGTCATTCTGACCATGGACTTTGAACTTCAAACCCGCAAAGCTGACACAACTATCCCATGACATAACACAATTAGAGATATAATGTAGCGATGTTGTGGACCCCATGATCAAAATTATAAAAACTATAATTTAAATTTATAAAAGAAGAAATAATTTTCAAGATCTATCAGCTGAAAACTTTACTTCAAAATGACATTACTTGATTTGGAAATTACCACAATGTGCTTTTACAGCTATGATTTAACTCTAATTAGCCACTGTTTCATTCAGGCAACATAGGGTACCTAAAATGTTAAGGTTGCCATACAAATTAGTTATTTGTTGAATTGGACAAAATTGCACTTTGCTCTTTTCTGTTACTTTATTCAAGACCATAGAGTCATAGCAAGACCTCATTAAAATTATTTTGGCAAAAATCCTAATATCACAATCCTCACAGGGGGAAGAGTAACAGTGTTTGTGATTTAGATCTTTACAGTAGCTTTAACAATTTTAGTCATATCACTATGATGTCTGCAGTGTGGCAATTTATAGTGATGTTTAGCACTGGGGCATCATGCCTCAGACATGTAGCACCATGTCCCACCCAGTCACATTATCCTGACACCAGGCCAACCAGGTCTTTGATATGACTCAGCTGGGTTGGCTGCTCTAACCACCTAGGCCACCAGAGCAGTTGGAATCAGTGACAGCAACATTTTCAAGACAGCCAGATTAGAAGCAATATTGGAAATACATTTTGTCACTATTTTTCTTTTTAAACCAACTAGGTATCATAAGAAGTCAATTGGTTAAAACCCAATCATGACATAGGAGGAGCAGAGAGAGCAATACCTTCAATATGGCTATTATGATGGCCATACCGAGGGTCAATTTGGATCATTTTCATTCAGGACCAAGTAGACATTAAAATACCTCTTCTGATAAATAACCCCTGTCAAAATAACTTTCCATTCCAAGAGTAGCAGTGACAAGAATTTCCAAATGGTCATTGGGGTGGTCAGTTTAGCATAATTGTCATTTTTAACCAACCAGACACATACGAAGTCTCTCAGTTAAAACTCCATGCAGAAATGATCATTAACATGGCCACTGTGGTGGTCTTAGTGGCACCATTTTCATTAAATATCGCTAGTATTTCATAGAATCTACATCCTAGTATTTCATAGAATGCTACCATTCATTCAGTAGGGGTAGCGATAACATGATTCTCAAAATGATCACTATGACATATTGGATTTTGACAAACAGCATCATTTTCATAAGACTTATGGAGGTGTAATGATAACAATCTTGTAATCCTGGCAGACATAATGGAACTCGGATCAGCACCATTTACGTTTTTGATCAACTAGACATCATGAGAAGTCTTTTAGTTAAAACTCCATGCTCATATGACCATCCATTCATGTTGTTGTTGTAATGGGGTTCAACGACATTTTTCAGCACTAGATAGGATATACATGGCGGCCAGTATTAATAGTGGAGGAAAAATCCGGGAAAACCCTGGAAAAAACCACTGACCCACAAGAAGCTACTGGCTAGCTTCCTCACATACCCATATTAGCAGAGTCCGAGACTCAAACCCACGGCCACTCGGGGCACTCCCATCTATTCATGAAGAGAAATTACAAGATTTTCAAGATGGCACAGTGTTGGTCATATTAGACATCCAGTTGTTATAATTTTCAACTAGATATTCCATGTATATGACGTCTTCTGATGAAAACACCATGTCAATATGACTTTACATTCTAGAGAAGATGTGTAACAAGATTTTCAAGATGGCCACTGTGATGGCTATACATAATGTCTGAGCAGCACCATATTCGTTTAGGACCAACTAGACCATGGATAAATGTGTGTGTAAAGGTTCATTGTGAACCACCAAGTAGTTTACAAAGAGATTTGATAGCAAACTTGTTGTAACAGACAGATGGATCAACAAAAAATGATGAATGATAGACAATCCCTTATTCTGTTTTATGGCCAGTAGAACTAATAACAAGTTTTAACAGTGCCTAAAAAAGTGTCAACCATCGCACTCATCTCTTCATATCACCCACTGTTAACTAAGCAGATATAAACCAAACTTTTGACAGTACACATATAGAAGATTCACTGTGTAATCCACCAATTTTCACTTATTAAATATATGAGATCTTTCATTCACTTTTGAAATAAATCTTTCCTTTTTTCTTTCTTGAGGGTATTCCCACTACAGTATCTGATTTAGAATCACCAATGTCTGATTGTCATTGACAGATACTGACCAGCATAGCTTGGATTTTCTGGGTAATTTTATGCATTTTCTGAAAACAGTGTTCATTCTGAGACTGACAATTCATAACTTGTTTATTTTGAAAAGTAATATATATCACACATGAGCTAATAAGTGAAATGGCTGAGATATATACTCTAAATGTTATCAGTAGATCCCATCATCAATGGCCAATCATGTGAGTGTCAGTGCAAAGCCAGAACAAAAGAAGGCTCTCCGAAACAGGTACAAAATTTACGCGTCTGTCAAACTGAGTGGGTAAATTATCCTTCATTATTTTAATTAATTTAATTAAGTTAAGGACAGGTGTCATTTGAATGATGGGGTTTGGTATCTGGTGACAGGGTGTTTAATTAACTGATTACATTTTAATGGATATCAGGAAATACTAAAGCATCATCAGTCTACAATGATAGAATAGTAGGATTGATACAGTAAGTGGCCCTGATGTGACAGAACACGTCCTAATTGTTAAATATATCAAGCAAATGCATTTACTATACCTCTCTAATGATAAGCCCATACATAATAAGACCAGTCCCCACTTCAACAAATTTTAGCAATTTTTTATGTTAGGAAAGAAATAACGTATGAGAAGCCCTTTCCAAACTTTTCAAGCAATTATTGTATCTGGCCCACTGAAATTATCAGATGATAAACAGGGTTAGGGTAATTAGGGACTGACAATTTAATTTTCTGAGCAGGGGTGGGGATCTGGAATGTTTTTAATTTCCTGCCCAAAATAACTTGAACAAAAAATATTCTTGCTATGATGTAATAAGAGTCCCTTGAAGGGACTGAGGATCAAAATGGGCAAAAAGAATTTCCAGGAACTCAAGATAAGTCTATTTCTTCCTTTCAACTTACGAGTGTTGAAACCATCTCTGATATTATACAGTGATCAAATGATTTTCAAATTAGCTGCTGTGGTGTTTTACTGGATGGCACCATTTTCATTAAGGGCAAAGTAGACATCATTAGAAATGTTTTGGTAAAATTCCCTATCTCATAATGATCATCCATAGTGCCAGCAAGATTTTCATGGTAGTCATATTGAATGCATGACTGGCACCAATTTCATCTAGGACTTAGAAAAAGCACCAAGTTATATTTATCATCCATTGTGCAGGAGTAGTGAAAACTAGATTTTCATGAGAAGTAGTGCTCTACAGTTTTGTATTCTGATTTTTAAAGATAAAGAGTTTCCTGGTTTTCCTCCTGTTTATATTGGTTATTTAAAACAGACCCTATATAGTTTAGGTATTATTAAAGAACTTTTAATTTCCTTTATTTTAGTGTATGATTAATGGATGTGATATGGGTTAGAGTGTACAGCATTGCCTTATTTCAGATGTGCAATTATCAAAAGTACTGCTAGCTCCACTTTGTCATTTTCACTTCCTGGACTTCAGAGGTAAATTGTATTTTAAAAAAGAGCCAAAAACTATTTCGTTACTTTTATATAGTAGGTAATATTCATCGTTACACTGTCAGAAGCTGGTATTTACTTTTCTGGCAAAATTTTGTTTTCCTATTTTAATAACTGCTAAAGATAGTGTACTTTAGACTAAATCAGGCTGACCTTTTGTGTACATGAGAGAAGTCTCTTTGATTAGCTATGTGCTTAGATTATGTACAGTTTCCACAGGTATAATATCCAAATAAATTTCAACCACAGTACATGAAAGTAACAAAGGTATGCTCATATTCTCTCTATTGTGCATGTGGCAAATGCAAACAACTTCACCTTATATCTGTCACTCTCTCATCAGTTCATAATACCTGTAGAGTGCTTCAGAATCATCATGACAGCCATATTGGATTTATGACTGGTACCATTTTCATATAGGATCAAGCATCATAAGAAATGCACAGGTGAAAACCCCATATAAATATAAGCAATCATTTGGAAAGGAGTAAAAAAAATAATTTTTCAAGACAAGATTTTCATTCAGGAATAGCATTAACAATTTCATGATGGCTACTGTTGTGGACATTTTGGTGATCAGATTGGCACAGCAATCATCAAAGACCAACTTCATTAAAGAACATCATGTCAAAATGACTTTTTGTTCTACTAGAGATATGATAGAAATATTTTTAAGATGGCTGCCGTGGTGGCCATGTTGGATGTCAGATCGGAATTGTTTTTATTTAAGACTATTTTGACATCATATCATGTCGTTTGGTGAATACCCCATGATGATACAACCATCCACGAAGGGGACGTTGATATAGCAGTATTTAAAAGATGACCACTATGGTGTCCATACTGAACCAAAGATCAGTACCATTGTCATTTAATCCCCAAACCAGGCTTCACAAGAAGTCTTTTAGCAAGAGCCCCTTGCTGATATGACCACCCATTCAAGAGTAGAGACAGCAAGATTTTCATGACATCTGCTGTGGTGGCCATATTGGATGTCAGATCTGCACCATTTTTATTTAGATCCAACTAGACATTATAAGAAGTTTCTGAGTGAAAACCCCATGCTGATATGTCCATCCAATCAGAACAAGTAGCAAAAATAACAAGATTTTCATGATGGCTGCTGTGGCATGGCAGCCATACTGGAAGTCAGATTGATACCATTTTTATCTAGAACCAACTAGCCATCAGAAGAATTCTTTAGTGGAAAGCAAATGTTGATATGACCATCCCTTCAGAAGTAACAACAAGATTTTCAAGTTGTTCACTGTGACAGCTGTATTGGAGTTACCATTTTCATTAAGGATCAGTTAGACATCATGTGAAGTCTTTTAATGAAAACAGAATACTGACATGACCACCCATTCAGGAGTAGTGGTGGCCATATTGGATGTCTGAGCAGCAGCATGTTTACACCACTGGATGAATGCATGTGTAGTTTCATGTTAATCCTCCAAGTAGTTTGGGAGAAGCAGTGATAAAGAACATCCAATCCATATTACATGGTATCTGTTAGTTTAAAAACAAATTTAATTATCCTGAAATAATTGAGAACAATATATCCTATCGAAAGACCACCCATTACCGACTGTTCCCTTGTTGGGCCTGAAGTTTAAGGATGGTCCATTAAAGATAGCTCACAACTCCACAACATCTACCATCTTCTATGCAATAAACTAAAATTGTGCATACCTTTCTGTAGCTATTACTATCATCACTTTGTAAACTAGCTAAACTAAAAGCAGTGATAATCTAAGGTAAAATGTCTTATGAAATGTATATACAAATCATAGATAAAAGTATAGATCTAATTAATATGTTTAGAGGAAGGACATTTCTTTAATTTAAAAAAATCATATTACAATTGCATGTAATTTCTCTGGATATACATCATTGTATCATCATCCTTTTTTTGCAATTAAATTAAAATGCCTCCTATTATTTATGCAAGCTGAGTTGTGAAATGGGTAACTGTGTAGATATGACTGCACTTACTATATAACAAAAAACCTCCTGATTTTCACATTAATTTGTCTTTGGCTCCATCTAAGTAGAACTGCTTTCTATTGATGATATTTGCCCTCTCTCCTGTTTAGCTTGTACTGTATTATGCATAACCTGAAAATGTCATATTTATCAATAATGCCTTGCATAGGCCATCTGTTTGGCATGCTAGCTATTTGTGTTGTTGTTCAATATGAGTAATAAAGGGATCAGATGTGGTCAATGAGGCTTTTGAGGCTTTGATTAAAAGGCAGCTTTTCTTTGGCAGACGTGAAATAAAAAAGAAAGAAAAAAACAACCAAAAAGTTATCTCATCACTAACACTAAAGTATTTTATCTTTTTTGGTCTTGTTTAATTAACAAGTCATTGTTCAATGTGTAAACCACTGTTTGTTACTGTTTGGATGCATTTAGTATTTTGGTGTTACAGATTCAGTACAGTGATATCCAGTGTCCATATACATGTTGTTCTGTGGTACGCATGGTGAGTGAGTAGTATGTGAGTTGTTTGCATTGCACATGTCTAACATGCAACCACCGATTACGTTATCAAGTTCCCTGTTCTAGTGTTCACTCCTCCAATGACTCATCATATGTTACTCAATACTTTGCAAATTGTATAAAACAAAACAACTATTGCACACCAAAATACTACACGATGCTGGTAAATGTTTAACTACATTGTGATAGTTTTATAATACTTCCGTGCCTTATTATATTGTGAATTGTCCGTATGTGTTAGATTCATTTACTTTTAATTTTTTTTATATTTCATGTGCATATGTTGTAGGTCTTCATCTTCATGGACATAAAATTCATGATTTTCATGGTTTCCTTATCTTCATCTGCATAGTCTTCATTATCTTCATCTACATGGTCGTCATTGTCTTCATCTACATGATCTTCATTGTCTTCATTTACATGATATTCATTGTCTTCATCTACATGATCTTCATTGTCTTCATCTACATGGTCTTCATTATCTTCATCATCATATTCTTCATTTAGTCATCATCAAGTCTGATTTAAGTACAAGAACCCACAGAGACATGACATTGTTATTTTTCCCAAATACCGCTATACCTATTACAGTGGCGCCCACCTCGTATTGCAAGTTCAAGTTTGATGCATAATAATTGAAATGTCCCTCGCTCACACTTACACTAATATAATGCAGCACTGGTCAAACTTATTAAGTGGCACCTATCAGCAACTTCAAAAGTGACAGAGAGAAACTGTATAAAGCAAACACATATGCTAATTGCCTGTTGCATTTTGATCAAAAAATAAAGTTTACATTTTGGGACATTTCTGTATTTTTCCAAGTAAGGTGATGTTTCTGGCATGTAAAACCAGCAGAAGAAAGACAAGTTTCTCCTAGATTAATTTTATTTGCTTATAATTTCGTTGCTTACATCGCTATTATTATCATTAATTGTATCATCAACAGTAGCCTCCGACACCATTTCCACCCCCAATTTGCCTTCGGCACCATTTCTACCCCAGCTTGCTTTTGTGGAGAATTTTGCTTTCAAACATTGCTATATACGAATAGGTCTATATACTTCTGTTATAATATTCAATACAGAAATCCCAATATATTGGTGTACGTGACTGATTGCATTAACTATAACAAGGGACCCACCATTTAAATGTCAAAATTCTCCGGCTCGCAAACAGGTTGAAAGAATGGTATTGATCTGTTTCTCTTCTTTTAGCAATAAAAAAGAAATAATAATATCCAATCTATTTTTGATTTTTTTACATTTTCATGAAATAAGTAAAAGTTATAATAAACTGTGTATTTTATATTTACTCATCTTTATATCAATTTGTTCAATAAAATGTTAGATTCATGCAATATGTGGCTTAAAATACTCATCGTGGTTTTATTTAAAGATTTCATCAAAAATATTTTAAATTATCTATCCACATATTTTTAACTTAATGAAATTTTTTTCTTATTCTAAGAGACAAGTTTTACTTCCTTGCCTTCCCCGAAATCACCAGATTTAGTCATTGTACAGTAAGTTCTTCTTCTCTGAAATGCTTTCACACACCCTTATTTTTGTGAACACGAATGAGCGCCCGATGTTGAGACTCTCGGGAACTCGTCCTTTCGCCTACATGTCGCTACCCCAGATCTCGTCATTTCATACAAAGTCTTGTTGTTTCATATATAATAGAAGTATATATGTAAACAGAATTATAAAATACTTTATTGTTACAGGCATATTTTGCTGTTCATTGTAGGAATGTTGTCTACATATAGCCGGGATTTAATATGAATCTTTCACCTTAAAGAAGTTGCTGGAGATGCTTGAGAACGATCAGAATTCACTATAAATCAATCGCTGCATCCGTAATGTTGTAAAATAATCACCAAAAGTAATGTTATCTTAGTAAGGCAACAATATGCTATCTGTACTTTTACAATTATTTATTACTGAGTTTAAACAAAATTGTAAAACATTCGAGTAAGGCGTGAAAAGAGATAACTTGGAGTGTCAGTTTTAGTCTGTCTGCCAGAATCAACGAACTTTACTCAGTAGTTATTTCCTGTCTTGTCTGTATCAAAATGTTTCCAAGAATTTATCTCATGGCATGCAATCTTTATATATCTCACTGTAAGGGCAGTGCTTTTGGGGAGCTTGAACTTGCCTTTGTATATCTTTTTGTGTCTGTTTGTTGGGAATACACACAAATTTGTCTGTAGCATACAACTTCTATGTGTCAAGAAATTCAAATTTTGTATTGTCCGATTTTAAATCAATCTTATTTTTGGAGTGGTCGGATAAAAGTAGTTTTTTATTTTTGTTACTGTCGTGGCTTTGTTTTCACATCACACAAACTACACCGCCATTATCATACTATTCTGTACGCGTCATTGAGATTGTCAATAGACGTGACAAAGCAAAAAAGACAAACGAGTGCAATGTGTGATGTGCAATGCACGTTTGCGACGCACAATTATGCGCATGTACATCCATTTCCACAGCCACTGTTCATTACGCACTGACCAGTGTCTCACCCACACGCATGCTAACCCGCGATTGAAATCTGCTTGCATCTCCAACAGGCACTCATGCCAGAGGATAGTCATGCGGGGTACACGACTTCATCCCAGGTTAGTAGCCAGCTAAAATTCCATTGTCATACTACTCGGTACAAGCTTCTCAGAATAAGGGATAAGTTACACATTATTAACTTGAACTGCCGTTTAAATATTCAAGGGCAATATGTTTTGCCCAAAATTGATTTACATGAGCTAAAACGGGCAGTTTTATTTTGGACAGGGCCGGTGACCTAGTGGCAAGAACGTCTGCTTTGGATGCAGGAAGTCGCAGGTTCGAAACCCTACCGAGTCATACCAAAGACATAAAAATGGTACTAACTAGGAGTTCAGCATTGAGAGATTAGTATTAGGACTGGTCAGCTTGGTGTCAGGAGATGTCACTGGGTGTCTATGGCAGGATGCCCCAGTGCATAGCTATAAGCTATAAGACAGAAAAACCGTTAAAGCTACGTAAAAAATTCAAATTGCACACACACACACACACACACAGAGTTTTATATTTAATTATGGCGATAGATTATGGCATTGAGATATTATTGAGCTATTGAATTGGATTTATCTTGTTCCTTGTAGACCAAGCAAGAACAACTAGTGTAACATATTTCATATACATTGGGTCTTGGATGCAATGTACGTGGCAACATCACGATGCCTTGTAGTTGGGGCCGCCATATTGGTTTTCTTACAGTCATCCGGGCCCCCTTACTGACAGTTATATTACATGCAAACTTATAACTGAATGGTATAAACCTTTCCTTATTAAAGGTACATTTGTGTGGGGTTTTGTGGTTTATACAGATATTAGCGCAGAGAAATCCGAAACATTCCAGAAAACTATAAAATGACTCATATGATTGTTTACATTTGACTTCGTTTTTTTTCTTGATTCACTGTATGTAAGTCTCTAAATATTAATCGGCAAAAGTTCAATATTCGGATACCATCAGACAGTCTTTCTTAATATCCGTCTAATGATAATGAAAAGCACTTGCCATTAGGTATTATTCTTAAATAAACCTTTTATGTAAGCATAAACGGGATGTATATTGCAAGACTCCGAATTGGTCATACTTATATCACCTACTCCCACATACTAAAAGGTGTGTGTGTGTGTGTGTGTGTGTGTGTGTGATTTGGAATTTTAACGTAGCTTTAACAATTTTTCAGTCATATCGCTACGATGTCTGCAGTGTGGCAGTTTTCAGTGATGTCTAGCACTGGGGCATCATGCCGCAGACATGTGGCATGATGTCCCACCCAGTCACATTATCCTGACACCAGGCCGACCAGTCCTAACACTAACCTCTTAATGCTGAGCGCCAAGCGAGGCAGCTGTTAGTACCATTTTTGTAAGTCTTTGGTATGACTCTACCGGGGATCGAACCCACGACCTCCCGCATCCGAGGGGGACGCTCTAACCACTAGGCCACCGGAGCGGTCTACTAAAAGGTGAAGACCCACCAGAGTGCGTTTCTTGCAATGAACCATTCACTATCAAGCACTTTATGATAGAGTGTTTTGACCTGCAACCTACGCTCGATCAGAATAATTACACTGTGCATGACATGAAGGAACTTTTTGATACTATAAACATCACTCGTATTATAGAGTTCCTGAAAGCACTGAACATTTACTCTAAACTCTAATTTGTATGCTATCACCTTGTGCAGTTTTATGATATATATATATATATATATATATATATATATATATATATATATATATATATATATATATATATATATACACACACACACACCGTCCCTTTTTTAATATCTTTTAATCATCCTTCATTAACATACACCATTTACATTCCCCGTTGATCGGGATGCTTTATTTTTCACCGTTACCATCTTATCGTTTTAATTTCAACTATTTGTTGTTTATATCGCAGGTCGATATGAGACTTTTTATAATTTTTAAAAGATTATACATATAACATTTTGTTTGGTGCTAAATAGCCTAACAGTGCTGATGCGCCGTTAAAATTCAATCAATCAATCAATCAGTCTATATTGAATTTAATTGCAAGTATGAGAACCATTGTAGTTATGGTATGCGTTTCCGCTAGTGTGTGTGAAGGCATTTCCGGCAAGGCAAGAGTGTGGTATAAATTAAGAGGAGGTCAAGCTTTACAAAACTTACGATTTGTTCTGGTAATATATATGATATGAGCAATATGAGCAATTGCATACCTTAAAAAATGGCACTTAGTTCAGCTCTGTTGGATGTTATGATTGTCACTAATCGTGAATATTAAACTAAGACTAGCGAAAGGTACTTAGTGACTGGAAATATGAAATAAATACATGTATATATCATACGTGTGGTCATTTACAGGGGATTTTACGGTGTGTCGAATACGCCATGTGTAGGGAATGAGATGACAATTTATTTACAATTACTTAAATACATATTAGTGGTGATTTAGTGACATGTTTCTGTATTCGCGATAAACAGTTGTTCAAGTTGTGAGTATGACATTCGAACACTGTGTAAATTAGTTGAATTGTACGGTGTAGTCATTTGCAAATACAATGGGTGCTTTAGAAAGCAAGATACAAGGAGGCAGTCTAATGTGTCTGTTGGTCTACATGAAGGGAAATATTAGACTAAAGACTTTCATTTTGGACATTTTGCCTTGAATGCATTATTAGGATACCAGTAAAGTGGTTACACATTTAAGCTCAAGATTCATTAAGTAATAAAGTAGAGAAAACTGAATTACCAGCTGTGGTAGAGTAGATAAATCAACATGCACAGAAATCCACTTCTTCTTGCCACTAAATGGATTATCGATATTCGTCAATGGCGTTTCATTTTCACTTCTTACAAACTAGAAACTTCTGTCCATTGCACCAACGTCCGTAGACAAAAAATGGCATGTTTTTTATTATTAGTTATTGTTTCATGCACTGACCGCTAAATTTTGCATGCTACTTTATTGAAAGAAATGGGACATCACAATTACCATACTTCGTTTAGCCATTTCTTCACAGTCAGAATACCATCCCCGACCCACTTGTAATGAATTGTGCATTACCAATGACCCTTAATACCATCAATTATTGGCTGCAGATCTCCCTGGTCGATATCCGATGCTTTGTGGACTTAGTACGATCAATTATCGTGTTGTAGATCTTTCTAGTTTATACCACATGATTTTACAGCTGGGCAGTATTTGAGAGTATTCGATATCTGATATAATCTGGTTGAGCTTATTCCATATATTTCTTGGACATCTTTTGTAGGAACCATGCATGCGCTGTTTTTCGGCAATAATCGGGGTCGTATAGTGTACTTGTTTCCCTGGCATTTATATACCTTTAATGTTTTATAAGGAAATTACTTGACTTTTACTGCTTGTGAATCCACTTCCACCGGGTGGTTTCCCATTTCCTTCAATACGGTGTCTAACTCAGTCATGTTAGTTATTTTATCTTCGATTGTCATCGATTAATCGAGTACAGTTTGATAATTGTATTGAGGCTATCATGTGCCCCCTTGAAAAGTTATGAATAAACACCCATTTGCATATGCAGCATAACGAGATTACTGTACCAGTGATGCCAATCACACGGCCCGATTGGTCTATCTATACTAGCTACTTATGTAGCAATACGTAGTTGATCATTGTCATTGTACCCCTCTCACCTCTATGTAAACATACGATGAACAAATACCATCCAGACTCGCGCACCTTTATGATGTGAGGTTGAAGTCTAAGTAATCCACACCTATAACACAACAAGTAAATCGATTGTTTGTTATAACGTTATAACACTGACTCGCTGGTTAATATTAATTTGATATATCCTCATGAAGCTACTAAGTGTAGTGGTTGGTGCATCTCTGCGACTTTCCATTGACGTATTTTTTCACCGCAGCCTCGGCTACACTTATGTAACTTTTGATAGACGTAATATACCTACCAACTGACCTCATTCTATAGCAGGATCACCCCACGCACAAAAATGCAAGATTGTTTTGTGTGCAGATCTTACTAAACCTTGAGGTTCAAATCCTAAATAACACACTATACAGCCCAAGTTAAGCTTTGTTCCAAAACTGAAAAATTAGTTATGTAAAAACCATTACAAAAGCAGACAATAACAAAGCTATGCAATCACCGGATCGAATCGAATGCTGTTACGCAACTTTATTAAAATTAGATATCCTGTCATACGTTACGATGTGACAGCGGCCGCATCGGGGTCATGATCTGGTGACCTGTATTATGATCATAATCACTAATTTTATTGTTCAATCATGGAAAGTTTCATACATTGCGTTTGTGAGACTAAACTGTATGGTTTAAGATCATTAATATGTGCCGAACGATATGATTCACTTTTAAATTTTTGAAAGGTGCATTTCCATCGGCTAGCTCAAAGCCACCATTACATGACCCCTTAGCGGTTGCTGTCAGATCCTCACGTGGGGCAGTGGAGATCTGAGTTTAATTAGATTGGCTGTTATTTGACGGGCTGCTGGCGTTGTTCAAGACGGGGGTCACAAATTGGAAAAGTGTACTAGGTCGAAATAAAGTTACTTCGATAAGGACTATTCATATTATTAAAAACAATTAGGTAACCCTTGTTTCACGTCGTTTGTTATAAAACTTTTTGCCGAACCCACGTATTTTAAGTCAAACTTTACTGCCTCAAATTTGACAAAAACTTGACTGTTAACAAGAAAAGGGTAGCAGCTTTGCCATGACTTTATTACTGGCATTAATTTGTATTGTGTACTTGACCTTTGTCCGTAATTGAGAATGGGAGAGTGAGTCTGCCTGACTAACACACTTTGTAAAAATATTTTACTTGAATTTGTGTTTCGGAGTTTTTTCTCCCTTGTAAATTCCAATGGTCTACTTGATTTTTTTTGTTGGGTCAAATTGTATGTTAAAATTTAAGTAAACAGACCTGACTTTGTTACTCAAATTTGATAGAAATTTATATTGGAAATGATCTAGGTCCAGATCATTATGTTGTGTCATAAGTCAGGGAACAGTCTGATATTAAGAGGACCAAGTAAACAATTATACATTCCTATTTTAATATCATTCTTTGTGAAATCGCTTTAAGTTGTGTTCAGATATAATTTTAGAAGATTTTTTATTATTAATTTTTGGAATTACAAACTGCTCACTGACCTTTCTGACTGAAACACTTCTTTGGGATCAATGATGACTCATTCAAAGACACTCTGGATAGTCATTGTACTACATCACATCAGCATATTCAAGATTCTTGTAATTCATATTTTGGATTATTTGGATTTAATTCACAATAATGTACGTTCCTTTAAAATTTAAATTTTGTTTTGTAGGGAAATACAATGTTTATTGAATTTTGCAAAATATGTTTGTTTTGCTTCTTTATGATACAAAGTTTAATACCATGGAAACGTAGCAATTATAAATAACAAAATGGTGAAAATAGCGGTGGCGTGGTCCAAGCGACTGTATAATAACTGCACATATAGAAATAAAAATGAGAATCCATACATGTTATCTGGCGTACTACATGCATTCAGTTTCGTTTCGCAATCCGTGCTCACAAAGGATCCGGACTTGAATGTACGCAAATGATGTTCATGTAAATGCGGATAAAATCCAACTTATGATTGTAACGACAAACAGGTAGAGATCTTATCGCTTTAAGATTTTAAAGCAGAACCTCCCAACCAAGGTCGCCTCCAAACGAAACGGATTTTTGAGGCTATTTCTCAGTCTCGACAGGTAGGCGTTAATGTATCAGATAAACATGTATCTTTTATTTTGTTATTTCTTTCCGAACGGATATGATACATGGCTCGCACGGTATATAAGCTAAAATTGCAGTCATTCTGTCAGGTCGCTATCTCAATTGCCATCGGATGCGCAACTAATTAAAGTCTGATATAACAGTGTCATCTGGACTACAAGTAAGTATTTCACTATAATTAGTAGTATTAGTAGTAAAATTATACAAGAATTCTCTTTTTCTAAATATGGTAATTGCAGTTTTAAATATTCGGATCTGTCCGTATTTTCTTGCTGTAAAATACCAAGTTAGCAATAACTATACATATATAAAAATTATTCTAAATTACACCTAAAATACGTAAATGTTTAAAAGCAATTATTGCAAGTTTTCTTTTTCCTTCTTTTTCGGGGTGGGTCTTTCTTAACAGTTTCAGGGTTTCCACTCAAGCCAGATTATCGGGAGAAAAAAGTGGGAAGAAAAAAGTAGGTTCGTTCTCAACCAGGAAAAGCGCCTTAATATTGCAAGTATTGATCAAAGCCTGGGATGAAAAAATAATTTTGATCGTAGAGAAAAAATAATACATCATTGACTGGTATTTGAACTCATCATGAGTTTAATGTATTGAGTTATTAACTGAATTGTTGAAGGTTGCCGAATTCTTCATTCAGATGAGGTAGAATTGCTGTATGGGCCATTTTGGTGCTTGCCCTAAACATATATTTAGTCAGTCCAAGCACTCAGGGGGTTGAACTGGTCCAGTAATATTGTTCCATAACAAGCTCCATATCGGTAAATTTTTGGCGTATAAGTTACGAAGACCATTCTAGCGTCACAGTGTGCCACATGTGGTAGAGGTGTCTGCGACGGCGATAATTTTAAGAGACAAGTTACGTTTATTTTCCCCATTTTCCCTTATAATATGTAAAGTTAATAATAAAAATATATTGTGATAAATATTTTCCTGTTATTTGGTCTCTCGCATAACTATTATTATTACATGCATCATCCACAGTAACTGTCTAAACCATTTCCACCCAAACGCATCTTTTAAGTGAATATATACTCTCAAACCTTGATATATACGTAGAAGATTACCAACTTCCCCGACAATTTTCAATGCAGAATGCCACTCTCTGGGTATACTTGACAGTAATTGCATTCAGTATACAGCCCATGGGTGGATTACAATGAAAATAAATTTTAACGCATCAATTACACGTAAGGGAACGACCATGTAATTATTTCTCAAAATTTTCCGGCTCGCAAATAGTTATAAAAAAATATTCTTGTTGTGATTTTTAACAACAACAAAAATCATTATATCCATAATATTTGTTAAAGACAAAAATATAATTATCCTCAGGTAGGAAAACTTCCGGGATCCAAAGAAAATCTCAGGTTGCCTCAAGAAAAATTTACTTGTCGGCGCCTAATCCCTAATTGAAAACTAAATTATTTTTCTTATGTCAAGGTAAATACCTTTTATTGGTTTGAAGTCTAAATTTAAGATTTTTTGTTAAAAGAAAAACATTTCTTCATATTAATCTATATCGTTAAGCAGATTAAAGTTAACATATGTATTCTGTAAATTGAAATGAGTTACAAGCAAATGTTTTTAGTCTGTTTTTAAATTCAATAGTTATATTTGTTTCTAGTTACAAATCCCGTGACTTTAGTAATATTCATAAGTCTACTTCAAATGTTATGGGAGAGTTTCTGCCTTCGTTTGATTTATGTTCATTACATTATGAAGGAACATTCCTAAGTTTTTCCCAGACTGTGCTAGGTATATCCTTCTTATGAAGACGGCCATTAATTGACACATTGTAACAAAAGGGATTGACCTACGAGTTCTGCCACCATGTTATTGGGCGGTACGAGAGAGAGAGAGAGAGAGAGAATTATTATTGCTGTAGGGTTCAACCCCATTTTACAGCACAGGATAGGCTATGCCTGGCGGCCAGTATTAATGGTGGAGGAAGAATCCGAGAAAACCCCTGAAAGAACCTCCCACCCATGAGAAGCTACCGGCAAACTTTCCCACATACACACATTGGCCTAGCCCTAGACTCGAACCCACGCAGATAGAAGTGAGATAGTAGTGATTCGTAACGGTGAGCGCTTTAAACCACTCGGCCACTCGGATCAGAGAGAGAGAGAGAGAGAGAGAGAGGCAATATGAAATATAAATCCTGATATGTTCGTTGGTTTTGTATGTTGTTGTTTTCGAAAGTTGTACAGTTAAGCTGTTTGGTGTCATTTGTGTCTGAGCTAATTTAAACCATTAACAGTTTTTCTGCATTCACTAGATATTTATTGTTATTTATTGCATGTTTTCTACTAAATGTTTTACAACATTGGTCCTTCATTGCCAAACTTTTACAGGCACGTCTTTGTGATGATGCCATAATGTTGTAACGATTATACAATTTTTGTTGAACTAAATCATTTTTCCTCAGACTCTGTACTATATCAAATTCATTTGTGTGGTGTTGTTTTTTTTCTTTTTACAATTTCGTGGAATATGTAACAGATCCAGGAATGTGTGTGTCATATTTGATTTTAAAATTTTAACTCGTCTTTGCATGAAGTTTTTCAAGAAAATGTTTGATTCATGTAATGTGTCACTTAAAATACTCATCGTGAGTTTATTTCAAGTTTTCTACAAATTATTTAAATGATTCTAGCCACATATTTCAGTCTGTTGGAATTCTTTTCTTTCTCTAACAAGTATGATTTTGATTCCTCACCTTCTCCGAAATCACTAGGTTTAGGCCGTTGTGTAATATGGTCTTCTCTGAAAAGCTTTCGCACATCCTTATTATTTTTATTTTTTTATTCAATAGTGTGCCGAATGTTAAGTCTCATGCGAACACAACGTTTCGCCAACATTTCAATACACCAGACCCAGTCATTTCGTACATAGTCGTCTTGGCCCGCGTGCAGTCTATATATATATATATATATATATATATATATATATATATATATATATATATATATATATATATATATATATATATATATATATATATATATATATATATGTGTGTGTGTGTGTGTGTGTGTGTGTGTGTGTGTAAACAGAATGATTAAGTTCATTTCCAGCAGACATTATATTGGCAAGCTACACCCGTATCTTGCACACAAAAAATGGCAAACAGGTTACCTAAATATTAAAACATTATGCTGTCTTTACATTTACAATCATTGTGTATTATCTTGAAATCCAATTCCCACTGATGCGAATACTGAGTGAAAAGACCAGAACTGAACTTAGGGTGTCAGTGGATTTTGGATGAGATAACCAGGATTTATATCTCTTTCAGTGTTTGCTATGTATATCGTTATATTACAGGTTCCATAGGACAGTCCGTCTTTGACATCCTTCATATTTCTTCATTAAGTACATTTTTCCAATATTCTTCAGTAAGAATTGTCCATTGATGATTGTCACTTCTTTAAGATATCAGTGGGGATTCTGTGAGTGTTTCTCGCATCTTTTTTATTTGTATTGAATCTCTTTTTTTTTCTTTTCTATTTTTATGATGATGGTCCGGTGTTTTATTGCTTAAGTAGTAATGTTTGTTCTTTTCATCCTTTCCTTTTCTATTCTTGTAGCAATCCTTTTCTTTGCAGCCTGTCTACCCTAATCAACGGACTTGAAACCTGCTCAGTTGTTCTTTATTGTCTGTATTAAACTGTTTCCTAGATTTTCTCTCATCGTATAAAGTCTTTATTGTCTCATTATTTGACCAGCGCTTGATGATAGGTTGAAATTGCCTTTGTATATATGTAAGTGTCTGTCTGTTTCGAACACATATAAATTTGTTTCTAGCATACATCTTCTTTGTGTCAGGGAATTCAAAATTGTATAGCCCCATATTCAACCAATCTTACTTTTGGAGTAGCATGATAACAGCATTTTGGGTGCCGAGATATTTTCAAGTCATCTACCGCCCTTGACTTTGTCCTCGATAATATGCTCACTCATGCGAACCTGCGATTTTAATCCGTGTTCGCCTCCAACAGGCGCTCATGTCAGAGGATTGTCATGTGGAGTACAGGACTTCTCCTTCTCCTTCCGAAGAAGCAGACCCTATCCTGGACCCTATCCTGTGATAAAGCATGCAGCCAGACGCGCACGCAATCTTAGACGATAAGAGATTGTCACAACCCCCAACAAAAACACCTATTTTCAGGGATATCCCAAACAATCTAGAATATAAATACTACTCATTTCCCAAAAGTTGTCTGTTTTTGTGTTTGTAAGTTAGAAAATAGAAGTGTGCCTATAAACACTTCGTTTTTGGGGTTGTAAGATAGTCTGTGTAGGAGTGATAATAAAGTGTGTTTGTAGGAAAAAAGTGAAATTGCGTTTTTCTTTTAGGTCCGCGCTTTCCATGTTATTGATGGCGGAGTGGGTATTGTTAATTTTCGTGTAAAGTTTTTTTTTCACGTCCTTGCTTGGATTGTTTGGTAGGTGATATGGGTAGTTGGTAAGAGGGGATGTTTTTTTTTTACCTTCACGTC
This sequence comes from Sinohyriopsis cumingii, assembly GCA_028554795.2. Lineage (NCBI taxonomy): Eukaryota > Metazoa > Mollusca > Bivalvia > Unionida > Unionidae > Sinohyriopsis > Sinohyriopsis cumingii. The sequence continues at coordinate 69,802,515 of CM068824.1, forward strand.
CGTTCGTCAATAGCACGTCAACAAAATACAGAAGATCCAAGAAGTGGTGGACGATATAGGGATGGTGGGGGAAATGTTGGTCAGGTTGGAAGATGGATGTTATAGTCCTCACCGAGCGAAAATGGAGATCGAAAATTTAAAAAAGCCAGGGAAAGACATAGAGACCTTATGAAAAAGGAAACGGAGGAGAAGGAGGACAAAGAGGAAAAGAAACAAATGAGAGCGTACAATGCTAAGCTGGAAAAGGAAGAGGAGAATGAGAAAACTAAAAAAGAGGAAGAGGAAAAGGAGAAGTAAAAGAGAATGAGAAGAAGAAAAGAAGACAAAAATGTAATGGGAAAGATGAGAAGATGGTGAAGACGAAGAAGAGAGGAGGGAGATTAGAAAAAGTTAAACAGCTCTTTTCAGGGCCATTCCATGGCCACCAAAAGATATATATTCTCTCTTGCCTAAAATAATTGTCGCTTTTATGTGATAGAGTGATGATCATCAGTCTATGTTTGTGTCGTATTTCAATGTCTTTATATATGTCTCTATTCGTCCCGAGAGTAACGGGCATTCAGGACAGACCCGTGCCACACTGTTCCGCCCTATTGAGGTCAGCCACTTGCACCATTGTTGCCAATGTCCAGTACCATAACATGCCCACTTTCCTATTCCTATTAGTCCAAGACAGGCCTAATCTCATATAGCTCTACATTCCCTCTGTTAAATTCACCCTTGATCCTAGACGAGTCTAATCTGCTCCATTTTAAATTTTCGTTTTACCCCAAAATGCAAACGACCAAATTTAACATAGAAGTCTTAGGTGACCCTAATATGCCCCCTTCACTATTCAGATAGCCATTCCTCTGAACGAAAGACAGATAAACAAACCAAACAACGTTTAAATGAGCCCAAAGTCCTTCCATTATCATTCACTACCCAAGGACAATTAAGCTTGATCAGAAAAAGATTAAACTTAATTGGCAAAAGGATTGGAATAACAACCAAAACGACAGATCATAAGGGATATTAGTGAACAAAATAAAGCACCCAAATTACACAATCCTATTGACTTCAAAATTATAAACAGACTAAGAACCGGAAAAACTCTCCTAGCCAGTAACTTTGGAAGGTTTTTTATCAACAAGCAATGCATTAGGTATATACTGCCCTCATTATCCCATACCAGAGGCCATTCATCATGTGATAAATGAATACCCGCAAATAGCAATGCAATGTAAATTATTCCAAGCAAAGTAGACCAAACTCAAAAAATCTACATGCTATACAGATACTTTGAAACTTAATAACACAATTTCCAAAGTACCTGTCAGAATTTACTCGAATTCATTTCATAAAAAGGAGAAAAATAAAACTATTCTCCTGTATTAGTTCAAAAATAGAAAGAACACAACATATCCACTGAAGAAAAATAGAATTCACATAAACTTAAGAAGGAGAAACTGATCGGCTGAGGAACGGAACGACTGTGGGTTTGAATTACATCGTACCAGAGAATATCACTGTGAATGGGCAGAACAATGCCACAGTAGACAGATATATTTTACCTTTTTGCTATTCGCCAAGGTATTCGTACCTACCTGATTTCATTTTGCAGCAGGATCATGTTCCGCACACATGTACAAGTTTGTTTTGCAGATCTTACAAAACATTTGGGCTTCAAATTTTAACTTACCTACTATACAAACCAACTTAACTTTTTTCCCAACTTGAAAGATTTGTTATGGGAAAACCATTATCAGACGAAAAGAACAAAGGGATGCTATCGCCAGATCACAACGAATGTTTTACGCTACTGGGTTTTTATCGTTGTTGAGGACATGGGGCAAAAAATGAGAGAAACGCATGAAGTCAAAATAATGTTACTTTGAAAAGTACTATTCATATTGTTTTAAACAGTTAAGTAAACCTTATTACAGCATTTGTTTTAGAACTTTTCTTTATCAACTAACGAATTTTAAGTCAAACTTCACTGCCTCAAATTTGGCATAATTTGATCGTTAACAAGAAAAGATAACATGGTCACTGCTATATGAGGAGTTTATCACGAAGACCAACATTGGTTTGGAACATTATGATGCTCAAGTTGGCTTCGCGCATCAATGAATACTTTTGCACAGAGTGAAATATGTTGTACTGGAAACAAAGTTAACCACTTAAAACTGGCATCTCATCATCAAATGGTACATGCTTTTGGTAAAGACAAAAATCATGACATTAATACACACTAAGAGACATACACTATATAAATAGCGAAAGGCTGAAAAGCACGTAAATATTTTAGTTTACCGTATAATTAGCGTGAGTTAGAATAAGAGAAGTGGCTCGAAATAATTTACCATGACTTCATTATAAATAACAAAATGCTAAAATAGTGTGGTGTTGGTCCCAATATCTGTATAATTCTTTATCTGGCATACATTTAATGACTGCATAATATTTTATCTGACATATATTTAATGACTGCGTAATATTTTATCTGGCATACATTTAGCTGTATGTACTATATATATATTGGATTTCTTATAACACTCCCTTCACACAATAAACCAGGACTCGAAGGTACGCAAATGATGTGCATATAAAAGCAAATCAAACAGCTTAGTCTTTTGCAACAACAAATATTCAAAGATCTTATTACTTCATGTTTGAAATGTAGAGCGTCGTAGGTTGCAGCCATTCGGAACGGATTACATAAGGCTGTTTCTTTATATTGACAGGTAGAAGTCAATGTTTACAAGTAAACATGATTTCAGTTGTTTTTTAACGGATCTGCTACTTGGCTCGCATCGTAAATAAACTTAAAATGCAGTCAGTCCGTCAAATTGTGCATATCAATCTCCATTAATTACTCTACTGATTAAAGTGTTATATATGATGTTAACTGTTAGATTACAATCACTTCAGTAGTAGTAGAAGTAGTAGTAGTAGGAGTAGTGGTAGTAGTAGAGACATTTTACAAGAATCATGTATCCTTTCTAAACATGAAAATGGCAAGCTATCAATAAATATACGTATATAATAAACACAATGATTAGAATATCTAGAACACGTAAATAATTAAATGTAATTATTGCCAGGTTTCTTTTCTTTTCTATATTTAGTCTGTTATTCACACGCTCCTGGAAATCGGGAGGATAATGTCGGGAGAAAGAATTCGGTTGTTCCCAATCCGGAAAAGCGCTTTAATTTTGCAAATATTGGTCAAAGACTGAAATGAATAAAGACTTTTTAACCGCCGTTTGATCACAGAAAAAGAACACAAAATTAACTCGTATTTGAACTCATCATGAGTTTAATTTGTTGAGTTTTCGCCGGACTTCTCGAAGGCTGAGGAGCTCTTCATCATGTTGAGGTGTAACTGTATGGACCATTTGGTCCTTATCATCAGTATATTTGTTTGGTTAATTCAAGCGCACAGGCGATCAGACTAGTCAAGTCAAAACTAAGTAATTGAAAAGAGCAAAAACTAACAAGTTTTATATAATTAAGAAGAAAAAAAAACGTTTTTCTGTAATATACAAAGTGTGAATTTAAAAAACTGACAGTATTGTGCGTTAAATCCCAAATAGTTCGAATTGTTTTGTATCACAAGTCCAAATATAGAAAGTTCCAATTGAATTCCAGTGGTTTTCCAAATAATTTAAAATATTTAATGTGTTGATATGCCGGTAGTCTCCAACGTGTTAATGTGCCAATGACCTGAATTGTGATGATGTGCTAAGAGTCTTTTGATGTATCACACTAATATAATCCTAAAATATTCTTGTCTGAATTCACTATAATTCCAAATTAATGTTACAGTCCAAAAGTATTACTGATGAGCACTTTTGTACTTCCAGTGAATAATAATTTGAATGAATAATTTCATCCAAATGAAATTTGAAAAGACTTATTCTGCTTCAAGATGCTAAGGAAAGAATGAGTTATTTCTTAGGTAAACGTCATTATAAGAAAAACTAAGACACAAGATGAGGGTCAATGTTCATTTCTATAACATTCTAAGTTGTCAACAAGATAGAGCCTATTACTAAAATTATAATGAAGAACACGTCAAACATTAGGTACACCATGTTTTTCCATGGGGGAAATTCCAGTGTCCTAGACTAAGATTAAGATAAACATGTTTACCTCCATTGGTAATGATTCTAATATTTAATCTATGCTCGCAGAGGCATATTATTTATGTATTATGTCATTTACGAAATCAATTTTATTAGTCAGGTACACAGTATACTTGATTTTGGACTAAGGTCAATTGTAAACTACAATAATACATACAATCGTGGACAAAAAATCCAACAAGTAATAGAAATTAAATGTACATAATAAAGTAAACTGGTTGTTCCACAACAAGGGTCATATCCATAGGTATATTTACGTAACAGGTATGATGACCAGTCTAGCGTCAGAGTATGTCAACATGTGAGAGCGGAATCTGCGACTACGATACGTTCAAGAGAAAAATAATAACGTTTATATTCCCCAGTTCCTCTTATAATATGTAAAGTTAGCACAAATATATTATTAATAAGGGTGGATGCGTACCCGGTACGGCAACCCGGACCCAGAGGGTTTTGCACTACACAGAAATACTCGACCCGGTTTTAAGGAAAAGAATATTTTCTTGCCGTGTCGGTCCACCCTTACACGTAAACTCAATCACACTCTGTTTTATGGTTGGCAAAAATCGGGGTGAGTGGTTAGGAAAACTGGACATAATGGGAGTAGAGAAGCCCGATCCGGTAAAATCCGAACCCGGTACCTGGAAAACTTCCCTACCCTTCCATCCTATAATTGTTATAAATATTTGCTTATTATTTCATTGCTTACATCGCTATTATTTATCATTAATTGTAACATCAACAGTAGCCTTTGACACCATTTCCATCCCCATCTTGCCTTCGACAATATTTCCACTCCAAACTTGCCTTCGACACCATTTCCACCCCAACTTACTGTTGTTGTGAATTTTGACATCAGATCTTGCTATATACGAATAAGTCTATCAACTTCTGTTATAATATTCAATACAGAATCCCAATCTCTTGGTGTACGTGACTATGATTGCGTGAAATATAACAAGGGACCCACAAATTAAATGTCAAAATTCTCCGGCTCGCAAACAGCTTGAATGAATAGTATTGCTCTATTGCTCTTCTTTTAGTTATAAAAAAGAAATAATTATATCAATATATTTTTTATTTTGTTTACAATTTCATAGAATAGGTAAAAGTTATAATAAGCTGTGTATTTTATATGAATACAAATATTTACTCATCTTTACATCAGTTTGTTCAATAAAGTGTTAAATTCATTCAATGTGTGGCTTAAAATACTCATCGTGGTTTTATTTAAAGATTTCAACAAAAATATTTTAAATTATTCTATCCACATATTTTTAATCTGTAAAACTCTTTACTTAATCAAAGAGACAAGTTTTACTTCCTTGCCTTCCCCGAAATCACCAGGTTTAGATCATCATTGTACAGTAAGTTCTTCTTCTCTGAAATGCTTTCACATATCCTTATTTTTGTGTGTACGACTATGCGCCGGATGTTGAGTCTCTCGGGAACTCGTCCTTTCACCAACATGTCGCTACCCCAGATCTCGTCATTTCATACAAAGTCATGTTGACTCATATGTAATAGAAGTATATATGTAAACAGAATTATTAAAATACTTTATTGTTGCAGACATGTCTTTCTGTTTATTGTAGGAATGTCGATTCCATAGAGCAGGGATTTAACACGAATCTTTCACCGTAACAGAAGTTGCTGGAGATGCTTGAGAAAGATCAGAATTCACTATAAATCAATCGCTGCACCCGTAATGTTGTAAAATAATCACCAAAAATAAAGTTATTTTAATAAGTCAACATTATACTATCTGTACATTTACAATTATTGAGTACTGAGTTTAAACAAAATTGTCAAACATTCGAGTAAGGCGTGAAGGTGGTCTCGAGTGTCCGAGTGGTCTAAAGCACTCTACGTTACGGATCATTGCCATCTCCCCTCTGTCTGCGTGGGTTCGAGTCTCGGATTCGGCCAGTGTGGGTATGTGAGAAAGCTTGCCAGTAGCTTCTCGTGGATCGGTGGTTCTTTCCGGGGTATTCCCTGGTTCTTCCTCCACCATTAATGCTGGACGCCATGTATAGCCTATCGTGTTCTGAAAAATGGCGTTAAACCACACAAAACCAACACCAGTAAGGCGTGAAAAGTACGTACTTGGAGTGTCAGTTGTAGTCTGTCTACCAGAATCAACGAACTTTACTCAGTAGTTATTTCCTGTCTTGTCTGTATTAAAATAATTTCCAAGAATTTATCTCATGGTATGCAATCTTTATATATCTCACTGTAAGGTCAGTGCATTTGGGGAGCTTGAACTTGCCTTTGTATATCTTTTTGTGTCTGTTTGTTGGGAATACACACAAATTTGTCTGCAGCATACAACTTCTATGTGTCAAGAAATTCAAATTTTGTATTGTCCGATTTTAAATCAATCTTAGTTTTGGAGTGGTCGGATAAAAGTAGTTTTTTTATTTTTGTTACTGTCGTGACTTTGTTTTCACACCACACAAACTACACCGCCATTATCATACTATTCTGTACACGTCATTGAGATTGTCAATCGACGTGACAAAGCAAAAAAACAAAAAAAAAAAACAAGTGAAATGCACGTTTGCGACGCACAATTATGCGCAAGTACATCCATTTCCACATCCACAGTCCATTACGCACTGACCACTGTCTCACGTGTACGCATGCTAACCCGCGATTGAAATCTGCTTGCATCTCCAACAGGCACTCATGCCAGAGGATAGTCATGCGGGGTACACGACTTCATCCCAGATTAGTAGCCAGCTAAACCTCCATTGTCATACTACTCGGTACAAGCTTCTGAGAATAAGGGATAAGTTACAAATTATTAACTTGAACTGCCATTTAAATGTTGAGGGGCAATATGTTTTGCCCAAAATGTATTTACATGAGCTAAAACGGGCAGTTTTATTTTGGACAGGGCCGGTGACCTAGTGGCAGGAGCGTCCACCTTGGATGCGGGAGGTCGCGGGTTCGAAACCCTACCGAGTCATACCAAAGACATAAAAATGGTACTAACTAGGCGTTCAGCATTGAGAGATTAGTGTTAGGACTGGACAGCTTGGTGTCAGGATAATGTCACTGGGTGGGACATCATGCTAAATGTCTCTGTCATGATGCCCCAGTGCATAACTATCAACTGCCACAATGCGGACATTGTAGAGATATGACTGAAAAATTGTTAAAACTACGTTAAAAGTTCAAGTTACACACACGCACACACACACACACAGTTTAATATTGAATTATGGCGATAGATTATGGCATTGATATATTATTGAGTTATTGCATTGTATTTATCTTGTTGCTTGTAGACAAAGCAAGAACAACTAGAGTTATATTTTTCATAAACATTTGACCTGGATGAATTGTACGTGGCAACATCACGATGCCTTGTAGTCGAGGCCGCCATATTGGTCTTCTTACAGTCAACCGGGTCCCCTTACTGACAATTATATTACACGCAAACTTATAACTCGATGGTATAAACCTTTCCTTATTAAAGGTACATTTGTGTGGGTTTTTGTGGTTTATACAGATAATAGTGCAGAGAAATCGGAAGCATTCCTGAACACTATAAAATGACTTATATGCTTGTTTACATTTGACTTCGTTTCTTTTCTTTATCACTGTATCTAAGTCTCTAAATATTAATCGGCAAAAGTTCAATATTCGGATATCATCAGACATTCTTTCTTAATACCCGTCTAATGATAAGGAAAAGTACTTGCAATTAGGTATTATTCTTAAATAAACCTTTTATGTATTCATAAACGGGATGTGTATTGAATTTAATTGCAAGTATGAGAACTATTCTAGCTGTGGTATGTGTTTCCGCTGGTGTGAGAAGGCACTTCCAGCAAGGCAATAGTGTGATTTGAATTAAGAAGAGACCAAGTTTTAAATAAATTACGAACTTATCAGGTCATATATATGATATGAGCAGTTGCATACCTTAAAAATGGTACTTAGTTCAGCTCTGTTGGATGTTATGATTGCCACTAATCGTGAATATTAAACCAAGACCAGCGAAAGGTGCTTAGTGACTGGAAATATAAAATGAATACATGTATATATCATCCGTGTGGTTATCTACAGGGGTTTTTACGGTGTGTCGAATAGGCTATGTGTAGGGAATGAGATGATAATTTATTTACAATTACTTAAATACATATTAGTGGTGGTTTAGTGACATCTTTCTGGATTCGCGATAAGCATTTATTCATGTTGTTTTGAGTATGACATTCAGACACTGTGTAAATTAGTTGAATTGTACAGTGTAGTCATTTGCAAATACAATGGGTGCTTTAGAAAGCAAGATACAAGGAGGCAGTCTAATGTGTCTGTTGGTCTACATGAGGGAAAATATTAGACCAAAGACTTACATTTTGAACTTTGTGCCTTGAATCCATTATTAGGATACCAATAAAGTGGTTACAAATTTAAGCTCAAGATTCATTAAGTAATAAAGTAGAGAAAACTGAATTACCAACTGTGGTAGAATAGATAAATCAGCATGCACAGAATGACATATAATATGGTTGAGCTGATTCCATATATTTTTGGACATCTTTTGTTGGAAAGGAACTATGCATGCGCTGTTGTTTTTTTGTTTGGTTTTTTTTGTTTTTGTTTTTTTTGTGGCAATAATCGGCGTCGTATAGTTTACATGTTTCGCTGGCATTTATATACCTTTAATGTTTTATAAGGAAATTACTTGACTTTTACTGCTTGTAAATCCACTTCCACCTGGTGGTTTCCCATTTCCATTAATACGGTGTCTAACTCAGTCATGGTAGTTGTTTTATCTTCGATTGTCATCGAGTACAGCTTGATAATTGTATTGAGGCTATCCTCTGCCCCCGCGAAAAGTTATGAATAAACACCCATTTGCAGAGGCAGCCTTAACGAGATTACTGTACCAGTGATGCCAATCACACGGTCCGATTGGCATGCCTACAATAGTTACTGATGTAAGAATACGTAGTTGCTCATTGTCATTGTACCCATCTCACCTCCATGTGATGAAAAAATACCATCCAGACTCGCGCACCTTTAAGATGTGAGGTTGAAGTCTAAGTAATCCACACCCACAACACAAAAAGTTAATCGACTGCTTGTTATAACGTTATAACACTCCTTTGCTGGTTAATATTAGTTTGATATATCCTCATGAAGCTACTAAGTGTAGTGGTGGGTGAATCTCTGCGAATTTCCGTTGACGTATTTTTTCACCGCAGCCTCGACTACACTTATGTAACTTTTGATAAACGTAATAGACCTACCAGCTGACCTCATTCTGTAGCAGGATCACGCCACGCACACATATGCAAGATTTTTTGTGTGTGTGGATCTTACTAAACTTTGAGGTTAAAATCCTAAATTACACTATAAGGTCAACTTAAGCTTTCTTCAAAAATTGAAAGATTCGTTATGGGAAGCAGAAAGTAACAAAGGGATGAAATCATTGGATCGATACGAATGCTGTTAGGCAACCTGATTAAAATCAGATCTCCTATCCTATGTTACGATCTGACAGCGACCGCTTCGGGGTCATGATCTGGTAACCTGTGTTATTACCGTAATCGCAAATTTTATAATTAAATCATAGAAAGTCTCATACGTGTGCGTTTGTGAGAATGAACTGTATGGCTTAAGATCATTAATATGTGCCGAACGATATGATTCACTTTCAAATTTCTGAAAGATGCATTTCCATCGGCTAACCCAAAGTCACCATAACATGACCCCTTAGCGGTCGCTGTCAGATCCTCGGGTGGGTCGGTGGAGATCTGAGTTTAATTAGATGGGCTGTTATTTGACTAGCTGCTGCCGTTGTTCAGGACGAAGATTACAAAATGAGAAAAGTGCACGAGGTCGCAATAAAGTTACTTTGATAAGGACTATTCATATTACTAAAAACAGTTAGGTAAACCTTTTGTCACATCGTTTGTTATAAAACTTTTTGCTGAACCCACGTATTTTAAGTCAAACTTTACTGCCTCAAATTTGAGAAAAATTTGACCGTTAATAAGAAAAGGGCAGCAACTTTGCCATGACTTTATTATTATTATCAACATTAATTTGTATTATGTGCTTGACCTTTGTCAGTAATTGAAATCAGGAGTGTGGATCTACCTGACTAATACAATTTTATTAAAAATATGTTACTTGGATTTGTGTTTAGAAGGTTGTTTTTTCCCCTTTGAAATTCTATGGTCTACTTGATTTTTTGGGGGTCAAATTGTATGTTAAAATTTAAGTAAACAGACCTGACTTTGTTTACGAATATGATAGAAATTTATATTATAAATGACCTATGTCCAGATCATTATGTTGTGTCATAAGTCAGGCAACAGTCTGATATTAAGAGGACCAAGTAAACAATTATACATTCCTATTTTAAGACCAGTCTTTGGGGAATCACTTTAAGTTGTGTTCAGATATAATTTTAGATGATTTTGTATTATTAATTTTTGGAATTACAAACTGCTCACTGACCTTTCTGACTGAAACACTTCTTTGGGATCAATGACACTTTCAAAGACACTCTCGATACAGTCATTGTAATACATCACATCAGGATATTCAAGTTTCTTGGAATTCATTCGGAACATTCTTTACTTTTCGATTTGTGATATAACATTTCGGATTATTTGGATTTGGTTCACAATAATGTACTTCCCTTTTAAATATTAACTTTGTTATGTAGGGAAATACATTGTAGCTATTGTTGAATCCTGGTTAAAGATGCTAGATTACCTTGTGACTTCAATCATCGCCTGTGAGCTTTCGGCTCCGCGTTCATCGCGTATAAAACACACCGCGGAAATGTTTGACTGACATTGTCTTCGTTAATAAATTTGTTAGTGGAATGGACGCTTCAAAGGCAAGGCTACAAACGAAGACCATTTGACTCTCACGCCTGGATGTTCGAAGACCTTTTTCTTTTCTTGACACGGTATGCGTCCTCCAACCGCCTTTTTCATAGCTATCCCGGATGAAAAGCCAACGGTCCCGTACATAGCTACTTTTGCAACAGGGGGGTCCGCAGGAGCTAACAACACTGAAATGGCTGCAAGAACAGGAAATAGTCCACTGTCATGTTACATCGCGGCAACGTCGCTGACATATTAATAGTTATCCTATGGAGTTTACGTCTGGTCGCTTTGGACTGTTGATTCTGCTTTAGGGCTAATATCAGTGGGGTTGTCCTGGATAACTTGTCTGGAGAAAATTTCAAACAGACAACGATTTGTTTGTTCATCGCTGCTGGAATCGTTTAGATTTGACCTTGGCACAAGTTGAAATGTTTATGTTCAATTAAAACAACTCTAAATCCTACACAGATGCGTTAATGAGCCTCATTCGATCACTCAAGCCCTGCGACAACAGTCTTGTCGAAGAGGATCACCTTGATGCATATATGATTGGTTTCATGTGTGTTAGTAGACGAATTAGCACGAGGTTTGTGTTATGTATATTTAAGTTATGTGGCTTGAACTTGATCTATGTTTGTGGGTAGAACATTAGCTCACCTGACTTTTTGACGTTTTTTAAAATTATTTACATATTTGCAAAACATTTTGTTCAAGTTCTAATCCTGTTTACGAACTTTCTATCTTCTGGGAAAGCGAACTTATTGACAGTATTTTAGAATTTGCCATTAGTTTTTCAGAAAATGCTATAACGGCATAGTTAAAATAGGGATTATAGAAAGAGAGTTTTGTAAATAAAGTCTTTATTCCTATCTTAAATTCAATCTGTGGAATCATTTCCTGTTGTGTTTGAGAAGAATTATAGACTCAAATTTCCCATTGGAATTACTGCCTCTTTGGACAAAAACATTACCTTGGGATGGTAAGGCTCTCATTCAAAAATATAATATGGATTATATCATTGTGGTACATCAAGACATTTAAGACTTTGGTTACAGTAAAACCTTTCACAACGCTTAGTACACCGAGACATTAAAGACTTTTCTAACTCATTCAGAACATTCTATACTTTTGGATTAGTGGTATATAAGATTTAGGATTATTTGGGATTTTTTTCACAGTACCGTAAGTTCCTCTGACATTTCAATTTGTAACGTGCAGAAGTAAACTGTTTCTTAATATTATTTACATTGTTGGTTTAGTTATTGTTTCTGTTACATTGTTTAAGACCATAGGGTCGTGCCAATTGAAGAATATGTCAACTACGAACTGCTTAATCTGGTCTAGATGTTTGAGGTTAAAATAATAAATCCGTTAAACCAAAAAAAAGTCACTGAGGCATCCAAAGCGTTAGTTTATACAACTCAAATTTACCGTGTATAGGGCTTTAGTATCACGCCAGATTGCATCAATTTTGGTGCGGCTTTTATCACTAAATGTGGATGTGTCCTTGGTCCTGAAAATAAAACGTACGAACGTCACTGTAGAATCCAAACATGTGTAAGAGTGAAAGCGTTCATGGAAACTTTCCGTGATACTTAATATGTTTTCGTCACCCTGCAATTCCAAGGTTTAAACTGCGGTTAGGAAATGGTAACAAATGTACAGTACTTAGAGCGGCAGGGCGTTTGCGCGTTCAAATTATTAGTCATTGGAAATGCAAAGTATTCCATAATAATATTCATGGATAGAAACATTAACTTGGAACTATAGTGAATTCAGACAAAGAAATCATGGAATATATTATTGTATTAATTGGATGACTTCGCACACCATCACACTTTAGGTCACTCGAACATTAGTAAATTAGAGACTACAGACACATCGACTTCAGCGCTGGATCTTATTTTAAATACCACTTGAATTTAATTAGAACTTGATTCATTTAGACTTGTAATAGAACCTTTTGGACTATTAGGTATTTGATTCGTAATGCTGTACGTTTTTTAAATTTTACATTTGTTATTCTAAGGAAATTAATTATTTGTTGAATTTTACAAAACTTCTCCAGTACTTAGTTTTAGACCATCGGCCCGTAAATATAAAAAATTCACTAAGTCTATTAATTTATCAAGAGGTTCCGGAGACGTATTTGAAAATCCTAGATATTTAGAGCCTGTTTCACAAACACATATGGCGCATTTAAGTGAAATAGCGATTTAACCTTTACTGTAACGTTAAAACACTTCATTCTTTGGGCAATATGATACCCATATTAGATATGTGCATTAATCGGTTAAAAATACTTAACGCATCAATCTGTATATATGATATGACAGAGGAGTCCGTAGAGTGCCAAACGACCGCTCATTTGGCCTAGAGGTTAGAGCGTCATAATAATATAGGCCATTCCAAGAGAAGCCAAACATATGATACTGAGTCGGACAGAGTGGAACAATTTTGAAGGCACTAGCTATGCCAGTTTTTGCCATAACACAACCTCTACCAAGTTTTTTTAATGATTACAATAGCGTGTTCCACAGTTTGATATTGAACAACACTTTTTTCCGGAGAGATACCATCATTTATAGAAGACCCATGAGGATGTGATAAATGGTGAATCATGCGAAAAGTACCACGCGTTTTCTTTGGAACCAAGCCAAGAGGTGATATTTGAAATAGTGAGAAAGGGTGGCTCTTGAAATCCCCGTAAACCTGCCAGCATCAAGTTCTTTGTCTATTTCGTCCTGCACAATCTGTGGATTTTGTATGGCTGATTTTAGATTATGAGTTTGAATAGGTGACAGAGAACCCTCATGGGCCACATAAAATCGAAATGTAAATTCATGTATCAAAACTTTTATCTTGGCAGTGTTCTACCCTTTCAACCAATGTTGTAACCTGTCAGCTTTAACAGGAGTAGGAAGCTTACTGTTTTCGCAGGACCATTTCCCTTGCTGGCTGTGTTGTAGAGAGTTTGCTGTAGGTCCTTGGACTGAATAGGTTTGTAGCCACCACGAAAGAGCTTCACGCTGTCAGTTCTAGTCTGTTTTGGGGCATATTATGGCAACAATTTGAAAGGGTGTTGAATGGGCAGTTTGCACTTGGTGAAGGGATAAGCTTCCAAGCAATTGAAACAATTATGCTGGTATTTACATGCTAGCCCTGCAGAACACAGAAGACCCTTATGGTGATTAAAGCAGGCAGCTTTCAGGGGATTCGATTTTGAGACTGAGGATGGTAATGTGGCAGTGCTGGTGGCCGTCATGTCACCAATGCTGTCAAGAACAGATCGCATGTAAAGTTGAAGGTGGGTGGAACCCCACTTTGCCTCTCCCCTCTCTATCATGCGACGAAAGTGCTGATCGCAGTATCTCCAATGAGCCCTGCGCTCAGACAACTTCTTGATGATTTCCATATGGTGAGATAGCACGGTGCTCAACCTGGGGGATTTTGTGCATATTAATGTAACAAATCTGTTCCATCCTGTCAACCACTGATTGATGGAGAGCGAGGACTTCTTGGCCGAGAGAATTCAGATGTGTTTGATGTGATATTGAACTGTAATCTATAGGTATTGTCATTGGATGTCGAAAGGATGGTTTGAAAATCTATGTATGTCCCAGTCCAATAGACTGATATTAAACAGGAATGAATAATTGTTTCCCAAATATACTTTACATATATATCTGACTTGACCTAAGTCGGAATAGAGTACAATGGAAAATTAATGATCCTAGTCTTATTGCAAACACTGTTAACCTTACATTCTTCCTACGTAAACATTTTGTTTACTTAAAATCATGGCAAACGTCAGGGAGGCACTAATTCATTCAAATCCCTCAGTTATGATCACGATATCAGCCAGGTACATAAAATGTAATTTAATTGTGTATAACATTACTAACAGGTACCGAGAGAAATACATTGCATGTAAATATTAATCGGTCTGCAAACAGTACCTAGCAACGACTACACTGAGAACTGGGGGCTACACTAATGTGTTTAAGTTGTGTGTAATATAATTCCGTTAATAGTGGTCGTTTCTATCTTTCCACAACAGCGTTGAAGCAAATCATTAAAGGGCCAGTGGATGTGGACAGGGATGTACTTGCACATATATTTGTGTGTTTTACTATCATTGTGCGTTGTACTTGTACCTTTGCATTGTACATGTATTTTGTACCTGTTACGTCGATCTGACAGTCTCATAGTCGTATTATAATATCGGTTTTATTGGTTACTGGTTTAAGTTGAACTGTTCTACCCACATCCTCTGGCATGGACGCACACGCATCACAATTACAATCGCGTGTTTGCATGCGTGCGCGTGTGATGGGGTGGGGTGTAGAAGACTTTGACTTAGATCAGTAACAAGCATGCAAAACCACCATTAACTTCCTGCTGGTGTTGTATATGGAATTTACACGTTCCTTAAACTGTTCAACGATTCTTCAGCTTCCTTTTATATTCAAAACGGATGTCGATGAGTCTCTTTTAAAACACCGTTTGTAGATAGTAATCTGCTTCTGATTTGTCACACTTCTTCTCTGTAACATATTTACTGAGAGCCATACAAACTATCAATGTTGAGAAAAGCCTAATAATGATCTGTGGTAGAACGAAACTGTTTTAAATACTGCAGTGACATAAAACATATAGTATCTTACAATGCAAAATCTCGTTGTATTTCATTATCATGAGTCAAGAACTAACGTCAAAAAAGGAAATAAATTCAGTAGTAACGATAAAACAAACTTTGATCCCACATTATAAGAGGGAAAACGCCTTGCTGAGGGGCTCTATAGTGACGGACCAATGTATGCTGCTACTTTTTCATATCACCTCTCAATGACTGAGCATGTCCCAGACCAGTTACAATTACATTGTTCTGAATGTATTATATTTAATGAAAAGCGCAACTGATGTTTACCATAAATGTCTCAGTCATCCTCATTACTTAATATGCCGTTCTTATCTTTCCTATTTTCATTTTCAGTGCTTTTTGTCAAGTCTTTAGTCCATCTTCTCTTCGTTACAATTATGTCTGTTTTATCTTTCTTACTGTTTCTTTGGGAAATCTGTTGTACTCGAACCTCTGTGTAGCTTGGTATGTTGATGACATATTACATATTAGGCCACATGCGCCACGTAGTTTATTGTTATACTTGTAACAATCACACAAGTTATGTACTGGACCCTTTCCCTATTTTTTTCTGGTTACGTTTCTATTTCACTGGTCCTGGGTGAATTATAACACCTCATGTCATTTCTAGCAATATCCACTTTTAAAACATATCAGTTGGGTGATAAACGTAAAAAGGAGAAAATCGATAGAAAATGGCGTAGAAAGGCAAACAAGAAAGAAAAATATTAGAAAAGTGAAATAACAACAACAAGAATAACATGCGAAATGCATCATTATACCTTTTTTGACATTATTAGCGAAAATTCAGTAAATTGAAGTTCCCTGTACGCTTATACTTAAAGAAGAGATTATGATTTTTTAGGCCAAGAAATAAGTTTGTCTCAATCGATAAATCGCTCTAACGACTGCTATCATTTTTGTGACGTGCGCATGGCTTTATTTGGTAAAACAAGGTACATGTATATGCAATAACAACTACTACAGTATTTCCAAACTTCAACAGTTTTGTATATTTCAAAACCGATCACTTCCCTCATTTAAGCAATATGGACTGCGGTCAACATACGAGATATATTTATCAACGACACTGAAGAGCTTGATGACGTGTAAAACCTCAACATCTCCCAGACTGACGATTTGACAAAGGAAGTGCTCCAATCAGAATGGAAAATTTGAAGTTTTGCAAAAACAAATGTACATTTTTGCGAAGAATTTTACTCATTTCAAATTACAGTCAAGATACACATTACATTTACCTTCGCAAGTCATCGCAACAAGCACAGTAAAAAGGATTAGTGTTTGCAACTGTTTTGTTAGACTATTAGTTAGCGTCGCATAGTTAGTGACAATGCCGCGTAGTAGTAGTTTTTCTTGCTACGAAATTTGGTGAAAGTCCCGAGATTGTTCCTTTTGAGCCTTTTGGTATTTGGTACAAGTAGAATCTTATTTCTATATACATCAATAACGTCTTTGTTTATGTTGTCTACGGTTATTATTAACAATTTTCTCTCCTTTTTTGTATCAATCGATTTCAGTTACAGCGGCAGATTTAAAAGATTGTGGGAACCAGCCTGTTCATATCTGTCTTCTTCAAGCGATCGCTATTGGTGACTGGAAGTGCCAATTTAAATTAAGCTCCCCATCTTATTACGATTCTCTCGGAAACTGGTCCTGAACTTACGTGTTGTATATGGGGTTTTTTTTCTCCAAAAGTAACATTAAAGAACGTGTTTGGAACATGAGCTTACATTATTCAAATGAAGTAGTGAAAAATATTAACTCATTTTAAATACTTTTTTCATAATGAAGTCCGTGATAAGTGTATGAAATCCATCAGTTTTCCATTTAGAGTCACAGATGTGTATACGCTTTGGTATTGTTTTTTGTACGTATTCACCAGCGTGTGCACACGGAAAGTTTATAGTTTAATATTTCTCGGGGTGTACCTTTCTTATATAATAGTCATACAAATAACAACATAGCATTATTTAAATGTATTTCATACTAGGCCGTGAATTGCTGGATTTTCCAAGGAAAATAATTGTGATAATTCATTAGAGCGAATTACGATATATAATTTCACTGCCACGTTGATAAGAACAAAATCGTGAAATTCAAAGTTATTCGTAGATATTTACGTGGCTGAATGGTAAATATGGTTGCTTCCCAATAAATGGGAGACAAGTAAATAATTTATTAGGGTGTAAATGTGATTAAGATGAGACATGTAAACAGTTTATTAAGGAGTTAATAAGATGACGATAGGTCACGTAACAATTTATTAAAGTGTAAATAAGAGTAAGATCAGACAGATAAATAGTATATTAAGGTGGAAATAGGACTACGATGAGACAGGTAAACAGGTTATTAAGGTGTAAATAAGATGAGACAGGTAAACAGTTTATAGAGGTGTAACTACAAGTACGATGAAATAGGAAAACAGTTTATTAAGGTGTAAATAAGATGAGACAGGTAAACAGTTTATTACGGTGTAAATACAACTACGATGAGACAGGTTAACAGTTTATTACGGTGTAAATACGATGAGACAGGTAAACAGCTTATTAAGATGTAAATATGATAAAGATGTGACAGAGGTAAACAGTTGATAGATGTCAGTCTACATACATGTACTCATTAATATTTCTTAGATCGATTCAAATTATTCATAATAGGTGTGTAAGAGAAGGATAAATCTTTTGATGTCCTTTTAATTGCCAGTTCGCATCTATTAATTTTATACTTTTCCATTCAAGGTTAGCTAAAGTGTGGAGCACAGCAATTAGAAGATGAAGCAAAATGTCGTCATATTGTTGCTTGCTGTGTGCAGTTATGCTGACGGTATATTACCTTATTCTGCAACATCTCTCTTTCATACGGACACATACACAACACAGGAATAGCCTCATGCACAATACAAAGAAAAATATTCATGTTAAAATACTCGACATAAAGGAATAAATTCATACTGACACAGACACAACACATAGTAATAATTTCATACACAACACATGAATACTTTCATGCACTACACATAACATAATTTGATGCACTACACATAGGAATAAATTCATACTGACACATACGCAACAGATAGTAACAATTTCATACACAACACATAGGAATAATTGCATGCACAACACACATAAATAGTTTCATGCACAAAACATAGGAATAATTTCGTACACAACACATAGGAATAATTTCATGTACAACACAAAGGAAAATATTCATATTAACATACACAACCTTAAATAATAAATTCATACTGACATAAACACAACACATGAATAATTTCATACACAGCACATAGGATTAATTTCATACACAACTCATATTGATACACATACAACACATTGGAAAAAATTCCTACATACCACATAGGGATCAGTTCGTACACAACACAAAGGAATAACTTCATACACATCATATAGGAATAAATTCGTACTGATACACGTACAACATATTGGAATAAATTCATGCTGACACATATACAACACATTGGAATAAATTCATGCTGACACATATACAACACATTGGAATAAATTCATGCTGACACATATACAACACATTGGAATATATTCATGCTGACACATATACAACACATTGGAATATATTCATGCTGACACATATACAACACATTGGAATATATTCATGCTGACACATACACATCACATTGGAATAAATTCATGCTGACACATACACAACACACTAGAAAAAAATTGTCATGCTTACACATACACAGCATTTAGGAATAAATTCATACTGAAACATATGCAACACATGAATAAATTCAGTTCATGCTGATATGCACAACACATAGCAATAAATTTACTGACACATACAAAACACATAGGAATTAGATTCACGCTTGTACATGCACAACACATGGGGAATAAATTCACGCTGTCATACTAACTGTGCAATCTTAAATTCCCGTTCGATCCCATATAGTCTCATACATATTTTTTTTTCTTTTTCTTTTTTGTTACGGAGCCTGTCCAACCGATTTAAATTTTTCGTATTTAACTTATTGGTGTGTGTGTGTGTGTGTGTGTGTGTGTGTGTCTGTTGGGGGATTGAATGGAGGGTAAAAATTGTAAATTTAAGAACCAATCGAAAAATTTCAACTGGGTCAGAAACATCTTCGATATATCTACCTTTACGTGTTTAGTGACAGAAATAATGATGTTGAATGGGGTTTGTTGTTCACATTTCTCTTTTAGTAAGTGTAGATGAGTTTATTAAGAATATTTTTGTACAAATTCAAATAGTGTAATAATTTAGCACTTTTTAAGTACATTGAACGGTCAGCTTTTTAAGTGCATGTTGGTTCTAAGAATTTATTCCGACTTGCTGTGTATTGGTTACGAGTACATGTTCTTAAAATAAGTAACAGAAAATAGTGAAAAGAAACAAGCTTTGTAAGCTTCAACAAATAATTTATTTCTCTAAAATACAAAGGGAAAGTGCAGAAAAAAAGAATTTACAAATTGAGAAGTAAATCCCAAATAATCGTAGAATTACAGACACAAGTAATAATAATAAAACGTTCTGAACAAACTTTAGTACAAATATAAATTCAATCAAACGCTGAAAGCGGTGATGTGAATGTTGCGGCCTTTATCGTGATATTGCACAGTCTTTTAATGAAACATTGTAATATAATTCCATGTCTGAATTTACTATAAATCCTAGTGAATGTCACTGACTGAGAGTGTCATTTTCATGAGTACTCTGTATTTCCAGAGAAAAATCGCTTGCACTGAATAATTTGAAGAAATAAATTCCAACCCAAATGATCTACAGGACACCACAATAGCTTAAATTGATTATGCTAGATTTATTCCTACTTGCTGTGTATGGGTTACAATGCGTGAAATATAATGTTAAAACTACACCTACTATTCAACACGCCATTTGCATTGACCATCACCCACTCGTATGTTGATTGTACAGTGTACCGTATATGAAGAGTATGCAAAAGTAGAAGTAACATCTCTTATATATAGAACTCCATTCCCTATTCCCCTACCACCTTTGATTTCTATGCTTTGATGGAGAGGGAGAGAGAGAGGTTATCTATAAAATCAAACTCAGGTTTGGTACACTTCTTTGTACATTTGACCACACTGAGTGTCAATTAGAGTGGTATGCAGGTTCCATAAAAATCGAGAAATAAGCGGGAGATCAGAGACTTTGAGTCGAAGGCAGCTGTTAGTACCATTTTTTGCAAGTCTTTGGTATGACTCGGCCGGGGATCGAACCCACGACCAGAGCGGTATCCAAAGATTGAGATAGAGAGAGAGAGAGCGAATATGAGGAGAAAGAGGTGGATGACAGGTTGGAAGAGATAGAGAATAGAATATGGAGATGTTGGCTGAGAGAGAGAGAGAGAGGATAAAAGTGTGTGTGTGTGTGTGTGTGCGCGCGCGAATATCTTATTCCTACTTTAATAATCAAATCAAGAGAAAGAGACACTTCTTTTTTGGGGATGGGATTGGGGGGGGGGCGAGTGGTTTGTTTTTTCAAAATAAGAATTACAATTAAATATCAAGAGCACGGAATAAAAATCAACTCCAAAACAACGCTTTACATGTCTAGTAGGATTTCGGTCTTTGTAAAATCGCACATGATTAAATTGCATATCTTATTTTCCAAGAGTAGATTTAATCTTGTCACAAAACTTCACTGCTTACTGTCACTCCATTCCGTTTTTCTAAAAGTATTCCAGCATCAGCCTCATTTTTCATTCATCGATTTCATAAAACCTAAGATTTACCAATAATCACTTTTCGTTAACTGACTTAATTCGTAAACTAACTAATTTCATAAACTGACCTATTTCACCTTACGCAATGTGTTAAGTAAACATTATTTGTGACAGTCACTGGTACCGGTAGAATAGGAAAAGATGAGCTAGATTAAATTATAAAGGTGTGACCAATTTTTGTCACCAGTCGGATAGCATATACTGTCGCCAAATTCGTGTTTTGGCTTAGATTTAAGACATACGGTTGGAAATATTGCTGCCATTACTCAGGTTACATTATTTCTGGTAAAGCCGAGAGTTTATGTTAATTTTTATACCACAGATCTAATGTAAATTCATTTATTTGTTTGGTGACACATTGCATATATTTTTCATATAACTCATGCTGAAATACTTAGTTAAATATTCAAAGAAAGATCTGTTTTAATTGAAGAGAAGAAACCAGGGACTTGCACCAAACCACCTGGCACTGGTTTGTGCGTAGAGCTATGTTCCTCGGACGAAGACTGTCCTGGCGGTCAGAAGTGTTGTTCTAATGGATGCGGGCACACATGTCAGGCTCCTGAAGGTTCAGGTGTGGGAACATTTACTTGTATTTTTATATGATTTTCTTTTCTTCTAGAAGTGCAGTGAGTCAGGGGCTAAATAATCACGGCCTTAGTAGCCAAGATGACATCTTCATTTATTGTAACGTTTTCACAGTGTGATGAACAGCAATACTGACAGTGTGTTGCTAATCGAGTTGATGAAATAACACTATTTTGCGAGAAGAAATTGTTTATTATTTTTACTCTTCAGCTAAATTTTATTCACTACTTACTGTCACTCCATTCCGTTTTTCAAAAAGTCTTCCAACGTCAGCCTCATTTTTCATTCATCGATTTCATAAAACCTAAGATTTACCAACAATCACTTTTCTTAAACTGACTTAATTCGTCAACTAACTAATTTCATAAACTGACCTATTTCAGCTTACGCAATGTGTTAAGTAAACATTATTTGTGACAGTCACTGGCACCGGTAGAGTAGCAAAAGATGAGCTAGATTAAATTATAAAGGTGTGACCAATTTTTGTCACCAGTCGGATAGCATATACTGTCGCCAAAATTCGTGTTTTGGCTTAGATTTAAGACATACGGTTGGAAAATATTACTGCCATTGCTCAAGTTACATTTTTTCTAGTAAAGCCGAGAGTTTATGTTAATTTGTATGCCACAGATCTA
Source organism: Sinohyriopsis cumingii (assembly GCA_028554795.2). Lineage (NCBI taxonomy): Eukaryota > Metazoa > Mollusca > Bivalvia > Unionida > Unionidae > Sinohyriopsis > Sinohyriopsis cumingii. The sequence goes on from CM068824.1 coordinate 69,825,146, forward strand.
ATGTAAATTCATTTTTTGGTGATACATTGCATATACTTTTTATATAACTCATGCTGAAATACTTCGTTAAATATTCAAAGAAAGATCTTTTTTTTAATTGAAGAGAAGAAACCAGGGACTTGCCCCAAACCACGTCACTTTGGTGTGTGCGTAGAGCTATGTTCCTCGGACGAAGACTGTCCTGGCGGTCAGAAGTGTTGTTCTAATGGATGCGGACACACGTGTCAGACTCCTAGAGGTTTAGGTATGAGAACATTTACTTGTATTTTTATGATTTTCTTTTCTTCTAGAAGTGCAATGATTCAGAAGCTAAATAATCACGGCCTTCGTAGCCAAGATGACATCTTCATTTATTGTAACGTTTTCACGGTGTGATGAACAGCAATACTGACAGTGTGTCGCTAATGGAGTTTATGAAATAACACTATTTTGCGAGAAGAAATTGTTTATTATTTTTTACTCTTCAGCTAAATATTATTCACTACTTACTGTCACTCCATTCCGTTTTTCAAAAAGTCTTCCAACGTTAGCCTCATTTTTCATTCATCAGTTTCATAAAACCTAAGATTTACCAACAATCACTTTTCGTAAACTGACTTATTTCGTAAACTAACTAATTTCATAAACTTACCTATTTCAGCTTACGCAATGCTATGTTCCTCGAACGAAGACTGTCCTGGCGGTCAGAAGTGTTGTTCTAATGGATGCGGGCACACGTGTCAGACTCCTAGATTTTTAGGTGTGGGAACATTTACTTGTATTTTTATGATTTTCTTTTCTTATAGAAGTGCAGTGAGTCAGGGGCTAAATAATCACAGCCTTAGTAGCCAAGATGACATCTTCATTTATTGTAACGTTTTCACAGTGTGATGAACAGCAATACTGACAGTATGTCGCTAATCGAGTTGATGAAATAACACTATTTTGCGAGAAGAAAGTGCTTATTATTTTTACTCTTCAGCTAAATTGTATTCACTACTTACTGTCACTCCATTCCGTTTTTCAAAAAGTCTTCCAACGTCAGCCTCATTTTTCATTCATCGATTTCATAAAAACCTAAGATTTACCAACAATCACTTTTCATAAACTGACTTAATTCGTAAACTAACTAATTTCATAAACTGACCTATTTCAGCTTACGGAATGCGTTAAGTAAACATTATTTGTTACAGTCTCTGGCACCGGTAGAATAGCAAAAGATGAGCTAGATTAAATTATAGAGGTGTGACCAATTTTTGTCACCAGTCGGATAGCATATACTGTCGCCAAATTCGTGTTTTGGCTTAGATTTAAGACATACGGTTGGAAAATATTACTGCCATTGCTCAAGTTACATTTTTTCTAGTAAAGCCGAGAGTTTATGTTAATTTTTATACCACAGATCTCATGCTTTTCGCCCTTTTTAAACTTCTTCAGGCCATTTTTACATTGTACCAGTCATTTTACCCAACAATTTGCCCTCAACTAAATATGAAATGTTGTATTTCTCGAATTTTTCAATTCATCTGCTCCCTATCAGGATTATTTAACAACAACGACGACAACAACAACAACAACAATAACAATAACAACAACAACAATAATACTACTACTAATAATAATAATAATAATAGAAATAGCAACAATTCAGATGCGGATGGGGTTTGCGGAACCATTGCTTTTCCCCCTCCCCAAGAAAAACAAGCAACCGGAATGTTTCCTGTAGCAGGTGTTCTTTACAGTTTGATGGTTAACATTATTCAAAAGAAACGCTTAAAATGCAGAAGCTTCCATAATCTAAATTTTTCAATCTGCCTTTGCAATTCATGATAAACTAATGTGCCTTTTCAATCGTGAGATACACTTTTAAAGCGCCCTTTTTAAAGGATAATTACGGTGCCCATATTGGATACTGAATGAATTACTTTGAGGAACAGAAGGTTATCTTGCTACAAAGTACAGATATTTCCCACGCATGCCAGAAATTATTTAGATCACATTTTACAACATATGCTTTAATTTTTAATGGACTTATTCAATAATTTTAAAAAAAGTCACAAAACACCACCAAAACCTTTGGGTTTTTATATTTACGTGTAGAAAATTAACTCAGCAAGGACATAAAAGAGAAAACTTGAACACTCTATCAGGTTGAAAGCGCAAACATTTTGGAAACAAATGGAATAAATTTTCTTTCCTTGAAAAACTTGAGGAAGATAAGAGTAATTATGTGTGCTTAAATCTTGTAATATTTACTTGTGTTTTGATTATAATCAATATTTGGAATACCATAATTTCTAAAATACATACAGTTCTTGTCTTATCGTCATAATTATGGAAAAGAGAAGAAAGTGTCCTTAAACAACATATCTATGTATACACAGCTTGATTCAGCGTGTAAAACTGGAATTCTCCACAAAGGAAATGGAACTTCCAATTGTCGCTGTTGTGACTCGGCAAATAACATCCAAAACTTCGATACAGGGAAAAATAACTGCCATGAAAACGAGGGAGTCTCAAGCTGTTACACTAACAGTATTTATTCACGCACGTTCTGAGTGCACAACAACTGGTATCACGGTACCAATTGTTTTTACATAGACCTTAATACTAATGTTTGGGGAAATAAATATATTTTCTATATTTTCCTCCTTTAGCATGCATGTCACACACTTTTCTAGAGAGTGTTAGATTGTCAATTTGACAAGGACAAAATCAGGCACTCCATTGCATTTAAGAGAGATAACTCTGCTTGACCTAGACAGGGGTAAGAGTTATCTAGTCACGAAAGACACAGTTTAAGACATGTGTACCACATTTTTAAAAAATCATAAAAAATACAAAATATCATCTACATAGGAATTAACATAATCTCACATGTTGCCAGGAGGCACAACTTCTTTCAACGCCTAACAGAAAGTACAACTCTTACATAATGCACCAATCACAGCTAGTTTTGTTGTTCATTTCAAAATACAATGTTCCCTACACCTTAAGCTCCGCCCACCTGGACTTGCGCAATTTGTACCGTTATACCAACTAGCTTCCGCGATGGATCGCGGTACCACCTGTCTGGGGAGCAGTTCCTATCTGATATTGCTGTTGCTCTAGGGACCAGTTATTAACTAGAAATAGCATGCAAACCTGCATATACCACACATCTCCACTCTTTTCAGATTAAATATTTTGCTTATGCCTAGATAGAATAAAGAAAGAAAAAAAGAATCAATTCTGCAATCATAAAAAATATGAAATGGTCCAGCATAAGTTTACTGTCCTTGAGTCTTAATTAGTCAATGAAGAATCAAACAGAACTGAACTATATACTGAACAAATTTTTTTTGGTCCCATTCTAATGAACTAATTCCAAAACAGTACTAAACTATCACCGCGTTAGCATATTTATGAAAGTCACTATCTCATATAAACTCACAGAATCTGTCTGGTTTTCGGATGACTCTCCCACTTAACGTACACACTGGAGTGTTGAATCCAGTGGGTATAGCTGGTTTACTTGGGGTGGGCTGCATAAGGCAATACTGGTTGATCGTATTCGTATGTGGTGGCATGGATTGCATGCTACTGGGAGACGTTGTGCTGGACTTTGAATGAGTCCTGGCTTGACAATGTGGAGATTTTGTGTCCGTAGATGAGTCTGCATTACAAGGAAGTTGAAGTGGATTCTTAGGGCTTTTCATCTGCTGTACATGGATGCGATTACGTCTGTAGATCCCTTGGAGAATTTTGCCAAGTAGCTCCCACGATCTTCGTGGGCTCGAATAACTATGCCCAGTATTGACCACTTCTTATCATCTCCAAGCTGTTTTATTCTGACATCACTTCCCTCAGCAATATATGTTAAATTATGTGCATAATGGCGCATTTTGTATTAGAATTCATATTTCCGTTTTTGTCGTAATGTCTTTTTGACTTACGAATTTTAGGTTTAGCCACTTTGGGTTTAATATCTATGCAATTGTGAGCAAGGTGGTAGTCATCTGTTGTCCCATCATCACATGGGTTGGGCTAGAACCTGTCGCAGCTGTTGGTGTGTCCATATAGGCCATCAAGGCAAGAAATATCTCATTCTGTTCATGAATAGACTTTGCTATTTTGACGCCACTTTCGGCTTCACCGTTTGCTTGGGGGTAATGAGCACTCCTAAATACTTGTTTGAAGTTGTATTTCTCAGCAAACTCCTTGAAATCTGAAGAAGTGAAATTGCATTCCATTGCCTGATATAACAATATCTGGGATTCCATATCGTGAAAATGTGCTTTTTAGTTTTTCAATTACTTGCTGATAGTTTTTTTTTTCTCTAGGCGAATAATCTACAAATAGCTGAGAAGTAGTCAATATCTACCGTATATCTTTCTTGTTTGACTTCACAAATGTCGATAACAATGTTCTGCCAGGGTCTGCTGGGTAGAAACGTTGTCTTCAATGGTTCTCGCCTCTTTGCTGGCTTCATAATCCAACAAAACTCACAGGTCTCTATTTGTCTTAGATTTGTCTTGCGATTCCCTGCTATCACACACAACTTTGGGCTCTTACACTACACTTGGCTAATTCCTAATGACCCTCGTGAATGTTATCAAGAGTGCCCGGAACCATCATAAGCTTCCCAGATACATACTCTGCCTTTGCATTGAAGTGTCTCAAACACATTTTCACACTGGAAAACACATAAATGTAACCCCTCAGCTCCAAGTTCCTTTTCTCTGTGCCAGTCCCAACATCGGTTTTATTAAACTGCCACGGGTCGTTCTGCATCAGGTTTATTTCTGTGTTAAGGGAAGTTGATAGGATCCAGTCAAGATGCTCGTATATTAATGCCCAGAGACGTTAGGCTAGGATTTAGATGATACGGGGATAAAACCAGCCCTAAACGGTGATATAATCTGAATGAGTATGAGTTGTGAGTGGTCTGGTGAGCAAAAAAAAACCTTTTCATCAACAAGAAGTTTCGTCGGGAAATCGGAAAGACGGTGGAAAAATCTTTAATTAATCTGGTTGATTTCAATTCTACTTTTTACAATATTGATTAACGCGTTACAAACCAGTTAAATTGATTGAATTAAACAAAATATAATATTGAATAATTACAAAAATTGGACATTAATAAAAACAGATCAATATGTTTGCCGTGCTTAGTTTATTCTGTCAATGCAAAGAGCACTCAAGTCACACCGTAACACCTCTCCATAATGTCATCCGCGACGTCAATTGGTTATGTCATGAGAAACCATTTAGTTGTCTTTGTCTTATATTTTGACTATTTTGTATTAATTATGAGAGCAACGAATCAATTAAATTGCCGCCTAAAAGAGGAAGTTGCAGTCTATGCGAACCGAAATGTCATCACTTTTTGTCTTCCAATTTAGTACATCATGATGCTATGAGAATTTATGATCTATTGCAATGTAGTAAGCCAAGGCTTGGTGTAGATGTAGCCTTTGAGTGTGATCAGTACTCAGTATTTTTTTTAAATGTGTATTACAGCGTTCTTATTTGGACAGAAGGAAGTGTGCTACAACAGCGACGGGATCGGTTGTTTCAGCAACGCAAGCCCGTATACCAATGCATTCGGCAACCTTCCGGAATCGCCTTCGCACATACAGATCCAATTCCTGCTTTATACTCGCCAGAACCCGAACACAGTGCAACAGATTACCCAGAGTTCCATCCAGGGCTCCTATTTTGACGGCACAAAAGGAACCAAATTCATTATTCACGGTTATCAAAATTACGGTCAATCTCCATGGGTTATTAACATGAAAAACGCCTTCCTGCAAAAGGTACAGATTCATTTTTTTTATTGCTGATGAACCTTTAAATTGGCTTTCACATATACACTTGACACTTTATTTCTCTTTCTAATGTTATAGTTTATCCAAATATCACCGGGTACTGAGTGGGAAGGTCAGATGGAAGTCGAAACTATAGATCACCTCAGAAACAACCAATTAATACTGGTCAATTTGGAACAGTTGATAACACAATTTTAAAATCTCGTCCCCAGTTAAGAAGAAAACGCAAATAGCACGCACCAGAATTTTTTATCATTAAGAAGACAATTTTATAACCGTGGCAACATGGTATCATTAACTTTAAATTAAAAACAATAAACAATTATGTCAATCAGTAAATTTTACTGTATGTTTTCTTGTTTATTCAAATGCGATAATGTTTGCATGACATTAACAAATTGAAAAATTTCATTGTAACAAGCAAGAAAAGACAAATTTGTATAAATGGATCCTCGAAAACGAATTAAAGATGCTTGTTAACAAAATAGTTTTGTCGATATTTGATCTGTGACAGATTATGGCTTAAAATGGTCTTCAGTGCACTTCCATTGCCATCAATAAACTTAAGAAAAACGTGTACACACGTACATCGTGTATCATTTGTCAAGTAGCATCATACAGTGATATGAAAAACAAACTTTCTAAAACTAATTCTAATGAACATCAGTTAGTTTCTACATCACTTGGGTGTTTCTGGATAACCTGTCCGACAGAAATGTAAAATGAACCCCGCTTTGCTTTTTCATCGCAGTTTAGATCTTTTCAGTTGACCGCAATTCACTGTGACATTTTATTTTCAGCATAGTAAGTTAAATTGCAAAAAAATACGAGTTCTCTACAGGCGCGTCAATTCGGCCACAGAAGTCCTTTATCATAAGAGTCTTTCTGGAAATTTTCACGTCAATACATCTCTAATTTTCGTCCTAACCTACACGTGCTTTGAAGTACATGTCAGTCACGAACTGCTTAACTAGGTCTAGATGCTCAAAGAAAAATAATAAATCGAGTGCACGGTAATAAAGTCTTTTGGGGAAATCTCTATGCCTGTATAAACCTTTTGGTTTTGGTGCATGCATTTCAAGAGTTGGTAATATTCACACGCGACCTGACTGCTTTGAAAGTCGAGCAAAAGGTTTTGAGGGGTTAGTGGTGGCCGTTTAACCTCAACAAGGAAGTTTTTTTTACAACTGGTCGTGGTTCATCTATCAGTCCTGATAATGTAAATATGTTGGTTTTCCTCATACAACTTTGAATCCTTACTACACGTACTCGCGCGGATTACTTCAGTTACGCAAAAGTAAGCATACTTGCATGTAAAGGAAACAGCATTGCTTAATTCCTTATTCCAGTAACAAATTTGTAGCATTTTTACTTTATTAGGATCATAAATCGTAACTGCTTCAATCGAAGATATTATTTCATTTTTCTTCATCATCTTTTTCCTCGAAATCATCGTGTGTTTTTTTCGAAGACAGGTTCTCTTTTTCGCTGAGACTCACGACAGTTTTTGGATACGGATCCGCACGGTCGGCAAGCTAATTACGTGACTTTACACGCGAGCAAACGCTATTCACATTATTCGTAACGACACGTTCTTCCACTGAGCTCACGTTTTCTAATGCTAATGCTATTAAACTCATGTAACTTTATTTAATTGGCCGATTTTTTCAAGTCGCATTCGTTTAATCTTATCATGTGTGTACAGTGGTATCTGAATCTGGAGGTAACAATCTATATGTTCAAATTTCAAGTCCATCAAGCGATATAAAAGTATGAATTAGTAGATCAGTGTTTTACAAATAATTAGGTTTTTCTTCATGAATTCTGTGTAACATCACTTGCATGCCTGAATAGAATTTCCGTTCAGTCGGTCTCGAGTTCAAATGACCCATCACTGAATATTACACTTACTCAAACACGGCCAGATTCAACAATAGAAAATGTCCTTGGGTACTTCTATATCTCAGCTATAGGTTTTGCTCCATCAAACTTGGGAACAGCTTAGTAGAATTTCTCCTACTGTCTGCTTTGTTCCGTTTTGCTACGTTGTATATCAGCTCGTGAACCTCATGAAAGTTGGGTGTGGATGCTAATGATATATCATTGTTATAAGCATCTTTCTAACTGATTTCCCATTGTTTCATTTACTGTCATCGTCATCGGTTATATCACTGTCGTCATCGATGGGTTGTTTAACTTAAACTTTTCTTGCACAATATCATAAAATGACTTTTTCACAAGTCTTGTTTATGTTTCCGTTTTTTTTCTTCTCCGACGTGATCACTAACTGCAGCAAAAAAAGCACCGAATACGTATTTGAAAACGAATAAATCTTTTCGGTCTCTTGACCGATCCGTATCGGTGACCTTTGTAATTGTTGAATACATAATTCTCGGGTTGTGTTTGTGAACAGTATTTCAATGAAAATTATAAGCACGCGGCTGCTTTCCTTTATAATTATAACCTAGCTGCTATTTTAAGCCTTGCACATATTTCTTACAATGAATAGATGTGTTCTAGTTAGTGACAATTGCTATGGTTTGTATTTTCCAACACAGATGAACTCCTAGAGCGCCACATGACATTCTAGAAGGTGCAGAAGTTGTTTCAGACCAAACTACATTTTAAAGAATTAGTTATACTTCGCAGTTATAACTTACACTAATTTTCCGCAGGTGCATTTCGAACCTGAAATGTGTCGCTGAGAGTCCTGCACGTTTTTCCTGGTATAGTAACTGTTAAAGATCGCACCCGTTTATCATAGCTGGCATCTTTGAATGGCAATGTCAATTATCATAGATGGCATCTTTGAATGGCAATGGCAATTATCATAGATGACATTTTTGAATGGCAATTTATGTCAGATTATTAATCAGCACTTTCACTAACAATAATTTGAATCGTTTTTGTATCGGCAATGGTCATTCTCTTGTATAAGACAGAAATGTTTGGTTCCTCTGTGAGAATTATACAGAGTCCTACATTATCTTCCTATACTTCAGGCAGCGGCACCATAATACAAACAGATAGCTACAGATCATTAAAATGTCAAAGCGGCTGTATTCATCTGAATGGGACTCCTCCTAAGAATTCAGCTGGGCGATCACGCGAGTAATAATAACAGACGCACTTGTGTAAACGTCCTCAGTGGGGAAAAGTCATGGGGAATATGGAAAGGTCTGAGGATTGTGAACTGTGATCGGCCGGCCAATCTCAAACCGCTATAATGATACTACTTGTCATCGGCATTCGCTCTGGAATCTCTGGGAATATTTGTTGACCGAATAGAGAACCGGGAGAGCTGTCTCATAAAGAAATAATCAAAAATAGATGATGAGCATTTTCATTTGCTACTAAAAGTGTAATTAGAAACATCTAGAAACATTTGCAGATTGGGATTTATGTGGCATCGTAGAATTATCATTTTGTCGCCGCATAATTTTTCAGCCTATTTGCATTGGTGCTTTTTGTAGATGTCTTGCCCTTTCTCACTGGCTATTCTAATAATTCTGAAGGTCGGGTTTTATTTAAGAAACTAACTCTAATTATAATAATAAAGTTAGTCAGCAATTAACCACGCTATATATTTTGCAGGCTTTATGTCTGCTTATTCAATGTGATGTCTATTGCCATTGGCGAAAACACTCTTGTATATTAGAGCAGAATGGAATTAAAGGACGAAGAGAAAAGACATTGTATTTTCACATCAAATAACATCCAATCTAATGACACGTACGTAAACCATATCCCTTATCTGATAAATTAAAAAAATGAAGGTCTCTGGTGGAATACTTCCAAAATCAGTGTCAGATCTCTTACAAAATAAATATTAAGAAAGAATGTACATATATAATATAAATCCTGCTTCACGGGGATATTATTAATGCAGGACATCCTCAATAATTGATGTTTCTAGTAGGCAGCCACCGTACCACATGTGGCATGGTTATATTTAGGCAGGTCATGCTTATATCATCCTACCCTAAGTTCCTATTAACAAATTTTGAAAATATTAATTTGAAGTAAATTTAAATCGTTTCTTTTAAAAACTATTTTCGAACTGATAACTAAAGTAATGTGAGTAATATCCATCTGTATGATCCTGGGACTTTTCATAAAATAGGAAGCTGCCATGCAACTATTATTTGTCAATGTGAAGCAGGGAGCTAACTCTTTTATACTTGAAGCTTACTGATTCACTGAATAGTGATGATAAAACTGGCACAAAAACAGGTTAGTCAAACATAGTTACACAATAGATCACATTATTACAACATTTAGAACTGATATCAGCCAAACTTCAAATACAACACATGTCTTTCTTTAATATAAGCACCTATTCTGACGGGCAAACATACAATTATTAGATTTACAGTAAAATATTGGTGACAAGTTTATTGTTTGCATGGCAGATAATTAGGGATTCAAAATGGACAATAACACGATCTCACGAAGTTTCTAAACGAGTTTCATGCGTTAATAAGGGTTTGTACCAAACATATTAATTTTGTACCGGCTTAGAATATATTTTGAAATTTGAAGACACCAAAGTATGTAACGAAGACAAAATAGAATTTTTAAAATTATGTTTGTATTTTTCTTTCGTTGTGGTTACAGGCTTTGGTGCAAAATTTGTGGGTTAAAAGTGTCTGATAGTACCATTTGATAGGTTCTTTTAGAACAGACTAACCTTAAAAAGTATTCTTGGCAGTATCAGTTAACAGGCTCTTTTAGGACAGAACTAGCTTTGCAAATTATGTTTGACAGTACCAGTTGACAGGCTCTTTTAAGACAGAAATAACTTTAAAATGTATGCTTGGCTGTACCAATTGACAGGTTCTTTTAGGACAGAACTAGCTTTGTAAATTATGTTTGATAGTATCATTTGTCAGGTTCTTTTAGGACAGAACTACCTGTAAAAATTAAGCTTAACTAGTTCGCGGTTACTTTTATGTTTGACATTACCAGAGGTGGGCCCCGAATGGCAAAGTGGTCCAAACTGCTCACCTTTTGAGATCACTGCTATCTCACCTGTCAGTGTGGGTTCCAGTCACGGGCTCAGCTGATGTGGGTACCTGAGATAGCTTGCCAGTAGCTTCTCGTGGGGCTGGGGTTTTTCCCGGGTTCTTCTTCCACCACATATACTGGCCGCCATGTATAGTCCATCTTGTGCTGAAAATGGTGTTAAACACCATAACAACATTCAGTTAACATGTTGATTGAGGTCAGAACTAGCTTTAAAAAGTATTCTTCACAGTACCTGATGACAGGTTCTTTTATGACTGAACTAGCTTTGAGAAGTATGCTTGACAGTACCAGTTGACAAGTTCTTGAAGGACTGAGAAGTATGCTTGACATTAACAGTTGACGGGTTCTTTTAGGACAGAGATGGCTTGGACAGATCATTTTTGTCTCTGCTTTTCAGGAGGATGCCAATGTTATTTCCGTCAACTGGGAGAAGGGTGCAGACAACATCAACTACATGGAGACGGCCGCCAACACGCGAGTGGTTGGAGCTCTAGTTGCACAAATGATGAAAGCTCTCCACAATAATGGGCATGCCGATTACCACGATATGCATTTAATTGGTCACAGTCTGGGCGCTCATATTGCTGGATATGCTGGTGAACGTGTGCCTGGTACCGGAAGGATAACTGGTTTAGATCCTGCCGGACCGCTCTTTGAAAAGGAGGATCCAAAAGTACGACTGGATCCCAGCGACGCCTTATTTGTAGATGCGATCCACACTGATGTCGGCAATCTTCTTGAATTAGGTAGGTTTATTCTCTCTTTTTTCCATTTATTAACGTGACAAAGTGGTGTGATACCTGAGCTTTTATATTCACATTGATATAGCTTTTATTTATTTATTTATTTATTTATTTTAACGAGGCTGTTTATATTGAAGAATATTGTGAAAATCTATATGCAGTAAAAATCTTACACCCTCTTACCTTAATTCCACTTATGATAGAATACAACCGTAGTTTATATTAATATGATTTTAAAAAAAAACAATTCTTTATTATGTTTGTCGCTACGATATATTCCTCAGGAACAAGTTGTCTATCCCTTTTTAATTGTTGAACACCTTTGTAGGTGTACAAAGTATAAGAAACGTTAAGCCAGATCAAATTAAGTAAAGTAGTATGTGAACGCTAACAAGGCCCCGTCAATAACAAGACATTGTTAAGACCATGAGACAAGAACTTGCCCAGAGCTTTTTGTATACAAATCTTCAGTAACCGACCACACGTACCCCAATCCAAAAGCGTCACAAGAAAAATATTACCCTATCCAAAGCGAAAAAACATGAAATTTTACTTTTTACTGAGTACATTTTGTTCAGTCAGCGTATGTGACACCATGCTGCCTAGGTTCATCCGAGGGCTTCTCCTGCCAAAAGAACGTGTAATTGACTTCCCTGATGGTGCCGCTGTCAGCCAGTCGGGTCTCCTGGAGGCAGGCAATGTCGATGTTCAGTCGGAAGAGTTCTCTGTCAATGACGGCAGTCTTTCGTGCATCGTCGATCTGCTGTAGGTCAGCGGTCAATCCAGGACACATGGCCCTGATGTTCCAGGTTGCAAAACGAAGAGTTGGAGTCTTATTTCTTTTTTCAGTCTTTCGTGGTGCGGAGTTTTGTGGCCCACTTGTCGAGATGGTTCTCTAAGCTCCACGCACCCACTGAAGCAGGCAGGCCATGGCGGGCAGTACCTTACTGACTGGGGGCTGCCCAGCTTGAGGCGGGCGGCAGCTGTCCAGTGAGACCTGGTGATCTCTCCCGCCGTCAAAAGTAACCCCTGGCGCCAAGCTCTACGCCAATCGAGCTTTGACTTAGAATCGGTAAACTGCTACTTCTCGTGTTGTGCCGACGCCGTACGACGACGCTGGAGCTATGAAGCCTGGGCAGGGTGGTATGGAGAATCAGCTGTTGTCCATGCAGCAGATCCCCCCTCTCCACGCAGCTGGTGGGCCCAAGGGAACGACGAATGCCGATACAGCTTGGTATCAACGGCGTCGCAGGAGTTGCCGGAATGACGTTGAAGTCAATGTCAGACCGCCTTAGGGACTCTGTCTCCGGATTTTCTGTCGGGGTTTACTCCCTTCGTCTTTCCCATGAGTTGGTATAGCTACAAGGCAGCAGAGGTTTGGAATCGGAGTTTTCCTTCTCCTAGATGAGATACCATCCAAGGTTTACGAGTCCCATCTACCCGAAGCAACTGGTTTTAAGGCGCCAGTGGCCCGCCTTCACCCCTTCTCCTGTTAGTGGAAAACGTGGTCTGCCGGACTTCAAATCTAAGCCACTCGGAAGGCCAGGAGCTGGACTTTAGTTGACAGAGGCAATCAGAGACGCAAGCCGTATGGGGCATTTTTGGAGGATTGGGGCGCTTGTCTCCCACTCCCACCCCGGAAATTGTCATCCTTTGACCACACATTAAAATACACGTACGTTTATAGGAAAATGTGCATTAAAGAACACGTACTTGTATAGGAAACAGGTCATTAAATTAGATTACGGCTGTAAGAAAATGGACTTTAAGTACAGGTACGTGTATAGGAAACTGGACATTAAGTACAGGTGCGTGTATATGAAACTGGATATTAAAGTACACGCACGTGTATAGGAAATTGAACATTAAAGTACACGTACGTGTATAGGAAACTGGACATTAAAGTACAGGTACGTGTATAGGAAAATGGGCATTAAAGTAAACGTACGTGTATAGGAAACTGGGCATTGAATTAGAATATTACTGTAAGAAACTGGACATTACAGTACAGGTACGTGTATGGGAAACTGGAAATCAAAGTACTATCTGTATAGGAAACTGGATATTAAACTACAAGTACGTGTATAAGAAACGGCATTAAATTAAAAGTACGTATGTAATAAACTGGTCATTAAAGTACATGTACTGTATAGGATCAGCCTATTAAACTCTTTACATTAGTAAATATATTTTTCTGTGGGAACTTAAATAAATGGCAACTTGGAAACATTTTAACCAGGGATTGGTTTCTAATGACAAATCTTTTACAATACAGTTTTATGTATCGGGAATGTCTGTAACGATACAGATAAATGTATCGTAAATATCGATACATTAAAGCTACACAGTCCATCGTATGTCTTTACCATGGTATATGGAAATTACAGATCTGTAACGATACAGTTATATGAATTGAGAATTCTGTAAGTATACAATTATATGTATCGGGACTATCGATATATTAAAGTTATACAGTCCATTGTATGACTTTACCATTATGTATAGAAATGTTCAGTTGCCCATTCCAATCTTCAAATCACAGTTGTCACATATAAATATTAACATATCCCCAGAATCAGAGCTCAGGCTTCTAACCGACTGCCATCAATTCAGACGATATGGTTGACAATGCGATTACATAGTGATTAAATTGTTTTGTCTTGCGTCCTTGTCACAGCATTTGCCTTGATGTAACTTCAGTGCTGTGCCACTGCGTCCTTGTCACATACGCCTTGATGTAACTTCAGTGCTGTGACAGATGGAGCATAGGGTTAATTTTGTTCTTTCTGTTAGTTTTACTTTTAGCACATTATTGACTGTATCATGCCTAGAAAATGTGAATTACGATCTTTCCGAGGACAAACACAGACAACTGACCTGGTCGGAGTGGGCGGGTATTGAACCCACAACCCTTGGCTTACGAGTCCGACGCTCTATGAACTGAACTGTCGCTATTCCCCGTGTAACATTCGTTGTCTATGGGGAGAAGTAATTACTTTGATATGCATTTACATATATCTTTTTTTAAAACATGGTTTATGAGTATATTTAAGCTCGGAGAGAGTTTATGAATCTCTTATATTTCAGGTTTGGGCATGGAAAGACCTGTAGGGCACGCTGACTTTTACCCGAACGGTGGGGAGAAGCAACCCGGTTGCCCCAACGTAGGAAATCATCTCTTCAGTCTTATAACGATGAAAATCACATGTCAGTATTTACGACATAACTCTATATATGTCTGATATTCTTATTTTGTGACTACCAGATTTAGCTATGTTCACTAGACAATCAAGTTTAAATATGGCTATGAAAGAAATCTACCCAAATGTTATAACGCCAGTTCTTTTCATATGGTCAGATTCTGAATATATGAAATGATGCAGCATATGAAATTAACAGCCAATGTATTTTCCTTTTAGAAAGAAAATTTGCTTCTAATATTTGCAGGGTTCGTTTACACTGAGAGTCATTTGAACTTTCTAAGCTACGGTGTTTTAAAATAAGCTTCGAATTTTTATATTTTTTTATGTGGATTCTTTTAGGTAAAACAAAAAATAAACCCAATTTCTTTTGAGTTTAACAAGTACAGTTTTTATTATTTCAGCATGATGAAGTTAGGTCTCACTTCAATGCAGTTTTGTATCAAAGTTAGAAACTTACTAATACGCACAAAGACGTACAGAGAGAGAGAGAGAGAGAGAAAATAAAATAATCAGATCTGTTATAATATCTGCAGCACTTGTTGACGGAGTTGTATGCAGCCATATGAGAGTGCTGGACCTTTTCACAGAGTCTATCACATCAACTTGCCCATTCCAGGCTATGCCGTGTCCAGATAAGACCCAGTTTGCGCAAGGGAAATGTACATCATGCGATCGCGGATGCGCCAAAATGGGATACCATGCTAACGAGGGAAAACCGCGTGGTACATTCTACTTAGCAACCAATAGCAAAGCACCCTTCTGTCGTCAATAGCTCTTTTGCCGGAATTGGATCTTTCCATTGTAAGTATATCTGTGTGCTTTATAATGCAAGTAGTTCTGCATGGTTTTGTATTTTATGTAGATCTGTTTGATTTCTATTGTAAGTCGGTCTGTATTATTTCTTTTGTAAGTAGATCTGTGTGCTTTATATTGCAAGTAGTTCTGCATGGTTTTGTATTTTAAGTCGATCTGTATTATTTATATTGTAAGTCGGTATGCGTGCTTTCTATTGCAATTAGATATGCATGGTTTTGTATTTTAAGTCGATCAAAGTGATTTCTATTGTAAGTCGATCTGTATTATTTCTTTTGTAAGTAGATCTATGTGCTTTATATTGTAAGTTTTTCAACACTGTTTTGTATTGCAAGTTGATCTGTATGATTTCTACTGCAAGTATATCTGTGTGATAAGCATGGTCTTGTATTTTAAGTCGATATATGTGATTTTCTATTGTAAGTATATATGTGTGCTTAATACTACAAGTAGATCTGCATGGTTTTGTATTTAGATTAATATGAAACTCAATGCCGATCATAAATACCGTATTTGCCCGTTGACAACTAGAATAATATGAAGCTCAATTCCGATCACAAATACCGTATTTACCCGTTGACAACTAGAATACTATTAAGCTCAAGGCCGATCATAAATACCGTATATATCCGTTGACAACTAGATCAATATGAAGCTCAATGCCGACCATTAATACCGTATTTACCCGTTGACAACTGGATTAATATGAAGCTCAATACCGATCATAAATACCGCATGTACTCGTTGACAACTAGAATAATATGAAACTCAATGCCGATCATAAATACCGTATTTTCCCGTTGACAACTGGATTAATATGATGCTCAATGCCGATCATAAATACCGTATTTACCCGTTGACAACTGGATTAATATGATGCTTATGAAACACGAAACCTCAAAGGTATATTTTGTTAACAACGCGCAGAAAAGGTTGGAAATTGTCATCACCAAACAGTTACATGAGGAAAAATACATTTACTGGCGAAAGGAGACAAGCAAACATACTTTTTCTTTATCATGCAATTTTCTCTCTGACGATCTTTAAAATAAGTCTTTGTTACCTTCTATATCAACCGCTTCCTTTATGGGGATAAATAATTGAAAATTAAAAGATGGCCAGATTTGGTTTCTTTCTCTGGCTGAATTAATGCCTTTCTTTTTTTTTTCAGTTTGAGATTTGAAATCCAGACTGTGAAAAGGACAGTTACATCTATTGTCAAGGACATTCAAAATAAATTCATAAGACATTCATATATATCTATATTCAGAAAGCAATAGATGCTTGTTTTCTTGTTTGTGCTTAAGTACCTGTTTAGAGTTTTTAATCTCTCTCTCTCTCTCTCTCTCTCTCTCTCTCTCTCTCTCTATCTGGTGATATTGTTACCTACAGCTACATGCACAAAAAATATCTTTACACTGATTCCAATATAATTTCTTGTGTGCCAGTGACATTTAAATGTATTACCTATCTTTTCACATCAAGATTCTCGCGTTAAATTTGACCAGTTCCAAAGAATGTCATGTATAGAACGTCATACGCATATGAATAATATGAGATCGTACGGATGATTAAACTCACTTCGCCAATAATCTATTTAAATTACAACTAATTTACTGTTCAGAAAGCAGAACACGAGTTACTTTCTAAAATTATATTCATTTATCTTGTTGGTTATTGGTGTCACTAAACAATTGTTGCCCTTTTGTTACGTTCAATTGTTCTAAGGATACCGTAAACGATATATACATCCGTCGCCTGTCTTGTTATCGATAATGCCCAATCAAAAACATAGTTTTGTTCGTTCTCGTCACATTCTAAAAACACACAGAACGTCCTATGCTATTTCCGGCGCATGCTATAAAAAAATTAGACTAAATGTAAACAGTACTGCGCTTATGTAAATTTTTATCAATACGTTACGTTATAATAACGGCATCGACGTCGCAACAATGAGATGGCTTGTCGTCACTTATCGGAATGCGAGCAGTAGTATAAGGGTCTGGAAACTTAAGATTTATCTGCTCTGTTATTAAAGGGGTCCATGATATCATATTAAAAACTTAAATTGCGTTGATGGTTCAAATGTGTCATTTTCAACGTCTACCAATCATTATAATCATTCACCAAAAACGTATAAATTTTAGATGTATCACTGCGATTACTTCGTTCGGAGATATGAAATTTTGCGAATCGCATCGAAAACTTATCACCGTAAAAAAAAAAAAAAAAACGGATGTAACTAGTGGTTATTTTAAATCTCCCTCAAGCCCGTAATTCTTATTACATCAAAATAACTTTCTTGACGTCGCAATGAGCCGACAACGTGCGATCACCAATATTACTATAAGCAACAGATTGAAGATAGTGAAACGTGCTAACTTATTTCTTCAACAAAATCAGTCAAACGTTTCAGGAATCAAATAAAAAATTAAAAGTTCACAAATTTTATTCATGTTTGGAGTTTCGTTCTATATTAGTTTTCGACTCCCATCTTTCATTATAAAGATTTATTCATGGCGTATCTAGCGGGAGTAGTGAATAGGGACGCTATAGGGACAATGGGACTTACCATTCAAATACCCCCTGGGACGATATAGGGACAAAATGCACCCTGGGACGCTTGGGGGACAAGATTGATAGAGACAATGGTCCCGGCACTGTAGGGACAAAATGCATTTTAACAGGGGTGGGACTGTATAGGGACATGGTAAATTGAACATAGGAACGACGGATTGGGACTGTCTAGGGACAGTGAGAATTTAACATATACATATATAGACATATACAAACAAACAAATACATCAATATGGCAATGAGAGAATAGATATCTTTCTGAGGCAATGGAGTGGCGCTGAAAAGGGCCTTTGCGGTTTTTTATTCTTCTACTGCCTTATTCTACTGCCTTATTCCAGTTCCTGATCTTCTTCACTACATTTTTCGTCTTCTTCTTCTCATCCTTTCTCTCCTCCACTTCCTCTTTCTCCTTCTCTTCATCTTTTTGCTCTTTTCATTCTCCTCCTCTTTCATAATTTTATCGTTCCATCTTCTAATCTGTTCTTTTTTCTCTCTGTCCTCCTTTTCCTGTTTTATCAGGTCTCTTAGCCTTTCCTTCGCCTTCTTCAAATTATTATTCTTCATTTTGACTCGGTGGGGACTATAAGACCCATACTCCATTCTCATAAGCATCTCCTCCACCATTCCCAGATCATCCACTACATCTTGCAATATCATCATTTTGTCCTTGTGGTTAGCGGCCACCATCGATAATTCAATTTTAAATGGTGCGAATGACGAACGCTATTCTTTATATACCTCAAACACGGACGTGAAGGAAAACATCCCCTTTTACCAACTACCCATATCACATACCAAACAGCCCATAGTGATTTGAGTGCTAACCTAAAATAAATTTTTATACAAAACAACACTATAATACTAACAAAACTCATTATACTTTCTATCAATACATTGTGGAGAATGAAATTTTTATTTACAATCCACACCATCACCTACACTTACATCAGTGAAGGAATCAGTGTTTGTAGTTACACTACTTCAATTTCACAAATAGTTTTAAGTGCAGAGACAAGGGTTTTGTTAAAAGAAAGGCACACACACGTACGCGCGGACACACACATGCGCTGTCACATCAGCAAAGGAGTTTAAGTGTTTATAACCACAACACTCCGTATTCACACTAAACAAACAAGGGGTTTGTTAAGGGAAAAGAGACACACACTTACGCGCCCACTCACACACATACACACATGTACACGCACATACACACACTCTACCAACAAACACTAATATTTTGGCATATTGATCAGTCTCTCTTTCTATAGATCTGTTTAGACCTGAGAAGGGCTATTTTTTCTTCTTCAAAACTCCAAACGCTACTGGCAATGATGACACCTCCTAGGTCTTGCCCCACAAATGCAACAGCGAATCCAATCATTGCTCCAACTGAATGTAACTGCTGTGAGTGTGGAGGCAGCTTGAGTGGCCTCATCATTCCAGTCTTCTGTTTGAGGAACCCTAAATGCTCTTTCACTCACGACTCTTCTGTGTGCCTGCGGATGTTGCTGCTGTGGACTCCTTGCTTGCTGGGGACGCTGCAGTTTCCGACCTCTTCGCTGTCTCTCCAACCCCTCCTCTCAGTTCTCAGTCTGGGCGACAGCGACTCTCGGTGATGGTTGTAGTGGTTGTGGTTGTGGTGCTTGACGCTGTAGAGGTGTCCTCACCATGGGTTTCACTTCACCCGTTTGCCTCAGGATGAGGTGAGGCAAAATTGTTTTCTTCTCATCTTCTCTCTTCTTTTTCGCATCCTCTTCAATTCTGACTTCTCTTGCAATGGCCTCCATGGCCATCTCATCCAGCAGGTGTCACGCCTACTCCAGGTGCATTTAGAGTTCCAACAGTTTTGAAATTCTGCTCATTTTTTATGTTGACTAGTCAACGATGGGTAGCCTGACTGATGAACGCTAAGCTTTATCTCCCTGAAGCACGGACCTGAAGGAAAACACCCTCTTACACAAAAAACTAACAATTCCCGCACCACAATCAAAACATGGAACGAGCGGACCTAAACAAAACACTCGCGTTCACGTTTTTCCTTACAGACACACAACCCTACAACAAACATACACAAAACCTATCTTACAAGCCAGGGACACTAAGTGTTTATATGCACATTTCTATGTTTTTTTACATAACACAGGGGAACGAAGTGTTTACAGGCACATTTACATCCCATCACTTACAATCACACCTACAGATCAACACTCAAAAAAGACAAATATTTTGGCAATAGAGTATTATGTCTCTTCTACATTTTTGAGGTTGTTCTGAAAAGGGCTGTTTGTTGAATAAGAGTTTTCCAATCTCTCTTAAAGTCTGGGATTTCTTCCCCGTCTAGCTGCAGGCTTTCATACGGATACGGCCTGCTTCTTCGGAAGCAGAAGAACACGTTAGTGTCTACTCTACAGTCCACAAAGTCTCTGTCTGGATACTGCTGTTATTGTTGTTGCTGCAGATGATGTTGCTGCATAAGAAGTCTGTACTTCTCGGTCCATTCTTCTTGATCATTTTTCGTTTCTTCTCTGAATAGCTCTTCTATCGGGTCTTGTGTCACTTTCAGCATCCTGATATTTTCCAATTCTTCAGGCTTTGGCATCAGCTGTTGCCTGACACGATGAAAATGGACGTGCGCTTCGTTCAGTTTAGCTAGTCTTGAAGACATTTTCACGAGTTGAGGTAGCAATGGGTGGTCAGAATTGACACCTCCTCGCTTTATATTTTTCAAGTGCGGACGTGATAGAAAACATCCCTACGGTTTTTTGGTAGGAACCCTATAGATCATCTCATGTAGAGGGACAGAGAGAAGTCAAATAGCATATATAGTAATAAAAAAGTAAAAAAACAAACCACAAATACTCATTTTTTATAACATATTTATTCACCGAACAAACCACCAAAAAATAATATAATATCAATAAATATTTTTAAAATAGCATATGTTTGACAAGGTAGACAATGTTTTGAAGTCAAGTTAGACTTCCACTAATGGAGGTGATTTGGCCATTGATGTACACTACGCCTCCTAGCGAAAGACAATAGATATCCATAATGGTCAAAGAACGATCTATATACTACATCATGGTTTCTAGAAAAGTCACGATCAAAATGTCACAAAATGTTCTAATGGATATCAAAGACTGCGTTGATGAAGAAAATATTCACAATATTGTCCACACACCATGGCATCTGTGCCTTGTATTTTTACATTAAGAAATCGTGTCGTCTGGGCATTTCTTCTCATAAAGTGGATGATGTCGTCTTCCAAAGGTGGCAATCCATACCAATCAAAATATTTCACACAGGCATCGTGGGGAACGTAGACGGCTACCCAGTGGGTTCCTGGTAGATGACTGTCATCCGTGTTGATGACAAGACCTTGATGGTCTTTAGGTTGGCGATGAGGAAGTTTATCTTTCGCGAACACGATCGGACTCCAGGAAGCGGTGTACAAACTTTTCAAAAGGTAATAAAGTTCCCAGGTATCCATTTTGTTTTTTTTTTTTCTTCTTTATCATGTAATGATAAGTCACCAATTCAATCCTGACTTTTTGCTTGAAAATCTCTGTCAAGCAAACGTCTCTTCGCTTCGTCTCCGTACTCTGTGCAATGAGAGATTCGATGCGATGAATCTCTAGATGATCACGAAAGTCTTTATACCACTGATGCAACACTGCTTCTTCAGAGATGAGACCCCAAGCGTAATCGAGATTCTCGTCCAATTTTTCTTCTTGGCTCATCATAAGACATTGATCTTGTTGAATTTGACAGGGATGATCGTTTTGACATCCATGGAAATCTTTCTTGGTCAGCACTGTACTTTTCTGCAGCGGGTGCTTGGCAAAAGAGGAGACTAAATATTGTTCTTGTTCTTTTCCAGCTGGACATTACCTTCACCTCTTCGTTTTATCCTTTTTGGTGGATGGTTCTGCTTCCAAGAGATCCTCCCATTCCCTTTAATAAGACAATTGCCTCACTTAATTAGCAGTGTGAGATTCATTTTCATCTGTTCTTGTAATTCTACTCATCTGTTCCTTCTCCTCTTCCTCTCCGACCTTTCTCCGAATTCCTTCTCCTCCTACTCGAGTTTATCTAGACTCCTTCTCCTCCTCCTTCACTTTCTCCTCCACGACTGTACTTCTGTCGACATCGACTGGTTCGGTTACAGTCTCAATTCCGTCTCCAGCTCTTGAAGACTTGGACTCAATGAAACCGTAAGATCTCTGTCCTCCTATAAAGCTTCCTCTGCAAACACAAGGGCGGTACACTCTTTTTTCCTTAGCCCTCTCATCTCACACTACACACAGCCTATCATCAGATAACGGCTATTAAATTTCTTCGGTCACGCATTCGTTGATATCGAGATACCTATACGTTTTTGTATGGTAAAAGACACGTCACAATACAGCACGGTATCAGTTACTTCTTATACATACATCAATAAATACCGTCACATCAGTACATACTCCTAATCCCATTATACTAAACAATATCACAATAAGCAGACGCATTTTGTACCTTACAACTCAAACAAAGTACGCAAATATTCAGATACTCATGATCTGATATATGTATACATCCATAGTAACTAATCTTACATATCTCCATCATGTTTCCAAATTCACAATTCAAGCATGTGTAAATTCTAACATAACTCATTAATAAATGCATTGGTTTACTACTAAGCAACCTAATAGCGAATTACAAAATTAATTTTGACCACAAGCTAACAATCTACATAATTTCGCCTCGAATCTAATAATACTCTACATAAACCTCAAGCCCATTTCTCAAATACGCATGTAAATGAAAAATGACAAAGGTAATTCTACACACTAAACGATCCAAATAATGATAATAATTACAATTATGATGCCGAAATAGTCTGCAAAATTCGAGCAAATAACTTACTGACCTTTTAGAAGCTTTGTATTTCCTTAGAATCTACATCTAAGTTTTGCCGCCAGATTACGCGTGGCTTCTTTTCTTGGAGTGAACCCTGTTGATCTGTAGTCCTTTCAGGAGAATGCTGAATTAATCTTACGAGTTCGGAAGGTATAATTCGGGTCTGAATTGTAATCACACCCTCTATCTCAATTTTCGATTGCATATCGCTGTGGACCGATCCAATCAAACTTAGCGGTCATTGCCCCTCGCTGTCTGTCAACGTGGGGACGGATAAAAACATGCCTTGTTCACCCCGTGGACTTCCTTTTGATCTTTGAACTAATCTTAAACAGCTAGGTGTGATAACCGCAAGCCTTAGTTAAAGAATGCGAGCGGTCGCCTTTGTCTGCTCAAGTTTCCGGTCTCTGGTTGGTCATGGTAACTTTGCGTAAGAGTTCAGTACTAACTCTGCAGCAATGTTTAGAGATCAAACACAAGGCCACGGTAATATTCCCAAGAGAGGTAGATTACAACTCTATAGCTGGAGCTTATCAAACGTGGAATACATTTCTTGCAACCATATGTTAAAATGCAAACGAGTCATCAGTTCTAAACTACGTCCTTGCAGGATTTTCATTTGACAGTCATTAAAGCCCACATTGTGAGGATAGTCAGCTGCTGTTAGGACTGTGTCGTTACACTTGTCCTAGTCCGCTGTGTCAGACTTCCATATGGCGCAAGAACCCAGATGAGTGTTCTTGGCATCTTTTCAGTACATCAAGAGATTTCCAGGTATGCTCGGTAAGGGTAAGTAGCATTGCTGATGCTGACTAGTTTGTTACTCAAGAACAAATCCACTTCACTAAACAAGTGTCTTCCGTTTTGATCACTTTGACATTCAGGTACAAGTAACTGCTATTCAGATCAATGTAATCTTCGGGCTGTCCTTTGATTTCGAATTTGATGGGGGCTGACGTTATCAAAGAGGAAATGGGATGAAATTCTACACATTGGGATTCTTCATCATCATCATAGCGCTTGGCATAGCAAACAGATCCAATTCCAACATGGAACATTGGCAAGACTCTCGTTGCATCATTTTTTCTCTCTCTTATTTAATAAATCAAAAACGTATAATTATCTGGCAGTTCTTGTTTTCTTGGTCTTTCTAGCTCTGGGTGTGTGGAAGTCCTCTGGAAAGGGTGTCTTTGTCATCTCTTTCTACATTGTCCTTGCTGTGGTATCAAGGAAGCAGGAATGCCTGACTGAGCAGCATCCAGATCATTTATAGGAGTTTCTCGTCGGCCCCAAATGTCTTTAAAGTTTGAAGAAAAACATTTTCACTTGCTCTCAAGAAGGCTCCTTTTCTGTTGATCTTGTAAACAGGATATGTGTTTGAAATCAAGTTACACACAACAATGTAAAACTGAGGATAATATGTTAACAATGTTAAGGCAAGAAGTTCACATTGGAAATAAATGTGACCAGTCATATTGAATATCTTCCTGTACATGCCTAAAGTGTTTGCTGAAACAATTCAGTTTATAGACAGTACAACTTTCACCGTATTTAGAATAAGAACAATACAACATATTAATAGTAAATTCTGTCTCCACCTTAAGCAAACTCTTTATTTCAGATAATGGTATGAAAATTTAGTGTACAGTTATTTGGTTATAATTTCTCTAACTTTTTAACTGCAAACAACACTGTATTTAATATGATAAAATAGTCAACAAAACTGAAGACTTATACATAATGCCTCATTTAACATAAGAATAATAGAAAAACATTTTGTTTATCAAGTTCAATGAACCTATTTAACTGTTTTCAAATTTTTTTTGTATGGAAAAAGTAAAATAGAATGTTCCTTTGGTCACATGATAAAACAAAAACAATTTCTTCCCCTGCACACAAGAATTATGCCATGGATGAATATACTTCAGTTACAATATTTGATGTATATTTAAGGCTGAATCAATCTGGATCAAGATGATTTTCAACCCAAACATTCCCTCATCATAGTGTGTGAGTTGTTTCTGAAAAAAATACACATATTAAATTTCTCTTTCAGATTATATAATGACTTTGCAATTTGATCCTAAAAAGCATGCACATACTGTGTCTAACCATTAAATGTTGTTAAAGCACATGCTGAAAATATTAGCATATATAAAACATATGCACACATAGGAATTCTAAGTTAGCACAAACAACTGAGAAAACAAAGTTATTTTTTTTATCTCTCAGCTCTTTCTGAGAAAACTGTCAGGTGACATCATCATCACCGACTGTCTGATAAAGATTTTGTACAATACCAGATCACTAAAATATTTAACATTTAGGGAGTAACAATTGCTTTTCTTTTATTGGCATAATCCCCATTTGAGGTGGTGGAGCAAGAGTGTTAGGGGTAAAGGCCACCCTTATTTTCGACAAATTAGAGCATAATTAAATCTACTTCGAAGTTTTCTTGCAAATTCACCCATTGGGTCAAGGTTTCTTTCAGGCATTGATATAATACGTTTCTTGAACATGTCAAACAGGCAGCTTACAAGAGGGGCCCAGTCTTGATTTAGAGGGGCCCTGGCATTGTACTATTAGAGCTTTATTTATTTTCTTTTGCTCTGCTTGAATCTAAAAGAAATCATGTTTGAAAAGTATAATTTGAGAAACTTGCTCTGCATTGCTCCATCATGTTACCAGAACTTCTCCAATTAATGGCTACAAACTCAGTTCACCCTGTAATAGATAATTCTCTTTCTGCATGCCACAATGTTATCAAGTGAGTGAAAACTGTTAAGAAACATAACATGTAAGCATCACCATCTGCTTCTAATCAGCAGTGACCTGTTTAAACTTCGGGCATAAAATATTGCCACTTATCATGCAAAAACAATTGAGTTAGAAAAAATTTCATTGTCAAAAACTGTTGTGCTCTCAACTTTGCATGGAATCTGTCTCTCTCTCCCCCACAGCAACATTATGCTCAACCTGTGTAAGATAAATTCAGCACCCTTTATGTTCTTTCAATTTAATTAAAGAACCAATATGGCAAGCTGCAAGTCTAGCTATATTTTCTTTGCTATATTCATAATTATTGAAAACTATACAAATACTGGGTATACCAGTATTCTACATCTTCTCCCCCCTCCTTGGCACACCACTGACTGGTTCCAAACATGTCTGGCCAAATTTGAAAATTACATGCATTCGCCGATTCACCCAAAGATTGCCATGTCATTTTATTCGCTGCCACAAGCCAAATTTTTGTACATCATACTAGGTCTTTATTCCAACAATATTATTATGAATGATATTTTTGTATGCCTTGGTTTTAATTCCATAGAATCATGAAGTCATGGAAAGCAACGTCTATTTCATGCAATAATGCTACATATGCCTCATGATATATCTTGCAAAAGGCTTCATGGAAACATTTTCAAATATGACTAAAATTATAGGACACTTTACTTGATTGTTAGAAGTGCAAAGCTATTCTGAACTCCTTAAAAGGCAACAAAAGTTGCTTCTGACAAACAATAAAACATAGTTGGTTAGGCATGGTTGGTTACAAATATAACACACTTGACCATGTTCTGAGATACATGGATAATTTTCATCTTGCTATCAGTCACATGACTACCATAAGCATACACCAAAAACACCTATCCCACAATTATTTAGCACATTCCCCAAGCAGTTCCAGTACCTTCACTGTGGAGGACAGCACCCCATAACCCCCATTAAAGTCTATACCAACTACATTATGGAATGCCTGGTCTTTAGCATCTCAAATGCAACCCACCCACAATTTTTGGTCAAGGTAGGAAATGAAGTTTTTCGCTTTGCACAACCAGTTTTCTTCATGAAGTGCACCCATTTGACTCTAGTATCAAAATACTTTTTTAATAACATCAAATGCAAGCCATTAAAAAATTCTGATCACAGTATGGGATGCAGATCTCAAGTTCATGTGTGTAACAATATTTATTCTTGGAGTCATTGTGACCATGAACTTTGAACTTTAAACCCACAAAGCCGACACAGGTATCCCATGAGATAACACAATACCAGATATAATGTAGCGATGTTGTGGACCCCATAATCAAAATTATAAAAACTATAATTTAAATTTATAAAAGAAGAAATAATTTTCAAGATCTATCAGCTGAAAACTTTACTTCAAAATGACTATACTTGATTGGGAAATTACCAGAATGTGCTTTTACAGCTATGATTTAACTCTAATTAGCCACTGTTTCATTCAGGCAACATAGGGTATTGTATTCCTAACAAGCTGTTGCTTACCTAAAATGTTAAGGTTGACATACAAATTAAGTATTTGTTGAATTGGACAAAATTTGCTGCACTTTGCTCTTTTCTGTTACTTTATTCAAGACGATAGAGTCATAGCAAGACTTCATTAAAATTATTTTGGCGAAAATCCTTTGTCAATATCACAATCCTTGCAGGGGGACCACGTATCACCATGTCCCACTCAGTCACATTTTCCTGACACCAGGCCAACCAATCCTAACACCAACCTCTACATCCTGAGTGCCAAGTGAGGCAGCTGCTAGTACCAATTTATAAGTCTTTGATGTGACTCACCTGGGTTGGCTGCTCTAACCACTTAGAACAGCCAGTTTAGAAGCAATATTGGAGCTACATTTTGTCACTATTTTTCATTTTAAGCCAACTAGGTATAATAAGTCAATTAGTGAAAACTTTATCATGATATTGCCATCCATTTAGGAGGAGCAGAGATAGCAATACCTTCAATATGTCTATCATGGTGGCCATACTGAGGTTCAGTCTGGATCAGTTTCTTTCAGAACCAAGTAGACATTAAAAGAACTCTTCTGATAAATAACCCATGTCAAAATAACTTTCCATTCCAAGAGTAGCATTAACAAGAATTTCCAAATGATCATTGGGGTAATCAGTTTAGCATAATTGTCATTTTTAACCAACCAGACATCATAAGAAGTCTCTCAGTTAAAACTCCATGCAGAAATGACCATAACATGGCCACTGTGGTGGCCTTAGTGGCACCATTTTCATTAAACATCGCAAGTATTTCATACGATCTGCGTTTTAATGCTACCATCCATTCAGTAGGAGTAGTGATAACATGATTCTCAAAATGATCACTATGACAGCCATATTCGATCTTGACAACCAGCACCATTTTCATAAGACTTATGGAGGTGTAATAATAACAATCTTGTAATCTTGGCAGGCATAATGGAACTCAGATCAGCACCATTTTTGTTTTTGATCAACTAGACATCATGAGAAGTCTTTTAGTTAAAACTCCATGCTCATATGACCATCCATTCATGTTGTTGTTGTAATGGGGTTTAACGAATTTTTCAGCACAAGATAGGATATACATGGCGGCCAGTATTAATAGTAGAGGAAGAACCCGGAAAAACCCTGGAAAGAACCACTGACTCACGAGAAGCTACTGGCAAGCTTCCTCACATACCCACATTAGCAGAGTTCGAGACTCGAAGCCACACAGACAGAGGTAAGATGGCAGTGATCTGAAATGGTGGCCACTCGGGGAACCCCCATCCATTCATGAAGAGAAATGACAAGATTTTTAAGATGGCACTGTGTTGGTCATATTAGACATCCAGATGGTATAATTTTCAACTAGACATTACATGTATATTAAGTCTTCTGATGAAAACACCATGTCAATATGACTTTACATTCTAGAGAAGCTGTGTAACAAGATTTTCAAGATGGCCACTGTGGTGGCTATACATGATGTCTGAGCAGCATCATATTCGTTTAGGACCAACTAGACCATGGATAAATGTGTGTGTAAAGGTTTTAGGACCAACTAGACCATGGATAAATGTGTGTGTAAAGGTTTTAGGACCAACTAGACCATGGATAAATGTGTGTGTAAGGGTTTTAGGACCAACTAGACCATGGATAAATGTGTGTGTAAGGGTTTTAGGACCAACTAGACCATGGATAAATGTGTGTGTAAAGGTTTTAGGACCAACTAGACCATGGATAAATGTGTGTGTAAAGGTTTTAGGACCAACTAGACCATGGATAAATGTGTGTGTAAAGGTTTTAGGACCAACTAGACCATGGATAAATGTGTGTGTAAGGGTTTTAAGACCAACTAGACCATGGATAAATGTGTGTGTAAAGGTTCATTGTGAACCACCAGGTAGTTTACAAAGAGATTTGATAGCAAACTTGTTGTAACAGACAGATGGATCAACAAAAAATGATGAATGATAGACAATCCCTTATCCTCTTCTGTTTTATGACCAGTAGAGCTAATAACAAGTTTTAACAGTGCCTAAAAACGTGTCAACCATCACACTCATCCCTTCATATCACCCACTGTTAACTAAGCAGATACAAACCAAACTTTTGACAGTACACATATAGAAGATTCATTGTGTAATCCACCAATTTTCACTTATTAAATATATGAGATCTTTCATTCACTTTTGAAATAAATCTTTCCTTTTTTCTTTCTTGAGGGTATTCCCACTACAGTATCTGATTTAGAATCATCAATGTCTGATTGTCACTGACATATACTGACCAGCATAGCTTGGATTTTTTGGGTAATTTTATGCATTTTCTGAAGGCACAGTGTTCGTTTTAAGACTGACAATTCATAACTTCTTTATTTTGAAAAGTAGTATATAATTCACACAGGAGCTAATAAGGGAAATGACTGAGATATATACACTAATGTTACCAGTAGATCCCATCATCAATGGCCAATCATGTGACTGTCAGTGCAAAGCCAAAACAGAAGAAGGCTGGCCAAGGCAGGTACAAAATGTACACGTCATGGCAAACTGAGTGGGTAATTATTCTTCATTATTTTAATTAATTTAATTAATTAAGTTAAGAACTGGTGTCATTTGAATGATGGGGTTTGGTATCTGGTGACAGGGTGTTTAATTAACTGATTACATTCTAATGGATATCAGGAAATACTAAAGCATCATCAGTCTACAATGATAGCATAGTAGGACTGATACAGTAAGTGGCCCTGATGTGACAGAACACGTCCTATTGTTAAATATATCAAGCAAGTGCATTTACTATACTTCTCTAATGATAAGCCCATACATAATAAGACCCAGTTCCCACTTCAACCAATTTTAGCAATTTTTTATGTTAGGAAAGAAATAACCTATGAGAAGCCCATTCCAAACTTTTCAAGCAATTATTGTATCTGGCCCACTGAAATTATCAGATGAAAAACAGGGTTATCGTCATTAGGGACTGATAATTTAATTTTCAGTGCAGGGGTGGGGATCTGGAATGTTTTTAATTTCCTGCCCAAAATAACTTGAACACAAAATATCCTTGCTATGATGTAATAAGAGTCCCTTGAAGGGACTGAGGCTCAAAATGGGGAAAAAGAATTTCCAGGAACTCAAGATAAGTCTTTTTCTTCCTTTCAATTTACCAGTGTTGAAATCATATCTGATATTATACAGTGATCACAAGATTTTCAAATTAGCTGCTGTGGTGTATTTACTGGATGGCACCAATTTCATTAAGGACAAAGCAGACATCATTAAAAATGTTTTGGTAAAGTTCCCCATGTCATAATTATCATCTTTAGTGCCAGCAAGAATTTCACGACAGTCATAATGAATGCATGACTAGCACCATTTTCATTTAGGACTTAGAGAAAGCACCAAGTTATATTTATCATACATTGTGCAGGAGTAGTGAAAACTAGATTTTCATGAGAAATAGTGCTCTACAGTTTTGTATTCTGATTTTAAAGATAAAAAATTTCCTGGTTTTCCTCCTGTTTATATTGGTTATTTAAAACAGACCCTATATAGTTTAGGTATTATTAAAGAATTTTTAATTTCCTTTATTTTAGTGTATGATTAGTGGGTGTGATACTGGTTAGAGTATACAGCTTGGCCTTACTTCAGATGTGCAATTATCAAAAACACTGCTAGCTCCACTTTGTCATTTTCACTTCCTGGACTTCAGAGATAAATTGTAAAAAAAGAGCCAAAAACTATTTTGTTTCTTTTATATAGTAGGTAATATTCATCGTTACACTTTTGGAAGCTGGTATTTTCTAGTTTGGCAAAATTTGTATTCCTATTTTAATAACTGCTAAAGATAGTGTACTTTAGACTAAATCAGGCTGACCTTTTGTGTACATGAGAGCAGTCATTTTTGATAGCTATTTGCTTAGATTATGTACAGTTTCCACAGGTATAATATCCAAATAAATTTCAACCACAGTACATGAAAGTAACAAATGTATGCTCATATTCTTTCCATTGTGCATGTGGCAAACGCAAACAACTTCACCTTATATCTGTCACTCTCTCATCAGTTCATAATACCTGTAGCATGCCTCAGAATCATCATGACAGCCATATTGGATGTATGACTGGTATCACTTTCATATAGGATCAAGCATATAGGATCAAGCATCATAAGAAATGCACAGGTGAAAACCCCATATAAATATAGGCATTCATTTGGAGAGGAGTAAAAATCATACTACACCACTCCCTCGATAACTCGCGCACATCGGGGTCCAGAAACATCGACCGCACTATAAGTGAGGCGCGAGTTATCGAGGGACCTATAAAATAAGCCCAAAACCAATAAAGTGATTGACGACATAACGGAGAAATAAGGGGGGGGGGTGGCAGATTATACTGTTGAATACTCACTTTATAATCGTTCTGAGATTAAATGTTAATAAATATCTCCTCATAACGGTGTACTTTATTATTTCCTCATAGGACAACATTAATTTCAGGATAAATTACAGTATATTGAGGCGATCATCGAAAACATTATTCCACGTGGTTTCCGTTCGCTTAACATGTGTACCACTTCACACATTGTGTACTACGTCACTAATTTTTATGTTGAATTGGATACATTCTAGTTTTATTGTATGATCCAAATTAGACGTTTTTATATATACAAAAGATCGACTCTTTTCGAGAAACAGTGTCGATCGAACGATAGATAGATAAATATTTTTAAATGTGATAGAAGTAAAATGGAAAACACAAAAAAGGGTTAATCAGTACAGACGTATTTAATTGGTCTACAAATTTAAAACAACGTAAATTAGAACAAGTTAATACTTGCCGTTTGTGCCACGCTTGACAAATATCAATTCACTTTTTGAAAAAATCAGTTATTTTTGTGTGTGTGTGTGTTACTCCTTGGTTTATCTGCCGCCGAGCAAAATCCCTCAGATTTCTCAACTGCATGAGCTTTACGTAGTCAACATTTTGGCTCTCCAGCCACCTTATGGCAATATCAAAATATTTGATTGCTTCCTGTGCAAAGGGCCCACCCCCACGGGTGCAACATCTGCGTCTGCATCACTTTCAACACTTGTGTTACTCCAGTTAGAATCGTCTTCTGCTGCAAATTTATTCGCTATAGAAATAATTATAGTTTCATCTGACATGTATTCGGCTGTGGGGCAATCATTGTCAGCACAAATCCACTCCTCCATATCAAGAGAAACGCCCGTCTCAAGACCATGAGTCTGTACGAATTTCTCCCAAACAGCCTCGGCATTAATGACATCAGTTTCACTGAAACATTTGAAGTCACTATCATCGTCGTTGTCTCTGTTTCTGTTTTGCTTTATGTCAAAGGCAGCGCCAAGACCCTTAATCCAGCACCCGAGGTCTCTTGTAATCGATTTTTTTTTAATGCAACAAACACTTCCCCAAGTTGTTGATCAAAACAAAGCCGGCATGTACATGTAATTAGGTTCTCACAGAAGTACTCACGGGTTTCGATGTGACGGTCGATTGACTCTTTTCATGTTTTCAATGAACATAATATGTTGTGATTATAATGTTTACACTGAAACGGAATTAAAGGATTAGAACGTGACTTTCACACAGGAAGACGTTTAACTGGTATTTATTTCATTCTCTGTTGCCACCTGTTAGCATTTACCAGAAGTTTTCATTGATAACTATTTCACCAGACTGTTTATTTACAGTATACTGACAACTATTTATCATAAAAACTTACATAATATATGATATCTTTAAACAGAGGTCTCGCTAGGATTTTAAAACTGGGTCTTTCTGCCTCTGAAGTCAATCACTAAATATCAGTACATTTTCTCACTCGGCCGCTAGTCAAAGCCTTTGAACTAGCCGCCTAGCTCTTGCATCATGTTCTTTTTTTTTTAATGTACTCTTATAAAATGGCAACAGTACATCAAAGAGTCTTTCAGTCACTGAATTCTGTCATTGTAAATATCAGCACAGTTAACTGATCAACACATTTTCCCACAAAGCAGGTGGCTGAAACAGGACCGGCAAATCTTTGAATTTTCCCGCACACCTATTACATGCGTATGGAGGACTCCAGCCTCAGTGATTTTCTGCGTCCCAGATCAAAAATTGGCGTCCAAATACGCGTAATTAAGCGTTTTCGAGATCTCTGAAATTAATTCTTCTTTAGAACTTGCAAATTTCAAAATATGGATTATATTTTTACGGGCATTAATCACCATTTTCGATGATAAAACGAGCAATGTATCAACGTTTAATTTATCAGTTCTTATCGTAATTTTTTCATGTTCAGCATATTTTAAAGAC
Source organism: Sinohyriopsis cumingii (assembly GCA_028554795.2). Taxonomy (NCBI): domain Eukaryota; kingdom Metazoa; phylum Mollusca; class Bivalvia; order Unionida; family Unionidae; genus Sinohyriopsis; species Sinohyriopsis cumingii. The sequence continues at coordinate 69,858,814 of CM068824.1, forward strand.
ATTTTAAATACATTTTCTCTGGAAAAAATCGGGAGCCAAAACGGACACCGCGTTATAAGCGGGATCGCGAGTTATCCGGGCGCGAGTTATCGAGGGAGCGGTTTATTTTCAAGACAAGATTTTCATTCAGGAATAGCATTAACAATTTCATGATGGCTACTGTTGTGGACATTTTGGTCATAAGATTGGCACAGCAATCATTAAAGACCAACTTCATTAAAAAACACCATGTCAGTATGACCTTTTGTTCTAGTATAGATATGATAGCAATATTTTTTAAGATGACTGCCATGTCGGCCATGTTGGATGTCAGATCAGAATTGTTTTTATTTAAGACCAGCTTTACATCATATCATGTCATTTGGTGAATACCCCATGTTGACACAACCATCCATGAAGGGGAAGTTGATACAGCAGTATTTAAAAGATGACCACTATGGTGTCCATACTGAACCCAAGATCAGTACCATTATCATTTAATCCCCAAACCAGGCTTCACAAGAAGTATTTTAGCAAAAGCCCCATGTTGATATGACCACCCATTCAAGAGTAGTGACAACAAGATTTTCATGATATCTGCTGTAATGGCCATATTGGATGTCAGATCTGCACCATTTTTATTTAGAGCCAACTAGATATTATAAGAAGTTTCTGAGTGAAAACCCCATGCTGATATGTCCATCCAATCAGAAGAAGTAGCAAAAATAACAAGATTTTCATGATGGCTGCTGTGGTGGCCATATTGGATGTCAGATCTGCACCATTTTTATTTAGATCCAACTAGATATTATAAGAAGTTTCTGAGTGAAAACCCCATGCTGATATGTCCATCCAATCAGAAGAAGTAGCAAAAATAACAAGATTTTCATGATGGCTGCTGTGGTGGCCATATTGGATGTCAGATCTGCACCATTTTTATTTAGATCCAACTAGATATTATAAGAAGTTTCTGAGTGAAAACCCCATGCTGCTATGTCCATCCAATCAGAACAAGTAGCAAAAATAACAAGATTTCATGATGGCTGCTGTGGTGGCCATATTGGATGTCAGATCTGCACCATTTTTATTTAGATCCAACTAGATATTATAAGAAGTTTCTGAGTGAAAACCCCATGCTGATATGTCCATCCAATCAGAACAAGTAGCAAAAATAACAAGATTTTCATGATGGCTGCTGTGGTGGCCATATTGGATGTCAGATCTGCACCATTTTTATTTAGAGCCAACTAGATATTATAAGAAGTTTCTGAGTGAAAACCCCATGCTGATATGTCCATCCAATCAGAACAAGTAGCAAAAATAACAAGATTTTCATGATGGCTGCTGTGGCATGGCAGCCATACTGGAAGTCAGATTGATACCATTTTTATCTAGGACCAACTAACCATCAGAAGAATTCTTTAGTGGAAAGCACATGTTGAGATGACCATCCCTTCAGAAGTAACAACAAGATTTTCAAGATGTTCACTGTGACAGCTGTATTGGAGTTACCATTTTCATTAAGGACCAATTAGACATCATGTGAAGTCTTTTAATGAAAACAGAATACTGACATGACTACCCGTTCAGGAGTAGTGGTGGCCATATTGGATGTCTGAGCAGCAGCATTTTTAGACCACTGGATGAATGTGTGTGTAGTTTCATGTTAATCCTCCAAGTAGTTTGGGAGAAGCAGTGATAACAAACTTGTGTTACCACGAACAAATGACAGACAACAGAATATAGTCAAAAGACCATCCAATCCATATTACATGTTATTGTTAGTTTAAAAAAAAATTTAATTATCTTGAGATAATTGAGAACAATATATCTTATCAAAAGACCACCCCAACCCATACCAGCTGGTCCCTTGTTGGCCTTGAAGTTTAAAGATGGTCCATTAAAAATAGCTCACAACTCCACAAGAGCCACCATCTTTTATGCAATAAACTAAAATTGTGCATATCTTTCTGTATCTATTACTATCATCACTTTGTAAACTAGCTAAATTAAAAGCAGTAATCATCTAAGGTAAAATGCCTTATGAAATGCATATACACAACATAGATAAAAGTATAGATCCAATTAGTATGTGCAGATGATGGACATGTTTTTTAATTAAAAAAGTTCATATTACAATTGCAGGTAATTTCACCTGGATATCCATCACTGTATCATCTTCCTTTTTTTGCAATTAAATTGAAATGCCTACTATTATTTATGCAAGCTGAGTTGTGAAACGGGCATCTGTGTAGATATGACTGCACTTACTATATAACAAAAAACCTACTAATATGTTTGCATCTTTGATACTGTTCAACTGAGTATATTTTTACTAATTAATCCCATACAGCTGTTGATAAATGAGATGTTTAAAAATGTGCTAAAATTTCTTTTAACAGCTAATAAGTATGGTGGAGTTAATGTGGGAACATTTCTTGTGTATAGTGCTTGCTGATGAAACATGATTCTAATAATACATAGGTTATAAGAACAAAGATTAGTTGATGTTGAACTTTTTGACACTGAAAAATTAATAAATTATTCCTGACCAACTTGGATCACTTTTGCAAACAAACCTACCTGGTGACAAGTTAACATGGCAGGATGTAGTAGCCTACTGCCGAGCTCTGTAGCATCATGGTCATGCATGATACACTAGAATGGGTGGTATTATAGAAAGGTAGACAGTTGTAGCTCTACAATGATACTAAATAATCTGGAATTTTTAGTTGGATTACAAAATACAAAGGAAAAAAACTCATTTTTTGGACCCGATTTTTTTCTACCCAAAATTCGCTTGTGGTTAGGATCCAATTTTATGGTTAGGTGTTTGTTTATAGCCAGAGGGAAAGCAAGACTGTGGACACAGATAACAGAATCAGGAATGATACTGCAAGGCGAGCATGTTTAGAGTTTGGCCCCAGGGAAGAAATAATAACATACTCCATGATTGTTGGTGCAGGCCACTTTTAGCAACTTCAGTATAGATTATCTATAGAAAAAAACATAATTCAAGGCAAAATATATACAACTGCATATCAAAGTTACTGCTATGATGGTTTACATACTTAATGAAGCTCAAGTGCTTGAAATTTGGGGCTCAGACCACCACACAATATAAATAAAAACCATATGAAATATCAATAATGAAATACACAGTGCGAAAGAATGATTGACTATTGAGCCAGACGATTATATTAATGGACAGTAACAAAATTCGTTATTGTTCATGAAGTGCGATGCATAAAATTCCCCGCATCTCTCTATGTACATATATACAAACACACCTATATATGCAACATCATCAAAACTGAATGCCTACACTCCAATAAATACACATACATATCTATGCGCAGGATTCACATCCATATGAAGAAAAAAAAAGGGGGGGATTTGTGTAAGGGTGGCAGTGGGAGTTAAAACTTAAAATTCCACACCAAATATTTTCTGAATCCAGGATTGCATCTCTGCTCCTCTGCAGCTCAGTTGAAAGTGACACTAATTACCATTCAAGTAACTGCGCACAGTTGCAAGCCCTGACAAATGATTGGCCAGTGAAACCCATGTGACCACTCCGGGGCAATTCAATCGGCCCTTCTGGGCTATGTTCACTGTCAAAACAGAGTAAGGTAAAAAGTAGACCCAACCTCCTCACACCACCCATAAATGTACTTATGCAGGCATAAGTAGTTTTGTGTCCGGATTTTATACTTTTTGGTCTCAGATCTAAGGCAAACCGATATGAACTGCAAACAGACAGATGAACCTTTGCAAAAAGTAGGATAAGATGGGCATTTGGAATAAAGAGTGGTTTCGATACAAAAATAATGGATCCGTTTAGCAACAAAAAAAACAGAACTCCAACTTTTACCCTTGTGCTCATGCGTGAGCCAAATAGCCAATGAAAACAACGTTTCTAACACAATTAGGCAGTATGTTATTGGAAGAACACCTGGAAGTTGGTCTTTTCAGATGTATTCAGAAATAGCTTTCAAAATGTGTTTCCTACTCTAATTTCAGGCAAAAATGACAAAAACCTCCAGGGGTTAATGTGTTATTAGCTCTTTCTGGTTTACTGTAAGATGTAACACATTTAGTGTTCCAAGTTCAGCACAATTTTTGTTCATAGATTCACCCTCATTCCTATATCATTCACAGTACCAACTTAGAACTTGCACTTGCAACTGATGAGCAGCTCCTGTGTTTTACACATGCCGTTTCTAGACCCAAACTTTTGGCCATTGTTTTGCTGAATGATCTATGGTCTTGACACAGTGAAAGCCTCTTGAGTTCACAGCATAACAGTTTGCCCATGGATTTGAATGAACCACCATTACTTTAAGGTTCTTATTTCAAAAGTTGGTGAGTTCAGTGGCATTTTGAAAATGTTAAGTTGTTTTCCTGAATAACAGCAGTTGACATTTTCCCTTAAATTAAACTTCCAAGTTCATCAAATGGTCCTTTTCTGTGTCTGGTCTCCAAATAATTGCATGTCACATTAGCTTTCAGAGTTATTTGTGACTGATTAATAGCTGAGAAGTTATGCACAACCATCTGTCCACTGATGTATTGTGTTCACTTCAACACCACTATATCTCAAGTACTACAGTAATAGCTGTCAAAACAAAAAGTCATCCCCTGGTGCCCACTTTGAACGACCTTATTATTCTGCAATGTTACTCATTTCATCATTAACTGAAGTATTTTGAAAACCATAGTTTTCCTTATTTCATCTAAAAAATATTGAATGACTTTAATTAGTATGTGACGCACATTATTTGCAGCATCTGTAACATTCATCCCATGACTGTAACATCCATCCCCCTAAATTATGAATGTCTATATTTGGATTGTAAGATTGCTTACATGTTACAAGATGTGAAATGAGCATTTTCCCAGATGTGTATAAATGGGCACCTATGCTATGGACATTACATCTTAGTTTTACATTTCAGCAAATTTTTATTTTCCAATTCTGTTGAAATTCCATTTCATTTTGCTCTTTTTTATCAAAGGTTTATACCTATGCATGTAAACAAGGTTTATACCTACACATGAAAACAAGTGTTTATCTTCAATATAATCCTCTTACTTCATGAAATTTCAGTCAGGGATGGACATTACAGTTTATTTCCTCAGAAAATATTTGTTTCAAATTAATAAACAAGTAGTAGTGATGAATAGTGCTTTTTCCCATTTTGCCTATTTGGGTCCTTCATAACTTTCATAACCTCTTATGTCCATTACTTTTTAGGTGATTTTTATGCCATCTGCATAACCCATGCATATTTAAGAATTTTTGTCACTTTTTGGGGCTCTTGGGGTACTGATTATACAGCCATGACTGGTTACATGGCAGCATAACTCAAATTGTTAAACATGCATGGGTCACACATGGCATAGTGATTGCCTAAAAAGTCATGGGGGTGGGTAAAGTCTATGATTTGCTATTGGGGACCCAAACAGGCTTAAAAGTGACAAAAGCCCTAGTTTGCTACTACTCCAGTACTAAAATATTTAAGACTTGTTGTTTTATTTTCATTATATGCTAATAACAATAAAACGAAAGAGAGAAATAATTACTTTTATTTTTGTTGTTTTACTATTTTCTTTTAACTCATTAACCCTTGGAGGTTTTTGTAATTTTCACCTTAAATGCAAGTAGGAAGCACATTTTGGGGAATATTTCTGAATACATCCTAATACATCGACTTCCAATAGATTTTCCATTAGGCTAATGCCTAGTTGTGTTAGAAACATCATTTTCCATTGGTTATTTTGCTCCTGCACGAGCAGAAGGGTAAAAGTTGGAGGTTTTTTTTAATTTTTTTTGCTGAATGGACCAATCATTTTTGCATCGAGACCACTGTTTATTCCAAATGCCCACTTTGATGCTACAGAGCTCAGCAGTAGGCTACTACCTATTGCCATGTAAATGCAGCACCAGGGGTTAATGAGGTAACTAAGGGTCTTACTTAGTTTGTCCGCATTATAGGTGTATACTTTTAAGAAACTCATCTTAAGCAAAACAATACTTGTCACATATGGAAAACTCATACATCAGTGTAAAGATAACAAATGTAGCTATTCACTGAATATGAACAAACAGATGTAAATTTAGAAAAAAATGGCAGTTTTTTTGGTCATTTACTTTGTTTTGCATCAAAATTTTATTCATTGATTATGGGTAAAACCACAGAAAAAAATATATGTAGATTGGTATTATCTTGTAGAAAAAAGCACCAAATTGGTTAAAATATATAACAAATTATTAGAAAATGTCACTTACATTTTTATAAATTGTCCCTTTACTGTGCAACAGTCATGATGAACATCAACACTGCTGATCCAATGACTAAGAGTGGCATTGGTAAAGCTGTTGGACCATGGATTACACCAGAACCTAGAGAAAACATTGCTGTACTTTAATTATTTTGAGATCTGAAAGAAACACTCAATTAAATAAATATGACTTTTCTGATTTCATTTCATTATTGACATACAGCATTTGCAATTTTGTGGGACAAATAATATTTAAAACAAAATAGGGCAAATTTTTTGGCACATGGAAACTGGAGTCAAGGCTTGTGATTTTTATCTAAACTCACCAGCCCTTGGCCCATGTCATGTTCTTGGGCACTAATAGTCCAGCAACAACTGTCTTTGGCATTCCTAGGCTACCATCATATTTCAACCAGCTTATGTCATTGGAACTTGAAAAGGCATCCATTTACTTGTGTCAGAATTTGATTCCATTAGGAAATAGACATCAGTGGAAGAATATTCAGACTAAAACAAGTAGACTCAATCTGCAGAAAAGTGGCAGTATGGGCCACTTATGGGCCTATTGTTTAAAGTTTGGCCTCTAGTTGCCCTGTCAGTTGAACGAGAAAAACGCTACACAATTCCCACATTCTCCTTGGTAGCCACCACAGCATCCACATTCTGCTAGGTAAGTAATACAGAAAAATGGGGGGGGGTCCTGCTGACCTAGCTCCCTGTATGAGCTAGGTGAGTGAGTCCCCCATGGATCTATAGTAATATGGGGTTCTTGGTTCTGGCTCACTTTTGTGACTGATGGGGGTTGGATCACTATGTTTTTTGTTACTGTGTCCGTGTGAGTGTGTGAATGCCATCTCATGAGTATTTTTTATCGTCAAAGCATCACAGTCCTTTTTTATGGATAAGTACTGTGTATATTTTATGTGAATGGAGTGTTCTCATGGAGTAGTAGCACAGATGACCTTGTAATGATTGTCTGTAGTGATTGATGGTGGCCATGTGACCAGTGACTGGTTTTTCGACACTTTGGGTTTTTTCATGACAGTATCAACATCGAGTGTGATGCAGTAGATATTAGATCTAAATCTGATGAACTCCATGATGGTATCCCATGAGTTTCATCTTTGAACTTTCCAAGTGTCTTTTTATTATCATTGCAGTGGACTGGGTTGTCTCATGGATAATCACTGAGATTGAACCATTCTTGGTGTTGATACATGTCTGTAGATGTCGTCGGTGTGAATTTTGTACATAAGTGAGCCTGTATCAGTCATGAGCAGCATGGCTTTGTCTCCATACAGTTTTTTGATGAAGTTGTGAAACTGGTAGATGAGCATTTTGGAGAGATCAAGGACAGCCATGCCGACATAGATGGGTTTGTCCAGACTGAGATGGGTTTTTCTGGATTTGACAGCGACGAGTTCATTGAATATTTTCATGTGTAAAAAGGCATCATTGGCAACACAAGTTTATCTCATCGTTCCACATCAATGATGATTTCTATTTTCTTTCGGTGTCTGATGTTTTCCATTGTGTTGTCCAAACACGCTGTTCATGAGTTATGAGAAATTTTTACCCACTGTTCATGAGTTAGGAGAAATTGTTACCCAAGTCTATAGTGGCTTTGGCTTGTTGTGTCATGTTGAAGTTGATCTAGATTTTCATCCAAGGTGACTGACAAAACTTGAGTGCGTGATGAACTTGATCAAGAATGAGTCCATGCTGGAAAGTTTGTTCGAGCAGTCGATGCTGTAACCTGTATTTGGTTTAGTTTGTGAGATTGGGTATAAGTTTTTCACCTTAGTTTCTCCAAGTCTGAAATCTTATTTGTTCACTCAAGTTGTTGTTGAGAAATCATGTCATTGGTGACGAAGTGTTGTTCAGTGCAGAACGGATAATCGTTGTGATGTTGTGGATAAATGAGATCAACTTCGACAAAATATCCCCATCTGTCACCATATCCAGCTTTTGTTTCATCAAAAATTTGCTGTCCGGTGATCCACGAAAAATCTCCAATGGGAAGTGGTTGTGACATAGCCCATCAAATAGAGATTGTTCATATTGAGGGAGATGATGTACATGGATGGCTTAATGGGATCATACAATGACATGTATTTGTGGTTGGCAATGGCATGTTTTTTGGTGATGATGGATATTCCACTGCAAATCATTTACTCAATGAATATGAACATATCAGGATTGGTAGAGTTCGAGTTAGACTTGACTAGTCTTGAGGAGTGCAACCCATGAGAAACCTGGCACTGAGTGGATCAAGTCAGTAGTGATCCAAGCACATTTGTCTGAAATGGTCGAGCACATCTGCAAACAGGAGTACATCCATTTTGATATACACATCATGATACTCTCCAAGAGTTTGGCATCCAGAGGCATTCCACACATCACTCGCTTGCTGATATTCATAGTCAGTGATTTCGGAGAGATGTAATTGTGAGTAGAAGGCATCTTTTGCAGCAGTGATGTTTGATCGTATCTCGACCATGCATTGATGTACTTGTAAGGATAAGTTCCATTTTTCATTTTTCAGGATAGTATTATTCATCGAGATGAGTAAAGGTTGGGCATGTTTTAGCAAGTTCGTCCAGTGTTCCCTTCATGAACTGGAAGATATCGATGAATCAAAAAGGTCCAATTGAGAACATGTAGTCTTTTCAAAATTGTTTGGGATGCATTTGATTTGTGTTCCAACATCAGCAAGAAGTTGTTTGATGTGTGGATGACTGAGTGCAGTGATGATGTAATGTCCATCGTACCCTTGTAGATTATGAGCGATCACCGGTATGAAGTCTGGATCTTTGAAACGTAGATTGTAATTATCATGAGTGGCTCCTTGACATTGACTGGTGACATGGCAATGATCTCTGCCTTCTTTATCATGTGGCATAAAGTACTCCTCACAGATATGGTATTGCTGCACTGATTTGTGCTGTAGCAGCTGTAACAGTGTGAGTGGAATCATCAGTGTTGCATTTTTTCGGATATCTGCTGATGATATGGCAAGGACAAATATGCATGGGACGTATTTTTGTTCCAGTTTAGTGAAAGATTGGTCTGGTATGGGTGATAGTCCCTGTACTTTTTCAAGGATTGCTTCCGAGTCAAAGACGATATGAAACGTCTTTCCATATTTTCTGTAGTGGTTTTCAAACTTTAGTATAGTGGCATTTGAATGGTTAGTAGTTATTGACAGTATCCCGATGTGACGTGGTCATGTAATTTTTGCTGTTAAGAAAAGCATTGTAAGGAACGATAACAGAAATATCCACCGATGGTTTTTATGGTATCAAAATATGGCTTGTACTTGGAGACACAATCAGCATTGTCCTCTGCTGGATGTAACATAGAAAGGATCACCCACATGAGACAGAAGTAATCATTGTTTTTGACATTAATTGCTTTCATGGCCATAATCTGTTTTGGAAGTGGCACGTATTTACTTCCATGCATCAGTGTGAATTTGGAAGTTTGAAATGAGACAGAATTGACTCTGGCAAATACCCATGCTGATCCTGACTCTGACTCCTGATAATCTTCAATGCGACATTGGATAAACGACCATGCCATGTCAATGATGATGCTATAATCATCACGGCAATAAACAATCAGCAATTTTGATTTGATGCATGCATCAATACTCTTTTTCTTTCTTGCACAAAATGAACATTCAGAGTTACTCCAAGTTTCATGGCCATGTGTATTCATAGTTCTACATTAACGGTAGGTTTAAGAATGCGCTATATACATTTTTTTTATCAACTGCTTGTTGAAGCATGTGCTGATTATCATAAATGAATCCTTATGCTTATTAATCCATATGCTTTTTAATCCTTATGCTTATTAATCCTTATTCTTATTAATCCTTATGCTTATTAATCCATATGCTTTTTAATCCTTATGCTTATTAATCCTTATTCTTATTAATCCTTATGCTTATTAATCCATATGCTTTTTAATCCTTATGCTTATTAATCCTTATGCATTAATCCTTATTCTTATTAATCCTTATGCTTATTAATCCATATGCTTTTTCAGACTGTCTCCATGGAGGAAACTTTGCTGCGGTCATCATTGATGACTGAATTAGCGTTGCTGATGAATGGCTTGTTTATTGATTTGGTAGTTTTTCATCGACGTGAAATCACCTCAATTGATTCATGATCTTGTGCTGAAGTAGAAAGAGTTTCTGAGGGTTTAGCAATTTTTCCAGTAAGTGCTTTGTACTTGTCTCACATTTGCTTCATGTACTGCTGCGTGGTAATGATTTCTCATTCCGACAGCACTTTGTACTCATTGACGAGTTTATGACATGCAGTGCTTCTTAGCATCGCCTGTATGGCTCATCTGACTCATTCGATCAATGTGTGCAATTTAGAGATAAGACCTGATGGATAGCAAACAAAAAGAGACGAGATAAAAAAGTGGAGAAGATAGAGACAAATGCTTTATTGTCCCTGTATCATTTTAATGAGTTCTTCTTGAGGCATGCAAGATATGCAGTGCTTGAAAATCAGATCTTTATCATAGATGATGCGGAGCATGCCATTGTCATAGAGTTCCTTCTGCTGTACCACTGTTAACAGCATGAGATCATTGCATATCTTGACCACCTTAATGAGTGCAAGTGCCATGCCAATGTCTAAGTTGAGATGGAATGCATTCACGATGGCATCCATGAGATCTTTGTGATTTTCAATGATGATGTGAGATACTGGGTGTCATCAACTGGCCCATGGTTAACTCTGTTGACTGCATCAGCCATTGCTCTATTTTAAGACAATGATAATTTTAAGAGCTTTTTAAGATATTTTTCACTAATAAACAGTATGCAGTGCTGTCTGATCAGATCCTCGTTGTAAAAGATCTTAACAATGCTATTTCTGGAAAAATCACCAGGTTGTTCTCACTCCCTGTGTTTTCATCAGCGCCAGTTAGAGTATCACAGGAATGTTATTTTGAACATCATTTTGATGTCTTTATTGAGCACTTTTGGATTGTGCAATAGATCACATTGGTGACAAATTCCTCGTTAGTGTTAAAAGCATAGTTGCTATAGTCAGACATTTTCTATATATCACTAAATATAATAATCCATGACATACTTTTTATCATAATATTCCTTGAATTAGCTCAGCGACATCAACCCACACTGGTTGCCAATCATGTCTTCAATTAGACCAGCAAGTTGGTGTCAAATGACTCGACGACCAAGTACAAGTATGTCAAGTACCAGGACATGAACATCACCAACCTCAAGTAAAAAGTCAGCAGAAGATCTTTTGGAACTGATGTTTCTGGCAGAAGAATTGCATAAACCAACAAGAAAGCATTTTTCATGATGCTGAGTCATCGCAGTCATGGCCAATGATATATGGTTGGCAGATCTCTTCAACATGAGAGATTACAGCACAAACAATGATAATTTCAAATATCTCATGAAGGTTATTGATGTGTTCAGCAAATACACATAAGTAGTTCCTCTGAAAAACAAAACAGGAAATTCTAGCGCTTAAGCATTTGATAGTGTTGTAGGTGTACAAAAGCCCAATAAACTATGGGCAAATAATGGTAGTGAATTTTATAGCAAAACCATCTCAGACTACCTTAAATAAAACAATATTGACTTGTAAAGCACACACAATACAATCAGCAAATGCTTTATTTTTTAGATCCAAATTCAAAGTAGGTGACCATGTCAGAATCAGTAATAAAAAAAACACCTTCAAAAGGAATACATCCCTAACTGGACCAAAGAAGTCTTTGTCACCAATACCATTAAAAAACCATCCCAGTCCTGTACATGTTTAGATTCCTTAGAAGAGTCCATCCAAGGATCCTTTTACTAGCAGGAATTACAAAAAAACAAGCAAGACCTGTTCAGAGTCAAAAATATCATCTCCAACAAAGGTAAAAGAATCTCTCATCAAATGGTTTGGTTATCCTGAACAAACAATGCAGCTTGTGGAGTCCCACAGCATCTTTGATGCCATTGTCTCATAAAATGTCAAGGCCTCTGAAATAATCTTATCATACTCCTCACCTATGCTGTTCCCAGAGGCCATCTTACATTTTGCCGCATGCTTGGGAAGACCCATCCTCTCAAATATATGCTTGAACACATACTCAAATTTTATAAATTTCACAGTCCACCAACTGTACTCAAGTCACTCTATTCAGCCAATAAGTTGAACTCAGATCTCGCTGTGGCAATGACAAACTAAAACATTTTAACTTATTCTTTATGTTAAATCTGCTGATTATACCACTGTACTGGATGCTGATGACTATGACTGTGCCTCACCCACTCCTCATTTTTGTACTCGTCATTTCTCTCCTCACAATACATCATCTCAGGAACATAACTCTGATCCTTACACGCATACACTATAGCCTCATCCACATACTTCAACCACTCCTTGGACTCCTCTTCACTTTAATTTCACTATCGGACTGCAAACCTCACCACTAGATAACATGGAAGAGACATCTTTGCTATACAACAAACACATCACTAATACATCACGATGCACACAAAAAATGTGGTCCAGATACACCATCATTCAGGGACAGTGGTAGACCACCTCTTCTCATGAGATGGCATTCACACTCACACATGGACAAAGCAACAAAAAAAACATAGTGAACCAGAACCCTCATCATCGATCACAAAAGTAAGCCAGAACCAAGAACCCCATAGTAGTATAGATCCATGGGAGCTAGGTGAGTCAGAACCCCCATTACCTACACTACTTAGCCACCACAGCTTCCACATTCTGTTAGGTAAGAAGGGAACTTGAAATACATGCCAATATATAAAGTAAGAGACAAAACCTTTGATGCCTGCAACTGTGTGTATAGAAAGGCATTAAACATGTTGATTATAAATGGATTGATTATGGACCATAGATCAACCAATTATTCTAAATATTGGTCAACTTATAAAATCATTAAAATTCACTTGTTAAGTGAGGTTGTTTGTATGCACAATTTGTTTGCTTCAAACCTATGCCAGCTTGACTTATTTCATGATCTCTCTCACTTCTGAATGAAGTCCAATAACTTTAAATCCACTGATATGATTTCCCAATCTATGGATTCACATACAACCCACCTCTGCGTCTTTGTATGATTTCATTTTGGATATGAATAATATTGAGGGAGTGGAAACTGGTATTTTGTCTTAATTAAAGCAAGGGACACAACTTGCATGATATATTTATTGCAAAGATTGACAAAATTTGGCACTGAAAAATGACAAGATGCAGAAAAATCCAGAATGTAATTTTTCAGGTATTAATGTCTTGTTATGAAAAAAAAAAATACATTCATGATGCCAATCAATGAGGCATCATCAGACACCATCTTGACAATATGCAAGGCTACAATGGCCTGTAGGAATCTCTCTCTCTCTCTCTCTCTCTCTCTCTAGCATAAAATAATAACATTAGAAGCAAGATAAACAGCCTACCCAATACATTTAAGTAGACATCTGCAAATAGAGAGCCATGTCTGTTGCTGACATTACACTGTATGTTCATGTGATAATCTGGTGTCAGATTCATAAAGGTTATGTTATTATTTGATTTCTGGAAACGTTGATTGCCAAATATTCTTGTATCTGTCACAGCTGCAAAAAAGGAAAGAACAGTGTTAATTTTTTTCATTCCTGTAAAAAAGTCAAAGCTTAATATATTCAAAACAAAAATAGAACCATAAAATATACATAGGTTTTTAAATGTAAACTGCAATCTTTTATCTGGTCCTAGATTTTTCTTGCAGTACCTATCAGAAGTGATTTTTATTTGACTTGTTCTCAAACTATCCAACTTAAGATTGCAAGTCATTACCTTTGAATCTGAAGCAAGTATGTCTGAATAATGAATCTCTATCACACCTAAGTTAAAATGACAATGGATGAATTCATTATAACATATTCATAAGCATTAAAAGTGCACTGATTACCTTTCCTTGATTACCATGGTCATACATTAATATAGTACATCCCATTGAAGGGGGGGGGGAGAGATAAAGATATTGTGAAATAATGGTTCATGTCATTAGGATTACGTATTCACCAAGACCAAACAATTCTTTGAGAGTAATTGTGTCTCTCCAATAGTTTTGGTCCTACCATATCCATATTTCCTTGCCTATGATGGAATTAGGAAACTTGTTCTGGATTATCTTCCATGCTGAGTTTACCAATGACAAAATTAGAATTCTTTGCCTAAAGTATGTACTGTATCTAACACTAAGATTAATAATATTCATAGCACATATAGTCCTGAAAAGGAACCTGTGACAGCATGTTTTCTTAACTTTGAATATTTGTATTACTTAAAACATTAAATCACCATGAAGCTGCAAATGCAAAGGATCACTGAAAAGGGATCATCATTCAGAGTGCAACTGTCAGCAAAGTATTCTGCGAAATGTTGCTGAAATTTAGAGATGTTTTTCCATCTCCGAGAAGCCAGTGTTACTGGATTGATGGATGTAAAGACAGAAAGATGAACAGACAATAGTGTTGTTCAGCATATGATGGAATATTTAGAACTGCCAACCATAACAAGACCTTCCAAGTAAGGCAGTCAATATTTTTTGTCTGAAGTAAGACCAATTTTCAGTCAAGGTGTAACAAAATATCATCCACTGCCATTGTGTATTGGATAACAATAAAGTTCTAAAGTGTGATTGGACGGAGCAAAGGCAACATTACATTTAAAAAGTTCTAAAGTGTGATTGGATGGAGCAAAGACAACATTACATTTAAAAAGTTCTAAAGTGTGATTAGATGGAGCAAAGACAACATTACATTTAAAAAGTTCTAAAGTTTGATTGGATGGAGCAAAGACAACATTACATTTAAAAAGTTTTAAAGTGTGATTAGATGGAGCAAGGACAACATTACATTTAAAAAGTTCTAAAGTGTGACTGGACGGAGCAAAGACAACATTACATTTAAAAAGTTCTAAAGTGTGATTGGATGGAGTAAAGGCAACATTACATTTAAAAAGTTCTAAAGTGTGATTGGATGGAGCAAAGACAACATTACATTTAAAAAGTTCTAAAGTGTGACTGGACGAGCAAAGACAACATTACATTTAAAAAGTTCTAAAGTGTGATTGGATGGAGTAAAGGCAACATTACATTTAAAAAGTTCTAAAGTGTGATTGGATGGAGCAAAGACAACATTACATTTAAAAAGTTCTAAAGTGTGATTAGATGGAGCAAGGACAACATTACATTTAAAAAGTTCTAAAGTGTGACTGGACGGAGCAAAGACAACATTACATTTAAAAAGTTCTAAAGTGTGATTGGATGGAGTAAAGGCAACATTACATTTAAAAAGTTCTAAAGTGTGATTGGATGGAGCAAAGACAACATTACATTTAAAAAGTTCTAAAGTGTGATTGGATGGAGCAAAGACAACATTACATTTAAAAAGTTCTAAAGTGTGATTGGATGGAGTAAAGGCAACATTACATTTAAAAAGTTCTAAAGTGTGATTGGATGGAACAAAGACAACATTACATTTAAAAAGTTCTAAAGTGTGATTGGATGGAGTAAAGGCAACATTACATTTAAAAAGTTCTAAAGTGTGATTGGATGGAGCAAAGACAACATTACATTTAAAAAGTTCTAAAGTGTGACTGGACGAGCAAAGGCAACATTACATTTAAAAAGTTCTAAAGTGTGATTGGATGGAGCAAAGACAACATTACATTTAAAAAGTTCTAAAGTGTGACTGGACGGAGCAAAGACAACATTACATTTAAAAAGTTCTAAAGTGTGATTGGATGGAGTAAAGGCAACATTACATTTAAAAAGTTCTAAAGTGTGATTGGATGGAGCAAAGACAACATTACATTTAAAAAGTTCTAAAGTGTGATTAGATGGAGCAAAGACAACATTACATTTAAAAAGAAACTCCATCATGTACTCTTAACACCTTAATGATGTTCAGTCAAAATCAGAAACTGCAAAGCCGATGGAAGTCAATGGTTTCTTATTAAAGCTCTCATACTGGCATAATCCCTGTATTTTTGGTTGTTTTTTTTCTTCTAAATAGTAATTTCACATGCACGTGGTAATCGTCTTTCCTGCTGAAAGGAATACTCATATTGACGCAATATGCTGTCCAATAAATGTACCTGGAAAAATTGTCACTTTTCCTGGGATTTTTCTCCAAAAATCTAAATTGTTCTTTTTATACTTCTGTACTGATTGGTTTAACTTTATAAGAGACTGATTATCCATTTTGTTGTCAATGCATTTTTGTCTGTTAGACAACACTTCAAGATTATGCTGTAATAAAAAGTTTGATCATGTAGGTGTTTTGCATGAAAACTCTTGATAGATTAAGGTGTCAGAAATACTCCAATAAAGTAAATCTGGTTTTCTGATCCAGTTCCAGTGAACCTAACATGAAAACCAGGATGTAAACCAAACCTGGACAAAGCAAATATCCAGATTTGATTCAAACAATCATATTTTCATATTTGTTGTTATTATTTAGTAAGTCAATAAATTAAGTCAAATTGTAAGTGGGAATAGTGATAAACACTTACAAAGAACACCACTGATCTGCCAAATGTACTCATGAATGCTCACCCTGCAACTGAACACCACTGATGTACCAAAAGTATTCATTAACATTCACCCTGCAATAAAAACACCACTGACATACCAAATGTACTCATGAATACTCACGCTGCAATCAAACACCATTTATGTACCAAAAGTATTCATTAATACTCACCCTGCCATCAAACACCATTTATGTACCAAAAGTATTCATTAATACTCACCCTGCAATCAAACACCATTGACGTACCCCCACTGATGCGCCAAAAGTACTCATGAACACTCACCATTCAATCGAACACCATTGATGTACCAAGTGTGTTCAGGATGAGGAACCCCTTTGGCAATACAAATAAATGATGCACTCTCTCCACTTCCCACTTCTGCATTCACTGGTTCATTTACCCATATTGGTGCAGCTGGAAGTAAATTACATCAAGATTCTATGTACCCATATATACACACTTATAAGTTGTGTCCAACTGCAAATCCCAGATCTGCCATCACATAATGCACCAGCAGATCTGCGTCTTTGCAGTTTCTGAGGAGTAATCATTTGAAAAAGTAAAATAGATCCTGATTTGCTGTCACATTATGTGACAGTATATCAGAGTCTATGTTGTTTACATTTGGATGACTTATAAGTATATATGGTATAGCAAACTTCACATAGTAAACTGATAATCAAAATTGCAAATTAAAAGCATGAGTTCAATTTCCCTGCAAAATGAAAGTTCATGAACATATGCAGTAAAAGCCTTATGCCCTAAGCTATTTGTTTGTTATTCTATACAATCATTTACTCTAAGTCATTCCCCCATAACTCTCGCGGAGGTGGAATTGCTGTCATCACAAAGAACTCCATGATCAAACGTCTTAATGACACCACAACATTCAATTTTGACCACACATCATTTGAACTAGTCCAAACCACACTCACACTGGAGCAAAGGTCAGTCCATTTTTTCTGCCTATACCACCCTCCTCCTTGTAGAAAAAACAAGCTGGCTGACTCTCTCTTTTTGGAGCAGGTTCTGAATTCCCTGGACTATGGAAATTTGATAGGTGGCGACCTGATTATTCTTGGAGATTTCAACTTTCACTTTGACTGTCCCGGAAACCCAAATACATCAAAACTCATAGATTCCATTAATGTTTTCAACCTCAAACAGTCAGTTAACCAACCCACCCATAAACATGGTCACATTTTAGACTGGATTCTTCATAGACCTGATGATAACATTCTACAGTCCTCCCTGGTATCCCATGACCTTGCATCAGATCACATCTGCACTATATGCCATCTTGACATATCAGCCCCTAACCCTCCACCTTTATCTTCTACTAACATAAACCTCTGTATGATAAATAGAACCAAACTAATGCGTGACATCCAAGCTAACCTAACAACTTGTTTACCTCCTACAGCAGAACAACTCGATAACTGCCTATGTTCATTGCTTGACAAACATGCTCCAGCTACCAAGTACAGAGTATCAATTCAAAAGTGTTCTCAATGGTATAGCAGTGTTAGGGACCAGCTTCGCACTGCTAAAAGAGACTGCCATAAAGCTGAGAGGCTTTGGCTTTCCGCCAGACTCACTATTCATAAGCAAATCTATGAAGCCATTAAGAAGAATGTCACAAATATAGTCCATGCAGCGAAATCAGCCCACTACACTACTAAGATCATGGAAAGTCCCAGCTGCAAAGAGTTCTTCGAGATTACTAACAAGCTAATGTCAAGGAACAAATCTACACCACTTCCAACTACCTTCTCTCCAGTCGACCTTCCGGACATGTTAGCAAATTTCTTCCGTAACAAAGTACAAACCATTAGAGATCAGCATGACACCACAATTTCAATTGGCTCATCATCACCATACAGTTGGGATACAGAATTTGAGTGGCAACCATTAGCAGCATTTGAACCTGTCTCTATGGATTTCTTATGTACAATCCTGATGAAGAGTGCACCAAAGTCATGTGAACTTGATCCAATTCCAATATCACTGCTGCCTGAGTGCTTAGATCCAGTATTGCCTTCACTAACTGATGTTATTAATACCTCTCTCTCATCCAGGGAATACCCATCATTTTTCAAAACTGCCATTGTAAAGCCTCTGCTGAAGAAACCAACACTAGACCATAATGATAAGAATTACCACCCAGTTTCTAATCCCCCATTCATATAAAAAAAATCTTAGAAAAGGTTGTTCTATCCCAGCTTGTATCTCATCTGAATTCAAACAGTCTTTTTAGCAATGTACAGTCTGCATATCGCCCTTGCCACAGTACTGAAACTACTCTTCTAAAAGTAGTTAATGACATTCTCTCTGCGTTGGATAGCTGAAAGACTACAGTCCTCACCCTCCTTGATTTGTCTGCAGCATTTGACACAATAGACCATGATATATTACTTCACCGTCTCCAGCATGCATTTGGCATTCATGATACAGCCTTACTGTGGTTCAAGTCCTACTTGGTCAACAGGACACAAATTGTGTCTGCAAATGGAATACACTCCAGCCCAGTTGATCTATGTTGTGGTGTTCCACAGGGGTCTGTTCTTGGACCTGTTCTGTTCATTCTGTACACTCAGTCACTCTCAAGTGTCATAGATCATCATCCAGTGTCTCACCAATTGTACGCTGATGACACCCAAATATACAAATCTAGCCGCCCAACTGAAGTTGATGCTACCATCCAAGGTATAGAGAGGTGCATTTCTGATGTGAAATCATGGATGACATGTAACAAGCTGCAGATGAATGATGATAAAACTGAGGCCATTCTGATCACAACACAAAGTCTTTCTCATTCACATCCTTTACCTCAAACAATAAATATCAGCAACACCAACATTAAATTCACACAATCAGTACAAAACCTAGGTGTTACTCTGGACAGTATTCTCACATTGCACCAACATGTCATGAACATATGCAAGGTTGCATATCTTGAGCTAAGATGCATCAGCTCAGTTCGCAAATATCTTTCAGTTGATGCCACTAAACACTTGTGTGTTCATTAGTACTTTCAAGACTGGACTATTGTAACTCAATTTTGTCTGGTTCATCTCAATATCTGCTCCAGAAACTTCAAAAAGTTCAAAACACAGCTGCTTGGATCATACTTAGAGTACCACGATCAGAGCACACCTCCCTGCTGTTCTGTACCCTACACTGGCTATCCATTCGATCCAGAATCAAACATAAAATTTGTTCTCTGTGCTACGTTTCACTGTCGGACTCTAGTCCAACATACCTATCCAACCTCACCAATGTATACACACCAGCAAGATACTTACACTCCTCTTCTGACAATCACATACTCATTATTCCCACTATGAAAACAAAGTCATATGGACAGCGTTCTTTTGCATACCAGGGCCCAACAACGTGGAATGAATTGCCCACTGAATTGAGACACAAAGACACAGTGATCACAGTCAAGAGGGCTCTCAAAACTCACTTATTTCGACTGCAAGAACAAACTTAAAGACCTAATAATGTTTCCTACCTTAAATATTCTCAGCATGTTTTTTTAATGTTTTCTAATTTCATGGTGTTTGTTTTTGTAATCAAATCATTATATGCTTTTTATCTTATAGGTGTTGTCTAATTTTGTAAAGCACTTAGAGCTTCTAAAGATTAGGCGCTATACAAAGTCCTCATTATTATTATTATTATTATTATTATTAATAATCCTATCCCATTATTTCACTATATATATATATCAATAAATGTTATATCACAATAAATCAGGCACATTACTTCAAGGAAAACAGCTAAAATTCTATGCAGCACCAAGTTTGTACAATGAGGTAGTGTTATTCAGTCAGAACTCTAACATGGCACTGCAAGAAATCTGTAAATTCAAAGGGTCTGGTTTTATATATAAAAAAACAAGATTGTCCCAATTTTGTACACTTATCAGGTTGGCTAATGAAATGATGTAACACATTATGAGGATGAAATGATGTCATGATAAACATAAGTCACAATGTCTCATGGGTTAGTGTTCTGTATTGTGACTATAATAGTGCGGGTTTGAATCCTACCCTTGAATCATCTTGAGTCAGCTACTGTGGTATGTTCCTTAGCAAAGCACTTTGCTCAGTTCCTAACCTTTACCTACTTGTGTTACAGTGCTGTAAAATGGCAAGCCAAACAGTTTCATTGGCTGACTGAGCTACACTTCCTACACTGACATCTGTTAACAAAGTGATGCTTAATGGCATTCTTCAGTATAGCTAAAGTAAGTATATGAGTCATGTCTGCAGATATGACATTATGTTTGCAGAATATGACTTGTCTCATTGAAATATATATAAAATATAAATTCAATTCTGAATTTAACTACATTAAAATAAAGAATAAGCACACACATTTACTTCCTAAAATATGAAATCTAATTTATCATAGATATAGAAAATATATGCTGCTAATTATAAGCTGTAACTTTATAGGAGACAAATGCAATCTGCAACTAATTAGGAATAAAAAAGATTCAATCTGAGTTGATTTTACTTGCCTTAAGTAAAGTATCCATGGAAATGACATTACTTTTATGAATATGATTCACCTCGTTGAAATGTATAATAAATTAAAAATTAAGCAATGCATTTGACGATAGAAAGAAATTACACATTGAATGAGGAGTGACATATTGAATCAATGGCAGAAAATTAGTCATTGACATTATATATCGATGTAATGCAATATATACACTGAACAATATCATGATATATCAATGTAATTCAATATATACACTGAACAATATCATGATATATCAATGTAATTCAATATATACACTGAACAATATCATGACATCAAAGTAATTCAATATATACACTGAACAAGATCATGATATATCAATGTAATTCAATATATACACTGAACAATATCATGATATATCAATGTAATTCAATATATACACTGAACAATATCATGATATATCAATGTAATTCAATATATACACTGAACAATATCATGATATATCAATGTAATGCAATATATACACTGAACAATATCATGATATATCAATGTAATGCAATATATACACTGAACAATATCATGATATATCAATGTAATTCAATATATACACTGAACAATATCATGATATATCAATGTAATTCAATATATACACTGAATAACAGTATGACTACCTTGGCATGAAGTTAATGTACAACACAGATGATACTACAGTATGTATTATTATATGCTCATTTTTTTCTCCGTTAACTTTACATTGTCAGAATTATTCAGTATTTTACGGTATTGCACACCTTCATATTGCACTCAAGTTCAGGACACGTCTGCTGAATGGTGTATTAGGAACTACTTTGTAAACAAATCATGTACACTGGTGTAGCAGGCACTTTACATTTTGATTGATTAAATTTGTTTCTGAATAAACGAAAGTAGATGTTTCATGGACTGCCACATACCAGCTGCTTTGCTACATTCCATGTTAACATTTTTGATACATTGTTTCAGATTTGGTGATAGATGCCAGATTTCATAAACTTGCTGGGTACCTACAAATAACATGTAAGTTACAAGGCATAATGTAACTGTCTCCTTTAACTGGTAACAAGAATGGCAAAAAATATACTTACAGTTTTACATCCTGAATTTCTTCAAAATGTTGTTGTTGTTGTTCTAGGGTTTAACACCATTTTTCAGCACAAGATAGGCCATATATGGCAGCCAGTATAACTGGTGGAGGAAGAACCCTGGAAAACCCAGGAAAGAACCACCGACCCACGAGAAGCTACTGGCAGGCTTTCCCACGTACCCACGCTAGCCGAGCCTTGGACTCGAATATACGCAGACAGAGGTGAGATGGCAGTGATCCGGAATGGTGAGCGCTTTAGACCACTCGGCCACTCGGGGCCCCTTCTTCAAAATGTACTTTCTTAGTTCTGCAAATCTGAATTACGAGCCATGTCATGGGTTCTCAAGCTTGATTATGCATTTTGAAATTGTACTGTAATTTTGACTATATTCCAAGAGCAATAACATCCTCTTTACTGCACTCAAAATGAAGTAAACATTATATTCTATAGCATCTTTTTGATAGTTGAAATTGAATGACTTCATAGTTTTCCCACATTGTGATTTCAACCATTCAGTGACAGAACAGAAACACACTTGCAGATGTCAACCTGCTGCTCTGTTGAAATCCATTGTACTTCATGTAGAATTGGCACATAAATCCAGTCCATAATCACGAAATTTCATGGAAACAACAAAAATAGCAAAATCTATTCATTCCAGATCAAATGGAAAAGTTGCTGCAATGCACATTCATTCACAATATGACTCCAAATTTCAATTTTAAGTAGACCAAAATGCCATTTAATTTCTAAAGTTATGTCTAATGCATGACTAAGTTCAAATTTATGTGGGCAGAGTTCAGTGAGCATTAATAATGTTGTTGTTGTGTAATGATGAATCTGCACTTGTGTATTTAATTTGGAATACACCATACATTCAGTTACTTTGTTTCGTGTAGTGTATTTTTGTTTACATAATTAAGCCTTAGGTAGAATAAGAAAATGAGCATATAATAAAAAGGTTACTGCATTTGTATGGGAAAATATAAACTCGTTTTGTTGGGTGGATATACTGCATTCCCAAGGTCGTGCAGTATTTACATCTGAAAAACTCATTCATATTTTCCCATACAAATGCAGTAACCTATAACCATAAACTATTAAGTTATGAAAAATTATAAAATAGTATCATATTGACTTTGATTTACAAGTTTTATTAAATTAATCACACTTACCCAGAACATGCTGTGTGCATATATATTGGTACTGCATTATGCGTATATGACATTTTTTTATGTCAGTATTTTCAAATGACAATAAATTTACTTCCTACAATATAAAATCAAAAATCACCATAGACAGAACATTTACATTGTTACATATAATGTGTAACTTGAGAGGACAAAAATCAATCTGCAGTTGTGCAATTAATTGTAAATAGAGAGTCTTAATTTGAGTGGACGTTACATATATCTCAATGTCTCATGCTCCTAGAAGTTTTTCAAAATACACTACAAAATTATTTACTGGTGATTTTACTTCTAAAGAAATCAACTGCAAACTTTATATATATATATATATATATATATATATATATATATATATACACCAGTTTAAACTTTATATGTTATTATTTTTTCATCCTTACTACATCTATTATTGTTTATTAATACTTCTTAATCTGAAATGAAAATGTAATTAATATTATTTTTTCTTACTTCATATTTAGCATAGAAATATATATATATGTGTGTGTGTGTATATATATATATACACATACACACACACACATATATATATACACACACACAAGCACACACACACACACACATACATATACACACACACACACACACACACATATATATGCACCAGTTTAAACTTTATATGTTATTATTATTTCATCCTTACTGCATCTATTATTGTTTATTAATACTTCTTAATCTGAAATGAAAAGGTAATTAATATTATTTTTTCTTACTTCATATTTAGCATAGAAATATATGAAGAAAGTAATCAAAGCCATAATAACATATGCACTATGGAAGTAATCAAGAGTCAAGATCACATTACCAGCACGTGTCACCTGTCATATTTTTTTTATTGGCTTCTGATAGGATTAGTTTGATGAGATTGATTATTAGACAACCACAGTTATATTTACTGGCATTTGTTTGTGAATCTGTTTTAATAACAGATTGTTATATAATATTTATTTATAGACTTAATAAATAAATGAATAAATAAATAAATAATAAATGAATAATATATTACTTTTACTGAATAAAACTCTTATTACTCTGTATTGGTATCTGGTGATGAGAATTTACTCATAACACGAACAGTGATCATCTTATGATTACAAATTTTTTTTTCTTGGATTGTAAGACCTAATATTAAAACAGTAATTTTGATGTTGTTTTAGCATAATTTTACATTATTATAGTGCAAATTTAAATTATTATAACATGATTTTATGTTATCATAACCACATGATTTTACATTATTATACTATGATTTTATGTTATTATAATGCTATTATAGTTTTCATTATTAAATGCTCTAATTTTTGTGTTTGAAAGCACTTTCAGGACACAGTCTGATCTGAATATACCTCAGAATAAGGTTTCCTCACACAAAGACACAGTGATCCAATTCAAGAGTGCTCTCAAAACTCACTTATTTCAACTGCAAGAACAAACTTAAAGACCTAATAATGTTTCCTACCTGAAATATTCTCAGCATGTTTTTTATTTTTTAATGTTTTTCTAATTTCATGGTGTTTGTTTTTGTAATAATATTATTATATGTTTTTTATCTTATATAATAGGTATTGTCTAATGTTGTAAAGCACTTAGAGCTTTGAAAGATTAGGTGCTATACAAAGTCCTCATTATTATTATTATTAGACAGGTCACTTTAATAACTCCCATGAAAAGCATTACAAGGAGAAATTAGCAAATTCATTAAGTTTGTGGGTGTCAGTGTTCTTGGCTGTGCTAAATGCTAATTGGTTATGGAAGGGTAATTTTACTGTGCAAA
Source organism: Sinohyriopsis cumingii (assembly GCA_028554795.2). Taxonomy (NCBI): domain Eukaryota; kingdom Metazoa; phylum Mollusca; class Bivalvia; order Unionida; family Unionidae; genus Sinohyriopsis; species Sinohyriopsis cumingii. The sequence goes on from CM068824.1 coordinate 69,884,285, forward strand.
CTGACATATCATTGCTTGTTGGAATCTTGAAATCTAAAACAGTTGGTAACTCACACAAAAATAATGAATTCACAGTATTTTAAGGCAATAGCCATAGAAAATTTAATTTAAAAAAAGATAATCAAATTTTGATTTATGCATTTCATACTTGCTGCTATTCATGCAATTTTACTTGTTCCTAATTTTATATTTTTTAAAACTTACAAGCACACATAAAATAAATAACTTATTAATTCTAACTGCTATAATGATTTACAGCAAAATTTAAAGCAGTGCACACTTAACATCATGGGATGAGTGAAAAGTACTCCTTAGACTTTGTATAAATGTGATCATTGCAATTTTGACTTTGGAAAAGTTTGTCCCAAAATAAAAGCAATTTTAAAATATTAAATTTTGAAATTTATATGTATCTTCTTGAAACATCTACAAAATGCCATTGTGATGATTGATAAACCTGACAAACCTACTCAGTACAGCAGTCAGTAGTTTTGCATAACTTAGAGCAAGTTTCAGTAAGGTGCAATGAAATAATCACGTAATAATTTTGTTGACATGGAAGCCATGAAATTTGAAAGATTATAAGTGTGGCCTGATGAAGGAAAAGCTACATTAAATTCAACTAAAATGTTTCAGAAACTGTTGTTCCACAGTTCATGGAGGTCAGTGACCTTTTGCTAGATCTATCAACTCAATGTAATGGCCTTTTCTAAATTGCTGGTGGCAGCAATCACCACTATCACTGTGAGCAATTTTAAATTTCCTTTCCATATGATGTCCAATAAATGTAATTGTCACCTTTCCTGCTGTTGTTTTCTATGGCCATGTATCTGAATATTCCTTTTCTAAACTTGAGTGACTGTCAAGACCTATTAAGTGGCTGATTTTCCAATTTTTTTATGTTTTCGATTTTTTTGAGATATTTTTTCCCAATTATGCTTTAATGTAAAATCAAAGCTTTATCATGCATTCGTTTTTATATGTAAATTATGGGCAATTAAAGCATCAAAAGCTATTCTGTAAAGTTAATCAGAATTCCCAACCAACTCCACTGACTCTAATATGAAACCTGGATCCAGACAAAACCCAGACAAGGCAATACTCAGATTTTACACAAATGATATTAGTATTTTCGGTTACTTTGATACTCTTTTCCAAATCCATAATTTATGGATCTTTCCTAAGTAAGCCTTTAGATTCAATCATACAAGATGTGTAGATGTAAAAGGATGACATGAATAATGAGACGTTTGTTTCTTAGTAAAGATTAAATACATTTTTATTTTATATTATAGAAATTAAACCTTACAAAAAGTTTTAGATTATGTTTTATTTGCTTCCTTCAAGCAGCCTCATCAGTATCAACTAAAAAGTGGCATTAATTACTCAGCTAATATGCCGAGAATATTTTATAAAGTGTCATTATAACAAAAGTCCATCAAAGGGAAATTGAACTGTTCAAAACGATTTTCCAGGACTTCAAGATAAAACCATTTCTTCCTTAAACTGCATATGTCTGATATTTTTCAGCAATAACAAGAGTTTCAAATTAGCTGTTGTGATGGTCATATTGGAGACAGACTGGGACCCTTTTCATTTTAAGATCAAGCAGACATTATTAGACGTCATTTGGTGAAAACCCCATGTCAATATGACCATCCATTATTGGTGAGAAGTGACAGCATGATTTTCAAGACAGTTGTCATAGCAGAAATATTAGATGTACAACTGGCACCATTTTCATATGGAATGAACTAGGTATCATAAGAAGTCTCTTGGCAAAAACCTCATGTTGATATGACCATCCATCTAAAATGAGTAGAGACAGCAATATTTTCAAGATGTGGGGTCTGTTTGGGACCAGCTAGAACCAAATGAACTCTTCTGATGAAAATCCAATGTCAAAATTACTTTCCATTTAAGAGAAATAGTGATATGATTTTCAAGATGATCAGATTGGCACCATTTTGAATGTTGGGCTAACATCACAAGCAGTCTTCTTGTGAAAACCCCATGCTGATATGAGGAATAACAGTAAAAAGAATTTAAAGATGGCCACCATACTGAATGTCAGATTGGTTCCATTTCCATTAAGGACCAACATCATAAGAAGTCTTTTGGCAAAAGCACAGTGCTAATACATATATCTAGTCATCTTGGTGACAACAAGATTTTCAACATGACCATGGTGTTGGCCTTTTTGGAGGTTAGATTGACACCATTTTCATTTATGACCAACTAGCCAACATTAATATTATTTCAGTAAAACCCCATGTTGATATGACCATTCATTCTGGAGAAATAGTGATAAGAGATCTGAGGGTCATTATTTTCATTTAGGATGAAACAGACATGATAAGAAATCTTTCAATGAAATCCCTTTGTTGATTTGACCATGTTGTAGCAGTTAGGACAAATAGACATAATAAGAAGTCTCCCAGTGAAACCCCATATGATAACAGATGGACTGACAACAGACCATATTCCCATAAGCTCCCCTGGTCTATGACTAGTAAAGCTAATACTACTAACATTAATAATGTGAATGGAGGATGGAGATGAGTCCTTCAAAGGGACTGACAATTTACTGGCCAAAAAGAATATGTAGTAATCCAAAAAGTCCTTTTCCTTCCGTATATCCTTTTTAATTGGCAAGTATTGAAACTGTCTTAGATATGCTTGAAAACCTCCACAAAATCAAGCAGAAGAAATTTAAGTCATCTATGGTCTGCATATTGAGCCCCTTTCTAAATGTTTAGTAAACTGGTAGGATGTATCAATATATGAAGTAACCTGACTCTGTGGCCAACTGCACTTAATAAGTGACCACATAAAAAATGTGAACAATGGGGTTAATCTGCCTGGGTGTGGTCATATATATATGTAAGGCCAGATGGATTCATGGACATGTATAAAGACATCAAAATGATCATTATTTCAAGCTTCTGCCAGGATAGCCTCAAAAAAATTTCAATATGCTAGAGTTATCATATAATAGATGGATAATTAAACTCATCTCATATACTGTCAATGTACCCAAATGTCAAATTTGATTAAAACCATATTAACTAGTTGCCTGAACTGTTGTATAATCGCAAGTCATTATAGATCACCAACCAAAGTTATGACAATTTAACTGGCATTCTGTCAACATATTCTTCTGGGTAAACACGTCATGATTGACAAAAATTACACCATGCAAACAAGATCCAGCTCACAAGCCATTGCAAATAAAAATCTTTCTACAGAGCATTGCAAATTAAAGCATCCATCCTTACATACATACAGGGTCCTGTATTCCTAAGCTCACTGAAGTACAAATTCTAAGAATTTAACTTTGAACTTGATTCCAAGGTCAAATAGGACTGGTTACCAATTTTGTTCATAACGATATGGAAATATCAGGATACAAAATTTGATCAAAATCTATTTCTATTTAGTAAAGTCTCAGTGTTCTGAAGAAAGTTCAAACAGACTAGTATCAACTGAACAAGTCCCTGGTGGAAACTCATTGATAAGACCATTCCAAAGAGAAGTTTGGATAAACATATTTTTAAGATGGCAAATGTGGAAGCCTTCTTGTATATCAGATTTGCACCATTTTCATTGTGATTAATTACATTTTAACAACAGCATTTTTGTGGAAATGTCAAGTATAAAAAGGGGTTGCGATTACAAGTTATTCAAGATGGCTACTTTGAAGGCCATATTTAAGGTCCCATTTTCACTATTTTTATTTAAGAGTCTTTCTGTAAAATTCTATGATGACATGAAAATCTATTCTGAAGAGGAGAGACAACAAAACTATCAAAATCATCACCATGCAGCTCTGCTGGAAGACAGATCTGTACCATTTTCATTTAGGATGCACTGCATATCACAGGAAGTACTGTAGTGAGAATCCATGTCAATACAACCATTAATTACTGTTATATGACAATCAATTTAGAAGGTGCAACAACACGACCTACAAGATGGCCACTGCAGTAGCCATGTTAGTGGCCAGATCTGCAATATTTTTTATTAAGAAACAACTACCTAATGCAAGAAGCATAATTTTAAGTGCAAAACTGATGTCAATAAAATAATACCTTCTGGAGAAGTAATTACAAGCTTATCAAGATGACTGACACAGATCAGTGCCATGGTTGACATTTTGGGGCTAAATCAATATCAAAAATGAAATATTGCAAAACAAACTTCATGTGGATATGACCATCCATTCATAAGGAGCAGCGGTAAGTAGATTTTCAAGATGGTCATCATGGCATCCATACTGGATGATGAAGGGGTGCTTCTTTCATTAGGACTGCATGATAAAACTGTGACAACGATTTAATGAATTTTAGGGGTAGGACAAACAACCAATAATTGACTCGAGCCACTAGATAGATAAAATATCATCATATAGGTCCTTCAGACCTTTAATCGATAAAAATAATGATAATAATAATAACAATAATAATAATAATAATTACATTCCACTGAAATGAAGATAGATTTGGTTGGCGGCCTCTCTGTGGTTTCCGAATTGTTCCCTTCACACTCATAGTATCCCTCATCAGATAGCTGTACATTGGAAATCCATAACTCCTGTCCAAAACTCTTTACAGAAGCCCTATCAGGAAGTATCCCATTAATCTTTGACCAGGACACCTTTGGTGTTGGACTGGAAGAAAATCCTCATACATTATAAAGTAACCACACTAAATATGAGATCTGCATATTTGGTTTTTTTTAATTTTCAGTTACTGTAAAACTATCAATGACATTATATATCGATGTAATGCAATATATACACTGAACAATATCATGATATATCAATGTAATTCAATATATACACTGAATAACAGCATGATATATCAATGTAATACACTACATATCATATATCAATGTAATGCAATATATACACTGAACATTATCATGATATATCAATGTAATGCAATATATACACTGAACATTATCATGATATATCAATGTCATGCAATATATACACTGAACATTATCATGATATATCAATGCAATTCAATATATACACTGATAACATCATGATATATACACTACATATCATATATCAATGTAATGCAATATATACACTGTACATATCATGATATATCAATGTAATTCAGTATATACACTGAACATTATCATGATATGTCAATGTAATTCAATATATACACTGAACATTATCATGATATATCAATGTAATTCAATATATACACTGAACACTATTATCTGCTGACTGATGTAACAGTCACACATTTAAAATACAATAAAAATTCAGACTTTATATTTTAAAAAATTGAAGGCAAACATGTTCTTATTGTTGTTTTTTATTTTGTATCTTGCTTATCTTGTACATTGTATTTCTATAAAAATGAGCTGTAAAACATGAAAAAAATTTGTTCTAAATTATGTTTGAAAGATAATTCAACATATAAATAAGAAAACAAATATAACATAATATGGCAAACTTATTTTATTTAAATAATAATAATAAAATTATGATAATATCATCTTTTAAACAGATATCGTCATATTAAGTCATATTAAAATGTTACAATCTTGTTTGCAATATGCAGTTCTAATTAATACAAATTATGTTTGATATAAAAAAGATGTAATCACCAATTACATAGCTAGACTCTGCAATGTATTAAGCAGTCTACAATAGTTCACATAAATTATCGTAATAAAATAAATTCAGACTAAACTTTTATTTTTTATAAGTTGGTCCATGAAGTATCCTGTATACTCAGAAGTCTGAGGCAACTGCATAGACACAGATCAGCTATCATACAATACACCAGATCAGCTAATAATATAATACACCAGCAGATCAAGGTCTATGCAGTTTGTTAGGTGTAATCAGCAGAACAAGCATAGACCCTGATCTGACAGCACATAATGTGGTGGTAGATCAAGGTCTATGCAGTTTGTTAGGTGTAATCAGCAGAACAAGCATAGACTCTGATCTGACAGCACATAATGTGGTGGTAGATCAAGGTCTATGCAGTTTGTTAGGTGTAATCAGCAGAACAAACATAGACCCTGATCTGACAGCACATAATGTGATGGTAGATCAGGATCTATGTAGTTTGTAGATGGCCCTGATTTACAGCAAGTTTATAAGGCAAGCGTGATTTTTACTTAATACAAATTTGCCCCCATGACCAGGAATAAAAGTCACAAAACAATAAAATGGTAATGGCAATATGAAAGAAGAGTTGCTATGATGTGTGGATACAAGTAAGTTTTCTTTCAAATACCATTACTCATAAAACCTGATTTCTACCTCCAGAAATGAAAACCATCCTATGCTCCCAAAAATAGAAACTATGAGAGAATCTTTGATCATGATACCAAAGCAATGAATTGTAGTTTATAATAATAATAGTTTTAGTAGTAATAGTAGTGGTGGTGGTAGTAGTAGTGATTGTGACTATAGTTGCTGTAGTGTAAACTTATTAAGTAATTTTTGTTTTAGTCTAGGTTGAAAATATCTTTTTTTATTTATGTTAAATTTATGACTTAAAATACAAATGTGTTACTGGATATTATTTTATCCTAGTCTCTATCACGTTCATAACAATGCATGTTATCTTAGGTATAGTAAAGCAGGAAGTTAGAATGGTTCCCTGACATTACCTACAGCAACACTAGAACTGAAATTTGGTTTAATCTCCAATTTTACCCTTTTGTAATGTAATGTAGTATAAAGGAAATAAACAGTATGTAATAACCCCTTTAATTTCTAATTGTCTTTTATTAGAATTGTCTTCAGAATAGTATGTTTTAGTAAATTATGTTTCCCTGAGAATATCTGATCGCATTAACACTTGGAAAGATAAGAAACATTGAAGTTCCTCTACCACCTGAATCCTGACCTCAGCAATAAAATGAAAAATTGCAACTTTCCCATCTATATAAAGGCAATGGGGAAAAAAGCTCTTACCGTCAACCCCTTGTCACACCAAGTGGATACCCATCACACAAAATTTTACCAGATTTTAAGCTGTACAATACAGAAACAAGAATGCTTGCATTTGCAGAGGTCTTTGTTAGGATTCAATAGCAATGTGGTTGGACAAATATTCATGGAGAAACATAATTTACTACAAAATGTGCTTTCTTCATTGAATACATTCCCCAAAAGTATTACTGTTAGCAGAAGTGTTAATAGGAGAAGGAAATACTTCAGTCACCTGCATCTAACTTCTGCCATGGGTACCCTTCAAGAAAAAAACTTCTTCTAACATGAAGGAAGCACAATCTTTGGTCACGTACCATGTGACTTCAGTACACAGATTAAAGGACAAGAGTTGATGTTTTATAATAATAAACATGATTCCATCTAAATGACCAATGCTCTGCTGTCCTGAATTTTTCCTCCAAGATAAGACCCTTTCTTTAACTGCTGAGTGTTGAAACTATCTCTAGTATTTGGATAACATGATTTTCAAACTGGCTTAGTTGTGCTTTGCAATACTGGATGTCAGATCAGAACCATTTTTATTCTGGGCCAGCAAGAGGTCACAAGAAATCTTTTGATGAAAAACCCATGTCATATGACCATCCATTCTGGAGTAGGAGTAACAAGATTTTGAAGATGACCACTGTGTCAGCCATACTGGATGCCCAAGCATCACCATTTTCATTCATAACCAACTAGTCTTTACAAAGAATGTGTGTATAGTACATGGCAATCCTCAAAGTAGTTTTTAAGAAGTACCAGTAACAAACTTGTGCTAATGGATGGATGGACAATGGATGACAAATTTAACTAGCCATCCCATGAGCTCCTCTTGTCTGTGACCAGTGGGACTAAAAATCCAGGTGAATCCAATGAAAGTACTAAACCCATATCCATGAGGAAGTTGGGCAGGTATCAACTGGGTCTATTGGTCATCTGTGCCACAAGCCACTGAACCCACCAGATTCAATACTCATCAGAACTGAGCATCAACAAAAGTCAGTAGTGATGCTAACATATATTAATAACCAAAACTACAAGGACTTTCTAGATGGATGGGTTGAATTCAAAAAAGATTTTCTTAGATACCAATAGGCTTTGCTGACTGTATCTCTGTCAGTGAAAACTTAAAATGGTAAACATCAGCTGATGGGTAGCGATGGGTAAGAGTTTCTTCCCTTTGTGTATATGGTATTTATTTTATTTCAAAGAGGATTGGATTCAAGAGGTAGGGGAGATTATTTCTTAATTTCAATGTTATGGAGAATGCACTAAACACAGATTAATCTGATATCATTATTGTTTGTGTATTTGTTTTCTCTTTGCATTCTAGGACAAACAAATACCAGTATTGTAACGCTGTTTGTGGCAGTAGCTTCACTAAGGCTGTCCTTCAGGTTAGGATTTACCCAATCAATAAGAGTAACATCTATTAATAGTAAGTAGATCTGATGGCCAGCACTGATACAAGGTCATATTCTGTTGACCTTGTGATTCACCAATGAAATTAAAATTTCTGAAAGTGAAAAACATCATGTGGTATGTATCATTACTAATGCATGTAATAACTATCCTTAACATGAAATATGCAACACTTCATCTAACAGGCTATTAAAATTAAGTGGAATGGGAATTCCAAAAGGTCCTAAGAACAGGATTTTTTTTCTGTGACTGTCAGACCAGGTCCATTAAGTTTTCAATTTTAATCAGATCGGGATTTATCAGAGTATAATAGCAGATTATGACCTAGTTTGCTATTGACTGATTACGGCAGGTCAGGTAGGGCTTCTTCAAACAAGAAAACAATTACTTTGGCTTCTCAACTCATTTACATTTGAGCAAATTATAAACTATTGTAGTAAAACATTTAGTGATATAGGTTGACATGAGCATTAGTTTAATGCAAAGGCAAAGTTTTATACCAGAAAGTGACTTTTTCACCTCTCTCACAAACCAGGAGTGTGTCTGTGAAGCCCAGATTTATAATGTGAATAACAGACATTGAGTAACTTTGATTTACAAATGTTCAGGAAAGTATAATGACTTTGACATAAAATTATTCTTTTAGGTGTTTTATGTGTTGATTCTCATTCACACGTAACAGTTAACCTGTTGAGAAATAATCTATCAAAGATAAAATGTGCAGTCATTTAATATATGGGAAATTAATATCTTTATTCCAGCTTTCATCTGCATTAACCAGAAAGTGTCTTCTCCATAGGAGAATATATATGAAATGAAGAAAAAAATCTACAGATATATATATATATATATATATTGCATATGTAAGTGTTCATGAGACATTCTTTGGTTGTAAGGGTGTAGCACTAACAGAGATGTATCCAATTTTCAATTTTAGGACTCCAAAATAAACAGTATCCATGAAATAAAACACTATTTAGATAAAATCACTAGGAGTAAAACATAAGTCACAGATACCTACCTGTTTTATGTTGTAAGAGTGCAGTAAAGATGCATCATCTCAGTAATTTTTAGGATTTTTTGAAAGATTAGTAGCTATAATCAAGCCAAAAAAATTGTGTACCATGATTAACCATTGCCAGTTAAACATTTTATATATACATGTATGTATATATATATATATATATATATATATATATATATATATATATATATATATATATATATATATATATATATATATATATATATATATCCCAATTACCATTTATGTTGACTGCTCCATTGGCCAATTGGTAAGAGCAGCATCTGCCCCAGATAGGGGAAGTTGCAGGTTTGCACCCGGACCTAGTCATACCAAAGACTTGCTTGGAGCTCAGCATTAAGAGGTTAGTGTTAGGACAGATTGGCTTGGTGTCATGATAATGTGACTGGGTGGGACATGATGCTGTGACATGTCTGCAGCATGAAGCCCCAGTGCTAGATATCACTATAAACTGTCACACTGCAGACATAGCAATATGACTGAAATTTTTTTAAAGCTACATTAAAAATCTAAAACATGGACATACACACACACCTTTTATTTTGAAATAGTATGGCACTAAAACAAATACACTCAGTCATTAGCATAAACAGTGCCAAGATAATGAGTTTCAGCAATTAGCCTGAATAAAATTACTGAAGTGTGAAACTTAGATCACAGAGACATCTTTTTTTGTAATAAGGGTGCAGTAGTTTTATATGCATCCCCTTGTTACCAAGTTCCATGACTCTGTGTCGGACAGTATACAGTATACAGTAGTTTTATATGCATCCCCTTGTTACCAAGTTCCATGACTCTGTGTCGGACAGTATGTATACAGTAGTTTTATATGCATCCCCTTGTTACCAAGTTCCATGACTCTGTGTCAGACAGTATGTATACAGTAGTTTTATATGCATCCCCTTGTTACCAAGTTCCATGACTCTGTGTCAGACAGTATGTATACAGTAGTTTTATATGCATCCCCTTGTTACCAAGTTCCATGACACTTTGTCAGACAGTATGTATACAGCATGCAAAAAAATACAGGTATTCATGCCCTAGAATATCAGTTGTTCAGATAATCAAATTTAATTAATAGGTGATTTGAATTGGGGGGGGGCATGGAGTAGTCAGTAAGAGTGCACATTGGATACATGGTGCTAGGATGATTCCAGTCTAATGGACTAAAGTCTCGCTATCTGCTATTGCAGGCAATACAATATAAAGGCAACTTACTCTCCACCAAATATACACTTTATCTTCATTTCTTGTCCAACAAGAAAAAATTGGTTTGATGGGACAGTCCATTGTTCATAGGCTGCTATTCTCTTTCCTGAGACTAGAAAATTATAAAATGGAAGAAAACATATTATATATATTGGAAAAAATCACTCTAACTTAGCAAGGAAAATTCCTTGCCCAATTGCCCTATGGCAACTTTTAAACTTTTATGTGTAAAAATGTTGTTTTTTTCAAGGGGGTAAAACTAATTTAAATTATGTAATACATACCTGCTACCGTTGCATCGCTCTCCTTTGATCGGAATGTAGTGCCCAGCCTAAGCTAATTATTCCATTCTCCAGTTAGGATTAGAGGGCCAGAGATGAAAACAACGTTATCACAGTCTGATTCTTTAGTCACAGCCAACATATGGAACAGCATCCTCTTTTGACTTGGAACAAGAGTATAGAACGTCAGAATAGGATGGGAGAAGGGAACCTTTACAACAGTAGCAGGTAAGTATTACACAATTAAAACTATTTTTACACACACACACAGTATTACATTATCTGTTACTATCACATTATTTAATTTACCATACAGGAGGGAGGCCAATGGGGTGGGGTGGGGGTGGGTAGTGTGATTAAGAGGCCAGGTCTGCAAATGGATCCAATAGCTGGAGGCAGAGGCCAGTGGCCGAAGCATAGATGAGGGAACAAAGCAACCTTTCTGCTGCCAGATGAACTCTTTTCCCCAAGAAAGTTTTCATGTAAACTGAAGCTCCGAACCATCAAGTGCAGGAGCAACAGAAGGTCTGGATGAGATGCTAATATATGAAGCAAATTCATTGATGTGGGTTTGGTCCTATGTGCAGGATAGATAGCCCACTTTATCTAACATAAAAATGAGTGTTGATATATCATCCTTCCCCTCTTGATGGTAAAATGAGCTATAATCTCCCTTGATGCAATGGCTTGATATTCATGATATACCACATCAGAGATTGCATTAGGTCCAGTCAAATACCTGGATGAGGTGTCCAGAACAGATGGGAATTATTACCAATATCTAATTCCTCATGAACGGAAGTCTGTTCTCGGTAATGCAAGCAGAGGGCTATATCAGAGATATTGATCCATCATGGCAAAACTGCGAGTAGAGGGACAAACCAATAAGAAATGTATTGCTGATTTGACCTGCCAACTGCCAAAGTAGTGAGGAAGCAGGACGTGTAAGATAGGAAAACTAATTAAGCTCCTGAGAGCAGTTCAGATGGCATCTCTTTCTGCCAGTTTAATATCCATGATAACTTTGGCAAGGGTGGAATTGAAATGACCAGAAGATCAGATAAGTCTTTGGTTTGTTTGATATCTTCTCTTCCATGATAGCACTGTAGTATGCCAGTGATCGTGGAATGGTTACGGTTTATTTGTGATTAGTACTAACTGTTTCTCATCGATGAGTCATAGAAAGTTAGCTATTGAGGTATGGATGTCAACATTGGTATAAAGACTGCTTTGTGCACTCCAGTCAGATTATATTTCATTGCCTTCATGTGCCTATAAATTGGATAGCCATAACACTTGAGGATACTCAGCAGCTAGTTGTGAAACCTGTTCTTTAAACATCCCATTGTGCAGGTTCAGTAATTCTGGGTTGGAGTGAAACACATGCCATTGTGAACTCTTTAAGTCAGATGAGGGAATATCTCAATTCTGGTGATTCTGTTGTGATTGATGAGTTTGATCCAATATTTTCCATTTGAGTGTAGTAATCAGGAAGAGGAGACACTCAGATTTGCTGATTCCTGTAGACTCCTTATGGATTTGAGTTGATGGAGAAGTGTATACATTCAGCCATTCCAGTCTATAGAAAGAGCATCAATTATTCAGTCCTTTTGTGTCCAGGATTGAAAAGACAAGGTTGCAATTTTGGCATTCCACCTTATCACCAATAGATCCGTCATACCAGTAGGTCTATTCCAATGAGTGTCTGTTGAACGAAAACTGACAGATGAAGAGACTACTTCATTTGTATTAGTTCGTTCTTGCAGAACAGTGAGTCTGCTAATACATTAACCAGCTTAGTAAATGTTGAACTTAACTGTGGATTGTCATGGAGGACACCACTTTAGAAAATCCCAAACAAGAAGGCAAAGGTCTGAGTACTTGTTCCACTTTGCTGCCTGAGGTGAGTCACCATGGTGAAGTTATCAGACAGAAAGAGAACTTCATTCTTATGTAAGTTCTCCAGCTACCAATAAGTAGCTTTCAAAACAGTTTCCATCTCAAAGATGTGGACATGTATGTAATGACCCTGAAGGGGTTACGCTTCTGTTGTACCAGTTGTACAAAATGGTAGGAGACTTGCTCCTCCAGCCTGCTGTGTTCAATCCATAGTGATCATGATTGCCTGAGGATGTGCTTGCAGAGGTATTGCTGACACAAGTCCAAAGTGGTTTCCTTGCCTTCATGATGTGAGAGTTGGCCCAATGGTCACAGGTTTGGTCTCCACTTGCACCACCTAATCATTTGTATGTGAGCCCAATAAAATGAACAAGGAATAAAATATCTGCTACTGCACTGAGCAAAACTTGGATGGCACAGAAATTCTATAGCAGATGGATTGCTCCAAATAGGCATGGAACCTTCCATTGCATCAATTCAAATCTTGTTCCTGAGGGACACATTCTTTTTATTTCAACATCGATTACAGACCTAGTTGACTGAATCTTAAATGGGTACAAGGTTGGAGATGTTCTTCTTCACAAGGAGATTGAGAGTGAAAGGAGAGTAAGATGTCTTGCTTCAAAATATAACTTGTCTGTTGCTTGCAGCCTGTTGTAGGTGAATCGTAGAAGCTCTGGAATCTGTTTGAGTGGGGGTGTGGAATCATGCCTCTTGCAAGTCCACACTGATTGCATAGTCTCTGCGATGGATGGTGTTAGGACCTGTTGTAGCATTCCATCACAAACTCAAGAGCATAAGAGAGTTGATTGAATGTGCTAATATCGGTTGAGGACCAACTGATAAGTGATGCACTGTAGCTGAAAGAACCCTAGTGGAAGGCTTGGTAGGTGTGATACTGAGTCCCCAGGAAACTATTGTTGGGTCCCCATGTCATCATGGTAAATCTTTCCCATTTAGCCATGAAAATTGGAGCCTTCTCTGAGTACCAGATTAGTGATAAGGGTGGGATTGGGACCTGTATGTATGTTATTGGTGATAGTGATTCTCTCACAGAATGCTGGTAAAAATGATAATATGACCTCCCTCTGACTCTTCCACTTAGCTTGGGAGTTTTTTTATATTATTTCGCCATGGAAAGTGCTCTTGAGGCTAGGATGGGGTATGGGATACTGAGCCATGTATCCAGTGCATAATTCTGATTTGCAAGACTTTAAGTGAAGCTTCTTACTCTTCTTTATTGTACAATCCAGAAAAAATATGGTTTGAACCCTTGTGTGCAAGAATATGGTTTTATCCTCCAAGCTATGATTGATTTCTGTCCATAATATGCAAGTCTGACATGTATTCAAAGGATGACATCCAGATGCATGTTGAGTCATTGTCAGACTGATCTTGCCCAAGGTCTAAATCTGCAAGGCATTGTTGAGCAGACCCTTTCATTATACATGCAGTGAGAGTCCTGTTTATAAATAAACTTGTGAATATCCATGCAGAATTACCCACTATGATAAATGCCTAAAAAAGTGTGCACATGACCTTTACAGGTATAATTAAAGCATTGCTATTATTAGTTAGAAAGTGGATGCTTACACTAATTCTAGTAACAATGACCATTAACACAATCAATACTGGAAAAATAAACTGTGTTTAATGGCACTGCTGCAAATAAAAGTTGTATGGTTAACATTGGAAGATGGATACATATGACTTGATGTGTGCTAATCTGGTTAAACTAAAACTGCATCATGAATATTTCATCCCAATATAACAGTAAAAGCAGAAGTTTGACTTACTCCCATTGACTTGTACAACAATCTCTGGACCAAAAACACTATCCCTCATGAATGTGTTAGTAACCATGCATATATATGCTTTTCCATCTCTGTGATCCTCAGGTATTACATTTGTAATGCGCAGCCTCCCTGAAAAATTTAGGTAGAGTACAGAATTAATTACTGATATCATGACTTGGTTTTCCCATGCTTTAGCATCAGGAATATTGTAATAACCTCCATCTGTCTGTCTGCCCATAATTCAGTTTCCTCCTGAACCATTCAGTTTCACCATCTGTAAGAGCCAGGTGTAGTTTCTGTACCCCTTCCTTTGAATCCCTGAGAGGGAGGAGTTTGAGGTCATATCTACAGTTACAGTTACAATTAAAATGAAATTCTGAAATATTGTTTGACTGAACATTATGCATGCAGTAACTGATTCAAAGTAGCACAAAATAATTTTACAAATTCTGGGTTATGTTTCATGGAACAAAGCTATGGATGGTTCTGGATTAAGTCCTTTTAGGATCCTATGCACTGAAAATATTATTGTGCCCCCCCCCAACATGTGAAACTCAGAAAAAGAATATAAAAAACTAAAACATTAGAAAATACCAGTGTTGCCATCATTCAAAATCAAAATACTTGTACATGCAGATAGAAATGGTCATAGGTAGTTCATTAAATTTTATTATCAACAATTGATTAGAATTTTTGTATGGTGCCCCTGTTGGGCTGGTGCCCTAAGCACATGCTTAGTGTGCTGGATGGGTAATCCAGCACTGGCAATGGGTGGGGTTTGGAGAATATGCTGTAAAACATTGTATTTTGCCTTGTCAAGAAATTCAGAACTAGGACTTATGGTATTTAATTTCTCCACTGAAATTTAGATTCAGGCATATGTATTTTGAGGTAGAATGTGTTTATTTCAAGTGCTGAATAACAATGAATCACGATCTGACAGATTTTTTGTACATTTGCTACAATCCTTGCAAATTTCATGTTGAAAATTCATAACAAAAAGGGACCTGGCTGCTTCTCAATCCACACTAACATCACTAATTTGTAACCGAAATCTGAACTTAATGAAACCACTGATAGTCATAAGTCATAATACATTACATCAGAAATAAAAATGCCTAATGCAGATTTAAAAGTAATTATATACTGATAGTTTTACTCAATGCAGCTCAAAACCAGTTAGATGCAAAACCAATGCTCTGACCTACCTTCAAAGTCCATGGATATTCTGCTATCATAATTAATGGTTGTCCATTGTCCATCAGGTTCCTTAAGAATCCAAGACACATCTGCTTTGGGGACACTCTCGGGTGGCACACAATTTAAGGTTAAGGAAAGCCCAGCTTGTGATCTATAAGTCTGAAAAGTAAAAGTGTATTATTATTATTAGTAGTAGTAGCAGTAGTAGTAGTCTTTAGAAGCGTCATCAAACAAACTATGTGAAAACACAACAAGTTGGGCAAATCTTATTTTGGGGCCCATTTGCTTGTGCAAACTAACTGAGCAAGTTACCTTGTCCAAACAAGCTATAAGGCTGAATAACTGGAAGTTTTTACATTGATATCAATTATCTTGAAGGTAAAGTTATTGGCATCAGTTTTATTCTATTTTTTTCATCCAATTTCTCATTCTTGTCTGTTCATTCTCTTCCAATCTGACTTATGCACACGTTAATACAGGGTTTCTTCTAACAAATCTAGTCTGATACATATGCCATTCTAGTAAAATCTGACACATATGCAATTCTAATCAATTCTGACACATGTTATTCTAGTGAAATATGACACATATTGCAATCAAATGAAATCTGACATATACCATTTTAGTAAAATCTGACAAATGTGCCACTCTAGTAAAATCTGACATGACATTCTAGTAAAGTCTGACACATATGACATTCTAGTAAAGTCTGACACATATGACATTCTAGTAAAGTCTGACACATATGCCAATCATATGAGTGTGTGTGTTTATGTATGATTTGGATTTTTAACATAGCTTTAACATTTTTTTAGTCATATCACTTGAATGGCTGCAGTGTGGCAGTTCATAGTGATGTGTAATTGTGAGGCATCATGCCGCAGATATGTTGCATCATGTCCCAGGACCCACCCAGTCACATTATCCTGACTCCAGGCTGACCAGTCCCAACACTAACCTCCTAATGATGAGTGCCAAGTGAGGCAGCTGCTTAAGTACCATTTTCTATACAACTCTAGTATGTTTCAGCCAAGGTTTGAACTCATGACCACCCTCATCTGAGGCAGACATTCCAACCACTTAGGCCAATGGAGCAGTCCCAGTTTAGTAAAATCTGACACACATGCCATTCTAGAGAACCTTACATATGCCATTCTAGTCAAATCTGACACATATGCCATTCTTGTAAAATCTGACACTTATACCAATATAGTGAGATCTGACACATATGCCAATCGAGTGAAATCTGACACATGCCATTCTAGTAAATTGTGACACATACACCATTCTAGTAAAATCTGATGCATATGCCATTTTAGTAAGATCTGACACACATGCCATTCTAGTAAAATCTGACATGCCATTCTAGTGAAATCTGACACATATGTCAAGCAAGTGAAATCTGACACATATGCCAATCTAGTGAACTCTGACACATATGCCAATCTAGTGAAATATCTGACTCATGTGCCATTTAATATATGCTTGGATTTCCATAAATTACTTGACTTCATTGCTTAAAACACTAATGTTCCCAATGCAAACTCAAAGTGCAAAAAAATTAAAGCTATAAAATATTTAATTGCTGTGATATGAAAATACAATCAGGCCACCTACATAAACATACAAACATGCAAATTAAATTTAGAGTGGTTTTTGCTAAATCAGAACAAAATGATTTTTTCAAAAAAGTGTAATTCCAAAATTGTAAAAAAATATTAAATTACTTATCTAATGGACAGAAAATTTAAATATTTTATCTAAATATGAAAACAGACATGCATGCCAAATTTCATTAGTCTACATCAAGTGTAATTTAATAGAACCAGATTCTTGTCAAAAAAGAAAATGTGTGAACAAGAAAATACCCAGTATGTTCAATACTAATGCCAGGGCCCCAAGTGGCCGAGTGGTCTAGAGTGCTCTCCATTACGGATCACTGCCATCTGGAATCCCTGGTTCCTGCATCACAAACAGCCATGTTCTTATTCGATTACATAGTTACTGATTTTGTAGACATTTTCAGGCAGTAAAAGAAACTAAGCCATTTACATGACTGTGTAAACATTTTTACCCCAATTTCAATAGTTGTTTTTCTTATGCAAGTGCAAGCTAGACTGACTTTTATTTGCAGGTCAGGAGTTTCAATAAAAAATAATGAAGCAAGAGAAGCTGAAAAACAAGAAGGTGGAGGGAGGAACAGGGGAAAAGCACATTGGTGCCATGAGGGATGGGGGCTTTATCCCCTCCATAAGTTAAAATGGTGATCATGTACCAACTCCAGTCAGACTGTCTTTCCTTGATGTGCAAGTTGTTTGAAATTTGTGTATATCTGTGTGTTATTTTCTTTTGTGTATAATTCATACTGTCATTTCCTATCAGGGTGTTTTCCATATATAATTCATGCTGTCAATTCCTATCAGGGTGTTTTCTGTATATGATTTATACTGTCAATTCCTATCAGAGTGTTTTCTGTGTATAATTCATGCTGTCAATTCCTATCAGGGTGTTTTCTGTATATAATTCATACTGTCAATTCCTATCAGGGTGTTTTCTGTGTATAATTCATGCTGTCAATTCCTATCAGGGTGTTTTCTGTATATAATTCATGCTGTCAATTCCTATCAGGGTGTTTTCTGTGTTTAATTCATGCTGTCAATTCCTATCAGGGTGTTTTCTGTATATAATTCATACTGTCAATTCCCATCAGGGTGTTTTCTGTATATGATTTATACTGTCAATTCCTATCAGAGTGTTTTCTGAGATTTTATGGGTTCCATCCTATTAATCAGAGAAACATTTTATCATACAGAATCATCAGGTTCATTAACACTGATATTGAACCACTCCAATATATGCATAGTTCTTTGAATGAAATGAATATCCCTTATTAGCTGACAGAAATCAATTTAAAAAAGGTTGAGAAATGAAGCGATGGGAAAATGCAAATTGCCATGTGTTACAATAATAAAGAAAATAAGCATGGGAAATACAGGTTGCCATGTGATAAATAAAGAAAATAAGCATGGGAAATACAGGTTGCCCTGTGATATATAAAGAAAATAAGCATGGGAAATACAGGTTGCCCTGTGATATATAAAGAAAATAAGCATGGGAAATACAGGTTGCCATGTGATATATAAAGAAAATAAGCATGGGAAATACAGGTTGCCATGTGATATATAAAGAAAATAAGCATGGGAAATACAGGTTGCCATGTGATATATAAAGAAAACAAGTACACTTAAGGCTAAGAGGAAGATACCATGTGGTGTGGGCAAAGCCCTGGGCAGAAATACTGTAAGCCTGCTTCACAGTAGGTTGTTCATATAAATTTACAATCTACTGCAATGGCATGACACTTTATTCAGACACTCTAATAATAATAAAGTGTCAAATTTCATGGTTCCTGATTTCAATGACTGTTTTGCTTTTAATCATAATAAAATGGACTTTGGGATGGTCACATTCACAGTGTTCCAGGAACATTTTCATTTTTTTCCCAGCAAATTTATTAAAAGCCATATGTCATGGTTGAGACAACATTCTTTGATAATGGAGTCATAAACCTCCATTACATGAAAGAGAGCACTTAATATCTTTTCTTTAGTTCAGCAGTTTAGGTTAGCCTAGCTGAAGAAGATGTAGAAAAAGTATACTTTTTAAAACCAAATAGTAACAAATGATGAGGGACCAATTGCTATATCGAGGTTCTTTACAAATGAGAGACCATGCAATACCAAGGCAATTTATTACAAGTGATCATACTATACCAAGGTGCAATATAATAATGGGCCATGCTATACTGAGGTAGTTGATAAGGAGGGACAATTCAAAACTGGTATACTATTATATAGACCATGCTTGACAGAGGAACTGTATAATGCAGGACCACACTAAACTGAGTTACATTATCATGTTGGACATTACTAAATCAATGCATTTTATAATGTGGGACCATATTAAACTGAGGTACTTTATGGTGTGGGACCACATTAAATGAGGCACATTGAAATGTGGGACCTTACTAAACTGAGGCACTTTATAATATTGATCTTGCTTTACTGAGTGATGTACATGTATAATGTGGGACCATACTAAACTGAGTCACTTTATGGTGTTGGACCACACTAAATTAGGCACATTAAAATGTGGGACCTTCCTAAACTGAGGCACTTTATGGTGTGGGACCACACTAAATGAGGCACATTAAAATGTGGGACCATATTAAACTGAGGCACTTTATGGTGTTGGACCACACTAAATGAG
This sequence comes from Sinohyriopsis cumingii, assembly GCA_028554795.2. Classification (NCBI taxonomy): domain Eukaryota; kingdom Metazoa; phylum Mollusca; class Bivalvia; order Unionida; family Unionidae; genus Sinohyriopsis; species Sinohyriopsis cumingii. Next base: position 69,904,379 of record CM068824.1, read on the forward strand.
GCACATTAAAATGTGGGACCTTACTAAACTGAGGCACTTTATAATATCGATCTTGCTTTACTGAGTGATGTACATGTATAATGTGGGACCATACTAAACTGAGGCATTTTGTAATGTGGAACAATGCTAAACTGAGGCACTTGATAATGTGGGACCAATGTTCTGATCAGGTCTATGGGAACACATTATGTGTGTGAACACCTTCTTTGAAAATTACCTTTCTTGGCTCTGGGGCAAACTTTCCCAGCTTTGCCTGCCTTAGTGTGACTATGATACTAACAGAGGTTCCATAATTATTGCTAGCAAAGCATTGATACATGCCCTCATCCCTGTCTTCTGGTCTGTTGAACACAAGGGTACCTTGATTTGGCAGCTGTACCACTCTCTCTTCCATATCTCTAAGGTTGAAATTCATCCTATTAAACAGCCAGGTGTAGCTAAAAAAACAATTTCCTCAATAAAATCCATGATATTGTATCATGTCCTTATAAATTTACAAATTTATTTGTATAAATTATTTATATTTGTTGCCACTGTTGTGGTCTTAACATGTGAAAAATAAAAACAAAATCATATCTAAAAATACTGATTTCCCATCAAGCAAGAAAGCTCTGAAATACTGTCAGCAAATAGGTATATTAATTCTACAAAGAAATAGTTTTTGGCCTAAATTTATATGATATATATATATATATATATATATATATATATATATATATATATATATATATATATATATATATACAGTAAAACAAATTACTGAATCAGATGTTCATATCATTAAGTACTGCTAATTGCTACAATTATACATATTTCTAATTCTGACCAACACACATTTTTTGTAATGTCACAACATCATATTCATTGATTTGAGCATTACAAGCATACATTATTTGCTATGTTACTATTATACGAAATCAGATTCTTGAAAAAAATTACTTGCCGATAAATCAAAACTAATTTTGTATTGATGGGGGCAGGGAAGGGAAGATAAGCCCATGATTTTATGTGATACTTTTAGCTAACTCCAAATCAAGAACTAGGAATAAAATAAAATAAAATCTTTTTAAGTAATATCACATCAGAATTATGCCATATTTGTACTACAAAAAAATAAAGTTACATTTTTACTTGTGGCTTTAACACTTATGAAAAAAAATTCAGGAACCTCATGAACAAAATAAATTTTATAATATTTTAATCAGAAGAAAGATCCCTAATTATTTAAGATTGAAACAATATTGAAGAGATTTCCCAAGGACAAATTTAAGAAGAGCTTCCTGCTGGACACTGGAAATGAAAGTTTTGCTTAATATAATTATTCATTAGGGCTGAGAACTTATTTTCTTAAGTCACTTGTCCCAAACTCACCCCACCTCATGACAGTGACCCAGGGGTCATATTTAAGAATATTTTAGATTTATTATGTATATTTCTGCTATGGTTGCATATATTAATTTTAATTACTTGAAAATGTCACTGTACTTGTAATTTTTGCATGCTTAACTTTTTACACTCCCCCTTGCATGGACCCCAGGAGCAGAAGCCAGGGGTGACACTACTTTCACAGAAAGTTCCCACAGGGGAATCATAACTACAAGGTTAAGAAAATCTGCACAATAATTAAAACAGGACAGGGTTTCACAATCTCCCTGATCATAACAATGATATTCAAGTTACCCTAAATGTAAATTTAAGATTATATAGGTTTATTCATGTTACAGTAGAATTTTTATCCCTTCAATTGTTAGATACTTTGTCTTATATTATTGCCTATAGTATATGTTATTTCATCCTGAAGAACAAATCGACTGTTGCAAGTCTGCCGGTAAATAAAATATCATAGCTATCTACATGTAAAGTAAAGTAGAGGACAGCTGCTAAGCATTTTGATAACAATGCTATAAGAAGTGAAGTTCTCATCAAGATTATCTTTCTCATTTTATGCATGCAACACTATGGAAAGATTGGTTTGGTTTTGTGGGGTTTATGTGATAGGCTATAAATGGCTGTCATTATGAAAAGATTGGTTTGGTTTTGTGGGGTTTATGTGATAGACTATAAATTGCTGTCATTATGGAAAGATTGGTTTGGTTTTTGGGGGTTTATGTGTGATAGGCTATAAACAGCTGTCATTATGGAAAGATTGGTCTGGTTTTGTGGGGTTTATGTGTGATAGGCTATAAACAGCTGTCATTATGGAAAGATTGGTCTGGTTTTGTGGGGTTTATGTAATAGGCTTATAAATGGCTTTCATTATGGAAAGATTGGTCTGGTTTTGTGGGGTTTATGTGATAGGCTATAAACAGCTGTCATTATGGAAATATTGGTTTGGTTTTGTGGGGTTTATGTGATAGGCTATAAATGGCTGTCATTATGGAAAGATTGGTTTGGTTTTGTGGGGTTTATGTGATAGGCTATAAATGGCTGTCATTATGGAAAGATTGGTCTGGTTTTGTGGGGTTTATGTGATAGGCTATAAACGGCTGTCATTATGGAAAGATTGGTCTGGTTTTGTGGGGTTTATGTGATAGGCTATAAATGGCTGTCATTATGGAAAGATTGGTCTGGTTTTGTGGGGTTTATGTGATAGGCTATAAACGGCTGTCATTATGGAAAGATTGGTCTGGTTTTGTGGGGTTTATGTGATAGGCTATAAATGGCTGTCATCATGGAAAAAAATGAAGTGATGTTAAGATGTACAGTGTATTGTTGTGTAAACTGTAACTAACTCTGTCCTTCACCATGTTTATCTAAAAGATAAAGCCAGGGCCTGCATGTTGTGCCCACAATCAAAATATTGCTGAAAATCTTTATCCAAAACCATCAACATGGATGACAAAGATGGCAGAGAGGTAACTGCTGTGTCAGCCTTCCTACTAACATGGGCCTGACAAAATGTCACACACCATTCAAATTCCTTTGCACAGGCTAATAAAGTTTCCATGACACAAGATGTCATAATTGGTTGGTGCAAACTTTTCAAAGCAATCTATCTATTCGTATTATTGTTTAATCAAAATGACAGAAAAATAATTTATTGCTTGATGGTGAAAAATCTTTTTGTCTTAGAAAAGGCTTTCAAGCTGTGACATTCTAGAGTCCAATAGAATTCCAGGGCAGGTGTTTTATCATAATTTAGGCTTAACCATGCTTACTATTATTATTTTTCAAATAAACAGAAAACTACTTGTATTGGTTGTCTGCTCTTGATAACATCAGATGGAAGTGCTCATCTCTGTCTAATTCAAAATTTACCTAAAATTGTGCCTTAGCAATAGATTTTGTTCTCTTACTGTTTTTGGTCCCACATGTAAATTAACTTTATCAAAAATATATTGTCTGTTTGCATAATAATTTTCTTCTGCTCAACCTAATGAAAACACTTTATGAAAAAATGCAAAACAAATTCTATAGGATGCAATAGTGTGTCAATAAATGTTTTTTTTCTTTCTTGATATAGGCTTTCTTTATCCCATGACTTTTATTTATTTTAGCAAAAAGAGCAAATATTATGTGCAGCCCGTGGATTATTAATCCAAGAATTATTAATCCATGGAAATGAAGGGGACAAACAATGGCCAGAGTCATGCACGATAGATGAAATGACTTAATCAGTACCAGGCAAAACGTTTATGATACATACTACATTACTACAGTAGATATTCTAATCAAGTTTTATTGTCTGTAAATCTGCAGTTATGTGGATTCTAATCTGTGCTCAGAGTCAACAGTGAATAAACATTTCCACCAATACAGTCTCTTACTAGGCCCCGCTAATTACTCTATCCTCGATAGTCACCAAATACAATATGCTAATCTTGTTGAGACTACTCTGTGCCACTGCAAACAGTTCTGCATAAACACGTTTTCATGAATATAACCATATTGACATTATTTTACCAGACCATCTGCAACACTGGATGTTATTGATAGGACTGCAACAACAATTCTGATTGGTGCACCTTTGGTGGTTGCTGTTGCCGTGATTCCAGCCATACTCAGAGAAACAGTTGCTGCTGTGGCAATTCCACAAATTGCATTAGCAGCACATGCACATTTGTATTTTATAAATATTTAGGTTTTCTTAGTGAGTTCATTTTGCAGTTGCAGTTCTGCTTCAATTAACTTTTTTCATTTTGGTAATATTGAAGATACTTCTATTAATAATGTAACTGTGTATTACAATTGCTCCAGTGCCAGGCTGACCTTGAACATGTGTAGCACTCAATGCAACTAATGGCCTTCATACTGCGTTAAGTGACTTATTCTTGAAACAGCAATAAAGACCACAAATCTAACATAATACTTGTGCTTTAACTAATATACATGTTTCATAGTATTTTGATAATGTTTCCATGGATTTTCAATAGTTTTAGAACATTTTACAGAACATATTACACTGATTACAGAACATACTATACTGATTACAGAACATATTACACTGATTACAGAACATATTATATTGACTACAGAATATATTACACTGATTACAGAACATATTTTATTACATGCTCATTTTTTTCCCTGTTAACTTTACATTGTCAGAATCGTGCAATATTACTCGATACTGAACCCACGTGCCAATACACATATAGCATTCACATGCATAAAGGAACTACTTTCTATTGTAAACAAACAATGGACACAGACGCCAGCACTTTTGATTTGTAAACAAATCATGTACACTCGTGTAAGAGGCGCTTTATGTGTGGTTGTTTAAATTTGTTTCTGAATGAACTAAAACAGATGTTTCATGGACTGCCACATACCAGCTGCTTTGGCACATTCCACATTGATACAATGTTTCAGATTTAGGCCAGCTACAGTATACAACAGACACAAGAAAGGGTCCTTACAAATAACATACAAGTGACAAGTTATATACTGTCTTCTTTAGCTGGTGATAAGAATGGCAACAAAAATATATAATTTCAGTTTTACATCCTGAATTTCCTCAAAATGTACTTTCTTAGTTCTGCAAATCCAAATTACATAAGCCATGTCATAGGTTTTCAATCTTGATTACACATTTTGAAATTGTACTGTAATTTTGATGATAAGTGCAATTACATCCTCCTTACTGCACTCAAAATGAAATAAGCATTAAATTCCATAACATCTTTTTGATAATTGCAATTGAAAGACTTCATATTTTCCCCACATTATGATTTCAAACATTCAATGACAGAAACAGAAACACATTAATGCAGATGTCAACATGCTTCTCCCTAGCTTCTTCATCCCATGTATTTCATGTGGAATTATCACATACAAATCCAGTCCATAATCACGAACTTTCGTATAATCGAAAAAAATACCAAAATCTATTCATTCCAGATCAAATAGAAAAGTTGTTGCAATGCACCTTCATTCACAATATGACTCCAAATTTCAATTTTAACTAGATATGCCATTTTCTTTTGAAAGTTATGTCAAGCACGCGATAAGTTCAAATTTATCTGGGCGGAGTTATGTGCACAGTAATAATGTTGTTGTTGTGTAATGATGAATATGTGCTTGTGTATTTAGTTTGGAATGCTGCATATATTCAGTTACTTTGTTTCATGTAGTGTATTTTGTTAATATAATTAAGCATTAGGTAGAATAAAAAAAAATAGCATATAATAAAAAGGTTACTGCATTTGTATGGGAAAATATGAACTCGTTTGGTTGGATGGATATACTGCACTCCCAAGGTCATGCAGTATTTCCATTAAAAAACTTGTTCATATTTTCCCATACAAATGCAGTAACCTATAAATACTGACTACAGAATACATTATTCTGATTATGGAACATATTATATTGACTACAGAATATATACTGATTACAGAATATATTATATTGATTACAGAATATATTATATTGACTACAGAATATATTATACTGATTACAGAATAGATTTAAATTGATTATGAAACATATTATATTGACTACAGAATATATTATACTGATTACTGAACATATTATATTGACTACAGAATATATTATACTGATTACAGAATATATTATATTGATTACAGAATATAATATATTGATTACAGAACATATTATATTGACAACAGAATATATTATATTGATTACAGAATATATTATACTGATTACAGATAATATCATATTGACTACAGAAGATATTATATTGATTATGGAACATGCTATATTGACTACAGAATATATTATATTGATTACAGAATATATTATACTGTTTACAGAACATGTTATATTGACAACAGAATATATTATATTGATTATAGAATATATTATACTGATTACAGATAATATCATATTGACTACAGAATATATTATATTGATTATGGAACATGTTATATTGACTACAGAATATATTATATTGATTACAGAATATATTATATTGATTATGGAACATGCTATATTGACTACAGAACATATTATATTGACTACAGAATATATTATACTGATTACGGAATATATTATATTGACTACAGAATATATTATATGGGTTACAGAATATAATATATTGATTACAGAGCATATTATATTGACTACAGAATATATTGATTATGGAACATGTTATATTGACTACAGAATATATTATACTGATTATGGAATATATTATATTGACTACAGAATATATTATACTGATTATGGAACATATTATATTGACTACAGAATATATTATATGGATTACAGAATATAATATATTGATTACAGAATATATTATATTGACTACAGAATATATTATACTGATTATGGAACATATTATATTGACTACAGAATATATTATACTGATTACAGAATATATTATATTGACTACAGAATATATTATACTGATTATGGAACATATTATATTGACTACAGAATATATTATATTGATTACAGAATATATTATATTGACTACAGAATATATTATATTGATTACAGAATATATTATATTGACTACAGAATATATTATACTGATTATGGAACATATTATATTGACTACAGAATATATTATACTGATTACGGAACATATTATATTCACTACAGAATATATTATACTGATTACAGAATATATTATATTGATTACAGAATATAGTATATTGAATATAGAACATATATTGATTGCAGAATATATAGTACTGATTACAGAATATATTATATTGATTACAGAATATATTATAATGATTACAGAACGTTATATTGACTACAGAGTATATTATACTAATTACAGAACATATTATACTGATTTCTCATTGAACATATACTGATTACAGAATATGTTAGCCTGATGACACAAAAATGGTGTTTTAACAGACATTTAGTGAATATCAACCGACAACAGAAAATCAATGCATTGCTCATTTGGCATGGGGAACACTTATATTAAAAGCAAAAGTATTTTCATTGCAAAAGTAGAACTTGCATGAATTTGATTTTAAAAAATGTTGATACAGGCTTATAGGTTCCAGCAACTAACTAAAAACTGGTTCAGTATTTATTATATTTTTGTGTCAATTCTTTTCTCTAATGTCTGAAAATATGTCAGTGATGCAGTGTGAACAATGTTGTTTTGTTTCCTTTGAGTTAAAAAAAAACAGACACCATGCTAACGAAAATATACAGAGAATACTTTTGTCTGAAAGGAAATTAACAAAAAAGTATTATATTAATAAAGTACACATGCCCTGCGAAGATGACTTACTTTTAGATAGATGAGTCATCCAGACACATTCATAAACAAAAACTTATTACTCTCCAGTAAACGATGCCCAAGAAAGTGACTCACTGATGTATTATATAGTCAGTTCACTATTAGTTAATGTTAAAATGTAGGAGTCAAAATTACCAAGATGAATTTACACACAAAGCTGCATGACTCTGCAAATGACAATGCCCGAGAAACTGGACTTACCACCACAACTTTCATCTATACTCTCTTGTAAGTCAAATCCAATTCCATATTGTACAGACCAAAATCTGCTATTGTAAAATGGCAGATCTGGGAAGGGCAGTTTGTTAGGAGTAATCACTAGATCATTTCCTATACTGTTTGCTGATGGACTCAAATTTATATGCAAGTGAAGGCAGCAAACAATTTTGTGGATGAATGGACAGATGCAAAAGAGAAACACAAAATGCACCTTCCAGATTCAAAGTGGGGCATAATTACTGAAAAAGAGATTACGTATACATACTTTGGTTTTGGATTTCCATCAGCAATGCAGGGAATTTCCACAGTTTCTCCAGATTTAAAAAAGATCTCCCTGGGTGGCTGAATAATGTGAGGGGGTCGATTTACTGAAACATGAAATGGAACATGATTACCATATATTCATGCTTTTAGTAGAATCCCTGTTGTTGCATAATGTGCTGGCAGATGAAGACATATATATATATATATATATATATATATATATATATATATATATATATATATATATATATATATATATATATATATAATAATAATAATAATAATGCTTTATTTATAGAGGGTGACTCATTAGTCAAGGACTATTCTCCCTTGAGGCCCTCTTAAGGAGAGTATAACAATGCACATTATATGAAGCTGGCAATAATTACTGTTTATTTTAACATGTTTAGTATTAAAATACTAAATTCCATTTTCTGTTAGAAACACATACATGCTCATGATATCTTTTCTTAAATATTCTAATATTTTCAGCAGATTTTACATGTAGTGGAAGCTTATTCCACAGAACTGTGCCAGAGTATTGAAAACTCTTTTTAAATTGCTCTGTTCTTGGTTTTGGTATTAGAATGTTTCCATGTGATATTGATCTCAACTGGTATTGTGCTGAAAAAGGCCTGAATAAGTCTTGAAGATATATATATATATATATATAGAGAGAGAGAGAGAGAGAGAGAGAGAGAGGGGAAAGAGAGACAGACAGATAGACAGACAGATCACATGCCCTGCAACCTAGAGAAGTTCAAACTTTTCTGAGCATGTAAAAAGTTTCTTTCACTTGCCTAGAATCTGATAAAGAATATGAAAAACAAAATGAAAACATTTGTTGAATTTCATGACAACATACATCCAGAGAAAGAAAATAAATAGTGGGACTAATCAACCTCCGGAGATACTACTGTCTGAGGGAAGGCACCATGTATTATCATTAACATAAATCAGATCAAACCACAAAGACTTGTATACAGCATGTAAGGACCAATCAATGTAAGAAACAACATACAGCCTGGTCTGCATTACCAACCTTCTGTTTTGATTTCACGTACCTCTTCCATTGTGTTAGGAGCTTGCCCTATGATTCCATATATGATTTATTAAATTTTTGTTCACATAACTAAATTTAATACCCCATGCACATTTGTATTCCTCCAAATACAGAAAATGCACAACATCACAACTTTCTATGAATTGTACGTAAGCAATTTGTATTAATTTACAAGCATTTCTGATACTTTCTTAGTCTCTTCACTTGATCATTTTTAAGATTGCACTCTCTTGTTTGTCAATTTCTGCCAGTTCATTGGCAGCTGTGCACCTTGTAAATACTTCTACATCTTTACAATTGACAATGACAATGACAAATTTGGTATTACACTCAGGTTAAAGCGTGCAAGATATGAGGAAAATATTGCATTTTGAATGAGTGAATCAGCCATAGATGATCTATTTTTTGTTCACAGTACATACAATTCAACTCAGATTGAAACCACTCCAGTGGCCTAGTGGTTAGAGCATCCACCTCGGATGCGGAAGGTTGTGGGTTCAATCCCCAGCTGAGTCATACTAAAGACTTACAAAAATGGTACTAACAGCTGCCTCGCTTGGCGCTCAGCATTAAGAGGTTAGTGTTAGGACTGGTCAGCCTGGTGTCAGGATAATGTGACCGGGTGGGATATCATGCTACATGTCTGTGACATGATGCCCCAGTGCTAGACATCACTATAAACTGCCACACTGCAAACATCATAGTGACATGACTGAAAAATTGTTAAAGCTAGTCATTAAAAATCTAAATCACACACACACACACACTTAGCTCAGACTGACAGCATTATTAAATTATTACAGTGGAATAAATTACTAAATATAGAACAAAAATTAATCTTTAGTAGACTCATTGTTTTATACTGATGAGCCTATGGTAGTTTTCTCTTTCATTAGTAAAAAAAGAGAAAAGGAAAGAACAATAAGCACATCGAGTAAAGATGATTTGAAATTAATGAAATTTTGATAAAATAGTATCAGTCATTTTAGATAGACTTCTTAAAATACCAAGTTTCCCAGAACACAATAATTCTTTAAATTTTGGTACATTTGTTCTCATATGGAAGAGCAGAACCCTACCTGGCACTAAACAGATACATGTATTGAACTCGCAGCTCAATGAAAAGGATTGTCAGCTTGAAAACAAAGCCAGTTGACAGCTCTAATCAGCATAAATTTATTCCTATGAGTCATGTATGTCTCACTATGAATTTACTCCTATGTGTTGTGTATGTGTCAGCAAGAATTTATTCCTGTGTGATGTGTACGTGTCAGAATTATTTTTTCCTATGTGTTATGTATGTCAATATGAAGTTATTCTTTTGTGTTGTGTAAAGGATCCTTCAAATGATCGTAATGCAAGGGAAGTTACAAATACCAGCAAATGTCTAAAATGTCCATAGATTTTTCTGCACCAATTGTACAATTAAATGAATACTTATGATCAGACTCAATCTGTTATTGTTGTTGTTGTGGGGTTTAACGCTATTTTTCAGCACAAGATAGGCTATACATGGCAGCCAGTATTAATGGTGGAGGAAGAACCAGGGAAACCCTGGAAAGAACCATCAACTTGCAAGAAGCTACTGGCAAGCTTTCTCACATACCCACATTGGCAAAACCCGAGACTCGAAACCATGCAGACAGAGGTGAGATGGCAGTGATCTGTAATGGTGAGCACTTTAGACCACTCGGCCACAGACCCAAATTGTAAAACAGTATTAATAGTACAGGTGAGATCATACTCAAATTGCCAAACATTTTGGATTTATCCCTAAGTGTTATTTATGTAAGTAAGAATTGATTCCTGTGTTGTGTATGTGTCAGAATCAATTTAATCATATATGTTGTGTACATATCAGTATGAATTTTTTCCTATGTGTTGTTCATATCAGTATGAATTTATTCCCATGTATTGTGTATGAAATTATTCCTGTGTTCTGTGTATTTGTCTATGTGTATTTATTTCCCATGTGTTGTGTATTTGTCGGTAAGAATGTATTCCTATGTGTTTTGTATGTTTCAGTATGAATTTATTCATATATATTGTTTATATGTTGGTATGAATTTATTCTTCTGTGTTGTATATAAATTTACTCCTATGTGTAGTGTATGAAATTATTCATGTGTGTTGTGTACGAAATTATTCATATGTGTTGTGTATTTGTCAGTATGAATTTATTATTTTATGTTGTGTATGTTAATATGAATATTTTCCTTTGTGTTGTGCATTAAACTACTACTATGTGTTGTGTATGTGTCAGTGTGAAAGAGATGTTGCAGAATCTGGTAATATACCGGTGGCATAACTGGACACAATAAGCAGCACAGTGACAACGTTTTGCTTCATCTTCTAATTGTTGCACTCCACTCTGTAACTAGCCTGGAATGGAAAAGTATAAATTTAATAGATGCCAACTGGCAATGAAAAGGACATCAAAAGATTTATCCTTCTCTTACACACCTATTATGAATAATATGAATAGAACGAAGAAATATTAATGTGTACATGTATGTAAACTGATATCTATCAACTGTTAACTTCATCTTTATTTTATTTACATGTTAATAAACTGGCTACATGTCTCGTCTTAATCTTATTACACCTTAATAAACTGTTTACCTGTCTCATCATAATCTGAATAAACTGTTTACCTGTTTTATCTTAGTCGTATTTACACCTTTAGAACCTTTAGAAACTGTCTACCTGTACTCATCTTAATCATATTTACACCTTACGGTAATAAACTGTTGTGAAGAGGCGTAAAAACGGGGTGATTTCTCAACATCCATTTTTGATTCTGCAGGTTATATATTGCTGGCAATATGAAGTGTAAGTAAGTATAGTGTTACAAACAAGGGGTATTTGCTCTGACCGAACGGTGTCAAACCCTGGCGCGATTCCGCTAGAAGTCATAAGTTTACCCTAATTCCAAAAACTTCATTACAACTTTTGTTGTAAATTAGAAAGCCCAGCGTGTCCATTCTAGAAATAATTTTACTCTAATCAATAGAGGACTACATATCTCGCAACTTTCCAATTGTCTAGCAACCACACACCTGCATGGTTTGTCTTCACCAACTTTCCATACCGTCACCATTTCATGCCGTAAAACTATGCAACTTCTTCTAACACAGGGAACTATTTTTTAATATGCCACCTTAGGCCAGTCAAATCTTTTGTGGCACATTTCGCCTGTAAAATATCAGCAGAGAGAGTGAACAAACCACTTGCTGGAAGGTCCATTCTTGAAAAATAAAGCTTTCTACGAAAAATGAAAATAAAATGTCAATAACATCAAACCGAAGCCTCTAACATAAACCGAGAGTTTCTTTAATTGGGTTATTTGGGGGGTTTTGTGTTACTTTATCGTTGTTGTTCGTGTTTTTTTTAAAATTTTGTTTACCCACCGTGACACTTATTTGTGGTCACAATCCTCAATGCTGCTATAAATGTGTGAGTAATTAAATCATTATTATATCAGTAAAGGAATCTTACACTAGTAGATTAGCTAGAGAAAGATTAGAAGCAATTAGAAGACATCTTCCTGCAAGAACGTCAAGAAGCATGAGCTGAATATGCAAAAGGTACAGAAAAATTATTTAAACCTGTTACAAAGGTTACTGAAAGAGTTGCAGAAGCTACGGAAGGTCTTCTTCCGGCAGTAAGACAAACTGCTGAGCAAACTGAAAAGATAGCAAGAAGAACAAAACAGACAAAACAATTTAAGAGATCTTCCAGCTAGAATAGCTGCCGCTGAACCTCCACCAGAACTTGAAAATGAAGAACCAATTACAAAAAGAGAAAGGAAAGAAAAAGAAACTGAATTGTTTAACAGATTTTCCAAAATGACTGTTGATGAAATTAAGGGATATAAAAAAGTAGACGATTTAGCTGCATTTGCCGCTGCGAGTTATAGTTTTAAAAAAATATACATATTTAAAACCTGAATATGGTCGTAGATCAATGTCAAAAGATACTTGGTACAAGTGGGTATATCGAATAAATCAAGGAGGTGATGAAGTCAGAGATAAAGATGATGTTAATTATATTGCATACAGAGATACAATAGATAAATATTTTAGATGTGCAACAATATGTTAAAGCTAAATAACAAAAACAACCTGAAGATCAATCTCCTCAGCAACAATTAGATAAACTTAGAGGTAAATTTAAAATGAAGGGTTTACAAGCTATCGAGCGTGCGGATTATGACCGACTAATAGATTTGTTAGAAATTATGATAAAATAGAAAAATATGTAAGAAAAAAAGATGCTAAATCTTGGACAAAAGATGATTGGATTGAAAATATATATCTTGTCATATCTAATCATGCTTCTACTATTGATGATGTGGATTTTTTTAACATTTAGGAACTATGTGATACAACAAGAAGAATCACAATTTCCTCCTCAACCACAATCTACTCCTCCTCAACCAAAACAAAAACAACAACCTGAGGATGACTTTGAAACTCTTATTATAAATAGATTTACATCTGATGGTTTAGAAAATCAAGTATTATATGCACAGATCATTTTGGGTTAGGACATTTTGCTGCAAAATATGATGAAAGAGATAAATATTTAAAACCTCAATATGTTGCATCTACACCAGAAAAAAATTGGATTAAAGATGTATTTTTGACTAGATATGGTCGTAAAAGTATAATAATAAAGATGAACTTCAAGAATTTATGAAAATTGTAAAAGGAATTATAAAAAATAGATGAATCATATAAGTCACAACCAAAAGAACCTACAGCAAAAGAAGAACAAGATGTTCTTAGCTGGATGGAGCCTTCTCCAAAAACCGGAAGTGGATTAGGAATTTGTCCTGACGGAATTCTTGTCGATGTTAATCGCTTAGAAATTCTAATCGGAGGAAAACACGCAGGAAATAATTCTTCAGAAATTATTAATTAAATATACTGATATTTGCCGAAGATTTTTTTTACAGGTAGTGTTATGGATCGTAATGTTTATCATTCTCTCAATAATGAAATTGTCGATGATTGTTATAGAGACTAAAAACAATTAATTAATCAACATGTTATTTTTAAAAAATGATTATACATCATGCGTGCCTGAAATGGTTAGGGTAGTAAATTCACGATTACCAATGTATAAAGTTATTTACGGACTTGGACTTGGTGATGTTGTTCAAAGTATATTCAATAGGATAGCTCCAAAAGTAGTACCAATTGCAAAACAATTAGGTATGAAAGCTTTTGAGTTCGTTGGAAATAAAGCATTAAGTTATGTTGGTGATTTTGCTGGTAAAACATTTTCATCAGTCAAAGAAAGATTAGCTCGATTAGTACAACGTAAACCATATCCAGCAAAATTACCCAGTACTGAAATTATGCCTGCAAATGTTAGTAAAATAATAAATCAAGCTGCAAATCAAAAACTAGCAGAGTTGGTTGATAATGATGTCGTTCCTGTAAAGTTGACTAATAAAATTATGCATGTAGCTATACCAAAAGAAAAAGAAAAATATATATCAGCAAGTTTAGCGGCTGGAAGTGGTCTTCGTGTTAGACGATAATAATTATATGTTTAGGTGTATATCCGATCCACCGTTTGATATGGACGCACCAGTTCTTAAAGATGAATCTGTTCGCGATTATCAATTTTATTCTTATGACGCACGTATACCAGATCAGTGTGGTTGAATTGAAATGCAAGTTCAGGATACAAGCATATATTTTTTTACCTGCTGAAGCATTTATTGAAGTAGAAGGTGGAATTTTGCAAGATGATGGTACAGGAGTTACAATCGGTGACATGGTTGGTTTTGTTAACAATGGTATTATGGCGTAGTTTGACAGCGCTACGTACATGGTTGACGGAAGAAATAGTGAAACAATTCAATAAGACGTTGATGTTGCTACAACAATGCCTAGTCTTGCAAGATATTCAGATGATTATACAAGATCAGCTAGCCCATCAATGATGTTTGATAAAGATACATCTAATCATCCTGAACACGTCAGGGAAGTTAAGGCTATTGTAAGAGCAGCTGATGGACCAGGAGTTGTATCAATCAACGCAAATTACAACTGATGCGACACGTCGATTAATGTTAAATGACGAAGAAGTTTTTTCATTTGCAATTGAACTATCTCATATCTTTAGATTTTGTAGAAATGTTAGAAAAGTTATTTTGGAGGTAAACATACAGTTGTACTTGTATGAAAAGCTACTGACAATGATGCAAACTGGCGTCCTGCTGCTCCTCACAATTGTATGGTAAAACTAACAAAACTTTCACTGTGGATGCCAGTAATGACTCCAACAATTGCTGAAGAAAAAATGTTAATTCAGGCGGAAAATCATTGCTATCATGGTTGACAATGACCACATAGCACTTCTGCACCGAAGCATATATTTATCGCTTTACAAAATGCTAATCAACTAGATTCATAAGAACATAGCCATATGATATTTGACGCACTTGCAATTAGTGAAGTTTCTTTATGGATAAATGGACATCAAGAACCATCTGAAGATATATTGTTAAATTTTGACCGAAGTCATGTAGCACGTGCATATCATCGTTTCACCACATTTATGGAGCGTGATCAAAATATAGATACTGGTTTACAAATATCACAGCGGGATTTTACAACACTGTATCCGATCTATTATTTTTCATTGGAGCATATACATTTATTCAAACAATCTGTTGCTGATATTCACTTTCGAGCTCGTGTAAACCCCCTTGGTGCTAATTTAGAGCAATTGCAGTTATACTTAGCGATAAAGCAATGTTACTTGAAGGCACTGGCGGGCGAATGCGGGTCATTGACGCACCGATGAAAAACATGTAACATTTTCAGTTGAAAATAATCTATTACTTATAAAAATGTCTGTCTTATCGTCATGTAAGTGTCAGTCTGACTCCTGTTCAGATAAAAATATTCAAACATCAGCAAATAAAAATTGTGGATTAAAAATTTCACTAAAAAAGAACAACTTAAAGGCGGTCAGAATAAATTATCATTGACAGAACGCCAACTCAGACACTTCAATAGTGCCAAACATTCAAATTCCGGTGTTAGACTTAATCTTTCAGCTGACACAGTTAAAGACTCGATTAAAACCGGTGGAATATTTTCACTTCTTGCAGCTATACCACGTTTAATAGCCGCTACAGTCCAGCTGTTGCAAAAGCAGTTGCACTTGGTGCTGCTGGAATTGCTGGTGAATTTGCAGCGAAAAAATAATAACAGGAAATGGATTTTAAAAAAGACGCGGCCGAGGCCTAAGACTTCCAGGAACACTTCCTTAATCTTTCCAATGTCAAATTTTGATTTACTTGAAGCTGCTAAAAAATAAAATATAATTTTTGTGAGGTGTGATCAATTACCAAAACAGCCGTACAATACTGAAACTGGTATTATTAATCTTGATAATAGTTCTGGTCCTGGTACTTTTTGGGTGGCATACATAATTGATCCACGTGGAATTATTTATTTTGATTTGTATGGACTGGCTCCACCAAAAGAATTTTTAAATTACGTAAACACAATAAAAACTCCTGTCTGGTATTCAACATTACCATCACAAACGAGAAAGATTTTGTACGGATCAAAGTATAAATCGAAAGGAGCTTCGATTGAAATTATTTATCATAATGCGCATGCGTGGATTAATTCAGTAACATTATTTCCACGAAATCGAATCGTTAAATTTTATCAAGGAGATATATTTGATTTTATCAACGAAAGAAGTAAAAACGATCCTGTGTCAGCATGGTTATTTCAGAGTTCCGATGATGGAAACTATGATCAGTTTGTACGACCTAATGGAGATATTTATCGCACAGAATCTCTCCACGAAGAAATGAAAGATATTCCGTCAAAATACAGCCATGACGATGTCATGCATGAAAAGTTGCTCAGTAATTGTTTTACGATTCCATGAGTCGCGGCTTATTTTGCTAGAGAGAAAAATTCGTGGAAGCCTACGAGGCTTGATTTTCTCAATGCTATAATATCGAGTTCTGTCGAATACGGACACGGTGGATTATGGAATACCAGATACGATTGTAAGGATGTTATCTCAGTTGATATGGTTGCATGCTATCCGGGAAGTTTTCTTGGTATGGGAGAGAGTTCTAAGTATTTTGAGCGGTTTGGACATCCAACAAACGAGATGACCAGAGTATCGATAAATGGGCCATTACCAGATTTTTACCTGACTGGATTTGCTTGTATCGAGTCATTTCAGTTTGCCGAAGATCTTCATCCGATTTGTTATGTCTGGTTTGGCAAACATTTTTAGGAAAACAATGTGGCACCAACCGTATTATTACGATATATGCTCTATGTAAAAATACTGATATCGTTGGTTGTCAGTGAAGCAATTATATCATATAGTTCACAGAAACAAGTTTGGCTACCACAACAAAATAAATATTCTGATTATGAAAATCCTGATATGACTGATTTTGAGAATAAAATCGCAAAAAGATCTTGGCAGAAAAATAATCGTTAAATTCACCTTAGGATGATCATATGATCATAAACGACATTGCACAAGATTAATTATGATGATGCTGAACTCGATTTTATAATTGCTGATACAACGAATAGAAACACATTTATAAGTCGAAGTAATGTTAATTTATCAGACGGAACTAAATTAAGTACAACTGTGACTTATATTGATGGGGAGTCACCGCGGTTTACTCATTTAACATCTTCAATGGTCGCGTATGTTTCCATAAATCGAGTATCGATGATAAATAGAGTTTCTGAGTTGGCTGTCAGAGTCGCTACGGATTCATTTTATATCAATAAAAAATGCAGGATTGCTAGAACAACTACATCTCGGCACTTATGCATCATGGGGTGAATGAAAATAAAACAAGAAAATATACTTAATTATTCTGAATCCGCCGACGTTGAAATTAAGGATATTATTACCAAGAAATATCAGATATCCAAATTATCATCTGCGCCATCGATATATGATCCTGTGGCTAGGCATAAAACAGTTTATCTCAATGGGCCTGGAAGTTGTGGTAAAACAACTCGTGTGATTGAATTATTTCTGAATTTTGCTATAGTTGTATTAACACCTATACACAGACTCGCAAGAGAAATGAAATAAAGAAATATTAAATCATGCACTTATCATAAATTCTTTCGATGGAAGGGAGATAAATGGACTCGTGAAAGAATGGGCGAGAAATATACTCCAAGGATTATTGTTTGGATGAAATATGCACCGTTTCATTAGAAACGTTAAAACTATTTCTTGATTGGTTATTGACAAAAAATACTGCTGTAATAGTGTGTGGCGATCATTGCAACCACCACCTTTTATTGGATTCTCTACACATAAATGACTGAAACGACTTGTGGATTATTAATGAAGAAATAACTGATGATCAATGAGCACTTGATCCAGAATTAAGAGAGTTTCAGAAATTAATCAGACTACAACGGAATAAAATTCATGTGAAATAATGCGTGAAATATTTTCAGAAACTCCTATAAACAATTTTGGTAATTTATTTAGACCAAATTATTTGATAGTGCCAAGTAGAAAGATAGTTCGTGATACACTTCAACAACAATTATTTATGTTACATAAAGAAAAAATTTCGAATCTACCCTTACCGTTATGTTATCGACCAGCAGATACGCGACGACAGAATATCGACGTTGATATACCAGGATCGTCAGAGAAACAAAATCTTGTGCTAAATGATATTGTTTTAGTTCCTGTCGGTGTTGTTGAGAGCGCGTTAACTATGGACAAAACTCCATGGACGCTGGAATACGCAATGACAATTCATTCAGGACAAGGATTAACCATCTTTGTCACAAATGTTTGGATCGTCGAAGATCGTATGGAGTGGTCAAACTTAGTTTATCTCGCAGTGTCTCGAGTCAGAAGAATATCTCTGCTGCGGAGAATTGTCATAGACTTCACAGAAAATAATAATCAAATTCAGGAAACTAACAATAATATAGTAAGAAAAAAAAATAGTTATAAAACAGTGACAAAAAAATAAGTGCGACTTTAATCTCGATGCTGAATTTACCATGACACTGAAACAACAGTCAAATAATAATCCAAGACGATTTACCGTAGACAGAATTAATAGTCGTCTAGGTCACACACGCGAAAATTTGATGGTGACCTGTCTTGAATGTAATCAACGTCAAGGTGCTAGTTTACAAAAGTGAATGCGGTGGTAATTATGTGTCATCAGGAATCACTTGTAATTGCTCGCGTATAAATCCAAGTTGAGGAGCAGTTGAATCTAGTCTGTAGATTGCAGGCCTACCCGTAGATCTTACCACGATGAAAATTGTATGTGTCGTAATGATCCAAATAAAATCAGTCGCTCTTTTTTTTACCACCTTCAAGTTCACCAGGTTCATATAACTATCTTACAGTAACATTACCTAGTACCGGTTGTTTTGAAAAGTCATGTCGTTGTATGGTTATATGACTTTTTTTGTAATCGCATTAACGGGTTTCTTAGAAATCGCACGAGTAATTTCATTATTTAATGCAGCTATTACACTTGGCATTCTTGCAACATATTCGCAGGATCTTATATCTTTCTGAATTATTTCCTTCCTATATTGATATCCAAATAACCGCTCAGCAAGTGTTCGATTAAATCTACTTGCAACGTTAACGACAGTCAACGCGTATTTATATGTACGTGACTGACGTCTACCAATTTTAATATTATCGTGTGGTAAAAATAAAATATCTGCTTCATGAACTTCATTTGGAGTGCTGACATCAAAATGTGCATGCTGACCTTTTTTAGGTGGTGGTAAGGAAATTTGCCATATTGCCTTTCGTACTAACCAATTTGCAACAACAGAACGTGTAACATTTGATGTATCAGCGAGTTTACTCATCGCTGCTCTACCCCTCCAATATTCTCTTGGGCTATGATAAATCGATTCCATTATTTTAATAATCGGTTGGTTAATTACCGGCTCCTAATGCTAGTTTACTTTTCAAAGCGGATCTTACCAACCAGTTAGTTAATATCCTCTGAAAGATTTATTTTCTTATGAAATTTAACGAATGAATCAACTTCACATCTGCAAAATGTCGTTGTTGCAGATCTGGAATTTTATAAGCTACATCATGAACGTGACATGCTTGATCAATAGCATTTACTGGATGCTCTCCAGGTCTTCGTTGATCTCGCTCGTCAAGTCGGATATCAAGTCGAGTTCCAGTACCACAATAAGTATATCCTGGAAGATGTTTTTCTTGGGTATTTAGCACACGGAGTTCCAGGTAATTTTCCTAATGAAGTAGCGAGATCACCACCTGTTTTCATACGAGACGAAGTAAATTTATATTTATTTGTACCACATTTTACCCATTTACCTGAAAGTGCAGATCTTTATTTTTTGTTATAATTGTTGTCAATCCACTTGTGGGGTGGATGCGTTACATCGAACACGATATAGATTCATATTATTTATTATATTTATATAACATGGATGTCATTGATTTATCAGTAACACGAAAGCAAGAATCATCCAGCGCTGTCAAATTCTATCGGAGCAATTATCATAGGTCCATCTGGGTCTGGTAAAACGCAATTATTACTTAATCTGATAATGAGATGGCTCAAATGGGATAAATTGCATTTAGTAGGTCCGTCAGTTGATGATCAGAGATGTTACGATGTACTTAAATATTTTAATGAAAATACAAAATTGTTGGACGAAGACGGTAATGATATTTTAATTTTATCACCGATATTGGTCAAGCCCCATCTGTGGATGACCTCGATGGATTTATTAATAATCTGGTGGTATACGATAACGTAATGCTGGGCAAACAATCAAATCCATCTAGAATATTTTCTCGAGGTAGACATGAAAATGCTAATGTGATTTATGTTACTCAGCGATATACACAAATACCTAAAGTGATCAGAGATGACTGCAGTATTTTAGTTGTGTTTAATGGAGTCGATACAAATACTCTGCGAAATATTCATCAGACTTGGTGTAGTGGGGATATGGACATGATTAGGTTTAAAAACTTCTTTTCAAAAGCAAAATCTGCTCTACATGGGTTTATGACAATAAATCTGCATGATCCTCGATCGCGATATCGTATAGGTCTTGATAAAATATTTGGTTGAAAGATTGATTTAATTTCTCACACATTTATAGCAGTAGAGAGGGTGGGACCACAAATAAGTGTCACGGTGGGTAAACAAAATTTTGAAAAATACGAACGACAAAGATAAAGTAACAAAACAAAATAACCCAATTAGAAAATCTCTCGGTTTTTGTTAGAGTCTTCGGTTTTACGTTATTGACCTTTTATTTTCATTTTTCGTAGTAAGCTTTATTTTCCAAAAATGGACCTTCTAGCAGGTGGTCTGTTCACCCTCTCTGCTGCTAAAATTAACATCACATTTGCCACATGGCGACATAAACACAATATTTACCGTCTTTGGAACAGTCCCTACTTGTTTATTTCATTGTGTAATTTACCAATCATAAATACTGCACCTGGAGTCACACAACCAATGTACACCACTAGATTTTAATAGTAACTACGGAACTCAAGGATACTCATGCGGCTCTGACCTGAATTCAGCAAAAGTAAACCATGCCAAAATGGAAACTCGCTAACACTACACTCCGTGACGTGCGCTCCTTGTAAATGATTAATTTTTTCTGCTATGTAATATTTCCTCTGGGCCGAGTTCCAATAATCAAGTAAATAACCACAAAAAGCGAAGAATTCCTTAAAAGGGGGCGCTATAACCAAATGCGCATACTCCAATTGTATTATAATAGAAGAAGAAAATAATTAGCCCATGTCTCATCGTGTCTACACATTCACCGTTATTATTATTCACCTACCAGTCAAATAACTAAATAAAATGAACTAACAGTTTGAAATTACCAGTGTCATTTTCGAATGTGAATTCAGTGCAATGATATAAAAACGACAGTGAAATATATTTATTCAACCAAGCAAACTGTAGACGTTCAATAGTAAATGTCTGATGTACATGAAATGACTGAGACAGAATGAAAATGCTATTTACGCAATTAACACCAGCTGTCTAAATGACACATACAAAAACTACTGTAGAATTCCAAGACTAGCATTCGCCCAAAGTAAGGGAAAACGTGTGCTGTTGGCATTCTCAAGCCAAACATCATCTTAACAAAGCATATAATAAGAGTAAGAGCTAATAAAACGGGTTTTTACGACAAACGCACAAATATTTATTTATTACAAACAAAACTTAAGGTATCCGCATTTGTATTTGTATTTGTTAACGTTTATACTGTTCAGTCACATACACAAACACTATAGAGAAAGCAAACCGGAAGCTTTCATCTTCTTTCTAAGGACTTCATCAGCTGACTCTGGACGGAAGCTTCAGGTTAGCTTTCTCTATACTGTTTGTGTATGCGATTGAAGAGTTAAAACATTATCAAATAATACGACACAGTTAAGTTTTCACTAACGTACTCGCGTTTGCTTTGAACATCCATCTTTACCAATATAAATTAAATGCTGTATACACTAGACCCTGGAAAGTCACATGTCGATGAGGTAAATAAGTGCGAGCCAATTTGTTTATGAATAGCAAACGATCACTAGCTAATAGTTATGACCTATTTAAGGGCTATATAAAGTAACAATTGTATTTACTCATTTGTGAATATTTACATTATGCTATCATTTTAAATGATCATTTACTCTTATTATCGATCTGCTAACAAGCCAAATACATACATTAGGAGACAAATAGTATTTGAACAATTTACTGCATTAGCACCTTTGAAATTATTATTAAGGTCAATTTTCTGTGTTTCTTTGTGAAGTCTACATTTATAGATGACTTCATTTCCAACAAAAGAAGACTGATCACTGTATTTCTTTTGTTTTGGACTATTATACTAAGAAAATTCTTTCTGAAAGTTGAAAATTGTGCGATGATTACAGTTGTTCCATACCCACCCAACAAAACTAGCAAGTAATGACTCAGATATGGTTAAATTGAAAAAGATAAGACAAAGTCTCTAAAGAGTCATTACATAAAGAACACATGCTTGTCTGGACTTTTCCAGTTTTGTTTAAAAAATTGTTGGTAAAATTGTAGGCATTATTTTAGTTTGAAACCATCTCTGTTGAAGATACTTATTTAATTTGAAAGACATGAAAAATATTACTTCCAGTCACTCTCATCTATAAACTCAAATTCGTGATTCCATTTCAATACTGATGTTGGCATAGAAGTATTAACGTTTAGTGTTTTAAACATACTTTTACAGCCCATTTTTCCTTAATCAGCAAAGTTAAAAAGGACTATATATATTTGAATTGATGTTTTTATTTTAAGATTGTTAGAAACAACTGGATGGCTTTTGAATATGCCTTGAAACTCTTGGCCATTGACATACATTTCAAACTTGTTACAAAAATTATCTGCATTAATCCATGGACTATTTTCATTGACTAACTCATTTACATATAAAATTCCCACTTTCATCCAGTGCATGTATATCACACTAGAATTTCAACTTTAATATTAGGTTTCATCCATATTGGAGTTTTAAGAAAATATTCCTAGTTCTCTATAAGTAAATTTATTATGTAATTCAGTCCAAAATGCGTTCAAATTCTTTCTTAGCTTTGTCAAAATATCAATGCAAAAAGTGAAAAAACGTGTCTGTATTTAGCATACAATATATTGAAACCTCTTTCCATTAAGATTTTGAGGTAACAAATCTTCTTAACTAAGGGAGTTTCAATGAATGTACAGACATCTTTATATCTCTAATTTTTAAACCTCCATCACGAAACTCTTTGCATAAAACTTTCCTTTTGAATTTATCTTTTCCACCACCCATGCAAACTTATAAAAAAATCCTACTCTTAAAGCTTAGATTTAGAAGGTTTGTTAAACTCAGAAAAAAATCGGTGAGTAATTTTCGATAGGGCCAAGGTTTTCACAACTACAATGTTTTCCAGGTGGGGTAAGTGGCCTTTTTGAGCATTGCAGAAGTAAAGGTTTGACTTCTAAATTTTGCTTTCATAATTGACCTTGACGTGTATCATCTAAATCTTTTGAGAATGTGATACCTAGATATGTGAAATATTAAAGATGTATTCAAATCTAAATGATATTCTTGACATTACCTTCTTGTACTTCTAGTTGTACTTCCTATCCATATACATTTAGCTTCTTCAGTATTTATTCTGAGCCCTGAAAATTTAGAATATTGGAAAATAATATCTAGATATTTGGATGTTTCCTAATCAAATGTGCTAATATCTCTGCACATAAAAGAAACATGTATGGGGAGAGGGGTCACCTTGTCTTGATTTCAAAACATGGTGAACATTGTCCATTTACAGTGACACAAGATCTATATTTTTGTTGAAGATGGATCTAGCCTTGAAATTCCTTACTACAATTTAGAAAATTTAGAACTTTATGAATAAAAGACCATGAGACAGATTGGAATCCTTTTTCAAAATCAATTAATGAAAGAAGTCCAGGCAGCGGTCTTTTTTTTATCGAGTGAAACGTACGGTTATAGAGAGTACGGATATTTTTTCCTTTGTACCTGCCTTTAATAAAGCCTGATTGATCACTGCTTATGATTAATGGATTTGTGAGTTTAAGTCTATTTACAATGCATCCTGATGCATGTTTGTACGATACATTAAGTAAGGAAATAGGTCTCCAGGTTTTTTCAAAGTGTTTTGGCTTATCCCTTGAGGAAATCATATTATAGCACCTTCTTCTGAGTTGATACTAGCTCACCATTATTATAGGCGAAATTGCTCTGACAAAATACTGACCAACATCTCTCCAAAAGACTTTAAAGAACTCGACTGTAAATCCTTTTGGTCCTGGACTTTTATTATTAGCAATGTTTCAAGACTTGCTGTTGGTTCTGTTAGTGAAAGTCCACTTCTGTTTTTATTTGTTTTACGTCCGCGTGCGGGTAGGTTTTGCTGTGATCTACCACAAAACGCACACAAAGTAACTTTCATGATTTGACCGCTCCTGTGGCCTAGTGGCCTCGGATGCGGGAGGTCGTGGGTCGGCAACCCGGTCGAGTCATACCAAAGACTTATAAAAATGGTGCTAACGCTCAGGCATTAAGAGGATAGTATTATAACTGATCGGCCTGGTGTCAGAATAATGACTGGGTGGAACATCATGCTGCATGATGCCTCAATGCTAGACATCACTATAAACTGCACCAGTACAGACATCATAGCGATCTGACTGAAATTTTTTAAAGCTTCATTAAAAATCCACATCACACACTTTCATTATTTTCGGGAATTTTGATACGTGTATCGTTTCGTTTTTTACTTTAGTATTAAACAAGAAAGATCGCAATCAATCAAACACTTGTCAATCGGAAACGGTGGTTCCATCACGACCGTTTGTAATATTTTACGCTAAACATGCTGACTCCGGAAGATGGCTAAAAAGGAGAGATCCTTTGTGTTAGTTCAGAAGAGGATAGCAAAGATATCTTACAAAATTACAATTTACAAGTGGAGAAGGACCAGACCTTCTCTCGCGAGCGAGCGATGCAATGTCTGATGTCCCTCCAAGGGTGGTTTAAGTTCAAGAGGGCAATAATGATTCAGAACCGCATGGAGGTGATAATGACGTCGAGATATAATTCGTGACGTTTATAAAATTTCACATAAAAATACTAAACCTATCAGAAAAGCATCAATAGCATCTGACATCTTAATGGCCCCAAGACCTTTGGAATAAGCTAAGAAGATAAATAGAATCAGACCCAAATACCTATGGGGGGGGACTAATTGATTTTCTTGTCAGTCACAAAATGAGTTTTGCAACTGGCCATGAAGATGCGACTTGGAAAGAAATAGTTAATGCAATAAGTGCAGAATATATTTACATACCTCACAACTCTCTACTATGAGCAAAAGGTATGTGACCCTCCCTGATTTGTTCAGGGACAAATTCTTGATTATCCCAATGACAAGTTAAACTTTACAAAAAAAGTACACCAATCTAGGCAAATATAGACAAGTACCACTTTGCAGATTGCAAATGGACAAATTAAAAAGTCGTGTGCCAAATTTTGATGCACCCAGTTTTTAAGTTGCAAGGAATGAGTGTATTGTCCACAGCCACTCAGGACTTGGTGAACAATCTTGAAAAATATTTCACTCACCTTGAAAATACTCTAACAAATGCGAATGAGATGCCTTCTTCCATGCAACCAGCAAGGTTTTTCTCTGATGGTAAAACCGCATATGTAAAATTTTTGAAGTGTCAGGTACAGATAAATGATATTAATGAAAACGCTCTAAAGGTCATGAAAATGATCTTGATTCTAGACAAGAGTTTGAAGTTGTTTTGTTTGAATGAACAACACTTGCCACTTGACTGAATGGATCACTATTATTACATTAGTGGATTGTCCCTCCCTTTTAATTCCGAGTTGTATTCATTTAGGTGGTCCTATACCAATTTCTGTTTTGTTTGGAAGAGTTAGTGCACCTGACATGACAAGAACTACACAAGCCATTCGAGAAATCGGGAGAAAAAAAAAACACTCCACCGTATCACACTCGTCCTATGCGAAAAGAGTTTGAAGGCAGGTTTGGATTAGTTCTAAAGTTGTATTCTGTCTTCCATGCTGTTAATCAATTTCGCACTTCAGATTCCTCATGTATGCATCATGCAGTATCTAAGTATGTTAACAAAAAGAATAAAGTTGTTACTTCAAAATCAATATCTTAATATTTTGTTTGATATGCGTCATAATAATGAAGGTAGAACTATTTGAGGAGTTTGGGGAGGCTATAGATCAGTTTCTCACGCAGCTCGAGCTGTGGACGACAGGAGAGATGGAACTAAAAAATTAGAAACATAGTTGTTTTTGTTTCTGATTTGATTATTTTCACGAGTGCAGATACGCAATATATCTGTTATTCACTCATAGCAAGCTAAAACAATATATATTTTTTGCTCAAAAGTGTTGGCTAGCAAGATGTACTGTATAATAGAATGATGTATCAGATTTCTTATTGGATTAAACGCGATGTTCGCTGTTTGCCGGTTACGTTCTGCTGTTTTGTGAATATTCACACAGAAAATATAAATATTAAATAATTATCCCTCCCAATTCTTTAAAATTGCACATTAAGAAAAAATAGTTCCTTGTTTGATTTTAACTCGTCACATTTAACGGGAAGCAGCCATATTTTCCACTTGGCCACATAAGCATCTAAGAATAACTTGGAATTTCACGGTTAACTTGTAAGGACGTGGCAGCGAAAGTATTAATTGTAATTCACTCCAATGAATTATTACAATTATTTTGCTTGGAAAAGCCAGTAATTCATGGCCTAGCATAAAATAAATATAAATAACACTAAGATGTTACCATCTTCATTTTATGACTAATAAATATGCAAGGCACACAAAACCGCAAGAAATATTAAAACTGAAATTTGTCTAGTTGCACACTTTGGTGAATACGTACAAAACACTACCAAAAATTATAAACATCTGTAACTATAATGCCTATAATCTGGTAGATGTTCATAACCATGTCATGGACTTCATTATGAAATAGATGTTTGAAATGAATTATTATTTTTACTGTTTTAGTTTGATAATCTCGGTTTATATTCCAAACACGACCTTCAATGCTACTGTCTTGTTACACTCGAATTCAGGGCAAGATTCCGAAAGAATCGTTATGGACGGGGTATCTTAATTTAACTTGGCGCTTCCAGTCACAATAACTATGGCTTAAAGAAGACAAATATGGTTTAGTTAGGACCCCACAACATGGTAAATCTGCCACTGTAACAGAAAGAATTTTTTTTAGGAATATAAAAGCAGATATAAATGTTAAACAAGGTTGTGGATAATATAAACAAAAACTTTCTTTATGTATACAGAAATAAGATTCTATTTGTATTAAATGCCAAAAGGCTCAAAAGGAACATTCTTGGGTCTTTCACCAATGTTCGTAAAAAGTTATTAGAAAAACCATTACTCTACACCATTGCGGCTAACTAAGCGCCACCCAGTTAAGAGTCTAACAAAGTAGTTGCAAACACTAATTCTTTTTACTGTGCTTGTTGCGACGGTAAATATAATATGTATCTTAACTGTAATTTGAACCGAGTAAAATTCTGCATAAAAATGTGCTGACATTTGTGTTTGCAAAACGTAAAATTCCCATTCTGATTGGAGCACTTCGTTTGTCAAATCTTCAGTCTGGGAGGTCCTTAGGTTTTGCACGAAATGAAACTCTTCAGATTCGACGGTATGTAAATCTTGTATGTTGTATGCAATCAGTTGATCGGTTTTGAAATACGCCTGAACTGTTGAAGTTTGGAAATAATACAGTAGCTGTCATTGCATATGCATGTACCTTGTTTTACCAAATGAAGCCATGCGAATGTCACAAAAAAATTATATCAATCATTGAGGATGATTTGTCGATTGAGACGAACGTATTTGGTGGCCTAAAAACTTCTAATTTCTTCTTTGAAGTATAAGCGTACAGGGAACTTCCATTTACTGAACTTTTTGCTAACGTCAAAAAGGTATAATGATGCTTTTCGCCCGTTCTGTTGTTCTTGTTATTCTCTTTTTTTTCTTGTTTTTCTTGTGACTGAATTCTAAGCCATCGATTTTCTCCTTTTTACGCTTATCGCCCCATTGATATGTTTTAAAAATGACCATGCTACGAAAGACACAAGTGTGTTCTAACTGTCCCACGACTAGGAAAATAGAAAAGTAACCCGAAAATACAGAGGGAAAGGGTCCCGTACTTAACTTATGTGATTGGTACAAGTTCAACAAAAAAGTACATGGCGTATGTGGCCTAAAAATTAACATAAAGAACATGTCATCAACATACCAAGCTACAAAGAGATTCAAGTACAACAGATTTCCTGAACAAAATAGTAACGGAGGTAAAACGCACGTGGATTTAGCGTCTGTACCATGGGAAGTTGATTGGAGGCTTGACAAAAGGACCGAAAATGAAAATAGGTAAGAGAATAACAGCACTTTATGTAGTGAAGATGACTAACACACTTTTTTTAAACAGCAGTTCACTTTTTTGGTGAAAACTTAACTGTGTAGTATTATTCATATTTGATAATGTTTTTAACTTTTAAATCAAATGCACAGTATAGAAAGCTAATCACGTTCTCGTACTAAGGACTTCATCTGCAGAATGATTTATTCTCCAATGACTGTTAAAATTACCCGAAGGAATAGTGATGAGTGTTAACAGATTGTCCCAGATATACTGCAGGTTGTAACAATAAGGATAAAACTGATAAGAAAGATATTTGAAGGCCTATGTATAAAATTATATGTAAAGTTCAGGGTGAAAGTCAGTGCCATTACAACTATAGTGATGAACGGAAAGGAAATTGAAAGCGAGATTTAACGAACACTTAAAACCGGATCTGAGGTGTCACGGCACATCCACAATGTTTACCCTAGCCTTACAGAGTCATGGGACTCAATACAAATCTTAGATCAAGAACAAACCTGATTTGAGCTGGGGTTACGTAAATCCGTGCGCACAAGCCAACGTTAAACATCACCTTTACAACCTGCTGCATGTCTAGGACTATATGTTAACATCGCTCTAAATATCTTAAAATAGAATCTCCACCGGGGCACAAAATTTAACTATAAATAATCATACAGTTTGCAGTCATGAACAAAAATTACAAAGTACAAATATGCATAACACCTACCCTCATAAAGAAAAGAAAGATTTATGCAATACAGCTCTATTTTACATATTAACCAAACGTATATATGATCATGATAATAAAATTACACATGAAGATGTTTTATAATAATACAAAGATATGTACAAAGTAAAGCACTAAACTCCTATATACACGTAAAAGTACATCTGCAATCAGATTTTCGTTTCCCTTGATGTGCCTCATGTCTATGTTGTTTTCTTGCAACATCAAACTCCATCTCAGCGATCTTTGATTTTTATTTTTCATTTTACTGATGAAAATTAGGGGTTTGTGATCACTGAATACAATAATCGGAACTTGTGCACATTTAAGTATGGCCTTTAATTTATCGAACGCCTCTGGATATTTGTCAGACCAATAAAGCTTGGTTTTCTTACTCAACACAATGTTCAGAGGCCGCACTCTACTCCATGAATAAGAACGCTTTCATTGAAGAAGAAGACTTTTCAGATAAAGTCAAAGCACCTAATAATAAATAACTGAGAAGCTCCTGGATCCCGTAATATATAAACAAGGATAGGTTTGGAAAAATTACCCATAAGAGATATAGAAACCTTCGACATGAATGATTCATAATTCTCCATGATAAAATCAGATTGGAGTTTGTTTGACCAAACAAATGTGTTATTCCCAATACATGACCGTGCCCTTGGCTTCTTAGTAATGAGATCATTTGGAATACTTCTGTCTGTATTCTGATGCTTATTTTTTAATTCAGAGTAGTCAGAAATAACGTGCCCTATTTTCTTCAATACGTGCACGTAGGAAGAGATAAGGATTTATAATCAGTCTTATCAGAAGTTTCATTCTAATAAGTTGTGCCTAAGATTAGTAAGTAGTATATGAGCCCGAGATGGGTTCATAATTACAACTTGCTGAGAGAAAGACTTATTGACAAGCAAAACTGTATGATTCAAGGAATAATCATAACTTTACGAGTAGCATTTTCAAAGCGTCTACGTAGTGTTCATCGAGGTACGCCTTGAAGTCCCTATGGATGCAGTTCTTGAACTCTTCAACTAATATGCATACCGCCTGTCAAATAGCTGTTCTTTCTCCCTAGTCAACTCGACATAGGTTTGGCTATTTTCCTTTTTATAACTCGTAAACTTCTGTCGATATGCCTCAGGTACCAACTCATAGGCCATTAAGATACATTTATTAACCGAATCATAAACAGCACTTTCTTTTCTACTGGGGGGCCCCGAGTGGCCGAGTGGTCTAAAGCGCTCTCCGTTACGGATCACTGCCATCTCACCTCTGCCTGCGTGGGTTCGAGTCTCGGATTCAGCCAATGTCGGTATGTGAGAATGCTTGCCAGTAGCTTCTCGTGGGTCGGTGGTTCTTTCCGGGTTTTCCCGGGTTCTTCCTCAACCATTAATACTGGCCGCCATGTATAGCCTATCGTGTGCTGAAAAATGGCGTTAAACACTACAACAACAACTTTTCTACTGACAGTGAAATATAAACTACAAAATGCACTCTGTAATAGGTCCAGTGTCAGTGCACTCTTGGCCATTACAAATTATCAGTGATTGTTTTTTCAAAATTAGCAAAATATTAATCTACACGTATTTTTTAAAAAGGAGGTAATAACCTAACATTTTTGGTGGCATCAAAACATGTGCTTTCGTGATGAGAATGCTTTCTGCTTGCCAATTTTAATTCTTTCAATATAAATTGCATTTTCCTTCCATCTTGTTTCTTTCTATCTGTATTTCTATCTCTTTTTTTATTCATTTGTATTTACAACTTCATTTGCATCTCTCTTCTTTTCGATTTTGATTTCCATAATATCTTTATGAAATTTAAGTTTTATTTCTTTTTCTATATGGTAATTTAATTTTAATTGTATAACTTTCATTTCATGGCCAGGTACATGTGTACTAAAAAAAGCAAAAGATTTGAATCAAACATATTTTTCCACCAAATATTTTATCAAGTTCGTTTTGACTTTCTGTATTAGCAAAGATGGTTTTACCTCATTAAGAGAATAGTGGCAGAAAAGGTCTAACAACTAATCTCTACTTAAGCAATCCAGCTTTTCTTGGGCAGGATTAGAAAGAAAATTATCCACCCTAAATGACAGTGTGAAAGCATTTTGGCTTCACTATTCGAAATCAAATGACCAGGTACAAAATACAAATTCCGAAACAAAAAGAATTTAAATTTCAGAAACAGTTTTTAATTTTCTGAAACATTTCTCAGAAATTTGTATCCCGGACGAGCTCAGAATTTCTGTTACAACTCTGTTGTCATAAACTAAGTAACAAAGAGAAGCAAAACAAATTTTGAAGAGCTTGACAAATAATTTAATTATCAAAGTTATAAAATGAAAATTTAAGAGGAACTTACAGCATTGTGATTTGAATCCTAAATAATTATAAAACAGTTCTACACAAGTCCAAACGAATCTTATATTCCGAATTAATTCTAGATCCTTGAATGTACTGGTCTGCCAACAGTGCTGATATATCAAAAGGGTCATTGTCCAAAACTAATTTGAATGATATCACAGTGATACCAGAATATTATATAGTCCAATGAGCATTTTGCAATTCCAATGAATAATCCGAGCAAATGTTTCCTTTCAAGAAATGTTTAAACAAAACATTAAATACATTTGCGGACTTATGTTAAGAAAAGATAATGAAATAGTTGTCCAGCTTTACAGACTTATATACAGTCATAGAGTCTGAAAACTCAATTTTCTCCTTCTCACTACGTGACATTTTCCAAATACCCCACATCGTAACAGAACCCACCTGGGATGAAATTTAATTCTTTAAGAGCGCACCTGACAAACCTATCCAACAGGAAATAACACCAAACTGCAAACAGGGTTTGTTATTAGAAACTTGACCACACCGGTTTATAGATCCATTCTACAGCACTCTTAATATCTAAAAATAGGATCTATAGTCATATACAGATATCAGCTATATATAATCATTACAATTAACTGTAATTAACACAAAAAATTAAAAATATGGATACACGTAACACAATATTTACATACAGACTTAATATGTTTCTCTCTGTAGTTGTTAGTAGTGTTATGTACATTTCACTTATATTCTGTACCTGACTTTTATCATGATCATGATTTGAGCGCTGTGAATGCAGTTAATGCCACCTGAGTTTTGTCACTATTTAAGGAAACCGGATGTTTACATACTAAAAGGTTAATATCGGACTTGTTTGCAATAAGACAAGGCCTCGTAATTTTCGAAAACAATGACTGTATTTTTTCCCAAAACATTCTATTTCGACATGGTGCAAGTGAACTACATGTATAAAGGATTTTTGGCAAACAATTTTTCAGTCCTGTTTAATATCAGCCTTGGGGGGATAAATAATCAAAGTTTATTGTTGTGTTCAGACACAATTTGAGATTATTTATTTAAAATTATTCATTGGAATTATCAAGGGATCATCGACTTTCTGGACTAACGCATCAATTTGGGATTATTGAGAACTAACTCAAGACATTGATTTATTTTCTTATGGAGCATGATAAAATTCAGTACTCTTTGTACATGTACATCAGGACATTCAAGCTAATTAAGATTCATTCAAAAAAATTATGCACAATGTTGGCCTCTTCATAGAACATTTACAATTTTGGGGTGTTTTATTCACTAAACTGTAAGTGTCTTCAGATATTTCACTATGCATTTTAGGGAAATAAATTATTTGTTGATTTTATTAAACTTACTGTCTTTTTTTCTGTTACACAGATTACGACCTAAAGTAGAAATAGTACAACAGTGCCTACTCTTGTATAAGGAACATCTGGAAATAAGTGCTCATATTCAAGTGATAACTGTTTAAGTTCATTTCTTTCTTCTTTTTGCAAACGTGAGAGTTTCTAGTCCAGATTATTCATAATTTCTGAATTCCGAAGATTGGTTTCTCCTACATTAGTAGAATACGATTGCATTCTGTTGCTTAAATCCTCACCAATTTGGGACGGGCACAACTAAATTAATTGCATGTTTAACCTATCTCTCCCAACAAACTGGTACTACTTTAATTTATTTACATCCCAGGAGTACTATTATCATAATTTAACTCATTCATTTTCTTCCTAACGTTGTAAGGGCCGTAAAACCTAACCTGAAGAAAATTTTGAAGAATGAGCAAGAGAAACAGAACTCTATTACCAAACTCAAAAGTTCTCTCCGTCGTAGTTCTGTCAAACCAAAATTTCACTTTTGAATTGGAATTGCTGAATGCCAATTTCAAGCATAATTAGCTGGAAAATTCCAGACATAATATTTTACCCCTGACCAGACTGGGCAGATTTGGGAAGGCCAAATGGAGCAAAACTAACTTTATCAAAGCTTTTACAAATCTTTCAGTTTCCTCAAATTAATTGCCACCGGGAATTTTGTTGACGCACACATTATGGTCAACCAGTATTGATTACCTGACTTGAGGATCACTGTGATCAATACATACTGATTCATCCAAACAAGGAGTGAAAGTGACCTCATCAAAAGCCTGATCAGTATTTGTGTCAGCTAAAGGAATACTTCCCTGATCAACATCATTCTCAAGAGCTTACTTTGTCATAGCTATAATAACTGCACAAATTGGGTATAAATCAGGGAATTCTTTTTCCAAGGTTTCCACCTTATGCTCATCAAGATACGTCTTAATGTCACTATGGACACAGTTCTTGAACTCTTCAAGTAATACACGTTGTCTGAGATTCTTGTAATCTTGATCACCTTTCTTGGCTAAGCACCACCTATAATAACTGCTCTTTTTTCATTGCAAATTCGACACGAGTTTGTCCAGCTTCTCTTTTATAGTTCTTGAATTTTGGCGATAAGCCTCAGGGACTAACTCATGGCCCAGATGTATTCCTTAACCAGATCATACTCAGAACTTTGCTGTACTGAGAGGGATGCATATATATTTGGGGCTTTGCTAAAAAGTGCACACTGTAATAATTGAGTCTAATGCTCCCCTGACCGTGTCGAATTTTCAACACCTTTTTTCAAAATAAGAAAAATATTATTCTACTTCTTTTTCTCTAAAAGGAGGCACTGACCTAATATTCTTAGCAACATCAAAACTTGAATTTGTATGTAAAGTGGGAATGTGCTTTTCATTTGCCAGCTCTAATTCTCTTCATCTAAACTGATATTCCCTTGCTTCCTTCTCTCTTTGCATTTGCATGTCTCTCTCTATCCTCTTTCTCCAATTGCGGCTGTATTTGTTTCTCTTCCTTTTCCAGTTGCAGTTGCATTTGTTTCTCTTTCTCCTCTTTCTCTGGTAGCCTTTCCATATCTTTCCTCCTTATCTTATTGCATTTTTTCTCCTCTTTATGCAGTTCAAGCTTTCTTAACTCTAATTCCTTCTTGTATTTTAATTGTCATTCCTTTTCTTTATGTCAGTGTCTGATACAGACTTACTGATCAAAACCAAAGCACTTTTATCCAAAACATTATTTTCCACCAAATATTGGATCAAAACATTTTTTATTTCTTGCTTCGTTAAAGAAGATTTTGCCTCAGAAAGATCATATTTTCTGGCAAGCTGAATCAATTCATCTTTTTTCAAACAGTCTAACTGCTCCCGCGTAGAATTAGAAAGAAAGAGCTTCACTTTTAATGACATTGTAAAAAAATCTTGTTGATTTCACTAAAGATTTCTAAAATGTGAAATAATACATGGGATTTAAAAATTCCGAAAGTAGGGATATTTAAATTTCAAAAACAAAGTTTTCTGAAACATTTTAGCCAAATAAAATTCGTATCCCAAGGACGAGCACCCCAATTTTTTATTACGATGGTCTTAAAAAAGTAACAGAAAAGAGTAAAGACAACAAGCTTTGCAAAATTTAACAAATAATTTATTTCCCTATAATTCAAAGTGAAAAAGTGAAGGAAAAAAGAACTTACGGTATTGCGAATTAAAACCAAAGATAATCCAAGAATTAAAACACAAGTCCTATCAATGAAAAAAGTTCGAAGTGAATCTCATTTCAAATCCCGACGAAATTCAAGATGTAAGGCGACGACGTGAGTAATAGTAAGCGTTGTACTGATGTGTCAACAGTCTCTTGTTGAATCACAGAAAGTATTATTCCAGTTTTTGAATTCTGTCTCAATTCCAGTAAAGGTCTTTGTCCAAGAATAATCAAAGCACTTTTGTATTTCCAAGAATAAAATCACTTGAAATTCAATAATTTGAAGAAAATAATAACTAAGCCCAAACTGGACACATCATAAAACAGCTTGACGTCTCATGTGTTTAAAACACGACTGATATAATTCTTATCATAACATCAGTTATAAAACTAACTAAAACACAAAACAGATTACCGGATGGGGGTCAAGAGTTCATCCTTCTGGGGGAAATAGAAGTTTGTTTATCAATTTACACATGCTTGATGTCACGTAGTCCAGGTATGACAATGATTCAACTTAATGATTCTTACTCTGAGCAGGATAATAAAAAAAATACACAAAAGTTGTTTACTAAAATTGTCACAGATTTTGAAACAAGGTCAGTAACTAGATACATTGTTTCTGTTATTAGTTGTTTACATCAACAACAAAAAATCAGGTCAAACAGAACTGAACTCTATTCTGAACAATATCAATTCCAGTAAACAATATTACATTACAATAGCTTGTAATGGAATATAAAAAAAAAATAAAACTAACAAACAAACAATTAAATTACATATACATAACAATATATATATATATATATATATATATATATATATATATATATATATATATATATATATATATATATATATATATATATATATATATATATATATATATATATATATATATATATATATATATATATATATATATATATATATATATATATATATATATATGGAGAGATAGAAAGAAGAAAAAGAATTTCATTGTTGAAAATATGTGGACAAAGTCAATTAAAATAATTTGTAGAAAACTTTAAACAATCTGACGATGAGTATTTTAAGGAGCACGTTACATGAATCCAATTTTTTCTTGAACAATATCATGCAAAGAGGAGTAACTGTGCAACTTTCGATTGCAATAGGATCCAGAACCAATCTCTCTCCCTCTCTCTCTCTCTCTCTTACCGCCATGTTTATGTTTACTTGTGTCGCATGTATGTAAGGGAAGGGCCAATAATAAGCCGGCAGAACTGATTGGTCCATCCCTTTTGATAAATTGTGTCAATTAACGCAACGTCTACATAACAAGGATATACCTGTATACCTGGCACAGCCTGGGGACTAATGAGGAATGTTGCACAAACATATACTTGAAAACATTTTTTTAAATCAAAAGCTGTTTCATTTTGGAGACTCTCCCATCGCATTTAAGTTAGATATATAAATGTGTACTAAGGTCACATGATGTACTACTCGAAACATGTATCACTAGAAACAAACATAACAAAAAACATTCAAATAAATTTGCATCTAACTCATTTCGATTTACAGAATAAAAATGCTAACTTATTATGCTTAACTGTAAACGTTAATATGAATACATATTTTTTAAATTCTTAAATTTTGACTAGAAGTTCATAAAATGATATCATTTTATATATAAAAATTACTTTTTAAAAGAAAATTGGGAGGAGGAGATCCACTTAAAGGATAACAATTAAATTTTTCGATGGGACATGGGATATCATTTCAAGCCTGGTACTTTTCCAACCTTAAGATAATTATATTTTTCGTCTTCAACGAATATAATCTAAATAATGAATTATTGTTTTTGCTATAAATCAGGGCAATAATAGTTTTCAAGTTATTTGCGAGGTGGAAAATTTTAACAATTAATCGGTCGGTCCCTTAGATCTAATAGGTGACTTAACATAGAGTTTCAATGTAATCCACACATGAACTGTATAATTAATGCAATCATTGTCAAGTACACCCAGATATTGGGATTTTTTAATTAAAACTTATTCTAGATGTTGGTAGAATTCTATGTATATAGCAAGGTCTGATAGTAAAGTTCACCGCAAAGAAATGATTTCGAAGATTGCTATTGACGATACATTTAATGATAATAGAGATGTGAGCAACCAAATAATAGGCAACGATTTAGCACAATATAATTATTCGTTCACTTTACATGCATATACCTTTATTACACGTTGGCACACTCACTGTGACTCTAGGCTGGTTTTCGTACCTTCTATGCAAATAAACATACAGATATAAAGCTTGTTATGGAACAACCAGTTTACTAGGCCCTGTGTGCTTGGATTGACAATACAAATATGTTCAAGGCAAGTATTATAGGTTTAAATTTAGTTATTTCAGGTGATATGGAATTTATCAAGGTTTTACAGGAGAATATACACTTGTATATAACTCTACGTTATCTGGATAAATTTATTATGTATATGTCTGTGGTAAAGGAGTACGTCTTTATTTACAGTTAAATTTAGCGGATTGATTCCTGTTAAATATAGTGCTATCTTTAGCTACTCAGTCCCAAGTTGGAGTTATGTCACAAGCTGACAGCCAACAACTGAAATAAAAAATCCATTATATTGGCGTGATTGTGTGCTTGTAGACTAACAATAATTTAATGTTAACTAGTTTCTCTTTATAATCCAACATATAGTTTAATGACTATTTGTAGTGAAATTTAAGCTCTCGTAGTAGATTGGATTAAGTAGTTACAGTTTAATGTGGATGTCTTTTACAAGTAATATTCCACTTAATTTAACATTTTTGGAAATTCTAATTCACATTTAAGTTTGTAAAGGTTTGTTTGTGTTTGTGTGTAGAGTGGATATTTTGCAATAATTTGGTTACAGAATTTAGATTTTGTGAATTTTGGCATGTAGACTAGGGGTAGGTCAAGGTGTCCATTTAACACAATCAGACCGTAAGTTTACATCGAGAAAACATTTTCAGTGAATGATATCTCTGAAGTCTTCTGGGAGCCTTTATATACTATGGTCAAACATAGTGAGGGGTAAGAAAAAGAAAAATTTCACCCTGGATAACTTGGGGCCCTCCAACAGCGCAACAGCGCCTCCTCCAACAGTTTCTTCCCCTCGCCTCGTCCAGGCATCAGAAAAAATAAGCATACGGTACATGTGGTAAAGTGTCGGATGGAGGCTCCTGTTTCCCACCTAACGGGTAAATAAATAGTGCGCGGATGGCAAACTTAAATCCCCGAAATGTATGTTTTGACACTCTAGGGTAAAATCTTGTTGTGTGGTGGCTAAATTCCCATTCAACAGGACTACAAACATGGCCAAATGGTTGCACACGTCGAAAATTAGGATTAGTCAGTCAGTAGAGCAGGGAGTTAGCATGTAGACTGAGTCTAATAAAATGTGAAGAAAACCTTTCGTGTGTGTCCAATTCCTCCAAAGCACAGATACACCAGATTATGCGTTACAACCAAGGCACAAAAATGACCCATACATCAATTCTGCCTCATCCGAATTAAGAGTTCCGTCAAGTACTCAATGAGTTAAACTCATGATGAGTTCAAATACGGGTCAACTATGTATCAAAATTTGAAAAATTAAAGCACTTTTCGAGTTTGGGAAGAAACCTATTATTTCTTCCGAATATTCCTCCCGATTACCTGGTAGAGTGGATCCCTGGAACTGTAAAATAATGAGCACCAACAACCTCATAAAAGAAAACAAACTTGGTATAATTGCATTTAATCAATTACATATTCTATGTTGTCTAATTAGCGTATTTACTATATTCGTAAATTTATTGTTGACTTGGCAATTTAAGGCAAGAAAATAATGACAGATGTTAATATTAAAAATTCCTATTTCATGTTTAGAAACAGTAAAAATTATTGTAGGATTTGACTACAAATACTACTCATACTAATACTTACATTAAAGTACTTACTTGTAATCCAATAACACTCTCATCTATCTCTGATTAGTAGCTGTATTTAAGCTTATATACCATGTGAGCCAAATATCAGATCCGTTCAAAAATTAAAATAAATGACGCATTTTACATGTCACCTTAGCATCTACCTGTCACGACTGAGAAACAGCCTTTTAAAATCCGTTTCGCTTGGGTGCGACCATGATTAGGATGCTCTGTTTTTAAAACATAAAGCGATAAGATCTGTGCAGATTTGTTCTAACAAGTAGACTTAGGTTTGGATCTACGTGGACATCATTTGCGTACTTTCGATGTCCTGGTCCTTTGTGTACATGGATTGTTAAAACAAAATGAATGCACTGAGTACATGCAGCTAAATGTATTCTAGATACAATGTATGAATTGACATTTTTAATTTGATATGTAAAGTTATGCAGTCGCTATGACCACATCCACTCTATTTTCTTCATCTTGTATATATATATATATATATATATATATATATATATATATATATATATATATATGACAACTTTTTTGTTTTGAACAAACCCTCAAAAATGAGAGTGTTTATAAGGGATCAAATAAAAGTCACTGGTGTTTATGTCTGTTTTGCGATGCAGTTATTAATAACAGTGTTGCTTGAAACAATCTGCACTTGTATGCAGACCGTCCTATGCAGCCGTGGCTACAAAAGACTAAATCAAGATCATTGGTGTTTATTCCTTTTGTGATGTGCTTGTTCACAACAGTGTTAAATGTTTATTTGGCCTTAACAAAACAATCACGGTCTTTGGTCGCATTCCGCATGTGGTCACTCAGAACAGTGCGTTTACATAAAACTAATTAATGCATGATGATTGCGGTCGAAAATGAAAATTATATGTTCACAGCAGAAGATGCTCAAGACAGGTTTTTACTCTATTGTTAAACATGCCAGTAACAATCTATTCCAGTGGTAAAAAGGTTTCATCTTAACAGAATCAGACATTTTTATTTTTAAAATGGTGGGACAACGATACAGTAATGTGGATCATACATAAGCCACTATTCACAATAGAAACATACAACAATTTCATTTATACTTATTTGGTAAATAGGTTGGCAACAAATCTGCCTTGATATATTTTATATTATTTCTCGGAGACTTTGACGAGGCTACTTACATTCTAAGTACAGTGTACGAAACAAGCAGTGAAGTGGCAAAATGTCAAAACCCAAAAGCATTACTTCATCTAAAAATATCCGAATCAATTATCAGGTTAAATATTCAACAGCTAGAAGAGATGCATATCTGGGAAATGTGCCATGAAGATGTATGAAAAACGGCCGAAAACTAATCATCAGTCATGGATGGATAAACATGTAGCACAATTACTGCAATGCATTGTTATATGGTGGACATACAAATTAAGCAGGTTCACAAAAGATATTCAAAAAAGTTCTCCTTAATTTGAGATCCTAGATTATAATACATCTGACAATACTTGGATTTCTGTCAGACGTGCCAATAGTCAACTAGAAGAAAATTAGTTCCTTATTTGTGAAAATGTAGACTAAGCAATACTTTTATCCCTGGAAAAGATTTGAGGAATTCATCAAATTTCAGGAATTCCTCAAAGATTAAAGGATATATTTTCGAGGAATTGAACATTTTATTAATGCAATTTATTTTTGCATTTTCTGGACATTGTTTCTTCTAAACTTCTTCCGTTCATTGAAAAAGTTTGTTCGAAATTTCTGAATCTTCTTTGTCATTGGCAAGTTCTCTAGTTCTTGTAATTTTTCACTTTCAATAAACTGTGCAACATTTTCCCTTCCTGTCAAAAGACATTTTGAAAACAGGTGTTAAATATTAACTTTTGTTTTCTGAGAGAGCTCTAAATGATTGAATCAACAGTTTTTTTGTGACAGTGAAGAAATCCCTCTGCGATATTTTTATTAGAAGGAACATTTACATTCTTAAGTGCAAAGTTTTGAAAAGATGACATCATACCACTGTTTTGATGCCGACGTTATAATCCACATCAGTTATATTTTTTCTGATAAGTCGGCTTGGAAAAAACGTCGGTGATGTTATCCGCAAGAATATGTAATGATCTTCTTCCCTAATTGTAAATATAAATAGCATTAGCAAAGAAGAGCATGAAGAACCAAGTTATTTTAAA
This sequence comes from Sinohyriopsis cumingii, assembly GCA_028554795.2. NCBI lineage: Eukaryota > Metazoa > Mollusca > Bivalvia > Unionida > Unionidae > Sinohyriopsis > Sinohyriopsis cumingii. Next base: position 69,946,432 of record CM068824.1, read on the forward strand.
AGACATTATGCCGATCAGAAAACTTATGTAACATTTGTTAATAGAGCTGGAATTGAGAAATGCTGAAGTTGTACTATTAATCAAGGTAAACATCACACATCAATATTTATTATGGAGCCCATGGCAAGAAATGTTTAAATGGTATGTTTAATATACATAGAAAGCACTCATAAGACAAGTAAAGTTCTTTGATAACATTTGCATTTCTGAAGAAATATACACATTCTAATTATAAGACAATATAATTAATCAATGCTACAGTCGTACATGATCATGACAAGTTTAGGGAGCCAAATTCGGTCTGTTAGGAGAGTGTTGAATTCATAATCGAAGGGTCGATGTCCGTCCATACCAGCCCAAGCCAGCTGCCTTGATGTATCCTTGATGTATCCTTGGGAAAGGCATTTCGTTTCCATTTTTTCAGCATGATACGGCTAACAATTTATTAAAAGCGCCGTTAAACCAGAAGAAGAAGAAAGAAAAAAAACCAATCATACCAGTTTGAACTGGTTTCATGTCATTCATGTTTGCACGATGACATTCAAACATTTGTATTTCACATACTGCTAGAGGAAAGAATTTTAGTTTAAAATAGCTGCACATTTAAATTATCTTGTTTAAACGATCAAATTAGATAATTTTAGATTTTAATTAAACCAAAAAAATGTATCCAAAAAAATATACATGTAAGTAAAGAATGATCCACCTTTTGCTTTGAAGCATGAACATCAACCATCATAAACTGAATTATAAGCTCCATTAAACAGTGTCCGCACTGCTGAACATTCGTTTTGATTTTATAAAATTTGGCATAAAAATAGTACATGGAAATACTTTTGTTGCATTAATAGTTTTGATCAAGAATTGCATGGCTTACTTTTTTATTCAACTTTCATGAAAAGTGAGTCTTTGAATTTGCTGTAATATTTTGATTATACGTTATTAATGAAAACTGGAGTAATTGTTGTTCGAAGATTTTTCTGTGTACAGGCTCATTTTGATCCTTCACTTCTGTTCATTAAAATGTATTCTGCCAGAAAAAGTCATCATAGGTAATTTTATCATTGGTACAAATAACAGTTCCCGCTTAAGATCAGCCAACATATTAAGCTGCTACATTAGACACCCCACAGCCTCTTGAAGCGAAACAGGTCCAAAAAGACAAAGAAGGACCTAAGCTGTATTATCATTCATTAGCAGATGAATCTTTGTCTTTAACTTCCTAAATGAATACTGTGTTTTTGGTAGTATTATGTAATTAATCCTGCACAAAGCTTCTCGTTTTGCAGTTTTGAATTATAGTCGTTCTAGAACCTCTGCAAACGTTAAACAATATGTCGGGGTTTTGAGGGGTAGAGGTAAAAAGTTGTAATTATGTAATACATGTCACTGTGGGCTTGCTTACCTCTTCAGACACATCATCCCATCGTACAAGCTCATAATTGCAACCTTCCATTAAATGGAAAGTTCTAGAAACCTAGAACAGAAAGAACTCGTAACCAGTCTGACTCCCATGCCATAGGTCCATGCAGGATATTGTTTCTTTGTGACATTTCACCAGACTATGCTTGGGATACCAAAGCGATTGGGGATGAGGGGATCTAATAATAGTGGCTGTTAAATATTACAGGATTAAATTAGTTTCTTCGACCCACTTCAACTATATTTAAATAGCAGTAATACAAAGCCTGTCACTATTGCCTAGCTCAGTTTGTCACTTTGGAGAGAGGCGAATGTCCTCAATAAACCATTAAAAACTAATGTGCCTGTCCTTATGATAGGTTCGTACTAGTATCTGGCAGAAAAGTTGGGCCACTTTTCTAACTGTTACTATAGGACCCAAATAGAAAATGCCTTCGTTCTAGTATGGCAAAACCACAAATAAAAGGAGAAAGTAGAGTTTGACCACCAATACGTGGCTTTCACAACATCCTCCAAAGAAGAATGATTAAGATAGGCCTATTAAGTAGTGCTAACCCTAACTTCATGGGTTTCAAGTCTCACTGCATTGCTATGTTACGCTTCCACCAAATTCATATTTAAACACATCAAAAGCAATATGGCTGCTGAAGCAACTGGCCAACTGGTAAAATATACTATAGTGGAAGACTGCAAGTCATGCTATAATTGCCAGTATAAATAAGTGGTTATTTCGAGAAACAAAATAAAGGGTCCTCCAAAAACAAACTTTCTCTAGCAATTTCGAGTGGGCTGCATACGACTTTCATAGGGAATGTTAGGTTTCTTAGGTTTTGGGCTAAATCGGGGTTTAACACGACACGTGGAACAGTTCAACAACCAGTGTGCATAGTCCTTTATGCGAACTGTGACTTTTCACTGAGGACCATACATGCACTTTTCCTGCTGTTCGGAAGAGGAGGAAAGAATAAATTTACTGATTAGCAAAGTAGGAAACGCATAAGGATATAGTCATGTGAAGTTGTTTTCTCACCAAGACGTACAATGCTTTTTTTCTTTTTCTGTGCAAACAAGACATTGCAATATCCTATTTCATTCGATGCCCACGGTTCTGATAATGACATTTTATATCAGTAGGATCAAGAACATTGGTCCCCCTGTTGTATGCCCCACCATCACCACCACCACTGGAAGTCACTCACTTTGTATGGCTAGAATCCCTCAATCTGACCTTAATTATTAAACTTTATAGATATTCTCTGTTAAAAGATGAATACACTTTTGCTAATCATGTGAAATGTAAGAGTCCCTCAAAGACATTGATGCTTTACTGTCCCAAAATATTTTTAGGAACTCAAGATAAGTCCATTTCTTCCTTTCAACCCCTAAGTGTTGAAATCATCTCTGATATTCTTCAACAATAACTCAGTTTTCAAATTTGCTCTGGTGGATGCACTGCATGTTAGACTGGAAACAATTTTATTAGGACCAACGCTAAATCATAAGAGGTTTTCTGGTGAAAATCACATGTTGTCATAACTTTCTGTTTTGAATGAGTAACGATAACAAGGTTTTCAAGATGGCTGCCATGGCGGCCATACTAGATATTAGATTTGTACCGTTTCCAACTTAGGACCAAGCATACATGATCAGAAATCATTTGGTGAAATGGTGAAAATTCCATATCAATATGATCATCTATTCAGGAGAAGTAGTAACAGCAAATCTGAAGAAGTCTATTGGTTAAAATCTCGTGCCGATATGACCATCTATTGAAACGTAACGATGACAAGGTTTTCAAGACGGCTACACTATCGGATGTCTCAGTCGTCCCATCATCAGTGAGGATCTACTGGACCATGGTATGAACGTGAGTGTAAAGTTTCGTGGCAATCTTCCAAGTAGTTTAAAAGGAGTAGTGATAACAAATTGTGTTAACAGATAGAACATGGATGATAGCTTATCCCATAAGCTCCATAGTAAAATTAAAATCGAAAAGACTTGAAAGCTGATCTTAATTTTGGGTGTGTAAGTTTTAACAGATTGACACTATGTAGTTGCCAAAGTGAGCACTATGTTGATCTTCCACAAAGTTTTATTTAAACACATCAGAAGCAATATGGCTACTGAAGTAATTGGCATTCAGGTTAGATATAATATAGTGTAAGACTACAAGTTATGCTATGACTGCCACTATAAAGAATTAGTTATTTTGAAAATAAATAAAGAGTCCTCAAAATGAAAACTTACTCTGTCAGTTGTCGATGTGCTGTATATGACTTTTCTGATTCATAAGATTTCATTTTGTCTGGTTTCAGGCTACTAAAATATTTAACAATATTTCTGGAGCAGCTTAATAAACTGTGTACAATACTTTATTCAAACTACATCTTAACAATCTGTGTGTACAATACTTCATTCAAACTGCAGGTTAACACTTTGGACAATACGTGCAGTTTTCTTGCTGTTCTCTAAAGGAGGAAATTATTCTCTCTAATCTATAACTTTCAATTTCCTGATTCTGCCACTTGATTTGAGTGAATTGTTTATGATGGAACAAGTATGAGGCATCATCCATGGTGGATCGAGAGGGAATTTCGGTTCAATGAAACCCCCTGTATTCTCAATGAAAAACGGATGCTTAATTATTTGAAGCAAATGCAAATCACCTCTTGTTAAAACTGAAACTTCAATGGAAAATATTCAATCTGTCTTTAGTTATGAAACTTCATAAATATGATCCGTTAAAATATCAATACATTTTTTCTGACCATGTACAACACAGGTGTGACTGTAAGGGACCGATGTCATGATGGTTTGAAGAAAATTTCCTCCATTACAAGATTAGATCATATTTTTCTTTAAATTGCTAGCTGTTGAAACCATCTCTGATATTCTTCAGCGATAACAATATTTTCAAATGTGCCACGATGGATATACTCGATGTCAGATTGGCACCATTTTCATTTAGGACCAACAAAATATAATAAGACGTCTTCTGGTGAAAATACCACGTTGATATGACTTTCTGTCTTGAAGGAGTAACGATAACAAGATTTTCAAGATGGCTGCCATGGTCGCCACATTGAATACTATATAGTCGTTTTTTTCAATTTAGGACCAAGTAGACATCATCAAAATCTTTTTGGGTGACAAATGTGTGTACATATGATGATCCCTGCAGGACGAGTATTGACTCATAATTGTCAAGACAATCGTTGTGGCAACCCTGATTAAAGTACGAGTGAGACTATTTTCATTTAGTACCAGCTAAGTATCATAAGAATTCTATTGGTAAAAACCCATTTTGTTGATAGAGCCATCCATCTGGAAAAAATAGAGACAACAATATTTCCAATAACAAAAGCATAATTTTCAAGATGGTTTATGTGACAGCTAATAAAATCGCTTCTCCCATGTGCTAGAAAAATGAACTTAAACTAGTCCAAAGTATACTAACTTCGGCAGTTATTAAAATACCCAGCTTCTGAAAGTGTAATGAATCAATTGTAAATATGTATTTAAAAAAAGAAACAAAATGGTAAACAAGTTAGTGGCTTTGGAGGTTTTTGTTCAGTTTTCCTTAGAGGTCAAGGAAGTGAAAAATACCAAGCTTAGCTAGCAGTCTTTCGAGAGCTGCGCGTCTAAACTAAGTCCAAGTAGAATACTCTATAACACAAATTACAACATCAATCAAAAACCAAAATAAAGGGAATTAAAATGTTATGCTGACAATTACTAATATATACAGAACATGGTCTGTTTTAAATAACCAGGACAACAAGCAAAGTCCAAAACTGTACAGCCGAACCAAAATGGAGGCTGCCACGGTACTTTGTTTTTTTTACCTCAAAATAAGTTATGTGCATATTGTGTGGTCAATAAACCAGTCTCCAGGATGTAAACAATGAAAACATCCGCCGCTAATAGTTCGATACTGAATTAGGTATCTGTTATGGAAAATCACATTTTATCTTATGTGATTTATTGCTTGAAGTTTTTGAAGAGCAAATTATGTGTAGCTACGTCTTTATAGAATGCTGGCAGAATGGGATCTCTCTCTCTCTCTCTCTCTCTCTCTCTCTCATGCGCGCGAGCACACATTCACACACACACACACACGAACATACACACAAACGCAAACACAAAAACAATACTTATTCCAGGGAGATATACGTTTTAAAGTTGTATTCAGAATCAAAAGAAGTAACAATTTTCTTTCTTCTTCTGGCAGCAGATAATAATAATAATATCAACAATTATTAGTATTACTATTATTGTTGTTTTTGTTATTATTATTATTAAACGAAGTTTCTTATGTGTTCTGGCTAGCCTACTCATGTTGCATTTATTTTAGTAACACATCAGCTGTTTAAATACATTTTTATTTTTATTTCTGTTTTACAGATATAAATTCCTTCTTAACAGCTAAGGATGGCAGAATTTTAAACACTTTAGACGGGAACATTAAAAAAAAGTCCTGAATACAAGAAATTCCTGATAGTAATATTTATCGCATGCTCAAAATATGCATGTCCTCATATATCCACCAGGTTAGAAAACTTGTAGGGGGAAAAGGTCCAAAAAAAAAATTCATTAGATCGCTATAGTTGACAGAGAGAATATTCATATATGGATACCTCCTGATGATATATCTTGATCCGGAGTTCAGGATATATCCGGATTGTTTTTAAAGACAGGACTATTTCACCAGGACATCACATCATGTCACAAGACAGGCCTGGCACTTTTGTTCATGCAGCCGCCAGAAGATATATTTCGAAGGTATATTACTTGAAAGAGATATAAAGTAATAGTTCCAGTAATTTATAATGAACCATATTAGACAATTGTATCAAATTAACAACATACTTTAAGTTGTAGCATCTCTGAAATGTTACATTGAAGTGAAGACAACTACAGCATGGCGTAAATTTGTTTCTTCCAGATTAAAATCATAAAGTTTTCATAACATAACTGCAGCACAAATTCATTATTGCTTAATTCTGCATTGTCATGCATATGCATGTAAATTTAGCCTGACTGAAGTGTGTTCTTTCTACACTATAGTAGTATGGATGTGGGGATACTGAATTGCTGTGGAATTATCAAAGTCAGTTTAGCACGGCTGTAACGTGCCTATTCAGCGTGATAGCAATTCATCCTAGAACGCAGAGTTGCTTTGAAATTATCAAAGTCAGTTTAGCACGACTGTGTCGTGCCTATTCGGCATAATAGCAGTCCATGCTGGAAATGGAGTGTAGGTGAGCGTTTGTGATGGAAATGTATTGCAATATTGTAACACAGATAAAGTATTTGGCCAGCAAAAGTACAGTAAGCACTGCACTTACAATGCTTGCTGCATTTCTGTTGGGCATATACCGTGCTTAAAGTGATAGTCGAGTGATATATACCTTAGTCATTGTCTACATCGCAGAGTTAAAAGTCACGAGTCAATAACTCTGAGGCACGTAATTATTTGTATTGTTGTAATATTGTAATCATTTAGTACTACAGTTTAATTTCTTTTTTCCTAAGATTTTCAAGTAAATTGTATAATTCTTGCCCGAAAATTAAGTAATTCGATTACTTATTATTAATCTCCTGTAAATTATTGTATTGATATAAGTAATTCGATTACTTATTATTAATCTGCTGTAAATTATTGTATTGATATAAGATATATCTGCGTAAACTAGCCATGTAAAAATGAGCAATTATGAAGTGAAAACTGTGATTTTGTAAAACCTTTATTAAGATCCTCTTTTAAGACAAATTACCAAGTAATTTATTTTAATGCTTCAAGTTGGCAACCTTTTCCAAGTAGAACATGTAAGTAATTCATGCTTGAAAATTAAGTAATTTGAATACCTAGTAACAGCTTCATGTAATTTCTTTTAATGAATTAAGTAATATCTACTAAAGTAAGTAATATCAAGTAAAAGCCAGTAAGCAGGTCGTAAAACATTTACTAAAATGAATAAAATAATTACTAGGGTTTTCTTAGTGTAGCAAGCTTGATAAATTATGATTAATATAAACTGGATGAAAGCTGCTGATGTTATATGAATTTTAAGATGCATTTCATTGAAAATGTTTTCTCGTGCTCTTTTATCTTGCTGAAATATTTCAGATACAAGAAAACTGGATTTTTCATTTATAACGTTCAAATAACTGGACATAGAATATGAGTGTGATTAGAAATAAAAACATGGTCTCAAACGTAAAGTGATATTTTACTTTTACTATATAACTACATTTGCAACCCATAAATTAAAACTAATGAATTGCTGCCAAACAACTGGTGTTTTTTCTTCTTTCATACCTCATTTTTATGTAATGTCCTTTTAATGGCAGCTTTTTAACTGATTTCCAGAAACTGCTTTTCTGATTTTAGGTGAAGTGACGTTTAAGAAAACTGCTTTCGAACAGCGCTTGTAAATTAAAACCCGTGCTAAACTGCGGAAGATCTAGATTTAGCCACTCTTTTTGCTAAGGGGGAAGGGGGCATACTTCATCCATTTATTTTCTCATTCATTTGCCAGCATTTTGGGTACTTTCTTAGTCTCTTCACTTGATCATATTGGTAGTACCGCTCTCACATGTCATCGTCTAATTTGTGGCATTTCGTACTGGTTGCACACCTTGCAAATACTTCCAAAGGTTTACAATTGTTACCGCACAATATATTGAATGTTTATGAACAACGATAGAAATATTAAAACGCATTGTTCGGTATTATTCTGGATTAATTGGCTGAGTCGCTGAATGCAACCATTTCCAACTGGTCAATAAAAGCCCGAATAAGTATTTTGTTACGATCAGTAATGAAATCAGTGTCTGTTGTCAGTACAGCAGGCTAGTTCTTCGTGCACGAAGACTGTTTTCACGATAACGACGCTAATTTAGTTGATGAACTGACGAGTAGTGTAACACCTGTCCACTTGTGAGTACCTCGTGAAATGCAGGATGTTGATAGGTACTCAGATAATACAATACAGAGATCAATTCACTATTAAAGATATTACTGCTTCATCACCACTTCTTAACTGTTATGATGGCGACGGGCGGAAATTTGCACTGCTCCACCGGATTAGTGACGGTTGGGGTTTAGTTATCCATTATCAAAATGACTAACCGTGGGATATTCGAATGGCGTTAATATCAAGCCCTGTGTATCAGATGTGTGATGGGGGCCAAGGAAAACGACAATATACCTCAAGTATTTCCCTATTTAACCACTGATGATGAAAAAACAAAAAATACTAGAACAAGATACACAGTATCAGTCTCAGAATAGCCATTCACAATAGACAGAAAGTATTCTTTAGTCAAAAACGTAAATTACGCTGTCAAAAAATGACACCATGCCAACATCATACACAAAATTGTAAACAAACTAAAATTATTTTGCAGTAACCGACGTGGCTTTATCAAGGATTTTTCTTTATCTAATGTCAATTATCCTGACTCCTTCATTTCTGCATATGTATTTATGTAATATAATGTCAATTGTCTTGACTCCTTCATTTCTGCATATGTATTGATGTAATCTAATGTTAATTGTCTTGACTCGTTCGTTTCTATATATGTATTGATGTAATCTAATGTCAATTGTCTTGACTCCATTTCTGCATATGTACTGACGTAATATAATGTCAATTGTCTTGACACCTTCGTCTCTGTATATGTTTTGACGTAATCAAATATCAATTGTCTTGACTGCTTCGTCTCTGTATGTGTATTGACTTAATCTAAAAGCAATTGTCTTGACTCTTTCATCTCTGTATGTGTATTGATGTAATCTAATATAAATTGTCTTGAGTCCTTCACTTCTGTATATGTATGGATGTAATATAATGTCGATTGTCTTGATTCCTTCATCTCTGTATATGGAGTGATATAACCCAATGTCAACTGTCTTTACTCCTTTATTTCTTTACTCCTTTATTTCTTTATATGTATTGATATAATCAATTACATTGACTCCTTCATATCTGTATATGTATTGATATAATGTCAATTGCCTTGACTCCATCTCTGTACGTGTATTCATTAATTTAATGTCAATTGACTAGACTCATTCATCTCTGTATATGTTTTGATTTACTTTAATGACAATCGCCTTGACTCCTTCATCTCTGTATATGTACTGATGTAATTTAATGTCGATTGTCTTGGCTCCTTCGTCTCTGTATATGTCTTGATGTAATATAATGTCAATTGTCTTGACTCTTCATCTCTTTATGTGTTAATGTAAGCAATTGTCTTAACTCCTTCATTTCTCTATATATGTATGGATGTAAGCTAATGTAAATTGACTTGACTCCTTCATCACTGTATATGTATTGATGTAATCCAATGTCAATTGTCTTTACTCCTTTATTTCTGTATATGTATTGATATAATCAATTATACTGACTCCTTCATATCTGTATATGTATTGATATAATGTTGAATGGTTGAATGTCTTGAGTCTTTCATCTCTGTATATGTATGTATTGATGTAATATAATGTCAATTGTCTTGACTACTTCATTTCTGTATATGTATGTATTGATGTAATTTAATGTCAATTGTCTTGACTACTTCATTTCTGTATATGTATGTATTGATGTAATTTAATGTCAGTTGTCTTGACCCTTTCATCTCTGTATATGTATTGATGTAATCTAATGTCAATTGCCCTAACTCCTTCATCTCTGTATATGTATGGATGTAATATAATGTCAATTGTCTTGACTACTTCATTTCTGTATATGTATTGATGTAATCTAATGTCAATTGCCCTAACTCCTTCATCTCTGTATATGTATGGATGTAATATAATGTCAATTGTCTTGACTACTTCATTTCTGTATATGTATTGATGTAATCTAATGTCAATTGCCCTAACTCCTTCATTTCTGTATATGTATGGATGTAATATAATGTCAATTGTCTTGACTACTTCATTTCTGTATATGTATTGATGTAATCTAATGTCAATTGCCCTAACTCCTTCATTTCTGTATATGTATGGATGTAATATAATGTCAATTGTCTTGACTACTTCATTTCTGTATATGTATTGATGTAATCTAATGTCAATTGCCCTAACTCCTTCATCTCTGTATATGTATGGATGTAATATAATGTCAATTGTCTTGACTACTTCATTTCTGTATATGTATTGATGTAATCTAATGTCAATTGCCCTAACTCCTTCATTTCTGTATATGTATGGATGTAATATAATGTCAATTGTCTTGACTACTTCATTTCTGTATATGTATTGATGTAATCTAATGTCAATTGCCCTAACTCCTTCATTTCTGTATATGTATGGATGTAATATAATGTCAATTGTCTTGACTACTTCATCTCTGTATATGTATTGATGTAATCTAATGTCAATTGCCCTAACTCCTTCATCTCTGTATATGTATTGATGTAATCTAATGTCAATTGCCCTAACTCCTTCATCTCTGTATATGTATTGATGTAATCTAATGTCAATTGCCCTAACTCCTTCATCTCTGTATATGTATTGATGTAATCTAATGTCAATTGCCCTAACTCCTTCATCTCTGTATATGTATGGATGTAATATAATGTCAATTGCCCTAACTCCTTCATTTCTGTATATGTATGGATGTAATATAATGTCAATTGTCTTGACTACTTCATTTCTGTATATGTATTGATGTAATCTAATGTCAATTGCCCTAACTCCTTCATCTCTGTATATGTATTGATGTAATCTAATGTCAATTGCCCTAACTCCTTCATCTCTGTATATGTATTGATGCAATCTAATGTCCATTGTCTTGAATCCTTCATCTCTTTATATGTGTTAATGTAAGCAATTGTATTGACTCATTCATCTCTGTAAATGTATTAATGTAATACATTGTCAATTTTGTCTTGACTCCTTCATCTCTGTATATGTCTTGATGTAATATAATGTCAATTGTCTTGACTCTTCATCTCTTTATATGTGTTAATGTAAGCAATTGTCTTGAGTCCTTCATCTCTGTATATGTATTGACGTAATCTATTGTCAATTGTCTTGACTCCTTCATCTCTGTATATGTATTACTGTAATATATTGTCAATTGTCTTTAGTTCTTCATCTCTGTATATGTATTGATGTAATCTAATGTCCATTGTCTTGAGTCCTCCATCTCTGTATATGTCTTGATGTAATATAATGTCAATTGTCTTGACTCGTCCATCTCTGTATATATATATATATTGATGTAATGTTTCATATCATAGCCATCAAGCACATATACAGCTGCTCATTCATTATTTATTCCACATCCATACGAGTTTGTTTTCAGGGCTGTATATTAGGTAAAATGGCAGGTAGTGATAAACGGCAACCGAATAAATTTTGTAAAGAAATTACATGATAAAAATGCTATCCAGGAAGAGCTTTCATTTGCCAAATGGGATTAATGGTTGTGTGTTTCAACTTTTATGATTATCAAGCTGTGAAAAGTCTGACTATTTCAATTGGCATGGCTTAGTGATACCACAGGTGTACATCGTTGGAACAACAGCTGCGAAAGTGTAATGTTTATAGTTGCCTGGGCATTTTGTAATTAGTTGTCTGTGGAGTTTGTTAAATAGACTCTTCCAAGTGAGACAGTTTGCAGTAACCCTTGATCCTGCAGTTAAGCTCAAGCAAGGCCATACACCTGCCACTTGATTTTTAATTCAGGTACAATGTGATTTGCCATTAGTTAAGCATGCGATTAAGGTTTGTAAAAATAATTAAAACAATAACTTTGACTTACCAGGCTTGTGGCAAATGACTATTTATAAAGACGCTAATAGTACAATTCAAGAAGCCATAGAGGACCAACGAAAGGCGCAGAAGGGTGGAGTGCGGTGTGTTGCCACTCTATTTATATCCGAAAAACTTGTGATATATTGCAATAACGAAAGAAATACTGCAATATTACTGCAGTTCATTATACTGATTTATGAGGAAATGAGATAGTTAAAATGATTCCTAACAGATAGCAAAAGTGTTATGGTGCTATGTATCCTTGTTGGGGCATATTTTGGAAAATCCAGACTCATTTCCATTTGAGCTGTTTGTAGTTCAATCTGAATCGATATTTTCTGTTCTAAACCTCTGCAGACTCCATTTTTCTTACATCGTATTCTTAAGTCAGCGATATTTGTGGACATTTTAATATCTGGTTTGTTCAAGATTCTGTTGTCATTTCGTTATTCAAAGTACCTAATTTGTTGTTCTTCAGTTTGACAATCAAAACTAATCGTCAGTATGTACAAATTTATACAATACATTTTAAACAAAAACCAGTACCTTCTTTCACAAATGTTAAAGCCTGTTATAGGAAACATAATTTTAGTGTTGTTACTTGGCCCTATAATGCTTGCATGTGTTAATATAGGCCACCAAGAGGAACCATTATTTATTATCCGAAATTCCTGTCATTCGGTATAAGTACATCTATAGGTGGTTTTAAATGACATCGCTAATGGTACCTGATACCAGATCTAGAAATAATGGCTTCACTAGCAGAGTTCCAATGACAAGGGCTTTAATAATTTCATAACATTTCTTTTCACATTAACCTCATAATATCAAAACTGATGCTATGTTGTTTGTCAGTGGTTTTGCAGGGTGCAGATGCTCCAAACTGCATCTGATTTATGGTGAGTAATCAGCTCAATAATTGACCAGAAGTTCCAAGATTTAGGCCCAGCACATATTTCTTAAACGAATGTTCTCAGAAATTTCTTATTTCATTTCATAACCAAATTTCTCTGATTGTTATAGTTTTGCCAGAATCTATACGGAGTGTGTGTTGTAAACATTACATGCGAACCAGACATGGCTTTCCTTAGTACTCTGTTCATAAAAGATATTGACTTCCTACGTGGATTTGTATGTTTTTATTGGACTATGTTTGTCTATAGCATTTAATAGAACTCTTTCAAATGTAATGTAGATATAAATTAAAGATTCAATACTTTAAGACATGAAAGTAAATGGAACATTTTGCAAATCATTTACGAAGTAATTCACATCAAATTTTTTGAAACTTCTGAAAGATAGTTTTGTTCTAGTTCAGAATGCACAGTGTGTCTTTGCTGAGTAAAAGATAACAATACGAAAATGACTCTTTTCAGTAGACATATTTAAGGTATTCATGTACTGGCATTGTTTGTTTGTAATTATTAGAACAACACAAAATGGATTACACCCATTCTCAAAACAAGTGGATTTTCTAATTACGCACTCCGGATAAATAATATCACGTATACAATATAGACAAGGAAATTTGAATGGGTCCTGCATATGAAAATTTAGATCACCAATTATAATAAGGATAGGCTTTGAACTCAGATTTTAGTAACTATCTTATTTACGTCTTAGAAACATGACAATAATCAGGCGAAATGTCCATTTTCACAACACTCAATCACGGACATGGTAAAAGTCACGTATACAATATAAAGTAAACATACAATTATATATATATATATATATATATATATATATATATATATATATATATATATATATATATATATATATATATATATATATATATATATATATATATATATAGGTATGTTAGAAGTCACATATTAACTTGTGTTACATGGTCGTATTGTATAATCTCTTGTATTGATTCAATGTTTTTGTAAGCGATGGACCTGAGTTAATTGTATGAATTATGTATGTCACCATCGATTCCTATAACAAACTTAAATGTATGTGTATACGTCTTGATGGTCATTCAGCCGGACTCAAATACAAAAATCCTGCATATATCATTATGTTAATAGGTCATAGGTCTTTTCTATGCTACAATTCTAAGGAAATTATTAATTTCAGCCCATTAAAATGTGAAATCCTTACAGGTTGTACTTGTTTGTGCGTCCTTTTGTTTATGCGTCTGTTTATTGATGGATCTTTCTGTTTATGAAAGAATAACAAAGATTATTGAAATGTCAGTGGTTAATTGAAGAAAATTGGGGCGAAGTCAAGAATTCGGTGGATATGGAAGTGCACACGTTTTGTGACGTCACGTGAAAAAATGGATACACAACTTGCTCTCTATCCTGAGTAGGTCTTTCCACCAATCGGATCGTTAGTCGAGCTATACGTTTAGTGACCCAAATTATCGAATTATTAATTTATAATCTACTTCAGATAGGCCGCAATGCCACTGTAACGTCCGCATAAATTGTAATTGTTGCCGACATAAGCACTAGTTTAAATATCTCTTAAATCAATCTCTGAGTCTTTATTTATAAATTTGTTTAAATTTTGCTTAACTTAACTTTCACTTTTTGTCTCAGTTTATTATTTTTTAAATAGCAAATTTTTAGTATATATTTCACTGCTAATTGCTTGATGTACAATAATGTTTGAAGTTATCGTTTACTATTTTGATTCATTTAGGTTAGAACATTTCAACCTATAGTTCACTATTTTTATTTATTTTAAAAATTTATATTTAACTATTATTTTTAAAGATATAAAACAATTTTCTTTAACCTTTTAACTTTGTCATAAATATTTTCAAAAGCCCGTCTGTCTGTCAACCCCTGAGGCAGCCATCTTTGGAGCTTGGGGCATGATTCATCGTCCTTTTATACCGATAAGTAGGAGTGTGTTGTCTTGGTTTATTACCTTGAAGCGGCAGGAATGTTGGTGGATCACTTGAATAAATAAGATATCACTGATGGGTCTTGCGTTGTACATTGTAATTGCAATTGATAGTCTATATTTATATATAAAACAATGCCTTGAGCTTGGTATGACCTCTTCATTCAAGTATGGATTTCCTGTCTGTCCTTGATGTAGTGTCTGCCTGTACTTTAAAATCTACATTTACTAGTACTAGGAGGATTTGAATATAACGTAGTAAGTTTTCTGTATGGTACAGTGAAAACAAGACAATATTCTCTATTATTTTTGCATAGAATTTTACCACATTCATTACATTAAAAAAATATCAATAATGGACCTTATGTGATAAATTACAGTAATTTATGTTTTCTTAACACATATAGGTAATTGATTCATCCTGTTCAAATTTGCATTACCTTGGAACGCAGCCAAAACGCCCAGAGGATGTTTAAAAGTTTCTGTGATCGATCCCCAGCCGTGCCAAGTAGATATAGCATTTGTCATGATGAATATCGCGCTATTTAAATGTACCTGTGTGTGTGGTCTTTTGTCGTACCCCTTAATTAGATAATAGCGATTTATAAATTTAAATGTACCAGTGTGTGTGGTCTTTTGTCGTACCCCTTTATTAGCTAATAGCGATTTATAAACATAAATGTGTCCTCGTGGCGTTCTTGTAACCCTTCACAAAATGGGAGTAACTTTGGAAATTACTTGCAATGCTCACGCTGTCATCTACTATCCACTGACTCTAATTGCATTTATCAGCGTTATGAAAAGAAACTCTTGATTTGAATCATTAGGCTGCTCTATGAAAGCTACAAGCTTTGGTCAATTTGGACTCATTAAACTTTGCTCAATTTGGACTCATTAAACTTTGATCAACCGCTCCGGTGGCCTAGTGGTTAGAACTTCCGCCTAGGATGCGGGAGGTCGATCCCCGGCCGAGTCATACCAGAGACTTACAAAAATGGTACCTCGCTTGGCGCTCAGCATTAAGAGCAGCAGGGGGGGCGAATCGGACATTTTGTCCAATCGTTATTTTGCTTAATTATTACTTTCTGCACTCAACGATCTAGTGTCGTCAGCGCCTGGTAAAAAAAAAAAAACGACGACGTCGTTGGGGATCGTCCAATCGTCATTTGGTTTAATTAACACCTTCTGCGCGTCGATCCCCAGCGTCGTCAGCGTCCGGTAAGCACATCGACGACCGCGTCGATGTCATCGCCCCCCCCCCCTGCTGCTTACAATGAAAATTATTTACAACTAACCGAATATTTGGTCAAGTCCGATACGATATCGTGTCCGAGGATCATGTAAATTTATCGTTACAAATCCATGTGGGGTCGACTGAGCATGACTAAAAAAGTTTCGAAAACCATTAAAGTCCATGTCACCGCCACACCATGTCTGCCAAATATTTCGTAGCGTGTGTGTATCAACGCCGTTGAATACAGCAAGAATATTACAGTTGTCTCTAATTACTTTTGGAATCTGAGTGTATCGTTGAGTGACATATATCACGTCAGTGTTTTTATGCCTGCCTCTGGAAAATATCCTAGCTGGGTTTTTTTGATTGTCTAACATAACATCATCGTACACGACTAGATTGTTAACGTCGCCATCAATATCATCAATACCTGGTGCGTCATTGATATCTGTAATAAACTCAATAACATTTTTTTTAGCGATCGCTGATGCATTCTCGTTGAAATCTTTCAACACCTCGTAGCATCGTTGATCATCTACGCTAGGAGCAACCAAATACAACTTATCCCACTTCATCCATCTCATTATTAAATTGAGTAACAATTGCGTCTTGCCGGATCCAGATGGTCCGATGATAATCATCCGGATCGAGTTTGGTAACGCTGCAACATGCTTAACTGGTTCTCTTGTTTTAGTCGCCGAAAAATCAATTATATTCATATCTCTATACATAAATTATGGATCTATATTGTGTGAAGTGTAGAGTACGTACTGGCACAAATGATATGACAACCGCTACAACAAGAAATAACAGATCGGCCCTTACTGGTAAGTGTGCACAATGCGGTACAAATAAATTTAGATTTATTTCTATTAAACCCGGGGATGTTTTAAAAAAAAGCGAGGAGGTGATATTGCAGCCAGGTTATCAAAACTCCCCGGAACACCGTGGGCAAAGTATCCAGGAGAAAAGCACCTCCCAGGATATAGCTACTGCGGCCCCGGAACACGATTAGATATCAGACTCGATGATCAAAATCAGCCCAAACCCGGTGAGTATCCAATAAACGCTATCGATAAGGCGTGTCATGCTCATGATGTTGCTTACAAAAGTAGCGATCTGCAACAGCGTCATATCGCTGACGTAAAATTAATTCACGCGTTAAATGCTATTCCTGATAAATCCGTCAAAGAAAAATTGGCCTCATGGTTGGTAAAATCGGCTATGAAAGGTAAATTAATGATGGGCGCTGGTAATTAATAACAACATGGAATCCATCTATTATTCTCCGAGAGGATACTGGAAGGGGAAGGCCGCAATTGGTAAGCTTGCAAGCGCTGCAAAGGTAACAAAGGCCACTGCGGCTAATTGGTTATCCAAACAGGCTATATGGCAAATTTATCTACCACCGCCTAAACAAATCAACTTCTCGCGCTTTGATGTCAGCGTACCTAATGAAGTTCATCAAGCTGACATATTATTTCTGCCGCATGACAACGGTTACAAATACGCGCTAACCGTAGTTGATGTTGCGAGTCGATACAAACAAGCGGAGCCGTTAAAAACAAAGTCAGCAACTGAAGTAGCCGCTGCGTTTGAAAGAATTTATCAAAGAGGTTCTCTGCGCTGGCCAAATCTATTACAAGTTGATCCCGGTAGTGAATTTCGCGGCGCTGTTTTATCAACGCTGAAACATCATAGCGTCGCGGTACGACGAGGTCATACTGCGCTACATCGTGATCAGGCAATTGTTGAACGATTCAATCGGACTCTCGCTGAACGGTTATTTGGATATCAATACGCGAAGGAATTCATCCAGGAAAAACGATCTCGTGAATGGGTTAAAAGGTTGCCAGGCGTAATTGCAGCGTTAAATAACGAGATTACCCGAGTAATCAACATGAAGCCCAGCGACGCGATTAAATACGAGTATATACCCGGAAAATCAAAAATAAATAGCGTTTCCAAGCCGATTCTCGGCAATGTCACCGTGAGATATCTGTATGAACCAGGAGAGCTTGAAGGCGGTAAAAAAAGGGCTACCGATCCTATTTGGAGTGTTACCACACATAACATATCAACGATAACACGATCAACTGGTAGACCACCGATCTACAGACTGGATTCAACTGCTCCTCAGCGCGGATTTACACGCGAGCAACTACAAGTGATACCTGACGATACTCAATTACCCCCGCGTGGTCTTAACTAGCGCCGTTGCGTCTATTGCACTCAAGACAAGTCAACCTCACATTGTTTTTGACATGACCGAGACTGTTATCGATCCTGTCCACGGTAAATTGGCGAGCGTCTTTATCCGAATAACGCCAACTCATTATACAATTGCAACTCGCGCAGTGATTATTCTGTTGTTGTCGTAACGCAATTATTAATTCGGCATCAATATCAAAATGCCGCTGTTTTTTTTTTATCCTGTTGGCGGTAACCCGAGAGTTTTCTATCAATGACGCTTGCATCGATGGTGACTTTGTCGCCGGCTTCGTCGGTGGCTTCGTCAATAACAATTCTTCGAAGCTGATTTATTCTCCGTACTCGGGACACTGTAAGATAGACTAGATTCGACCATTCGATGCGATTATCAACCATCCAAACAATGGTGTCCGTGATAGTTAGTCCCTGCGAGGAATGTATTGTTGTTGCGTATCCTAGCGTCCACGGGGATTTATCAGCACGTAGCGCGTCCTCGACGACGCTGATATCAACGAGCACGATATCATTCAGCACGAGAATTTGTTTTTCTGTCCCTGACGCTGTCGGGGCCGGGATTTCAACTTCAATGTTTTGCCGCCGTGTGTCCGCGGGTCTATAACATAACGGCACTGGGCGCGTTAGAAACTTTTCCTTATGCAACGTAAACAACCTCCGCTGAAGTGTGTCCCTGACTATCTTTCTACTCGCTACAATTAAATCGTTTGGTCTCCATGTTTCCCAGAATTCATTTAACGGCGTTTCCGGAATCACCTCGCGGATTATTTCACACTGAATTCTATCCGGCTGTAATCTGATTAATTTTTTAACCTCGCGCAGTTGTTCATCAAGTGCTCGGTAATCAGTATCGGTTTCTTCATAATAGTCCACAAAACCCTTTAACCAATCATGTGGGCCCTCGCCGACAAATGGTGGTGGTTGGCCATGGTCGCCACACATGATCACCGCTGTATTCGCGCGCAGCAACCACTCAAGAAACATTTGTAAAGTATCTAACGAAACAGTACATATCTCATCCCAGATGATAACCTCAGGAATAAATTTTTCACCCATTCGATCAGGAGTCCACTCACCGCCGCTGTATCGAAAAAAGCTGTGATAAGTAACGGCGTCAACATTTCGTTGTTTTATCTCTCGCGCTAGTCTATGGGTCGGTGTAAGCACGATTATACTTGCCCGCGTTCGAAATAATTCAATTGCCCGAGTCGTCTTTCCTGACCCGCCACAGCCGCTTAAATAAACTGTTTTGTGTCTACAAATTGGATCAGAACACGATGGTGCATTAGACCATTCTGACAATTTATCACCGCGTAAGTAGTTGTTCTCAACGGTGACATCTGCTGACGGGGAATAATCGCGTCGTATTTCATTTTTAATTCTCCATGTACCCCAACTCTCGTCCGGACTAGTAAACCCGGCTACGTTTTCCTTATACGCTACGTCAACATAAAACGAATCAACGGCTACTCTAACCGCGGTGTCGGGAAATTTATTTATCATCGAGAATAAATTTATGCAAGCATAACCCAGCATAGACGCCCTCAAATGCGGGTATGCCGGGCTGTCTCCGTCGCTGTAGGTAACAACTGTACCCAACCTTGTTCCATTGGACAAGAAAGCTGTTTTGCAGTTCACGTATCTATTTTTTGCCACTGCGTCCTTGATTACGAAATCATATTCTGCGTCATCTATAATCAGCCGTGAGCAATATCGTTTGTAGTCGTGGATTTTTCCACCTTGTGTGAACTTACCAATTATTCTTCTACCGAGATCTTTTGCCTCGCGGTTTCGTTGGTTGAATATCCTCCTGGACCATTCGATGATATATTCCTCGTCGGCATCAACGTGTTTTCTGGACTCGTCAATTATGCTATCTAGACGCTCCGGTTCTGGTAACCAGACTTCAGTCTGTGCCCGGTATGATATAATCGCGTCACTGACAATCAACGAAACTAGCATGCTACAATCAATCATATACCGTAGCAGCGCTATTGGCAACCACTTCTTTTCAGCCATGTGTCTACCGATCCAAATATAGCAACAGCGATGGAGTCCTGCCGCGAATTCAAATGATACTATGCGAGCGAATCCGGTTAAATCAAAATCAGGCAGTGGTCCATTAATAGCAACACGAGTCATTTCATGACTGGGGTGTCCAAATCGTCTAAAGTACTCAGCGGCGGATCCATACCCGAGAAAACTCGCTGGATAACAGGCAACCATATCAACCGAGATCATAGCGTCGCGGCTG
Organism: Sinohyriopsis cumingii; assembly: GCA_028554795.2. Taxonomy (NCBI): domain Eukaryota; kingdom Metazoa; phylum Mollusca; class Bivalvia; order Unionida; family Unionidae; genus Sinohyriopsis; species Sinohyriopsis cumingii. Next base: position 69,967,207 of record CM068824.1, read on the forward strand.
TATTCAGTGTTCCATAGTCCACCGTGATAGTATTCCAAACAACTGGATTGTACATCCGGCAGAAATTCCTTGCGCGTTGGTCTCCACGCATTTTTCCTTGCTGCAACATGAGCTACAACCGATGGAATCTTAAAACAATTTGTTAGCAGTTGTTCATCATGCTCTTCAAATTCCATGGCGGTTTTTTTCATCCTGTTGTGAAATGCTTCAGTACGATATAATTCGCCGTTTGGTCTTACAAACTGATCAAAGGTATCCGCATCGTTTTCAGCGCTGCGAAGTAACCACACTGATACAGGGTCGTTTTTACACAAGTAGGCAATAGCATCAAATAGTTTCCTCTCCGCGAGAAAACCATCCTTGGAGAATTGTTCTCCCAGGAATTCTTCGGGTATATACTTTACTGTTCTATCCCGTGGAAATATTGTGATCGCGGGCGTCCATGCGTGTTCGTTATGATCAATAATTTTGATTGGGGCTCCCTTCGATTTATACTTCGATTCGTATAATACTTCACCGGTTATCGTTGTAACGGTTATTGGAAATCTCAGCGATGTTTCTAATCTCGCTATGTCGCTGATGGTTGCTCCACGCTCTTTTACGGTTAGTTCCCACTGGTTGATTTTGCTACGTCGTAAATCAGTCAATTTGTTTCCTCGACATGCATTTGTAAAATGCTCTATTATTCGTTCTGCTACACAATTTATCCCCGTTGACTGTTTCATCGGTTTCAGTTTTCCGATATCAGGTTTCTTATTTAACGGGTATATTCCATAAACAACTGCTGTTTCAGGATACGCTCGTTCATAGTATGGTCTGTCAATTCCGGTTAACAACCCCGGCTTGGAGTCGCGGCTGACAGTGACTGTTTTCTTGTCGCTGAGAACTGGTTCAAATTTATCACGTATGATCCAATCGCCTGATTCCACCCGGACAATGAATTTTACTCTGAAGAAATACCTTTTACCGTCAAGTTGTGATATTATCATTGCTGCGCGGTTGTCGTTCATGGTAGCATCAACAACACCATCAATTCGAAATGTTGACCAACTATGAGATGCACCATCACGTTTGAATTCATTGATACAATCGCGTATTTTACTCAACAGGGTTTTATCGTTTATTAACGCTTTTGGTGTGTCCTTGAGGACTCTATCGAGATTAAACCTAATATTTTTCCAGGGCTTAATTACTGCTAATCTCTCAAACTCATCCATATAATTAAAACAAGTATTTAAATAAAAGAATATAGTATAATGAATAAATGCAAATGGTTGATGATTGGGTCGATAACCCCGTGCAATAAATCATGTAGAGGTGAATTCTGCGGGTATCATTTACAAAGCGTTCGTAATGGTTCTCTTGGCCCCCTCCCGTGCTTGGTTTGTCACGTTGGTGTAAGAGGAAAATCGCAGTTGTGTATTAATTGTGGCGGAAAGCGATACAGGGAACTAAAACGCTATTATGACAAACGAATTAAAAACGCCGTCATTGACCCCACCGCTGACTCCGTCATCAAAACCCCCCAAGACTATGTTGAAAGATTTATAATTAAACCAAATAATAAATTAGACAAGTAGTATTATTATATAAATGGACCAAGAATTTCAGCCGCATCCCCTGCTCGTCAATTACGAGGCATCTCGCGACGGTATTGTTAGAAACCGCAGACTGAAGAAGCCGGTTGGATGGAAAAACAATCACGGGTATTTAATGTTTACTGCTGGAGGGAAAAAATATCTCTGTCACAGAATCATCTATGAATGTTTCCACGGATTGATCAAAGATAGTCTCGTTATTGATCACATTGATTCTAATTATCAAAATAACAGACTGTGTAATCTGCAAGCTATCTCTCAGAGTGAAAATATTAAAAAAGGCCAGACTGGTAAGTACTCAAAAGCAGCAAGGGGCGTCAAATCATTTGATACGTCAACGCACGAGGAAAAAATATTTCAGTCAATGAATGAGGCAGGAAAATATTTTGACATTTGTAGCGCCTCAGTACGATTTGTTGCAGAACGAGTATATCAAACAGCTTTCTCAAGTAAAAACGGACATAGAATTCGATTTTCATATTTGAAGGGGGATAACTCGTGAGGGTATGACGAAGTCACCATGATAGAGTTATGCTGTCACGTGATTTGCAAATAGTCGTCTGTTTCAATGTAAATAAGTTACCTATGCGCGTTCACCTGGAACGCATTACGTGCTTATATTTTTTAAAAACTCGTTATTTGTTAGGTGCGGTCCGTAGTCCAATGCAAACATGTTTGACTATGAAACTCGAGTCAACAATTTACGGGTTCGCGCCTCGCAGCGGGCAATTGCCTGGCGGGAAACGGTCAGATGTTTTTTTTTCTATATAATTGGGGGGAGGGGGTAAAGCCCCCTTCGTTGAAGTTCAAAACGAACCAAAACGCAGCCCACACTATCATTCATAGTGTGCGCGGTTGGTTTTTTCCAACTACGCAACCATGATTGATTTTCATGGGTTGCGTTTTGGTTCGGTTGAGAGCAAACCACGCCCCCGTCATTGTTTGTACTGTCCATAATTAAGTATATGTATATGCCTGCAATCTGCCACAACACTCGAGTGGAGATTTACGGCATTGTACTGTCCATGTATGCCTGCAATCTGCCACAACACTCGAGTGGAGATTTACGGCATTGTACTGTCCATGTATGCCTGCAATCTGCCACAACACTCGAGTGGAGATTTACGGCATTGTACTGTCCATACAAAAACGGGGTCATTTTTGACCCCCAATAATTTTATTAAACTTAAATTTTATTAAATTTTAACTTAAATTTTAATAAAATTTTTGATATTAGAAATAAGATGTTTATAAGAATATGGATTCCCAAGACATCAATAATATATTAACTGAGATTTCAAAATTAAAAAATCAAGGAATTGTATTATCTGATAGGCTCAACAGCGAGGAAATATTATCCGATTATGAGGCTATAAACGAACAATCGAAGCGAGGGCGTTTTACGCTAGCCCGCGAGTATTCTTTTATAAAACGCTTACAACATACAATTAATGAGAACCTGTATGGCAATGACGTAAGCGTATTCATTGGGTTATTCACTGCCGTTGAAACAATACGAAAAAAACTCGGGCAGCTTTATGAAAAACGCCGCGAGATCTCTAGTAAGATTAAAAACATTAGGAGGATCATAGACGAAACCCCTGTGGGGAGCCTCAGCTTGAAGTTACCTGTGCCCACGTCGCGTGACGAAGTCGGCATACAAATGTAACATTATATATATGTGATGTACACAATGACACGATATATTTCTGCCACCATGGAAAGACCCGGCGGAAAATTTTATTTGAAATTGCGGATCAATTTACAATAATGGTAGGTGAATCACTTACTACTCGGCTAGCCAGAGAGCGGCTAGCAGCGCTTATAAAGTTTATACCGTTACGAGATAGGGTGAGAGAGAAACTTCAAACGCGACAACAAATGCAAACTGATTTTGCTGTTGGAAGTGAACAGTTATTTGCCCCGGTAACTAAAGCGACTAAGGATGTTACAGCGGCAACAGAACGAGCAATATATGGAGATATTCCTAAGGAGGGCGAACGGAAAGAGGCGCCTCTTCTTCCTGTACTTGAAAAGATAGCAGCAGAGACAGAACAAACACAGCAATGGATAAAACAACTTTCCAGTGATATAAAAACCCAACAAGAGTATGAACGATTAGCTGATATTGATGATTCTGAACAGGGTGATGTTGGTGAACTTCAAAAAATTTCCACTCAAAAAGGGGTTCCCTTTATAGATAAACTCACTGAAGAGGCTATAACACAAATAAAACGACCTCAATTACTGAAATTCGACGATTATAGGATTTTTGGTAATTATGCCGCTCAAAGCTATTATTCAAGAAATGACTTTTTAAAAGACGAGTATAAAAACAGTAATATAAAACGAGATGACTGGGTTAATTGGTTGTATAAAACGAATAAAGGGGTTGATCGCTTGCATACAAAAGAATTGGGATATAAAGAATTTAGAAAAGGAATTGATGATTATGATATACAACAACAACAACAAGAAATACTACAACAGCAAAAAGAAGAAGTCCGAGAAAAACGTCAAAAAAAAGCTGGTTCTAAAAAAACAAGCGGAGAGGGGTATCCAAGTGGTAGTGGTCTAGTTGAAAACGCTAGTGTTACCTGTCCTGGTAGTGTTCTCAGTGATATATCACAGCTAGAGGTACTAATTGGAGGAAAACGAGCCGGAAATAACTCTACGGAAATAATCAATGAGGCCGCTGATATTTGCAAGCGTTTATTTGCAGGCGGTATCATGGACATTAATGCATATCGAACGCTCATAGACGAGCTCGTGGATGATTAATTGGAAAACTGGTGTTTTTAATAAGGATGATCATACACTACAACCATGATAAACCAGTACTCGTCTACGTGGTAAACTCGCGATTGCCTGTTTACCGCGCGTACTATGGAGATGGTCTCGGTAGCACCATTGCGGGGTTATTTACAAGAATGGCTCCAAAAGTAGCGCCGTTAGCCAAACAATTAGGGATGAAGGCTATTGATGTTATTCGTGATAAGGGTATTAGTGCCATTGGAGATGTTGCCGGAAAGACGCTTTCAGCCGCGCGGGACAAACTAATGTCATTGGTGAAATCCAAGAGATTTTCAAAAAGAAAACAGAAACCACCGGTAATGCCATCAACGACAGTGATGCCTGCAAATGTCAGTAAAGTAATAAATAACGCCGTGGAAGAAAAATTAGAGTCGTTGGCGGCGACGACTCCGTCGTTGGCGACTTCGCCATCAGCCGATGCGGCAACCAACGCGCTCATGAACGCGATAGCGGGGAGTGGTTTAAATTCAAAGAATTTACGACGAAAAAATCGCAATTGAAAACACCAACATGATAAATAATAAAATGTTTGCGCGTACCGCTGATCCCGCGTTTGATATGGATGCCCCAGTGCGCAGGGATGATTCTGTCCGTGATTATCAATATTATTCTTATTATGCAGCGCAACCTGACCTACGATCGCGAATTGAACTTCAAGTCCAAGATACCAGTAAATACTTTCTGCCGTGTGAAGCGTTTATCGAAATCGAGGGAGAACTCGTGACAAATGCCGCCGATAATGCACCATACGCAGATGACCATCGTGTTCGAGTTGGCTTCGTCAACAACGGTATCATGGCGTTATTTGAGAGCGCCAGATATCTTATTGACGGGCGAGAAATTGAATCAATAGAACGCGAGGTTGATGTTGCAACGACGATAATTGGGTTGGCGAGATACTCGGATGATTATACAAGATCGGCGGGCCCATCTATAATGTTCGCAAAGGACACCACTAATAACGCTGATCATCTTCAGTACATCAACGTGCTGGTGGAAAGAGATACCGCAACTAACCCACAAGCTGAAGCAGCCAATCCAGACCGCAGGGTAAGACCGGGCGCTGAGTTCAATATCATAAAAAGTACTAACGATAATTTTAATCTAGGGTTTGCAACACGAGTAGGAATGTTGCAAGGACCACGCCGAAAGTTTTCATGCGCGATTCCACTCCATCACATATTTGGATTCTGCAGAAATGTCAGGAAGGTTATCTATGGGGCTAAGCATACAATCGCGCTGACGCGAAGGGGCGATGATAACAATGCAATATGGCGTGCTGCTGGCGTCGCTGCCGGTAAAGTCGTTTTAACTAAAATGGCATTGTGGATGCCGGTGCTGACTCCATCAGTTACCACGGAAGCACGATTGTTAGCATTTATGGAACAGGGAGGGAAATCGCTGTTGAGTTGGCTAGCGGTAACAACTGATGCTAAAGAGGATAACGTCGCCGATACGTTTACATGGCACCTAGCATCAAAACAGGGTGTTTCAGCCCCGCGTCATATATTCATAGCGCTACAGAATAGGGAACGATTGGGCAGTCAAGAACACAGCCATATGATTTTTGATCAATTAGGAGTCAGGGATGTTTCGCTGAGAATAAACGGACAACAGGAACCATCCGAGGATATACATCTTAATTACAGCGACAACCATATCGCACGTGTGTATCATCGATTGCTGTCATATATGGGCCGTGATCAAAACGTCGACACTGGTTTGCAAATATCACAACTTGATTTTAAAAACCTGTATCCGATTTATTACTTTTCGTTGGAACATCTTGATTTAACGAGACAATCCGTCGTTGATATACACTTCCGAGCTCGTATAGCCCCGGGTGGTGTTAATTACAGAGCGGTTGCTGTCATCCTCAGCGATAAATCAATGCTGCTAGAAGGTGTTGGTGGACGAATGAGAATCGTTGATGCGCCAGTGGAAAACATGTAATTGAAAGCATAAACGCGTTTACAATAAAATGTCGTATAGTGTCGTCAGTGTAGAGTTGACTGATGGTCAAGTCAGGAAATTACGATCAAAGTCGGCTAAACAATGCGGAACCACAATAACGCTGAAGCCGTCGCAGATGGCGGGTGGTAATCATAAGATATCGTTGACGGCGCGTCAAATAAAACATTTCAATGATGCGATGAAGAATAAAAAGGGTGTTCAAATAGATTTTTCAGCCGCAGCAATTAAAAACATGGAAAAGACCGGTGGGATATTTCCGCTGTTAGCTGCGATTCCAGCGTTGATTGCCGCGGCGGCCCCAGCAGTGGCTAAGGCGGCGGCGTTAGGAGCCGTTGGTACCGCGGCGGTAATGGCATTAAAGAAGGCAACCGGGAAAGGCTACAAAAAAAAACGACCCGTGGCCGGAAAGGGTCTAAGACTACCGGGAACCCCGTATTCATGGTACTCGGGAAAGGGTCTAAGACTACCGGGAACCGTTTATTAACGCAAGAGTCTATGACTCCAATGTCTAATTTTGATTTAATAGACGCCGCAAACGCGCTAGCGATAAAAAACTTCAGAGGTGTTTTTATGAGGGATCAATTACCGGCGGCACCAAGGAATATTGAAACCGGCATAATTAACCTCGATGGGTCCTCCGGAGCGGGAACTCATTGGGTTGCGTACGCGATTGATCCGCGTGCGATCGTCTATTTTGATTCATACGGGTTAGCCCCGCCGAAAGAGTTCATGCGGTATATCCGGGCGTGTTCAACCCGGGCGTGTTCAGCCCGGGTTTTTTATTCCACGCTGCCAACACAGCAATTAAGTGACCCACCGATATGTGGCCGCGAGGTATTGAACGTACTCGCGGCGATTTCATCATCGCGGAAACCACCTCATGTGATTGTAAACGAATACACTAGTGGGAAATTTAGAGACAATTACATTAGATAATAATGATTGATATTTGGGGACGACCGGTTTCGGCGCTGAAAAAGCCCACGGAAACGCCTACCACCGATGACATAAAAAAACTAATCGAGGATGAAATCGCTGATACGTTGAATTTAACAAGTGTTGACCCAGGTGAAATAGTTGTATTTCAAGACCGCCAGGGTAAATTGAAATCCAGTAATGTGTCGCTGGATGACGTTTTAATACGACATCCTAATGTCACCAATGGCACTATCGCGTTGTATACCGGCGACGGACGACTCAAACCGGGTAAACATATATCGGAGGTGATGAATGAGATAACATCCGTTCGAGACAGACTTACATCGTTGAATATATCTATGATCGAATTCGACGCGCGGGTGAAAAAATCTGTCACCGATATACAACTCACTACCGCTAGTTTTTTTGGGACCCCGACGCTAACCGAACCAAATCTTGCAACAATAAAGAATACTATTTCGGAGTTTACGACGCTGTCGGGCCAATTTTACACGTTACGAAAAAATGTTAACAGGATCGATGACAACTTTGATAAATTCTTTGGTAAAAAAAATACCAGGCCGGATGAAATCACAATAACTATAAATGATATCATTGCGTATAGACAGGAAATAGAAACAATCAAAACTAATGTTGCAACGAGCAAAGGGAATGTAGACGCGCATGAACGAGAAATAGGAATAATCGGCGCTAATGTTGCAACGATCATAAATAATGTAGACTCGCATGGACGGAAAATAGAAACAATCAAAACTGATGTTACAACGATCATAAATAATATGGACGCGCATACACAGGAAATAGGAACAATCAAAACTGATATTGAAGCGAACAAAAAGGGTGTGGACGCGCATACACAGGAAATAGGAACAATCAAAACCGATATTGAAGCGAACAAAAAAAATGTAGACGCGTATTGGCGGGGAATAGGATTAATCAAAACTGATGTTGCAGCGAACAAAAAAGGTATAGACGTACATACATATGAAATAGGAACAATCAAACTTGATGTTGCAGCGAACAAAAAAAGTATAACCGAGAATACACGGGAAATAGAAACAATCAAAACCAATGTTGCAACGATCATAAATAATGTAGACGCGCATACAGGGGAAATAATAACGCTCAGAACTGATGTTGCAGCGGTCAAAACTAGTATAGACGCGTATGGAGGGGAAATAATAACGCTCAAAACCTATGTTGAAGCGAACGAAAGAGGTATGAGCGGGCATTGGAGGGAAATAGTTAAACTCGCTGCTAATAATGCAGCGATCAAAACTGATGTTACAGCGATTAAAGACGGACTACCGAGAGTAGCAGAGCAATTCGAAAAAATAAAAATCCCTCATGAGAACATCATCAACACAGTATACACAATTCGGCATGGATCATTCGATTGGACTCCTACACAGAATACAGTAAATATTACCGCAACTGTCAAGGGTATTTATCGATTGACACTGGTTTCAATGATGCAGTTTAATATATTATCGTCGAGTTCATCCGGGTTTAACAATACAATATCAACAATTATAGACAAGAACGCAACTGAACAGTTTACAATTTATGCCGTTGATAGAAATCTAGCCGGGGCAAACATTACATGGTATGTGGAATTTGCGGCGAATCTAAGTAATTAAAAACACTAGCTCTTTTAAAATAAAAATGACCACCAAGGAAATTGAATCAGAGGTATCACCGAAGTCACATCAATATCGATTCGATACCGCAAAAGAATTCTCCGCAAACTTGAAAACGCTTTCCGAACAATACCGTGCAAAAATAAAAAAATACCGCCGAAAAATAACCACCATCGACGCGGTCGTGTACTCGGTGTCGGGTATAGTAGCCGGTACCGGTGTTATTTTATCCACGGTGACCACGATAGCCCCGATCGCTGTTCCAATCGCTGTCTCCGCGATGACAACAGTTGCTGGAGTCGCCAACGCAATCACTAGGAAGATATCATCGTGTTTTCAGAAAAAACTCAACGAGTATACAGTAAAACATCAAATAGTATCCGACGCGTACTCGAAATTATCCGGGTTGATCTCGTTATCGATTGATAATTTGTTCGTATCCGATGTTGAATTCTCCACGATGGTCCAGTTGTATAGCTCCGCGATGTCAAAAATCGAGGATTTTCAACTGGAAGCCGGAACCACTTCAATGGGCTCTGGTTGTTGAAATTAGACACTAAAGACAACGAATAATAATAATGTCGCTGAACCCCGAAGGGTTTCAATTACTTCAGCGGATCGCGGAGAACACCACTCCGGTACAAACAAGTATGATATCGATAACGTCAACGAAACCCGAATTCAGTGTGAACTTCCCATCGCCGGTTCCAGTGAAGGAAATAGCGCTGGCAAAATTGCGAGTATATCACAGTTGGCCTAATATCCGAGCGGACGCATTTAACGGACAACAACCTAATAACTCGCTGGTTTTTGCACGGACAAATAAACCCGATGGGACCCCAGACTGGGAGGAGGTTACAATACCAACTGGGTCATACCAAATAGAACAAATCAATAAAGAATTTCAACGCAGGATAAAATCGATCACAGGAAAGGAATCAAAAATCGCTATTACGGTTCATGAACCGACGTTATCGTCGACGATTGAAATAAGCACACCGGGGTATATGGTTGATATTTATAACAGTTCAATAAGAACCATACTAGGATGGCCTAAGAATCCACCTCATGAAAGTCCGCGGGAATTTCACACGAATGAGCAATCGTATCATGAGATTAATCCCAGTTATCGAGATAGTTGGTCTATTATAAAAAGCACGTTATTACCCAGCTGGTTTATATTTCAAGACAGGAATACCATGTATTGGTATTTTATATATAAGGAAACTCCTGAATCAGACGTCGAGATCGTAGTCAATTTAAATGATATCACTGATGCGTTTGCCGAGATTAATCGTATTTGCCAATCACAACTAGAACAGCTACGGAAAACAAAAGAACGAAAACACGTTGAGGTGTTAAATCAACTTATATCAGACATGGAATATATCAATGAACGAATCGTCGGGATAATATCCGCTAACAGCGATGATAATAAACAAAAATTTCTAACCCAGAATAATATTATAGAAGCCAATTTACCCAATTTTAGGTTTCCAGGATACAACGCGCCAGAACTAAGAAAATCTCTTAATGATTTTCTCAGTCCATCAACTCATATCCTCAGACACGATAACGGGGATGATGGTATGCATATTGCTCCATACAACGTAAATATCGCATCGGTGATAGCAATCAATCTAGTGTGTGATGTTATCGAAGGGAGTTACCAGGTAGATACCAAGCAATCAAATCAAGCTCAACAGGGATATATCCTTTATTCATTTTCACCAACAGCCCCTCCGGGATTTTTAATAGTTGAGAGTCCGATTAATCCGGTCTATATGAGATGCCATAATCGGTTTTTAACGAGAATTAATTTCAGACTCACCGATCAGTCAAATAACCTAATTGATCTACAGGAGGAGGAGTTAGTGATCACTCTGTTTGTAAGATCATTGTAAATAACCACTTAGCAGCAGGGGGGGTGATGACATCGACGCGGTCGTCGATGTGCTTACCGGACGCTGACGACGCCGGGGATCGACGCGCAGAAGGTGTTAATTAAACCAAATGACGTCACCATCGTGTAGGATGGACCGACGTCGTTTTTTTTTTACCAGCGCTGATTACACCGGATCCGCTGAGTGCAGAAGTAATAATTAAGCAAAATAACGATTGAACAAAATGTCCGATTCGCCCCCCCCCCCCCCTGCTGCTTTAAGAGGTTAGTGTTAGGACTGGTCGGCCTGGTGTCAGGATAATATGACTGGGTAGGACATCATGCTACATGTCTGCGGCATGATGCCCCAGTGCTAGACACCACTATAAACTGCCACACTGCAGACATCGTAGCGATATGACTTAAAAATTGTTAAAGCTACGTTAAAAAGTCCAGATCATGCACGCAAACTTTGATCAGTTTTCGACTCATTAAACATGAGCGGTGATGAGGCAAAAAGCATTAAAATTTCTGCAGAAATTTTCAGTGGACGCGAACAAGTTCACCTCGTTTCCGTCTTAACCTGCCCCAACAATATGCAGTAATAAGTAATGGAAGCTCCACTCTGCACCCCAAATCTTCGTCAGTATCCTCTTGATATGAGAGCTTTGGAGGGGCAAAATACCAGGAAGACAGTTCGACATGCAGAATGCGTTCATTCAGCAGTTTAGGTCTAATTTCCAAACAATTAGGTGAAAAATTTGGCGGGATCTGCAAGCGTGCTTTTGTTCCTATATTCTTTTGAAGCGTTTAACTAAATCACAACGCCTTAAACATGTTAGACGTTTTTCTACGTTCGATATATCCACATTATTTTCATATCAACACAAAAGGGGTACAAACAGGTTTCAATTTAAATTATATACGCAAGAGTGGTGGTACAAGCGTTTTTGTAAGAAGCACTCTTTCCCGGTATATTATCGAAATCAAAACTGAATCAGACAATTTTCTGGTTACAAATTAAAAATCCTTTTATCCATACTGATGACGACATAGTCGTTGATGCGGTTTAATTCCCCTACCGAATTATAATTTAGAAGACGAATTAAATATGTTCCAATCAGAAAAATCACGTGTGCACTTCATGTGATTATGTGTTTTTAATGGGAGATATTAATGGAAGAACACAAAAAGACGACAATGTAGAAATATATGAGTTTATCAAAAGTCAGTATTGTTATGACAAGTCACAGCAGGACTCATATATCACGTCTGCCCTTAGAAACCTATTTTATGGTTATGTGTTTGCTTATAACCCGAGGGACAGCAAGACTGAGGTGCTGCAAGGTGAGCGTTGTTAGAGTTCAGCATCAGGGAAGAAATAATAACATACTCCATGATTGTTGTTGCAGGCCACTTTTAGTGACTTCAGTATATATATATATATATATATATATATATATATATATATATATATATATATATATATATATATATATATATATATATATATATAATTCAAGTAAAAAGGTATACAAATGCATATCAAAGTTACTGCTATGATGGCATAGCTTCTCTATGCACACTTCATACATTCTTTAGCCTTACTTTACATACATAATGAAGCTCAAGTGCTTGTGATTTTGGACTTCGACCACCCACTTCGACCACTATTCCTTAGTATCAGTGACACCATTCATGACCACAATATAAATACCACAATGAAATATCAATAATGAAATACACAATGAGGAAGAACTATTGACTATTCAGCCATGATATTACATTAATCGACAGTAACAAAATTCAGCATTGTTCATGAAATATGATGCATGACAATCTCTCTCTCTCTCTCTCTCTCTCTCTCTCTCTCTCTCTCTCTATATATATATATATATATATATATATATATATATATATATATATATATATATATATATATATATATATATATGCGCGCGCGTGTGTGTGTAGTATTCATATCCATATGCACACAAGCATAGAAATACATGTAATTATTTTTTAAATATTTTTCACAAAAAAACGAAAAAAGGGGACTGTGTAAGGGCGGAGGTGGGACTTGAATTCCACACAAAATATTTTACTGAAACTAGGATTGCGTCTCTGATCCTCGGCAGTTTAGTTGAAAGTGACGTTAATTACAATTCAAGTAACTGTGCGCCGTTGCAAGCCCTGACAAATGATTGGCCAATGAAATCCATGTGACCACTACTGGGCAAGTCAATTGGCCCTTCCGGGCTCAGCTCATTGTCATAACAGAATAAGGTAAAACGTAGACCCAACCTCATTACACCACCCATAAATGTACTTACACAAGCTTAAGTAGTTTTATGACGCAAAAGAAAAGCTTGCAAGACAAAATATTGAATAATGAGGATAATAAGTTACTTGAAATCTCTAAAACATATTAAACTGCTTATTTTGAACTGAAGACGTGGAACTGATAAAGATGTTGCATCAACTGATTTCCGTAATGTCTCAGTCATAACTATTCCTTAGTATCAGACAAAGCTCTTACGTACGTTAACAACTTTCGTGTAGACGAACTTGACTCACTTTATTCAGATGGTCATTTGCTTCTTACAACTACCCTAAACTTCGCTGGTCTTGAATACAATCAGAAGAACTAGCATACAAATGTAGTGACTTTAAAGAACATGGGGTGGGCTGAAAAGTGGAAATGCAACTTTATTAAAAGCCTAGAAGCATACAAACTGCACATGCAGATAAAAGTGAGATACACAAAGATAATATCATCAATATATTTTCGTGTATATGGTAACTATTTCTTGATACAATTTCCTAAGTTGTAGATGTAACAGTAAAAATAAAATTACTGTAACTAAAATCAAACTTTGCTTTGAGAGACAGTGTCACAATGAGCAGAAAAAAAATATATTTAACAAAAAAATTTATAATAATAATCCTTCACCAACGAATAATCGTAATGGTAAAAGCACAAATAAATATTATAAGCGAATCATGAATTTTCGTGTAAATAAGTATACACGCAAAGCTCAGACAACTGAAAAGTAATAATCCCGGAGATTTTTGGAAACTTAATAATATTGAAAAAAAGCATAATAAGTAAAACATTACACGAAGCAGGCTACATGACTGTTGTTAAGGATTACAATGTGAACATTGATGAAGACTTGCTCTGTAACCTCGACGATCTGGACATGGAATTGGATAACGATGATGACATCACCGTTAGCTGAGGAGGAAATCATTACATGTATTAAAGCTCTAATAAACAATATGACAAAACCCCTTCTAATGACAGTATACTCAATGAATATTTTAAACAACACATCAAACTTACTAATGCCCATCTGTATCACTTTTTTTTAAATTTAATACTTGAGAAAAGTTTTATCCCAGAATCATGGCTTTAAGGTATCATGAGGCCAGTTCATAACTATAGTGAAGATCTCTACAAACCCGAAAATTACAGACTAGTTACTATCCTTATCTGTTTTAGTAACCTATTTACCGCCATAGTAAACTAAAGGATCGAGCTTTTTCGCAGCTATCAGAACATATTAGCAGAAAACCAAGTCGGATTTCATGTTTGGTATTCTACAATACGATCTGGAGTGTTTTCTAAAAGAAAATGATTTTACAGGCATTGCACTATGACAAGAAGGTTCTGACACCAAAATGTACTTGAAATTGTTGATTTTTCTAATAGCAGACGACACTGTAATATTTAGAACTGGTGCTGACTTTTCCCAAGAAAATATAAATGTTTCATTTGAGTACACTAAAGTCTGGAAACTAAATGCCAATTAAACAAAAACAAAAATATTAATTTTTTAATCGAGAAATTGCAGTTAGTTAAAATTTACATTGGGCGGAAATAATACTCCTATTTGTGAGGAATTTACATACCTGGGTATTATTTTTTCCGAAGATCGGAGATTTTTAAAAGTAACGTTCAACAAGCGAAAAAGCCATGCATCTTCTCTATAAAAGAATAAACAACCTGCTAATTCAAATAGATTTAAAGTTACAACTGTTCCATGTCACAGTTGAACTTATTTTGCTATATGCATGTGAAGTTTGGGGCTCAACAATACTTAGCTTGTTGGAAATTTTACCACCAATGTCCTGAGATATTTTTAAAAAATTTAGAAAGAGCACTCATGTCGCTTTCCTGTGTTCAGAACCTTGTAGGAAAACAATTGACATTTATATTAAATGTCGCATGATTGTTTTTTTTTATCGCAATAATAAATGCAAAATATTCCAAACGTTATACATTATCTTGTTGCGAGATATCCACTCCATTTATTAATAGTGTGAACATATTAGAAGGAAATTGATTTCAGTTTAAAGAATTGATCTACCTACGAAGCATCAATACGTAACTCTCAAGCTCTGAAAGCAAGCGTTGCACGCGCGCTAAATGGCTTATTTATACAGGAATGGAGTGCAAGCTTAGAAGCTACGTCGAAAAGTACGACTTACCAAATATTCAAAAAAGATTTAAACTATGAGAGTTATTTTAAACTAGCAACCAAACACTTCCAGTAGAGCAAGGGCGTTCGAATAACATACAAAGATAAGACAGAAAATGCATAGTGTTCGATAGGAATAACATCCGAGACGAATTTCACTAATTATTTGTGTTATGTATATTTAATTAAATTTGTTTATATGTTAGTTTTAACATTTTTTATATTTAATTATATGCTATTGTAATGTAGCATTGTTTACTGGACTTGACCTTGTCCAAAACTGAGTTCATTTCCGCTTGACCTGATTGACATTTTTTTAAAAAAATTTTATTTCATTGATGTAAAGAACTAATAAGAGCTTCATTGTTATCTATGTGTATGAGCTCATGAACTGACTTATTATTCAGGTAAACAAGAAGTGGTAAATATGTTGGTCAGGGTCAGGGTTTTTGGAGATGCCCATGTGAATTTAGTAGGCTATTGTGTTGTAATTAAACAAGGCTCATTAGATCATTCAAGAAGGTTATTTTCCATTTGGTAATGGTTGATTTAAAAAAAATGCTAATGTGACCTGATGTCAAGCAGAGCGGCTATAACATACACGTCGTCGCCTTCAATTTCTGATTTCTTCGGGGCTTGAATTGAGTTTCATTCAGGACTTTGTATTACTAGAACTTGTGTCTTTAATTCCTGGAGTATTTTTGGATTTAATTCGCAATACCGTAAGTTTTTTTTTTCTTCTCATTTTTCACTTTGTATTCTGGGGAAATAAATTATTTGTTAAATTTTATAAAGTTTGTTGTCTTCACTCTTTTTTGTTCCTTATTTTAAGAGTATAGACTCGTAACATTTGGGTGTCCTTTTTTCTCAAGATAAAGATGCAGATGCTTATCGTCTTTTTACCGTATTAATCCTAATGTAGCAAAGTTTGGCAAAATCTTTTCCTCCAAACATTGCTCATATTAATAAGTTTATCTAAATGTTTGATATAATTATGAAAATTGTTATTTTACTGCCAGTAACAATTTGCATTACCGACTGGATGTGCGCTTGTGTGTGTGTGTGTGTGTGTGTGTGTGTGTGTGTGTACGTAGACATATGAATGTCTACGTGTATGTATGGGTAGGTATACGTATATGTCTATACGTTACACAAGTTGTTCTTCATTATGTACCTTTTACGTACTTTTACATGATACGATAGTAATGCACACCTAATTGATTTTGTCATGTATCTGTTTGTACACTAATGCGCTTAATGACCACTCTTTATCCACGATACCACCAAACATAAATAAGCGTTACGTTATTCTCATATGCCGCCTGCGTGAGGCCGGAGATTTCAATATCAAATGAAGTTTATGTCCTGTTCTGTTCAATTACAGTTATCTTGTTTACCAACTTTGATGTGAATAAATCATCTTTAGCTTCTTAGCTTTTGAAAGTATGGAAAATATCAACAACCACAGAAATATTCGTGAATGTAAAATAAAGACATTTGTGAAAACTATGCATTATACTTCAAATCAGCATTAGTGGACAGCTTTTTCAATTTCGTTTTCCTCTTTCTCCCCCAACTCATCATCATCATCAATATTATGATTATGATTATTATTATTATTATTATTATTATTATTATTGTTCTCTTACGTACTGTACCGCAGTTGTTGCTGTTGGTGGTGATTTTACTCATGTTGTTGTTGCCGTAATGTTGCTAAAGCTGTTCTGATATTTTTTTGTTTTTCATGTCGTTGTAGAAATCATCCAAATCACTAAATAATGTGATGAAATAATGCGGAAATACTAGTGGTGTAAAGTAGTTTCACGCACAATCATGATTATTTTCTAGTAAATGCAAGTTTGAAATTAGATTATAGTGTCATCGAGAGTACATTTACTAAAAACGAATGACGACATAAAGCATCGGAATCATCTTCAGTGTGGAAAATATCACTGAAGCATTTTCTGTCGTTTGCTAGTAATTTCTTTGAAAAGATTACGAACTTTATGTAAGCCATACATTTTTAACACTGTAGTTTTTATTCACTATCATCATAGGTGAATAAAAGATAATTTTTGAAATGGTCAAACAAGAATTTATTTTTTTTAAATGAGGGCTTCACGTTTTATTTAGTGGTACATTTATAGAGGAAAGAAATTAAATGCCTGTGCAATTTACCCTTGTCGATTTTCTGAAGACACTTACAATGACAATATGGAAACAAAGTCAGTTTAAATGATTATCCTTTCGACTTTACTATACTGAATTAACACAAGCATGTACCAATAGCTGTCAATTCTATACTGAATTAACACAAGCATGTACCAATAGCTGTCAATTCTATACTGAATTAACACAAGCATGTACCAATAGCTGTCAATTCTATACTGAATTAACACAAGCGTGTACCAATAGCTGTCAATTCTATACTGAATTAACACAAGCATGAACCAATAGCTGTCGAAAGCTTGATATGTTACAGTCCAGGGAAAACAGCAATTCAAGATTTATATTTTGCAACGATCCATAAAAGAGGTAAAAGCCATAAAATATTTCTTTCAAGACGCAATGATCATGGCTAATCTACCGTACTCGTTTATTTATGCTGTATTTCTGTCAATATTTTCTCCCATTAACTTCTTTTATACTCATATTGCATCATTTACTTCAACCCCATACTAAACGCCGCTGTAAAGGACACGTACACTGACCAACACGTTTATTGGTCTGATAACATTGAGAATCAAAGGTATAAAACTGACTCTTTGCTTTGGAATTTAATTATTTAAAAGTCATAAATGCGAAATGTATAAACTGCAAGATTCTTCCGTATTTTCTTGAATATGCGTGTTAAATTCTATGATTGATATCCTTCTCATGTGTTAAATGAGGTCAGTTGTACCACATGACTTTTTCTGTTGCGTCCACCTTTGCAAATGTAAGGTTTGATGGCATTTGTGGATAATTTTACGATTAACAAAATTGATAATCATTTCCTCTTGGGTGGAAATGTGTAATATTGTTGTGACAGTCTTTTAAATTTTCAATGGGTCGAAAAATACCCATCAGATTTATTTATTAAGTAAAAATGCGTTTAATGCCTGTTTAAGGTAGCACAGAGAACAGTAGTTAAGGGGGCCACCCTAGGGTTTATGGGAATTAGCATTAAAAACACCCCTGGGCCACTCTAGGGTCTAAGTAAATTTAACATGGACAAAACCTCTGGGTCACTCTAGGGTCTATGGGAATTAACATGGACAAAAATCTTGGGCTGGTCTAGGGTCTATGTAAATTTAACATTAATCACTCTGGGCCACTCTAGGGTCTATGGGAATTAACATGGACAAAAATCTTGGGCTGGTATAGGGTCTATGTAAATTTAACATTAATCACCCTGGGCCTGTCTAGGGACTAGGGGAAATGGAACAGGGTCGGGACCCTATTTTAATACGGTCCCGACCTGATGGGTCTCTATTTTATTTTTAAAAAAATAATAAAAAAATGGGGTAGGCAATTGAAAGTATATCTCTTTTCGAGAGATTGGACTGGCCCTGAAAAAGGCCTTTGGGTTTCTTCTTCTAATTTCTTCTATTTTTCCACCAGCTTCTTATTTTCTGTCCTACACTTTTTCTCTTCTTTTCTTTCTTTTCTTCCTTCTTTTTCTCTTCTTTTTGCTTCTCCTCCTCTTCTTTCTTCCTCTTCTCATTTTCTTCTTCTTTTTCAATTTTTTCATTCCATGCTCTCATCCTTATCCTTTCTTCTTCATCCTCCTTCTCCTCCTTTATTTCTTTCAACAGATCACTGATGATTTCCTTTAGTTTTCGTAAGTTGTTAATCTCCATCTTCACTCGA
The DNA here is from genome assembly GCA_028554795.2 of Sinohyriopsis cumingii. Classification (NCBI taxonomy): domain Eukaryota; kingdom Metazoa; phylum Mollusca; class Bivalvia; order Unionida; family Unionidae; genus Sinohyriopsis; species Sinohyriopsis cumingii. Next base: position 69,986,390 of record CM068824.1, read on the forward strand.
TGGGGACTATAAGAATAGTGATCCTCGTTTAGCCTAACTAACATTTGCTCCATCATGCTCAAATTGTCCAGGACGTCTTGCAATTTTTCATTTTATCAAGGTGGTTCGAAGCCATCTTCTTTTTTATTCTTTGCAGAATGGTGTGAACGACGAACACTGTGGGTTCTTATACGAAAAGCGCGGACGTGAAGGAAAACATCCGCCTAAGACCCAAAACTTATATTACCTAGATTATCACTTAAAACGCACGGACGTGAAGGAAAACATCCCCTACTTTTCTCATTTCATATTATCTACTATTCACATACGCTAACCAGCAATAAAATAACCCAAAATCTACCATCCACACACGCAAGGCATTAAAATCAAATCCCACTAATCTACTATCCACACTAACCTTTGCTAGCGCTTATAAACACACAATCATATATATATAAACTCATACACTCACACTAGGAAAAAAAGAGTCAGTGTTTATATTCACACTACTCTACATACACACATTGGCAAATGGATTACTATTTCTTTTCTAAAGGTTTGGGTAGCCCTGAAAAGGGCTGTTTGTTTTGAACTCCAGGGCACCTGGTTAATGATGGCATCTTCCAGGCCTGGCACCACACACACATCTTCTACTCCAATCTCCTTTCACTCTTCTTTTCCCTGGGAGCGCAGAGGGAGGATGATTGGCTTCAGCACCCCAATCCTCTGTCTCTGGAATTTTATACAACATCCTCTCTCCTATTTTCTTTTCCTCCTCTTCCCTCTGTCTTCTCTCCTCCTCTTCTTTCTTTATCCTTGCCTCTTCTACTATGGCCTCTGCAGCCAGCTCATTCACTATACGCCTGGCATATTCCAGGTGCATCTGGAGTTCTAGAAGCTTTACAATTCTTGTATTCATTGTCTTGCTGTTAACAGGTCGACGATGGGTAGCCCATTTTTCAATTTATACTAAAAGCGCGGACGTGAAGGAAACCATCCCCTTAAAACAAAATTTATATTACCTAGATCATGACCAAACAACACGCGTACCTAAAAGAAACACTCACTGACTTTTTTATACTACCTATCACTATTCTAAAAAATTTCATTAAACAAATAATATACTATCCACATACGCAAAGCAGTCAAATCAAACCCCAAATCCAATATCCACGCACGTCAAACAGCAAAAAAACATTATCATAATCTACTATCCACACAAACGTACTTGAGCGCTTACAATCACCCACACACATAAACATATACAATCACACTACTCTACATACACACATCGGCAAATCGATTGTTATTTCTTTTCTAGAAATTGGGGTAGCCCTGAAAAGGGCTGTTTTTTTGTGTGCGAAGTTGAAGCTAGGGCCATCTTTTAGTTTCTAAGAATGCGACGTCCTCTGACGATAGACTATCTGACGATAGGACTGCTTCTTCGGAAAGAGAAGAAGAACTCTTTGGTATCGATACGACAATCGACAAAGCCTCTGTCAGGTTCAGGTTGCTGCTGCTGCTGTTGTTGCTGTTGCTGCTCTCTCTGCTGTTTCTGAAGTCTGTACTTCTCTGTCCATTCTTCTTTCTCCCTGTTCACTTCTTCTCTGAAGAGCTCTTCTATCAGGTCTTCAGTGACTTTTAACATTCTCACATTCTCTATCTCTTCTGGCTTCGGTATCAGACTGTGTCTGACCCTATGCAAATTCACGTAGGCTTCGTTTAGCTTAGCTAGTCTGGAGCACATCTTCGTAGGAGGATGAGTCGACAATGGATGGTTAGATTGGAGGCTACCCCGGCTTTAAAGTCAGAGCGCGGACGTGAAGGAAAACATCCCTCCACGCTTTTCGAGCCGCAACGTTCAGTGAGTGTCATGAGAGGGATAGTAAGAAGTCAAAGAGCATGAATCAGGATACCTACAGCCCAACAAACCACAAAGGCCTTTTTTTCAAAACACAACATTTTTTATTCAAAAATCACTTAACACTAACAAACAACTATAACATTTTTAACAATAATCCAACAATATAACATCAAACATTTTTTTCTAATCACAAACATTTTTTTTAACTAACATTCTACTTTAAACAGGGCTGACAACGTTGTGAATGAAATTGTGATTTCCACTGTTGGAAGTCATTAGGCCATTGATGGACACTACGTTTCCTAGCTTGAGACAAATGATAAGCATAATGGTCACAAAACCATTGATCTACTTTCACATCGTTTCTAGAAGAAGAACGAGGATCAAAATGAGTCACTAAATGTTCTAAAGAATAGCCCAGGCTGCGATGATGCAGAAAATACACACAATATTGTCCAGACACCAAAGAATCTGTGCCTTGTAATTTCATATTATTGAATCGGGTGGTCTGAGCATTTCTTCTTATAAAGTCAATGATATCGTCTTCCAAAGGGGGCAATCCATAGGAATCGAAATATTCCACACATCCTTCTTGAGGAAAGTAGACGGCTACCCAGTGGGTTCCTGGGAGATGGCTGTCGTCCGTGTTGATCACATAAGCTTGATGGTCTTGAGGTTTGCGATGAGGGAGTTCATCTTTAGCACAGACGACAGGATTCCAAGAAGCCGTGTACAAGCTGTGGTTCAAAAGGTAATAAAGTTCCCAGGTATCCATTGATTTGTGTGTTTTTTTTCTTCTTCTTCTTCACAGGTAATAATAAGTGATCAATTCGATCCTGACTTTTTGCTTGAAAATGTCTGACAAATAACCGTTTCTTCGCTTCGTCTCCCCACTCTGATTCAGGAGAGCTTCGATACGATGGATCTCTTGAGTGGTTAATGGTGGACAAGAAGGTTCACGCAAGTCTTTATACCACTGATGTAACACGACTTCGTCCGAGATGAGACTCCAAGCTTCGTCCAGATACTCGTCCAATTTTTCTTCTTGACTCAGCATCAGGCATTTATCGTGTTGAATTTGACTGGGATGATCGTTTTGACATCCATAGCAATCTTTCTTGATCAATTCCGTAATTTTATCGACCAAGTGTTTGGCAAAACAGGAGACTAAATGGGCTTCTTGTTCTGGCCATCTTGACTTCATTATGATAACTTCTTCTTTCACAGTCTCCTCACATTCCATGTCCAAAGTTTTTCCACTAGGTAAAGAGGGATAACAGTCTTCCATGGTTTCTAATAATCTAGAATGACTTCTCTCAAACTGTTGATTTCTATCGTATTATCAAATTCTGCATATAGGATGACGTTCACCGTTTCATCAGGGTCTCGTTTTGCAAACTGAATTTCCACACGAATCTGGCCGGATTTTATAGGGTGGAAATGTCCCTCGTCGCTGCCTTGGTCAGGAGTGAAATCGAAAGCAGACAAAGCATAGCCTCCTGCATAATCTTCGTACGATATGCCATGACTGGTATTGGTTCCTAACTGTCCGGTAGCTTCGTACAAGGACAAGTACGACCTCAAGTAATTCTTCTTGTCAAAGTCGGGTTCGAAAGGTCGGGTACACAAGGTTTTGCCATCGCGACTGACTTCGATCTTGGACACGCCAAAGTGTTGAAAGTAGAAAGGATTTTTATCGGCAGCTCCGTTGAAGGCTGTATTCTCGACGATACCAACGATCAAACGTTTGGTTAATTGTCCTTGGAATAGATGATCTTCGATCATGGATCGCTGTCCATTGGGAATGGTGAAGGTTTTCACTTCCACGCGTCGTATGGGATACTTGGCGGTCGTTCTGCTCAACGTCTGACTGATGTCGTTTCCCACTTTAGGTAACACTTCTACACGGCGTACGTAGAGTTTGGCTTCTTGGATTTTGGTTTTGTAATCGTCACTATCAGCCATTAAATGGAAAGTGGTACTGCTACGATTCAGTCTGAGGCAGACATCCACCCCGTTCAGCAAATACTTTTCTTGCAACCACATGTCCAAATGCAAACGATCCATCAGTTCTAAACTCTTTCCATCTTTGATTTTGTTTCTTCGTTCTACAAATCCCTGATTGTGGTCTTTCTTTGTATCAGTTTCCAATATTTCAAACTGGTCTGCATCGTCAGCTTCCCATACCACACAGGCACTGAGATGAGTGTTCTTGGCGTCTATTCCATACGTCAAGAGATTTTCCAGGTAGGCACGATAAGGGTAAGTATCCATGCTGCTACTGACTAGTTTGTTATTCAAGTACAAGTCTACTCCACTAAACAAGGAATGCATGAAATTGTTGACGGGAGCTACTGCTTCAGTGTCTATATCACTCCTGTCTTATCTAGAACTTTGACTTTCAGGTACAAGTAACTGTTATTCAGATTGATGTAATCTTCGGGCTGTCCTTTGATTTCAAACTCGATGGGAGCGGAATCGGTCAATGAGGAAACGGGATGAAATTCCACCCGTTGAGATTCTTGCATCGTCATCATGGTGGGTGGCATGGCAAACAGATCCAGTTCCGACTTCGAACAGGCGCAAGACTCTCGATGCATCATTTTTTTTCTCTTTCTCAATAATCGAAAACGTCTAAGTCTCGAACGGTTCTTCTTTTCTTTGTCTTTCTCGCTTTAGACGTGTGAAGTCTGGTGAAAGGGTGTTTTCTTCGTCGTCTCTTTCTGCCTTGACCTTGCTGAATGCCTGACTCGGTAGCGTGCAGGGCATTTATAGGTGTTTCTCGTCGGCCTAAAATGTCTTTGCCTGTTTTCAGCAAGACATTTTTGCCTGCCCTCATGAAGGCTTCTTTAGGGTTTTGTTTGTAGATGATGACATTTTGGAGAAATTCTTTGCCTTGCGTCAGTGCGGCATCTTTCAAGGCGTGCAATCCTCGTGGCACCATCGGTTTCAAGACTAGGGCCATCGAACGAAAGGCCGATTTTAGCATATCTCCTAAACTGTGTCCTCGCTGTCGAGCAACCCCTCGGTACACTGGATACATGACTTATAAATCGTGAGAGAACCGTTTTCTAAAATGGAGTTTCACCGTGACTTTCCCTTTGGTAAATGGAATATTTTGTCCCAGATCTCCTTTTATAGCAATGTTGACACTGTCCAAATGCGACTTACTGACAGGCAAATAGTGAGGATGTACAAATTCGCGGTGGACGTGATAGGTGTTTCCACCTTCCTGGTCAGAGGTGTGTCCCACCACGTTATACTCCACCACATCGGAATACACAAACATCAAATTCAGTCCTTGGTTCAGTTCTACAGGGAATCGAAAAAACTTGTAAAATTCCATATTGCTGTTGATCTTCGGTTTAAAATTTGGAGCCATTTTTGTGCCTCCACCTAAAATATCAAACAAGTCACAATTAAAACTGATGGACAACGTTTGGGTATCCTGAAATTTGATCATGAGACGACGAGCCACTTTATGGTACTCCAGGGTGACACTTTTTTTTATTCTGTTCAGGGCATTGCCAAAGGCTAATTCGAACCTGGAAGCAATGGTATCCACCAAATGTTGCCACTAAAATAAAACCCTGACGGAATTTTCAAGATGTAGATACTGAAGAGTGGATTGTTGGCTGGTTTTACGTCGCCTGAAAACCCGATTTCATTCATGGTTTCTTGCAATTGTTGGTTCAGGATTTCGACCTCAAAAGTGTTATGAGTTTCAGTGATGTTTTTGATTTGTGTTGGGTGAATCATTTCCACCAAAGCCACTTCCCAATGGGCTTCGTGATCTAATGGAATGGCCTGAGGTAATTTGGCCGTGTAACAGCACAAGGTGTTGTTGAGAAACACCTCCATGGAACTGTCACTGGGTAAGGTTAAGTAAAATTGGTTAGTGTGACTCATAATTTCAGAGTTCTGTGGCTGTCCGAGGGGTTACTGGACGTCAGAGGCGTGTCTCCGCCCAAAATGGGGTTCTGATTGTGGTTGTTATTGGAGTGGTGACTGAGAATGGCACTGGACACAAGGTTCCCGTTGTTCCCGTTCGAGGAGAATTTCAGGGAGGGATTAGGAAGCAGGTAACCGATGCAACTGCTTAATAAAATGGTTCACAATTGTTTGTCTCCTTGTTGCAAACTCAAATTGGCAATGGCTGCCCCGATGACACAATACACCACGAAGATTTGGCAGAAAAAGACGATCTGCGTTTTAGGCACACGTTCTCCACACCACACCCACAAGGGTTGTTCTTGTAAATCTTGCAGAGAAGAACTGGGTGAAGGAGTGGTAACAGTAGTAGTGTCTGTGTGAAAGGGCATGATGATCACTTCTTATTATAGTCGATGACTTGCGAAGCGTCGATCCAAGAATCAAAACTGGGTGGATATCCTTTCCAACGTACTTTGACTTCTTTGACACGTCGTTTACCCACTTTACGGGTTCTGCGTTCGAGAATGCTTTCGATGTCGTACACGTCGTCTTCTTTTTTGGTGACACGTTGTAACTCGGGCAAATAAAACGTTCCTGTGAGCACTTCTCCGTTCATGTCTTCCAATTTATAGACGGCAGGATGACGGCCATGCACTCGTCCAGTGACACGAAACAATTCGGTCGTCCAGTTAGGTAAGTAACCTTTGTCAACTCTCCACTTTTCTTGGGGACAGCCCTCGTCGGGGACGTACCAAACAGGCGCTCAAACACCAGCACTTCGTTCTCGGGAGTCACTTCTTGCGGGGCACGTCCAATGCTTCGATGGTAAGATTGGTTGTACACTTGCACCAGGTGCGGTAAGATGTCAATGTACTTCAGTGTGGTGATGAGTAAAATATTTCCACATGCGTTCTTTCAAAGTGCGTTGAAAACGTTCCACGATGCTGGCTTTGGTTTCGGGATTCTCGGTGGTAAAAAAATGAATGTCACGTTTCTTTAATTCTTTTTGGAAAGCTTGGTTCAGAAATTCGGTACCTTTTTCCGTTGCCATCGAAGAGGGTGACGTCCGCTTTGTTTCAACACTCGTTGCAGGGCTCGCGCTAACTCGCTGCTCGATTTGGAAGTCAAGGGCACGACCCAGGCAAATTTGGAAAAAACGTCGATGACACAAAACAAATATTTGTAGCCGCGATTGTAGCTGGCCAAATGAGAGACATCGGCTAAATCGGCTTGCCGTTGATGATCGATGCCTTCCACTCGGGTGCGACTTCTGGAAAACTTGCGTTGAATGGGTTTGTGTAAAGTGTAAGTAGCTTGTTCTTGTAACCATCGTTGCACTTAAGGTAAACGGAGACTTTTCAGTTGCGTTTTGGCAGCACGATACAATTTTTGAACTCCTGCGTAACCTGCAGGATGGGAGGGATCATAGTAAATACTGGCTAGCAATTTTTCCATTTTTTGTGTTTGTTTGTTTGTTAATAAGACACCCTCTCTTAGAGGATGCTACTCTTTTTCTCTTGGGGTATTTTCTTGGATTGCAATGCTTTGCGTGTGGGACCGGCAATAGGTGTCGAGGAGGAGGATGTCTGAACAGGGGATATCGGTTCTTGTTTCACTTCTGTCTTCACTTCTGTCTTCACCTTCTTTTTCTCTTGTGATGAAGAAGGGGTGGTCATCATCTTTTTAATCCATCCAATTCTGGAGGTAGGTGGTGCTGTTAACTTGCGTACATTTTCTGGTGGAGTTTGAACCCTTCCTCTTCTTCTTCTCCTTTTTCTGTCTTGGTCACTGGTAGTGGTAGTGGTGATGGTGCTGGATTTTTCATCAAGGTCTTAAAATCTTTCAGAGTGGGTAGAGCTGTTTCGTCTAAAGCTTTCTGGTTAAAGAGTTGCAGTCGTTGCAAGAGTTGACCGTACTTTTGCGATTTTTCTGTTTCGGACAAATCTTGGCGATCCATCAAGGACTGCAATTCGTGTTGCAACTGGGACATCTCGCTCAAATTGGGATTGGGAGGTAAATGCGGGGTATGTTGTTCTTGCCAACGATGGTATTCCATCCATCGTTTGTAAGGCACTAAAGCTAGTTTTCGTCCTTCCATGGGATGTCAAGGGTCGATTCTGAGATCTTGGGACTCCAGAGGTCCTTTTTATCTTGCTCCCATCAGTCCTCCCAACACGATTCCCAAGACTCCTTTCAGTAATGGACCTAGCAAGAAGGGTAAAATTCCTCCACGTTGGACCAACATCTTCTTCTTTTGTCCGAGGGGAATTTTCTTTTGAACCATTTGGCGAAGAACGTGACGATGTTTGCCTAAGCATTGTTTCTGGTGTTTGGACAAAGGGATCGTGCCTTTCAAGACGTTCAAACAACATTCGCACACGGTATCGATGACCTCTTTGGAGGCTGATTGAATGAGTTTTTTTCGTAGAGGTGGAGAAGCTTTGGACAGGACAGATAACATGTCCCCATGTTTGACTAAACGAGGAGGCACTCCTTTCCTTTTCTTTCCTTGGGTTTTAGAAGAGGGATGTTTTCTGGAGGGTGACATCTTTGAGTCTTCAGCACCAAAAACACTGATACCCCTACTTAGTCACAGGCCTTTTTTATACTGGAACGCGTCGCCACATATTGCCTTTACGTCGTATCAACTTCAGGACAGGCATGACACGTCGTGCAGGGGTACGCAACGGACTAAATCGAGCCAGTTCTTGCTTGGACAAATCCAATAAACTTTGTAACATGCCCGATCTTTCTTGGACTTTGATTTTGGGAGAAGGTACTTTGTGAGCCGCGGCCACTACCGCTAAATTGGAGGGTCCTGCCACTGGGGAAGTTCTTGGGGTTATCAACGGAGAAGTTCTTGGTGTGATTAACGTCTCCAAGTACTCTTCAGTTCTCGGTGACATCAAAAGGGAAGTGAATGAACCTGAGGCTACCGGAGTAGCGGTCACCGCCGTTTGCGAGTGTAAGGTTGCGTCCTGGCCGAAGTGCCTCTCTTGCGACTAGTTTTCTTCTTCTGTGGACTTTTCTTTTTCTGGGGACTTTTTCTCTGTTTCTTTTTCTGGGGGCTTCTTTTCTTTTTCCGGGGTGGTGTCTGGTAAGAGGAGGGTCCCGCCACTGGAGAAGTTCTTGGAGACACGGGTCTCCTTGGAGACCTGGTCTTGACACCGTGGCTCTTTTTCTTCTTCTTGGAGCTTCGTTTGACTTTTTTCTTGGGAAGAACTTTGGGGGCATTTGGATCCCATCTTAAGAGAGAGCGAATGATGACCCCTCCTAGAGTACCGCTCCCTCCAGGTTTCAAAATAATTTGTTTTTTGGTTTGAGTGTCGATGCGGGGATCGGCCAGTTGGGTAAAAGCGACTTTGTTTCGATCAAAAAAGCGTTTGGTTTGATGAGGAATCTGAATGATCCCTTGTAGTAATTGACGTGCCGTCACCGTGAACCATCGTAAGACTTCTTTGAGACTAGCTTCTAAGACACGAGCTCGTATTTGTGGATTTTTTTCTCGACTGATGCCATACAAGGCACGAATCAATTTGACGGGAAGATGTGATTGAAGGGACGTCATGTTCAAACTGTGTGAGACAGACGAAAAGTGTCTGAGGTTTTTATAGATTTTTTTATGGGGAGTGAAATGAAGTCGAGGACGGAGACGTGTACAGGACAGGCCCTCCGTCTTGGCACCAGTGGTGAAACAAGTGGGTACGAAATCGCAAATCATCGTTGGTCGTAGGTTTCAAATCGACGAGTAAATAGGCGTGTGGAGTTTGAGTGGCATCGTCGTACGCCTGAGTCAGCCAAGGCGTCCCTAACTGTTTGGCTAAGACTTGCACTTGCGATTTATCTCGAGGGCTTTTAAACAAGACCACGTAATGTGCATTGAGACTGATGGTGCGATGGGCTTTACTTTGTTGAAACAAATTTTGAGTGATGTAAACAACACTGGCATTACGATGATGCCCTTTGCGCGTGAACCACAGTTTAATTTCTTCTTCGTCTTCTCCTAACATGTCGTCGAAAATGACCAAATGGGTTTGACGGGAGTCAGAGACGATGCCGTCGTCTTCTTTAGGAATGCCTTCCACAAACACGATGGAATCGCCTTGACTTTCTCGCAAGAGGCTGTACGCCGATTGCCACTCTTTGTAACACCACACGATGCGCTGAGGTGGTCGATCGATCAAATAATGTTTATGTTCGATCAAACGTTTGACAAATTCGGTTTTGCCTGAACCGCTAGGTCCAGCAATGAGCATGTTAAAGGGATGGCGAAGACACAAAGCCTCCCAACTGGCACGATCTATGTGTTCGTCGATGACTTTGACAGTGGAGGAAGAGGGAGCAGAGACAGCAGAGGTAGCCATAGTGTCAGGAATGTCACTTGTGACACGAAAACAGACAAGACAAGAGTTTATATACTTTTTTCAGAACACGTTTATTGAATGTTTTAAACATGAATACGAAAGACAAAAATACATAAAAGCCAAAGGCTTAAGTACAACGATAAAAGGCACATGAAAACCATCAACGTGGAATAGAAACAAGTGTCTGTACAACATGTTTTGGGTAATGTTCTGACCAGTTCTATAGGGGGTAAGGTCACACAAGTGTCCTCCCGAAAGGGTCTTTCAGGCATGTCCACGACAGTCCTGTCCTGGGTGACGGGTTCTTCTTCTGGTACGGTCACTAACACTGGTTGAAAAGTGACTTTTTTCCTTGAACAGCTCTCGTGCATTCTGGGCCACTTCTTGGGTCCAAGCCTCAAAACCCCCTTTTTTCCAGGCACGGACATCTGTCCAATGGAGGTGTAAGTCACAAGATACACACACATCGTCATACACGTCTTCGGTAGCTAAAAGTTGACGAATCTTTTTTTCCTGTTGAGGTCGAGAAGTATCCAGATGAAAACGCAAGGCTTTGAGCAAAAGGAGTCTTTCGTGTCCATTTAAGGCCATTTGAGTGGTAAGTACTGTTCGTAAAGAGTCCACAAGGAATCGGCTGGTAAACGAAATCCCAGAAAACAAGTCACTAAGACACACACTATGCGTCGTCCCAAATTGATTGGATACAGTTCTAGTAATAATTGATGGTAATGATCCACGGTTTGAATATTTTCACGGAGTTCCTTCCAAGGAATCTGTTCAATCACATGTGATAAAAACCTTGGCACGACAGCCTGTTTTTATATTCTCTTTTTTTTTGGATGCAATACACGTACTTTCTACCCAGAAATCTTCGTTCTCCAGTAGGAAATTTAAATGCTCCAAACTGTAACGTACAGTTCAAACTTCGTTTAGAAGTTTCCTCTTCCACTAAGCAGATTCCACGTAATAGACCTTTGTAATCCTTTAACTCGTCTTCCTCAATGTGTTGCACTAGGTGAATCTCGAAGTAACCAAAATGATGAACATGTCGATCATTGGCGACCTCAAAGTGTTGAACAATGTCTGACCACTGAAACAATTTTTGACGAATCAGTTCTCTTATACCATTCAGGTACCAGTGGTTCAAACACCGGTGACGTAACGGATGCAATTGTTCTTTACGTTTGACTTGCATTTTGACCAGCTCTCGGTAAATGCGTTCTCTCAACTCCACAGGCAAAGCACGAATGTTCTCTTGTAAAGTATCCATGAATAGGTCATACTAAATCCTCTTTCTAACACAAAAAATGTACCGTTTGAACAGACATGGTTTTACTTCAATGTCGAATTTAAATCGTTTAGTCACTAATTTACACATTACAATTCGTTCAGAAGTTTCCTCTTTCACTAAGTTGATATTGTGTAAAAGATGTTGGTAATTCGTTAACTCTTCCTCTGGAATTCGATGCAGTAAGTTTACAATGTAGTAAATAGAATCATCAATAGCAAACCAATCCTTTTTAAAACTAGGGGGTCGTTGATCAATGCCTGTCCAATGGAACACTTTCAACTGAATCAGTCCTTGTATATCATTCAGGTACCAGTGGTTCAAACACCGGTGACGTAACGGATGCAATTGTTCTTTACGTTTGACTTGTATTTTGACCAGCTCTCGGTAAATGCGTTCTCTCAACTTCACAGGCAAAGCACGAATGTTCTCTAGCAAAGCATCCATGAATAGGTCAATCCGTACAATTCACAATCTTCTCCTAGAGCAAAAGTAATCCACATAGTGAGCAATTTCTGGCCACTGCCATTCATGGTAACGTCTAAGAATCTCATTGAACTCTTTTGATGTAAACGGTCTAGAGTGATATAATAGGACGAATGCACACTTGACCCAGAGAAATCTAACACACTGGTTGACTTTTTTCACTTTCCTCTTGTGAATTTCTCGGCACAAAAGTTCTACAGTCACCCATTGAGATTTCACTCTGGCAACCCCCTGCCAAACTTCCTTGTAAATCTTCTCTTGCAGTTCAATATCGTTTTTGAAATGAAGTTTAAACACTGGTCTCGGTGATGTCCAACATTTGACTCGTAACCAATCTGGTTTCTTCTTCTTAAACGACATGGTAAGTTACTTTAATGTCTCGGTCCCACTAAAGGTAAGTAATGACAATTCGGTGACCAACGAGCATGTTCTAGGTAGGCCGAATCTTGCGGTTCCCAGTGGTGAAGTGACACACTGCAACTGAAGCACTTGACTTTATCCCCTTCGCCCAAGTAGAAAAATCCGGCTCTGGCTAATTCTTCGGGGGTCGGACCTCCCAGATACTTAGGCCATTTTCCTTTGAACGATTGAAGACGATTTTCAAAGTCGCAGTATTCCGACAAACGCACAGGGAACGAATATTCGTCTTTCACAGGTTCGTTTCGATGAGGGTTGGGTGACATGGACAGGAGTTTGCTCAGGGCTGGATGACATCCGTAGGGAGGTAGACGTGAAGGTGGACATTCACCTTTAAAACGAACCCAGTAAAGTGTCCAAGAGGACGAGTGGCATCGCTTTCGCATCCCTCAGGTTTGACATGCACAGCATCACTTTCCATGATAGGGGTAGTGAGAACAAAGTTCCCACGATGCTTTACGGCATCGCTAAGGTCACAACGTACAGCATCGTTCCCATCGCAAGGCTCACAAACGCATTCCACTTCAGAGCCCCCAAACTTGAATTGTGCCTGTCTGAACTTGTTTTGTGTTCCTCTGAAAGTATTCATCTTGTTCGCTTGGTCTTGGTAGTCACAATGAACTATTGATCTTGCCTAGGGTTCCTTTTTATATACAGACCAATACCGACGTGTCCATACGGCAAGGTGAAATGATTGGGAAGTCTCACTCGCTTCTGGTACACGATTTGATAGACTTTTTCCAAGGGTCGACTGACGATGTGGTAAGTGGGTAAACGTACAATCTTGTTGGGCTTATAGGTGGTCACTTTAAAGTGTTCATCTTCTCTTGACTGCAAGGCTTCTTTCAATACCCCAAAGTTGACCACACGACTGGTACAATAATTCAGAGTCAATCATTTCACTTTACACGTCGTGTGCACTTCTCCTTGTTTGTCCCGGTATTCGTAGCCGTAATTTTTTGGACCACCACTGACGAAACTTAGAATCTTGTCGTCGGGGTGCTCGTCTGTCCAGGCTCCTAAACGGTCTCCTTCGATGTCAGGGTGCTGTTGACTCGGGTGATGGATGTAAATGCAACTGTCCGTGTCAAAGTACAGGACGCGTTCCCCTAACAGTTCTAAAGCTTCGTACAATTTTAAGCGAGCATGAGCTGTCACATAAGCCGCAATGATGACATTTCCAAAGGGGTCGTCTTGTACAAAGTCCAGATTTTCGTAATTGACCAAAATCAAATCCTCGCGAACGACGTCCATGTGTTTCATGAATTTGGTTTTGTCGTGAATCATCTGGAAGTAGCGGGAATGTTCTGTCAAATATTCCGTCTTGGGTAAACACGGCCGTTGTGCCATTTTACCCCACAAGCAATTTAACATCACTTTGGCAAACGATCGCCTGCCTTCGTTTTTCTCGATCTGATCTAAAGTGATGCCTTCTTGTGCCCGGTATTTCTCTTTGAATGTCTTTTGGTCTTCGGGAGTGTGACACCAGGAAGGATAGCCACTGGCTTCTTGCTTCAGTTTCAAAAAGGCATCCACATAGTCGGCGAAAATGCCTTTTTGCGTGGGGTCACCCTTGTGGTATTGTTGTGTCTTGGGAAAGTGGCAAATTTCGTACACTTCTAACAGTTGGTATCCCATGTCCAAAGCTTTGAACAATTCTATGCTGACCCACGTCCCCGTCAAGGCCCGTTCTTCCTGGGTGTGATGACAAGGCTGATCTTGGTTGCACGTTTCAGCACAAGTACGGCACAAGGGAAACATCAGTTTGCCTTGGCAATGGTGAGGAAAGACGGAATGGTATAGGTTCGAGGGAGGCAAAACTTTGCACTTGATCAAGCCTTCATATTGTCGAATGTTTTTCAGGTCGATGTGTTCGGTGAACAATTGTGGGTGCCCTGCAGGAAAGCGACAATATTTGCACACGTAGGGATACAGCGAACACACGTCCAAGTATTTGATTTCTTCTCCTTTCTCTTCGTCAGCTTGGTACAGCAAACAGGTGGCATTGGTCCTTCCTATGTACAAACTATCCCTCGGGTTCAGGGGGTCCATGAACTGGTAGCTTTCCACGAGTCGTTTAAACTCGGGATCGGTTTTCAAACGGTGATCGTACTCGTGTTCCCACATTTCCACCACTTGGTATCCTTCCTGTTCTAACTTTAGGCGTCGCTGACAAGTGGCCTGGTACAGGTCTTCCATGGTTCGTTGTAAAAACTGATTTTTAGTGCCGCGGTCAGGGTAACAGACGGGACATCCGTGAGATAAGCAACCGTTAAACTCGTACACGATCTTGGGGTTTTCTAAGTCTCAGCTATCGACCGAATGCGTTCCGATGGTCTTTTCGCCTCCTCCGTTGCGGGCATGCTGAATCCACTTGTCTTCCTTGTCGCACAAGTAATGTAACCAGCGTAGGGCTTTGACCGAGTATTGACGTTTGACATAGTTGGTCGTTTGAGGACTGATGACAGCCACGGTGTTTTCAGGCATGAATCGTTCGCGGTACACTACGGAACACGCTTTGGCAATGGTGCAAGCTTCTTTCAAAGGATCGACCCCTCCGTGTTCCATGAAAATTTCTCGAAATTTTCCACAGCAACGCCGTAAAATGTCCACATCGGAACGACAATACTTTAGCATTTCTTCCTGAAAGTCGAAAGGGTCCGAGGCGTGAGCCTGGTACCAAGCGTAGAAAGCTTCTCGTTGTTCGGTACGCATGTTGTCGGGGTCGTAATAGTGAGCCTCAGGCAAATGGGGTAGAACGGCGTGTTGGTTGGCTTCCGTATTGAAAAAGTGAGGAAAGTACCCTTTAGCCATTTCTGTCATTCCAAACGTTTTAGGCATTCGACTCAAAGGCATGGCCAAATAACTCATCGAATCTTTAAACTGCACTTGTCCCACTTGCATGAAAATGATTTTGGCTCCGTTCAAAGTGACTTTAGGACGTTCGGTGCCTTGTTCCGTATAGTACCTCAAAAGAAACTGTCCATCGTATCCGGAGAAATTGTGAGCCATCACTGTGGCATGGCGATGACAATCTCCGTAACGTTCGATGTCCTCTTGGCTCCACGTCTTGTCGATGGGGTCTAAGACCCATCGGGCGAAATCGGCTAGCGTGTTCGGTCCCCGAAAGATTTTTTCACGCCCTCCAGGAATCTTACTGCAGTAAGGGCAATGACTCACGATAGGTTCTTGAATGCACTTTTCGCACGCTCGATGAGCCACGCAGAAATTAGGAATGTGAATACCGGTCTCTTGCATGCATTCGAAATCGAAAAAGATGAAATTGCCTTTCTTCTTGTGTCCATCCTCTTTTTCTGGTTGAGATTGGTATTTTTGCACGTAACATTCGTGTTCCAAGTCCACGATGTGATGACAAATGTGACATTTTTCTTTCCTGAACATACGTGTGCCTTGGCATTATTGGTACGTATGCCTTGGCCACACGTAGGGCACAATCTCAGGAGTTGACAAGCACATTTCACTGTGAACCTTGCGCCTTCAAATGTTGTTGGTAACAGGCAGGGCTGACAAACGTGCGCTGACAAGTTGAACAATGCACTGGTTCTTGCCCTTCGCTCAGACAGGGTGGAGAGGCCAAACATCCTGAGCATTTCGAGCCACAATGCTTGTGTTGCTCTCGATTGTTATAGCCATAGTCACATTTCTCACAGTAATATCTGTATCCCAGGAATCCGGTGATGGTGGTAATGGTATCGAAATGGTCATCGTGATGATAGACATGAATGTATTTTCCATCCTTAAAATCTTTCCCTCGAAACAACAGAGGCCCACGCATTTCTTGAGGGTGCACTTTCAAGGTGTAGCGTGGAGCTAAAATATCTTGCAATGTTTGCATCTCAGGAATGCCACAGGGTGTGTCTGTGGACAGGCCGGCTTGTTGTAACAGGAGTTCTGCTTCACTCCGTTGTTTGGCTCGGTCCGATTGTCGAATGTTCTCCCAGTCTCTTTTCCATTCTACCGTGTCGTTTTTGTTGGCATAGGTTCGTCCCACCACAATAGCCCTGACTAAACACATCTGGTCTTGAGGGTTGTGAATTCGGACGAGACATGTTTTGGTGCTGCGAAGCTCGTCCACCAATAACATTTTTTTGCGTCCAGTCCCTTGAGGAGGAGAGACGTGGGTCATGTCCAGTGTGGCTTTACCATCGGTGATGTCAAACTGGTCATTGGATTATTGTACGTGTTGACTTTTGTCCATGACTTTGGAAGCAGTCAATTCTGCAGGGGTGCTAAACTCGATCCAAACAGGGGATTTCAAACCGTCGTGTTGTATGGAAAGTCTCAAGCGATCGTGTTCTTTGGGTTGACATTGTCTCTTGAGTGTGGTAAGCAAAGAATCCCACACCCCGGTGATGAACCCTTCTGCTTTCTTCAACGGTACTTCAGCCTTGAAATCTTTAAACTTCACCGTGTTTTTGTAAGCCGTGATTCTAAATTTTCTAGAGGAGCGCTTTTCCGTCTCTTGAATGGAATAGTACTTTTCAGGGTTGACTAAGGGTGGTGAACTTTGTTTAGAGGCTTTGGATTCTGGTTCACTCATGTCCTCTTCAAAATCACTGGCATGAATTTGTGCCAAGACTTCAGCCCTGGTACGAGGCAATAGATCACGTTTCTGTCTCTTACTTTCTTCTTCTTTCTTCTCATATGAATTGGATCGTTTCATCTTGATAGCAAAATGTCAAATGACTAAAGTTTAAACACCATGGACTAATTTATAGTCATGGCAGACCAGCGTATATAAAAGGGTATGTGTCTTGTCCTTTCACTATTCATTTCACTCTCAAACCGAGTAGAACGATGGAAGAGACTACCTAGATCGAACGTTTCATCAGAGCTTTGCAAGGGGTCATTAGAAAATTTTCTTCAGACCACTCGACGGACTACTCTCCTTCCTTGCGAGATAAAAGTCAAGATACTTGCTATATCTGTCAGAAGAAAGGGCATTGGTCTTCAGAGTGTCCAGACCGTCAAAAAAAAGGGGTTAGAAAAGACAAAAGTCTAGATACTTGTTATTATTGTCAAGAAAAAGGACATTGGTCTCCAGATTGCCCAAAAAAGAAACAAAAGGAGTCAGAAGAAGAGAGGGATTCTTCAGAGGAAGAAGAGAGGGATTCTTCACAGGAAGAAGAGGAAGAAAGAAGACAATTCTATTTACAAGAGGCAAAGAAAAAGAAACAGGAGAAGAAAAGAAGAAGGGAAGAAAGTGAGGAGGAAGAGGAGGAAAAGACTGTGACGGTGAAGAAATTGAAAAAACAGAGAGAGTGAACAATGAGATAGAAGAAGTCTGTGAACTTTTTAAAGTGATTTGTTGTGAATTGTGAATTGGATTGTAAATATTTATAAAAGAATAAATTAGATATAAAGGTAAGTGTCTTTGGGTTTTGATTTTAAAATAAGCACGTACACTCACACACACATACACAGACACGTACTATAGGGGTAAAATGGGTTTTTCTTGAGTTATTGGCAATTGAAAGTCTATCTATTTTCGAGAGACGTGGGTGGCCCTGAAAAGGGCCTTTTTTGGTGTAGGGGTGAGTTTAAGCAATCAACTTTAACTGTCTTAAGCCTTTGCCACGGCCGAGGCCTACTTCTGGACTGCGTACTGTTGATGATGATGATGATTTGGTTGAAATCACTAAGGGTGGCACGATAGGCTTAGTCACAGGGTTGGAGTGTTTAGCTCGGGAAGGTCGTATTCTCTTCGGTCGTAATAAAGAAGTCTGATACATTTGTTTCAGACTTCTTAACTCCGCTAAAATGTCTAACAATACCGTGACCGTTTGATTTTCACACCCTTGTTTCCTTGTTGCTGCTGCTTCTTCTTGTTGTTGTTTTTCTTTCTTACCTCTTCTTCTTGATGTTGTTGCTGTAGGAGAAAAGCTTGTTCCGCTTCCTTTTGCTGTTGTATAAATTTCTCCAATTCTTCTTTCTGTCTCTGTCTAAAATTCTCCACGTGCGGTAATGAAGAAGGTGACAAAGGTTCCGGAACAAATTCTTGCGAGGTAAGAAAATCCACAAAATCCCAGTTTACCTCTTCTGAAAGTAAGTCCGGGTTCCCTTGGGTGGTCTCCACTGCTGTTGCACCCCAATTGATCGTTTTCTGAGTTTCCGTCATGTTGAATAACTGTCGCATAGATTGACTGCACACAGGCGCTAGCGAATCTATATAGACCACGTGACGTCACAGACTACTCTCTTCCGATTGGACGATGGCTGACTGAATTTTGTAACGCGTGTTTGGATTGGTCAATGAACTCAATCCGTTTCAATCCTTCCTCTACCTATAAATAAGCGCAGTTCACTGCATTGATTCACCTGTTCTCGGCGCCTCAACATGTGGACCGACGTACACTCTTCCACTCTTGTGTCAACGATGATGTTCAGGACGGACATACCGATGTATGTCCGATCCAAATGGACAGTTGTCCATAGGACCGACACGAGCCTATGGATACGTAGGATTTACGTGGAGAGGCAAGGATGCCTGAAAAGAGTGTTAGTCTATGGACCTACCATTAGACTAAGCCTAAGACGAAGAAGATGTTGTAGATGCCCTTTATGTTAAGGGCATATTAACATAAACCCAAAGACCCTTTTCAGGGCCACTCCAATCTCTCGAAAAGAGATAGACTTTCAATTGCCTACCCCATTTTTTAAATTATTTTTTTTAATTTTTTTTAAAATAAAATAGAGACCCATCAGGTCGGGACCATATTAAAATAGGGTCCCGACCCTGTTCCATTTCCCCTAGTCCCTAGACAGGCCCAGGGTGATTAATGTTAAATTTACATAGACCCTATACCAGCCCAAGATTTTTGTCCATGTTAATTCCCATAGACCCTAGAGTGGCCCAGAGTGATTAATGTTAAATTTACATAGACCCTAGACCAGCCCAAGATTTTTGTCCATGTTAATTCCCATAGACCCTAAAGTGGCCCAGAGGTTTTGTCCATGTTAAATTTACATAGACCCTAGAGTGGCCCAGGGGTGTTTTTAATGATAATTCCCATAGACCCTAGGGTGGCCCCCTTAACTACTGAGAACATTGTAGGCTGGTTGTACAATTTACACTACGCACCTGGAACAGTCACACAGAAACCAAGCACTTCATGTTGTACTGATGCACGAGCTGGAACAATATGGGATTGTGTGTAAATTTTAATACTTCAAATCTTTTGGTGAATCTCTTTGTGCTGCAGTGTAAGACCATTTAACAAATTCGATGCCTTAAGAACTACATAAAGCTTACGAAAATCTTGGTTTTAGGACAATTACATCTGTTCATTTACCCCGATCAATTACTCCTCGTTAATTACTCCCAGTGAGTACCCGCACGCCAGGTCAGTCACTCCGTCGTCAATTACCCTCGTTGTCATTTACCCTCTGGACAACTACCCCCGTGACATGGCTATTCTCCTATATAAAGAGGCACATTTTTAATCGTGGAGAAGAAGTACCCCAAACAAACAACTCTGTTGGTACCACAGCTTTCAAGCTAATTTTGACAGTTGTCATCCAACCATATAGAAATGTATAGATAGCATCAAACGCCAACAATCACTGCAGTAAGTATATATTATGCAAGCCTTGATGGGTATGTTTGCCTGCTTGGTGTAATTCGTAAATATGATCAACGTAGCAATATTTATACCTATATGGAGTTGCACACAACGTATGCTTTTAGTACACCTACCTACTGCTCATTATTAATATTAGAATGTTGCGACATAATTTCTAAAGCAGCTTATATCACTTTATAGAATAAATGATTTATGCCGTAATTCCTGGAACAGAACAATTTTGGATTGCAAGAAATTAACTGTACTCTATATTTAAAACTATGTAATTTCAAAAGTAAAAAGTGAATGACACTCTGGAGTATATGCTGGGGATAAATGGAATTTAATGCAAGTCACAACAATTATTATTAGTTCTGTTGCAGTAATAGCATTTGGTAGTTATCATACATTTGGTTCTCACTTCAAAATTGTTATTATACTTTATCAGATAAAAACTGGTCATATTTTGGTACACATCTTCATATGTAAAAGACGTGGACCAAATTAGTTATGAATTCATTTTAAGGTTTTCTGACAGATACAGATTTCAAATTGGCAAAAAAAAAAGCATCAACTACTTAGCATCTTGTAATTATCATAGGCCGCCCCATGCACCGTAATCACTTTTGGTTTTACTTAGTTGTTCAGTGTATTTGCTTCTTTTATACAGGTAATAACCATGTCATGGAGGTAGTTATCCAGGGGGCAATTGACACGGAGAAACGGGGGCGGGGGGGACGGACTGGGGGTAATTGACGGGGCTAATTGTCCTCCCACCGATAATTCCATTACTACAGCCACGAGTGTTGCAGCATTCCCTCTTCAGGAACGGTCACCCGGTTGATGTGCAGTCAGTATCAATAATAATAATAATAATAATAATAACAAAACACCATTTCCTTTTTAAACATTTGTTTAGTTTAGAAACAAGACCATTTGACTTGTGGCGAGTTTAAACAGCGACACCTAAGCAAGCCCTTTCCGTGCAGAAGACCATCCCGTTATTGCAGCCGCACGTATTGCATCCATCAGAAGATTTGAAACTGTCACCAGTATGGTACGTTGTCCCATTGTAGAGGCACGTCAAAACTTTAACAATAATAATAACAATAATAATAATAATAATCATCATCATCATCATCATTATCATCCTCAACAAACATAACATCGGATTATAAAGTACCAGTAGTTATAATAAACAGGTAATATAACTCAAATAATACAAACATTATCTCATTAAGCCAGTTGAAACTTGTGAAGACATACAGTAATTACTTAAGTAAATAAGTAATTAAGGAAGTAACTGTTCCTTTATGGTCTCTTGAAACTAAGCGCACGCGAAACGCTCAGTACAGGCAACCATTCCCTACTGACACGGTCACATGTTGCAACCGTTAGAGGAATGCTTGCTCTGACCTGTGTGGTATGTATGTCTACCATAATAACACGTTTCTGAAAATACATTGTCCTTGGTCTTACCACGCTTTACGGAATAAATATTTAAATAAATTTAATGTGCGAGTTGAAGTGCTTGGTCTTCAAAGAGAGTGCGCTAAATGAATGTAACTTTCTATGAATATTTATTCCTTCTGTCCATCCATCTACCCGTCAATCAGTAAATCATTCTGTCCCTCTATGCATGCATGATTGCCGGTCTATTTGTGTATAAGTCTTTGGATATTTATTGTAGTAGTAGTAGTAGTAGTAATGATAATAATAACAATAATAATAATAATGGATAAGATTTAATTGTTTTGAAATGCAAGTTTAGTTTTCAGCGTAGGACCATTTGACAAGTCATTGATTCAACTGATTTCATATAAGCACGCTGGATCTGAACGTTTCTGCACGTGCACGTGGTGTATGCGTCAGAAGTTTGTTCGATGGAGCTATTTCGGAACACTTTTGTATAACATAATGGTCAATGACTTGCATGTCATACAAATAAATGTTGTCTTGCAAGAAGCATTCTAGCGTAGTCTTGTATGTAGATCATGTCGTTAGTAAAGATAATTGATTAAAGTTACAAATCAAACGGCTGGATGATGCCATTGTACTCTATAATGAGAGGTAATAACTGATATGTCTGCCTGAGTGTGTGTGTGTGTGTGTGTGTGTGTGTGTGTGTGTGTGAAGAATTTTTAACGTAGCTTTAACAATTTTTCAGTCATATTGCTACGATGTCTGCAAGGTGTCAGTTTATAGTGATGTCTAGCACTGGGTCATCATGCTGCAGACATATAGCATGATGTCCCACCCAGTCACAGTATCATGACACCAGGCTGACCAGTTCAAACAATAACCTCTTAATGCTGAGCGCCTATCGAGGCAGCTGTTAGTACCATTTTTGTAAATCTTTAGTATGACTCGGCAAGGGTTCGAACCCTCGAACTCCCGCATCCGAGGCGTACGTTCTAACCACTAGGTCACCGGAGCGGTTGTCTGTCTGATGTAATGTCACATTACAAGGTTACGAACACATAAAGGATCTCAAATCGCTTATTATATTATACTGAATGCATGAAACGAGCTGAGTAATTTTCAGCTTTTGAGGGCCTTAAGGAGCAAAAGTTTAATATTTTTCGTAAATTTATTCTTAAATCATTACCAATTGGAGCTTCTGTTTATTACATAGTTTTTAGTTTAGTAGAAAGAGTTTCGATAGAAAGGACAAATTCATTAAATTTGGGCTCAGTCGCGTCACCCTTTAATTCTTGCGCGTAAAAACAATAGCCCGGTATTGGATTGGATGGATGGATGGGTGGATAGACAGACAGACAGACAGACAGACAGATAGATAGATAGATAGATAGATAGATAGATAGATAGATAGATAGATAGATAGATGCACACACAAAAAACAGCATATGCAGAAAGACATATTAACTGAGAATATGAAAATATTCCAAGCTGTTCATTTTTGGTAACAATATAATGTTTGGAACTAAATATTATGTCATAATATTATTACCAAAATACATGGAAAATTGTTTTATTGTCTTCGTCATAAAATGCTGTTTAAAGCCAATACGGGCCTTTCTACTGCTAAATTTTGCAGGACACTTAATTGAAAGAAATGCAGATATGTGACATCACTATTAACATCATTTTGTAGCAATTTCTTCACAGAGTACCATCCTCAACCCACCTG
The DNA here is from genome assembly GCA_028554795.2 of Sinohyriopsis cumingii. Taxonomy (NCBI): domain Eukaryota; kingdom Metazoa; phylum Mollusca; class Bivalvia; order Unionida; family Unionidae; genus Sinohyriopsis; species Sinohyriopsis cumingii. The sequence goes on from CM068824.1 coordinate 70,009,455, forward strand.
TGCTGAATTGTGCATTACCAATAGCCTGTAAGAGTTAAACTCATCACACGATTACAATGAGCTTTTCTTAACAATAAGATACTGATCGAAAAAAATTAATGTGTGCAATAAGTTTCAAGTTATAGTTAGTTCGTATTAGACAAACGATTCTATATTAAAACTTTGCTGCACTTAGTTAATTTTGAGCAAAAGTGGAAACACGTAATAATTTGAATCAAAGAGACTACATCGCCTAAGAGCGGGTGGGTGGGTGTCCAGTTTGATGCATACCCATCATGTTCAAGTTACACTCTGAAGCCAGTGCACGTGCTCGAGTATAGCTCTTTTCAATTATCACCCTTTGAATCGATTGAGCCGCTTGGAGCACCACTGCTGCGTCTGCCATCACATAACTGCGAAGAGCCTTAAACAAACTGATACTTGCACTGAAAAATGCAATGTCTGAAGCGAGATGTTAATGCCTGATGTATTTTGAAATATAAATGAATGGACCGACGACATGAGAGAGTGGCCAAATGTCATGTACGGCGACATTTATAACCATTTAATCTCATCGAAAGCAGTAGATGGAAAATAAATGAAGCACTTTAAAAGCTTACAAAAGTTATATCTACTTCCACAGTGGAAATATGGATACAGTTTTGCACAATACTTCGAACTTGGAGAATAAAATTTTCACGAAAGAAGAAATACGCTCATCACAGACAGTAAATAAAGTAAACGAAGCTTACTTTATTTATTTATTTTTACCATGGAGGGGGTTGTTGAGAATGGGTGGTGTACATGTATGGCCGGGAAAGGACATTCGTCCAGTCATGTCGGTGCTTTGTTGTGGAGAATTGAACATGCTGTGAGAAATAATCTTGCTGGGGTCAGATTTACTGATAAGACAGCTAAGTGGAACAGAGGTTCGAAGAGAAATGTTGAACTGAAACCCCTTGCAAATATTAAATTCAAAAACGCCAAATTGGCGACAGCCCCATTAAAGATGACAGAGAAGTAGTGCCCGTTGCCCAAAACGCACCATTTTTTATTATTTATTTTTTTGGGACAAAGGCAGAGTTTAAAACCGCAGTCGACAATTCACCACTTAAAGCTTTATTTCAAATTAAAGGAACAACAATGAACAAAAATTTCACAAGTGAACCTTCGAACTGTCCAGGCTATGCATCACTTCAATAGCATAGCAGTCATGAAAGCTTATCATCTTGTGGGAAATGTTTAACATTTGTTTTCAAAGTATGTACGTCTAGATGCAGATCATATTAATAAACTGCAAAATGAAACTGTAAGTCAATGTCAATGTTCTTTGTGGAGAGACTCTCTAACAATACGAATTACATCTAGCAGCTCATACAAAGTACCATTAAAGAGACAGATGACAATTTCATAAGGGATCATTTACATTCAAAATGTACTGGCAACAAATTTACAAAGCATGGGCAGGACAGTGAGGTTAAAGCAAAATACTTTCTTTTTTCAAATGGCTATACTATAAGTGACTGGATTGTATGTGTCAGTGGAGGATAAAAGGTTTTGTGCAAGTCCTGATGGGACTTTAAATGGGTATACTTTGCTAGAAATTAAAAGTCAGTTTCCTAATTCTAAATGGACAGTGTTAGAATAACTCTTTCCTAGTGGCAAATATGATGCAAACTTTGTAAAGAGTGAAAATGGAAATGTATTAAAGTTAAAGGATGCAGAGTATTTTATTTACAAGTTCAATTAACTATCAACTATGTTTTGCACAGGGTTGTGAAAGTGTAAATTTTTTATCTGAAGACGACCACGAGTTAGTAGATGTTCAATATGATGACCACTTTGTGAAAAATCAGATATTGTGCCTTCTTGAATTTTATTAGAAGAAGATGATGGCACCAGAACAGGACCATCTGATGCTATGTACAGCATTCCAAAAAATTAATGAACCTTTAATTGTGATGACTAACGTATGCTGTGCTTTTGCATAACACTTCATATTAAATGTGTACTGAGATACACAAATATTCGACATCTGATTCATTCTGATGATGTATTCAACATATTTATGATATTTAAACGTGTCGAGTATTATATGGAATATACATGTTACACATTATTATGTCAGTTATTTATGGATTAATATCAATATATTTTTTCTTCAAATATGAAGAACCCTTATATAAATTGTTTAGCTGTGTAATATGTACGTTAACTAACAATGTACACTCCTCAAGATGACCCCCAAATATTTACATTCTAAAAATCAGCTGAACCAGGACCCTGTGAGTGCCAATACAAATCAGCCCACTACACGAAAACTGTCGACACGTTCGTGATTAAAATTTGGCACACAATGGGTAATTCACAAGCTACAGTGTCAATATAGGGAGCCAACTATTTAGCACAGGTGCTCGACGCGAGCTTGATGTTGAGAAACAAAAAGAAGAAAAAAACCAACAATAATCTAAAGGAAGAAAACATACGGAGTGACAAAAACACCTTTAGATTACCCACATGACCCGTTCTGACAGGACCCTATCTATCATAATATATAAGAGAGAAGGTACGGAACTTCCAAATACTTCGTTCCATCCATAAACCTCGATTTCCTTTTGCTATTTCCGTTTTTAAAGGCACACGACCATACTACTTGGCTTGTTTTTCTCCTGAGATATTTGAAAATATGATAAGTGGACATAGGTTCCTACCAAGCGGTTAGGGTTGGTAGCTCAAATGTTTACTAAGGACCGTGTTAAGATACCCCGGTCAATTTCACTGGGTCGGAATGTTGTTCCTTTGAAGTTTACACTGCCATGGGGGAGGTGCACGAAAAAAAGTCGAAGTGACTCTTCAAAAAGACTCTCTCGCTTAAATGCGATAAGACTTTAATTGCTCAACGCATTCAAATTAAAATTTTCTGTAATTCAAAATTCGACACTTCGCATATATTTTCATTCATATTATTGGTTCCATATAATTTTCATGTATTTTGTTAATAACTATTTTGTTCTGCTTCGTCCATTCACCCAACTATGAGTCCAATGGAAAGAAAAGAAAAAGAAGGAAATAGCCCTCCATATAATCACTGATACAATTGAAAGGTACAGAAAGTGAGACAACTCTTAAAATTGCGAACTGAAAACGGACGATGGGAATAAGATATTATAATTGCTACGATCATGCGATGTGATATTTTTTTAAAAAATACTTAAGGTATCGCAATGATCATATCTAACACCATTTTCAGATGCGAGTAAATAAAATCCCTATAATGTGTAATCGCCCATTCACACTTCCTCTCGTTCACATAACCAACGGCATAGTCCTGGGTATGCGTAGTGGAGATGTGTAATCTTTTCTCGACGCCATTCATTTATACAATTGCAAAACATGTCTATCTACTAACGTTGGAATTTGGAAAACTAACTTACCCTGAGCACAACATACGGCGAACCTGTCAAGTGGATCTATATGACAGAAGTAACCACTGGGACAGTCCTGACGGTTTGGTCCGCGACCACAGAAAACAGAAGGCAAAGGCGACCCAAACTCGCATGGCGTGTCTAAAACGTATAATCATGGAAACTGAACATCTCGTCATTCTGTTTTAGTTATTCTAACAGATAGCACGGTTCAAGAGAGAGAGAGAGAGAGAGAGAGAGAGAGAGAGAGAGAGATTTGGATTTTTAACGTAGTTTTAAGAATTTTTCAGTCATATCGCTACGATGTCTGCAGTGTGACAGTTTATAGTGATATATAGCACTGGGGCATCATGCCGCAGACATGTAGCATGATGTCCCACCCAGTCACATTATCCTGACACCAGGCCGAATAGTCCTAACATTAACCTCTTAATGCTGAGCGCCAAGCGAGGTAGCTGTTAGTAATATTTTTGTACGTCTTTGGTATGACGCGGCCGGGTATCGAACCCACGACTTCCCGCATCGGAGGCAGACACTCTAACAACTAGGCCATAGGAGCGGTGAGAAAGAGAGAGATAGAAGGATAAAGATACACCAGACAGAACGAATTGACGTTCTGTCTGGTTTATATTTATAATTCTCTATAATTAATCATATATACCTTGATTTCTTTCATAGGAATCCGGAATGACTTTGTAGATAGATGCGAATTAAGTACTAGGTCGTATGTAACACCGATTAAGCAGCATCATTGTTTGTGGTGATGTGTGCTTAGTCGTGATGGAATATGAGCTGGTGTGTGCAGGCAAGGCAATGGGTGTTGCTTACCCGCGGACCTGGATTGGAATCTCCGTAGAGAATGAATTAAAAATTCTCTAACTTGTATGATAGCGTTATATATATATATATATATATATATATATATATATATATATATATATATATATATATATATATATATATATATATATTCTAACTATATCAGACATCTCTCAAAAACTGATGTCCGTATATACCTAAATTGCACTTTGATGACCTATCTACATGATCATTTGGTATGTTTAACACATAGTTCACAGCAGTAAAAAAAAAACCACATCAACTTTATCATCTTTCATACTGAAACAAGCTTGTTTGTTCTTAACCCATTTTAGGCAAATATGTTTGAACTTCTACTGAGTAGTTGGTATTTATTTAGGTGCAATGTTCAATATTCAATCCTGTAAGTTTTTAAAATTGTAATTCATTTGTTTCCTGTTCAAATTTTGTTTGAAGTATTTCAAAGAGGATTGCAATCAAAGTATGATTTTCACATCTGCTTAATTTACGTAGAGATCTGGTTCAGTGGCACAAAACTATATTCTCAACCATTTCCTCGATTTGATTTGTTTTACGCTGAGATAAAAGAGAGATCTCTACCTCTGAGAGAGAGAGAGAGAGAGAGAGAGAGAGAGAACAAACTGACACGCGGAAGTAGACAGCTGTTACAACAGAAAGATGGCCTCATCTTAACAGACCAACCCATTGTGCTAAAATAGCACATTTCACACTGTGTTATGATTATATGAAATGTCTAAAATAATCAAATGGAGCCGAATGCATTCAAACAGGGAGACTTAAGGAAGAACTAAATCAAATTCAAAATTCGTGTCTACTTAAATTCATAATTCAGTATATATACTTGGCATACAAACGCACATACAGATATATAAGCTAATAAAATAAATATTTTGCTTCTTGAAATCATGGAATATGATAACTTACCTAAAGCAAGACAGTACGTGATGAGCACAATAAACCCGATATATTTCGCCATCTTGTACGATGTACTCATTTTGTCAGATGCATGTCACCATACGATAATGGATCTAAAAAGGGAAGGGCTATACATGAACGCCTTATCTGATCAATGAGAGGTACACAAGTAGCATATATACTATATTAGCTGAGCCAGTACGACATACCAATAAACATTCTTTCTTAACCCCTCCACCCCTACCCATGAAAAAAAAAATACTTGAATAACTACCATAAACACATGGTTATTATCAAATCTTATTTTGTTTTAAAACAAAAACCTAACACCTACCACTGCATTTGCTGATCCGTTATGACATTCTCAGAAACAACCTTATTTGCATTTTTTTTCAACCAACCCCCACCCTCTCCAGACAAAAAGAATTGTTCAAAGACCAATAACATTCAACAACGATACAGTTTTCAGGCGTTATGATTCATGGGCTCATCTACAAATTACACCTATTACCAGCACTATGTCAAAAAGAAATTTAATATGAACAATGAAACCAGATGTGATGTTATAACCACAATTACACCAATCAGTAGCCATGGCGTCGTCATTTGATAAGAATGATAACGCTCCAGTGAATAAAGAATTGCAAACACGTATCAAGACATAATGATGATTTAGAGAACAGACAAAGCACATGATCAAGATTTAGAATACTTCACTGGCATATAACTGCTATTAGCATAGTAAGAAATATAGGTTTCACGTCTACTTACAGGATTTAGAATACTTCACTGGCATAAAACTGATATTAGCATAGTAAGAAATATAGGTTTCACGTCTACTTACAGGATTTAGAATACGTCACTGGCATAAAACTGATATTAGCATAGTCAGAAATATAGGTTTCACACTTAGTTACCGATACCAAACCGGTTGTCTGAATGCAAACTATCACTAACTTGATGATCGATATTTAATTATGTATATTGATTTAATTATATCTGTTTTAATATATATTTCAATTTAATTGTTTGTCAGTTTTAAATAAATATTATTTTTCATTACATGATATTGTAATGTAAATTTATTCACTAGAGATGATACATTTTTTCAGAAAATAATTTGACTTTGACTGTTAGTTTATAAACACCAGGTGTTGATCTAAATCCTGACCTTGTTTCCAAATTTGTAGCAGCCACGTAAACAAGTTCTATCCTTATTTTAAAATGATTGGTTTCTGTCGATGTCATGTTGGGACTTTGTGTTTAAAATGTATATAAAAAAAATTGTATTTTGTATTTCTTAGAGTAAAATGACTGGTTTTCGTCAGGGACACACTGAGTAGATGTGATCTTTAACAAGTACTTAATTTCATTAAACCACTAGAACATGATCACGTGACCCTTTGTTTACGTTTAGAAGACGATATAACATGTTTTGGAGAATTATTCTCAGTAGAAGATGTGCTGTTACTCTGGAAGTTGTACGTTGTGCTGTTTGGAGTTATTTCAAATTGCTTGGATTGGAGTTATTTCAAATTATGTGGAAAAGACATGTGCTCATGTAAGATTCTTAATCAAAGACAGTTCTTATAAGAAATTTATTTAGATTTCCAAAACCGGAGTCATAATTCATGTTTATACAAGGAACTGTAGACTTCAACACAACAGATTGCAGCATACGTCATCGTCTTCCATCCTGGATTCTTTATCGGGATTCGAACTTGAACCATTAGAACATTTTGTTATTAGGACTACTAAAAGTTCATTCTGGGATTATTCTTGGATTATATTTGGATATGATTCTTAATACTGTAAGTTCATAATTTTTTCATTTTTACAGAATTTTCCAGGGAAATAAATTATTGTATTTTTCAAAGCTTGTTGTTTTCACTTCATATGCTGTGTGTATTCAAGTAATGACCAGACATGGTTTGGTCTTCCATAAAAAAAGCTGAAAAAATTGTAAGGGGGTTTGGGGGTCCTCCATCCATCCCTCGGGCTTTAGAAATGAAATACATTACTTTGCACTGTTTCTTTCAGCAGTTCAGTCAAGTAATTTGATCAAGTTTATAGCTAGTTTTACAAAATTCAACATAACAAAGTCAATAAATGGCAAGCGATAATTAAGCCAACTAAACCGATCTTGTCCGTTTTTCTTTGTATAAAATTCAATATTTTTAAAAAAAATGAGCTAGTATGTGGAAGAGAAACAACAATGCATAGGGTGTAATGTGTTTATGAGGAAAAATACTACAGAATTTAGAAACAGACTATATGCCGGGAAATTTTGTGAGAATCCTGTTCTACTGGCAAGCAGACATGTTGGGCAGCAGACGATTTTGTACGTGTGGGACAACTACTTGCAAAATTGGAAACTTTGATTAAGACGCATAATTTTTAAGGTATAAATTTCCATCTTTTATAAAAAATGTAGTTATTTGTATGATTCTAACAGATACATAGTAAATATGATTTTCTCGGTTACAGGTTCAAGCATAGGAATGTGACGTTTTATCAATAAAGTACGGCGAAATCACTGACAACATGGAATCACCTTATCGATAATATAAATGAACACAAGGAGTGCAAGCGTGACCACAACCCTCCGCTCGATTCGACTTATCTCATGCGTTTTTTATCGCTTCAGAATTGCAAGAAGACTGAAAAACTACACATATACATTCAAAAGACAGTGACTTACAAACGCATAACTCTCGGACTACCATCGCACGAATCCAATCCGGCGAATTAACCTTTATTTCTACCATTATTTTCTCTGAAATGGCAATTATTATATCGTTATGTCGTTAATCCAGTCAAACAAGACGAAACTACGGCGTAGATGAAACCTGACCCAGTACTCGCCATTTGCATTACTAGTCACATGATTTCGCAAATCTCAAATGAGGACATCGGAAGTCTAATATTCACATGATATCAACAACAAACTCCTTTATAATGTTGTTGTACAGAAATTCAATTATATTAAATGAAAGTCTGATACTTTTTGTAAAAACCAGCAATCTGGCCAGTCTGATTTATCAAGCAGAGATCACGTCAGCGTCGTGGTCACGTGATATAATACTCCAAAAGTTGTTTTCGGAATATATAAATATGGAGAATTTTGTGTTCTTCTGTTTTTGTATTTTTATTACAACATGTATACAACTTTATTTTTTTTCCTCTACATTTGAAATGGTGGGTTGTTAGATATGTGTACAGTACTCGTGCGACTAGCAATGCAAATCGCGAGCACCAGGTCACATTTCATCAACGACGTAGTTTTATCTGGTCTTTCAGCAGATTAAAGACATAACGATTTTACAATTCACAACTTCTGAGAAAATAAGTTAATTTTCATATCGATTTCATGCATGTATCACTTGATCTAGCAACGTTTAAAGTTTGCTAGGCCATCCGGTAAGCGGCTATGCTTTGCCACCACCATGTTGGCCTCTTGTGATACTATATTGGTTTTCATACCTTCCATGCAAGGAAAGACGTGGATATCGAGCTGACTTTGAAAATAAAAGTCTACTAGACGAATCTAATCCACTAGGCATTTGGACTGACTCAGCATAATGTTTATTGCAAGCAACCAAATAATCCATACTGCACCCTCCGAATATTCTGGTCAGAACTCGATAAATTTAACTCATGATCAGTTTAGTTACGACTCAAGTTACGTGACTGTTTCGGGCATCAAGTGGTGGCAGAAAATTTCCGGGTTTTTCCCGACTTTCATCAATATTTGCTAAATTCCAGGACATGGTCGGGGAAAAAATTATCATTTTTCCCGACTATTTCCCAATTTCCCGGTAGCGTGGGAACCCTGTTTATGGTCACATGAATTTGTTCTCCAATAGTATTGATGCTAAGTTATTTCATGTGCATGTTAGTGTTCACATCGTAATTAAGTCACAATAATTTCTTAGTTTTTGAAGCAAATATATTATACTTCCCTCTCTTCATAGCAAGTCTGTAAAATAAACACCCAAGTGCATCAACTATATACAAATAATCACATACATTCACTTGTCTTTTTCTCCAATGGATACAACCTGTTGATATGCCAGTCGAGCTCTTTTTGTGGCTTTGGCAAAGATTTCTTTAGCCTTCTTTTTTGTCACCACTTACTTTTTGACTCAATGTGCAATCGTTTCTTTTCCTTCTCAATGAGAGCCTTGTTCCTTTCAAGCTGGTGCTTGGCGACATGTAGTGCACATATTCTGACAGAGGCCTACATCTGTTTTCTCATGCAAGAAATCTTTCTTCTTATAGTAATTAACTGCACTTTTTCCAGACGCCTTCTGAGCTTCAATTTTTCCATATGCAGCTTCTTTTGTAGGTTCTGTTCCAAACACTTCAACCGCGACTACCGTATTTCAGATCTTACTGCAGAGGTCACAAAATGCCAGACCTCTAGCATTCAGTTTTCTTATAAACTGACCAACTAAATTTCTGTCAATTTTTTTTCTCCAGCCATTCCTATTTCCATACGTTTTTAAAAACTTTATATAAACTGTTCATGTCATGGTCTCCCTCAACAAGTCCATATGCCTTGTTTTACAAGCATGCTTCTTCTTTCCATTGCAATCAGTTTCCATTACACGAAGATTCATCAGTTGAATTCAAACCTATGACCAATCAGAATACTCTTTACGAGAGTCATGTGCTAATTAATATATGGAACTAATAATTTACATGGGTCATTGTGGAATGAGAGTGGACAGACTGTTTTTGAAAAAACTGGATCAGAGATGATATAAAAAACGGACTACATCAAGAAAAATCTGAATCAAGTCAGGAGAAAAGCGGAATTCCACTTTAAAGTGGAGAAAATCATGTCTAATTGACGTAGTGACAATGAAACACATTAAAAATGTCAGTTTATTTCCTTCATATTCTATGTATATTAAAGTAATGATCTAGTGACAAACGAAACACATTTGCATTAAAAAATGTCAATTTATTTCCTTCATTTACTGTGTGGCGATAACATGACATGACGAATCTGCCAACTAAAGAAAATCTTAAAAAATCTGGCATTCATTTATGGGCCGTGTGGCAGCCATTATACAAGCTTCACCTTTGACATCCATATTATCCAATTAGATCATGGACTTGTGTATGATCATGCACTTATCATAAGCAAGCCAATAATCTGTATTCATCTGCATCAAACTTCCTTTTTCTTCTAGTAATTTACATAAGTGGGATATTTTGGGTACATCTGGAATTTTCACAGAAACAGGATGACAATGTTACCATAAATCAAACTGATACAGGTTTAATACTAGAAACTATCCGGACAAGCTAAGCACAATACATGACAACATTGGTAAGCAACCAAATGCATTTCATGCTGACATCTTACAGCTAGGCTAGATAGGAAATTTGGGGATTGGTGAGATTTGTCTCCTGTTTCTTTATTTAAGGTAGTCTGTATTCTGCACCTTTGCAAAAACGTCATTAAAGTAACAGAAAATGTGCAGTCCATGAAAACCACAAGCAAAACATGGATGAATATAAATAGCAAAATGTTAAGACAGTTATTACCTTTTTAAAAGACTGCAAATTATTATACACAATTTTATAAATGTGGTACCTCAATGAAATGAATTGTGAACTGCCCATAAACCTGCCCAATGTTTAATAGTCCTCTTCTGTGTAGATAACTGAAATTTCCTACGAAGATATTGTTTCTTCTTTCTGAGTGACCTTGATCTTTGACCTTTCTGACCCCAAAATTTGGACCCTTTTTTTGAGTACTGAACCCACGATTTTCATGTCTGGGCCACTTTTTACTCTAAATCTCAAACTTACTGCAATGGTTCACCTGTCCATATGCAATTAAGACAGTTCTGCTTTAGATTTCAGGAAAAAAGTCTAAAATCCAGACATAAACTCTGCTTGCAAAACCAGTCATTTCTGGCCCAAAAATAAATGGGGTCTTAAAAATTACATCCTTCCCCTGTATTTTGTAATGCAAGTAAAAAGTCTACATTATTTGGCATCAGTGTAGAACTACATCTACTCTTCTGCAACAACCCCTCCAAGTTTTGTGTATTGTAAATTACGTTGATATTACTGAGTACAGAAGTAGGGTACAACCTCATGACATAAACGTGGCACATGGGGTTAAAGAGTTAATTAATATTCCCTAAAGTTTAAACTCAGTGATATACACTGTTAACACTGAAGACACTTTGTCTACTTAATGGTAGGTCTTCTTCAAGGAATGTTAAACATTGTTAAACATTGTGGACTATTGCCTGCATTTAGCTGAACAGACTGAATTTTCCCCATCAAATATTAACAAAATAAACATTACTTACTCTGGAAAATATATACTTAGTCAATATTATGGACTATATAGGTCTGAATATATCATTAGCCAATTACTACACCTACCTAATGCTTTTTGTTCGTCTTACTGTATGTAGCCCTGTTTCTTAAATTACCTGTCCGTAAATTTACACTCTAAAAATCTGAGTTAAAACCTAAACAAGTCCATAAGACCTGTGCTTTTCTTTAATTGGCTTATCCAAATCCAAAAGTTTTACACACAAATCAGATCCCTGTCTGTAACCAGTGGAAATTATACTTACAGGTGTGCTGAAAACAAATTCTATGTGCAATTATGGCAAAATGGCAACATAACAGCTGTGCCCTGCTATTTAAAAAAATCATTACATAACTGCACATATTTAACATGCACAAAATAATTATTTTTAAAAACAATTATTTACTAAACATGCCACAGCCTAAAAATCTAATCAATGAAAGAAAGGGTTGGGTAGTACTACGTTTTATGTATCACCTTTATTTACCTACAAAATAAACAAATAAGTTTTTAAGCTAAAATATGTAGCATGTTCTTCATTAAGCTGTAATGTATATATCAATTTTTTTTAATAAAGAAAATGCATGTAGGGAAAATGACCTATTATATGGGCAAAAAACTGTAGCAGATAATATTACTCCCTTCTGTTGTTTTAAATAAAATGAACCGTTATCATAAAATCAAGATTTAAGTAGGTATAGAACTGGGGGAAACCCATGATTGCATGTTCAAGGTGCAACACTATGCGTATACCCATGATTCCATGGGACCCTGTATGTGTGAACTCATGATTCCATGCTCAAGGTGCAACACTGTGTATGTGTATACCCATGATTCCATGCTCAAGGTGCAACACTGTGTATCTGTATACCCATGATTCCATGCTCTAGGTGCAACACTGTGTATGTGTATACCCATGATTCCATGCTCAAGGTGCAACACTGTGTATGTGTATACCCATGATTCCATGCTCTAGGTGAAACACTGTGTATGTGTATACCCATGATTCCATGCTCTAGGTGCAACACTGTGTATGTGTATACCCATCTATTTTTAACTTGAGGCATTGACAAACTTCCTTAAAAATGAAGTGAAGAAAATCTGATGCAAAATCATGCATTTCACGATGTATTTCCTATTTAAAATATAAGAAGCGCCATTACAGGACTCTATTCATTTGTGAAATTGAAAAAAATGAATGATCACTGCATATTAATGAAAGCAATGTCATGATTTCTGATTTATTAATAGAGGAAATGAACTTCATAAATATTTTTTTATGGCCACCTATTGCAGAACTTCCTTAATGTTGTGTTCATGCACTGTCATCAAGTCTCTCTGTTTTATACATCTACATCCTGTCTATATCCATTCACAATCAGTTAATATGAGGGTCTGACATGGCCATTTCCGTGCTATCAGTCTTTTGTTAATTTTTGTCCATGAATCTTGAAGGCTTTCACTCACTATGTTGACAAGTCACACTTTGTATCATCTTGAATTTTTCACATCTGGTCCATCTGCATCTGCAAAGATCGGAATTTCTGCATGAGGTTCCGCACATGCTGATCTGTGCTACTGATGGCTTGCAGTTCCACAAGGTATGCGGCAATGAAGTCCAATGCGAGAGTATTAAAGTGACGCCTGCAAGGGATAGATATAATGATGAGAGAATTATATTCAAGAAGCTATCTGGACATGCACACAAAACATTTGTTAAAAAACGGCTTTTTCACAGGGATTTTGCTAGAATGACTGGGAATGGGTTTGGGCCCATCCTTGTCAAATTTGTGAATGAACAAATCTATTACAATTGGGATTCAGCAAAATTTTGAAAGATTTTATTTGGGATTCTGGCACACTGCAGCCAATGAGGAATCTGATGGAAACAAAAATCAAGAGTCACCTAAAGCTGACATATCCCACAATCCCCTGCTTATGTCAAGACTCCTATTAACTATTTAATAAAGGCATCAAAGGTGATCCACATTGGCTTCTGAGTCTTTGATGAAATTTGGCCCACCTTTGACGTAGTGGAGGAAAAAAAACAGACAAAACACACAAAAATCCCACTTGAAATATATCAAATATCCATCAATGGATGACCTGTCATAAAGTAAATCAAAATGAAGTAATAAAGAAACAGAGTCATCAAGAGAAACTTGACTGGTCCATGGTCTCAATCAAAGGATGGGAAACAATTTTCAAGGGTAAAAATGTCTTGGCACTTAAAAATGGGTCAATGGGCCATTTAAAAAAATTGTAGCACCACTGAATACAGCCAAGGTGATGTAACTGGCTAAAATGGCCTGTAGAAAACATTGTCAAATATGTTATAACAATAATAACAATGTAAATGCATGACTGTGCATTTTTTATATACTGAGAAAGGAATAGATGCACATATGTTCCATTTAGACTGAGATTTTTCAGTAATACATGAAGCAGAATCCAGTTCTGTATTTGTTTCATTAACTGCTTAAAAAAAGGACATTAAAGGACAAGCTCTCCTCAGAGATGACTTTCTGGAGTTCCTGTAGGTGATTTCTTAAAGGCAGAGGTCACACTATAAAAGGAGGGGGTTGCACCTTTCATTCACTACAATAATGACCTATAGGTGTTTTCTGATCACACCGTGTTTAACACAGTTATTTACTAAGTTCCACCAGATTGATAAATCATACTTTATACATAGAATATGATCCAAACTTCCTACTAGTGATTGAACAGTTTCAAACACTGAATTTGAGACACAAGGCACAGTATAAATGTCATTATACAGCATACATCACTTGCATAGTAGTCCCCTCAGTACAGATGAGCAGGATGTTAATTTTGATGCCTGGCTCTCTCTTCATAAAAAGGAGATTCACAGGAAAAAGTAGCTCAAGATGGAACATTAGTACACTTACCTCTCATATGGTGGTATGATAGCTGGATATTCATGTAAGTGGGACAAAAGACTATGAATTACATTCAGTAGATGAAGCGGTTGATGTACACTCTGCCAGTAGGGATCCTATTTAAAAAGATATAAAAACAAGCAATGATCAATTCATTAACACTTTTTTTAGATGAAAGGAATTTTAGGGGGAATTCGGTCTAAAAACTTTGACAAATTTAGATTTAATAGGGAAACAAAGTGTTTCCTTGTAAACACAAATAACCTCTCTCATACAGGAGTAAACAATATACAGACTGGCATAGAGAAAATACCAGTGTCACTCAAACCAAAATAGGCACAGTGACCTAATTCTGATATGGCTGAGTTACTTTCCTTACATTGCAACCATATACCAATTTTTATGAGTGTAGATAAAATGGGGTCCAATAAATACTGAATTAACAGATTGCTGAAAATACAAGAGTCATTCAAGCATGAAAATTAGGTTGGAACTCAATTTTTATCTTGAGCCAACCTCTCGAATGTTAATTTGGGAATTTTAAATTCACTAACAACTTTGGAGCTCACTTCTCCATAATGAACAGTATCTGTGAAATAATGCTTTTGATTTATGAAATACTCCTTTCTCATTTCCCTTGCTATCCTTGATCACTCTGTGAATTAGTAAAATAAACCAATGATTAAAGTCAGATATTTTAATTATGTTACCTATATAATAATATTTTAAAAAAGTATTCAATTAAAAAATGTGTTGATCTGACACCTTGACATGACTGCTAGCTCTTAAGCATGTAGAATTTTCATGCTTTTTAACCTTCCAAGATTCACTCCCTTTATTTTACTTGATATGAAAGATGTAATTAACATGATAATGCAGGTTTATTATTAACTGTTACAATAAAACAAACACTTCCTCAAGCTGAAGATCAAAACATAGCACTTAATCAGGTTCTAAGTGCTTGCAGACATAGCTGTGACGGTAGATTGACACTTTTCATCTTCGAATACAGAAGGGCATATTCATATTGCGTTTATAACGATTACACCAAGACTGAATTAAAAGATATAAATAAAAGACAGTTCTGCCACCAGTAAGCCACATTTTCATGGATTGAAATATCATACTAATAGTTATTTTTTAAGAAAATTTAACAAAGTATATGACTTCTTATTCAAAGTTGCAAATTTCATGATACTCATTCAGATCTCGGTTCACTAACAGCTGTTTTCAATGATACAACAAGCTTGTTGTAACACGATAAACATTAAATGATATCATTTACAAATGTAAAGGTGTCAACCTAGTGTTCATGGCACATTGATTTTATACACATTTACATAATAAACATGAAATATCATTTACACAGGTAAAGCTGACAGCCTAGTGTTCATGGCACATTGATTTTATACACATTTACATAATAAATAGGACATATCATTTACACAGGTAAAGCTGACGGCCTAGTGTTCATGGCAGATTGATTTTAAACCATTTAAATAATAAACATGAAATATCATTTACACAGGTAAAGCTGACAGCCTAGTGTTCATGGCAGATTGATTTTAAAAACATTTAAATAATAAACATGAAATATCATTTACACAGGTAAAAATGACAGCCTGGTGTTCATGGCACATTGATTTTGTACATGTTTACAGGTTATAAAAAAGTGATATCATTTACACATGTAAAGTAACAGCCTAGTGTTCATGGAACATTGATTTTGTACATGTTTACAGGATAAAAATCAAGTGATATCATTTACACATGTAAAGTGACAGCCTAGTGTTCATGGAACATTGATTTTGTACATGTTTACAGGATATAAAAATGTGATATCATTTACACATGTAAAGTAACAGCCTAGTGTTCATGGAACATTGATTTTGTACATGTTTACAGGATAAAAATCAAGTGATATCATTTACACATGTAAAGTGACAGCCTTGTGTCCAGAGAAAAGAGATGTTCCACTAAATTGCCAGAACATTAACTAAATGCAAATTTAAACCAAGATGTGATGGATGAATCGCCAAAAGAAACACCATTGTCCGGGTATTGATACAAATCAACTCTTTTAAAAACGATAACATTTAAATATTCCACAAGCATAAACTTGATTCAAATATGCCTATTTCAGTAGACTAGGTAAGATTCAAATACCCTAAAAGAATAAACCTGACTGAACTTTGTCTAACTCAATAGACTAGGTACAATTCAAATATCCTACAGGCATAAACTTGATTCAAATTGGCCTATTTCAATAGACTAAGAAAGATTCAAATATCCTATAGTCACAAACTTGAGCAATATTTGCTTAGTTCAATAGATAAGTCAGCAGAAACTCCAACATGAATGTTTACTTTCATTGATGCTGAATTTTTTAAATTAAGAACCTAAGTTTGGAAAAGTTCACAACATTTACAATAATAAGGACTGCAAATAAGTTCACAACTTTAAACGGGAGAGCTACTTTGTTTTTTCATAAATGCAGAGGTGGAGGGGTAGGGGTGGATATGATATAAAGATTCTGCCAGATTGAGTAATCCTGAGTATTAGAGTCAATGAATAACTCAGCAAGTGAAATCAAATTGTTAATGAATTAACTTTCCTGTCTCGACAGACAAATTGATTTTAATAAAATAAAAAATTGTTTGTCAATCTATGCATCTAAATGCCAAGGATACATGTACATCTATCAACCTATCTATCAAATGAGGGATAGAAGATAGGAGAATATTAGATATTAGTGTATTAATATATTTTACCCTCGATTTAAGCATTCTGTCATATATTTCCAATATTTTCAGGGCTGGGACACCAATGTCCAGCATCAACAAAAACACCCACTTGGTATCCAATTTGTCTTGACAACTCTTCTGCTCCAAGTACCTGATCAGGAATGCTATAAAAAAAAGATAGGTCTCTGGAAAGGGAATGGCCATATGAGAAGCCTGATATGGAACTTAGTGAAATACCCTTCAGATCCTTCAAAAAATAAAACAAATATTTTATATATATATATAATGACCGATTATTTCTGTACTAAAGTCGAAAAAGAGTGTTTAAAACTTGTGAAGCATTCATATTAATCAATCATACAGAGCATGGTTCTATGACTATTTCAATATTATACTCAGTTTCAATTTACTACAACATAAATCATCACAAACAATGACAACAGTTAAGCACTGAAGATAAATATTCATTTGAAGCTAACCTGAGAGAAAAAGAATTTCTCCAAATAGTTTTAAAAAATAAAATTAAAATATTACATCATACATTCCAACCACTGGCGAGAAAAATGTGTAACTGATGTGGACAAAAAGAGTAATCTGAGCAGAAAGAGAGTAATCCACATATAACATAATAAAATTCAATGTGCATATATACAAAATGATTTATCTACCCCTTCTGGTCTGTTAACATCAATTACTGCTTCAAATTTTCATATATAGCACTTTGAGCTTTAAAATGCAAGTCTCTCATACCGCATTTCAAAACATTTTGTACCAGCTGAGATTATGAATGTTTTGCATACCAGTAGAAAACCAAGTGCTGGGTTACAAAGCCTGGATCTGAATTCAGTTTTACTTTTGTTAACAATACTGAATAGTCTCTCACAGTCAGCATTAGAATGGTGAAGAACCAATATTCCTTTCATAACCTGACAAAGAAGAGGAAATATATATCTTCCAGTTACTGAATCTTTTAGCTGGGAAATATGATGCCATTCCACAGCAACTCCTCATGAAGTACATTGTCAGGTAGAATGCCAACTTGGTACTTCAGGGATTCTCCTTCTAATTTATCAGCAGCCTTTCCTGCAGCAAGGTGCATATGACAGGGACAACCTGATATGTACACTGATGGAGACATTTTTCAAAATGGAGAATGCAACTTCTTTATGAATTCCAGTCATCACTGATGCATTATCAGCTGAAAACTCCATACAGTTCTGCCAACTTATGTTTATTCAAAGCATTAACAAGCAAATAAAAAATGTTTTCTCCAGTGGAATCTACTGTTAATTCTGGTAATGAAAGAAGTGCACTCAGACTTTGCCCTTTTAGTTGTCAAAGTCTCTTACACAGGCTGGGTACAACTTTTTGTCATCATAATCACTGCTCCTGTCTGTAGCAATACTAAATGGCCCAATTTTCATGGCTTCTGCAATTTTAAGCGAATCATCTTCTGCTAAACATCTAACAATATTAGATGATTTTGTTCTTGTACATGCATATTTTCTGCAATCAGGAAACATCCATTTGAACAAAGGACCAATGTAGTCTTCTACTGCTAGGAATAGTCAGTGTTAAATTAAAAACTTGGAAAATAATGCCTCTGCATTTATTAGTTCTGCTTTAAAAAAGAAGTTACAAGTTACCTTAGTATTTGAGTTTGTAAAACAAGCTGATTCAAAGTTTCTTTGTTTTACCATCATGACCAATATTAAAATCCTTTCCAAACAGCCTGCAGTGGGCATGAAGCTGCCCTAGAATTGAGAGCTGTATTGTGTAATTCATGTATTCATCTCTGAATCGGTTTTTTTGTCTTTTTCTAATCCATCTGTGAAATTATTTGAAAACATTTTTTTGCTCTAACCCATGCATCTACTAGAATAAATCTGACAACTTTTAGCACCAAATACCTACAGACTGGTTATGTATGAGATATGAATTAGAACAAAGAATAGGCAGGCAAAAATTAAGAATTAGAAAACCAGTCTGTTCTCTCCTAACTAAGCCATACAGCTGCTATAAATCAAGGTCAAAAGTTAGAAAGTAAAACCAGCATGTTTCTTGGAAATAGGGCAGCTGCGATAAATAGAACATAATACTGTTAGGAAAGTGCATGCAAGGCTATGGACAAGCATACTCTTATGTCGTAGTTACGCAGAAGCCATCTTTTCTAGAATAAGGTCTGAAAGATTAATGGGATTTTAATAAAAATAAGAAAACAAATTATTAATATTTTTGGGAGGGGGACATACCAAAAACGTGCAATCCGAATACATTTATGGGTAAGGCGTAATTTAGTGAAAAAAAGTGTAATCATTACGCCAAAACCATAATGGTTGGCATGTATGTTAAATTATTATCTTTCCTTACCAACTGGGAAGTACTTTTCAGTTTTAACATAGAGTTTTCCTACTGCAGCTAATTTGTTGCTAATACTGGTAACACGATTCTGTCCAACATTTCCTTTAGTAGCACTCATTTCTGAAAAATATCAAATAAATAAATAACATGTAATGTAAAGCACTTTAAACATACTAAAAATGAGGCACAATTAAATGTAAAATCTACACCTGAAAGGTAAATAGGACTTTTACACAAGATATTGAAACAGGATTCTTCATTTGAGGACATTAATTTCATACATAATAACTGTGAGTAAATTAATATATACAAGGCAAAACTAGCAACGAGAAATAGATTCAAAGTAACAGAATTTACAATCCCAAACTATCAAATAAATTTCTAAAAGAAATATTCTATAGACTGAGTTGTTTCTCTCAAACCATATCAGGATGAAAGAATATAGCTGAATGTCTGTTCAAACTACATTTCAACATTGAAAATCAGTATGGTATGTATGCATATACAAGGCTTAATGGCACATAATCCCAATCCTGGTTATATAAAAGTCAAGCAAGTTTGATGTTAAAAGTCTCCATCTGCCTCTGCAAACAGTAATTATCATGCAGAGAAGAAATTTCATTCTAAAATAACCTTGACAACAAAATATTAGCCTATTTTCTAATGAAAGCATCTGAACATGTGAGATAGAAACCTGTACAGGTGTGGGAAATGCATTAAAATACAACAATTATATGTTTTACAGAAAATGAAACAAAATGAAGCAGAAGATATATATCAAAAGATGGATTCAGCTTTGCTTACATGTACAAAACGATTCAGAAAATGAGCATTAAAAGACTGATGTTCTGGATAGCTCACACAATGAAGGCCTTATGGAAGTATCTTCTAGATAGCTCACACATGAAGGCCTGATGAAACTATCTTCTGGATAGCTCACACAATGAAGGCCTGATGGAACTATCTTCTGGATAGCTCAGGCATGAAGGCCCGGTGGAATTCTCTCCTGAACAGCACACACACAATGAAGGCCTGATGGAACTATCTTCTGGATAGCTCACACATGAAGGCCTGATGGAACTATCTTTTGAATAGCTCACACATGAAGGCCTGATGGAACTATCTTCTGGATAGCTCAGGCATGAAGGCCCAGTGGAATTCTCTCCTGAATAGCACACACACAATGAAGGCCTGATGAAACTATCTTCTGGATAGCTCACACATGAATACCTGATAAAACTATCTTCAGGATAGCTCACACATTGAAGGCCTGATGGAACTAACAAGTGCTGGGGATAGCGGTGATTCTTCTTAATTTGAAAACAATGCAAATGAAGATACTATGAGCAAAGAGTGAAGAGTTTATAGATTTTGAAAGCAATAAAGAAAATATAATGCTCAAGATAAGTTCCAAAAATAATACACCATTTGCTTGAGCAAAACTATTTGCTAGCAATATGGAAAGAAAAAGAATTAATCCAGGTATGTGCACTAACTGCTAAATGACAGCTGTTTTGAACAGAGACAGCTGTATGTCAATCAATGATATGACAGCTAAATAGCCAAGGATCTGTATGTCAATCATGGATCTGATAGCTAAATAGCTAAGCATTTAGGATAGCATCATCAAAAAATGATAAGCAAAATACAAAAACAAACAAGAACAAAAAAAAACTTGCACAAGCCAAATAGTCAATAAAAATGTTTCTAGCCCAAATAGGCATCAGTCTAAGCAAAAAACTCTTGTAAGAAAATATATTTGGATGTATACAGAATTAACCTCCAAAATGCGTTTCTTACCCCTGTTTCAGGCAAAAATGACAAAAATCTCTGAGGCCAATAGAGTTAATGTTAAATTAGATTTAGTATTTAATGTTAAACTAGATATAGTAAGACCATCCCATGCTGAACCAACCCCTCATACTGCAAATACTGTAATAAAGAGTAGAGATCAATATGATGCTGTACTAAGAAAAGAAAAAATGTATGCAAGAAAAGCCAATGCAATGACTCTCCAATTACACATGGCGTGCAAGATGGAGAACTCAAAATGACATGTAATTCATCATGAAAATACACATCTTACACAAGGATACCAAGAACTGATTTACAGGATGAAATATGCACCTAATAATTTTAAGAACCAATATCACTCAACTGTAAATTTCACACCAAAATATGATGCTAATTATCAAAGTCCAAGTGAAGATTACTAGAATAAAGAAACTCAAGGCGAGTGGAAGGTAAATACTTATAAACTATGGAGTTCAAAAGGTGAAGTTTATGTTAATATGCATGGAAAACGAATTTCAACATTATGTTGTAAAACCTGTAGTTTGTTTCCACCGTAGATTCAAGTGTTTGGGAATGACAACAGTTTATCCCGGGAACAGTATGGACATTGAGTAGTATTTTGATAGATCTGTGTGAGAACTAAAATACTGTGTTCCTTAGTACTACTCTTTTTTCACAGGACACAAAGTGAACCTACAATTAATTATACAATAAAGATAGGATCCACCTGAGTGAAAATGGAATGGCCCAATTATTTTGCAACATGAACAAATATTCCAGGATCCTGAAGAAAGTAGGTGATGACTACTGCCAGTACAGTATTTGAACTAGTCACGTAACTAATGTGCTTCATCATGGAAAGCCTATCTTTTGCCATGCATGTGGAGCACTTTGGCACAAAAGAATATTTGTTCCTTGGAAACATTGCCACCTTTTTAGGTGAGTGGCAAAGAGGAGAATGCCACTTCTAGTGTGTGTATAGTGAACAAAACTAGTAAATTGAGCTTAAATGAAATTATATATGACATAATTTCTAACGTAAATAAATATTTTGTACTGTCATAACTGTGAAGCTTGGAATAACTTGAAATGTGTTTGTTGCTCATCCTTGTTGTTAGAAGATGACTATGACATTACTAATTGGTTTGGTTTCTGTGAGTATACGAATGGCTGATCAAGACAATTTTTCTGGAACTGTCTGTGGCACACTTGAAAGAGAATGTCACTTGGGTTTGATTGATCAATATTAGATTGCTGCAGTTTGAGATTTCTGCTGTTTGTGCTTCTGCACTGCCTCTGCAATTCTCTTCTGTTCAAAGTCCACATCACCAGCATGGATGAGACCTGCCAGGTGGAGTGATCCTGTGTGTGATCTTCCCAAAACTCTGGGTCAAATGTTCAAGTTTCTGGGATGACCTGATAGAATCTTTGAAGCTTTTCTTCTGACCACCCTGATATCTCTTTCCCTGCTTTAGCTGACTGTAGAATATCTTAGGTAGTCTGACATCCTGGTGACATGGCCTGCCCATCTCAACTGTGATTTCATCAGCAGAGTGCAGATGCTTGGAATACCTGATCATCTGAGAACATAAGTGTATGGGACCTTGTCGTGCCATCTTATCCTCATCAGTTTCCTTAGGCATGTGAAAATGATTAATTTTCTTGGCATGTTATCTGTACACTGCCTAGGTTTTGCAAGCATACAACCAGGTTGGCAGCACAATCGCTTTGTAGACTATACATTTTATTTGCAGACTGATCCCTCTGTGCTCCCACACATTTGCAGCTGCCAAGGCCACAATTGCTTTACCAATTATGGTGTTAGTTTCATTGCTGATGTGAACTGCACATGACAGTGTACTGCCAAGACAGGTACACTTACCCACTGCCACAGAGGCCTGGCCACATGCAAATGTATTTTCACATCTAATACAAGAATAATGTGCAATAGTAACATTCAAATCCCATCAAAAGTTAACCATGACCACCCAAATTCATACAGTAAATGCCAAAAAAGTCAGCCATGGCCAACCAAACTGAAACAGTAAAAGCCATCAAATGTAAACCATGGTTAACCAAATTCATTGAGTAGCTGCTATCAAAAGTCAACCATGGCCAACCAAATTCATGCAGCTAATATGCTTTGGAAGAAACTGATGCTTGTCTAACTGATTGTGCGTGTAAAATATGAGAGAAATTTCAAAGACTCGAGGACTGGAAGAACTTTCAACAATGACGATACGTATCAAGCAGCCTAATACATACAGCTAAGTTCAACAATGACGATACATATCAAGCAGCCTACAGTTAAGTTCAACAATGACGATACATATCAAGCAGCCTAATACATAAAGCTAAGAACAACTATTAAATTTAAGCTGTTGGGAGTGATACCAGTACAAGCACATTATGGCAGTATCTAAAATAATTTTGTCCTCAGCTCAAAATTCTTTTCCAGCCCAAGTAGTCCACAGTGAAGATTCATCCTCAGCAACTATTTCATGAACGTAACAAATCATTATGCCAGTGAGAACACAGACACCACTGATCGCATAAAGCTTCTCATTTATGTAAATGCTAAGTTCCAACTGACCTTCAACTGAATTTTTTGAGTCAACGTAAGTGAATATTACGTATACTGAACCCTTATGATGCTAAATGTTAAAAATTCACTCAACAATCTATAGCTTATCATGTCAATAGGAATATCGTCTGGTGTTTTGCCAGATACATTGAAACAAGCAAAAGTGACCCCATTACAAAAAAAAAAAAGGCTCCAAGAAGGACTCAGGAAACTATGGACCTATTTTTATTCTCCCTATACAGTAGTCCCCCTCTTATAAGGCCACCCCTAATGCAGCAGGGAAGTGGCCTTATAATGCGGGTGGCCTTTCCAGAGGGGGATAACAAATGCGAATAGTAAATACATATGAAAAAAGTCACAAGTACATTTAATTTTAAATATTTAATATTTTAATTAAAAAATCACATGCATGATGTGAAATAAATGTAAAACAAACTTTGTCATCATTTGCAAAAGAATGCTATGAATAACCATTGATACAGTTTTAAAACTGTCTTTTTAATTATGTTACAGTTCACATCACGTCACTTTGTTGGTAACAGTCTAAAAAACAAACCTGTCTCATCACATTAAAAATATCCTTGCTGTCATATCCCCTGCATATATCGTTTAGTCTTTTGTTCCAATCTTCAACAACTTCATTATCAACATCAGCTGATTCGCCGCTAATGACAGAACACTTGATATTGTGTCGCACTTGAAATCTGTGCAACCATCCATTACTTGCGGTAAAGTCGTCATATCCCAGTTCAACCGACAAAATTTTTGCTTTTTCTTGTCTTTCAAATCAGGATACAAACGTCTCCTGGCTCAAATAATCTTCCTTTCTCCGTCCATTTCACCTTTCCACTTCTGCAGAATTGTTTCATTATCTTTCACGATATTGTTTATCTGAGTCTTCCCGACATTAGTTTTCTGCAAGGATCCTCGACGACCCCCCCATCCTCGTCAGTTGAATTACTTTCAGGTTCTCCTCTAAACTGAGAATTTTTATTTTCCTCGATGACATGTTGATCTTTTTGCAGTAAGCTATTCATGTTGCCAACTACAATACTGATAAAACAATTTTGTATGCATCTAAACAAATTGCTGTGTGTTTTTAAAGGAAGTGATCTTGTCACGTGATTTGTTAGTCGCAGTCTGGTACCCTATTGTTTTTATACATTTCTTGAAACTAGGTGAGAGAAGCCAAAACGGCTTTGATATGTACCATTAACATCACGCAGATTTGACCTCGCGGCTACTAGGATTCGTAATTTTGACAATTATTGTCAGTAGTAATAGCCACTGATTACCAAAGTGAACAAGCTCAACATCTTACTAAGGGAAGCCATAAAGGCTATTAAACCATTTTCCTGCTGACTTGGGTATTGTACATCGATACTGCCACTTCTCATCTGTTACTATTGTTCTATAATTGTATTCTTAACAATTATCAGAGTGACTAAACCGGACATCTTATGATAACACAGCAGTAAGGCTAATTGGATTACATGTACGTACCCTTTTGTATGGATTAAAATTTGAGTCTTTCTCGGTTTTTATGGAATAAATTTGGCTTCTCGTGAGGCGTAAATGATATAATATTAACCTTAGTGGTAAATGTACTTTACTCAACACTTCTTTCAGTAACGAAAACCTGACATCAGGAAACAGAAATCGGATTACTTAACACACGTTATGAATACAATACTGGTTCTGGATACATATTCAAATAAAATGCAGCCGCTTGTGAGGGGTAAATTTTATGATTTTGCACTAATATGCTGGCCGCTGGTCGCGTTAGCCGGGTGGCCTTTCGCGAGGGGTACTTTTGAACACAAACTCGTCGGTGCCAACGGATTCTGGCCGTAAGGAGCGGGTGGCCGCTGGTCAGGGGGGCCGTTCAAGAGGGGGACTACTGTACTATCAAAAATCAATGAGAAACTGACTACTAAGTGAGTCTAAGAACATTCTCACTCTTTCACAAAGAGCAATCATGGTTTTCACAAGGGTCATTGATGCCAAACTGCATTAACAAAACTCACAGAATGCTGGCTGCAGAAACTCAACCCAATATGTGGATTATATCTAGAATTCAAGAAGGAATTTGATTAAATCGATCATAATGTTTATTATCGAAGTTAAATGCTAATGACTAAAACTGGTTTTCATCCTAGTTATGTAAAAGGAGTATAAAAATATCTATTGGAAATGTTTAAGAGTTCAATGAAAATTAATCACAGTGTTCTCTATGTGTCTATTTTAGACCGATTGTCATTTCTTAGTTTCGTAAATGACCATCCACTATGAATACAGCACACAAACACAAACTTTTTTGCAGATGATGCTACTATCACAGTTTCACATAGTGATGTAATTATATTAGAAGCTTAGCTAGACTCTGATATAAGAAATACTGTGATGCGGTCAAAATAAAATAAAGGATTATAAATGAAACAAAAAGAAATGTATGGTAATAACCTCTTGCAATTACCAAAACCTAATACTGAGCAATTTAAATGTAGTTTTAAATATTCTGAAACAAAGATATGATATGGGATTCACTGCCCATGTCAGTTAGATCAATCATGTCTGCTTAAAGTTTTAAAGCAAAATACCTCAAATATTTAAAGCTCGATTTTGATTGATTTCTACATCATTATATTTTTGCAAAATTCCTGTTTCTATTCCAACTGTTTTGTCTTTTCTAATCTATATTTTTTATTTCAATACGACCCATATGTTCCGAATAAAGTAAAGTCAAATCACTTCATTGTCCATTTGTTAATGTTGTGATTTACTGTGTTCTAAATGCTTTCTTAGGTATATACATGTAGACTGTTAGAATATAGCTGAGGGCTTCAAGGGGGACTAGATACATCTGTATCCTAATTGAGCTACCCAAGTGAAATAAAGAATTACTATTATTATTAAGCCAGTGGAATGTAGGTCACCTTGGCATTCATTTGTTTTACAGGCTTGGTTCTACTCAAGATGTACACAATAATCTAGTTTAATGTTGATTAAAGTATGAAGTTAAGCAAATAATGTAACCAAAGTTAGTAATGCATGAAATATGGGTCACATTGACATTCTTGTATCATATGGGTGTAGTTTTCGTAAGGATATATCCCAATGTTTCATGATTCCAGGTATAACAGTAGGCATGATGAACTAAACACATAAACTTAACCTATGACAGCAAATTGAGAAATTTAGGTCACAGTGACCTTCTTTACTTGTAAGGATGAGGTACTACTTACAACCGTCTAGCCTGATGTTTCTATAGCAAAAATAATGCTTGAGAAGTAAACTGCAAACAAAATTAAATACAAATGATGCATCAATTATGAGGTATAGTAACCTACTTTTGTGATGAAGGTGTAGTAGCCATCAAGATGCATGCCCTCAGCAAGATTAACGATTCTATGTATAACAGTATGTATACAGGGAACAAAGAAACAGCTAAATGCAATTACTTACTCAAAAATGTACAAATAATGTACATGTATGTACAAAGCTAACCCCTTAACCCCTCCTCTGTGGATAGGTACCATGAACCCCACTCCAAATTGTTGCATGGATGACAAAAATTACTGACATGCAATGGAGTAGCATATATTTATATATGGTTTTTGATGATGACACCAATTTTGTGAACAGTATAATACTACTTTGAAAAGCATGCAAAGAAAAAAATGATAAAAGACTTCAACTAAAAAATTATTTCTTTTAAAAATAAACTGTGAATATCATCCAGGGCAAACTTGCACCTTCTGAAATTAAAAGTTATTGACAGCCTGATCATGAAAAAGTACAACTAAAACCAGTAAACTTCATAGCTGTCTTAAAAATGGCTACTCCCATCAAGGCAATTCATGTAAGTAATTTGATTGCCTCTCAAAAATCTTATTCTACATATAAAGTTAATCCTTCAAAATGCTCAAGATAATGATATTACACACACAAATTACTAATTACGGAACAAGCACTGACCTTTATCAATGATATGTTGCCAGAGATTTTCCACCAGGGCACTGTCATACACTCCAGCACAATGAACAATTGCCAGCTGACATTCTGACAGGTCAAACCGCACTGCAAAATCCTCATATAGCTGAAGAAAAAAATAAAAGCAAGAGTACAGCAACAATGACACATTTATCTTATGACCTTTCCCATACTAATGACTCTGACCTCTGAGCTAAAGATTTGAGTGTTGAGTGAAAAGGTGTGAGCCTGGTTAAAGTTTCATCACATTATCTGTAGGGTTTTTAAAAAGTCACAGCCTGGATAAAGAAACAGGCTACTGATGTCTATTATTACTTGTTATGACCATGAACTTTTAACACATTAACCCCTGGAGCTTTTTGCCATTTTTTCCTGAAAATTGAGTAGGAAACACATTTTGAAAGCTATTTCTGAATAGACTCGAAAACACCAAATCCCCGGTCATCTTTCAATAACATACTGTCTAGTTGTTAGAAATATAATTTTTCATTGGCTATTTGACTCGCGCATGAGCAGAAGGGTAAAAATTGGAGTTCTTTTTTTTTTTTTTGCTAAACGGAGCCATTATTTTTGTATGGAGACCACTCTTTATTCCAAATGCCCATCTTATCCTACTTTTTGCAAAGGCTCATCTGTCTGTTTGCAGTTCATACCGGTTTGCCTTAGATCTGAGACCAAAAAGTCTAAAATCTAGACACAAAATCAGATTCCGACCACGGGTGAATTTTGGGTAAAAAAAAGTCGGGTCCAAAAAATGAGTTTTTTTTATCTGTATTTTGTAGTACAACTAGATATTCCAGATTATCTGGTCTCATTGTTGAGCTACATCTGTCCACCTTTCTATAATACCACCCACTTTTGTGTATCATGCATGACCATGATACTACAGAGCTCGGCAGTAGGCTACTACCTCCTGCCCCGTTAAGTAGTCGCTAGGGGTTAATGTGTTAAAGACCTTGACTTTGACAAGGATCCTGAAATTTTTTCAAGTGCAACCAGAAATTTTGACATACTTATACAATCTACAGCTTGAAATATATATTCACTAAAAAAAATCAACAACTCCATAGGTCTGATTGGGTGGTGGCAGCAAGCCACAAGTTTACCCCTATGATTTGCTACAGATTTCAATACAATGTTTATTTTTTTTTTTTTTTTCAAAATGTATTTCGCTATCAACAATCATGATGTTGCCACATATGCGCTACAGTAATTCCACACCCGTAAAGTTCACCAGTTTGGAATAAACAATCTCTTTGCTTTGAAGATTTCCCTTCTTGTACCTGATTTCCAGCATTAAAGTCTTTTATATCAACAAGATTTACTCTCATAAGCTTATCAAGCGTGTCAACACTAAGCCTGCACAGCAGCTTTGCTTGGATTGCATTCTGGCACAAACCTTTATGCTCTTACTCCACAACAGACACTTGAAGTACCTGTTGAACTGATGGAATCACACTTGGTGACCTATTTTTGAACACAGCAAGTAGTACTCTCCAAGCTGAATATATCCATCACATTTCATGACTCTACATGCCAGTGTCAGATAAACTGACCCAAATGCAAACAGTTAACATAAAAAATGGGTTATGAAAAGTAGGTCACAATGATTTCCTTTTGTCCATGGCAAATAGTACTAAGATGAATTATACCTGTTGTTTCATAACTCTTGCTTGAACATGAACAGTATGTCACTTTGACTGATTTATGCCCATTGCGAATAGTATCTTCCAAGACATTCTTTAAATTTCATGACTGTACATAGAACAGTGTCTGATAAACTGAACTAAATGCAACAACCTAATGAAGATGCCAATAACAACACTACTGGAAAAGTGAACCCAATTTCTTGCCTATGCATTGCTGCTATAACAAACAAATGACATACCATACTGATATCCATAAGGTCAAAGTCTAGCCTGGAGAGGGCCTCCTGTATGTCATGCCTGTGTACACTCTCCTTAGACAGTGTCCTCTGTACCTGCATCTGTAGCCGAGCCACCTGGAGAAGAAATCAAGACAACTGATTTAAAATGGGAAGCTGTCCATTTAAACTAGAATTGTAACTATAATTACTGTTTTCTTCTGATATTGTCAAAACTGAGAAACTTCACTTACTTTTAGTCACAGCAATAAGTCTAGAAAAGTTCATCAATTTTCACTTGAAAATGAGCAGGTTTTGTAACTATTATAAAAGAATAATAATATGATGACATTTTTATCCTATCCAAAAATATTCAACAAATTAACTATAATGAAACTTATTATATGCACATTTTTTCTCAGTTAACTTTACAGTCAGAATCGTGCAATATTTTACGATAACGACTTTCAATGAAGCAGCCAAGTGAACGCGATATTAGAAATGTGCAGCGATGGCTGTATGATAAGTACTTTGTAAATAAATCATGTAAACTTACGTAGTAGGCACTTTGTTTTGGTTGATTAAATTTGTTTCTGAATGAACTAAAGTAGATGTTACGTGGACTGCCACAAACCAGCTGCTTTGGCACATTTCACGTTAACTTTTTTTATACAATGTTTCGGATTTAGACAGGCAATAGATGCCAGATTTCACAAAATTGCTGGATCCCTACAAATTACATGCAAGTGACAAGGCATAAACTGTCTTTTTTAGCTGGTAATAAGAATGGCTAAAAATAGACTTATAGTTTTTCATCCTGAATTTCCTCAAAATGTACTTTCTTAATTCTGCAAATTCAAATTACATGAGCCATGTCATGGGTTCTCAAGCTTGATTATATATTTTGAAATTGTACTGTAATTTCGACTATTTTCCAAGTGCAATTACATCCTCCAAACAGCACTCAGAATGAAATAAGCATTATATTTCATAGAGTCTTTTTGTCAATTGAAATTGAAAGACTTCATAATTTTCAAACACTATGATTTCAAACATTCAATGACAAACAGAAACACACTTGCAGATGTCAACATGCTGCACCGTTGGCACTGAAATCTGATGTACTTCATGTAGAACTGGTACAGATGAATCTAGTCCATAATCACAAATTTTCATAGAAACGACAAAAATACCAAAATCTATTTGTTCCAGATCAAATGGAAAAGTTATTGCAATTTTCACAATATGACTCCAAATTTCAATTATAAGTAGACCAAAACACCATTTACTTTATAAAGTTATGTCTAGTGCATGACTAAGTTCAAATGTTTCTGGGCAGAATTATGTGCACATTAATAATGTTGTTACTGTGTAATGATGAATCTGCACTTGTGTATTTAGTTTGGAATACAGCATACATTGAGTTACTTTGTTTCTTGTAGTGTATTTTTGTTTACATAATTAAGCCTTAGGTAGAATAAGAAAATTAGCATATATAAAAAGGTTACTGCATCTGTATGGGAAAATATGAACTCGTTTTGTCGGATGGATATACTGCACTCCCAAGATCATGCAGTATTTCCATCCAAAAAACTTGTTCATATTTTCCCATACAAATGCAGTAACCTATAAATATAAAATACCTCTACTTCAGTGCACAAAACATCTATACTACACAAACATCAAAACACCTCTACTACACAAACATTAAAACTACACAAACATCAAAACACCTCTACTACACAAATATCAAAATACCTCTACTACACAAATATCACAACACCTCTACTACACAAACATCATAACACCTCTACTACACAAACATCTAAACACCTCTACTACACAAATATCAAAACACCTCTACTACATAAACATCAAAACACATCTACTACACAAATATCAAAACATAGTGGTCTACTACACAAACATCTAAACATCTCTACTACACAAACATCAAAACACCTCTACTACACAAATATCAAAACAGAAAATGCATTATTGTTGAAACCTACATGAAGAGTGACACAAGCATTAAGGTTTGCCATTCAAATGTATACTACACAGAACTCCTTAATCTCATCATTTTTTAAAATAAACAATTCTGAAATTTTTTTTCATACTACAGCTTCAAAAGCAGATAATTCTTCATTAAAACACTCTTCAGTCCAGATATGTTTTAAAAAGAAAACCTGCAAATTCAACAAAACAGCCTGAAAAAAAATAATCTATAATTTTACCATGTGGGATAAAGTACCATTTCTAGCAAGCTTACTCACACTTTGCCTACAATTTAATGTAAATAAACTTCCACAACAATGTTGTGTAAATATGTTAACCTTACTAATTCTAAATCAGCTAAAATAAATTTCAAACCAATTTTTTCTAATAAAATGCAGAGAATCCCTATAGAGCACATTTGTTATAGCATGAATTTGGGTGTAGCACACTTGTGGCATGGTTCCCGAAATTTTTAAATAATTTCACCACTATCTTCAAGTACTGCAAAGTTTTGTGCCAAAATAAATAAGATTTTGATTTCATAATGTGGCAAGATGTGTTGTATTTTTGAAGAATAAAGTGTCTTATCATTGCATCTTTCTGGACATGAATAATGATATTAAACATTTTTATTTGTAAATGTTCATTTCAGTTGTGTCAATAATCACTGCACGTTGATCAAAGTTTATTTTTGAAAGACATCAGCTCAGTAAAAAGCTGGTAAGCACAAATATTACTGAGCAGTAATGACATTAAGACTTCTCTGTATTTGTCTTCAATGAATTCTCAGTACTATTACTGTTCAAATAAATGCCAATGGATGTATGAGAAAACATGGCATACACAATTAATTATCAAACTATGCAGTGGTTGAAAAAAGATTCTGAAGCAAATTTATAAATCAATGAATTCAGTAATTGCTAATCATCAAATTCAACCTCTCAGCTAAAGGTTGTTGAAATCATGGGGCAGTTATTTATGAAACATTTTAGAAAATTAGAAAAATGAAAACCAGCAATAAGCACCCATGGCATAGTGGTCTTGTCAGTCGCTATGCAATCAACTGACTGATGAATAATATTGTCCATTCCTTAAAAAAATTATTTCACTGGTCATCAACAACCATTCTTGCTGCAGTCATTAAAGCAAATAGGTGTGAAAGTGTTAATTCGTGGGTTTTTACAACAGATAATGGTACACGGAAACAAGAAGCTTGAATCCCCGTACTAAGTTTGATGTTAAACAAGCGCAATTTAGTAGCGAGAAGCAGCAGAAAATTGATTGTTTTTTAAAAACAATGAAGTAAATTACTGTTACATATTTAATTTATATCTCAGCATGCTTCTAGTTCAAAAACAGGGTTTAGCTCTCAAATTACTTTTTCTAATTCCGATTTGCAGCAGATAAAATTCTAGCAGTAGAGATATTTCTTAATAACCCTAGAGACATGCAAACCTATAGAACCATACATGTGCTTCATGTTTCCAAATGTAATTTTTCCAATTCTGTGTGTGCACTGAATTCATACACTTGATGATAAAATGACTAAATAGTATACTTCTCTGTGCATATTTATGATGGAATTATTATGGATTTACTCTTACGGATGCAATGAGATTGGTTTGTGAATAAACATGTTGTTACATTTTACTATAATGATGCTACTGACATGAACATCCTGTATATGTACCAATGCATGGGTCTCTGAATCAAGTAAAATACTAAATATGCCTGTTTTTACTATTCCTCATTTAATATGAATTGATTTAAGATGTTAACTGTGAGAATGAAGCATGTCATTTTGCACCCATTCCTACTACCCCACCATTTTGTACAGCCAAGGGTATAAGCATGCATCATTTCCTTCAGTTAACTGACTTGGTTGCTTAAAGCATGGTATGGTACATAGCACAGTCCTGCTCTGTGTTCCCTGACCATCATGCTTTTGTGGGGTCTCACTGTACGTTTCTTCAACACTACTTACTGATTGATAATACCTTAAAAGAACTACTCGTACCTCGTAAATCCAGCCATCCAAGCTAAAACTTTTAAGCTAAAATGCTACAGGTTACCTGACCACTACATGGTTATTGTCATTGTTATTATAGGTTCAATGTCAATTTTCAGCTAATGATAGGTTATACATGGTGGCTAGTATATTTTCGTGGAGGAAGAATGCAGGAAAACCCTTAAGAAGAACAAACAACCCATGTGAAACTACTGGCAAGCTTTATGACATACCCACAATGAATGAGTCTGAGACTCAAACCAATGCAGAATGAGGTGAGATGTTAGAGATCTGCAAAGGCAAGTGCCTTAGGCAACTTGGCATCCTAGGGCCCCACCTAATAGTAATCTCCCCATTATACAGAGATTGGTGCCAAATTCCATGAATACTTCAATTACTGCTAAGTGGAAAGCATGCTCTATATATGGATATAACTGCAGAGAGGCTGGAAGAGCCTATGTGTACTTTGATCAGTTACATATTATTCATGAAATATATTTTAGTACAAATCTGTTTTAAAGATACATCCCCTTAGCAACTAAACTGGGTCCTGTATATGATCATCAGTTTAAGTATCCAGAATCTACAGGAATTTTATCACAAAAGTATGATTCCCCATGAATGGGAACCTGTTCTTGGCGTTGACAGCAGGTGCCATCATGAGTGATATTGACCCATCATTTTGGAACTGTATGTAATTCTAGTCTACTGATAAAGCATTATTTTGCTGATTCTGCACATTTTTCACCAATTAAGTGAGGAAGCAGTTCTTATACAAGAGGGAACCAGGGAGGCTGTTGTGAGTGATTCAAATGGTGTCCTTTTCAGCCAGGTTACTACCCACGATAAATTCTGCTCTGTGCAAAAAGTGAACCTATTTGGATGAGTATAATCAAAACTGGACAGAACACTCGATAGGTCTGTGTTGACTGATATCCTCTCTTACATGATGATGCCGGGTGTCAGCTATCATGGAAACGTAGACTTTGTATAATCAAAACTGGACAGAACACTGGATAAGTCTATGTGTTGTCTGGTATTCTCTCTTCCATGATGATGCAGGGTTTTAGTTATCATGGAATGGTAGCCTTGGTGATTTGGTATTAACTGTTACTCGTCATAAAGCCAGTAGGAAATTAGTTATTTGAGGTATTGATGCCTGCAGTGGTATAATGTCTTCTTGGGCACACCAATGCGTGAAGATTTCCATTTGCCTTCATACACTTTTACAGTGGACAGCCATCTTGCTTGATCAATTTCTCCACCACTGGATGTGAGAACTGTTTGTTCCTGAAGGCTTGCTTAATATGATCCAAACATTCAGGATCAGTAACTCTGGGCTGGTTGAAACAGCTGCCATCATAGCTGCTTGAGCAGATGGGGAATATCTCAATTTTCCTGGAGATTTCTGTTGCAAGATGGATGACATAGATCTACATTTATTCCCATCTGAGTGGAGCAATTCAGGATGAAGCAACCCTCTGACTCTCTTGCCTTCTGTATCATCTTTGGAATCAGAGGTGTTGGAGGGTGGGCATATGCACACAGGCTGTTCCACTCTAAAGAAAGAGCACATACTGCCAAGGCCTCCTGACCTGGGACTGATGAGACAAAGGTTGGAAGTTTTGCATTCTAACTTGTTATGAATAGGTTCCCCATTGGTTGATTTCATCAGGCACACATCTGAGTAAGGTCAAGGGAAGAAGAGACCTTTGTTTGTATTAGCTGATTCTTCCAAGGCAATGAATCCAATGATACATTTAGTTGATCCGGAATATAATGAACTTGGGTGTAGATTTGTCATTCAAGATGCTGTTACATATATTTGATTTAATTTATATTTGATTTAAGTTGTTTTTGATTTGATTTGATTGTTTGTGGGTTTTGGAGTCTTTTTATTTTCTTTACATGTCAATGTAATGTAATTTTGTTTGTTAGGAATTTGATATTTTTCAGAAAATTCAGTTTGACCTGAGTTTTCCTTAGATATCTAATAATAGAAACACTTGTTTCTATTTTTGACTTAGTTCCTGGCCTTGACTGAGGGTCAAGTAAACAACTTTTTTCTAGGAGTAAAATGATTGGTTCTTATCAAGGACATACAGGAACTATGTGACTTTTACATGTAAACATGATCACGTCATCCTCTATTTCGCAATTAGGCATTTCCGAAACTGCGAAATACTTAGTAATAATAGTGATTTTTAGAAAGAGAGATCTCAGAGTCCGGGCTTTTAAACACTTGATGTCAAGTTGTTTTCTTCTGTTGTGACCAGTATTGAAGTATTGATGTTTTGAGTTTTTGAGTTATATGTTAATTTTTCTTCAGGTTATTTGGACTCTAGAAGATCAATTTGTTTCTCTGGAAATATTATTGTTATCATACAGAACTCTTGAACAAGGACTTTTCTTGAAAAATAATTTTGGATTTCCAAGAATGGAGGATTAATTTTTATGTTTCTACAAGGAACTGTAGACATCAACACAGTACAGGCTACAGCATACATGATCACCTTCCATCTTGGAATCTTAGATGAGACTCGAACTTGGAATCATTAGAACATTTCGATATTAGGACTTCACGAATTTTAATCGTGAATTATTCTTGTATTATTTTTAGCTTTGATTCTGGAAACCGTAAGTTTTCATATTTTTTCATTTTTACAGTATTTTTCCAGGGAAATAAATATATAATATTTTTTCAAAGCTTGTTGTTTTCACTCTTTCTTGTGTTACTGTTTATTCTAGCCTAAACATGTAACAGTGCCACTTCAGAAATATCCCAAGCAAGAATCAAAGGTCTGGGGACTTGGTCCCACTTTGCCATCACCACAGAGGAATTGTAAGACAGAATTAGATCTCCCTTCCCATGCAGATCATCTTGCAACCAATAAAAAGCTCTTGAAATGACTTTCATCCAAAGAATGTTGATATGTAAATGACAATCCTAAGGGAGCCATACTTTACTGGCTTCCTGGAATGGTGGAAGGTGGTGTGTTACCCAGCCCTCTCAGCTCATATCCATACAGATTATGATTTCTGGAGGTTGTACTGAAGAGAGATATCAAATGTGTCCAAATGAGGTTGCTCCTTGTTCTGAGATGGAACCTCACATTTGTGCAGACCAAATGTGGTTCAATGAGCCAAGTCTGAACAAAATGGGTGCACAAATAAGCAGTCACTAAGAGGACTAAGAGGTCTTCTGTCACAATGAGCAAACCCTCTAGGTGAAGGAATTCCTTGGTGGGTAGATCAGCCCATGTAAGCAATAAAGCCATCAATGTGCTGATTTTCAATGGTCATTCCTGAGAAAGACACTCTGTTTACCAGAATGTTGAACTCCATACTTAGATGAACAAAATGTTGAGATCATACAAGGTTGGATTTGTCCTTGTTGACAAGGAAACCATGGTTGGAAGAAAAGTAACAAGGGATATCATGACTTGATCAAAGATATGACTCTCCTGATTATTTACTAGAATTTAGTCCAGATAGTTGATGTTGCTGTCATGTCATCGAAGTGGTCTGGACATTAACCATTTCCTTGTCCATCAACTGGCTAAAACTCCAGGGACTTGTGTCAATTCAAATTGGGAGTGCCCTGACTGGTAAATGATGTTTTGTAGGCAAATTGCTGGAACTTCCTGAAAGTCATGTGAATGGGGACAAGATCTTCCAAGTCCACATTGATTGTGTAGTCTCCCTCCTGGATGGCATTTAGAACCCACAGTGGTGCTTTCACCATGAACTAATGGAGCTTGAATGAATTTAATGTGTTTAGGTCAGTGACAGAGCAATGAGTGCTGCATTTGTAGCTGAAGGAACCCTGGACAAAGGAGGAGGTGCACTGAAAGTGATAATGGGTCCCTTGGAAACCACTTGTCAGGTCCACAGGTCGTTGCAGCATTGTGACCATTAATGAAATTAGATGATAAAGGTTGCAAGCATAGCTTGGCCTTATGATGGTCATAAGAAAGGTGGAGGTAAAGAACACTGTATCTCGTTTTGCTAGTTGTAAGTATCTGATGTAATGGCATTGGTCAGAGTATATTGGGCAGCTACGTTAAAGACTGGGGTCACTCTGGAAACAGACTCCTATGCATGTCCTGTTGGACTGAGGGTGGGAGAAGACATGCTATGTTTGGCATGTTGAAAGATCACCAAAGATATTAGGTCCAACATAGAGCCCATGGCCATGATGTCGTGCACCAACTGCTGTTTTTCATTTCAAGTCTTCAAATCCATGTGTGTGGAGGCAGACCTGCCAACTCTGACGAGTCCATCTCAGTAAGACAGTTGAATTTTTGCTCAACTGAAAAGTTTGTAAAGTATACACAGACTTTATTTACCACTAGTACAGTTGCACAAACTCTAGTTCCAATCCCTATGCAGCTCAATGGCTTGTTGCTATCTCTCAACTTGACATGATTCGTTGGAAATTCTTTTCCATTTCACATGATGACAGCAATCATATCACCCACCACGAGATATACTCAAATTGGCATCTGATGTCCAATAAACAAACTGTGTCTTTTCCAGCTTTTATTCACAAGAATCTGAATACTCCTTTTTATTCTTCTGTGTTGATTATTAATACTTTTCAAAAACTTATTTTCCTTTCATCTTAAACATGTATCACTTTCTGGACGCCATTTAAAAAAATTCTATAATCAATAGTGTGATCATGCAGATGCCTCGCATGAACAAATAGGTGCAGTTTAAAGTGTCTGGGGTACTGCTGTAAAATTTCACTAATTCTAAGATGAAACCCGAATCCAAATAAAACACGGATGAACCAATTATCTGGAGTTTTCAGCAATGATCATTTTTCCGAAGTTTTTAATAGGATGCCGTAAGTCTGTATTTTAAGGGTAATTTTCATAAGACTTATGGCAAAGAGTTGGCAGGTCTGCAGAGGATGGTGTTGTCATCCCCAAACCTGAAATGTCTACTGCTGAGGTATCCAAATGGAAAAGTGGTGTGAAATGCCAGCTAAATGTGTGTGTGATTTGGATTACTAACATGGCTTCAAAAAAAATTCAGTCATATCGCTGTCTGCAGTGTGGCAGTTTATAGTGATGCCTAGCACTGAAGCATCATGCCACAGACATGTAGCATAAAGTCCCACCCAGTAAAATTCTCCTGACACCAGGCTGACCAATCCTAACACTAACCTCTTAATGCTGAGAACCAAAAAAGGCATATGCTAGTACCATTTTGTAAGTCTTTTGCATGATTCAGCCGGGGTTCAAACCTGTGACGTATCACATCTGAGGCAGATGCTCACACCACTCAAGTCACAAAAGCAGTCAAGCTACCAACTAAAGTTCGAGGAAGGCATCTTTGCTTGGTTGACACTTGGGTTTTGTAATTTACAATATAAGCAGCTCATAATGTCACTAATTCTGCCAGACTGTGGAAGTAATTTGAAAATGAATCTGTCCTTTTGAATCAATAATCAACTGAAACTGGAATTTTAGACCAGGCATTTGTTGTAGAGGGAGAAAGATAGAACTCTGGTTGCTGATTGCATGAAAACTTCTTCAGTTGAAGCCTATAGAGTCTTTGTGCATCAAATATTGTTTGATAACGGTGAGAGAACTTTGAGTCAGTTTTGTCATCTTTGGATAAAGGTGTTGAGGCTCACATCTCTTGTGCTACCTGCAAAGTAGTTTGAGATGTTGAGGATGGTGGCTCACACAATTCACACAATGTCCTCAGTTGGATATGGTGACTTCCAAGCTGTTGCCAAGTAGAAGCTCCCTTTGAGTGGCAAAGGCTTAAGAACAAATTGAAACAGCATTTATAGGATATAGAGGCTCCAAGCTGGGCATCAAACAGAGTGCCCAACAGCACTATCCAGGTTAGACTAACCCATGAAAGTGCATGTATAACCTGGTTGCTTATAACTAAACAAAGATCATTTTTCTGGTGACTGATACTTTATGATCAATTGTGGTCATGATCCATTATGATCAGAGGTATATGGTCTGGACATGACAAAACAGGGCCATCTTTGCTGGCATGACATTGTCCAGTATTTGAAATTGGGATGGGGGTATGGGATATTGATACATATAGCTGGTCCATAATTCTGATATGCAAGATGACAACTGAGACTGTTTGCTTGCTGTTGCACTTCCCAGCCAGTTATATGGTGTCAAACCTAGGGTGCAAACTGATGTTCTCATCCTTCAGAGTGCACCTATAAGCAGCATTCACCTTTAGCACCCTCAGTACTGTCACCTATTGACTTCTTTTCATAAATATGCAAGCCTAACATGTATTTTTAGATTTACAACAGGAGTAAAGTAGAGTGATTATCTGTCTGTAATAAAAAATAGAGCAGACAATATATAAAGGTGTAGTGCAGGATACATCCTGCTTTATGAGCCAGTGCTGAGCTACACACTATGATACTTACCTGTAAAAATAGAGCAGACAATATATAAAGGTGTAGTGCAGGATACAGCCTGCTTTATGAGCCAGTGCTGAGCTACACATTATGATACTTACCTGTAAAAGGGTGCACATGGCAGCCCCTACAGGTAGATTAATGCAACATCATTATCAATACTTATGCAGTAGATACCAAACTATGAATTCTAATAAAAGTTACCTGTAGGAAAGATTAACTGACTGCCTGTACATGTAAAATTACCAAAATGTTGCTTATAGTAACTATGAAGTAGATGCTATGACAAAACTGCATAGACAACTGTACGTATCTGACTGTGGTGGCAACTATATAGCGAAACAAGTGAGTTTTCTATTGTACACACCATACATTCACAT
This sequence comes from Sinohyriopsis cumingii, assembly GCA_028554795.2. NCBI lineage: Eukaryota > Metazoa > Mollusca > Bivalvia > Unionida > Unionidae > Sinohyriopsis > Sinohyriopsis cumingii. The sequence continues at coordinate 70,050,004 of CM068824.1, forward strand.
AAAATGTACTAACATTTCAATACTGATACTTATGAAGTGGACACTATAAAATCAATTATAAGACAATGTTACATGTAGGAAAGGCCAAGTGATGGCCTATATAGGTAAAATCAGTAGAGCGTTACACATGTAACACCAAAGAGGACACTAAGACTAGATTAATACAGACCACTAAATATATATCCAACTGTAGTGGAAATCATACAGCAATATTATATGAGCTTTCTATATCATACACCAGAAATGTACATAGTTAAATGCAGCTACAGTTATGTGATGGGATGTAATTGCGACCCATGTAGATATGTATCAAGGGCATCTAAATGTGTGAGGTTTGTGAAGTCATGACACTGAAAAGCCAGAAACTGTCATTCAAGAAAAAAAGAACATTAATTTAGAAATTTATAGATGGAGTATACTTCCCTTAAAAAAGAACAATCCACCAACTTGCTTTAAGGTGGAGAACTTCAAAAATGCATGTAAAATGATTCCATGGCTTGTCTCTTGAGAACATGTTACTCGGCATAAGCAGAAGTAGTAACTTGAGTATTCACAGAATCTTGTGCCAATCTCTGTATCAAGGGCAGATCACTCTAACTGCCACCTAGGTGGGCAGATAACTTTCAGCTTTGTAAGCTAATACATTTTATCCTGGTAGGGATGGATTTCTGAGGTAGTAGTAGCTCTCCTAAGAAATTATGGAGCTACTTATTTCAAGAAGAAAAATCTTTTTACAGTGAACATTTTTCAAAAAGACATGAATCAGCTTGTTTTGAATTTCTGAGGTACTGAAATAAGTTGGACTATTGCAGTAAATACCAGGTAACCACCTCCTCAGATGAAGGAATACCAATATCTAACATGACAGCTGTGATGATGTCTATGATAAAACAATGGACTGACTAATTTTAATCAGTTTGTAATTTGTGATGTGTTAATGTCTTAAATGTTATGTTATACTATGCAACATGATATAGGTAATGTTAGCAACACCCTGTCTAACTCGTAGCTAAATCAATGCAATTTGCACAACACTTGTTGAAAACATTTGCTCAATATGAAATTAGAATTTTACATTTGTTTTATAATTTCAAATGGAATTTATACAATTTGTTGAATCATCTCAAACTTTTGCTTGCCAAAAGATAGAAATCATTAAACTAGTTTCATTGAGTTAGTGTAAAGTAAGATCTATTGTGACATTCTCTATTGTGAAGAAATGCTTTGAGATTTAACACAAAAATCATGCAGGGCCCCCGAGTGGCCGAGTGATCTAAAGCACTCTCCATTACGGATCACTGCCATCTCACCTCTGTCTGCATCGGTTCAAGTCTCGAATTCAGCCAATGTGGGTATGTGAGAAAGCTTGCCAGTAGCTTCTCGTGGGTCAGTGGTTCTTTCTGGGGTTTTCCTGGGTTCTTCCTCCACCATTAATACTGGCTGCCATATATAGCCTATCATGTGCTGAAAAATGGCATTAAACCCCACAACAACAACAAAAATCATGCTGATTGTTAGAGGACTGTTCAGGGAAGGCACATTTTGAAAAAATATATGCCAGGGTAAAATTGTTACTCCATGAGTTCATATGACAGGTATAAAAATCTTTTAATTGCATCTATGGGTGACTACTCCACATTTAAATTGCCTTCCCTGGGTCCCAATTAAATTTTATTGGAACCCTGGCAGTGAAAATGTGCTGGTGGGAGCATACATTAAATAGTTTGTCTGCCCACCATCAACTTAATAATGGGTGCAATGCTTACATTTATCCACAGAAAACAAATAGCATCTATGTACTGTACCTCCATTTTGTCTTCCAGTTCGTGCAGGAATTCACCCTCAGCAGCTGAGCTCATATGAGATGTGGAGCTCTTGGCACACATGATGGCACGGGACAGGTACTCCATTCTCTCCTGAAGGTCTACATCAGTACTGAAGGAGGAGATGTTTATCAAACTGTGCATCATGCTATTTCCATCTTATTAATGAGCGTTGCTAATAAAATGTTGGAGTATTCACCTTTGTAAACAATGGATATTTTTATATGGTGGAGGGTCAAAGCAATCCAAAAGCAAAGAAATATTTATAGTTTAATCTTCTTAGCATTATGTTAGCTAAACATTTATACTCGTGTATGGGCATTACAAAGAGTAGGAAACATTGCTCTGTCACCAACACTATATAAACCAAAAGTTGAATGAGTATTTAAAATTTAATTGGATTACACAGGATAAAGAACTCTGATTCCTTTTATCAGACACTCTATGAAAACTGTATGCTGGTGAGAGATTTTTTCTTGCAATGACACAATTATTAAGCTCACATCAAATTATTAGACAGAAAGTCTGTGAGGCCAGCGTACAGTAAATTGCTGATTTATACACTTCTTGATGAGTTTAAAATTTTCCATTTCAACACTTTTCAAGTGATTATTGCATTTTTTTAAAAAAAATTGAAACCTCTTTTCATTGTTATTTAACAGAAGACAGAAGTCACAATTACATCATCTTGCATCTAATATATCCAGAATTTACACCTATTCAACACCTCTGAGGTTTTGAGTGATGTGATACTGATGATGTAGTAATGTAAAGATCTAATCATTTAGAGTTGTGTGGTAAATGTTGGTATTACAAAAACAGAAGTGCTTGTGCAAGAATTCTTTCACCCAAATCAATCAGATAAATAAGAATTCTTTAGAGTGCTGTATCTTGCTTGCACTCTTGTATCTTGCTTGCACTCTTGATGCATTCCCAAAAACAAAGCATAGCAAATAGGAGCATACAAATAGGTCACTATCACCTACTTCTTGATTCCTTACTAGCCAGTGAAAAATGATATTACAGAAAAAAAGTTCCTTGTGATTGGTTGAGTAGAAATCTTAGTCTCAAGCTCAAGATTTGTACGATCTCAGGGCCGTTTCATAAATGAATATGCATAAGCAAAAACAATAAGAAGAGTTAAACAGCTGGAAATTATTCACTACAGTATTAAAAGCAAATGATGTTATTATGACATTCAGTTATGTAAGTTCAAAAGTATCCAGAGATGGCAATAGGAAATCAGGGTAACTACCCATAACTGTATATGTAAGTGTCTGTATGATCTTATGCACAGGTATCAGCTCCTCATACCCTGCATAATATGAAACACTGTTTTGTTGTGTGCAAAAATAGTGGCTGCATACTAATAAAGAATGCAAAATATCACAAATCAAAATATTTTAAAATCAATATAATTGAAATGCTTTCATAGATTTGATCGTATTCAGGCCACTCAAGGTGTGACATCACAATATCAGCATTTAAAAAAAAAAACAGTCTCTCAACATGACATGAGGAATACATCGCACTGTTTTTTAACATTACACCTTATAGATACAAAGTGATTTTTGGTTTAAAATGTGCTTCCAACAGTCCTCTTTCCCAATATGTGCCACATTGAAGTCAATTGAGAAAAGACTGCAATGGCATCTTATTCATCCAGTGTTGATGCATTGCGTATTTTGAATTTCTTAATTACACATCTGGATAAAATCCTAATCAGTCATCTTTTGTTTCAAGTTCTCAAATTTTCTCAGATGAATAAAATCACATGATTTTTTATTACTAAATATTCAGTTATTGTTGTAATAAAAGTGCCCAGGTATGCTGTCGCAAATGAATTACAATCAGACATGGTAAGCATTTCAGTGACCTTGATTTATTAGAGGTAAAGTTGTGACTTGCCTGAACAACATTTTCTCCAACCAGAAAATCAGAATCTGACAAAAGTGATCATAACAGTATTATATGAGGTTAAAAATATAAAAGTTTCCTCTGAAATTGCAATGGTTGGCATCTAAAAAAAGGACAGCTTTCTTTCTCGACATCTATTTTTATTTTTCACAATGATAAAGTGAAAGAACAGCTTACATGCAATGCCTACCTATGTCTTTCTGCAAGTCTAGACAGGATTCTTGCAGCTGCACCAAAGTTCTGATTTTTCTCATAATATTTCCACAGGAGATCTAGTGTTGCTGTGTCACCCACCTGATATCCCGCTCGTCTCTTCAGGTAGGGTTCCAAGAATGGAGATTGAATCTGTAATAATGAACAAGCTCAGACATCAAGATATAGTCTACAGTCATTAATCCAACACAATACTGTTCCTATTTTAAACTCTGGATTAAGGATGATTACTGATAAATATTACAATTTAAATACATTTCCCACAATTACAAGTCCAAGCAATCTGAAATCAAACAAACAATTTATAGGCTGGTGACTTTTTCACTGTGCCAGACTTTGTGAAATGTATACCAAAAATAACAGCCAATAAATAAAAAAGCAGAGATGGTTCTTTGGTAACAAACGTCCATAACGTAATAACTGAATAAGTAACATATTCTTGTGTACAAAAGTTGAGTCAATACACCATGATCTGCCATCATATAACACAAAAGCAGATCCGTCTATTCTGTATGCTCTACTAACTGCTCCTAACAAACTGCTAAGACACAGATCTACCAGCAAAATGTGTCATAGTAGATTAGGGTCTGTGTAGTTTGCAGTTAGGCTTGACTTATAAGTGAGCATATATGGCAAAAATGAATTAAATATGGACTAGTTAAAGATCATAGCCTTCTAATGAAAAACACCAAGGTAAGTGTGTTATGCAGAGTGGATATTTTTTATTTGGCACATACTCTGTGATTACATGGGAATCAAAACTGGAAAATAAAGGCAGAATCATTCCAATATTTTATGCACTGTAAATTCATAAATTTACACTAAGCCCACACAAGTTTTTTTTAAAATAATACAGTTAAACAATTTAATCCACAAGACTTTTCTTAATAACATCAATATCCTGAACCCTCTATTCTATAAACTTATCAAACTGACCCATATAGCTGGCATCTTACACAGTGAATTTTTTGTTATTGTCATTTAACAGTCTAAAAGAGAGATTGTGAAAATAAATCCTGAATAAATTTTAAATGTTCAGATATCATAACCTCTCCAGATCTGTAAATACTAAAATATAACAAATCACGAAAAACCAGCATTTTCTGCCATTTCTCATCTTTACATTCTCAAAATCATCAGCTATACAATACAATACTTGAAGAATAAAAAACATATATAGGATCAAATGCATTATATTATCTTGTGCTGATAAATAAAGTAATGTTTCATTACTTCAAGCAACTTTTCCTTTGCTGATAAACAAAGTTGTACTATCTCTAGCAACATTTCCTGTGCTGATAAACAAAGTTATATTACCTCTAACAACATTTCCTGTGCTGATAAACAAAGTTATATTATCTCTAACAACATTTCCTGTGCTGATAAACAAAGTTGCATTACCTCTAACAACATATCTGTAGCATTCAGACCAAAGAGCCACTCATAGAGTGACACATGAAACAGCTCATCATCAGACTTTAGGGCTAGCTTGAACACTTGATTCTTCTAAAAAAAACAAAAACACAATCACAGTATTAATTATCAAGTCATTCCCTCATCAAAATAATTACTACTTAGTACAGAATGGACGAAAAAAAACCCACTGTAATAACTATCAGACAAACCAGCTTAATTCTGACAAAGTATTTCTCTATAACAGACCCATTCATGATAATATTGATAAAATTCACAACAGAGCTGTGTAGTACACTGCTCCCTTGCTTTAGCATGCATGGGTAACATAAGAATCCACTTGTAATGCCAAACAAGGTGTGGATCTCATCTTTTTTCTTATAGAAATAGCAAAATAATAAGCTATTATTTGCTGGACTAAAAAAAGTTCAATTACATATGGTAAATTAAAGTTCAATATATTGCTCATATCATCAAACATGGCTGTTAGTGTGTAGAAATTTGGAATCATCTTCATGAAATTTTCGCATTTTAATTAAAAAAGTTATTTATTTTGCACGAGTAACTGTAAATAACACAATATATACAACGGATGAAACTAAGAATAGATACTTTGCTGTAGCATAATAGGTTATGAATCCTTAAAACTAAGAATAGATACCTTTCTGTAGCATAATAGGTTATGACTCCTTAAAACTAAGAATAGATACCTTTCTGTAGCATAATAGGTTATGACTCCTTAAAACTAACCTATTATGTTAAAGAAAGGTATCTATTCTTAGTTTTAAGGAGTCATAACCGATTATGATACAAACTATTTAACAGATCAGCTGTCTCCAGCCCGTTACAGTACATTGCAGGTGCTGGTATCACAGTAATGCCCCCATAGTAATGCTGCTGAAATAGGTGATACAAGGTAAAATTTTGGGATAAGAAAGGCCTGTTTCATTATTCCTTGTAGGCTTAATGAATAATAAAAAATCCAGAATGAATAAGCCTGAGCTGAAATCAGCAGGTAGTTGCAAATGATAAACAATACCAGGTAGTTGCAAATGATAAACAATACCAGGTAGTTGCAAATAATAAACAATACCAGGTAGTTGCAAATGATAAACAATACCAGGTAGTTGCAAATGATAAACAATACCAGGTAGTTGCAAATGATAAACAATACCAGGTAGTTGCAAATGATAAACAATACCAGGAGTTGTCAATTTATCAACAGCATCTTCTTGATTTAAATGACTACATTATTCAAGAGTTTTGCTCATCTGCATCCAGAGAAATCTGCCTTGTTGCTCTCTTGCAAGCCCAAAAGTTCTGTTGAACTGTCACCCACCATCCCACCATGGACCAAGTGCAGATTTCATAGGTTTAGTCTGATTGACACCCATACAGGTAATGGAGGTGTGGTGATTATCTTTACACACCTTAATCCTCTTACATATACCATATATAATTTTGCCCAATAAAACTAAAGAGAACAAAATGATGGCATTTACAGGCACAAAAAAAATCAAACATGGCTCTAAGCTTACATTGAAGTTGATGCTAAGAAATGATATAAATGCTAGAAAGAACTAATTACTAACAAATAATCATCTGCCTGAAATAAGATGCAGTAAGGTCAAGATTAGAAAAACTGTTAACTACTACTGAATATCAGAACAGAAAATAAAGATGGTGCCGAATAACTTACTGTATGATGAAATTGAGAACTGAAATGGTGCCAGTTAACTTACTGTATGATGAAATTGAGAACTGAGATGGTGCCAGTTAACTTACTGTATGATGAAATTGAGAACTGAGATGGTGCCAGTTAACTTACTGTATTAGAAAATAGTGAACAGAGATGGTGCCAGTTAACTTACTGTATTAGGAAATAGTGAACTGAGATGGTGCCAGTTAACTTACTGTATTAGGAAATAGTTAACAGAGATGGTGCCAGTTAACTTACTGTATTAGAAAATACAGAACTGAGATCGTGCCAGTTAACTTGCAGTATTAAGAAATAGTGAACTGAGATGGTGCCAGTTAACTTACCATATGATGAAAATGAGAAATGAGATGGTGCCAGTTAACATACTGTATTAGGAAATAGTGAATTGGGATGGTGCCAGTTAACTTACTGTATTAGGAAATAGTGAACTGATGGTACCAGTTAACTTACTGTATTAGGAAATAGTGAACTGAGATGGTGCCAGTTAACTTACTGCATGATGAAACTGAGAACTGAGATGGTGCCAGTTAACTTACTGTATTAAGAAATAGTGAACTGAGATGGTGCCAGTTAACTTACTGTATTAGAAAATAGTGAACTGAGATGGTGCCAGTTAACTTACTGTATGATGAAATTGAGAACTGAGATGGTGCCAGTTAACTTACTGTATGATGAAATTGAAAACTGAGATGGTGCCAGTTAACTTACTGTATTATGAAATAGTGAACTGAGATGGTGCCAGTTAACTTATTGTATTAGGAAACAGTGAACTGTGATGGTGCCAGTTAACTTACTTACTGTATGATGAAACAGAGAAATGAGACGGTGACATTTAACTTACTGTATCACAAAACAAACTGAGATGAAAATATTCATATATGATGAAAACAAAAGAAAATTTGTGGACTAAACATATAGAGTGTACTTCACTTGTGATGAGAAAACTCTCTGGATCACTCCAACTTAAGGCACAACATGGAAAGTATTTGAGAGAAAGTGTATGTAAAATTTCATGATTGGATGAAATAAATTAAGAACAAGACCCCTTCTGTCTTGGAAAGCAGAAAACATTTGATTGCTAAAACAAGTCAGAACACATGATTTATGTCTTTTTTACTTGAGAAGACTGTATTTGTGAGATACTGGAAGGACCCCTAAGGTATTATGACCAAGTAAAATGTATTTAATGAAGAAACCTATAATAAGCTGTCACATTTGTAAGTGCTAACATTCCAGGTACTAGCTCTGAATATTATTTTGCATGCTGTAGTAAGCTGTCACATTTGTAAGTGCTAATATTCCAGGTACTAACTCTGAATATTATTCTGCATGTTGTAGTAAGCTGTCACATTTGTAAGTGCTAACATTCCAGGTACTAGCTCTGAATATTATTTTGCATGTTGTAGTAAGCTGTCACATTCATAAACGTTAACAAGTCATGTACCAACTCTGTGTGGCTTGATTTCCAAACACCACTACTCAAGCAAGAATGACTTAGTAATATTCCAGGTACTAACTCGGAGTAATTTTATTTCCAAACACCATACTTCAAGGATGAATGAGTTATAGCAGAGCTCTATGATAATGGAATTTTACATATTTAAAAGACTTCTCTTAATTTAAAAGCATTTGTATGCACTGATACTCACATAGTGTTCAGCATCTGCAGCAGACAGACGGCTTGGATCTGGGGCAGGGGGAGGGCCCGGGGACTGGGGAATGCTGGGAGACTGGGGGTGAGATATGCTGGCAGACATCAAGTGACACAATGTCTCTGTTATACATTTGTAGCATTCCTTCCTGTAATACAATGTATAGATGTACTATGACTGTTCAAAGGAATGCATTGTCTCACATGCAAACAATGTCATGACACAGTTTTCTAGGTATGCAGGACTGTAAATCCTAGAATCTGGACACATTTTTTAGACATTTATTATTACAGCTTTCGAGTTATACAGGACAGTAAATTCTACAATGTGGATAGAATCTTTATACACACAATAATATTACAGCTTTCTAGTTATGCAAGACAGTAAATCCTAGGAATCTGGACACAATCTTTAGACATATATTATTACACTTAAGTTTGATCTGAATGCAGATAATGAGAAGTTATTTCACCCTCAAAAACTTTATCTCAAAATGTTATAACTGTTACACAAATGCTGGCAGAAAAGTGATACCATTTGTCATAACATTCATGTGTGACAAATAATAATAATAGTAATAATAATTTTATAAAAAAAAAAAATAATAATAAACTATAAAACGATTATATTTTACCCAAAAATTCATTACTTTGAAGCAATGTCCAAGATAGGAAACTGAAGAAGCAAACAACTCAGTTAAAATTACAGTGAAATAATAAGCTGTCATTTAAAACTTCTGACCTATTCATCATTTCCTGCACTCCCTGCATGTCATCTGGCTGTTCATCATTTTTGTGGAAAAGAAGAGCTAGCTGATGGGGGTCCGCTTTATTGGCCATAGCCAGGCACAGGTCTACAATACCCTCATAAAAATGGACACTTGCAAATTGGTTACACACCTCTGGCAGATTCAAGGGTTTGCTCACACTCTTGTACAGCTAAAACAATGTAAGTAATTCTTTGTACAATTATTAATCTCCACTGGAAGTCATTGTGGTGACACCCTCTCTCTATACGCTTTATTTCCTTCCTTAGATGTCTATTTGAATTTATAATCTCTCTCTCTCTCTCTCTCTCTCTCTATATATATATATAGGAGCTGAGTACAGGGTTTGGGTACAGGGGCTGAGTACGGGGGTAGAGTACATTTTTTGTACCTATTTTGTCTCTAAGTTAATCCATAATGTCTGGGATGAATGAAGTCTTTAACATCATCTTAAATTCTAGTAAGTGCTTATCATTTTCTGGATTTGATCATTATTGTTCAACAGTTGTATTGTTGATTGCTTTTTGTGATTGTACAGTGATTAAATCCCACATACCAATCCATCATCAGTTCACTTTAGTGCAGCCAGTTAAACTATTTGTTGACATAATTAAGCCATTTGTTAGATTAGTCCAACTAGTCCCGCACTCTTACAAAAAGTTGTTGTTGTTGTTGTTATGGTGGGGTTTAATGCCATTTTTCAGCACACGATAGGCTATGCATGGCAGCCAGTATTAATGGTAGAGGAAGAACTCGGGGAAGAACCACCGACCCACGAGAAGCTACTGGCCTTACAAAAAGTGCTAAAATTATTGTATAATTACTATAATATATATCACGAATGGCCCACAAATTGTACATCTATGGTTCCTGTGGACTGCGGTGTTGAATATGTTGGACCACCTTGATTTATGCCATTGCAGTGCTAAAAAAAATCTGATCGCCTGATGCCCTGGGTCCCTCTAATTTTAGATAGGGCCCGTCATGTATTTAAAGAGGCGTGTGCTCATAGGGCATGTCAAAAACAATTATAATCTGCCTGAGGAAACTTTGATCACGCCGATGAAATGTGTAAATTATTTTCAAGGTGTTGACACACCTGCCATAAAACAGTGCAGTCTAAACCTGATCACCAATGTCCTACATCAAACTGAGATAAGATTTGAAGCAAAGCCAAAAAAAAGGAAAAGATTTTGTACTTCCAAACCCCTGACACAGTCGTGTTTCAAGGAAACACAATTTTCTTCAATTAATCTTCAAAAATAGAAAGACACCCTCCCCCAAACTCCATCAATTTTAGTATATGCCAGTTACATGTAGCATGTATAAACAAAGTCATGATAGGAGCTGATGTAAATCTATCCCTTGGGCATTTAAATAGCAGCAATTAAATACAAAGAGGTCAGGTATAAATAACCATTTCACATATTACTTAACTGGCTGAAAAAACCTAGTGAGATGTATTTGAAGACTACAGTAATTAAGACCACTGTGCTAATTTGCACAGGTAGGTTCAGGAAGTGGAACAATCCATTATACGTAAATCTAAGAGATGCTAGATGCATGCATTACATATCACTGCCTCGAATGAGAATGTTTAACAGAGAAGTACTATATTTTGGACAAGTTTGTGAACCATGGCAACATTTCTTTGAAGTCAGATTTTATTGCATATATAGAATATATATAGAATGCAAAGCATGATCATTTCAGCTGCCAGAACAGTGTTCAAGTGTAAGTCATTTTTTAAAGTAGATTTAGGAAACAATTAGCTATCTGCAAAACCTAACAAAATTAAATTCCAGAACTCTTACCTGAGTTCAGTAATGGCCAAAACAAATGCAGGGCCCAATTTGGATCATTTAGGATTTATTTGTGGGGCCCCCTGTGAGCAAGGCATTTGGAAATAAACTTTTTAACAAGTTTTATGATACTGAACTTAAAATTTTCTTCCATCACTTTCAAATTACTTTCTCTATAGATATATTTTTTAAAATAACGAGTTGGGCCCCTGTGGCCTCTGAGTGCAGGGCTCCAAATCAGTCCAATCAGCCTAAGACTGGCCCTGGTTGAGCTTTACTTTTTGAAGCATGCCAGAAGGAAAAAAAATAAAGAAAAAAAAAAGGGGGAAGGGGAGGGGGTATTAATTCTTTGCACATACTGCAAACAACACATCGACATACATCAACTCTGTTATGACCAGGATTCACTCAGAGAATACAGCAGAATAGTTTTAACACCAGGACCATCCAGTCCCTAGCGACTGTAGTGATGAACATTAATGACACTTGCATTACCTTCAAACCCCTTTGAACTCTATTGAATTTATATTTGAACTAAAGCTACTGCAACATTGTGTGACAATATTAAGAAAGGAGAAGTTTTGGGCATGTGTAAATTCGAGCCCAAGCCTGTGGAATTTCAGTCAGGGCTTGTGAGTTTATTTAGGTCACCAGCCCTGTGCTTGTGCCTAAAAAAATTTTCTTTGAGCACTGGTCATTGGTAAATTAAGCCTATGGCTTTTATCTCTAAATAAATTTATTGTTTCTGGACAAGCTCGTTATATCTTCCATATTTACCAAAACCTGATTAAAACCTCTACAGTCATTATTTCAACTGATCACTGACAACATTTACACCTGATAACAATGGCAGAACCTCCAACAAAAAGGAGCAAAAATCTAACATTGGAGGAAACAACTGATGCAATTTAAAGAAGTTAACTTTGAATTCATACTTGCAATTCATATGTACCTATCTTCATATATAGTATAATTTTCAGATGAATGGATGCAATATTTTAACATGAACTATACATAAATACAATATATGCATAGTGACTAAGGGTATTTTTCCTTCTTAAACAGTGTTGAATTTCAACCTTGGAAACTGTCCCTTTGCACAAACCTGTTGTGAAAGAACTGTTATGTATATCTATATTTTGTGTATTAATTTTCATTATAAAGACTGAAAGTGTCAACTACTAAATAATATATTAAATACTCATTTTCTTTGTGGTTGTGGATTTGTACTTTAGGACAGGTCATTATTTTAGCACCCATGTTATAATACTTTGGGATGAGAACATTTCATTGAGTAAATATGTTTACCTGGAAAAACCAGGCTGACCTAATTCCTGATTGGTTGACTGCTGGAAATTCAGTCAAGGACCTGACATTATGGTTTGATTGATCTAGAATGAATATGCAATTCTCATTCTCTTTTCTGTATTACATCTTAGTTTTTCATGTAAGGGATAACTGACTGAAAATTATTTATTCCTGGCAAAAACATCAGTCGTAGAAGAGTCAAATAGTTGTGTTCAATTCAGTTGAAAGGATTCAATTATTTATTTAACTTATTCATTGGAATTTTAGGACTATTTAGAATGTCATTCTTTAGTTATTTTTAATTTTTCACTTTCCTAAAGTTTTTATATTTTCAATTTTCCAAACCTAGTTGGCTTTCACTCTAGTATGTTACTTAGTTTAAGACCTTAGAGTCATAACAGACACTCTTTTTGTTGGCAGAGAAGATGGTTTATCATAAAAGGTTTTACTCTATGTATGTATGTATATATGTATGTATGTATGTATGTACGGACATATGTCTGTATGTATGCATGCATGTATGTGTGCATGTATGAATGTATTTATGAATGCGTGCATATATATATATATATATATATATATATATATAGAGAGAGAGAGAGAGAGAGAGAAAAATCGTTTTTAAGTATATAGCATCCACCTGTCATATCCAGTGTCAATTGATTTACAGCTCATTTGGCTGCATGTACTCTGTACACAAAGCAGTCATTCTTTATTATTATGATCATGCAATATAAATTTTATTTATTGACACTTTATGGGACAGGAAATACTCTGATTTTAGCGATAATAAATTTTCATGGTTCTGCAAAAAATAATGTATACTCATACCACAAATTTCTTTGGGTCTTCATATGTGTAGTATTGTAGTTACTATGCAATCTAAGAAAACTGATGCCCCTACAAAATTCACAAAATCACCCTAACTTTTCGATGATTACTTCAGCTTTAGAACTAAATCAACACCATTAATAAATTAATAAAGGATATTAACTATACATTTTGACCACTCATCTATTTTCTGCTGAGGCACACATGTAAATAGCTACCATATCTATTGAACTGCAATATTCTTCTGTCACATGACAGTAAAAATACTAATCTTTTTGTTTAACAAGTTGTCCTTATTATCTGCATGGATTGACTCAACTTCTATTCAATTTTCTATATTTTATAAACCCATTGCAATAACTGAACTAAATTTCTGCAGTTAAATTTACCTCTCAACATAAAAATTTAATTTTATCCTTTTCAGGCTGGTTGTGCACATTAAGCAATAAATTATCCAATGTACACAATACAGCTCCATAATTCTGTCGTAAGGATCAAGTCCAGAGAGACATAAGTGCAAAGTCAGAATGTAATGCCATCAAGAACTAATAACATGTAAATAAATACAGGTCTAATATTCTTTAGTAAGGACAAAGTCCTTGGCCTAATAATTACAAAGTCAGCAGATAACCACCATCCTGAACAAATAACATCAAACAGTAATATCAAGACTTCTTACCTTTAGGGCTTCCTTAAGCTGCTCTCTTCTCTCCATCTGATTCTGGTTGATCTTTGCGGACTGTAGCAACTCATTAGCCTGAAGGGTTAAATGTATAAAGTAACAGCAGTGACAGACGAATTTCCCAGGCTAAAAGGTAAATATCTACTATGATATACAACCATTGAAAGTAAAAATTAAAGTATCCTCTTTACATCAGTACCCTAAATAGTTGCTGCAGCTTTGCTGCTATTATTTCTCCTTATAACACATTTTACTAAGAACCCTGTGATGACATAAAGTCTCGGATGGTGGGTTGGTTTTCAATGGTACATTCAAAAGATTAATGGTTACATCATGATGAGGAAATGAAAGCAAAGTGCCTTTCCCAAAGAATTAGCTAGGCAATCCAGTCTGAGGTCAGGAATCTAACCTGCATCAGTTGGACTGTAAGAGAGCTACTCGGACCCTGTACAAGACCTTAAAGATGGAGGAAAACAGAAAACCTCTAGCAACAATATTTGTGTTTGTAAAACACATTTTGTCCTCACTGTGCATCCAAAAGGTCAAAGTCACCTAAAAGTTTTAAAAAATAACTGAAAAGTCTGAAAAACTGCAAAATCTAATCAGGTCATCCTCATATGCATCCAAATCATGCATAACAAATTCCACTGATCCCCTTCAACCTGTCTTTTTGCTAACAAGGTTTCTGTTAAAAAGTTAATTAGTGGGTAAAACAAAATTACAAATGTGAAAGTATCATAAATGGTAGATTATATACCTGCCATGTAAAATATGTTTGAGGAAATCCTTCTTTCCATCTTGGTGAACTTTACCTTTGACCTACTGACCTCAGAATAAACTGATGCCTTTCTTTTCACAAATACATGCTATCCACCAAGTTTGGTCTTGGTTTGTAACATATAACATTATTCTGAGAAACCATTTTCTGTCTTGGGAATCCCTATGACCTTGACCTTTACTTAATGGTATTCCTTGTCTCAAATGTATGTCATCTACAACGTTTCATCCAGATATATAATGCATAACTTAAGTAATTTGTGGATATTAGTTTTTCTTCTTTAGGGTCCCTGTGACCTTGACTTTTGTTGGATTCACCCTAACTGAATAGGTGTCTTTCCTGTCTCAAATGGAATCCATTCACAATGTTTCATCAAAGAAGAACTCTATATATTTAACATAAACCATTTTTCTTCTTTATGGTCACTGTGAACATAACCTTTGATCTAATAAAATTTCAAAGGGATACCTTGAACATTTGATTTTTACTCCAGAAACAAAAGTGTGTATGAGTGTGTATGATGGATGGATGGATGTACAGAAAATTGGATAAAAACTTCCAAAATATTTAACTCTAGAATTTTATATAGCAAAGGCATATCAACACCACTGAACTAATATGTGTATGAAATGGGAAATATTTATATATCATATGACCACAAAAACAGGTCTAGACAGATATAAGTCTTTCAGTGAAAACTCTATGCTCATAGGGCCATCATAATAGGATGAGCAGCTATAACAAGATTTTCAAGATGGCCACAGCAACTGCCACACTGCACACCAGATCAGTAACATTTTCATTCTGGACTAACTAGACATCATAATAAGTCTTTCAGTGAAAAGCACATACTAATATGTCCATCTATTCAGAAGGAGAGGCAATAACAAGATTTTCAAGATGGCCACTGTAGTGGCCAGATTCAATGCACAATCAACACCATTTTCATCTAGGACTAACTAGACCACTAAATAAATGTGTATGTGTAAAGTTTCATGGCAAACCTTTCAAGTAGATTAGGAAGAGTAGCAATAATAAACTTGTAATAATGGACAGAAGGACGATGGCCAGATAACAGACCATTCCATAAATTCTTGTGGTCTACTGGGACTGGCCATGGTAAGCCACAGCAGTAGCTCTAGTTTTTGTTTTTTTGTTCTTCGCACATCCCACAATGCATACATACCACCCAGCCCCTAGCTGCATTTACGATTTCATACCAATATGTTCATCTTGCCTCAATCAGTGTAGACAGAAATTAAGTCAGATGGAAGAGCCAATATACCGATATGATCATGTTGCCTTAATTGGTGTAGACAGTAACTAGGTTTGACAGAAAAGTCAATATGCTTGTTATGTATATTTACTTTATATTTGATTTAATTCAATTGATTGTAAGTTTTAAAATCTTTTAATTTTTTAATTTCATTATATGTCAAAATAATGTAATTTTGTTTACTAGGAATTTGATATTTTCCAGAAATTAGTTTGACCTGACTGTTAGTTGTAAACACCGAACTTTGTATCTTATGCTGACCTAGTTCCTGGTCTTGACTGAGGGTCAAGTAAACAACTTTTTTAAATTCATTTTTAATGTAAGAATAATAATCGTGGAATCGAGGCTGTACTGGTTTACATGCCATTAGACTTGTAGATTCCTTCCAAGCCTTTCTAGAATGTGATCACGTGAGCCTCATCCAGAAATCTGTTTTACATCTCCATCTCAAGTTACTGTATACATTTTGTTATTAGAGATATTTCTGAGTTGGGCTTCTAAACACTGGGACGTAAAGATGTTGATTTTATTGTGACAGTTTGGAGTCATAATTTTTATTCAAATTATTTGGATTCTAAAAGATTAATTCTTTTTCCAGGAAATATCTGAGTGCTCATATAGAATTCTTGGATAAAGACATTTGCTTAAATTTTATTCGGAATTCAAACACCGGAATATTGTTTGTGGGCCAGCAAAGAACTGTAGACACAACAGCACAATACTGACAACAGTATATGTCATCACCTTCCATTTTGGATTTTTTGTCGTGACTCAAACTCAAACTTCATTAGAACATTTCATTACTAGGACTTCAAAAATTTAATTTGTGGATTATTCTTGGATTATTTTTGGATTTGATTCTTAAAACCGGAAGTTCTTATTTTTTTCATTTTTTTTATAGTGTTTTTCAAAGGAAATAAATTATTTGTTAAATTTTTCAAAGCCTGTTGTTTCACTCTTTCTTTTGTTACTGTTTATTCATGCTTAAACACATAACATAAGATGCTATCTATGAAACTGACCCCATATTTCTTCCCTCTGGGTTGTATCCAAGATAGAAAACATTCATTATCATAAACATTTCCTCCCTATATCATCATATCTTGCTAAATCAGTGAAGACAGAATTAATGTTACAAAAAAGTATCCAAAATCTCTTCAAAGTGAGATTTCATATTATCTCACGACATATATTTATGAAAATATTGTGATTACTGTGAGAGGTAGGAACAATATAAAGCATGAAAAATAATTCTTTAGTTTTGTAATTATTATTGAAATACAAGTTGAAAAATTCCTCCAATCTGAGGACATGATCAATTTTTCTTACAAAGCACTACTAATATCAGGAAATTAAAGAATATTTTGCCTGTATTTTAATCCTCAATGCCTTTTTAATATTCATGGAAAAAGTATTAATTCTGTACCTAGCAATATGAAAGATATTTTTAAATCTCAATTTGAGGAGGAAATTTTTTAGATGTTCAGTGGAAAGAGAACCAGGAAAACAGTAACAGAAAGATGAACAGATAAACATGATCTATGACAATACACCTGCAGGACACACAGTACTAATGATATGGAAAAATGAGAACCAGCCTGGAAATGGGGCATATATGTGTTTGGATGACCATGATTGGTTAATAATGTAAGTTATGTTTTAGGAAAAAGACTCTTTTGAGAGCTTATCCTAGCTGTAAGTGAAAGAAAATTGAGACGTTTTATTGATGGAATTTCAGTCCTTTAACGGTCTTGAGTTTGGAACACTCATTACTAAAATTAGCACCTGACTCTTTGATGCGGAATTGAAAGCACGTTTCAAACACATGCAGGTCCAGAAAATGCTGCAGCTCACATCCTTTCCTCTACACAGAAGCTGACATCCAGGTTTCATCTATACTGATAAATATAGGTTTGATCATAAGCACTCCAAAATTTTAGGTTATTGAATTTTTTATATCATGGTGTTTGCATAGGTTTACTATGGGAACTGAATTAGTATTGTGAGTCCTGCAAATAAGTGGACAAAACAAACAATGGGTGGACAAAACAAACAATGGGCGGACATAACAAAACTTAACTTAGAATATAACTTTTTGAAGTGACTTTTCATTACCTTTGAGCAAGTAGCATCATCAGTGCTGTAGAGAGTGGGGCACACTTCTCTTAGCTTGCTGCTGATGGTGTCAATGGTGGCATTATCATCCAGATAACGATTAATTAGACAGTTGATCAACACACTGAATAACTGTAAAACAAAAATAGATCATAAAAACTATGAGGAAGTGAGTATCACATTTGCCTCCAGAAGCAAAAGCAGGTGTTTGAACATGAAATGCAATCTTCAAGTTGTATCTGACCTATTCTCCCATTCTTTCCCACCCATCCATCCCCTTAAGCTTCATGTTCATAGTGTACAGTGACATACTAAAAAATTGATTGCTCATTTAACAGGCTCTACATGCTACAGAGTTCCGTATTTTCTTTTCTTTACATTTTGAAAAGTATGGTAACCATTATTTTATTCCATGCATGAATTAAGTTTGACATACTTCCTCACCCCATATCCAATAGACACAATTGAGTAGAATCACCCTTGTAAACAGTGAGGCTGAGATTCACTAGTATCTCTATGTCACACTTAGCATGTACATGGGCTTTTCACTTATGTTCTTCCCTAAACATCCCTCTTCGATTGCCTCATGCTAATAGGGTATCTGGAAACTCTACAACTGTTGTACTTATCTAACAGACTTTTTAAGACACTCTGCCATGTCTTAAAACAATTTTGAGCAACCCACGATATTCAAGCCAACTGTTTCTAAGCAAAGGAGATTTGGCTGTAATTTGCACTATGGTCTATGACAGAAATACTCCTCAACCCTGATGGAGATGTGTCTATATGAAATAAATTCATATTTTTCTTGCTTTAATTATTCTGAGCAGAATAATTGGTCAATATGCACATAACGTCAAACTTGTTTTTAACAGCCACCTTTAGTCTGCAGTCACCTGTTCACAATGTCCAATCTAATTTTTCAATGGCAAATTTCCTATATACATGTCCTGTATGTAATGGACAATATTAAAAGACTTGGGTGAAAAATCCATGTTGATATATTATGGAGAAGTAGTGACACTATTTTCATTTAAGACCCATCAGCCATAAGAAATCTTTTAAAGAAAACTCCATGCTGATATGACCATCTATTCAGGAAGAGGATTAGTAAGATTTTCAAGATGGCTGCTCTGGTGGCCATATTTGATGTTTGAGCAGCACTATTTTTATTTAGGACCAAAGGTATCTTTTGGAATAAATGTGTGTGTGTGTGTGTGTTTGTGTAAAGTATCACATCAATGCAAGCAGTTTTAGAAAAAGTAGTAGTAATAACAAACTTGTGCTAATAGACATATCAATGTTGGACGACTGAGAGCATAAAACAGGACATCCCATAAGCTCTTCTGGCCTAAGACCAATCAAGTTAAAAAATGCAAGACAATTTGCATTCAAAAGGTTTGCTGCTTCTGGATACAAGACAAAAATGGCAATAATTCTGTCAAAATTGCAGGAGCACAGTGATTTGTCAATTGTCCATAGATGATTAATATGGTTACTATAACAATGTGATTTGTGCGTATGACTTCCTCAGATGATTATTCTAATATGGTTACTATAGCAATGTGATCAGTCTACATGACATCCTCAGTTGAGTACTCTAATATGGTTACCATAGCAATGCAATTTGTCTATATGACATCCACATATGGTTACTGTAATATTACCACAGCCATTCAAATCAAGTGTGTTCTAGACCTTCACACTTTACCTTTTTGTGTTCTAGACCTTCACACTATACCTATTTGTGTTCTAGACCTTCACACTTTACCTTTTTGTGTTCTAGACCTTCACACTTTACCTTTTTGTGTTCTAGACCTTCTCACTTTACCTTTTTGTGTTCTAGACCTTCACACTTTACCTTTTTGTGTTCTAGACCTTCACACTTTACCTTTTTGTGTTCTAGACCTTCTCACTTTACCTTTTTGTGTTCTAGACCTTCACACTTTACCTTTTTGTGTTCTAGACCTTCACACTTTACCTTTTTGTGTTCTAGACCTTCTCACTTTACCTTTTTGTGTTCTAGACCTTCTCACTTTACCTTTTTGTGTTCTAGACCTTCACACTTTACCTTTTTGTGTTCTAGACCTTCACACTTTACCTTTTTGTGTTCTAGACCTTCTCACTTTACCTTTTTGTGTTCTAGACATTCTCACTTTACCTTTTTGTGTTCTAGACCTTCTCACTTTACCTTTTTGTGTTCTAGACTTCCACACTTTACCTTTTTGTGTTCTAGACCTTCACACTTTACCTTTTTGTGTTCTAGACCTTCTCACTTTACCTTTTTGTGTTCTAGACCTTCACACTTTACCTTTTTGTGTTCTAGACCTTCACACTTTACCTTTTTGTGTTCTAGACCTTCACACTTTACCTTTTTGTGTTCTAGACCTTCTCACTTTACCTTTTTGTGTTCTAGACATTCTCACTTTACCTTTTTGTGTTCTAGACCTTCTCACTTTACCTTTTTGTGTTCTAGACTTCCACACTTTACCTTTTTGTGTTCTAGACCTTCACACTTTACCTTTTTGTGTTCTAGACCTTCTCACTTTACCTTTTTGTGTTCTAGACCTTCTCACTTTACCTTTTTGTGTTCTAGACCTTCTCTCTTTACATTTTTGTGTTCTAGACTTCCACACTTTACCTTTTTGTGTTCTAGACCTTCTCACTTTACCTTTTTGTGTTCTAGACCTTCTCTCTTTACATTTTTGTGTTCTAGACTTCCACACTTTACCTTTTGTGTTCTAGACCTTCACACTTTACCTTTTTGTGTTCTAGACCTTCTCACTTTACCTTTTGTGTTCTAGACCTTCTCACTTTACCTTTTTGTGTTCTAGACCTTCTCACTTTACCTTTTTGTGTTCTAGACCTTCTCACTTTACCTTTTTGTGTTCTAGACCTTCTCACTTTACCTTTTTGTGTTCTAGACCTTCTCTCTTTACATTTTTGTGTTCTAGACTTCCACACTTTACCTTTTTGTGTTCTAGACCTTCTCAATTTACCTTTTTGTGTTCCAGACCTTCTCTCTTTACATTTTTGTGTTCTAGACCTTCACACTTTACCTTTTTGTGTT
The DNA here is from genome assembly GCA_028554795.2 of Sinohyriopsis cumingii. NCBI lineage: Eukaryota > Metazoa > Mollusca > Bivalvia > Unionida > Unionidae > Sinohyriopsis > Sinohyriopsis cumingii. Next base: position 70,071,370 of record CM068824.1, read on the forward strand.
CTAGACCTTCACACTTTACCTTTTGTGTTCTAGACCTTCACACTTTACCTTTTTGTGTTCTAGACCTTCTCACTTTACCTTTTTGTGTTCTAGACATTCTCACTTTACCTTTTTGTGTTCTAGACCTTCTCACTTTACCTTTTTGTGTTCTAGACTTCCACACTTTACCTTTTTGTGTTCTAGACCTTCACACTTTACCTTTTTGTGTTCTAGACCTTCTCACTTTACCTTTTTGTGTTCTAGACCTTCTCACTTTACCTTTTTGTGTTCTAGACCTTCTCTCTTTACATTTTTGTGTTCTAGACTTCCACACTTTACCTTTTTGTGTTCTAGACCTTCTCACTTTACCTTTTTGTGTTCTAGACCTTCTCTCTTTACATTTTTGTGTTCTAGACTTCCACACTTTACCTTTTTGTGTTCTAGACCTTCACACTTTACCTTTTTGTGTTCTAGACCTTCTCACTTTACCTTTTGTGTTCTAGACCTTCTCACTTTACCTTTTTGTGTTCTAGACCTTCTCACTTTACCTTTTTGTGTTCTAGACCTTCTCACTTTACCTTTTTGTGTTCTAGACCTTCTCTCTTTACATTTTTGTGTTCTAGACTTCCACACTTTACCTTTTTGTGTTCTAGACCTTCACACTTTACCTTTTTGTGTTCTAGACCTTCACACTTTACCTTTTTGTGTTCTAGACCTTCTCACTTTACCTTTTTGTGTTCTAGACCTTCTCACTTTACCTTTTTGTGTTCTAGACCTTCTCACTTTACCTTTTTGTGTTCTAGACCTTCTCAATTTACCTTTTTGTGTTCCAGACCTTCTCTCTTTACATTTTTGTGTTCTAGACCTTCACACTTTACCTTTTTGTGTTCCAGACCTTCTCACTTTACCTTTTTGTGAAAGACTGAGTTAAATATACTTCTCACCTCTCTACCACTAACAACCAAGGTCCTGAAGGTCATTGATCTCAGATGATTTTGTTGGTCCTGAAAATAGATAGGAAATTTTATCAACTTAATACTGCATTGAAATATAAACAGAAAGCAGTCTTGTCTTTTTTTGAAGTTATCAGCATGTACATCAAATGTTACAATGGTGTATATACACACTATAATACAGAGTTCTTCCCTCGTAATAACAAAAAGGATATGTTTTGTGCAAGAAAGCAACTTTTTATATACTTTAGTTCATCATCAATATTCAGTTACAATTTTATGTGGAAGGTTTTATAAAAAGGTTTATTTGATGAAGCCTTTTAATCAGAACTGAACAGGGCATATCCATTTAGTGTAGATATGCCAACATCTGGATAAACACATATTACTGATCTTAGTGTGAAAAGTCTGGAGACACTATGAAGTTTCAAATTAGTGGCTAGTTTGGATACAACAGTGTCTACTGTATTTAGAAATGTGACAAGTTTAAAAATTCAAATTTGAGAAAAATGCATTTGGTATTTTTTCAGATATATAAATCTGACCCTGAAATTTACTTTGTCAAACTATTATCTGATGATCTCCAGTCAAGATAATTATCCTAATTATTACATCAATAACTTCTATACAATGAAATATTTTCCATCAAAGAAAGCCAAATAGAAAAAACCAAAAAGAAATCCGAGTTTATATTGTTTATTTCACAATTCTTTTTAAACTGGAGGACCAACTGAAGTTACACCTAGCTGATACTGTATACATTATATTGAAAAATTTACTTAGTTCTTTGTCATACTACTACTTGAGATACCATCATATTTGAAGGGCAAAACAGAGTCGGGTGGTGTAACACAATCGGTTCTCAATTTTCATTGCTGCAGATGACCTCCCTTTAACAGATGAAAAATATGTCATGAATTGTAAACAAACTATCCAATTTATGGCACTAAAATTCAAAGGAATACATTTTTTTAGCAATTCTGAAGAGTCAATGAGCAAGGTAGCTCAACTGGTAGAGCATTGGACTCATAGCTTCTTGAGTTCTATAACCCCTGTTGCCAACCTATGTCAGATGTTTCTAAATATCATTGAGAAATGTACTTAATACTGAGAAAACTTACCCAATCAAATTACATTAGGAGTATTAGCCTACTACATCATGAATCCAGCCCTACTAAAAGATGAAAATCGTCTTATCCTATTTCAAATAGAAAATGGGCAGTAACTCTTGCCCATTACTCCCCTTGTATTGCCAGTTGTGGCTTGTTTTTAGCCAAGTGAGATGCTAATGAGGATACTCGCATGGCAGGATGGTTGGGAGGGTTTTAAGTAATGCGATTGGGTAAGTATTCTCAGACAAACCTAATTTAATTAATAATCTGCTTTCTCCTTTGAATATATTCCCAAATTTATTTATGTCAGAAGAAGTAAAAGGAGGAGGGGATGCTGACTTGCATGTTAGCTCACAATGATCTTTGGTAAGGTCATAGATCATATGGTGGGATGGGGGTCTTAAAAGACAATGTCCCAAAAGGTGACAAAATCACTCAAAATTGGCAGAAATTGTAAAATAATGGATAAAACCTGCAGTACTTGATAATTATGGACAATGAATCCAAAAGGAATGTTGGATGGGCTTGTAGGAACACAAAAAATATCTGGATTGTCAGAGGATGAACTGTAAAACATATGCTCCGTACAGCAGAGAAACCAAAGATTTGCAACACCAGGTGGTGCCAAGAGGAGGTAATAAGCAAGAAGTACTGCCATTTATCTAGTTGAAATAGAAGATGATTTTCATCTTTTAGTAGGGCTAGATTCGTGAGGTAGCGGGCTAATAGTCATAACGTAATATGATTGGGGAATGTATCTGAAGGAGAAATGTTGGAATGATATCAGTGACAGATGATCAAATTTAAAGAATGAAAAGTAACTGTTCTGTTCTGATTCAAAAATTCTTAAAATTTTTATTTGTCTTTATACATATGCACAAGGTCAACCATTGTTTTACTTAAAATGTCTCGCATGATCAGACTTTCATCCATGTTCTAGTTTTATGGTCAATAGCAAAGGTCTTTCAAAACATGTGATATTCTTCCAGTTATGTCTTGGAAAATGTAACAACTGAATGTAATATTCTTCCAAATATCACTGACAATGATTAAAAATCAATTTTTTTCAATTTTGGGTGCCGTTCATTAGTCATCTTTTTCTGATCTGGTCCAAAGTGTAGACTTGTTCTCAATTTTGTTGTACTGTTATCTTGCAATGAGAGGGACGAAGTACAACACAAGTTCTAGACACTGGAAATGGAACACGAGATAGAATGCTTTCTTACTCTAAAAAATTATTACCATTTAAATCCACTTTACCGTAAAAGATAAGAGAAAAGAGATCATAATTTGGAACATGGATTATCATTATAAAAATCAGAGAAACTTCACTGAAATAGGAGATGTTGGCATCTCTGGCTATCGAAGAAGTTTCACCTATGTTGATCAAACTAAGCAGGTGGCATTACATAACAATTATGACAAAGTCTGTGATAAGTGATGCATGCACAATTTGACAAGTGACTGATAGATGATGGTTGATAGACAGGCAATCAGTGAAGTACCTGTGTTAGGCTGGTAGTAAGAGTGTGGAACTGGTGATCCAGCAAGACCCGTAGGAGCCCAAGAACTTCCTCAATGTAATGCAGCAACTCCTGAACATGCAGCAATGATATCTTCTCCATCTTCTGTGCTTCAGCTACAGAACACAGAATAATAATTTTTATCTTATCTTAACTAAGTACTGCAATGCAACAAATCTGACAATAACTTAATTACATGAAATCACAGAAAATATATTTGGGATAAACAGAAAATATACTTTGAATAAAAAAAAGTCATGAATCATATATTAAATATTTCCTGACAATGATACTATACATAATGCAGACCAGTGAATGTGGACTGGTCACAAAAATTGCCATGACTGATGGAAGCCATAATACTCACCTTGCAGTTTTCTGCGGGTTTGGTCATCTACTGCTCCTACCAGGTGAGGGGTGAACGTCATTGAAGTGCCCATTATACTGAAATTAAAATGACAATTAGGTCTCCATTAGTATGTTTTTTGGTGAAATGAAAATGATATTTAGGTCTCCATTTGTAGGTGTTATGGTGAAATGAAAATGATAGTTAGGTCTCCATTTGTAGGTCTTATGGTGAAATGAAAATGATATTTAGGTCTCCATTTGTAGGTCTTATGGTGAAATGAAAATGATATTTAGGTCTCCATTTGTAGGTCTTATGGTGAAATGAAAATGATATTTAGGTCTCCATTTGCAGGTCTTATGGTGAAATTAAAATCACAACTGACATTTGCATAAATGTACTATTAAAAATCCCCCAACCCCAATTTTGTTCAAAATGGGCACCAACATAACTGTACTATTAACAATCCTAATAATCCTAATTACTTTCATAATAGGCACATGGGTAACTGTACTGTTAAAAATTGTAATAACCTTAATTACATTTGAAATAGGCATGTGTAACTACTATAAAAATCCTAATAACCCTAATTACTTTTGAAATAGGCATATGTGTAACTACCATACAAAATCCTAATAACCCCAATTACTTCCAAAATCGGCATGTGTAACTACTATTAAAAATCCTAATATCCCAATTACTTTTTAAATAGACATATCTGTAACTACTATACAAATCCTAATAACCCTAATTACTGTCAAAATAGGAATATGTGTAACCACTATAAAAATCCTAATAACCCTAATTACTTTCAAAATCGGCATATGCATAACTGCATTAGCAATTATTAAATGGCTGAATCAATAAGCATTCCTTCATGAATCAGACCTGTCCATTACATTTTTCATCAAAGGCCAACAGGGAAAATGTATCTTTCACTCATGTCCAATTATTTTAGAAAACTTTTGTCTAAACAACCTAAACTGATTTCTGTACTTCTGCAATTTGTCACCATCCTCTTTTAAATTTCCAGAAAACCTTATTCCTACTGAAATTGCTGAATACACTTACCTACTTTCAGTGTCTCATGACATAAACCTATTTTTGTACATAGTTAACCTTTTGTGTTGGCAACCCCCAAAATGGCCTTTGGAAACAGGTCTTAAAGATTTTGAATTATCAAATACGAATCAAATTTGATGATTTCTAAAGATGGGTGCTCTATTAAAGGAGGTGGTACCTGTCACAGACAAGACTGTACTCTAAGCCAAGGAAGCACAATGTTTTCTATTACACAGTCTAATACAGATAGCTTACATAAGCTATTAGGATGTAGAACAAAGCGACATAAACAATTAGTATGTAGAACAGGATCATATGAAATTCTGCTCCATTCTGAAACAAACACCTGTCGTTATGACAGCAGTCCCTCCTTTTACCAACAAAGAATATGGAGTCCATTGTAATTCTTCCTTACATGGAGTTGGCAATAATAATAATAATAATAATGATAAAAATAATTTATTTTTAAGCATAACTCAGTTGTTTATAATATTCTATTCTCCTCAGACTATTGCAAGTAAAAATGGTACATAAAAATAAAGCTTACTTAAATATATCAAATGTAAAGGCACATAGTGAATATGATATGCATAAAGAGATTAAATTTGCACACGTTTAGTATTTCAATGTTAACAAAGAAAACTGCCTTCAAGATAATGGAGATACACTTTTCATTTAAGCACCAGAGTAAGCAATACTTTTGTTTTATAGTTCTTAGTTTTTTTGAAATGGCGTTTGGCAACAATCATAATTTTTTTATCCTTGGTATTCTAATAATGTGATCCTTTGTATACATTTTTCTTGGGGAATGAAATTGGACATTCAGTGGCCAGAAAATTACAGGGTGAGGTTCTTTGAAGTGGAGTGCAGCATACCAGAGTATATTCCTGAAAAAAAACTGTTATCTTTATTTGAAGCCATGACAATGTAATAGTATTATGTCCATCTGGCAGTCCTAAGGACAATACTGGTCTCCAACATGTACAAGGGTAGGAGGCAGCCCATCTGAGGCTGGTGGTTACCTTAGGGTCTCCAGTTTCCTCCACTAAGAAAGACCATATTATGATAACATTTGTACCACAGAGGTCACTCTGTAAAAGTTGAATGCTCCCGTTGTGTGTATGTGTGATTTGGATTTTTAACATAGCTTTAATAATTTCTCAGTCATATCACTATGATGTCTGCAGTGTGGTAGTTTATAGTAATGTCTAGCACTAGGGCATCATACTGCAGACATGTAGCATGATGTGCCACCCATTCAAATTATCCTGACACCAGGCCGACAAGTCCTAACGCTACCCTCTTAATGCTGAGCACCAAGCAAGGGAGCTGTTAGTACCATTTTTGTAAGTCTTTTGGTATGACTTGGCCTGGGATTAAACCCACGACCTCCCACATCCAAGGCCGATGCTCTAACCACTAGGTCACCACAGTGGTTTGCTCCTGTTGTGCATCTGATATAAAGTTTCATTTAAATTTAAAAGAATGCTATAAATGAGATGAATCTAATTTAATGTGAATTATTCATGGATTTAACCTGAAGTACACATGACTGGATGTAACCTGAACTATTCATGACTGAATGTAACTTGAATTACTCATGACTGGATGTAACTTGAATTACTCGCCGAGTGGTCTAAAGCGCTCTTCGTTACGGATCACTGCCATCTCACCTCTGTCTGCGGCAGTTCGAGTCTAAGATTCAGCCAATGTGGGCATGTGAGAAAGCCTGCCAGTAGCTTCTCGTGGGTCGGTGGTTCTTTCCGGGGTTTTCCTGGTTCTTCCTCCACCATTAATACTGGCCACAATGTATAGCCTATCGTGCTGAAAAATGGCGTTAAACCCCACAACAACAACAACAACAACTTGAATTACTCACGACTGAATATAATCTGAATTACTCATGACTGGACGTAACTTAATTACTCACGACTGAATGTAATCTGAATTACTCATGACTGGACGTAACTTAATTACTCACGACTGAATGTAATCTGAATTACTCATGACTGGACGTAACTTAATTACTCAGGAAGAGATGTACCTAGTGTCCGCAGGTCCTGAATCAAAACGAGAGTTGAAGTCCACAAAGTCTGATAATTCATGCATACTCTCTAGAATGAATTCAAGTTCATCTGGGTGGTAATTACAGGTCAACTGAAAAAAGATACAACAATAAAAAAAAATACAAAGTTACAAATTCAATGTAACCATAGTTAGCAAAACTTTGTGTCTCACCTCCAGACCATATCTGGTCTCAATACATTAATATAAAGCCTCAGTTTTGTAGACAAGTACCTCAAATAAGATACCTATTCCTCCCAATGATTTGTATATTTGATACAGTTTGCCCATGTCTGACAGTCAGGTGGGATATGCGGGTCTCTGACCTTGAAAACTATACACACACACACACACACACACACACACACACTTATAAACATATAACTGGCTAAAGTGCAATTAAAATTTTGTCCATGGTTCGAAAGTTATTCTCTAGATAAGAAAATAAGCCATGTTCCCTTGTCCATAAGATTGAGGATTGGTACATGATACACTGACTGATCATGATATAAATACATTTCATGAAAATCTCTATAAGCATTTCAACATTATAGACTGGACAATCAAATGATAATGGAACGACAATACCATAACTTACCCCATTTAAGATGGGAATATAAAACAAAACAGCAGCAAATCATCCAGATATGACGCATTATGTCTGTTTTAAAATAATGTATCTATTGTAAATGTATACATTATTAATGTACCATATATACTCATCTATAGGATGACGTTTTTTTTACAGAAACTTTTATTCATGCACAAGTGTCATCTTATAAGTGTGGCATACCAAATTCTTTATAAATATGGGATATTCTACACATATCAAATTTTTTAAATGAATCTTGGAAATTCTAGAAGTTTGCAAAACATGCAAAGTACACCGCTCCCTCGATAACTCGCACCTGGATAACTCGCGATCCCGCTTATAATACAGTGTCCATCTTGGCTCCCGATTTTTTCCAGAGAAAATGTATTTAAAATATCTTTAAAATATGCTGAACATGAAAAAATTACGATAAGAACTGATAAATTAAACCTTGATACATTGCTCGTTTTATCATCGAAAATGGTGATTATTGCCCATAAAAATATAATCCATATTTTGAAATTTACAGGTTCTAAAGAATAATTAATTTCAGAGATCTCGAAAACGCTTAATTACGCATATTTGGACGCCAATTTTTGATCTGGGACGCAGAAAATCACTGAGGCGGGAGTCCTCCATACGCATGTAATAGGTGCGTGGGAAAATTAAAAGATTTGCCGGTCCTGTTTCAGCCACCTGCTTTGTGGGAAAATGTGTTGATCAGTTAACTGTGCTGATATTTACAATGACAGAATTCAGTGACTGAAAGACTCTTTGATGTACTGTTGCCATTTTATAAGAGTACATTAAAAAAAAAAAAAGAACATGATGCAACAGCTAGGCGGCTAGTTCAAAGGCTTTGACTGGCGGCCGAGTGAGAAAATGTACTGATATTTAGTGATTGAATTCAGAGGCAGAAAGACCCAGTTTTGAAATCCTAGCGAGACCTCTGTTTAAAGATATCATATATTATGTAAGTTTTTATGATAAATAGTTGTCATTATACTGTAAATAAACAGTCTGGTGAAATAGTGATCAATGAAAACTTCTGGTAAATGCTAACAGGTGGCAACAGAGAATGAAATAAACACCAATTAAATGTCTTCCTGTGTGAAAGTCACGTTCTAATCCTTTAATTCCGTTTCAATGTAAACATTATAATCACAACATATTCTGTTCATTGAAAACATGAAAAGAGTCAATCGACCGTCACATCGAAACCCGTGAGTACTTCTGTGAGAACCTAATTACATGTACATGCCGGCTTTGTTTTGATCAACAACTTGGGGAAGTGTTTGTTGCATTCAAAAAAAAATCAATTACAAGAGACCTCGGGTGCTGGATTAAGGGTCTTGGAGCTGCCTTTGATGTAAAGCAAAACAGTAACAGAGACAACGACGATGATAGTGACTTCGAATGTTTCAGTGAAACTGATGTCATTAATGCCGAGGCTGTTTGGGACAAATTTGTACAGACTCATGGTCCTGAGATGGGTGTTTCTTTTGATGATATGGAGGAGTGGATTTGTGCTGACAATGATTGCCCCACAGCTGAATACATGTCAGATTAAACTATAATTATTTCTATAACGAACAAATTTGCAGCAGAAGACGATTCTAACTGGAGTAACACAAGTGTTGAAAGTGATGCAGACGCAGATGTTGCACCCCCACCCCTCTGCACAGGAAGCAATCAAATATTTTGATATTGCCATAAGGTGGCTGGAGACCCAAAATGTTGACTACGTAAAGCTCACGCAGTTGAGAAATCTGAGAGATTTTGCTTGGCGGCAGAGAAACCAAGAAGTAACACACACAAAAAAAATTAACTGATTTTTTTCAAAAAGTGAATTGATATTTGTCAAGCATGGCACAAACGGCAAGTATTAACTTGTTCTAATTTACGTTGTTTTAAATTTGTAGACCAATTAAATATGTTAGCACTGATTAACCCTTGTTTTTTTTGTTTTCCATTTTACTTCTATAGCATTCAAATCTATCTATCTATTGTTCGATTGACACTGTTTCTCAAAAAGAGTCGATCTTTTGTATATAAAAAAACGTCTAATTTGGATCAAACAATAAAACTAGAATGTATCCAATTCAACATAAAAATCAGTGACGTAGTACACAATGTGTGAATTGGTACACATGTTAAGCGAACGGAAACCACGTGGAATAATGTTTTCGATGATCACCTCAATATACTGTAATTTATCCAGAAATTAATGTTGTCCTATGAGAAAATAATAAAGTACACCGTTATTAAGAGATATTTATTAACAGTTAATCTCAGAACGATTATAAAGTGAGTATTCAACAGTATAATCTGCCTACCCCCCCCCCCTTATTTTTCCGTTATGTCGTCAATCACTTTATTGGTTTTGGGCTTATTTTATAGGTCCCTCGATAACTCACGCCTCACTTATACTTATAGTGCGGTCGATGTTTCTGGACCCGTATGTGCGCGAGTTATCGAGGGAGTGGTGTACTGTCACTGCAAATATTTTTTTGTTTCCATGCCAAAATTCTCATCCAGAAATGCATATATGATAGGCACTGTGCATATCTGTTTTATTACAGTATTTGTTACATAACACTTTTAGTACATTTGGATTTAATAACTTGAAAATATTAAATTAAATATTACACACTGATAAGTAAAGTGCGCATCAACATTGCTTAACTTTGGTGTTCAATGGTAAGTCTTTCATGTAAGCCCAAATGATTATTAGTATTCTATTTTTGTTTTGCTGTATAAACACTGTTTGATTTAAATAAGTTTCAATTCGATTTAAATCTGTGTTTTTCATAACAAAGATCTAACTCCAAAGTGGTATTTTCCAAGTCATTTGACCTGTACAGCAATACACACAGTGTTTGAACAGTTGGCAATCCTTTGATTGGAGTCAGCTACTGTGGAACATCCTTGGCCAAGGCACCTTACTCCGACTGCCTCATCACTAAATAACCTACTTGTGTTGTTGTGCCATAAAGCACCAAACCAAACCAATAAAAGCTTTAATTGGACTGTGAATATGAACTTCTTCAGTGCCAAGTCGAGTCCAACAACTCCCTGTGCACATCTGTAAAGACAGCACCCGCTTTGTTTTCCAGATGACAACCCTTTGATACAGCAGTAAATATGGTACTTCTTTAATGCCAAGTTAATTCTTATTTGAACTCCCTTTGATTAAGTTAAACACATCTAAGACTTGATCAGTTGCATCCTTTAATAGTTTTCAGACCACATGATCAAAGTGTCACCTACTGAGACCTAGCTCAGTCTTTACATATGCACATGCAAACGACAAAAAAAGATGAGGAAGCAGAGTTGGATGATGTTCAGACAATAATGGCAGATTTAATGACTTTATTTGATGACTCAAACAATTAGGATGAAATCGTGGGCTTTGTACCTGATCACATTAGACGGTGACATTTAGAGGATACTGTGAATCACAAAAGTGTAGACTTAACATTCATGGTTTATTTGTAAGAATAACATATCATGAGATGTTGTGAATCAGTTCATTCTGGTCTACTATTTTATACAGGTGTGTGACCTATACTAAAATTCAAGGATTTATCATACAAGTGCATTTAAAATGTGAAGTATTATGGATTTCTATAGCTTTTATTACATGAGGATGGATAAAATTTAAGTTGTCGACTTATCTGTGATATATTCAACTCAGTAATATAACTGTACAGTGGTCCTCCTCACGAAGGCCACCCCCACCCCATACCAGTGGACACCCATTTTTTTATGGCCAGAATCCCATGGCACTAATGAGTTTGTGTTCAAAAGTACCCCTCAAGAAAGGCCACCCCTCTAACATGACCAGTGGACAACACATTTAATGCAAAAAGGTAATATGGAAAATATCCGAAGAAGCCACATTTTGTTATTAATATATCTCTAGAACCAATATTGAATTTATATGGTAAGGTAAGAACTGATAATCTGATTATCTTTCCTGATGTCCGTTTCCAGATGTCAGGTTTTCGTTTATCAAAAGAAGTGTTGGCTAAAGTACATGTACTACAAAGGTTATTATTATATCATTAATCCTGATGTTTTGAGGAAATGGGGTCAGCAATGTTTTGATAAGAGTTTTGGGCTTCACACAGCATTTTGTCATTTCTTTTTCTTTTTACAACAGGACATAATTATCAAGATCATAAAAGGGTCAGCATAGGCTAAATACAGATTTTGTGCACTAACAACACAGAGATATTAACCCTGAACACAACAGGGTACCAGACAAAGACAAAAAAAATCATGTGACAGTACATTTATCACTTCCTTGATAAACAAGTCATTTTGTTTACTCTACAAAAGTTTAATCTGCATAATTCAATTGCAGTACTGTACCATTAGAAACACAAAAATAAATCATCACCTAAACAGAGAAATAATACTTCAGAAGAAAAAGTAAAATGTATTCAACTTGATGACAATGAGGGGACTTCACTTGCTGAAAATTTGTTTTCATAACAGATAAGGAGAACATTCTGTAGCAGTGCAAAAATGGAGTAAATGGAAAGTGAATTATTTTAAATACACAAGAATGTATGTACCAAGATTTAAATAATGTTTTTGAATGGTTTTGCAATACATATGCCAACAATATCCAACTCACATTTTATGCATAAGAATAAGAACTATTAATTTATGTTACCTTGAAATAAGTCTATATTTTAAGTTAAGAATAATATTTTAATAATGAAAGCTACTTTTAAATGAAGATGTTAACTGTTTTAAGTTATACGTAGCTTTCTTACTATATACACATACATATACATACACATAAATCTCATAAATACAGTGCCCCTCTGGAAAGGCCACCTGTCTTATACAGCCAATTTCCAGGTGCAGAATGAGTGGCGGTATAAGAACAGGGACCACGGTATTTATTTTTAGACTGGTTTTGTCTCTAGTTTTCCTACCTAACTCTCTATCTCTCTGTACTTACCTGTCTGTCTGTCTGTCTGTCTATCTAATGAGTTTAGCTTGTTTATTTTTTCAAAGTGCAACTACAGCTCAATGATGACTTATAGGAGGGTCAAAGTGAAATCAACTTTTTATAGCCATAAGAATTGACAGGGCAACTTATCATCAAGTATATATGGTAGCAAGCAATCACAGGAATCTGACAGTTTATAAATAAAATGCAACATTTGCGATAACACGAAATTACCTTATACTATAACTATACTCAAGGAGTGCAAGTGATACCCCATGTCTACGCTCAATTTGACTTGTCTGGCATCTCTTTCCCTCAGACCTACACATATCCATTCATCAGAAAGTAACGTACCTACACATAACTCTTATCAAATAAATCTAATCTGACAAATCAACCTTTCTTTCTGACAGTACCCGTCATACAGTATTAGATGGTTTTGTTCTTGCGCATGCATATATTCTCAATTTTTGGAATTAGCCTTTTGAACAAAGGACCAAGGTAGTCTTCTACCGCTAGGTAGTCGTGTTCTATTAAGAACTCGGTAAATAACGCTCTGCATTTATAAAATTCGTGTCCACAATTGAGTTCTGCTGTAAAAAGAAGTTACCTTGGTATTTGAGTTAGTAAAATGAGCTAATTCAAGGTTTCTTTGTTTTACCACCATGACTAATATTAAAATCCTTTCCACACAGCCTGTGTAGTATTAAATTTTAACCCTCGTTGAATTGTGATCTGGTTGGGTAATTTTTCAACAGCCATGATCAAAATTTCACGTTAAAATCTGACCCATTTTTAAATGTCCTGTTAAATAACAACCCATGTGTAGTATTAAATTTCGACCCATGTTAAATTCTGATCCAGTCGGGTCATTTTTCAAAGGCTGTGATCGCATGAAAATCATTACTGAGGAAGAAAGTGACTGCTAAATTCAGTCCTTCAAAAACACCTCTGAAGCTACATTGCTCTCATTCTCAAGTCGGTGTCTTACAGTCAATATTTAATACATCTGCAATGGGCGTGTCGCTGCCCTAGAATGGAACGTTGTATTATGTAATTCATGTATTCATCTTTGAATCTGTTTTTCGTCTTTTTCTAATCCATCTGTGAAATTATTTGAAATTTTTTTTTGCTCTAACACACGCATTGACTAGAATAAATCAGACGACTTTTAGCGCCTAATACCTACAGACTGGTTCTGTACCAGATATGAATTAAAACAAAGAATCTGTGCACAAAGATTAAAAATTAGGAAACCAGTCTGTTCTCTCATAACTAAGCCATAAAGCTGCTATAAATAGAAACCAAGGGTCAAAAGTTTGAAAGTGAAACCAGCCTCTTTCTTGGTAATATGGGCAGCTGCCATAAAAAGAACATAATACTGTTAAGAAAGTGCAAGTCTCCAGACAAGTGTACTCTTATATCATAGCTATGCAGATGCCGTCTTGTCTAGAAAACAGTCTATGGGATTAATGGGATGTTAATAAAAATGAGAAAACAAATTATTAATTTTTTTTGGAAGGGGATATACCAAAAACATGTAATCCAAATATGTTTATGCATAAGGCATAATTTAGTGAGAAAAAAAGCATAATGCTTACGCCAAAAGCGTAATGGATGGCATGTATGCTTCCTTGACAGAGAATCAGCCAAGATGATGAGTCTGTTTGGAGTATGTCTGATCTGGATGTCATTGTTGTGATTTGAGTACAAATGGTGGAATTCCCAAACCAGTATGCAGAGTTGAGTTGATTTGGTACTGCCCTGTTTGAGGAGGTACATCACTACCACTGAGCTGTCTTACAAAATGAGCAAAACCTTGCTCTGAAGATGGTCACTCCAAAAATCAAAGAGACTGATGTGGAAAGCTGGTCTCAAGATCCCACTGGCCGCTGATGGTGTCAAAGCCTGGTAACAGATGGACTCCCCAACCAAAGGTCCTTCTAATTGTACCCAGTCACATCCAGTTGTGGCTCTTCAAGAGGTATTCCTGTCATTGTTGTTGTTGTGGGGTTTAACGCCATTTTTCAGCACACAATAGGATATACATGGCGGCCAGTATTAATGGTGGAGGAGGAACATGAGAAAACCCTGGAAAGAACCACCGACCCACGAGAAGCTACTGGCAAGCTTTCTCACATAGCCACATTGGCCGAATCCTAGACTCGAACCCACGCAGAGGTGAGATGGCAGTATCCGTAATGGAGAGCACTTTAGACCACTCAGCCAATCGGAGTCCCTTATTTCTGTTGTGAGCCTGTCATGGTTGCATGACTGGTCCTGGAATGATACCATCTCACTCATTACAATGATCCTGTAATCAAGTGGCATTGAAAACGGGCACTGAGACAGCGAGGCCATCTGCAAAGGGCACATGTAGAGAACCCAGTGTGATAAAATCTACTCCTGCACTGAACAATCCGAGGAGTTGCAGAAACACCAAATCTGTGATCCATTTCTTGTTGGAAATGGACTCTGCGAGGTTGATTTGGGCCACATGAAAGTGGGGATGATGTACCAGGTTGAAGTAGGTGAGAAATCCCATACCCAGTGAACTGTTGGGATGGAATCTTCTCAATTTCTCAGAAAACCTTGATGATTTAAAAGGGATATGAGATCATTCTTTAGTTTGTCTAGAACTGAATTTACAATATGTTTCTGAAGGAAAATGTCAAATAAACTGTCATGGAAGCATACAAAGTAGAATAGAGACATCATGGATAAGTAGTTTTGTAAGGTCCAAGAACTTATGTTCAAGTCATAAGGGAAAGCAAACAATTTCCTTGGTATGCAAACTGCAGGAATTTGCATGAGGACAAATGGATAGGAACATGAAGGCATGCATCTTTCAGAAGAAGAATGATGGCAAATTCATTTAGACAGACAGAGAGGTGGACTGACCTTGATATTTCCATCCTGAATTTTGGTGGAAATATGAACTGATTTAGATGACTGAAGATGATGACTGCTTTGTGCTTGTTATTTGCCTTCCTAGCCAGAAAAAGCTTGGAGTAAACACCAGGAGATCGTTGGTTCTAAACAATCTCCACCACCCACTTTCCAACGAGCACCCTAATCTCTTGCTTGTAAAGGTGTGTCTTTTACCGTGTCCAACAGTACTTCCATGAGGAATGGAGATTGTGAAACTGAAGTGGGACTGGCAAAATGAGATCTGAAACTCTTCCAAGACAATTTGGATCACTCACTTGCCTGGCAAAAAGAGACAAAGTATTGATTTTCTCTGTCACAACCATTTATTTTCTCTCATTGCCATCATCATATGGTAAACAGTCATATAAAGTATGTTTTCTCCTTTGCAAACAATTGTTCTCTTTATCGTCAAAATCATGATCAGCCATGGCAAATCTGTCATACAATTATTCATATTTTTTCCTTCACCATTGTTTTCTTCTATTAAAAATTCTCAGTACCATAAGTTTTTTAAATACATTTTTTTAATCTAACAGATCCATCATCCAACTTAGCACTGATAACTAAGTCGAATGATGTCACGAACCAAATTTTCTATTATCCGAATTTTAAAGAAATATTCACCTTCTCGAAATCTGTGTAAAATTCTTATGATTCTTTCTGAAAACAAGCAGGGTAAACATTTCATGGTATTACTTTCATGGGTTATTCAACCAATGGTACAATCAGTTACTTCCACCTGACCGAGTCAAATTTCAAGACTTTCAAATGGATAATGCTGAAAAGAAAGGGTGATCACTGGATGGTTGTCTGAGAGTTATGTCTAGTGTGTAAGTGTGTGTAAATGGATATGTGTAGGTTTTTCAGTCTTTTTACAATTCTGCAGCAAGAAAAAGTGAGACAGTAAAATTAAGCATAGTGGGGTACTGTTTGCACTCCTTGTATATATTTATATAACTAATTAGGTTATTTCATGTTGTCATAAATTTTTCATTGTATTTTATTTATTGACAAAACGTCAAACTGCTGTGCAAGTAGTATAAGTGTGTGAAGGAATTCGTATTTTACTATACTCAAAATATTCAAGGAATTCGTATTTTACTATACTCAAAATATTCACGGAATTCATATTTTACTATACTCAAAATATTCATGGAATTCGTATTTTACTACACTCAAAATATTAATGGAATTCGTATTTTACTACACTCAAAATATTCATGGAAACTACATTGTCAGATTTTAGATTTTACTACACTCAAAATATTCATGGAAACTACACTGCTTCATCATTATATAATATACTCACATAGTTCACAATGCCTTGAGGAGTCTGACAGGGGAAATCCTTGGTGACCATAACATCCCAGATTGGTCTGAAATGCATATTGTATAAACAAACTGTTCACAGATTTCTTCAGTTACCAATGAGAATGGGAAAAAACAATCTCAATTAACATGGCTGGGATGTCTCTTGGATACATTTAAAACACCCTGTACGTGTAATAATATGTATAGGTCACTTCAAGTGTGAATTTAATTACAGCATTGATGTAATACCTTCACTGTAAACTTAAATCATAAATATGTTCACAGAACATGGATCCCCACCACAGTGCATGAAAAGCTCTAAATCTGAGCTTTTAACCAAGCTGTGATGCATGGATGGACCAGGGCAACTAACACTGTTATGGTGGGTCAGACAAATTAATATATGGGTCAATTCCTTAAGTTTAAATGCCATCATAAAAAGTACACACAAATTATGTCATTAACAATAACCCCATCCTACACTATAACAAGAACTAATTTCCTTTATGCTATTCAGAGATCTCCAATTTGGAAATGCATTTTCCTTTCAATACAAGATTATGTAATATCTGTTTCTGAGATTGATTTAACCCCAAAACTTGATTGGTAATGACACACCAGGCATACAAAGTGGTAAATTTAAAGTGGCAATGATAACCTGGCATACATATTCCTGGTGTAATAATATTATAATAATAATAATAATAATAATGTTTGTATTGTCAGAGGTATCCAATTTGTTACAAAAACTAAATTCCTTGGTGTTCTATATCATATACAAGACTTTACAGGTAAAATTACAAAGATGCCAAGTATTTACAAATGATATTATCTCATGCAAACAAGCCTCAACAAGATCAAACCAAATTAGAAATGCATTTTATGTAAAGCATCTCCTGGCATGAACGATACAGCTGGCAACCTTTCTCAAAAATTTATCCTGGCAGATAAATCACTTGAGAAAAGCCAAGTGTGAAGGTGGAGAATCTGTGAACTGTTGTGAAGAAGCAAACAAGCTTGAACAAGACCAAACCAAATTAGAAATGTGTTTGATGTAATCCATCTCCTGGCATAAACGATACAGCTGGCAACCTTTCTCAAAAATTTATCCTGGCAGATAAATCACTTGAGAAAAGCCAAGTGTGAAGGTGGAGAATCTGTGAACTGTTGTGAAGAAGCAAACAAGCTTCATCAAGACCAAACCAAATTAGAAATATGTTTGATGTAAACCATCTCCTGGCATGAACGATACAGCTGGCAGCCTTTTTCAAAAATTTATCCTGGGAGATAAATCACTTGAGAAAAGCCAAGTGTGAAGGTGGAGAATCTGCGAACTGTTGTGAAGAAAATACTCCTGCAGGTCCCTCCTCTGATGTAGATCACTGATCATTGTGGCCACAGAGGGACCATCAGAATGAGCTCAGTAAAGGAGGTCCTGACTCTGTGAAGCATTTGCAGAATACTTTAAAAGGTGGGAAGGTATGAACAAACAGGTGATACACCTTAGAATGAAGCCATCCAATGCCCAGGCCCTCTGATCAAAGACATGTAAGGGAAGCTTGTTGTTCAGCTATGTTCCATACTAGTCCAAGGTACCTCCCCAAAGCCTGAACAGGGACTCTGCAACAGATTGGTGCCAAGTCCATTCTGTGAAGATTACCATGCCTTTCCTAAAACAGTTTTGTTTGTCCAGAATGTGAAGAACAAGGAAGGTAATCTCCACAGAGACTGCCCAGTGAAGGAGTTTCCAAACCTCAATGCAAAGAGATGTACATGCACCTCCTTGCTCTATAAAGTATGTTACTCCCGATATGTTGTTGCTGGGAACTATCACACAAAAAATCCTTATTTGGTTGACATCGCTAAATGAGTTAAAATACTGCCTTTATTACCAAACTGTTTATGTGAATGGTAGCTTCCTTCAAGGACCATGAAGAACTACACTTTCTGGCTCCAACCCAAATTTGATGCATACATGCACAGACAAAAGTGAAGTTCTTGGGCATGCATTGGGACTCTAGTCCCAATTTTCCCACCAACTCATGTGGTAATAAAATTCTGACACCAGAGAATCTGAACTGACAGGGAATCCTTGTGTGGTTTCCAGTTTGCCAGAAGGAGAAACCCTGGTAGGTGCAAATGCAGCCTTACTACAGGAAGCAGGTCTGCCACAGAAATCAAAGTTCACAGGAGGGATATAAAGAGGTGAGTCAATGAGGTCTTGACTTGAAGCCTGCCAAAAGACCCAGATTGTGTAAATACTGTCCAGTGAAATGCCAAACTTGCCCAAGGTTTGTGATGAAATTCATCCCCAATTAAAACAGCTGAGAAGGGATCAGTTCTTGAGTGAGAACAAGCCCTGGGTTGCTGTGGACAAGCAATCGTACAGATCTTGTGAAAAGGGACTCATTTAGGCATTTGTGCATCAACCAGTCATTGAAATACAGTAGGATGGGAATCCCTAAAGCTATCAGGTAGGCATTAACAGCTCCCATCACCCTGGCAAAAGCGCTGGTAGCAGAGGTAGACCTGCCAACCCTGTACAAGACCTTTTCGGTATGACAATTTTTTTTCACAATTTGTTCCAGTTTTCAATAAGGCGTAACAATACTGGAAAACATGCATTTACAAGTCCAGAATGTGAATCAAGTCTGATGCAGTGACAGGAAACACTGTGTTAATCTTGAAAGTTTGTAAAGTTTACTCGAATCTTAATTACATCCAGTACAGTTTCACAAGCTGCAGTTTCAAACCCTCAAGAGCTCTCAGAGTTCTTGATATGTCTCAGATTAATGTAATCCTTAAAAAATTAAACTTCACATGGGCTGTGGTGATTGCAATCATCTTTCTTGCCATGATTTGAATTTGATGCTTTTTCCCCAAAGAATCTGTATATTCCTTCATTCTTCTGTACTACTAAAACTTTTTGAGGTTTATTGTCCCTTTTGTTCTCGCCTGATGCTTGTTGGGCACTGTGTTCTTTTCAAACAAACAAGCAACAGATTAATTATGCAAACATTTGCATCACAAAATATGTGATTTAAAATGTCTGAGGTACACTAGTAAAGTCAGTCTGGTTCCCTGACCAATTCCACTGAATCTAATATGAAAACCCATTAAGAATAAAACAAAGATAAGCCAGTATCTGGATTTTACTACAATCATATTTCCATAATTTATGTTTTTAATCTATAAGTCCGTATTTTTTTAAGGGTTATTTCCATAAGACTTATAGCAAAATCACAAGGGTTGGCAGGTCTAAAGAGGTTAGTCTTAACGGCAGAGCTCAAGATGGGAAAACGTTTCAGTATAGGCAAAACAAGCGGTATTTTCTATAAGGATGAAAAAATTTGGATGTGATGACATGTATCGTAAAACTCAATGAAGACAGCTCAGTTGCCAGGCCTTCCTAGTTGTGGCTTTAGTCTAGATCTTGAAGAAATGTTTAGGGTGGAAAGCTCAAAGACAAGCCAGAACTTTCCACCTTCTCTGGAAACCTGAAAAATACTGGAATAGAAAGTTGGAGACTGGTTGTTTACCACTCTCTCTTCCACTGCCCTTCTGCAAACTACATGTTTCATCATTGGCCATTCAAGCCACACACCACCTTCCCCATCTAAAGACAGGCAAGAGGGTGGCTTGACCTAGTGTTGTTTCCTGATGCTGAGACTGTATCTTTCTGAAAAAAACTTCAAGGATGGCATCAAGGTGTTGTAAACATGAGGATGCTTCTTGGAACATTTTGAAGTAGCAGGAGTGGGCTACAAGGGATATGTGCAACTGGGGAATTCATGTCCTAAGATGCAATGGTCGTAAGGAGACTTCTGAAGAAAGTCTCTGCCTCCAATGGAGCAGCCCCAAGACAGTTCTAACTGTGATTAAGTAAAACCTGACATGTTCAAAGCAATATCCCTGTGGATGATGAGCAGATCCCGCATTAGCCCTTGGGCACTGACAAAGTATACCTCAAAGTTCTGACAACTGTTGCAAAATGGCAAGAGGCAAAGATTCCTCCAGAAGACCAACAGAGACTCTTGAAAAAGAGAGCAGCATATGAGACAATGTTGACAAGCATACAAGGTTAAGCTCCAGCACCTCGAAGAGCTTGAATGGACTCCAAATCCCATCAAATCCCAACTTGCAATGCCCTAGCATCCAAGAAGGTGGCTTAACAGGCCAAGCAGGAGAGTGAACTCTATACCTGGATGCCAAAACCAGTTGTCTTAACACAGAAAGGCAACTGTCCCTTAAGCTGGCCTTTTGAAAACCTTCGGAAATGCTCCCTTACCCTGGTCAAAGGAAGGAATATAAGGAGATCTAGTTGTGGTGCAGCCTCCAAAAGTCTCTGCAAACTGGAGATGATTTTCTTGTCCTCCAAACCTAAAGCGCCTAAAGGCTTGCGACATCAATCCAGCAAAGAAGGCCATAAAATTCATTCACTGGGTTTTCAAAAGGCCACATCTCTTCCTCTGCATGAAGCAACAACTGGGATATGGAACACGACCCGAAGAAAGCAGAAAGGACCATCTATTCCAGCTCCTCTGTGAATTTTCTGGAGTTTACAAGAAAAGAAAAAAAGCATCATCTTCCAGCACCTGCTACTGAAAGAGGATGGGTTTTCCCTACCCAGAGTCTTTCTGATGATACAGGAACTGAGGAGTATTGTTAACCTCATCCCATACCTCCTTAAAGGGAGTGGTAAAATTCCCTTACAGCCAAGATAGGAAACACTCCCATCTACCCTAAATGGTATTAACATCAAACAACTGCTCACAGGGAGTGGCAGGACCATCCTTACAGGTCTTTTAGTGGGAATGGGAATACTTCTGGCCTTCCGAGATCATCAAGTGGGAATGGATTGGCCTCCCCTCTTTCTGTTTGTCTCCACATGAGCAAAACATGTAGGTGCATGACCTGCCACATCTTAAAACTGATTGAAAACCAAGGGATAGGCATTCATGATGCTCTTAATGGAAAGGATGACTCACATCTGAATGGATGTCCCCACATCCCTTAGGGGTTGAATGGGAACATAGAAAATAGGGTGGGTGCCAATCGGATTTCCTTTCTTACTTGGACACATATGCCCTATCCCTATTATGACGGGTCAGCAGAATGGAGAAGGGGAGAAGGTGTCAACCTGATTTGTGTTCCTCCTGTACCAATAATGGAATTCCATTGACCAGCACATGGCAGCCAATGTGGGCATGTGAGAAAGCTTGCCAGTAGCTTCTCGTGGGTCGGTGGTTCTTTCTGGGGTTTTCCGGGTTCTTCCTCCACCATTAATACTGGCCGCCATGTATAGCCTATCGTGCTGAAAAATGGCGTTAAACCCCACGACAACAACAACCAGCACATGGTACTCAAAGACTGGTGCCAGGTGACTGGTCAAAGACCAGACAGGCAATGAAGATCTGATGGACAAGCTTCCATCAGAAAATCCAGACTGATATGATTGCTTTCCCTTCTCAGGGATGCATAATCTGGTCTTTGGAACCTTCACCAAGCCAAAGACACTGATAGAGTCTCTACTCAGTGAGAGACAGATCTGATACACTCTTGGAATCAAGAACTAACCTACCCTGTCAGAATTCACAGATTCTTCTGGAGCATTCAGTCTCACGACTTTGCAGGAGACAGATTCCATACACTCCTGGGATCAATGAATATCTACCCTGACAGAATTCTGCCACTCCTCAGGAGAACTGTCTCTCAACTTCAGACATATCCAATACACTGCTGGAATTGAGGAGTAATTGGTCCCATAATCTCCTGGAACTAGGGAGTTGTATTCTGAAACCAGTAGGACTCAGAATAAAACTGTTCCACTAGGACAGTACTCTTCTTTTAGGAAAAGGAACATCCCAAACACTTCTGGAAGCAAGGAGAACAGAGAAAAGATGGGCATTTCTTCCTCCTTTCTAGGTGTACCAACACTCAGCCATGTCCCAAATATCATTGGACCAAACAACCATCTGTTCATATGCACTTTGTGCATAATAAAAATTTTGGGTGGATATGTGCCCAAACTTTCTCACATTTTGTGACATTTCTACAAAGAAACGTATAAAGCACTGCAGCTAATACTCTCTGCAAGGAGAAAACATGAAGCAAATATTTGCCTTCGAATTATACTGCTTGAAACAGCAAAAATAATTTTAACACCAAAACTTAAGATCATACTGACTAAGCAAGGACCTATTCAAAGCATTGCCATGAATTTTATTTGAAGCAAGGATTAAATTCATACTACCTAATCCAGTGCTTATTGAAATGTACTAATAATGCAGTGCTATAAAATTAATGCAATGCAGTAATTGAGTGTACTGCCTAAGCATGGACTTTTTAATTATTTGATTTGTACAATTAATAAGCAAAACTTCTGATCTAGATTTCTCAAATGTTCCATAAAATGGGAGATTGCAATTATGAACTTGATGGGTAAGAAAGGCAACAGTGACAGGTATACATACAAACACTGTGACAGGTTAATTATGACTCAACAACACTCATATAATTCCTTTTCTTTAAAAATTCATACAGCAAAGCAAATATTTAGAGTTTAGTGGATGAGTAGTACCTTAGTATTCTTGCCATATACAGACATATGCCATTATGCTTCCCTGAGAGAGTGACATCAGGTATGTAGGGTGTCATGTGGGTGTAGCCAGGTTGTCCGAGGGCTGGCATAGGGGTGGATGTCTGGGGATAATGATGAATGCCTGAAACAGATTAGGAATAATACAGTTACCAATTATTTTCATTGTTATAGATTTTCTAGAATTTAGCAAACAAACTGAACATGAGAAAAAAAGTAAAGATTTGTACAATATAGGAGATCGTCAACATTTACTTATTTATTTATCTGGGAAATGTTAAGTATGTTTTTCCAAGAATGCTTACGTGATTACAAACAACATTAGGAATTAACATCTGCTACTTCCAGAATCCAACCCGCCCAGGAAGACCAAACAATGTGTCTTTTATCACCTATATATCTTCGTAAAACAGAAATAGAAACTAAGGGAAGAAACTTCTCCATAACATAATAATTTCCTCCCTCACCACAGCTAGGCTGCTACCCATATACCAGCTGTTCCAGTCTAAGCTTGTACAATGCATCAACTGGGATACTCACCTTGTGAAGAGGTGTGGGAGTGATGAGTTGTAATGTGACTAGGCAAGTATTCTTGGAGCATATATAATATATGATATAAAAAAATCCTTATTCCATCAAATACAGTATAGATCTCAATAATGTTAGGAGAATAAGTAAGAGGGGAAAATAAATGAGAATCAAATTCATAACCCTTTCCTCGTGTGAGGAATAAAACTATTCCCCTGAGGAATAACTACTCCCAACATATAATTACTGTGAAGCTTTAATCAATGGGCAATGAGAAACATATGTTGTTTCCTTGCTGAAGAAAATTTCTGGGCAAATCCAGAGAAAGCTTTACACCAATGCCAATGATTGAGTTTGTGCTGGCATCAGCATCTGGTGGATGTGTGAGCCTACTATTCCTTTGAGATTTGGTTCTTTTCACTATAATCTAAATAAATAAGATGGAAGAAGTTACTGACTGCCCGCATGCCAGCTGAAAACTTTAATAATGTTCTAAATAAAGCGGTTTTGTCTGAATGCAAGTTTTGCAGATGTTTTTTTAATTTCATGTGCTGACATTTCATGAGACATATATAATCCGGAGAAATCCAATAATATGCTGAGCTAATCACCCACTTGAACCAAGATGCCAAAGCCTGATGAGTGATGTCCTGCTTTTTCCCCTTAATATGGTGTAAAAGTCTTGCCTATTCCTATTAATACTTTCAGTGCATTTAAAGTAACACATGAGAATATGAACTGGGTCATGAAGTCGTGCCTCTCTTTAAGGGTCTAGGAAGGACAGGAAGCATATAATCACCTTCTGGTTTCCCACATATTATGTTTCTTGGACATAACTCTGTTTATATCATAAGAGCCAAGGTAATTTCCAGTATTACCACAGTACATTATGAGGTCAATACTGTTGACCTTGTGAACACATTTCAGTTAGAGTATTTTTCAATCCTAAATACAAATTTCTTTTTAGAAACTCCTAATATCTGATTCATGCATTTTACCATTAGTCAAAAGTCTCTCTGACATGTCCATCATATATGACTGTTTCCAAAAATACAGTGCTTCACACATTAATGTGTGCTTAATAGCAAGTATTTGGATTCAGACGAAATCAAACTGAGAAATTCAAAATTCTGCTTCTCTGTGCATGTATTTGAAAGATTCGCTATTATGGTTTAGTTGGTGAGTACACATACACTATTTATTTGCAAATTTTCTTATACACATATATGTACCAATGTACTGTTCTCTGCACCCCCCCCCCCAATAAATAATAAATAGGTAATCACCATTTTGTTTTTATTTTCATTCAATATGCATCAGTTTGAGTTGGTAACTGCATCACTGAGCTAGTAGTTTTGTGCCCCCATCTCCTGTATAACTAATAATAAAGAAGATACTCATCCAACATTTTCTTTAGTTAAATGACTCGTTTGGAAAGTGCTTGATACATTACATAGTATGCTGGCACACTGTGGATGCTGACTATTGTATTATAGTGGCATTTACCTTATACAGCATGCACTTTCACTCTCCCAGATAATATGCAGCAACTAAATTTAAAACATCCTAATATAAATTATGATCAATACCAACCATAGTGCGCACATCAAGTTTCCCAAAACTAAGCAAGGTGTTCACTCATAAACACGAATCTCCTCACCAACTTCAGCACATTACCGAATTAGATGACAATATACTGACATGTATAAAAGAACATTATTCTGCTACAGTGGAGTTACTTTCCTTCAGATGTATCAACATACAAATATTTATGGCCAATAAAGGACAAAATGTCTGTGTTCTTCTTTACCGGTACAAAAAGCAAAAAGAAATGCTGATCATCCTCAATTTCATGATTCTATCATAAACACAGTGCAAAAAGATGATCCAAAAACATTTTAATCAAGTCAGTAGTGCATAAGATATGGCCATTGATGTACATTTTCAAAGATGGTATAGTTCTCATTGCCATGCATACCCTCATCTAGATGAATGCTTCCAGTGGACTGTATGCATCCAGAATCCAAACACCCAACAATATCATAAACTAAATACAACTAAAGCTAAGCCTGTAAAATGTAAAATATAAATAACATGTTTTTTTGTATATTCATCGCCCATGCTCACCCACCCACCAACATAGGGACACTTATTATTAAGTGCCAGTGATACAAAGGTGGTACACTCAGAAGGAAAAGATACCTCCCCATTGACCCATTAACCCAGAGTCTTCTAGTAAATCTTCTGAGGAGGAAAAATAAAGGTGACAAGAGGTAGAAACTTTAGGAGTAATCGTGGTATCCAGTGAGATTATTGGGAAAGGATGTTACAAAAGTAAGTTAAGAAGACTTCCTTTTGTTCATCATGAAAAGAGGATTTGTCATGGCTCGAAAGTGTTTGGGGGTGGGTGGGGGCCACTCATGAGTCTCCTGTTTACTCAACTACCAGGATCCTTCCACTCTTGGCACAGGTCACAACCTATGGCTAACAAGTTGACTCCACTCAGTAGCCTCTTATGACATGCAGCATGGACACATCAGGCCTATTCTACAAGCCCAGACTCACAGAAGGAACAATGAAAGTGAATGGCATCTCATGTTTTATTTGATTTATCCAACACAAGATCACTAGTTAAATGCTATGACAGAAACGGAAATTTTCCAACAGATTAATGAAGGACAGGAGTTTTAGTAATCTATCTGCAAAATCATTAAGTTAGCAGATTGGCATTATTTTCAAGCCCTGTGTAGGAATGATTACCGTTTCTAAGATCAACAAAGACTACCATATTGACTATTTTTCAAGAGTACCCAACTGTGGGCAGAAAAAAGATCAGATGCAGATCTGTTGCTGCATAATGTAGCCAGTAAGTCAGAGTTGGTGTTGTTCACTCTAATCATGATTGCAAGCAAATGGTGGATAGTTGTTACAAAGCACTTTTAATGCATTATTGGTTACACAATGCCAAGGAAATGGGAGCAGAGTGCCTTACCTAAGGAGACATTGCAGCAGCCAACTCTAACTGGCCTGAGGCAGGTAATGAACCTGCCACCCACTGATAATGAGTATGATGCCCTACCAACAGTAGCAAACAGTGCAGTCATATAATACACTAGCAAAGCAGGGTCAATGCTGTTTCATCCATGCTAGCACATCATGTGATGGTCGATTTGACTCTACAATGTTTGAAGCTGGTCTGCATTATACATGAAAAAATACTGCACATGGAGATTCAAGTTTAAATTTAAGATACCATACAAAAAGCTTTTACATTGGGTGGTGCCTTACCTGGCGTCACTACCGCTGTTGGTTGAGATGGAAACGGAGTCATGCCAGGAGTGTGAAGGAGGGAACTAGGGTTAGGGGATGAATATATACCAGCACCTAGTGCAAGAAATAAAAAAATAGAATAAAAAACCCATGTGAAGATACATAGAGGAAATCTTATTTATGCATGGACCAAAGATCATCATAAAAATCTGCATAATTATGAATGCTTTAAATAATAAGAAATGAAAATGTATGAAGTTAGTAAAGCTTGCCTCCATATCTTATGAAGAGATAAAAGATTTGTAATGGTCAGAGCTCATGGGGGACCATATGAACTGTTGACAAGTCAGCCTCATTCCTACATATCATGATGAGACAGATGATTTATACTGGTCAATGCTCATGATGGTCAATACGAACTGTTGACAAGTCAGCCTCATTCCTACATATCATGGAGAGATAGATAATTTATACTGGTCAATGCTCATTATGGTCCATATGAACTGTTGACAAGTCAGTCTCATTCCTACAAATCTTGAAGAGATAGATAATTTATACTGGTCAATGCTCATGATGGTCCATATGAACTGTTGACAAGTCAGTCTCATTCCTACAGTATATCATGAAGAGATAGATAATTTATACTGGTCAATGCTCATGATGGTCCATATGAACTGTTGACAAGTCAGTTTCATTCCTACATATCATGAAGAGATAGATGATTTATACTGGTCAATGCTCATTATGGTCCATATGAACTGTTGACAAGTCAGTTTCATTCCTACATATCATGAAGAGATAGATAATTTATACTGGTCAATGCTCATTATGGTCCATATGAACTGTTGACAAGTCAGTTTCATTCCTACATATCTTGAAGAGATAGATAATTTATACTGGTCAATGCTCATGATGGTCCATATGAACTGCTGACAAGTCATTCTCATTCCTACAGTATATCATGAAGAGATAGATAATTTATACTGGTCAATGCTCATGATGGTCCATATGAACTGTTGACAAGTCAGTCTCATTCCTACATATCATGAAGAGACAGATGATTTATACTGGTCAATGCTCATGATGGTCCATATGAACTGTTGACAAGTCAGTCTCATTCCTACATATCATGAAGAGATAGATGATTTATACTGGTCAATGCTCATTATGGTCCATATGAACTGTTGAAAAAGACAAATTAGGCTTTTTCTATATATCATAATGAGATAAATGATTCATACTGGTCAATGCTCATGACAGTCTATATTAGCTAATTTTCTCAACACATATTGCCTATGATGTAACAATTTTTTTGTAATTCCATCATTAAGAGTACCACAATCATCAGCAAAAATTTGGACACTGTGACGTTTCAGTGTCCCTATGGTGATTAACCTTTCATCATTTGTTTCAGACATTACTCATAAGTCAAATAAGCTGGTATTTAAACACATCAGGTTTAGTACTACATCACTCTGTGAAAATCTGATTGCAGTCACTTATATTTCATGATCCAGTGATTCTGGCTAATCTTTGCAATTAGCTCAGTTTCTCAGCAACTATTGCCTACAGAGTCACATAACTTAGCATGTAGTTGCATCATGAGCACAAAAGCAACAAGTGAAAATATGTCACTGTGATCTATACTCTGACAGCAATCAGTGCTTAAGTTGAGCATAACTTTTCTCGATTAAGGTTTTCATTTAGGTAATTTTTTCAGACACTATTGCTTATATTTAGATTTGCCAATTTGTGGCTCAAAGGAACAAAAAAAATCTACAAAGAATGAAATGATTTTATAATATTCATGGTTTAAAACCCAGCCATACTGCTATCGGCAATTTTCTTAATATATAAACACTATAATACATTTTCCTTATACAATCACAAGTAACTTAATCAGTAAATATGTTCAATATGCAACACTGAACAGCATAATACAACTTTCATCAAACAGAAAAAAATAAATCTAATATGCAAAAATACCCAACTCAAATTATGGCCAAAAATTCAATACATATAAATTCAGTCTAAACAATGATTACGCATATCAGCAATACAAAGCTTTTAAATGTCTCCAGTGGCCGTTGTAAACACAAATTTTCATGCAACAAATAAATACAGACTAAAGTGGTCCTAACAACAAAATGTTGGAGCATTTTTAGCTTAAGTATTTTGCTGGTATCTTTGTAACAATTGCTATTTTCATAATTTTAGAATTCACTTTTAATCAGAACTGTATAGCCAGTTATTGTGAACTGCATCCATCCACCATCCATCCATACAGACATAATGTTATAGAGCAGCAAAAACATAAAACAATTATAAATCCATTCCCTTCTATGATATTAATGTACAAGTAGTAAAATGAACCGATAAAAACCAGAGATTAAGTTTTTTTTTTTTTAAATAATAAAATCTGCCTTAGAGGCTAATTATCGTTCTCCAACCCCTGAAGCCAGATCTTACTACCCTAGAAGTCAAAGCTTACTAAATGAAAGTCACAGGCTCCAACTCTAGAAGCCAGATCTTACTACCCTAGAAGTCAAAGCTTACTAAGTCACAGGCTCCAACCCTAGAAGCCAGATCTTACTACCCTAGAAGTCAAAGCTAACTAAGTCACAGGCTCCAACCCTAGGAGCCAGACCTTACTACCCTAGAAGTCAAAGCTTACTAAGTCATAGGCTCCATCCCTAGAAGCCAGATCTTACTACCCTTAAACTCAAAGCTTACTAAATGAAAGTCACAGGCTCCAACCCCTGAAGCCAGATCTTACTACCCTAGAAGTCAAAGCTTACTAAATGAAAGTCACAGGCTCCAACCCCTGAAGCCAGATCTTACTACCCTAGAAGTCAAAGCTTACTAAATGAAAGTCACAGGTTCCAGCTCTAGAAGCCAGATCTTACTACCCTAGAAGTCAAAGCTAACTAAGTCACAGGCTCCAACCCTAGAAGCCAGATCTTACTACCCTAGAAGTCAAAGCTAACTAAGTCACAGGCTCCAACCCTAGAAGCCAGATCTTACTACCCTTACACTCAAAGCTTACTAAATGAAAGCCACAGGCTCCAAACCTAGAACCCAGATCATACCAGGTGAAAGTCAAAGGCTTTTAGCTTGGAGTAAATGCTGGGGAGTAAACTATTTTAAGAATGCACCCATGAATTTCACTTTTTCAAAACAAGCCATACTTCATGTTCTCAAATAAAATCAATCTCTTCTTAAAATTGCTATAGCTGTAATGAACTGGTTAACTAGTTTGTCATCTGATAATGTCCAATTATTTTATACAAGAGTCAGATCACATGAATATCATATTTGTCAAGAAACAAGAGATCAAGAGTGGCAAATAAGAGTCACAATATCAAGGCTATTAATGTTATTTTCTGGTGGCTTTCGCAATTGACACTTGCCGACTTAAAAACGTTGTTGTACATGATTTATTACTTTTGTTTATATCACCTGGTTTTGTTTAAACAGTTTGAAGTCATGTACTTTCATGCTCATGTTGGCGTGCCCATTCTCACCGACAATCCTGACACCATCATAGGTGATTACATATGCACTGTTTTAATTCTCCCAGACAAGTTTCTGTTGTCGCAGGGTACAGGTGACAGTATGAGAGCCACTGAAATAGCATCCAATTTTCAAACTGATTCACATTTTGTGCTGCAAATGCATCAAGTTCCTAACACTATGACAAGTATATGCCATCATAAAAATATAATTTGGGGTATTGCGACGACATCACAGTAACTCACCTTGCATAACCTAGAACCTAGTAGGCATCTCTTTATCAATCATTACGCACAATGATCTGATTTAAATTTGAGATTAAATGTATGTTAACAAAGAGCACACAAAAAACAACAGACACATAATAACTTGAAGGTGAGTGCCTACTTACTTATTTGCTGATTGCAAACTTTAACCCTGCAATACCATAGCACTCAGTATACATATATTAATATACCAATGCTGAGGTGGTACAATAGCTCTCCTCTACTTCATAAAGTGAGCCAATTATGAAAACAAAATACATGTATACTTGTAACCAATTCCACAGTACAAATGCTGTACAATAAAGTTCCACAAAACATGTTATCTTCTCTGCAACCTGAAGTATGATGTATGTCATATGACATTCAAAAAAGGTATCAATGTTGACACTGAAGCCAAATATGACCTATGTGTATCAAATCTGCTTGTTATACCAACTACCCAACTAGAAACAATGTAGACTCAGATCTGCTGTCATTTGATACGCTAGAGGATCAAGGCCTATGTTATGATTCTGGGTAAGCAACATAAACCTTGAACAGCTGGTGCATTAGATAATTGCAGATCTGGATCTATGCTATTCAAAGATGAGTGAACATTATGCATTGAGACACTTACCAGAGGGCCCTAAAGTACTTGGCATCAAATGTCTGTCTCTCACAGCTCCTCCCCCTCCCCCTCCTCCTCCTCCTACATTGTATTGAGCTTCCCCTCCGTACAGGAAAAAGGCCATTCTGGCCCAGTCTGCAACCTGCAGTACAAACATTTCAAGTCAATGGTTGAATTTTAAACACAGACAAAACTTCACATAAATTATCTCACTCACTGTTCGAGTACATTTTAAAGCAAAAGAAAGCAAATTTGAACGCAATAAACTGTACATTTTGTAATATTTTGAATTCATTTATTTCTGTGGGTATAAATCATATGTTTATATGAAGAGGAATAAACATGGACAAAAATATGTTTCTTTCATACTACCTACCCAATCATAACACCTTAAAAGCAAATCCACCAACAAAAACATCATGTGCTTCCAGAGGTAAAAGTAAAACAAGAGTGGTCTCCCCCTGGAAAGAGGGATTAGTACCAACTCCTGTCCATGTATCAGTCGCTACATGCTTTCACTGGGATGTAATTGTAGGGAGGGATTGTGTAGGTGTTCCAATATTATGATTGGATAAGTATTACTGAAGTAACATGTCATTCCAAAACCTGGGTTCTTCCTTAAAGTCTGTTTATGCATGGATGGCAGTTCGGAGAAAAAATTTCACTTCTACAAATCCAAAAGGAAGTAGAGTAACCAGCATCAAGCTGCTGAATGACCCAGGAAGGTAGCCTATCTATCTATCTATCTATCTCTCTCTCTCTCTCTCTCTATATATATATATATATATAGTCCTACCCACTTACATCGACATCATATATGTTGACAAGCTGCCTATATCGACAAAAAAGCAAAGTCCTAGTTTCTTGGTCTACTATTACTACAAAAACTGTCATGCTTATACTGCTACATGTATTTGTATTTTGAGAGAAATCATAACTTGTTATCTCCGGGACGTATTTTAAATGTATACCACTTGAGCTGACATTATTACAATATTGTATTGTAAGAATAATTTTCTTTTTAATACCTCATTAGCATGTGTCAATGTATACAATATTATGCCTTCATTAATCATATCAGCTGCATCTCTTGTTCGCTTTTATGTACTTTTCACAATGACTTCTGTAACTAAAAACATGTACTGTTCAAACCAACTTGTTGACAGGTTTTCATTCCCTGTGAATAGCCCCATCCCCTTGGTAGCCTTAATAAGATGGGAACAGACTGACCAAAATCTAGGTCAATTTAAGTACATGTACTTGAAGCATGTAAATAACAACTATGCAACCATGTGCTAATGCTGACATTGAATATTGTAGCGAATGTTTTTCATATCAGGATGTGACCGATGCGATATTTTATTGTAGATTTTATTACACAAAGGTAAGCAAAATGTAATTTGTCAATATACAAGTGTATTTCATACTGGTTTTGTCTTCATGTACTCAAATATTCCATTGTTTGTTTTCTCAAAGTGTAAACGTACTCACTGATGACAGGTCACCCCTTACTGATTAATTTAACTTGTATCTTTTTTCCAACCGACCCCCAACACTTATCTTGACATCTGCCTATGTCGACAATATTTCCTCGGGCCCGAGGATGTCAACATAAATGGGTAAAACAGCCCTTTCATATGAACATTCTCTGGAGTAAAAGCTACAGCATGTCATCTCTGACCATCATGTAAGCCAATAAGCCAAAACACTGCATTGGTCTTGTGTTAGTTCCTTATAAGCAAAGTGAATAACCCACCATAGCCAGGATGACAGAGAACAAATAATATTTCCCTCTTCAACTTCAAGTGACTGCAATGTGTATCATTTTATGGCACATTCAGAACATCAGCAGCTAAACAAGTTAGAAAAATTGGAATTGTAAAACAGATGTTCAAGTTGTGTAAAAGATATATAAAAGAAAAGATAATGGTAACACATTGGACCAAACTTCAATGCCCTTATCAGGTAATGTAAATGCCATTAGGGTAAAGGGTCCAAGGGAGAAATTTCAAGATTTCCCCATGAATGGGAGCCTGTTCGTGGCAATTAAAGAAGAGGCCATCTTGAGTCAAACCATGGTGGAAAAACTGTGGATAGATCTGATAGTTTGACAAGGCATGTAACTCACTGTTCCAGCCTGTTGTAGCAAAAAAGACAAGGAAGCAGCTCCATACTATAGGTGTTTCTTGAAAGCTCTAGACTTTGATTTAAAAGGTTGCTATATTCAATCACATCAGAGCCAATGGAAGATTCCATTATGGAGTAAAGATCAGAGCCTTTGAACACAAGTCAAGTTAGCAAGGTTAAAGAGATCTTTCTTCTGCTCCATATTCTCCCTTCTGTGGTGTCAGAACATGTCCACCATTGTGGAACAGTAGCCCTTGTTATTAATGGGAGCTTATTTTTACTCTTCAGTGAGCACAAGGGTGCAAGTTAGATATCTGTGGCAATGAGACTTTTGAACGAATGCATTTCCACCCCTGAATTACTGACAGAAACTTGCTGCTTCCCTACATGTTTTTTCGAACAAAAGTTGGACCTTACCAGTGCAATTCCTTCCACCATTTTCATTCAAGGGCTTTCTTGATATGAGCCAAGTGCATCTACAGATACAGAAGTAATATCAGCATTCACATTTGAACAGGCAACGAGAAGGTAGGATATCCAGGAAATCTCCACTGCTAAGTTCACTAGATGACCACAACATGACTTATCCCACATGTCAGGAGCAATCAGTATTATACAGCATCCTGACTTGGAAAGACTTGGGGATCTGAAGCTATGTGGAAAAACGTATGTCCTGAGACATACCCAGCTCAGGGACTGGAGAGACAAAGATTAGGAGCCTCTCATTTCATTTTTGCCACAGGTTTCTAAAAGATCATCGCAACAGGCACAGGATGACTGAAGACCAAAGAAAGAACCATTAGTTCTGCAACAGCTGAATCCAACTAGATATAGAGTCTGCTTTGACTTGGATGTTCCACAGATGATGTGATTTATCAGCAATGACATCACATGTGAAAAATTTCAAACCTGCAGGCAGATGCCTGGTGATTAATTTCTCCCTTGCCAACTGATGTAAAAGAAGACAGTTGATTTGCAGCACTGAGCGTGAATGTTCATTCCTGACAGCATCTCCTGCATGACTCTGATAAGTACTGTGGCCTTCAACTCCAGGAGATTAATGAGTAATGGACATTCCTGCATGGGCCACACCCTGCTCACATCTCAGCAGGCCTGAACTTGGACACTCCAGCCCACTATGCTGGTACCCTAGGATATTCTGGTGTACTGTACACAGAATAAGGTTCTTCCTACAACAGAGATGGGACCTTGTAGTGGAAAGTAGATCTGAAAGTAGATCCACAGTCATACTGAGTGCTAAAATTCTGAGTGAATAGTAGACAACACCAATATGATTTCAAGACATGTTCTTGAGAGTGGCAGACTTGGTTCAAGAAATGTTTTATGTCTAAATACTGAGATAGGATGGGATCATATTAGCCCAGGGATCCAAGGCAAACAACAGTGGAACAAGTTTGTATGTCTTGGTACAAAACTGACTGACCTGGTGCTTTTGCAGAATGTGGACCAGGCAGTGTAATGTCATGTTAAGTGGAGGTGGTTAAGAAGTGGTGCTTGACTGTTCACATTTCTTGTGAAACCATGGGGACTGATATTCATACCAAAAAGAAATGCCCTTACCTGGTGGAAGTGTCCCCATATGTGAAACATATGAACTTCTAGAAGACCTATCATGATTGCAAAACTGTCCTCCTGAACCATACTAAGAACCAGTCTTGGTGTCCCGATTCTTAACATCATGCCCATAGGAAGTGGAAGAGAGAGTTTATATCCATGACTAAATAGTGCTTGCTGCTGGTTTTATGCTGACTGCAGTATGAAGAGAATGATGTGGGTAGCTGTCTGTCTGAAAATGAATCCATCTGAGTTGCTGTTCTCGGATCTTATCAGACATCTTCCAGCCTTCTGAAGCCTTCACCTTATAGGCTTGGCTCACAGATGACAGCAGTGGGCACTCAGAAATTGACAAAACTCAGTAAATACATTAAACCCCAAGGATTACTGAAGCTAAATAGTGTACGCTCCATCATGGGTCAGAGTATGCTAATTCATAGTGGTTATCACTGCACTCACTGTGCAGGGCTGTCCTCATCAGGGATTGTATCCATGTCTGCAAGAAACATACCTGTGCCATCGATGAGACAGCACCTTCATTCCCAGTGCATGGCATGGTATGTTCTGCAATGGATATGCTGTTAATAACTGATCCACCAGCAGAATTGGTGCCTGGGCAAGTACCAGGACTTGTCATGCTGGTATAGACTCGGACTGAAATAGCTGCAGTAGGCACTGTGTGAATCATTCTTTATGGAAAGGGTGGGAAACTGCCATGCTGTCACACACAACAATGGCAACTGACGGTGCAAAGATATCGCATTCTATTGATCGAGACTTCCCATATCTCATTTTTCTCTTTAGACGTTTTATCAAAACCATGGACCAAATCCCTTCTGAACATGTCACACATACAATGCAAGTAGAAGTCAAGGAACACTTTGAGCAAACTAGACATGAAATATGTTTGTCTTCATTGGTTTGAATCTTCTTGCGCTTGGAACAGTTCATTGCCAGTGTGCAACTCTGAAAAGTGTTTATATACACAAATAACCAAGACAAGCTACTTAAACATGCAAAAACTATAGGCAGCATGAACAAAAAAACAACAATACCATCTTGGAACATGAAGAGAGAATAATTGACAGAACTGCCAACTCTAACAAGACCATCTCATCAAGTCATTTTGTTTCCATAAGTTTGACTAGTTTTCAGTAAGGTGTAACAAAATATCGTGTACTGCTATTGTAAAGTTGGAAAACAATTTAAAATGTTCAGTATTTGAAACGGATGCAGTGACAATATAAATTATGTTCAGCTGAAAATGTTTTATTATAATTTACAATAAAATTCTTTCAACATTTTTAACAGAAATTTCACCAACTCATTAATTTTATAAGGAAAAATGATGGGAAGGGGTCAAAACATTTAACAGAATCATTTGTTGCTCACATCATCAACCACTTCATCAACCTTAATCTCAACAATGTTCCCATAAGGGCTGTTCCATGAAAACATACACGGGACCCAGGGAAGAAACTTTTAAAGTGGGGTACTCACCCATAGATGCAATTTAGAGTTTTCTTATCATTTTAATATGAACTCTGTGAAATCAATGTACCCTGGCATATATTTTTTTAAAACTGCCTTCCCTGGGTATCATGTATGTTTAAATGAAACAGCCCTAATACAATCACACCATTCTACAGACATTCTGTTCACACACACACACAAATGATTACTGATTCCAACTTGTACAAAAAAGGTCCAGGTAAAGAGTATCAAAACTGACATGGCCATGAAAGCTGCAGGCATGTTACTGGGGGGGAGAGGCTAAAAAGTGTGCATGCCTACCTGTTGATCGGCTGCTAGTCTGGTACAGGCAAGAATAAGACAGGTGGCACATGCTTGCTCAATCTGAAAAGGGTCCATACAATGCATATCTTAAAAATCATAAAGTAACAAGAAAAACAGCAAACAGCAGAATGGTCTCATTGCAAACCATTAAATACAGGTTAGAGTAATCTAGTTATCGATGATGAATGAATATTTATGAAACATTTATATACCAGGATATGTGACTCTACATGCAATAGTACACAAACCCTACTTTCAGTACTAATGCCAGGCAGACTTATGAATGGATGAACAGATAGATTTCCAGTAAGACATCACCATTCCATAAACCGGAACTGCTTTGCAACAACAGTCAAGAACAGATGACTCGCATCCATGAGGGGTTAGTTAAAAATCAGAAGAGGAATTTTCAAAGCTAATTCTAACATCATAGCTGCCAACCTTCCAGGCTCACAATTAGTGAAAATAGGGATAAAAAGTTGTGAATTTGGACATGAATTCGTGAAAAATACCATGACAATAACTCCATCCACTCTGACCATCAATACTACACTATATCAAGTTCGCAAAATAAAAATAAAACATTACATATATGCAGAAATATTTATTTATCAAGATATGATACTGTGGCAGACTTGAACTTCCTCAACTGCTTGATCGTAAATTTGTTTTTTAAACAGTTCCGACTTCTTGTCTGCTGGTTGATCTTGGGGACTAAAATTGCTGACAAATTTTCTGCAGCTAAGGAGGCCCTAAAGTCTGTCTTATTTTTCCTCACTAAAGAAAATACTCTTTCGCTGTCACTGTTGCTGTGAGGAATGCACAGAAGCTGCAGCATTTTTGGTTCTTCCACAGGAAAATTTGGAAGCGATTTTCTAGTCCGGGAACATTTGTCAGAACAAATGTTTAGCATGGTCTCCAGCTGATAAAGGTAGATTGTGTTCGGCAAGAAAACTCACAAATAATGCTTCAGCGTTGGTAGCCTGCAGGTCTTCCGCCAATGGTTTAAAATATTCCAGAGCTGAAATCTGCGAATTCTTAATTTTCCCAACTTCTACGTGTTTTTTGCAACCGACATTCTTCCTCACATCGTCTCTGCGATGACACACTGAGTGCAAATAGCATGAATGAATATCAATGTTTAATGGCAGAATGAAAGGCCAGTTTTTGATATATTCCAAATTAAACTTCACTTTTTGAGGAATACATTTCTTTTTCCTTGGTGGTGAAGACATTTTCAAGATCTTACATGCGATGCTGAATGGTAACTCAAATCAGTGTTTTGACGCATGTGCGGAGCAAATTTCCGGCTAGGCCCCAGTTTCTCTCAAAAGCATTTGTAAAACTACTCTTATACATATAGATTAAAATAGGCTAAAATGCTTGCTACCGGGCCAACCGTACAAATCAGCTGTAGATCTACTAATATCGTGACCAGCAGTACCGGACTATTTCGGCAACTGCGAATATCACGAGTAGCACTTAACGGGAAATTGGTTATTTTATTAAAGATTTAAAATAATTGAGGATTGGAAAATTTTCATGAATGTTTGGCTTACAGCATGAATCCGTGAATCGCTGAAAAAGTCGTGAAATTCACACCAAATTCGTGAGGGTTGGCAGCTATGTAACATATTCAACAAATTTATACTTTGCTTTGCTAACTGAAATACAAGTTGACACTTTCTGAGCTAGAGTTGGAAAGCTTCTTTGGAAGAGACAGACAGATGGATGGCCAAAAAATAATTTCTCCAAGCACATCATGGGTGCTTCATAAGCCACTAACTATAAATACTCAGTTGTCTTGATATAAAAAGCAATAATATCTCATCCATGCATGTATTCTGTATATATGTAATTTACAGATCTAGAGAGAGAGAGAGAAAAGATATGTTTCTGTCAAAGGGAGAGAAAAAACATTCCAAACAATATGAATATATCAAAAACCAAAATTATATAGCAATAGAGATAAAATACATTTATTCATCATTATTGCTGAATTAAAGGCATGTATTTCAAATACTGTTATTTACATCAGCAGTTCTAATTACATTAGGCATTTTCTCCTTCCAACAGTAAGTAAAAGATGTACTAGTCTACCATATAAGTTAGCACACATAATAATAATCACTAATAATAAAAGCCAACGTTCATCTTCAAATATGTAGGAGTCGTGTACAAGAATGAATGAGTGCAGGATAGGGCTATATATGAACATTTGATTTCTTGGGTGTTTTGTGGAGGTCACCAGTTGTCCAAAACAGACCCATGTCCCAATGAGAACTGTTTTAAACATCATGCATAATACCCAATCTAATCTTACAAATTGTGTTATCAGTTTGTCTAATTTTTTCTATGATAATGGGAACTGGTCCCATTTCTAATCAATCTGCAAGACTGCTATCATGTTCCAGGAACACATTGCTCTGCAATAAAACCTAAAACAGACTATATTGCAGGAGTTAACCTGATGGGTGGATGGAGGGTAACACCACCATATTTGTAGTGGGGCACAGAAATCCCTGTAACCCATACAATAAGGTATACATTACCTTATGTATAGAAATACCTGTAACACATACAGTAAAGTATACACTACCTTGTGTATAGAAATCCCTCTAACACATACAGTAAGGTATACATTATCTTGTGTATAGAAATCCCTCTAACACATACAGTAAAGTATACATCACCTTGTGTATGGAAATCCCTCTAACACATACAGTAAGGTATACATTACCTTGTGTATGGAAATACCTCCAACACATACAGTAAGGTATATATTACCTTGTGTATAGAAATCCCTCTAACACATACAGTAAAGTATACATTACATTGTGTATAGAAATCCCTCTAACACATACAGTAAGGTATACATTACCTTGTGCATAGAAATCCCTCTAACACATACAGTAAAGTATACATCACCTTGTGTATGGAAATCCCTCTAACACATACAGTAAGGTATACATTACCTTGTGTATGGAAATACCTCCAACACATACAGTAAGGTATATATTACCTTGTGTATAGAAATCCCTCTAACACATACAGTAAAGTATACATTACCTTCTGTATAGAAATCCCTGTAACATATACAGTAAAGTATACATTACCTTGTGCATAGAAATCCCTCTAACACATACCGTAAAGTATACATTACCTTGTGTATGGAAATCCCTCTAACACATACAGTAAGGTATACATTACCTTGTGTATGGAAATACCTCCAACACATACAGTAAGGTATATATTACCTTGTGTATAGAAATCCCTCTAACACATACAGTAAAGTATACATTACCTTCTGTATAGAAATCCCTGTAACATATACAGTAAAGTATACATTACCTTGTGCATAGAAATCCCTCTAACACATACAGTAAAGTATACATTACCTTGTGTACGGAAATCCCTCTAACACATACAGTAAGGTATACATTACCTTGTGTATGGAAATACCTCCAACACATACAGTAAGGTATATATTACCTTGTGTATAGAAATCCCTCTAACACATACAGTAAAGTATACATTACCTTATGTATAGAAATCCCTGTAACATATACAGTAAAGTATACATTACCTTGTGTATGGAAATACCTGTAACACATACAGTAAAGTATACATTACCTTGTGTAACCTAAAGAAGGCTTTCACTTCCTCTGAATCTGGTCCTTGAAAATCAATCAGCAGTTGACGCAGTTGATCAACTGGCCTCATCTTACGCAAAATATGGCTGCCCTGAAGGAATAAGGAAAATATACAATAAATATTATTATTCAATGGTCTATGTGACCTCTGTTCTAAGTCTTTGTCAGCATTATGGCACTGGTAATTGATCATCTTGTGTTTTCTTTGCAAAGATGTTTTCTACATTTTTTATACACTATCTCAACAAGGTACAGCTGACTTCACTTTGAAACTGTATTTTTAGAAATGTATGTCTAACTGATATATGAATCTTAAAATGCATCACCATGCAATTAAATACAGATGTCTAACTGATATGTGCATCTCACAAAATTCATCACCATGTGATTGAGAACACAGATGTCTAACTGATAAAATGCTTCTTAAACATGCATCACTATATAACTGAAAACATGTCTAACTGAAGTGTGCTTCTTACAAAATGCATCACCATGCATTTGAAAACATGTTTAACTGATATATGAATCTTACAAAATGTACCACCATGCAATTGAAAACAGACATATTACAGCCAAATATAGATGAAATTTACAATTTAAACTCAGATTCTTCAAACCAAGAAAAATATATGCTCTGAAACACACTAATGAAAAGTTTTCATTAATTTCATATTCTACATTTCATACTCCAGATATACTATATAAATAAATTGAGTGATCAGTCATTCTGAAAATTGCTATGTCCAAAAATCAGTCATTTTAAAACTTGCTTTCTCCATATTTTCCACAACTCAAACCATAATTCAAAAGAGAAGATTTGTTATAATATACATTTAAGTTGAAAATAAAACAAATGTTTTATAACTGAGATCTATGCATCAGGTAACATAATCTGCTGTCCAAACCAGAGTAATATGTCAGAAATGATAAGGTTATTGTAACATCATATTACTTGTAATCTAGTAAAAAGAATTATATTTTCAACAATATCTACAAAAAAAAGTGTACAATATCTCCATAAAACAGTGTATAATATCTCCACGAGATGGTGCATGATAGTATCTCCAC
This sequence comes from Sinohyriopsis cumingii, assembly GCA_028554795.2. Classification (NCBI taxonomy): domain Eukaryota; kingdom Metazoa; phylum Mollusca; class Bivalvia; order Unionida; family Unionidae; genus Sinohyriopsis; species Sinohyriopsis cumingii. The sequence goes on from CM068824.1 coordinate 70,113,214, forward strand.
ACAACAGTGTACAATTTGCTACAATGGGAATAACAGTTCTACATTTCAGGCCTCAAGATGTAAGTGGATTTTTTTTCCCCTGTTGCAAATGTTTCATAACTAAACTTCAGTTGTAACTGTAAAAACACTTAACATCCACCAATCGAATTTTAGTAGGACAAAATATGAATTATGTAATCTCACATGCTAAGGTTAAGACTGCTCTTGCTCATTCCTGTCTGGTTTAATTAAGGTGGGGGAACAATTGCTTAGAATTATTAGACTGATTTTGGGGCTTCTTGTTTTATGAGACTGTTAACATATTGCTGGTTATAACTTTTTAAGGAAATTGGAGGCAAGTACCTTTCTCTATACAGCCAATGCCAAGGCCATTGACCTAATCTGGCCTGGGCTAGAAACAAGCCTAAAAGCATTGGATTAGGAGTCCAACAACTGGGCTACTAGGCTCCCCAGTTTCATTCAAGCTGTCTATGGTGTCTTTCTCTACTTGCTAAGCATTTTCCCATGAAACAATACTTAATGGGAGAAGCCTGCCTTCAAAAGATAACTGTGTTATACAATATCTGGAATTGTTCTTCCAATTAATTTAAAGAATGTCCTTCACACTCATAACTGTTGTTATATCATTGCTAATGGCCAGGATGAAATATTAGCTGAAAAAAATTATTCCATCCTTCAAAAAGTCAAAAAATTTGTGTTTTATTTTACTACAACTTGACATATACAGTGAAAAGGACATACTATCTTGGTAATTTAAGATTCTGGCTGACCATTACTGTGGTGGTCAAGATGACAATATCTATATATGTATGAGTTCCACTGATTTGCTATAACAAATGTTGTTGTTGTTGTTGTTGTTGTTCTAGGGTTTAACGCCATTTTTCAGCACAAGATAGGCTATACATGGCGGCCAGTATAACTGGTGGAGGAAGAACCCTGGAAAACCCAGGGAAGAACCACCGACACACGAGAAGCTACTGGCAGGCTTTCCCACGTACCTATAACAAATGATTTGTGAAACAAGACACACATATATACACATTTATATATTTGATTATTTTTCCAGCTGATCTAAACGATAATCAGAAACAATAGTCCCTCATAAGGCCTGATACTCAACTGGCTTAAAAGAATTTCCATTAATTCAAAATAAGACCATGTCTCCTTTTTAAGTGCTATAAACCATTTATGATATTCTTGAGCAATAACATGATTTTCCAAAAATTAGCTGCTGTGAGAGCCGTACTGAATTAAGATCAAAACCATTTTCATTTAGAACCAACTAAACATTAGAAAGCTTTTGGTGAAAACCCCTATGTTAAAGTGATCTTACATTCAGAAGGATTTGTGATACGATTTTCAAAACTGCCATTGTGGCAACCATGCCTGATGTAAGATTGGCACCATTTCATTTAGGTCCAACTGGATATCATAAGAAGTCTTTTGCTGAATACAGCAGAATATGAAAATATGGCCATCCATTCAGAAGTACCAATAACAACAGATTTTCAAGATGGCCACCACTGTGGTCATACTAGATGTCAAATTTGGTATCAGTTTTATTTAGGACCAACTAGACACTGCAAGTCTTCTGGTGAAAACCCCATGTTAATCTGACTTTCCATTTAGCAGGAGTAGCAAATTGGCAGCATTTTAATTTAGGACCAACTAGATATAAGAAGTCTGCTAGTCAAAATCCCATGTCAAAATGACCATCCATTTAGAAGGAATAGCAGCAACAAGCTCTTCAAGAGGGCTGCTGTGGTGGCTATGTTGGACATTAGATTGGCATCATTTTTATTTAGGGCCAACTACACATCATAAGAAGTCTTTTAGTGAAAATATAATCCATTCAGAAGTATCAATGACATGGTTTTCAAGAAGACCATTGTGTGGCCATTGTTAATGTTCAAACTTTTCTGATGGGCTAACTGCTACCACCAAGACCTCTGTCAGTCAGTCGATCAATCTATTTTACGAGTCAAACATCTGATAGGCCTCTACATGCTGTTTAACGGCTACCACCAAAACCTATGTTGGTCCATCTATCTATTTTACTGACCAACTGGGTCAAGAAAAACAAATTCTTTCTGCCTGTCAGTTTTACTCACCTGTGCGCTAAGCAGGACAAGCTTCCTGGGTGCCTCTGCATGTTGACTGACCACTACAGGAGGGTCTAGAGGCACAAGCTGAAATTGGTCTCTAGGTGTACCGAGTTTGGGAACTTTGGCTTGCTCTGGTTCCACTTCACAAAGAGCCCATGTCTTGCCATCCAGAGGAACTATTGTCTGAGAAAATCAAACATATAACATTATTGTAAAATGATACTACAGTGGGCGTGATTTTTACTACAATTTTCCTTTTTAAATATATATGGAAGCTAGTAATATAATTTGTCACAAAAGTCAATATGCAACAAACATTTTCAAATTAATTAATTTATATCCATTGTGAATCATTTTGTTGACAGTATTTTGAACTGAAGACATAACTGCGATTTCCTGTTTGGCAATTATCACAGTAAATTATGTCAATATGCAAGATCAGGGACCATGTTCAAACTTTATTCACTTAAGTTACTTCAAAAATTAAATAAACATTATAAATGTCAGAGATGATGCTCATAAATGTTCATGCAATACCGCACTTTTTAAAATGTACTGCTTAAGTAATGTAGGTATTGGGTCCATGTCGTAGTGTAGCTATCAATGTTTTCAAAGTGCAAATTCTTCCAAATGAAATTAAATCATAAAGATTTACATGTGTTTTACCAGGACTGAATTGAATCTTGAAATCATCAAGTGAAAAATCTGAAGAATTGCTCAAAGCACTATTAAGATACACTGCTGATTTCATTAGATGCCAAAAGCAAAGACTGCAATGAAAGAAAAGCTCCCCTCAAGAAAATCATGCAGTTAAGTATCTGTAAAACAGCACATTTTTAAGTAAATTATGTTTCTCCTAGTATGCTTACCAAATCATATTACCATTAGGTACATAAGCCTGCTACCTCCCGAATCCGGTCCCACTAAAAAGATAATTCATTTTTGCTGTCTATTTCATATAGACCAAGGGCAATAACTCTATCCATTCCCATTAAAGCTAAGCAATATGCCAATGAGAACAGCATGGTAGATATTAGGGGTTTAAGTAATATGATTGGTAAGTATTCCTGAAGAAACATAATTTACTTGCAAAATTTGCTTTCTCCCTGAAATACGTTACTTAATCATTCTCAGAATAAGTAATTGGACTAAAAAATCCTTCTAGGGAATAATGATCGGATGATAATCTCTACTACCTAAAGCAACACAGTGTATGGCCACATGAACCATGAATGCACTTTCAGGCTTAAGGAGATGGCTACTGTCAAAATTCACAGATAATTCCAGCAAAGCCAAGAACCTGTGTTGGTTTAATTGGGTTCGATGGTCATCTGGGCTACAGCCATGGAAACCACCAGATTCAGGTTTTGTCTCTACAAAGCTAAATCCATGAGAAAATAAGTTTATGAAGTTTGACTCTACAAGCATCCCCCACCTTCTATGACATCTCATCTGAATGTGATGGTTGTAGAGATTGCTCAAATTTCATCAACTAAAATTCTCATGAGGAGACTCTCCTCTTTTGAGACATCCAAGTACACAAAGCATATAACCCACTTAAGCCATGAACATAGGGCTTGAGAGGTGATGTTGTCCTCTTCTTGCCTTCATGGAAGAAAGAGTCATTTGTGTTTGTCTTGGAGCACTTCAAGTACAGGACAGGATCTTGCATGGCTGTTGCTCTCGACTTATCTACAGATGAGAAGGAATGTATGATGACTCTTGACTGCTCACATCTGGTCTGAACTCAAGATAGTTTGGGTCAATGAAAATGCATGTAACTCACATACCCTGCAAGCCGAAGTTAAAGCTATCAGGAAATAGGTTTGTATGACAACAGCTTCAGCAAGATCAAGGCCAATGGTTCAAATTGATCCAAATTTAGCCTCCATGACAGATTCCAGTTTGGAAAGATTGTGAGAGATTTTGGCCTATTCAAACAAAATACTGAATGGTCATGATGCCTGAATGAGTCAGATATCATTGGAGCCTTTGAAGGTAACTGGTGCCTATTTCATCTCGTAGAATGAGAAAAAAGTTGGTTAGTTGAGGGACCAAGGCACTCAAAGGGACTATGTTATTGACTCAACAATAGTCCCTGAAAACACACCCCATTCCCTCAAAAGCAATCAAGGTGGATGGCCTTCTTTGCTCTCAAGATTCTCTCCACAATTAATAGTCTACATTTTTTCTCTTGCAAGGCTGTTGTGACAAAAGCCAGACATGAAGGAAAAGATGGTACGGGCAGGGGTGGAACACCTATGACCATGGTTGGTTGAAAAGATTCAGTTTGGCTGTAATATTCCTTGGTAGGTCAATCACTGTATTGAGCAAATCATTCACCCAGGATTTGTCCTACCAGGCTATCAGATTTAAATTACCCCTTATTTTCAGTATTATTTTCAATACTAATACCATGAAGGGGGATAAGCAAATGACCATAACCCGTCTCAACTGGTTGATAATGCATCTAAAGCTGTACTGATGTCACTTTTTGCCAATTATGCCGATACCACATATAGCCGATTATTAAAACTGCCAATACCAATTATGAGACGATTATTTCATTATTATTTGTTTTATAACAGTGACGGATTCGGAAACATAAACCTATTTGCCCAATGCAAGCAGGTATTTTGCCGTGTGAGTTATAACAAGGTTGTATGAGGCAAGTGAATTTAAAATTCTGTACAAAAAGAAACAGAAACTAGATAAGAAGTACATTGTTATTTATAGAAAACAACAATCACACAAACATAAAACTTGAAAAACTTTAAAACTAAAACTGATAAAACTTATGGTTTGCCAATTCAAGATATAAATGAATGAAAATGTATTATGCAGGTCGCCATTACTAGATTTCCATAAATGACTAAAAAATATTAATAATGATAGCCCAATAATAATTAAAATTAATAATATGCATGCTTTAAGACTAAAGTTAGATGACAAATTACGCTGGCTGCAGCTAATACTGAAAGCCTAGTTGAGGTACGTTGTGTTTAAGCAAGAGTAACATTTCTCCCTTCTCAGCAAGTAACAATCCAGGGCAATCCGAAAAAATCTAACCTGCGCCACTTAACAGCTGATCATACAGAACGCTTGAAGCTGGAGCAGACAAATAGCGTCTAGCTAATTTAGCCATTATGGGGAACTGAGACCTATGAATGTTCCACCAGCCGTATATGTCTTCTTCTCGTGGCAACAGAGGGCTGGCCAGATACAATTCAAGCATCACATCAACGGCATCATCCACGTGGTTTGTTACGTTGATAGTATGGACAGGTTCAGCACAGGCCACAGAAAACAAGTCCCATAGATGGTCCAATGGCATTTGTTTCAGTTGTAATTTTTCCTTTATTGGTCTGGGGGTTCCTCCTGCTTGTCAGCATTCTGATCCAAGCCATTCTTTGGATCTGGTCACAAGTAATACTTCACTGAATAGGTGATGTTTGAATCGTGGATCCAAGATGGTGGCCAAGACAAGCTTCTTGTTGCTGGCAACGTCAGCAAAGCCTGTGTTTAGTAATGCCAACATATCACGGCGCACTGTCTGTTGTTGTTGTTGTTGTTGTCGGGTTTAACGCCATTTTTTGGCACAAGATAGGCTATACATGGCGGCCAGTATTAATGGTGGAGGAAGAACCCTGGAAAATCCCAGAAAGAACCACCGACCCATGAGAAGCTACCGGCAAGCTTTCTCACATATCCACATTGACCAAGCCTGAGACTCGAACCCACGCAGACAGGGGTGAGATGGCAGTGATCCGTGATGGAGAGTGCTTTAGACCACTCGGCCACTCGGGGCCCCCCGCGCATTGTCTAAACATCTGGAGCATTTTCATCATAGGAAGAATGATGGATACTCATGTTTGGCTATCACTTGCTTACTTGGTAATGACCACGAATGAGCCTAACGTGTCCACAATATTGTTAATCAAGACTCACTGTTGGGCTGTTAGGGTAGGCAGGTCATAGAGAGTAGCGTAAGCCCACAAGACTTGTTTTTGTTCATATAACAAAACCAACATATTGTATGTAGACTTCCATCATGTCTGGACATCCTGGATGAGTTTCTTATGGGCAGCGCCAAATTTTCCATCTGCTCTTCTAGCTGCTGTTGTGCCAGGAGGGAGTGCCGGAACTTGCTGACTATGGATCCCGAGATCGCCAAAACATCTTTGACAGCTTGTTGTGACAGAATGCCATCACTAACAATGGGCTGCAGTGTGTGTATGCAACATAGCTGATGCTGTCGATTTCATCCAAATGCGTTGCTTTAACCACGTTTGCACCTCCGTCACAGAGAAGAACATGAATATGAGTTTTGGAAATGTTGTATTCCTCACATATTTTGTCCATTTTCTCACCAAATATTCTCCTGTGTGTGACTCATCAAGAGGTGTTGGTGCTAAAGTCACCTGTTTTTGCTGAAAGTCTTGCATCAGCCAGTGTTCTGTAAGACTCAAGGCTACGCCGATGGACGGGTCTGACTATGCATCAGATGCCAAACTAAGGTCAGATTGGGCAGAAACTAAATCATGCACCTTGCTTTGTATCGCTTTATGCATGGCAGGTATCAAAGATGTGGAAAAGTACTTCCAACTTGGAATTTTATAGCGCGGTTCTCCCTTGGCCACCAGAGGTCGAAATCCAATGTCTTCAATAGCATAAAATGACTGCACATCTACTGCCATGAACTCTGCAATAGCTTTGTGCCAACGAATAACTCTCGGTCGTCAAATGCAAATGGCTAGTCAGAGTATGAGGATTTGCTGCAGCTGCTGAGGTTAACTGCGCAGCATCCTTTTCTTTTTTATCTGCCAGAAACAGGCCATGTTCGACAATGTGCTTGCAGCGCAAGTGCTGGACATGATTTGATGTTGTATAGTTTTTAGAATTCTTTTCACCTTTGGAAACGCATGCTTTGCAAAGTGTGCAAATTTGCTTTGGACTCTTCAAATAAATTTACCCTGAAGTAATTCCAGACTAAACTTGAGTGTTTCGAGTTCGACATTATGCATAGGCTTGTTAGTATATTTAATAGTGGACAATCGCTAGTCAATATTAATAATCCAATCGTTTTGCGCTCTTGAAACAATGTTTTAAATCAAGTAAGTTACTACTAACTTGTCCATGTGGCTGGATGGAGGCACGCTACAGGCTGCAAGTCACATGCAGAAGCAGCTTAGCAGATGGGGTATCCAGGAGTAACGTTGCTGGAGCTGGCATGCCAATATCAATGCTGCATAACATTTGTATGTCAGCATTCAGCTGCTTCAGCATGCGACTGCTATTCTTTGATAGCAGCATTGTAGGACTGGCTAAACAACAGATTAACTACAGTAAGTCATTGTTTGGTAGTAGTTGGAAATTTTGCTACCTATCTAATCTGCCTAGCTATCTGCTAATGTGTATGCTGGAAGTTCAACAGCCACACGAGGCCTCATTTGCTGGTTGGGTGCTGTGACTGGGATGATTGCATGAATGGTATTGATACTTTGTTGTGTGCAAGACAATCAGCAGTAGTTTACAGCAAGTGTGGCAAAAAGTATTTACTTTTAAGAATATATTGTCTTTCAATTAACCCCCAAATCAAATGTTTATTCCTTAATTTCCGCTATTTAATTCTGATTTAAAATTCAAGACATGTCAAGAGGAATGTTATGACTGAATTTATAGTTCGGAAATTTGTTTACATTGGCACCGATTATTTCTGCCGATACTGATTATACCGATTGTTCTAATAATCAGCCCAATTATGAGTATGGCCGATTAATTAGTACAGCTTTAAATGCATACTCAGAACAAGATTCTGAGTCTGGAACTGGTGAGGCAATGTCGGCCCATTAGAGTTCCACCTTGTTGCAAAAGTTGATCACTGGACATGCCCAAAGCATACAAATCCAATCAAAAACCAATAGATGAAGTGACTATTCAGTATGGATAACCTAACCCTTCCTGGAGAGAACACTGGCCAGATACTGAGTGCTGGGAATTCAGCATGGATAACCTAACCCTTCCTGGAGAGAACACTGGCCAGACACTAAGTGCTGGGAATTCAGTATGGATAACCTAACCCTTCCTGGAGAGAACACTGGCCAGACACTAAGTGCTGAGAATTCAGTATGGATAGCCTAACCCTTCCTGGAGAGAACACTGGCCAGACACTAAGTGCTGGGAATGTGTAAAATGTCCACATTGATCCAATGTTGGCAGTGATTTTGTGCAACACCCCCCATTTATGGAAGTAAGTCACCACTACCAAATTTTCCAACATGATTGGGACAAAACATTGATGGGTGAAGGTTTGATTTCTCACAAATAAGGAGAACACCGAGATGATTCAAAAGGGACAAGAAATCACTTCTACCCTTAAGGAGAATAGAACTTACCATATGTTGTTGGAGTTTATTCCAGATACGCTGGCATTGCCATAGAGGAAGCAGACTGGAACAGGCTGATAACAACAATTCATAATCATATAAAGACCTAAGAGTTGATATTTAGACTGAAAAAAAGGTCTCTAAATTGGTGACTTTGTCACAATAGGCGAACCGAAGAAACTTTCATGAAGTCAAGTGAACAAGGACATGAAAGTTGGCATCTGTTAAGATTGAGACTGATGGCATACTTGTCCCTTTGGCTGGAGAGGTATACAGATCTTGTCTCTATTTTGGTTCTTGGTGGAAGAATGAATTTCAAGGAGGTGACTTACGTGTATAATTGGCCAAAACTTGTTGGCTGTTCTGGTACAGAACAACCATGATTAGGACACCACCACCCCGAGATTGTGGTTTTCATACCATCTCCACTGTTCAACTGTTGATTAGTGACTGTTGAAGAATTTCATCCTGCTCCCAATTTGAAGATATGTACATTAAAAGGGGAGAGGAAGAAAGATGATGGAATGGGATAAACAAAATTGAAGCCCCTACAAGATAACTTATATCAGTAATTCATTTAGTGCCAATTGGTTGATCCAGTGTGACTGAATTTCATACACAACTCTCCCGCGTGATGGTTGGCTGATTTTTCCTGGCTGTCAGAAAACTGAGAATAAGTAGCAACTTTGTTTTCAATTAACTTTGATATGGTGGTAAGCATTTTATATTAAAAATCCACCTCATAAAAAGTGAGACAGACATGTTAACAAAACTTGAATATTTATCTAAGTTTCATGATAAGCGGTGGAATGTTTCTTGTACAAGTCTGTGTATGGTCTGTTTCCATTTCAGTGATGCAATGATATCGTCTCATGTAATCCACAACCATTACCCTATGTGTAAGCAATGAATGTACGAGAAGCTAGCTCCACTGATGATTTTGTTATACCAGTGCAGATGGCTGGTTTGCAAGGAGTATTGCAGGTATGGTTACTGGCCACGTTGAAGGCAGTCCGGTTGGTGCCAGTACCATCTGTTTCACAGGTATGGCTGAACAGATGGACCAATCACTAAAATCCCCATCATAATGTGCTTGTTTAGCATAAGGCCAGGCGAGACAGACAGATCTATCATTAAGATTCAATTGCAATTGTATGTAGCCATAGACATGTTAGGACACAAATCTATCATGAAGATTCTGTAATTGTCAAGAGATGAAGCACTAGACCTGGTGAGACATATGGATCCATCATAATTTTACTTGAATATAACCATAGCACGGTAGGACAAACAGACCTATCATTAAGCAGGGATGAGAATGGACTTTGTTGCAAATCTCTGAAAAGTTGGCTTTTGGGTTTGGAGGCCACTTAGGCCCCAAATCGGGTCCAGGGATAGAGCCCTGGTGGGGACTCAAGGGATGACATCTATGCCTTTGAATACATGTAGCGATCAGAATTTTAAAATCCAGAACTAAGACCTCCACAGATCATCTTATAAGCAACTATGGGGAAAGGTTTATAAAATCGGGTGGGTCAAAGAACAGCATATTATATACAAATGGTACATCTTATCAACAACAAAAGCACTACTACAACACAAGGCAGTCACATCCTCTGCTATTATTTGTGACAATCTACATAAATGTAATTACCAGCATTACGATCATTATCATCATAACAGCAGCCAGCATCATCAATAACAACCTTTCCAAAATGGAGGGAAAAAAAATGTTTGGAACTTTCAATAAAAGAAGAAAGGTTCACAAACACTTGTGTACATAAGTAATGAGGCATTCACATGATAAGCAAAATACCTTTCCCATTATGTCCACTTCTGTTACAGACTTTGACAGTTTGAATGACTTCACTGATACTAACTCTGACAATCTGAACGACTTCACTTAAGCTACATCTCTGGCGAGATGGACAGATCTTTCACTAAGATCTCCTGATTGATAGCTCAACTGGCTGGATGGACAGTTTATCTGGTTGGATGACTGTGGAGAGCTTTGAATGGCAATACAGAAGTAAAAAATAAAGCTTTTTAATCTATTAAAAAAAAAACATGCACCCAGCCTTACAGGCACAAAGGCAGTGTTCAGACATGTGGGGGGGGGGGGCTTGCGCCATCTAGGCTGCCTTCAAACGGGGGTTCACTTCCCAATGAAACACAATTATTGCAGGAATTTCAACATTTTTATCATCGATACTATATTTCTTTCTTGGTCGACTTTTGCAAAACCATAGTCTTTACATTCTTGGACCATATGGTGCACACAATGCATCGTACTGATGAAGTACATTTTGTGCATGCAAGACACAACTTGTACATGTACATGTCTTTCTTAGCCTTGAACTTGCTGCATTCATTACATTTCATCAACAGGTTTCACTGAAATGACAAGATAAAAAAAAACCACAACAAAAATGTATAAATTAATGATGTCGATAGTAACAAGTCACTAAAACAACAACCATTACTACATGAATGAGCAAGTAATAGGCAGTCTAAATAAAACCGTGAATAACAGCATGCATCTACAGTAGCATGCTGTACCATGTGGTATACAAATTGCAAAGAAAATGAACAAATTTCACAAAATATTCACAAAATTCAAAATTTGACTTTAGGAATGAATATTAAATCCAAATAATTCCAAAATCATGCATGGATGATTTGATTTTAACACAAATTTTGGTTTTGGATTGATGGGATGTGTCTCTTCTGATGTTGTATGAAAGAGAAGCTTAAAAACAAGCAACACCTGATGGTGGCAAGGGGAGGAAATGGGGCTAGACAGAAAAGATGAATTTTCATCATTTTTGCTGGGCTTGATTTGCGAGGTGTTAAGCTGATATACCTAACACTGATGTGATCAGGGAAAATATTTGAAAGAGAAACATTTATATGCGCTTTCCAACGTTAACCCCCCAAACCCCCAAAATCTGTGACCCTATGGTCTAATCCCAGGGGGTAAAAAGGATCCATTTTAGTTGCATATTACTCATGCCCAGTAAGTAAGTGCATATATGTTTCTATGGTGGGATCTCAAAAGTTTCATAGTTATGACTCAGGGGCTAGATCACCAGGGTCAATGTTGTTTGCATATAAAGATTTTGTTGTCATTCTCAGTAACTGTATACATCTGGGTTGTCAAAATCATTTGCTATGGAGGGCCTGATCTGATATAAAATTACTTCACTTGGGCCATACATGTCCTAAACTATGAAAAGCAATCAAATTTGACACTAACAAGAGACCTGGTCTGCAGGCTGGAATATTGAGCCGGGTGAGCCATATCTGGACCATGTCACTGACACCCCTGGTTTACATGGTTACAGAGGGAGTATCTCAATACTTTTCCAGATCATGACCAAACAGCCAAGTTCTTATGGGTTAAGGATGGACTTTCAGGCCTCTGTCAAGTGCATGTATAAATTTGTCTTATCATGTCCAGTAATTGTACATACACACACACACATCCAGGTGACAGAATAAGATAATCCCCACCTTTTCTCCTAAAATGACAGGAATAAATTAAATTCAGAGAACAGTTTGCCAAAGCGAATAATTTAGTTATAGAAGCTTTTATATATGGTTTTGAGACTACAAACAAAATTAATTATGAACCAGCACTAAAAAATACCAACTACAAGTACATTTTCTGCAGGCAAGCCATGTCTCAACCAATGAAGGATACAATCTGAAATTCATGTTGACCATACTGTTATCAGCTTTCATCTGCCATGTTTAATGTTTATAAACTGCATGTGTCATTCATTACAACCAGTCACAACAATATGCAACATTAGTACTAAATACAGCCCTTTGCTGTTACAAATATGAATGAGATGCACCTGTGATTCCATCAGATGTGTCTGGAAGGGGAAGGAGTCATTGCTAATGGTCCACAGTACGTTACTGTTCTCTCCTTGTGATGCCACCAGGAGTAATGTACCTGGAAATATGTATTATAATAATTATGGATTAAGTATATTAATTACAGTATGAATTTGACTCATTAGTGCAACATTAAACAAGTAAAGGTGGTTGAAATTGGAAAATATAATGGCAGATGAAACAAGCATTTACATTTTACGTAGCATACCTCTTCTGATAGATTACACACAATCATTAATGTTAACATATTACCTTCACCCTGAATAACTGTAACATACCCTGATGTATTACACACAGTCGGTAATAATATATTACCTTAATGGTGACAAAATAATCTCATTTGTAAGACAACCTTTTTGCATAACTGTACATATGCAAGTTCCATGTAATTCATATATATATATATATATATATATATATATATATATATATATATATATATATATATATATATATATAGACACACACACACACACACATACATATACATAGTAGGATAGTAGGACCCCGCTATAATACGGTAATTGGAAGCCATAGAACCCAATCGTGTTCTAGACCGAGTCATGTTATAAGCAACCAGGTCAGTTAGCTGAAGAAAATGATGCATGTACCCCCAAAAAATTGCAGGTAGTAAAATACATGCTTCAACTGCACAGTTACCATCTTAAATTGATGCATACTAAATGAGAAATACACCTGTAGTGAAAACAGAGAAGGCATATATAATACTTTACTTTTTTTAGTGAACCACGAATTGGTGCATATACATGAATACTGTTTATATAAATATGTCTAATGTATAGCATGAATAGAGTATCAACACCATGTATTCACCAGCGAATCTCATCATATACATTGAATCCACAATACAAGTGATTCCATCAAAAATATGCACATACACAGATTTAAAATATTCAATAATTTTGTCACGGTCATATTTGTCTGAATTCAGTGGAAAAACAGCACAATCATGTAACGAATGATGAAGCACATTTACTTTTCAGTACGTTCCAAGTCGGTAAAAGTTAGTTTGTGTTTTAAGCCACCGTTGGTCTCTGCAAAAAGAAAACTTTCATGACACAGTTAACGTGTTCCAGTCACATTGGAAGATGCAAAATTCCATCAGATTTCATTACTTTTATCAAAGTTTATTATTGACTTCCTTTGAAGAAAAGTTCTTTGTTTTTATTGAAGACTGTAATTGGCTTTCTTTGATGAAGGGTGAAGGGTGCATGAGTTATTGAAGTCACCACTTAAGGACAGCTTTAGAGAACCAAACAAATGCCTATTTCTTATTGTGGCGGCAACATCAAATAACTGTATTGCATAATTGAAACTGATTTTTTTCCATTTGCTGAGTATGTTTTCATAACAATCGATGCTTAAAAGGTAATCTGTTTCCTTTGAAATTTTAGCAAACTAATTTATCTGGGTACATTTTTAAAAAGGAATTTGTCGTCGTTTGGTCTATTTTAGTTACTGTTCCTCCCTGCCTATTGAATAAACCAAAAAACAAGATTTTTATTTTTATTTTTTACATCTGTGATAGCAGCGTGATGCTGCCTTCCACACATGCATCGGAAATTTAACAACGGGTCAATGGACAATAGTGATGCAGGTGTTCTGGTCTGATGACAGGGATTATTACGGAAAATGTGAGTGTTCTGAAGGATTTATTTCTGAGTTGAAAAGAAGAGGAATTTTACTTACCATCACATACAAATGTCAGTCTATGTAAATATATTAATTACAGACAAAAGATAGATTACGAGATAATGCTTCGTCCAGTTATCTCCAGATATCTCACAACATACAGTACTCTCGCTAAATGTCAAGATAAGCGGATTATGATATAACAATGCACTGTTTAGATGGTTTGTCATTATGGACAAAGAATTTGTTTTTGTAACAATAGATAAATTCCAGTGAATTTTATATCCAGTTTGTGGCTTCCTTTCATGGGGCCTCTGAATTTCTCCACTCCAAACCAATGGCTGTCTATGCAAGTTTAAACAGCCAAATATTTCACCAATAAAAAATAAAAAAAGTTCTTACATGCTATTTTTCATACATTTAAGAAGAAAAAACTTTTTCGTGTACAAGCAAAATACATTAACAAAATTAGAAGCCACGATTGTCTTGTATTATTCATATGTGATCTCTTTACCAAAATGATAATAAGCTTTTTACGTACTTTTAAGAAAGTTTTTTAAGTGTACAGGAAAAATACAAGTACAAGATATTTCGGGAGCCACACCACAACAGTGTTATAACGGAGCGTGCTATAGCGGGGTCGCACACTGTGTGTGTATATATATATATATATATATATATATATATATATATATATATATATATATATACATAGATAAAATTAAACAACATTTGACCTTGACCATGAGAATTGAATCTTACCTGATATTGCAAACATAAGACACACTCTAGACAAATCCCCTACTTTCAATTAATATTTCAAAGGCTTATGGGTAAACAAAAAGACACATTTAACCCATTTTATCCTGAATACGACTGAGGTCGTAATACCTCATTCTATCCTGAATATGCCTGCAGTCGTAGTATCCCATTTTATCCTGAATACGACTACAGTCTTACTCTACTACATATGTGTGTAGCATCTCTAGAAACACGTGTTATACATCACATATATGTGTACTTCTTCACCTACACAGGAAATGGTTAAAGCATGCATGCGCAGTGAAATTTATATAAAAAAACGCGGTTGGAAAAGAAATTGTTGACGTGAAAATCGATCGATACAATGATGGACGACAACTCTGATGTAAACATGAATGTTGATGGCGAGGGTAGCGACATTGAAGTTGACGATTTGGATGATTCCAATGATAATATTGACTTAAATGATGGGTTAGAATTTAATAAAGCTGATGAAAGAGATGATGCATGGCTTCATGCACTTTTCAACAGCGATTCAGAGAATGAAGCTGACTGTGAAAGCTTTCAAGAAAAATGGGTCCGGGATGATTTTTCACTTCAGTTGCAGCCAAGATTTAAATTGATAGAAGGAGCAACACCCAGGAGAAGCCGATGCAAAACATTATTTTGAGTTACTATGGGATGATTTAATCTGGAAAAAAACTTGTTGATGATACAAATCGTTACGTTGAAAGATTTCTAGGATTAATTTGTGACAAGTTTTCATGAGAAACTGCATGCTGAAGTACATGTTCCAGAATGTGAAATAAACAAATTGTTCCTTGTGAAATGTTGTCCAATTTTACTAAAATTATTATAACTTTTGAACTAACAGTGCTAGAAACTTCAAATTTGGAACAAAATACTAGAAATTGAATTATCTTTATTTTATTCGCATAATATTAGGAGCATTTCATTAATTTTCATGGACAAAAGATTCACTGAACATCTTGGTAAGTTTTTTAATGTTTTTTTCTCTTTCAAGTCATATTTCAAAATACAGTTGTGTGCATGTACATTGGTAAATGATAACAAAACATATATCATTGTGTTGCAAATTTTATTACCTTTTCCGAGATATATAGTTTTATATACTTTATAAAAGAAATAACATTGTTACAACATTTTTAGTAAGCATGGTGAAGGTAGTCACAATTTCAGCAGCTGCTGCTATATGATGCTCCGTTTGACCACAATGTATTTAGAATTGCTTCTCAGGAATCAGGCACTGCAGTTGAAATTGGTAAACAGGATAAAATGGGTTAAGTAAAGCATAAAAAATAACCATGTGTAATAACAGTTCCATTTATAAAACATCTGTACTGTGTTATTCAGACAGACACAAGATGTAGCGACAGTCCTAACTTCATGGGCTTTAATTCTCATGAAAGAAATGTCACTCTCAGGCAAGGACTGGTAGGCTCTCCTCGTAGTGAGGATAATCAATTGAAAAGTATGGTTGCCAAAATATCAGAGGAAACCTTAATAGGTAGGAAGAGATTCTTCAAAACCCCTCCTTTTCCTTTTAGATGAAGCCAAATAGAGCTTTAAGGTAACTGGGTAAAGGAGATAATCTTGATCATCATTAGCAGAAAAGCAATTGAGATTGGGGATCTCAATATGGACCAGAACTACTGATGGGTGCCAATTCTTAGCCAAAATCCCAGGTTGGCAAAGATAAGAAAGAGAATCATAAATAATGCTGGACCATGAGCAACCCTTTTCTATTCACAAGGCATGTACCTCACTTTTTTTCTTACTGAAGCTAAGGAAATCAGGAAAGATTCTCAAAGGACACTTCACGCAACAGATCATATGGTATTTTAACAATGAACAAAGAATACACACATCTAGGCATTAATAAGTGAGATACCAGTCTCTGAAACACAATTGTCACTCCTTCAGAAGAAAACCTCTGAGGATGTTGTGCATCAACCAGCCATCAAAATAGTACAGGATGGGGTTCCCTAAAAACCTCAAGAGTACTGCAACTACCCCCACCACTGTAGAAGAGTTTGAAATCTAAATATCTCCTAGATGAGACAACAAAGGAGGTATTTTCAGGATGGAGGAGGATAGGGAAGTGAAGGTACACATCCTAAAATTTGATGGAGGCTGCTCAGTTGTTGGGCCTTATGGCATTCTGGACTGGTGCTATAGAAACTTTCTCTCATTAGTGACTGAAAGCATAAAATACAAGTCCAGCCAAAGGACCTGGTAAACTTTACTTAGAAAACATCCAGACTTCCTCATCCACTATGCAGTCCAACAGATTGGAGGAGACTGGGGCCCCCAATGGAGTGTGAGAAACTGTCACCACTGGGTTGTCAATGAACTTATTCTAGTCCACAATTATGGAAACATCATGGTCATTAACACTCTCCTGAAGTAAGACAGGATTGTTTCTCCTAGAATCCCTCTACTGACAGGATGACATAGAAATGTGGTTATCTTTATTCTGAAGCCCCTCATGGAGGGTGACAAGACTGACCCTACTAGTGGACTTTCTTGGCAAATTAGAGATTTATCATCCCTCTTGGAATGAGACTGGAACCTCCACTACTTTGTCTTCCTCAGGAAGGCAGAAGAAAAACAGGTCCACAGCCTGTAATGTCCATCCTACCTTAAAGCCAAAGGAAGGACAGTAATGGCACCATGGAGGGGTGGGGTGTGGAGGAAGACTCACTTCTTGAACAGGGTGTCTCCACATCCAGCAGGGATTAAAATTGAAAATAGGAAAGGGCAGTATGTGCTGATTTGATCCCTATTAATAGTTTGCCATCACAAATCACCATGTTTTTTATTACATATCCCAATCCCACTGTGTGAAGCCCAAAACTCTATCACAACATTGTTGAACCCAATTCCTGTCAATGTTTGTAGATAATGATATAGAGGATACTTGCTTGAAACGAGTGAGTAACAGCTATATGTCATCAAGTGGGTGAAAATAATTCATTACTCACTCACAGCAAGCAAATTTTCTTTCTATTTTATGCTCAAACATATTGGCTAACATGATGAACTGTATAACAGACTGAAGTAGCATATTTCTTATTGGATCCAGCATTATTATGTCTGTGATTTACTGTTTATGTTATGCTGTATTTTGTGATTATTCACACAGAGAATGTAAACAGTTACATAACGCTCCTTCTCATTTCAAAGTAACATAGCACATTAAAAAAAAAATAATGCATTGTTGGATTTGATCTTTAGTTGTGTGTAACAAGAAATGGCCATTGTAACCACTTAGCCACATAATGCATTTAAGTATAACCTCATATTTCACAATTATCTTGTTATTAACATGGCAGTGAAAGTATTTCTTATAATTCACTACAGTGAATTATCACAATTCTTTTACTTGTAAAATCCAGCAATTCACATCCTATTGTAAAATAAATAATGTTAACCTTACTATACATGTTATATACTTTAGCCAACATTTCTTTCAGTAATGAAAACATGACGTTGTAAATTAACATCAGTAATTGGATTATTACCTTACCATATGAATTAAAGTTTGGTTCTGACACAGATAACAGTGGCCACTTGTGAGGGGCCTAAATGCTGGCCACATGATGGATCAGAAGGGTGGCAACCAACAAGGGGTACTTTTGGACAAAAACTCATCATTGCTGAGGAAACTGGCTGTGTAGAGGAGGGTGGCCAATGTTGTGTGGGACAATATAAGTGGGGGACACTGTAACTGAAATTTGTGTGCATGACATTTGAGTCACAGGGACCCAAGTGTGGGAGCCAAGAATGACCAGCTATTGCAGATGGTTATCCAAAAGACAAGATAACTTAAAAAAGCTATAAGTTCTATCTAGCAGTTTAGGAGATCTTGTAATGGATGGGCAGATGGACAGATGCAGGTTATCACTATATCCACTGCTAAACTGTAGTGACAACTTGAGGTATGCATCGAAATGGTTATTAGTAATATCCTCTCGTTTTTCAGTTATCACTACCACCACCCTACTAAATGAAGTCTCCTCAAGTACCTGGCTTTGCATGCAAGGGATCATAAGAGCTCACTGCCAATCATATCTCAAAATTTTAAGTCTCCATCTCAAATGGTGCAGAAGTTTCTCATCATTACTCATGCACACATGTCCAAATGGACAGGATGATATAACCTCCATTTTCATAGAATATTCTAAAAGTTTTATGAAGAGTGGAATTAAAAAGATGATACATAAATAACAAACACAACTTTTTATTGTATTATTTTTATTTTATTTTTTAATGTACTGGAAAATCCCTCTAAAAGCAAACTTAAGACATAAGTCGGTGAAAAAAAGTGAAATGCTTAAGCCAAAAGCTTAATGGTTGGCATGTATGTATTACATAGCTAATATTTCTCTACGATTATAGATCAAACATTCAGATCATTATTAATGGAGGCAAACATGTTTTCTTCTATCTGAATGTAGGATATTAGTTTTTCACTTGGAAATTCCTAAACATGCTGACAACTTTGAATATTTTAGGAGACTAACCTACATCCTGGCTCTGTTATTGTGTCATAGACTTTTACAGAGCTGCCAAGCCTAATAAGACCTTCTCAGTAAGGTAGTCAATTTTCTTCCATAAGTTGGACCAGTTTTCAGTAAGGTGTAAAAAAATATATCATGCACTGTTACTGTCATGTTGGAAAAAATGTATTCAAAAGTGAAGAAGTGTAATTCAAGCCTATGCAGCGACATTGCGTTCAACTAAAAACTGTGTAATGTTTACTTGAACCATAATTATCTCCAGTAGTTTCACAAACTGCAGTTCCAAACCCTATGTAGCTCACTGGCTTCTTGCTATCTCTCAACTTGATTTAATCCTTTACAAAAGTGTATGTTGTGGCCACAGCAATGATCTTTTCTGCCATGATGTCCACTAAACGTAATTGTTTCCCTTCCTCCTATTTTCCCCAATGATTTAAATATTCCCCTTTATACTTCTGTTGTGTTAAAACTTTCTAATAGATGTTCTGTCACTTTCATCCTTACTTGTTGCTTGTTGGACGCAATTTAAAAAAAGAAGTAACAGCTTGATCATTCAGACATATTGCATCAGAAAAAGTGTGCAGTTTAAATCATCTGAGGCATTCCTGTAAAGTTAGTCTGGTTCCCCAACCAACTTCCATGAATCTAATATGAAACCCAGATCCCAACCAATCACTGACAAGCCAATATCTGGATTTTACCACAAGCAATTGTATTTCGGTAATTTGTGCTTTTATTTCTTAAATCCTTATTTTTTGGGTCATTTCTATAAGACTTACAGCAAAATCATAAGGGCTGCCAGATTCGTTTTTATATCAATATTTTTTACATCAAAAATTACTCATTCATGCCTTAACACAGAAGCAGTCTTATTGTTGTGTTCTGTTTTCAACGTGGGTGGATTTATTTATTCAAATTTGTATTCAGTGGGATTACAAAGTGCTCAATAATATTACTAAACTAAAACATTAATCTGGAATTATAATGACAAGGATATTTTGGATTATATCATTGTGAAACATGAAAAGAATGTAAACATGTCACCACATTCCTGGCCACTGGCACATTAGTACCTCTGAGACTATATCTGGACTTGAGATAGAATTTGTAGAACTATATGGGATTTAATTCACAATACTCAAAGTTCTTTTTAAATTTCACTCTTTATTCTAGGGAAATAAATTATTTGTTGAATTTGACAAAACTTGTTGGTTCTTGATATTTTCTATTACTTAGTTTAAAACCATAATCGTAACAGCACTTACACCTCCCTATCTGCCAATACTAATGATACAACAATCATTTTCCTCACCTTTCTTGTGGTAGGCCATGTGGACATTGTTCGGCCTCTGTGGCAATGAAGAGGTCACAAACCCTGGGGGTAGTCGTACATGAACAAGGGTTAGTAAATTAGGACAACTTCTGGCACTTCCAAAGGGACAGGTAGCAAAATACAACCTCACACCTAAAAATTAAGTAATAGCATTACTTCAATACATAGGTTTCTTTTGCTGAAGATATTCATTTGATAACATTGACACTTTGTGAATACTTAGGAATCATCTAAATGATGCTTAGGGTAAGATGGTCCATAATGATGATAGCAATGACCAGTCATCTTTATAAGTTATGTTAATACTCTTTTTAAAGCAGAATCAAGAATTTCACTGAATGTTACTTACTGCCTACTCCACTATGACATGATACAAAGAAAAGTTGCTCACTGTAACCTACTTCCACCTGTAGCAAGTTGTACCCTCCAAATTTCATGACTTTACATACAAGTGTCATAAAAACTTAGTCAAATTTAACAGATATTTAATCATAGAAGCATGGAAAAGTAGGTCACTATGACACCAAAATAAAAAGCTTGCCAAAATCAAAAGTGGAATAAAAAACATGTACAAATTACAAATCTGTGTTAAGCCAAAACACAAAACTAAAATGGACCAATGATCAAGTTAATCCATAATTAGAATTTTAACCTAGATTATGGTCATTCTTTAATGAATATATGATGAATATATGAAAGTTATATGCCTAATATATTTATAAGTAATTATTAGACACATCTTTTCATACAAACTAAATCACTTTGAAGGGTTGCTTATATGACTGAAAATCATACCTCATAGAATGTTTTAGAAAGAACACAGACCCAGTCTGAATCCCATGTCACCAGACATGTTAGCCATCCTGTTTTTCTTGGACCTAGACTACTTGTGGGACATCAGAGCATGAAAGGAATAGGAAATCTCACAATAGTGTCAGGCAGCCCCCACCCCCACCCCAAAATAACATTTTAATAGCAGTGATATATATCACTATTGCCTTACATAATTTTCTATTTTGGAGGGAGGCAGATGGCCTAACAAAACTTTTACAAAAATGAATGTACTCATCATTATAGTAGGGAGTGTCCACCACTTTGGCCCAAGATTAACACACCCTTGCTCTGAGGTGCTAAAAGCCAAAGGTAGAACGGGGAGAATCCTCCAATGATGAATGAGTCTGACCAATTCACAAAGTGTGTGTGTGTGTATGTGATTTGGATTTTTAAACATAGCTTTTTTTTTTTAAAATCAGTCATATCGCTAAGATGTCTGCAGTGTGGCAGTTTACAGTGATGTCAAGCACTGGGGCATCATGCCGCAGACATGTAGCATGATGTCCCACCCAGTCACATTATCATGACACCAGGCCAACCAGTCCTAACACTAACCTCTTAATGCTAAGCGCCATTTTTGTAAGTCTTTGGTATGACTCGGCCGGGGATGGAACCCACGACCTCCCACATCCGAGGCGGACACTATAAACACTAGGCCACCAGAGCGGTTGACTCACAAAGTAATAACAGCCCTAACTTCATGGTCTTTAATTCTCATAATGAAAGGGTCTCTTTCAGTGTGAGACTCCTAAGTTCTCTTGATAGTAAAGACAATCCACCTTGATGCCAAAGATCAAAAGAACCCTTGTCCATTACGAAAGGCCATATAAAACAGTGAAGCTATAAACAGGCATTGAAATCTCTTTTTATCATCCTCAGTGCTGATATAACTGAGACTGAGAATCTCAATAGGAAGTGGAGCTACTGAAGGCAGCTGGTTCTTAACTAGGAACCCAGGTCAACAAAGGAAAGAAATCATAATGACTGCTGAACCCCTAAACAATCCTTTACTACAGACAAAGCATGAGGCCGACTCCTACTCCTCTAAAATTCTGAAGAAAGCAGGAAAACAGTTTTAGGGGTAAAATTCTTGAAAGAAGCTTTACACAAAAGTTTATAATGCAGATCTGACCAAGCCCACAAAACACAATAGTTTCCATCTAGGCATTAGTGAGCATGACTCAAATCTCTGCCTTTCAAAATACATGACACAAAGTCGCAAAGATGAAGATTGGATCCAATCTCCAGACCCTTGAAGAATTTAAGCATGTTAGACTGGGCTAGCCTTCATCCCTGACAGAAGAGACCAAACACAAAAAGAAGGAACTTTGCCACTGCACTTAGGTACAGAAAGCTAGGACTGACATGCTTCCTACTGCAACAATCATGGAAGATTCTAATTTACATCACAGACTATGGACATGGTCCGTCTCTTATTCCAAATGATGCTGTTCGCAAGTTTGCTTGAATATGTTCTAGCAGATTAATCACTTACGATAAGTGAGAAGGTGGAGAATGTGTGGTCTAGTGTCAAGGAGACCCCATATGCTATGGCTGCAGGTCCCTCATCTGATTTAACAACCTGGGCTGGTCTACCAACAGGCTGAGTCAATCGCTGAACCATGATCACTGGAGCCACAGATGGACTATCTGAATTTGCTGACTCTGGAGCACTTGCAGAATCATTCTGAAGGAATGGAAAGGCATCAGCTATCAGACAGTCTCAACTCACCATGAATGGATTCACTGCCAAAGCCCTAATCTGGTACTGGGAGGATATAAAATGGGTGCTTGTTGTTCAGCCTTCTCGGAACAAGTCCACCAAAAGTCTCTTACACAGCCTGAACAGGGACTCTGCTATGGACTGGTACATGCTGAGATGATTATGTGAGGACCGTCTGCCAGAATATTTTTCTTGCTTTGGGAAGTGGGAGGGGAACACAAGCTTCTCAATGGACTTTCTAACACGTTTGTGCAACTACATGTGGACTAAGGCTGCATCCCTCTAAAGAAATTTGCTGAAGGCCCCAAGAGGTGATTAGGATAAACATACTTCCTGGAGAACTTTCTTGACCTCTGATCCAGAGAGCTTGGTATACAAAACCTGGGTTTACCACCTTACTGAAAGACCAGATCTATTCCTCTTCTGCTGCCTGAGATAATGGGTTGGAGGCAGGGGACTTGAAGGGAGGAGGAAACATCATCTCAGTCTGTTTCTCTGTGAAAGTCCACCAAGATCTACAGGACATACTTGTCATGCACTCAAATGAGAAGCAGGCCTATCCAACCACACAGCTCTTTGTCAAAAAGGAGACCTGTGGACAGAAGTTTCCTCTTCATGTAACTCAACATGGAGGATGATAATGCTTCTCGACCCTCTGAGCATCTTGGGGAAGAAGACCAGCAACCTCTCCTTTTTCCTTGATCCTACACAAACAGATAGTGTAGACCCACAACCAGGAACAAAAGTACTGGAGTCCCTAAATGGGAAGGCCAATTTACTTCCCGAAATGACTGTCTAAACATCCCATATGCAGACCTGTTTATCCTTCGCCTTCTCCATCAGTAATCCAAAAGTAGTATGTCCGTAGTTTTCAACAGCTGTCAGTAGTATAGCTATAAAGATAACAGTTCAAATATAAAAAACTTCATCCAGATGTGACTCAGGTGCATGTTTATCGTGAATGAATGAGTGAGTAATCAGTCACAGTGCACACTAACATCGATCCAATGGCACCTAACAAAAGCCATTAGAACTTTTTCTCTGGGGTCCAGATGAAAAATACCTTACTCATTCTGCTTTTACATAGACCTATAGTGATGGTCATAAGTCAAGAGAATTGTAACATTTTTAGATTTCGGGTTTTTGTGTCTGGTAAGGTTATCATTTATATGTTATCGAGCTGATATATTGAAATATTGGCGTGAGGGTTGTGAATCTGGTTGTCTTGTTTGTATATTTTATATTTAAGTATTTGTTCTGTTCTGTTTGAGTACTGTATATTAAGTAGTCATTGTTTTAGGTTTTTATTCCGTATGTTTCCTGTTGGTTAATAAACCCACGACCAGCGAGTGTTGTAGTTAGTTCTATTTGTACAACACCCCGTCACAATGAAATATGTTTATTGTCTTTCATGACAATGACAAAATTTGAATTATCTGGGGATTTTTTTAAAAGAAACGAAACACTTTTTCCTAAAGCCAGTATCACTCTAAATCCTGGTTTAATGAATCAGCTGATTTCAACGGCAAGTTTAACTTAGCCAAAAGCTGACTTATCATCACTTCAGCATGGATAATGTGCATTTCCCTACTGTTGGACACTGTGCTTTAAAGAATGAGGACAGAGACTTATTTGTGTCTTTTATTCCAGCCCATTTCTTGTGAGATTTGCACTCCACATCTCTTTCCATATCGCTTTTACTACCATGTGTGACAGAAAAATCCAATTCACACACACCACAGGAAGCATAATGAATTCCTTGTTAGATTGTTTTATAAATCTTCATGAACTTCTGGCTAGCACTCCAATTTTCGACTTCTTTCAATTTTCTTTTCACATGATGCTGGTCTGCTGTTTTCAAAAACAGCTGCCAATTGCTCCCTTTGATGCTTGCAGACAGTTTACTAATTTGCATGGGAACCAATGAATAAACACCTCTCTGATACACTGATCAAGTAAAACTTTTTAGTGAAAAGAAATTTCACAAGCGGAACAAAACATTAAGACATAATGTTTGTTTGGCCATTTTCCATAGTCTTGCCTAAACAATTGGAGGCAAGTATATTTTGGGTTTCATCAGTACAAAATATGAAGAATACTTAGGTGTATACAGGTCTGCATAAAGATTAAGAAGAATCATAGGGAAGGTGGGATTCCCATTTGATCCCCATCCATAACTAGATGAATATATACCAACATCCTAATCACAACAGGATTAATCAGTAAAGATCAATAGTGGTTTTTATTAAGGATATGGTAGTGACAACATTCTAATGCAATAAGACTGGCTACTAGCAAATGATATCACTCAAGAGGAAGGGTAAATTAGAAGGTCAACCCTGAAAATTCCATAACTCAAATTTCACATGACACCTTACACATCGTTAAATATATTGTGTCATGAGAGTATTATCACTCTAATATGGAAAAACAGCTCAGGATGCCAGAATGCATCTCTGACAAGAGAAAAAGGCAATTTTGTAGATTAACATGGCATGCAAAGAAAAAGAAGATAGGCACTGCATATGGGCTTATGACATGTTATTCAGACTGGGTCTGCGTTCTCTCTTCTTCCCTCTTTCTACATAATCTATAGACAGAAAGACAAATGTCATCTTTCTAGGAGGGCTGGATTCAGAGGTAGCTGAGAAAGATATCCTAATGCAATGTAATCAAGTAATATTGTTGTTGTTGTTTTTGTGTGTAACACCATTTCTCAATGAAAGATAGGCTATACATGACAGAGATATTCGAACTGATGATGCACAAAGCATGCTGGATGTAGGACCATACCACAACATTGCCATGCCAACAGGTGAGCTAATAAATGAATTCAATAATTTAAGTCAAACTTACCAGTCTGAGTGACAGCTACAAGATGTATGTTGGCAGATTCCCTGTTAGTCAAGGCACTTATTTGTACAATGGGTTTAAAATGGGATCTGTCAATGGTTCTGAAAGAAAAGTGACATGCAATTTCTTCCAAGCATATTAACAAAATCTTTCACTACACCTTCACTTAATCATTGTTAGAATGAAATATTACAAATACAGGCTTATAAATTTGCACTTAAAATATAAACTAGACAAATAATGATTTCAGTGGTAATGAAAGGATTGCAAAATCTCTAAAAATTCACTCAACCATTCAGACAAGTACCACAATTTTTATACTCCAGAATAAACTCTAATTCGACATAAATATAAAAGCTGTCAATGTTTACAGTCTAAATTCAATATGTGAACAGTTGTTTTCCAGACTAATAATGTGATCCTTTAACAATATTTGTAACTTGTAAGTGATTACAAAACTGAAACCAGACTGCTGCTCTCCCTTTAAGTGTTTCTTAGTACTAAAGAGTGAGAGCAAAATGATCCTATAAACTTAATCTAAACAAATGGAAAACACACTATTCCGGTAAAAAACACTGGTCAGTAATGAATCACCACTCACCTAACTGGAAAATTCACATGACGACCAGAACATTTCATTTGCCATTTCAAGTAAGGCTGGTGAATTTTAACCCCTATATGAATGTGTATTAAAGTCAAGAAAATAGTATCTTTGAACTGATAAGAAGTTGTCAAAAAGAAGAATTACTGAAATTAGGACTTGGTAATCTTAAAACTTGACACAAACATTCAGCACATGGTCAAGTTGTTCCTGAATGAAAATGGTGCTGCTTGAACATCCATTATGGACATCACCAAGGCCACCTTGAAAATCTTGTTATCACTACTCCCCCTGAATGGATGGTCATAGCAACATGGGATTTTCACTAAAAGACTTCATATGATGTCTCTTGGTCCAAAATGAAAATTGTATTGATCAGATGCCCAGTATGGCCACCATAGCAGCCATCTTGAAAATCTTATCGCTACTCCTCTAACAGGGATGCTCATATCAAAATGGTTTTTTTAGTTGTTTCGTTGGTCCTAAAATTAAAAAGGCACCAATATGATACCCAATATGGCCAAAATGGTGCTGATCTGAAGTCTTATCACTATTCCTCCTAAATGGATGATCATATCAACAAGGAGTTTTAACTAAAAGCTTCTTACGATGTCTAACTGTTCCTAAATAAAAATGGTGCTGATCTGAAATCCAATATTTATTACAAATCTACCTTAACCAAAAGTCATAATGACATGGGGTCCAGTTGGTCTTAAATAAAAATGGTGCCAATCTGATGTCAAATCTTGTTATTGCTACTTCTTTTAAACGGAAAGTCATATTTTGAAAATCTTGTAACCACTGAAGAATTTCATTGATGGTTTCAACACTACACAGTTAAAAGGAAGAATTGATCTTATGCTGAATTCCTAGAAATCCTTTTCACCCAGTAGAGTGTGTTATGTATAGTTTAATTTAATTGTTTGTTTGTTAGTTTTAACTTTTTTTTTATTCCATTACAGGCTATTGTAATGTAATTTTATTTACTGGAAGTTGTCATTTTCCAGAAATTAGTTTGACTTGACTATTTTTTCATAAACACCTAATATTAGAACTTTGTATCTTAATGCTGACCTAGTTCCTGATCTTGATACAGAGCAAGTAAGAGTTGAAGAAAACAACTTCTTTTTTTTATTTTTTTTATTGTGGGATTTATAGCGTGAAATTGAGGTTGTATTGGGAGTACGTGATCTTAAGCATGTAAAGCTTCCATCTTGTTATAGAAAGTGATCACGTGACCCTCATATGAGAATCTGTTTTGCGTCTTAAATTAGTGTATAACCTTTTTCTATAGAGAATTTAGTCAGTTGGGCTTTTAAACATTTCGACGTCAAGGTGATATTTTTTCTGTTATGGCCAGTTGGAGTTAAATTTTAATTTTTCTTCTAATTATTTGGATTCTAAGAGATTAATTATTTTCCCTGGGATTATTTAAGTGCTCATACAGAATTCTTGGACAAAGACATTTACTGAAATTTTATAGGGAATTCAAACACCGGAATATTATTTTCTGTGGTTCAACAAAGAACTGTTGACACGTCAGTACTAT
The DNA here is from genome assembly GCA_028554795.2 of Sinohyriopsis cumingii. Classification (NCBI taxonomy): domain Eukaryota; kingdom Metazoa; phylum Mollusca; class Bivalvia; order Unionida; family Unionidae; genus Sinohyriopsis; species Sinohyriopsis cumingii. Next base: position 70,141,460 of record CM068824.1, read on the forward strand.
ACTTGGTACAGTATACGTCATCACCTTCCATTTTAGATTTTGGTCTCAAACTCAAATTCATTAGATCATTTTATTACTAGGACTTCTAATTTTTAATTCCTGAATTATTCTTGGATTATTTTGGATCTGATTCTTAAAACCGTAAGTTCTTTTCCTCATTTTTACCTTGTTTTTTTAGGGAAATAAATTTTACAAAGCTTGTTGTCTTCACTTTTTTCTTGTTACTGTTTATGAGAGCCTAAACATGTAACAAGTGTCAGACCCTTCGAAGGACTATTATTTTTTTAATAAGACAGCTGTATTTGTCACAAACTAATTTGGAATATCAATGAACCTTTCATCAGATGTTTGACTCATGTCAAACATGACAACATATTGGCTGAATGTGATGTTATAAAAGATATTCAGGCCAAATCCAGCTTTTGGAAACATTTGGGATTTAAATGAAAAAGGATGCCATTTTTTTCAGTAAATAGTAGTTTATGTTAATGTGTTAAGTGCATGCAATCCATTTTAAGGCTGAGCACCATCCAAAGATTTTCAGGAGTGCAGTTGTTTCTGTTTAAATTTTATGTAATTTCTCTAGTCCACTTAATATTTTCCTGATTGTTGGGTCAGTCTTTTACGCAGCATAAAAAAATTATTTAATGGTATTAAAGTCTAGTACTTTATTTAGATTAATTATGCCAAATGCCACTGACAGAATGCGTATTTGCCAGATCAGAATGTACATGGAAAAAAACTTTTTCTACACCCAATTTTCCATGACACATTTGTCTTCATAAAAACTATTTCAAATAAATCCTTTAAAAAAAAATAAAGAGAGGCCTTTCCTGACATGACAATGTATCCTTGTTCAACATTAGCATAGCTTCATGCTTATTGAAAACTATCATCAGGATATACAGCTGTCACAGTGGCAATTAAAAGGACAATCAGAGAATAATAAACGCAATTCAACAAGTCACATAACTGACTGAAAAATGGGTCAGGTGATTTCATGTTTTACAGTACTTTCAGCATTGCCACTGGATAACCCATCAGGCTAATTTGTATTGGTAAAGTGCAGGAGTGGATTAAACCAATTCATTTGAAATTAGATAAATCGTAGGTTTCTTGTGAAGAAACAAAAGTTATCACACATTATTACCTGGAAGTGTGTTTAATCCAAGTTCAGCATCTGCGGCAAATTTTCTTTGAAGTCAAAAACTATCTGGGATTCATGGAAGGTTGAGCCATTTATTAAGTGTGCAAAGGATATCAGAACTAATTTTGAAACTCCAGATTGAAGGAGGTTAACTTTGTGAAGCACAGGAGAATGTGTACCAACTCCCATGGAACCTAACAACACACTTTTTGAGTCTCACAACCCCCTCAGTACAGTCTGGAAAATTGGCAGGTACAGAAATGTTATAAGCTTCAAACATTGCCATCTAATTTGCTTTTCTGTAACTATGAGATACAATAAAACCCCTTTAAATCAGACACTTAAGTCCAAATCTGTTTTATATAGCTAAATTGGGAATCTGGAGAAACAAACTATTTTTAATAACAGTAGAAGAAATCCATTTCCTGTTACTGTCATATGGACAATAAGAAATTCCAACAAATGGAGCTTAGATTTTCAGGTAATTTGTGTGTGTGTGTTTGTGTGTGTGATTTGGATTTTTAAAGTAGCTTTAACAATTTTTCAGTCATATTGCTACAATGTCAACTGTGTGGCACCTTATTTATTGATGTCTAGCACTGGGGCATCATGCTGCAGAAATGTAGCAACATGTCTCACCCAGTCACATTAAACTAACACAAGGCCGAACAGGCCTCACACTAACCTCTTAATGATGAGCGCCAAGCAAGGCAGCTGCTAGTATCATTTTTTAAAGTCCTTGGTATGACTCGTCCAGGGTTCAAACCAGCGACCTCCATCACCTAAGGCAAACGTTCTAACCACTAAGGCCACTGAAGCAGTGTGATAAATGTAAACAAGCCATTAATCGTTATTATGAATGCCCTAAATGATCTCACTGTTTAAACAATTTGCATGACTTTCAAGTAAAGGTCACAACTTGTTCAACCCATCTGTGTGTAAATGATATAAAAGCATGGATAAAGTAAATGAACTATACATACCTTAAACTTACCTAAACTACTCATGCTAACAAGAGATCTAAAACTCTTGAAAAGAAGAACACTGCCTAAGACTATTTGATATTTCATGGATCTATACAACCTTTACATGGTAACATTTAGACAGGATATATCCAGTAGTATACCTGGCAATGTTTGATGCTGCATGAACAGTGTTCTGTAGCGTCATGGCTGCTACCTTGCTCATCCCTTTACCATCTACCCCAAGGTCATACACCTAAAAGCAGAACATTGTATGAAAAGATGGGACCATATGCATACATTACAGATCAACAATCTTAAATTTTACTTCTGGCTCACATAAAATTTAAGTTTAGACTTTTGACATTTGATTGGTTCCATCCAAAAAGGACTATGATTTTATCCGATTCAACTGTTGTAATTCAGGCTACAATTTTAGTCCATCCTTAAAGTTCTGTGGGTTTAATCCAGGCCATGATCAGCACAAAATACAGTAAAATACTGATTAACCAGATCCACTGGAAGACATGGACTCTGTCCACATAATTGGTTGTTCAGACCAATTACAAATTTATAAAGAACTGTGTATCCAGGAGACAGTGGTCTGATTGAATGACAATAAAAAAGACCAACGGTGGTATGGTCTGATAGTTAGGAACATTCTTTGTCATAATTTTGCATCCTTTGAAGCACAGACTTACACATCTAAATATCAACATGTGTGACTCTACAAGCAAATCAGAAAATGCCCTAAATGCAAACCCTAAAACTGAGAAACTGAGCTGAATTCAAGCTAAGTCCAATGAAGCATGAAATATGTCACTGTTGGATGTACTCTCATCATGACATTACATACCAAATCATGTGATTTCATGGGCAATAGTGCCTGACAAAATGATCTAAACTTAAAGGTTAAACAAAATCACTGCACCACAGGCCAGGCATATACTTTTCACTAACGTAAACAGTACTCCCCATAACACATATAAATACAAACTTGTGCAATTCTGCATATAATGCTGTTCAAGAAAATGACCTAATTACAAATACCAATACAGAGAAACTGAGTTCAACCGAATGGTAACCATAAATCATTGAGCTATGAAATGTAAGTCACAGTAACCTAATTTTGACTGCTGGTTGTAGTAACCCCATGTTACACTAAAGGCAATAGTGTGTGAGAAAATGACCAAAACACAAACCTTAACTGAAGCATTTACATCAAAAGGAAGGACAGAGACTTATGAGCATGTAATCATCAATCCAAGCTGGAACTGACTTTCAGTCTAACAAAAAGCTCAGAGAAGTGGCCTGTATAATCATCGTGAAAAGCCTGCACCCTACCTTACCCCCCACACTATCCCCCTCTAGGTTTTCAAGTTAACAATATGGGAAAAGGGGAATAATTAGGCAAACATCCATGCACCTACTAATGCCCAAATAAAACAATGGGATCACATCCTCCGTGTACCCACTTATGCCTATATAAACAGGATCACATCATCCATACACCCACTAATGTCCAAATAAATAAACAGGGTATCATCCTCCATGCACAAAGTAAATCAGGATCACATCATCCATGCACACAGTAATACTTAAATAAACCTATTTACATCCTCTCTGCACCTGCTATTGCTGATATAAAAGACAAAATTACATCCTCCATGCACTCACTAATGCCCATATAAATAGACAGGATCACATATTCCATGCACCCACTAATGCGGAAATAAAAAGATAGGACCACATCTTTCACACCCACTAATATCCACATAGATAAACAGGATTACATCATCTTCCATGTACCTACCAATGCCCATATAAATAGACAGGATCACATCTTCCATACACTCACTAATGTCCATATACATAGACAGGATCACATATTCCATACACTCACTAATGCCCATATAAAAAGACAGGATCACATCTTCCATACACTCACTAATGTCCATATAAATAGACAGGATCACATCTTCCATACACTCAATAATGCCCATTTAAATAGACAGGATCACATCTTCCATACTCTCACTAATGCACATATAAACAGACAGGATCACATCTTCCATACACTCAATAATGCCAATATAAATAGACAGGATCACATCTTCCATACACTCACTAATGCCCATATAAATAGACTGGATCACATCTTCCATACACCCACTAATGCCAATATAAAAAGACAGGATCACATCTTCCATACACTCACTAATGACCATATAAAAAGACAGGATCACATCTTCCATACACTCAATAATGCCCATATAAATAGACTGGATCACATCTTCCATACACCCACTAATGCCAATATAAAAAGACAGGATCACATCTTCCATACACTCACTAATGCCCATATAAATAGACTGGATCACATCTTCCATACACTCACTAATGACCATATAAAAAGACAGGATCACATCTTCCATACACTCAATAATGCCAATGTAAAAAGACAGGATCACATCTTCCATATACTCAATAATGCCAATATAAATAGACAGGATCACATATTCCATACACTCACTAATGCCAATATAATCAGACAGGAACACATCTTCCATACACTCACTAATACCAATGTAAAAAGACAGGATCACATCTTCCATACACCCACTAATGCCAGTATAAAAAGACAGGATCACATCTTCCATACACTCACTAATGACCATATAAATGGACAGGATCACATCTTCCATACACTCACTAATGCTAATATAAAACGACAGGATCACATCTTCCATACACTCACTAATGCCAATATAAACAGACAGGATCACATCTTCCATACACTCACTAATACCAATGTAAAAAGACAGGATCACATCTTCCATACACTCACTAATGACCATATAAAAAGACAGGATCACATCTTCCATACACTCACTAATGCCCATATAAATAGACTGGATCACATCTTCCATACACTCACTAATGCCAATATAAAAAGACAGGATCACATCTTCCATACACTCACTAATGCCAATATAATCAGATAGGAACACATCTTCCATACACTCACTAATACCAATGTAAAAAGACAGGATCACATCTTCCATACACCCACTAATGCCAGTATAAAAAGACAGGATCACATCTTCCATACACCCACTAATGCCAATATAAAAAGACAGGATCACATCTTCCATACACTCACTAATGCCCATATAAATAGACTGGATCACTTCTTCCATACACTCAATAATGCCAATATAAAAAAACAGGATCACATCTTCCATACACTCACTAATATCAATATAAAAAGACAGGATCACATCTTCCATACACTCACTAATGCCAATATAAATAGACAGGATCACATCTTCCATACACTCACTAATGCCCATATAAATAGACTGGATCACATCTTCCATACACTCACTAATGCCAATATAAACAGACAGGATCACATCTTCCATACACTCACTAATGCCAATATAAAAAGACAGGATCACATCTTCCATACACTCACTAATGCCAATATAAATAGACAGGATCACATCTTCCATACACTCACTAATGCCAATATAAATAGACAGGATCACATCTTCCATACACTCACTAATGCCCATATAAATACAGTGGTACCTCGGGTTACGAACGCCTCAGGTCACGAACAATTCGGGTTATGAACAACAACTTCGAAAATTTTTTGTCTCGGGTAACGAACAATGCCTCGGGTTACGAACGAAGGCGAGAGAGAGAGAGAGAGAGCAAGGTTTAACGTTGGAGACAAATGATCGCATACAGTACACACGAAGGCCACGCAGTACTAACATTGCTTAGCGCTAGCCTAGTAGCCTAGTTTTGCACAGATGAGCTTGTGGATCTTCAGAATGAACAGCTAAAGACATTAAAGGAGGAGCAGTCATCCGATGATGAGGAGCCAGTGACCGTTTCAACTGCCAGGATTAAAGAAATTTGCAGCAAGTGGGCATTGTGAACCATCATCCAAACAAACTTGTTGCTAACAGGGCAGTAAACCTGATGAATGATAATGCGATGGCCCACTTCAGAAAGATTCTCCAGCAAAGGAAGCGACAAATTTCCCTTGATAGTTTCTTGGTGCAGAAAGATTCCCAGTTGGCTGCCAAGAAACAGCGACACGAAACTCCTGAAACTAATGATTCAGAATAGCAAACAAAGTGACAAATTTCCCATGATTGTTTTCTTGGTAAGAAAGATGGACTAAATCTTTTTTTATTTTACATTTAATTTATTTGGTTGTTTTCTTTCTCTTTATTTAATACGTGAAGTACACGTATTCTTTGTGTTTTGTCAGGTAAACGACCGGACGTTAATAAAGAAGAACAATTCTTTCATCTTGAAACGGATTGTCTCTATTTCAATGATTTCAATGTTTCGGGTTACGAATGTTTCGGGTTACGAACCGAGTTCTGGAACGAATTAAGTTCGTAACCCGAGGTACCACTGTAGACAGGATCACATCTTCCATACACTCACTAATGACCATATAAAAAGACAGGATCACATCTTCCACACACTCACTAATGCCAATATAAAAAGACAGAATCACATCTTCAAAATAATTTTCTTCAAAAAAAGCAAACACACAACACCAAGCTTACCTGAATTGTTCCTTTCTCTGATCTCGTGTACAAAATATTTCTGGATTCATCCACAGTAATTTGAACTAAGGAATCTAAAAGAAAAGCATTTGAAAAGATGTTTACTGACTGAAACTCTGCATCAGTTTATATAAACACATAGAAATTAAGTTTTCCCTTAATTTTCACTACAATTTATAAACATATATTTCTTGGTTGAACTGCTCCAGAGGAATCCCCATCATGAAACAACCTATGCTGCATCAATGGAAGTGGACTACATATAAAAATGGATTTTTAGAACTGTCAGCTACCAATCTTGCATATTTTTTTAATTTTTACAACAAGAACAACAACAATAATAATATGAAACTAATAAAAACAACTTGTGATAATACAAGGCATACTACTGATAACCAGATACACATTTAAAGTCTTGATGATAAATAACATGCACTCTTTCGATTCAGGGAGAAACACCAAAACTATATAGATTATAATGAAAATTTTTTAAAATTTAAATATGAAAGAATGCCATATTTATTGTGCAGTTATGTATATCTACCAGATCAAATACTGCAGTAATAAAACTTTGCAAAACTTAGAGAATATTTTTTAAATGTGGAAAATCTGGATCATCATCATCACAATATTTACTGATTCATATTGTTATTGCTTTGTCATTTGCCAAGATTCTGGCAAAATTTTAAGGGGGTAGGAAAGGGAAAAAGCAATGGGGGAACTTAATACAATGAACATTTTTCCATAAAAACGTTCTATTTTTACAAAGTTTATATGTTAATTATTAAGAGTGTGGTCAGTTGGTTGGCACTGATGGTTGACTTTATGCAGCACTAATTGATCTTAATGACTATTGGCTTGGTTGTGTCAAACATCTCAATGGAATTCCCAATCAGGAATTTCTTTTTTAAGCTTCTTGTTATAGCTTAACAGCAAAAAGTAACACATATCCTACTTTCATGTACTTTTGAAACTAAGGGCAAAAATCAGAAACTCAAATGCCTTTAACAACTTCACACAAATATCTGCTATTTGATAATACAGACATGCTGCCAGGACTTTATCTAAAGATAGAGTTCCCCTTCACCAACAAAACAAGTGGGGAATAGAAAAAAAAAAAGAGAGGGAAGGAGGAAACAAACATAATTCAATATATAACAAACACCCCCAATATCTGTCTTTCTCTCTTCCAAGCCCACTCTGTTAAAGTGCTATTGAAAGCAAAATCTTTACAATATGTTGCCTGTAGTTGTATAAGCATTAGTCTGTTGAAAGTTTCTAAGCTGAATCTGTTCCTTATTCATGTATGAATATTATTCCTTATCCTTGTATGAAAAACCTTTCACAGTCCGCTGTCTAAAGAGGAATATGCAAAACTAGCTTAGCCAGCTTGAACAAGTAAGGAAAATGTTCTTTATGGTTGTTACGTACAATTTTCCACAGCTTTTTGGTATTGTCTTATAGATATATTTCTGCTCCAAAATCAGATTTTTCACTAAAGTGAGCTTTGTCAGTGTCACTTTCTTCAATCACTGCTCTGCAGACTACCGTGCCAGATTTCTTTTCTGTACCATAATGCTGTATTCGAGTTTGAAGCCCATCAGTGACATAGTCTTGCTCATTCAGAGGTAATTTGATCAAATGAATATTCTTATTATTCTATTTAAGTATCAATTAAATTCTTATTTATTCAATTTATCTTATCCTTCATAAGGCGAAATAGATTTTGTAGTACAAGATACAGCAGGGCTAAACTGTTTGAGACTGTATTTTAAATAGGCTTGGCATTCTGCCTTTTCAACATTTTGAAATATCACTGAAAGGGTTGTTGACCAGTATGCCATCTGTTTATATATATATATATATATATATATATATATATATATATATATATATATATATATATATATATATATATATATATATATATATATATCTACACATACATATATATACATATATATATATATATATATATATATATATATATATATATATATATATATATATATATATATATATATATATATACATATATACATACACTATAAAATTTAAAAAATCAATGCCATAATTGCTATCATCAGCCAATATTTTCCAAATGAAATCATCTTTAGATGAACCACGATGGGAGTCAGCTATTTTGGGTTTTCTAGGTTACCTGTCCTTTAAACAAGCATTTCTCAAACTTCCCTGATATAAGGTTAAAATTACAACAGAATGCTTGTTCCAGGGCCCAATGTGCTAAATAAATTTTATTTAACAACCATTTCTGTCAAGCAAGAAAACACAGATTTGCAAATAGTTGCCTACTGGAAAAGACCGAGTGTGCAACAAGTGCTGCAAGACTTCTACTGGCAACATCACAAGCAACTGAATGGTTAACAGTTCAGTGAATATTGGATACTGCAACTCATTTTTATATGCACTAATTTATGGGAGTTCTAATGTTTCACTGCTCTCAAAGTGCAGACATTTTTACAAATACTGCCTATTTCAATCACTTCTATGCACTGGCAGTATATCTGGCAATATTACCCAACACATGCAAAAATATTCTGAAGTTACACAGATTAGTGCATAACAGGCCTCTTTGCAGATCTCATATATTGTCCTCTGATATGTATGCTAGGTGGTGCATGCATAATGCAAACATGACAACCCCAAGAATGGTGTAAGCATAAGTATTGCTAATATGAAAAAGCAACCTCTTCGCATAAAGTGTCATCTATATTATATGCCATAATTACAGTACACTGTATGAAAAATTTACTTTTGCTAGTAACGTGATTCGGCAACTAGTCAAATTTCTTGTCACAAATGGGCAAAATCCATGTGATTAGAACCAGAATACAAAATATATTGGCAAATTATTTATATTCAGCACTCACTTTAACTAATCTACATGTGTAACTTTGCTGAATGATCATAAAATCTTCAATCGGTAAGATGATCATGTGCTCAGTCGGAGTGGTGTATTATGTTACTCACATTCTTCTTTTAAAGTTCATACAGCAGTTTTTTTTTCTCCCCATTTTTGATCTGACATCTTTTGGAAGTTTGAAAAGATCCATCTGCTCTAACATTTTCAGTCAGATATGAAATGGACAGTTTGTAAACTACAAAATTCAATTCTATGCCAGACTGACGTGAGCAATCGTCAACCATGTCACATGTCACACTAAGATTGCATAACGCTATCTTTACTGAACACAGCCCAGGTAACTATAGTTATGTTGATTATCACTGATTGACAGTTTTGATAGTAATTTCAATTGACAGCAGGTAAGAAAACTGAACGACAGTAACTGTTCATCTGTTTCTGCTATTTTTATCATTGACAAAAACAATCTTGTTTTAACAGGTCTTTCCAGGAAACCCAATTAGTCAAGTATTGTTTTTTTGTTCTGAACATTTTTGTGAGAGAGGGAGACATGAGACCTAACAAATAGAGTACCAATAATGCAGTTTCAAAAGATACTATGCGAAAACTGTGAAATGAATTTGTTTACTGTTGACAAACAAAAAACAGAAACCTGCTAATTTCCAGTTTGATGTCATACATAACTTACCATCCTCACTGAATGAGAAATTGAGGAAAGATGGGACTAGGAATGAGAGGCTACTAGTAGAGTGATTGATTTTTTTGCATTTTCTGCCAAACCAGCCATCTTCAGCCTGAAAAAGGATGAGCAGAACATTACAAGATTGAAGTCTGACTTATTTTTCGATACAAAAACTACTCTGTTATTAACTGATTCAAATGCAGAGTTACAGAGAGACATTATGTCATTTGATCGATAGGCAATCCTGAAAACATATTGTATTTAATATAAAAAAATCCAAATGTTTCCACTAGAATTTATTTAAATTCGATGACACATGTATAAGTCATATATGTTCTTTACATTGTTTCACACAGACAAATTGTTGAGGGAATACAATATGTATTTTGAATCACTGAAAATCTACTCTATCATATCTAGCAAGGATAATCAAGTGTCTGCAGAATACAGTGTCTCATCCATGTACCTGTCACTATAATCCCTGTATCTGCCTTTGTAGACTTTAATATTGTCATTAGGATGCAACAAGCAGGCAATAATCAATAACTCCTAGAATATAGCATATAAACTTAAAGATACAGTAAGGGCTGTTCAAGTAAAACATACCTGGGTCCCAGGGAAGGCACTTTTAATGTGGAATACTCACCCATCTGATCCAATTTAGAATTTTCTTACCATTTTAATATGAACTCTGTGAAATTAAGGTACCCTGGCATATATTTTTTTAAAACTGCCTTCCCTGGGTACCATGTATGTTTAAATGGAACACTCATAATCTTATCACAAAGTTTCAGCTGAATACATCGAATGATGTTTTAAAAATTGTATACAAAACTTTTTGAACTTTTACAGCAATGAAGGATGCTTTTTGCTCAAACAGGCATTATAGGGAGCTCTCCAGTGTGCATAAACCATAGACCCATGCTAATATCCAGGCTTCAGGTGAATGCAAAAAAAACGTGATGATGTTTATCTTGACAAGTAGCATAAGCCAGGCTTGACAGGAATGCCTTGCATAAAATGACTTTAGCTTATTAACCCAAGGTTGCTATAAGTGATGTAGAAGATATGTGACTTTAAAAACTTGAACATTATTGATGCCACCAACATTAATGTCAGAAAAGTGATTTCTTTTTCTCACAATGATAGCACTTCCTAAACCAGAACAGCATGAACACAGAAAAGTGACTGCTTTATATACCAGAACTACATGAACAAAGAATGACTGCCATGCTACCCTATATTCTGTAAAAGTAATTGACTTTAGTAAAATAACTGAAGCAAAGTCAATGAATCATAAAATACAAGTCAAAATGGCCAAATTTTAATAGGTAGTACACAAGAAACTGACTTTAAAATTTTTTAAGTCAGGGTAACATAAAAAATTGGTTACATTGACATACTTTTTGGTGAAGTGTTGCACTCATCATGAGACACAAACACAAAAAGTTGTATGACACACCCCTACTGCACCAAAAAGTATGTTAGCAACTGACCTAAGCAAAAAACTGGATGGATTGGAGAATAATGGTAACACCATATATTCTTTCAAAATTAATGTAGGGCATAAATAATAAAGTTTAATATCTAATTAATATACAAATATTGTTATAACAAGCAAATATTAGAATGCTGAACAAGAAATTCAGTGAAATCCGAAATGTTCCTCCAGTTCCCTGCCAAAGAGTATGTATGTATGTATGTATGTATGTATGTTGTTGAAGGGTTTAACGCCATTTTTCAGCACACGATAGGTTATACATGGCAGCCAGTATTAATGGTGGAGGAAGAACCCGGGAAATCCACGGAAAGAACCACTGACCCTTGAGAAGCTACTGGCAAGCTTTCTCACATTTCCACACTGGTTGAATCCGAGACTCAATGCCACGCAGACAGAGGTGAGATGGCAGTGATCCGTAACGGAGAGCGCTTTAGACCACTCAGCTACTCAGGGCCCCCATGTATGTATTTATGTATGTAGCAGTGTTTTACAACACAGCACAATACTGGCTATATGTTTGACAACTAAAAGTTATGTTCGAGAAAAAAATTTAAACTTTTTTCTAATAAAAGAGGTTTTCCAATAATACTTACCCAATCATAATGCCTAGGAGAAATACTACCTTGTAAATCCATTCCTCTCAGGCCAAAATTGTCAGTTAAGAAGCTAAAAGTTACGTACTCACTTGAGTGGAAGTTAATGGGATCTCCCCAGGACTGGTACCATATCCTGTGAATACTTCACTTACTACTGGAGTGGAGTGCACAATCTCCAAATGGATGTAACTCCTGGAAGGCTGGGAGGGTGAATGTGTATTATGACCAACTAAGTATTATTGAAGAAATATATCTTATTAGAAAAAATTGGTTTCTTCTTCAAACACATTACCCAATCATAATACCTTGGGAGAATAGGTAAGAAGTGGTGGCAGTTACATATCCTTATACAGGAGTGACCATCACCAGTCCCCCATGGTATGAAAGACACCTTCTAGACAAATAACCCAGCTGGAGGATTAAGTCCAAAAGCAAGGATATACAACTTCGGAAAGGGAAAATTTCCCTCCTGCAAATCCAGCAGAACTCTTGAAGCCATGTCCCTAGGATAGCTGCTGAACCACCCGGGAAGGTAACATGCTGCATTGAAGTGATAGGCTCTCCCAGGTCAATCTGAACCTTCTGTGAAAAATTGTCTCAAAGGTTAAAGCTGGAGAAAACTCACTCTGACCTCCATCCCACAGCTTGTTGTGGTAGGGTTTAATGCCATTTTTTGGCAAAAGATAGGCTATACATGGCAGCCAGTATAAATGGAGGAAGAAGAGCCAGGGAAAACCCCGGAAAGAACCATCGACCTACGAGAAGCTACTGGCAAATTTTCTCACATACCTACATTGAGAGAAGCCAAGACTTGAACCCACACAGACAGAGATGAGATGGCAATGATCCATAACAGTGAGCACTTCAGACCACTCAGCCCCACACACACACACAGCTTGTAAAATGTCAGCTAGAGAACAGTACCAATCAAATACAATGCTTCTTGTGACTGCCCTAACTTCATTAGCCTAGATGTGTAGCATGCTCATTTAATTCTGGGTTAATTTCTAACATGTGGAGGGGATAACCCATTTTATCCAAGAAGGGAGTGTCTATGTTGATATGTCATCCATTTCATCTTTGAGAGGTAAGAAGAGACAGGAATTCTATCAATGCACTGGCTCGAATTTTTTCAGGTACCATTTCTCTGGATCCTGTAGATGACCTTGTGATGAAGTGTCCAGAGTAGACAGTGGTACACCACAGTAGTCTGATTCCACATGAGCAGGAGCCTGTTCTTGGCAAATAAAGCAGGTGCCATCATCAATGACAATGACCCATCCTATCAGAAATGAAAGTAGTTCAGGTCAACTGATAAAGCATGTATCTTGCTGATTCTGCATGCTATCTCTAGTGCAAGTAAGAAGCAGGTCTTGTATGAGAAGTCAACCAGTGAAGCCCTTGAGAGCTGTTCCAACAGTGTCTTATTCAGTCAGGTTAACACCCATGATAGATTTCACTCTGGGCACAATGTCAATGCATATGGATGTATGATGCTGAAATTTAACAGCAGGTGTGGCCGAGTGGTCTAAAGCGCTCACCGTTACGGATCACTGCCATCTCACCGCTATCTGCGTCGGTTCGAGTCTTGGATTCGGCTAATGTGGTTACGTGAGAAAGCTTGCCAGTAGCTTCTCGTGGGTCGGTGGTTCTTTCCGGGTTCTTCCTCCACCATTAATACTGGCCGCCATGTATAGCCTATCTTGTGCTGAAAAATGGCGTTAAACCCTACAACAACAACAACAAATTGGACAGGTCTTGTTAGTCTGATATCACATCATCCATGATGAAGCAGTGTGCTAAAAGACATGGAACAAATTCTTTAATCATGATTTGTGATAACTGTTTCTTGTCAAAGAGCCAAAGCAGGAAGTTAGCTATCTGAGGTAACGATACGTTCAGCGGTGCAATGTGTTTACACTCATACCATTGAGCAAAATTTCTCCATTTCCCTCATACAAATAAAAGTGGAGGGTCTTCTCATTCGAGCTATTCTCTCCACCACATGATGAGAGAACTGTTTGTTCTTGAGGGCTTGATTAATAAGATCCAGACATGCAGTCTCTACAAATCTGGATTGGGATGGAACATCTGCTATCATGGTTGCTTGAGCAGATGAGCAAATATCTCTTTTCCTGGGGAATTCCATCCCTAGATAAGGTCCAAGATTTTTCCCATCTTAGTGGATCAATCAGGACATTGACTGTCCAGGCAATCAAATCTAGAGCTAGTGAGACAAAGGATGTTAGTTTTGCATTACCCTTGCTGCCAATAGATCCACCAGTGTTCGATACCAGTGGGCAAATAAGCGAATGAAAATGAAGTAATGAAGTTACCATTCTGCTTGTATTAGCTGATTCTTCTAAGACAGTGAGTCTAGTAATCAATACAGTCAGTTTGGAATAAGATGAACTTGTCCACTGATTTATCGTAGAAGATGCCAGCTTAGACATTCCCAAAGAAAACACAAAGACCTTGGACTTCCCCTATGCTTTTTGAGATAATCCACCACAGTGGACTTGTCTGGCAGACTGAAAATGCCCTTTCCATTTAGTTTCTCTTACCACAATGAAATGCGTTCCATATGCCTTTCATCTCTAAGATACTGATATGCAGTATCTGATAAGGAATCCATATTACCACCTTTCTGGAACAATGGAAGGATATGTGCACCTTAACCAATTGTGCTCACATCCACACAAACCATCAAGTAATGTTCTCCAATTTCCTGAGATATGACCTTGTATGCTAAGTTTGTTCTCAGGCTAAGAGATGGTTCTTCAGAACTGAGGCCCCTGTCGAAATGACTTCAGTGTACATCCCTGCTGAAGACACTGCTCAAGAGGAATCATCGGCTTGAAATATGATCCTTGCAAGAACCTAACTTTGAAAGGATCAGCACTAAGATAATACTGTTGACAGCCTGACATGCGTACAGTACTGGGTAGACACCAAGTGATTCTGATGAGGAAGCCCAAATTACGGTGCAGGGAAGAGATACAGGATGCATTCAGAGCTCTCACTGGATCCCAAAGATGAAAAGCAAAAAAAACTGGAAAATGGAGATCTTCTAGAATACTTATTTGTGAATTGTGTGGCCTCCCTGTCTGCAGAGAATGCTGCTCTGCACATGCATAACAAAAGTATTCATAGGATTTGGCACTAATCACTGCATCAAGGGGAGACTGCTAACTGCCACCTATGTGGGCAGGTAACTTTTAGCTTCTTAGCTACAACATTTAACCTGGGAGGGCTGGATTTGCAAGGTAGTAGTAGTTCTCCTAAGGTGTTATCATCAGGTCTTGTATTTGAAGAAATGAATTGCAGAAATGTTTATGAAGATAAAACTATTCAATTAAATATCAATATTACGAACAAGATGATAAAATATAAAATACAAAGATGTTAAAATTCTATAATGTCAAATAAGAAAAGCTCAAACCTAAAACGATGTTCAGGTTCCATGACCTTGATAAAATCTAGTATAATTGGTTTGTCAAGAAATTATGATTGCAAATGTTATGAATTGTACGCAAAGTCCTTGGATTAAATAAAGCTAATTTCCCATAAATAAAAATCTTCTGTACAAGTAAATATAGCTGACCTTCTGAAGCTTAATAGCACTTACAAAAAATCATTTTGAAAATAAACCAATATTATGACTATAATTTTCATACATGTTTTAGGAAGAAAAAAACACACAAGATTTTCACATTTTTTACTGCTGCTGTTATGCTGTGCCATCCTTTTGCAGACTGGTTCTTTTACTTAAATACTATTAACAAATTTACAATCTAAAGACTAACTCTAACAGAGGTTGATAAACCAGTCTTTGAAATCTTATACAACAATCATACAGCTGTTAGTAATGTGAAAATTATGTTTACTCCTCAAAGTAGTAAACACATGCAAAAAGAAGCATGTTTAAATCATTGGTGGCACAATAAAATTTATATATAAATCGTAAAGTCCATACTACAAGACATTCAGCAGTTTATAATGGTGATTTTGATATTCATGTAAATAACTGCCTACCTGATAGGCAAGCTCATACAGACAGCCATCCTTCCCTGTCATGAAGATTCTCCCAGAGTCTGTACCCACAATGCTAGTTATATAGGTGTTGTCAGTTGGGATGGAAAATAATGGGTCTGGGAGTAAATGCATCTCTTCATACTCATTACCTACAAACAGTAAAGAAACCTCATTTGCATTTGCAATATTCAGATCTAAATGCCTCAATGGCATACTACACACACACACACAACACACACTGTTAGCCAGGATAAAATTTCAGACAATTCTACAAGGAAACTGAATTTTCTAAAATAGTTTTTAAAGCAGAGATTGCAAGAAGCAAATTCACTCACTTATTAATCTGTGAAGATTTTATGTCATGAATATACAGTGCATATACCCATGTCAAGAAAATTGAATTATGCTCAAATATTATAACTGACAGTAAATTGAATATATTCCATCCATAGAATTCCAGCTGTCAGCGTTCTGCACATCACTACACATTGCAATATGTATAGTATGAGTTCACAATATATATCAGTTTTATATTTTGCTGTGGCTTTGAGGCAGATCTATGAAACTGTATAATGGTGCAGTAAGAACATAATTTGTTTGTATTTCAAGATGTCTGAGAAGTTTTTACTGCTACACTATGCAGTATATCCAAGATGTAATTGGTAATTGCATCTATATATGTTACACTGTTTCATGGCAAAACATAATTTTAATCTAGCCGCCACCTTTCATTAGCCGAATCCTTCCCTGATTGACATGATCACGTTCTCAGCATCTCATTTCTGCCCTATATCATATAAAAAATGCTACTGTTTTTGTTCTAAAAATTCAAATAACTACATATTTTTATTTGCTGGTCCCTCATGTGTTTTCTATTGCTGACATTTTGATATAAGTTCACACAGAATGCAAGTGTGGGTTCTTGGCATTACAGCGGCTTCCAGGTAGCATACTGTAGATGTTCAAGAATTGAGCATGGCACTGGAATGTGAGCCAGTGTCCAGATCAATCCTCTCAAATGCAGCCTTTGGTTTAGCTGACCTGCCAACCCAAACAAGACCTTCACAGTAAGGCAGTCAATTTTTTTCCAGTAAGTTGGGCCAGTTTTCAGTAAGATTTAACAAAATATCATCTACTGCTATTATCAAGCTGGAAAACATACATTTAAAGATCCAAATGTATGATTCAAAAATATGTACTGACTGTAAACATCGTCTTCAACTCAAAAGTTCGTAAAGTGTACTTTAACCTTAATTACCATCAACTGCAGTTCCAAAACATACATAAGCTCAATGGCTTCTTGTTACCTCTGAACCTGATTCTTTTTTTAAAAAAGCAGTGGCAAAGGCAATCATCTTTCAGGCCTTTACTCAAATTAAAATAAACTGTCCGTAAACATAATTGTTGCCCTTTGAGCTTTTTCCCCCCAAGAATCTGAATGCTCCATTTTATTCTTCTGTACTATTCAAACTTTTACGAGATTTATTGTTCCTTTCATCCTCACCGCTCGCTTGTTAGATGTCATTAAAAAAACAAAAACAATAGTTTGATCATACATTCTGCATCACAAAATGTGTACAGTTTAATGTGACTGAGGTACTCCAATAGAGTCAGTCTGGTTCCCTGACCAATTCAACTAAACAAAATATATAACCTGGATCTGAATTAAACATGGACAAGCCAGTATCTGGATTTTACCACAAACAATTGTATTTCTGTAATTTGTGGTTTGTTCAGTAAGTCCATATTTTAAGTGTAACTTACATATGCCTTACTGCAAAATCATAAGGATTGGCAGGTCTGGTTTAAGTGTACTGAACAGAACCAGATTCAGATGAAGCACCAGTGTGCCTATGATACTGAGTGTAATTAAGTCACATTCCCATACATGGTAAGTGTAGTTCTTGAATTAAGCAATCATCAATGATTTGTAACAAATATAAACTTTCACTATTCAGAACTGAGAGGAATAGTAATTGTAACAAAAAATGATGGTCAAAAAGATTAAACTTAACACTGCCAGACTGTAAAATGATTCCATCTTTAAGAGTCAATTGTTCTGTACTGATCTTGTACAATTTTCATACTTAAACAATTATGTGTTCATATCTAAATTTCATCAGAAAGTTGAGATTATATCAAATCTATGCAAAATTAATAAATTTAACTTGTCATATAATTTGTACCATTAATTTGTCCAGTAAAACTAGCACCAAGCAGCACAATGTCAATAGGGGTGGCCAGACACAACAGAAACTTGATATATGGCTGGAATATCCCTGAAACAAAAAAATTATATATTAACACAAACTATAGTGGTAAGCAATTTCCTCACATAAATATACCCTCACTCACCTGCATTCTGCCCCGATTCCTTGATGGAGATAAGTCTATAGTAAAAACAATAAAAAGGGTACAACTCTTACGAAATTAGTGACTACAATGATTAGCAAGCAATTTACAAACATTTGGTATATATAGAACTCTAATTATTGTGCAGAAACCATTTTATTCCCTGTGAGAGTGACCTTCTTCTTTGATCTTTCCACCCAAAAAAAATCAATAGGGTTCTTCCTTACCCAAAGTGCAAGCCATTCCACATCCACAATTATCAAGTAACTGTAGATATTGGAATAGTCAAAATAGCTGAAAATATTTTTCTGGATGAATCATTGTAAAATGAAGATCACTGTCTCTGGTTCTAAGGGTGTTGCAGTAACACAGATGCATCTAATTATCAAGTTCCTTGATTGGAACATAAACAAAGGAAAGAATCAGAAACGATTTTGGTAGCTGAAAATTTTAAAGTGGGGTTTGGGGATCCTCAAGAGGCAGTACCCCTGATCCGGGGTCCAGGAAGCCAAAGACCCCAGGCCAAAAATGCATCTTACAATCATAAAAAACTGCTCCTGGTGCAACTTATGATCATAATATATAACAAAATACTCATTTGAAAAACTAACAAACTTAACAAAAAGTTTCAACTTGACTTGAATAATTTCACAATATCTATTGTCACGTGAATTGTTCTCCAATAATGTTGGTGCGTAAGTTATTTCATGTGCATGTCAGTGTTCACATCATAATTAAGTCACAAAAATTTCTCAATTTTTGCAGCAAACAGATTATACTTCTGTTTTTTCATAAAAAATCTGTAAAATAAACACTCAAGCACATCAACTATATACAAATAATCCCATACATTCACTTATTTTTTTCTCCAATGGACACAGCCTGTTGATATTCCAGTCGAGCTCTTTGCACGACTTTGGCAAAGATTTGTTTAGCCTTCCTTTTTGGGCTCAATTTGCAATTGTTTTTTTTCCTTCTCAATGAGAACCTTGTTCCTTTCAAGCTGGTGCTTGTATTGGCAACATGCAGTGCGCATATTCGGACAGACAGCTACATCTGTTCCCTCATACAAGAAATCTTTCTTCTTATAGTAATTAGCTGCACTTTTTCCAGACGCCTTCTGAGCTTCAATTTTTCATATGCAGCTTCCTTTGTTGGTGCCGTTCCCAACTCTTCCAACTGCAATTAACGTACAGCAGAAGTCATAAAATGTGTCCTCTAGTGTTCAGTTTTCTTATATACTGACCAACTAAATTTCTGTCGACTTTTCACTCCAGCCATTCCTATTTCCATAAATTTTTTAAACCTTTATCTAAACTTCTCGTGTCATGGTCTCTCTCAACAACTCAGGACGCCATTTTTTGCAAATTCGCTTCTTCTTTCTATTGCCATCAGTTTCAATTACACGAAGATTCATTGGATGAATTTAAACTTTTGACCAATCAAAATACTCTTTACGAGAGTCATGGGCTAACTAATATATGGAACAAATGCGTTACGAGGGTCACTGCAGAATGGGACCGAACAGACAATTTTTTTAAAAACTGGATCGGAGATGATAATAATAAAAAAAGGACTATATCAACAAAAATCAGATTTGTCAGGAGAAAAGCAGAATTCTGCTTTAAAACAGAGAAAAATCATGTTTGAAAGAATGCATATAAAATGACCAAAACTTATGTGGTCATGAGAAGTTAAGCTAGGCCAGCAAAGGGTGAAATATAGATCATCATGAACTTCCTTTGTTATGAAAGTGTGGTAGTAACAGAGATGCATATCATCAGCAATTTTACAATTCAGGCATGAACAGCGCCTGAGAAATCAACACAAAACTCAAAATTAACCTCAGTTAGTGAATGTAAAATATGGTTGTCACTGACCTACTGATGAAATGTGAGTAGTGCTCATAAAAATACATCCCCATGTACAAGTATATGTATATAGTATGCACAGCAAGTGTGGTCATGAGCTAAATGCACATCTTAACCTAAGCCAGGAAAATGTGAAATAAGATAGCATTGACCTTTTTAACATGGGTCTGGTACAAGAGATGTATACAGAATCAACCAGTTTAATAATTACAGCATGAACAACAGTGACCTTCTTCTGAGATGTGACTGGTACTCATTTAGATACATCCCTTCACCAACTTCCATGAATTTCTCTCTCTCTATATATATTCTCTCTGCTAAAAACCTATCTTGTCATGAGTTCGACACAAAAACTTAACCTAAGCTGGTAAAATGTGACTATGAAATGGAGGTCACACTGATATTCGTTTGTGGTAAAGGTAAGGTACTAACAAACCATCATCTAGGCTGTACATGACAGACAGTATTAATGGTGGAGGAAGAACCAGGGAAAACCCCGGAAAGAACCACCACCCCACGAGACGCTACTGGCAAGCTTTCTCACATAGCCACATTAGCCGAATCCGAGACTAGAACCCATGCAGACAGAAGTGAGATGGCAGTGATCCGTAATTGAGAGCACTTTAGACCACTCGGGGCTCTAATATAGGTCATAGTTACCTACTTTTGTGATGAGTGAAGTATTCATCAAGTTTTATGAATCTAGGTATAACAGTATATATACACAGTGAATAAAACCCAGCTGGTCAGGAGTTAAAACTAAAGCAAAGCCAGTTAAATGTAGGTCACAGTGACCTTCCTCTGTGGCAACGGTGTGATACTAAGAGATACATAAAATTCGTTACTCAAGATGCATACCCAGTTTCATGACTCCAGATGAGTGTGTGTGTGTGTATATATATATATATATATATATATATATATATATATATATATATATATATATATATCCAGTTGGTTTTGAGATAAACACAAAAACATAACCTAAGCCAGTAAAATGTGAAATCTAGGCCACAGTAAACTTCTGTGATATATGGATGTGCCAACTGGCACCCAACTCAGAGACCAGTCTTGTTTTTTATGGCACAGCAAAACTAGGAAAGTCATTTTACATCATTGCAAGTAAAATGGCTTGCTCAAGAAAACACTATAGTAGTCAATCAATGCCTGAAACAAAATGCAACACGTACAAGTCACATCTTCAGGTACTCTGTCTCTTTTCTATCTCTCCAAAATTAACCTGGTTAGTAATATGGGGATGGTATACTCACCAGGTTTGGGCTTAACAAGGGCAGCACAAAGAATAGTCTCATTCAGGCCATCAAAGTAAGCCAGATCTCCACTGAAAAAAACACAATAAACCATGGTAACAAAGTCAAACTTATCTTAAATGCCACTCATTTAAGTAATTACTTTCCTGAACCATCCAATTTTTCTAAGTTCTTTCCAGGATTTTTAAAATAAGATTTAAACCTCTATTAAGCAGCTACTTGTCTTAAGAAGATTTCATTTACTTTTCTGCATATGACTGATTGAAAGACAAAGTACAATGACTGACTGAAAAAGGATTCATTGTCAATTCATACAATGTACAATGGCTGATTTAAGGGATTCATTGTAGATTAAGTCTAGTTACAACTGATTTTAAGGGATTCATTGTAGATTCACAATCTAAGTACCATGACTGATAGAAAGGATTCATTATAGATTCATACAAAGCAACTGACTGATTGAAGGGACTCATTTTAGATTCATACGATGTACAATGATTTAAGGGATTCAATGCAGATTGATACAAAGGACAAGGGCTGACTGAAGGGATTCAGTGTCTATTCATACAAAGTACAATGACTGATTTATGGGATACAATGTTGATTCATACAAAGTACAATGACTGATTTAAGGGATTCATTGTAATATCATACAAAGTACAATGATTTAAGGGATTCAATTAAGGATTCATTGTAGAAGTACAAGATTTGTTCTGTAAACTTTTAAGATTCTTCAAAAAATTAGAGTTCTTAGTAAAAAATCTAAATGGATTAATATCCCAATATAAAAGATACAATTCCCATGTGACAATTTTATCCATTCTTACTGAACTACTGATGAAAAGACAAGGGTAATGCTATTTTTTTAAGCATGAATGGTTCAATATTTCTTCAAACATATCTATAACAAGAACTGAATGCTTCTATTTTTCTTCAAATATATAAATAACAAGAACTGTGTTTAAAGAAAAAATGATAATTTGTTGATAAATAAAAGAGCAAAACCCCATGACCATACAGGCCCCAACAAGGAATACTACCCAAGGTCTGGGACACTACAGAGTACTATCCAAGGACTGGGACACTACAGAAACGGAAGTATGTGTTGTTATATCTAGTCCCCAACAAGGAGTATTACCCAAGGACTGGGACACTAGAGAAAGGGAACTATATGTTTTTATGTATTCCAAATAGGGTGCTGAAAACTATACCAGAGCGAATTATCCTTTTGGGTTCACTGGCGAGGACATGATGCAAGAGCAGCATTGGTATACGGCAATAGGCAAGAATGTGATCATGTTATATTCCAAATATGCATTGAACTGGATAAGGCTCTGTAGAACTAATAATAATAACAATGCGTTCTTTTCCAAGGATCCCCAATTGGGCTAAAATTCTGATTTTGTTGGACACTGGTGTGGCATAAATATACATAGCTGCTAGGGAACACAAAATACTGACCCATCTTCATATTTCCACAAGAATATGTCACTATCAACAGAAAGCCAGGCTCTCTCAATTTCAGGAAATAATCCCATCTGACAGTTCAGCTGCATACCTGAGTATGTACTAAGGTCATTTTTGCCTGACACAGTGATCACTTTCACAATGATGTGCATGTCCATCTATCCACACCCTATATTAACCTCAATGATAAATATTTTTATTTTGCTTTTATACATGTCTTTCTAGATAAACAAAAGACAAGCATTGCAAAAGGTGGCCTCTTGTGTCTTTTGAGAAATATTTAAACAGTATTTTAAATTACATAACTTCACTAAGATAGAAGGACATCTCTTCCAGTATGGAAACAGAAATATTCATGACTAAATGAATTGGGGGTGGGGGACTAATTTTAATTATTTAACATTTACATGCTATTATTACTTTTTTCTCCTTTCTTTCACCCATTTCCTTAAACACTCTGACATTGTGTCTAATAATGGCTTTCAGTTACTAAACTTAAATTTATAGGTGTGAATCAATTTTTGAACTCTATAATAACTTCTAGTAGCCTCAAATCTGCACAGATGTACCAATTTACTGCAAGCCAGTGAAACTCTAGAAAGTGAGTGAAATCCAATCACTATGTTGTTAAAAGAGCTTCCAGGCTATAAACAAAGAAACTGATGAGAATTTATTTGCTATATCACAGTAAAATGTTACGGGATGGCATAATTTGCTTTTCATCAGTACAAGTCATCTATTTTCTGGAAATGTCGCATGATAGCCATTCAGTGTTATTACCAAAGTTTATACAACAGTTTTTCACATTCAAGAAAGTTTCTTTTAAGTTTTAATAAAGTATGAGGAATATTATGTGCATTTTAATGCCATATAACTTACAAATTAAGTATTATGTGTATTTAATACCATAAAACTTCCGAAGTGAGTATTACGTGTCTTGTAATACTACATAACTTACACAGCATTAGGTTTATTTTAATACTATAAAAACACAAAATGAGTAAAACACCAGTTGTTGATGAACCTATTTAGCCTATGTGTATTTCAGTGAACAAAGGATACGACCAAACTGCTCTATCAGCTCTGCTGGGAGGGGTACTCGCTTAATTTTGCCAACTTCTGATAGGTTTTCAAGACCAAGACCAGTCTCCAACAAGCTGGGGTAATGAAAATCCTGCAGGCCACTAACACTGGGCTGGTCTATAAGTGTAAAAAACATTAAATAAAAATATACACAACATGACAAAAATATATACAACATGAGACAAAGTATACCATCTTTAGCCTGTGATTTTAGACATGAAAGACAAAGAAAATAATTCCCAACTAAACTGACTGAAACAGTGTTGGGATGGGAATGGAGTAAGACTGAACACTATCTTTGTTTCTGCGGCTGGCCAATTAACAACTAAGTCTGGACTGAAGGTACAATGAAATCCAAATCTGTCAAGTGTATATCTATGCTTCTGACATCTTTTGTGTAAATGCTGTTGTTTCCACATAAGGAAAATGCCTACAAAAAAATTGCAGTTTCCAGTTTAAATTTCAGAACTGCAGAATGAGATTGATAGTCTAAAATGATGAACTGTCAGACCATGAAATATAATAACCAGAAATCAGCTCCATTCTCTTTTGATGCTAATCATTAAGCATAGCATGAATCTTAGATCATCAGCTGAATTTAATGGTGTGTCTCATATTTTCTGTTTCTCAGCTAAAAGATATATATATAAACTAGAACAGATATAACAACTGCTCAAACGTGTACACTTAGCATGTTTTTTCTTCTTTTTTTTTAATTACAACAATTACATCTCATAATTGCATATTCTGCATGATCATTTCACTCTACCAATCTATTTTTAAAGTGTGACAAGCAAAAGAAATATTCCAACTCAGCACATTATGACATACTTATTGCTGGAACTCGAAGAAGCTCCGACAGATCAAGCTGGTTTCTGTCCTCCTGTAGAAACTTTTCTACCAAGCGGCAAGTCTCCTCCAGTCTTTCCGCTGTATGAGGAAGCTGTGCACCACTTGGAATGATGAATGTCGCCATCCTAGAGCGAAGAAAATGAAGCTTTCATAAGAAAGGGCCAAAAATTTATGAGCTGTTCCAGGTATAAAGGTCCTTGAAAAGAAAAGTATATTTAGTAGGTGCTGGTTTCTAAAAGATTATGACCTGATAAAGGATTAATAAACAGAACTAATAAATACAGAAATAAATACCCTTTTCCTTTCAACTTTGGATGGCACAGAAGTTATGAAAATTTTAATACAATATCTTTTCTCAAAAGTCCCAGATATTTCAGTAATTTATTTCAAATTTAGAAGGAGAATTTAATTAACATATTTTCACAATTTCTGCATATTGCTCAGTGTCCTTTCTTGTCTATCTAACTGCATTAAGGAATCTTTAATTAAAGTCTGTCAACATACTCATGTAGGCACATTTGCTTATATTAAATTAAATATTAAATTTGTTCTAAACTTTTCTAATAATCATCATAAAGGTATGGGTAATCAAATTATAGAAATTACACTCATGACTGAAATAGTAGGTAGTGAATGTCTACACAACCTGTATGGTTTGTACACTGGATACTAAAATTGACAAACAGATTCACTGAACATAAAGAATGAAAGACCTTTGAAAAATATGAAACAATCATTGACAAAGGACAATACATCCACAGTACTATTATATAAATCAAAGACCAAAAACCCAAGTATATAGTATGTAATGGGCTGAGATTGTAATGGGCCAATTTGGGAAGTCTGAGTTCGTTATGGGTTGAGAACATCAGGAGAATTACTCTGCTATGGGACAAGTAGTCCCGGAATAAATATTTTAATTAAAACAATCAGAAGTAGCTACCCTATCCAACTGACACATCTGAAACTGTACCAAACCATAGCGGCCGAGTGGTCTAAAGCGCTCTCCGTTACGGATCACTGCCATCTCACCTCTGTCTGCGGCGGTTCGAGTCTAGGATTCAGCCAATGTGGGTATGTGAGAAAGCTTGCCTGTAGCTTCTCGTGGGTCGGTGGTTCTTTCCGGGGTTTTCCCGGGTTCTTCCTCCACCATTAATACTGGCCGCCATGTATAGCCTATCGTGTGCTGAAAAATGGCGTTAAGCCCCAAAACAACAACAACAACAACAACCAAACCATAGCAAGGTTCTCCAAATGACCACAGAGAATCTTGGTTATAATTTTACATGCAGAGGGACAAAATTATTGGTTGAAATCTGTATATAACCCCAAAACAAATTCAACTGTGGGTCAGAGATGGGCTTTGGGAGGCAACGGGACTGATAGTGGAATTTGCAAATGAAAAGCATTTTGTATGTTTTATAATGGGTTTGGGGGGTATATATAGAATCATACAGTAAACTCGTCGTACATTTACTTCTATAATGACCTTAAGATAAAGGTATTAGATGTTCAACCTAGTGTCATCACTAATAGTTCAAATAAGCCTACTGGCGCAAGACCAGTGACGGCCAATTTTTAATATGTAGGGACCGTTCATTCTTCAAAATACCGCTATGAAATCCATTTATTACGATACCAAACCTGGCCATATTACGAACTTAAAACGTAATAAAAATTTGAAACACTATACAGTAATATTTATATTATTTGTATCCCATCCATTTTGTGGGACATGGAAGAATCCTTCAATTTAAGTACAAGACACGATCTAAGGCAATTTACTCCATATGAGAGTGTTGCAAAAACTGAACCGCGCTCTTCAAAATCTTATTTTACAAGGTAAAATACAATTTAAATTAAGAAAGTTTAAAAGGATAAATACTTTTCTTTTGGCCAGGTTTCTGATTCCGCTTCGGTGTACCTATGTCCTGCCGTGTAACAGATAGCAATGATTTACAACAGTTGTGTTTGCGATTGTACTCGACAGTTTTGGTTTAAATCACAACATTTCTTCCAACAAAACTATAAAACAAAAAGGAGTAAAGCTATCAAAAGCGACCCGCCTATTGATTTAAACTGCATAACCATGCAGCGCGAATTAACAGGGACGCAATCGGACCTCTTCTACCGTTTCTGTCAATACCCTTCATGTCTAAGTATGACAGAGTTTCACCGCGCCCGGGACGAAGACAGAAAGCAAAATTTCCAAACCAAAGAAAAACAAACAAAAAAGAAACAGCACAACAGCTTTGCGCAACGCTTTGGAATAGAAATAACGAGTAATTTAATCATATTTAAACTTATAAATATGTTAACTGGTATACCTTGAAACTTCTTTTTGAGAAAATTTGAAATAATAAAAGGGAGTATATTTAGTCACCAGGAGATTTTACAAACGAAAATTAAAAAATTAAAAATATGTGCTTCAGCGACACAACGGATGTTTGGGTTTTTTTCACAGAAGATGACTTGTGGGATGCTTTGTAGGTCCCATGATTTTTAATTTTGTGTATGCTGAATCATAAACTAAAATTGACGAACACAAAAGTTTTTGAATTATTGTTTTGTTCGATTGCAGGTGGTCACAAATAAAAGTATTTAAAAAGTCGTTGAAGACGTACGTCATTAACAAGAAAAACAAGTTACAAGGAATTTAACTATTACATACTGCTTTAACATTTAGACAATTTTTATTAGTAACGACATTTCTGCTTTTGATTTCCTAATATAAATTATTTAAATATTAACAAATGAATTCACAAGATATGTAAGTATGAAGAGACGATAAATTGATGCGAAATTCCGAAAAGACATTGGAAGAGAATAAATCATATAAAATATAGATGTAGACATAGACAAAATTCACTTGGAGTCGCAACTACATTTAAATAAGAAAATAACAAATTAAAATCATTAGTTTGTTAGAGCTATGTTTGCTAACGACAAACAGAAATATGATTAGAGCAGTTTTGAATTTTTGTTTCTTATCCAGGTTAAAGGCTATTACCCCATGTCCACCCCACGAATTTGTCCTCACGTCACACTCGCACACATGTGAACCCGAGCGCAAAAGTTACTATGAGGCGCCCATGATAGAGGAAAGTCATGTGGGTTAGAAGACTTCAACCTAGATTATGTGACAAAAAAACACGCTAATATTATATTACTATTGTCAATCACTCGATTGCAGAATCATGCGAGTGATGATTATGGATCCAAATCATGAAGCCATACGAGTGTAGCCTCGGTACACTGGCAAACATTTACTTTATTTTGATTGCCTGTAAATCAGCGTCGTTAGTGCTCCTGTTTCGTATCCGTGCTCGGAGTCGCCTGAAGGTTTCCATTTCCGTCCATACCATGTCAAACTCGGCCACGCTAATCATTTTATCCTCAATAGACGTCGAGTGCAGCCTGTAATTGTACTGTGTTTTGACTCTGTGTCTTAAACTATGTAACTTAAAGAAGTAAACTCAAGAATTTATATAAAATCAACTAGCTAATATCACAAGTCCAAAAGTATAGAATATTCCGAATGAATCCCAATAATCTTGAATGTCCTGGTGTATCAAAAGGATGCAATCTACAATGTATTTTAACGAGTCCTCAATAATCCAATTTAGTAGCATGTATAAATCCAAGAAGTGAATAAGAAAAACGCTAGTTATTCCAATTAATTTTTTCAATAAATAATTTCTCTAAAATTATATCTAAACACAACTGCAAACTCTGATCACATATTTCTAAAAACTTATATGAAACAGGAATGACTATGGTCATTATTTACCAAACCACATTTATACTTTTTTTTTCTTCTAGAATTAGGACAAAATAGAGTGTTCTGAAATTTCTATGATTTGAATCGTTTCTAATTGGAAAATTACATGAAATTGAAAACAAATTTGTTTCTAGAATATTCAGAACTCAAAATGATATGTTACTCACACGGTATAGCTATACATAACAACATACCCGAGACCGATAAGCTCTGAAAAGACATGTATTCGCGAATGGAGACGTAACGAAATTGTTTTTGTTGACAGTCACAGCAGTAACTAGTCATACTGCTCCAATAATTCCGACTGGTGTGATTATAATAGTTAACGTAGCTATGATTCCCGCCACACCCAGACCAGAGGTAGTTGCTGACTACACAAGCACGTTTGAATGTGATGCTCAGCGCGGTTTTCTTGGTGATTTCATCTCGCAGCTGTTATTTCGCTTCGAATATTTTTTTTTCGAAAACTCTGAGGTTTTGTTATAGTTCTTCTGCTAAAGATGTGATCACGAAGTATAATTGCTCGACATATGCTGGCCTTCCACAGACGCAATACGCATACACACTTCGAAAGAAAAATCCGTTTTACTGGTACAAATTTAAAGGTCATGCAATCATAGAAACTATATAAATGGGGAATATTTAAATTTCCAGAGATTGGTCATTCAATGGGCCAGACATTGCATTCATACAGAACCGTACTGATTACGCCTTTGAATAATATCTGTACGATCGTTTTCTTCTTCGCCCAAAAAATGTTACACGAACAAGTGGGTCATTGCTAAATAACAGTCGAAATTTTCTTTTCTTGGTTGAGTCAATATTTGGTGCAACAAAATCAAGAGGGAATGCAACCGGCGTGGATTTGTCAGTGAACTCCACTTCGGTGTTGTGGAAGCAGTCTCTCGACGTTTTCATGCCTGGCTAAGCATCCTAATATCACGATTCCAAGCTGTTTTAGATTTGGCATAGGTACATCAGGGTGGTCTCCATTGTTGATTTCTGTCTACTCCAGGCTGTCTTAGAGTTGGCATCGGTACATCAGGGTAGTCTGAATTGTTGATTTCTATCTAACCTTTAGTATGATTATATTTCAATGTATACAAGGATTGGCTAACACCATTTTCACGTAGATATACATCGACAAGTGGAACAAAATCACCATCAATGTTAGCATCCCTGGTCAGCCCCTCCAGCACTCCGTCTGACAATTCCACAAAGAACAAAATGTCCATATATCGGGCCGTCCAGTCGAGTTTCCAACGGCAGTGTCGAATAAAATAGCGATAGATGACTTTGTCATCTATGTAAGTAATCAATCCGAGTCACGTCGTGTATTGGATGCCCAAATCTCTCCAAATACCTCTTACATTTGCCCATCCCAAAAAAATCTTCAGGGTTAACTCGTAACCATATAGACCAAGTCATATTTGGATTTCCAGAGACCGCCGTACCCGTACTCGACACATGAACGCTGAACGTCTTCGAGAAATTCTCGAGTCGTTAGACTCCATCAACTCCTTTGCTGAGCAAAATGGGCAAAGACCAATGGCACAGGAAAACAATTACCCAGTAACTGTTCTAAGACACTATTGTCATTAGTGAATTTTAACGCAACTTTGGTCATCTGACCGTGAATTCCATACGATAAAGCTCACCGGACGAATTGATAAATTCCACGATTGCTAGATGTTGACTGCTTGCCGCCTGGCTGCTGAAATTCAGTGCTCTCATGCAACCATACAAACACAAGATCGCGCTTGCTGATATTTATGATGCACACAATAATATTCCCATAGCAATACTTGACCGTTTTCTCCCGTGAATATATTGTTATACTCAATGTCCATGCGTGTACGCTATGGTAAATTATTACTAATCGAGAACCCCTCGATTGATACTTTTCCGCGTATAAGATTTCATTGGTTATCGTTCTTACCTCTATTGGGAATTTCAATTTCTTCTCCAGCTCAGCCATATCTTTTATTGTGGCTCCGAGCGTTCTAACACCTTCTGCCCATTCGTTTATTTGTTTGGGCGTCGCAGAGCTGTAAAACCATTGCCTCGTAACGCGTTCATAAAGCGTTCTGTTAATCGCTGGGCTACACAGTTGATGATAATGCTGCCATTCTTCGCGATGGCATCCTTGGAACCGAAAGCGAGTGATCCGCGCATCGGACGAAGAGCATCAGTATTAAGTTAAGTTAACGGATAAATCGCGTAAACAGCTGCCGTGACAAGATATGCACACACATAATATGGTCGGTCGATACCAGTCAGCATCCCTTTTCTAGAATAAGATTTCAATATCTGACGCAGAATAGAGAACGCGTATTTAAGGGAGATAACTCTGCAGGGACTAAAGTCCCTGACTAAACCGACAACGACCGATTATCTCCAAGGCACATCCACGAATTTTACAACCGCTGCTAAGAGAGAACACGACAAAACGTCATAATTTTGTCCGCCTGCGTTTTATATACACATACAAACCAAATCAGCACACAAGTTCCTTCTTGACATGTGCTTCCATTTTTGTCGCCTGATTCTGTGTGCGTATTTGAAATATATCATATAACCCCCTGGAAGAATTCAGTGTTTGATCATGAAGGGCTTCGATTTTTTCTTATAAGTATATCTATAAGTATAGCTAAACAAAGGGCTATTTCATGACCAGAACGCGAAACGTTCCGTAACCAATTACTATAACAAAATCAATCTCTGATAAACGGATTACTCTTATAGTTAGTAATTCGTTAAACAGGGCATGAGATAGCTCATAAATCACACAGCCGCCATTTCCATGCCTGCAAAAGGAGAATACGTAATTTTTTCAGCAGTGTGTAATTGTATATAACAACGTCCGAGAATGCGATAATGAAAGCATGAACGTGGCACAATCAGTAGAGCGCCTAACTACCAAACATATTGGCTAGCAATCAGTACAAGTTCGATTCACACCAACGACGAAAGAAAATTATCTTTGCACATACATAGGAGACAGATGGGCTTGGTTGTGGATGGTTGTGAGTTTAACTTGAAATCATGCATGGTGAAATACTATCGGCGTCAATTATTTGACTGGACATACATATTTCCCAGGGGAAGTCAGATCAATTAATGCTTACAAGAAGTAGTATGCCTAACGCATGGGAAATACTTATCAATGGGCACCACCCTGACTGAGTCATCTCCTTTAGTGCTAACACATCAATTGCTCATTTTAAATTATTATTATTATTACGAAAATATTAATGCGTTTATTTCTGCGATTGAAAAATGACGGGTATTGAACTTACTGACCAACTCAATGCTGAAAAAATCACATGATTTTGAAACATTACAAGAACGAAAATCCAAAGGGAGATACACACTCCCATCCGAGTACATGTTAATCAAATCACTCCAGGGGGCAATGAGAATGTATCTTGCTAATCTCACCGATGATACACAAATTGAAGAATTCGTTCCACTCGCAACGGCGATAGAAAAATTAGATTAGATTGGTCGGGCGAATATGAAACATAAAAGATTGTGGGAATGCACGTAAGACAGTTAAAGAAATTTATGTCAGATCTGATAATACTTGTGAATCTGATTCTGCGTAACGTGAACGTTTCCATCGTGACATAGAAAACTCTAACTTCAGAACGCTAGCGTTCTAACTAAAAAAGAAAAAATACTGTGGACAATCAAACATAATCGGATCATAAACGATCTTGTGGACAGCAATAAAAGAAAAGTATTTTTCTTACTGTGTGAATCACTGTATGGTGGCTCATTGTACTGTTACAGCGGATCGCTCTGCGTTCAAAACGCAAAAAGTTCAAACGCTAGCGTTATACGATCTGGACACTGATACAGTATCTGTTTTTACTTTGTGAAACACTGTATGGTGGAGGGTTGGGACCATACGGTGGACTGTTTCTCGATCTAGGGTCCGTCTCGCACATAAAAACTCAGTGATATCTCTTCTCGACGCATATCAAGAGTATGCAAATTTTGATCTGTCAGTCTGAAATATATCCCTGACGATGATGGATTAGGACATCGTAAAAAAGAACGGGATTACCAGATACTGATACAATCAACTGACATGGGAGAACCTCAGGGGTGAACGAGTAAAGAATATATCATTGTTGCGCCTTCTTGGATTTTCCAAGATCTGAGGCATAACTGCTATCCACGGCATCACAGACTAGGTTCAAAGATACAGTTGATGTGATATTGACAATGCCAAGTGATATATGTCGTCCTCAGTCATCAACGACAATGCTGTGTTTGAGTATATCCTGCGAAGATGGTATTTTTCTCCATGCCTCGATGATCCCTGGAAGATACCCACCGATAATATCATTGACAGATATTTTCGCCGCTTCCTGTTCAAACACTGATAACTTAAAGGCCATTGTTAATTCAGCTTTCCTGATTTGATATTGATCAAGAAACGACTCTGCATACAATAATGTATCTCCTCGTTGAATCAGATGAATAACCGATTCTACAATAATTTTGCAATGACGATCAGTGCGAGCCCTTACTTTTTTAGATATGTTATTGTTACAATGATTTGCTGTCGTAGGTACTCATTGGAGTATTCATTTACGAAGCTGAAAAATAGTTACCGGAAGTTGCCGACAACACATACATGCTCACCATGTGACATACTGAGACATTCTTCGACTCCTTTACCATCATAAGTCGTGTTATCACCACGGGTTAGACGCCATCTGTAACCCCTTCCCCTTCTCGAAGATCCTTGTCTTCGGGTTCTTTTATGAACTCGCGTTTGTCTGTGGTAAAGTCGGATTTCTGTTGCCGTGGTGTTGTAGGTGGTTTCGCTGGTGCTACCAACGGCCACCCAAACACGGTTCTAATCGAAGACTGATAGATATCGACGGCGTAATCCGGCGTTGAAATTTCTATGGCAGCTCGTACAGGGTTAAAGCGATTTTTGATTCTCGTCTCATAATAGATTTAATTCTGCGTTGAAACTCATCGTTGATTTGTTCGATTTGATAGTTTCCTGTTGGGATGCTGACAACATTTTAGTTGGGTGTTTCATCGGGTTTATTTTTTACACGCGAATACGATGGAATTATTAGCTGCTAATCCACCAAACGACTTTGATCTACTATTTGGCATACTTTTATAGACTAGCAGTTATGCAAGCGCAATTTCAAGAGTACGGCCGTTTTATGCCTTTATCGGTGTAGCGAAGACAATATCACATTCTGGTTCCGTTGACGTCGCTGATATCAATGTGGTTATTGGTGGTGTTTTATTAGTGGAAATTTGTTATTATTTACACGGATTCTAATGCAGTGCTAGCACTCCGAGTGCAACGGTCGCTAGTAATCTCACTCCCTGTGACAACAAGTGTTTCAACACTCAGAGTGTTACCACCCGTGTGCTAGCTAGTGTGTTTTATCTGCGAGCTGCATGTTACACACCTCATGATAATTATTAATTATCGACGTAAATTCTTGATCTGATATCATACAGTCATTAAACCCCGACGATATCAACGATAATAACGCGTATGTGCTTGGCTGTTGCCTATAGCAGCGTTGTGTATTCATGTAATTTATCAGTCGCACATAGCTTCTTAGCTATGATATTAAGAATACAAGCAATACCTGCCATAACGGTTACACCTACTCCTATCGCCTGTGCTACCATGTATAGGGCTGATAATGTGCCGATTAACTCCATTGTTCTGGCAAGTACAGCCGAAAACGCGTATACAACGTCAATGACAACAATTCTTCTGCGGTATATTTTTGTTTTTGTTTTGCTTTATGCGTGTCGATGTATTTTTCAGCGATGCCTGCCACGAACTTGCTTGTTCAAACCTGTAGGATTGTGTGGGTAAACGTCGCTCATTATATTAATGCTAAATAAGTAATTGAGGAGGTTTTGCAACAAATTCCAGACACCACCAATACGTCGCTGTGGTTAATTCTTTGTCTTCATGATCCAATATGAATCTTTCCTCTGTAATTTGACTTAACACGACTGACACGTTTCCGGAAAATCTATCGGTCTAATGACGCCATGGATACTTCGTAAATATCCCAAATCTCGTAGCTCTAAACATGCAGAGCCTGTACACGCCGGTGACCTCAGTGGTATGTTTTATGGAGTTGTTTTGCTGCGATCATGTTGCTGATCCAGACGCTACTATGTATACCACGTTGATGAATGGAATCTTATGAATTAAATTATCTTAAATCCTTTTGATTTTTTTTCTTTTATTTCTATGAGCTTAACGACAGCGACCATTGAATTTCAAAAGAAATCAGATACGACCCCATTTATCTTTCTGCGAAAATTCGTAAACGTGGTTATATGATTAATATATTCAGATCTGAATATGGCGAATCCGTCACTGGTTGTTATTAACGAGATCCGTATCGCGATGTTGTCCACGTTTTTCTTCGTTGTAGCGTCAATCGTCTGATTCTGGTTATCTCAGATTGGCAATTCTATTTCCGCTTATGTTGAAGTCAACAGTCATTGTATCGCCGATATATTTTAAAACTTCCTTTGGTGGTGCCAATCCATATGTATCCAAATAAACAACACTACGTGGATCAACATCATATGCAACCCAGTGAGTACCTGGCCTGGAATTTTCATCGAGATTAATGATACCGGTTTCAGAGCTATTTGGTTTGTAAGGTAAGTAATCACACATGAAAACTCCTCTGAAGTTTTGATGCCTAATCAACAAGCAGCCTCAAGTAAATCAAAATTAGACATGGGAAGTTTGCTTAACGCCATCGTTAACGATGGGTTCCTTGTAGGCCCATGCCCGAACCGCTCGTTTCCCGATCGTAAAACGAATGGGTGGTTCCTGGCAGTCTTAGACCTCGTTCCCACTTCCTTTATTTAGATCTTTAGGCTGTGTCCTGTCGCTTTCTTCAATGCCATCCCGGCAGCAGTTCCAACATCACCAAGTGCAGCTGCTTTTACAACAAGTGGGGCTTGAGCGGTTATCAACGCTGATATATCTGCAAGAAGTGGAAATGTACTGCCTGCTTTTTCTAAGTCTTTAATGGTATCCGCAGAAAGATCAAGTCGCAAGCCAGTCTTTGATTTCCTGGCATCATTGTAGCATTTAAGCTGACATTCTGTCAACGATAATTTATTTGGGCCTTTTTTAGAAATATTTTTATTCCCGAATTCTTCGCTGGTGCCGATTGTAACTTTTTAATCTGACCAGGAGTCAGAGTAACAATATCGTGATGATATGACATTTATACAGCATTGTGAATAATCAATTAGTTTGCAGGGATCGCTTAGGATTCGATTTCTTTGCAATCGGATTATTTATTTTCCATTGGTGCATCAATGACTTTCATTCGTCCCACTACGTATTCGAGCAGCATTGCTTTGTCTGACAGTATAAAAGCGATCGCTCTGTACTTAGCAATAATTGCTGGTCGTGCTACACTAGGTCTGGAGTGGGTGTCGACGACTGATTGCCTGAACAAA
Organism: Sinohyriopsis cumingii; assembly: GCA_028554795.2. Taxonomy (NCBI): domain Eukaryota; kingdom Metazoa; phylum Mollusca; class Bivalvia; order Unionida; family Unionidae; genus Sinohyriopsis; species Sinohyriopsis cumingii. The sequence goes on from CM068824.1 coordinate 70,178,039, forward strand.
TCCAAGTGTTTCAGCGAAACGTAATAGATCGGATACGACGATGTGAAATCCCGTTAAGATATGTGCAAACCAGAATAAACATTCTGATCATGCCCTATGAAAATCATCAATCGATGATACGCCCGTACAACATGATTGTTTTCAAAATTCGTTTAACACTTCTTCGGATGGTTCTTGATGTCCGTTTATTCTCAGAGAAACTTCACTAACCCCGAGAGTATCAAACATCATTGGGTTTCGCGTCTGTGAATTTAATCGGGTGTTATCATGAAACGTTATTAATATATGTCGTGGGGCCGAAGCCCCTTGTTGTGATGCTATCTGCCATGTAAATAGCACAGTAGCGTTACTCTCGACACTGTCTGTGGTCATCTTCAACCAGGACAGCGTGGATCTGCTGCTACTATCCATGAAAGAGAGCAGACATTGTTCTTCTGTCAGCGATGGTGTCATTATTGGCATCCACAACGAAAGTTTTATTAGGATTACTTTGCCAGCATCAACTGTATTGGGGTGCCACAATGCATCATCGTCGATGGATTTTCTGACAAGCGCCCCCTTGTATTCAGCGCCAAATATAACTTTTATATACCCAAGCAGAACCCGAAAATGTGTGACAGTGGAATTACACACGAAAATTCTTCATTGTCGTTTAACATCGATCGACTTGCTGAGAATCCTTGGTTGAGATCTTTATTCATCGATGCGATCCCAGTTCAGCGGCGTTGATTCTCACATTACTGCTTTCGGAGTGATCAGCGGTATCCTTCGTGAATACCATTGATGGACCAGGAGACAGTAAATAATTATCGGAATATCTTGCCAGACCCAGTATCGTCTTTGCAACGAAAACATTTTCGAGACATGATTCAATATTGTTTCCGTCAACCATGAATGTGACTCTGTTGAACAACGCCATAACACCATTATTAACAAAACCAGCTCGATCTAAAATTCCATATTATGTATCATCTGCTTTAAAAAAAAGTCAACCTTCAATCTCAATGAATGCCTTAGCGGGCAAGAAATATCTGCTTGTATCTTGGACTTGTAGTTCGATTAGTCCACATGCGTCAGGTACACGCGCATCATACGAATGAATAATGCTGATAATCACGCATTGATTCATCCTTACGGATAGATGACCGATAAACATTAATGTCCATGATACCACCTATGAATAATCACTGACAAATATCAGCTGCTTCATTGATGATTTCAGGGGAATTATTGCCAGCTCTTCGCCCGCCAATCAGAATTTCTAGTCGATCAACATCGGCAAGGACGTTATTGGGGAAGAGTTTATCTAGACTCTCAAGTGTTTTATTTTTATTTTTTATGAAGTTAAGATAACCCACGAGTGACAATACCACTGCCAGTAGTCTAAATTGTGACTTTTTGGCTGAAAATATATATCCAAGTAATGGCGCTCGTTAACATCTTCGACTTGTTTCTCAAACTTTTTAAAGTCATTCTTGTGTTCACCAGTGATTCTAGTTATACCACGGAACTTTCGAAATACAAAAGGAACCCAATTTTGTTCTGAAACATTGGCGGTGTTTGGATCTAATACTTTATCACGATCTGAATATCCGAAAGCTGCAACTGTTATTGTTCTCTCTCGATGTAGTTTACAAGCTTCTTCGGTAAATCGGACTGATGGTTTTGGCTCTGGTTTTGGTTTTGGTGCAACAATATCCTTCACATCGGCTATCTCCTCACTCATGAGCTTTGTCAATACCCTCGATTAATTGCTGTATTTCTTATTGTAATTGTGCCAGAGCAGCAGCTATTTCAGCTAGAAGTTCCCGATGAATCTGTCTTTGTTGTTGTAGTTTTGGTTCTTCTGCGATTTTCCCAGTTGTTTGAGCGGTTTGCTCTAACATGGGAAGAATGCCTTTATTAGCCCCTGTGACCAGTTTAAACAACTCTGCTGCACTTTCTGCAAATCGTTCTTTGGCCTCCTGACGCTGTTGTAACTGCTGTTTGACAGAATCATGTACGGGGAGATATTTCTCAATCGCCTCTAGTCATTGTCGAGCTAATTTAGCTGTTCGAGATTCCATGGTTAGCGCAGGATCACTCACTATTAATATTACAACGACGATTTAATTACAGACCTGCTACTATTTATTTGCTCGTGGTACAGCACCCCTCCCGTAAACAGCAGCACAGACAATCAACGACGATCTATCACCGGTCGTTCCCCGATCATTTACAACTGCAGGGTTAAACAGCACGCTAGTCTACGGTCCAGCCTCCCTAACGCGTTAGATGCCTTGGTTTATCCTTCTCGACCTTGTATGTTAATGTTTGCCTCCTTCTCTAATTGGGTTCTCTAATTCGTTGACTTAACGGTCTATTCATCGTCCCTACTAATCGCCAGCAAACGTTGCGCAATCGTCACTCTAATGGGCGAGTCTGCGAGTCTGTGAATTGTTGTAACGACGTCGAATCTTTTTTGTATTGTGTCAATAATTTCTTCGAGTTCCTTTCCGTCTGTGGGATAACATGCACTACTGAACAACACATTGATGCTGTTGTTGAGAAATTAGATTTTGTCCTTGGCATTATATGCAGAATCGTCTGGGACAAGCTTTCTTACAACCTCCAAAAATGACTCCACCGAGATGTGTCCTGAACCTGAAATTCTTTTAGCCCTTGGACGTCAGGATCTCTAACCACGTACGAGTAGTATTGATAATTTTGCACTTGCTTCGATTTCGCAACGCTGGCGCATATAGGTCGAACACGGGATAGGATATATCTTTGAATTTAGCTATTGTTTATATATTATGGCCTCATCAATTACCTTTCGTGATACAACCGCAATCCTCTTCCCATTGCCATTGTCCTAGTCATCTTGAATCTATTAATTCCTGTGTCACAAGCTAATATACAAGAGCCATAGAATGGTTTCCGTCCAGGACGCAGTATGTGGTGGACACGATCTTCACTGTTAGGCAGGTCCAGACGAAATGCATTAAGCGAAACATGGACCAATACTACGTCTTCATCGACCTCATCAATGCCTTCGATACTGTCAGTTAACAAGGCAATAAATAGGACATCTGCTAGATAAATTGTTTTTCGGTTTTATCAACAAGGAGACATGAAATCTAACAACAAAAAAAATATTTTCAATCAATTTGCGACGTTTTATTTCAATCCTTTCAAGGGTACCAATGATTTTGGATTTATGTAAAAATTTTCAATTTCTAAAGTCGATTAAAACATACTTGATATACTGAGTCACTACTTTTTGATGTAAATCTTATTTCTCCATAGATTCTTTCTCAGCTGTTTCTAAATCGATTTGGATTAGTTTACATCTGTAAGTCTTACTGTAAATTTGGCCGAATACAAGTTAGTGCATCAAGTACGTAATTTATTACTTATTTTTAAATACATTCTTTTAATTATCGTAATATCTGGTCTGATAATGACCATTTATATATTATCACCATTAAATTTAATCTTTAAATCCGCGTTTTTGTTAAAAATTGGAGTATATCAGTTTAATGTTTTAAATCATCAAATTACATCATTTATTCCCTTGATTGCTATTCATTAACACAACTAGCCAAACATATAAACAAATAGGCACCGCCTCTTGATACAGGCATTGTTGTTGCTTTGATGTAAACTCTTGAAAATGAGTATCAACTCCCTGATAGCTACTGAATTCAATAGACTGGAGTTGTGTGCCATTATTTATGTTTTATATTTTGTGAAAATATTCTTTTACGGCATTGTTTTTGTATTTTGTTGTTTTGTTGGTTTTTTTTTTTTTGTTGCCTTTTTTTTTATTAATGGCGCGTTCCAGATATTGCGTACGTTTGAGACAGTGCAATGTACAAGGCAAAGTGTTTGCATTTGTAACATGCATAACGGAGAGAATGTTGGCATACCTCTATGTTATTTTTATGCACTACGGATGAAATTTCTTTACATAGTACTAATGGAACTTGTACAAAATCTAAGCACACAGCTGATTAAATCGTGCTCGAAAAATCAGGCTAGATTAGCCTAAAGTACACTAACTTAGCAGTTTTTAAAGTAGGAAAAACGAATTTTGACACACTACACAATACCAGCTTCTAAAAGTGCAATGAATGCATGACAAAATCTATATCAAATCATGAGAGTGAAAATGAACATGCGAAAGTAGCAATATTTGAGTAGTAAGTATCTCAAGGCTAAATTGTATACTCTATAACCCAAATCACACCCATCAATCATACGCCATAATAAAGGGGAACCAGTTCTTTTAACAATACCTAAGACAGACATGGTCTTTTTAAATACCCATTATTACTAGTGAGAACAATCTGTAAAATAATCTTTAAAAATTTAAGTACGAAGCTGTATAGCGCAACCATCGTCTTGTCTTAGTTTCCTCCCTTTTATCTTACGCACAGGTTGGGAGGTGACAAGGTTCACGATCTGTATCGATGTAAGTTAGAAGTGTAAACATATAATTTGTGTGCTGTACAGTAACTCCGGTTATTTTCTCTGCAACCATATCAGAATATTTGGTAGCATATACACGTGATTTTCTTTTTTCATTTATTTTGATTTGTCACTGTATGTATTAATATGCACGAGATGATCTTCTTATTCTGTATAGGCTTTGCTATAGTCTAGGACTATACTATAGTCCTACAACGTAAGACACATCAGTGATCACCCGATATTTTTTTTTTTGGGGGGGGGGGGATGATGGCACTAGAACAAAAACATGTGCTATGTCTTACATTGTAGGACTGGGCCTTACTACACATTTCTAGTGCTCGTGTAGCTGCACATGTATGCAGTAAATTAATGGAATAGAACAAGTTCAGATATGTGAAGATAGGAGCGTTAAAAGAAAAGGATGTTATAATAGATGATCATACTAGTGCTGGAGTGATTGGATATCACAGGGGCTCGTATCGTTGCTTACCATTGACCTGTCATACATGTACTATATAATAACTTAGTTATTATATAGTACATATATGACAGGTCAATTGTAAGCAACGATACGAGCCCCTGTGTTGGATATATGGTGATAAAGTAAATAAATGTAAATTGTAACTAAACCAAATATGAATGGATGTGCATTTATGTATTAAAGTTTGAATGGAATTGTAGTAAGGTGTAATGAATGTGGCTAGGGGGTCTTTACCAGTTGCCACACAGAAACATTTGTCACACAGTGGGTACTTGATTGTTGTTGTTGTTGTTGTTGTTGTGGGGTTTAACGCCATTTTTCAACATGATAGGCCAGTTTTAATGGTGGAGGAAGAACCCAGAAAACCCCGGAAAGAACCACCGACCCACGAGAAGCTACTGGCAAGCTTTCTCACATGCCCACATTGGCTGAATCTTAGACTCGAACCGCCGCAGACAGAGGTGAGATGGCAGTGATCCGTAACGAAGAGCGCTTTAGACCACTCGGCCACTCGGGGCCCCGGGTACTTGATTGATTCTGTGCACTAATTTTGTGATAGTTTGGATTCCTTCAAGAAATAAAAATTATTGTTTACAGTATATTTCAGTTTTTATTTGGCATTTGTTGCAGACTCTCACACTGTCAGTTGAATTTACCCATATGCATATAGTAAGTTAATTTTTAGTAGGTAAGAGTTTCATTGGATGATGATGTTGGGGAAAAAATAATATTTGTAGTAATCTGAAGAAATCTGGATCTCACTGTAGCCATGTTTATTGTAATTACAGGAGTGTCTTTTTAATGCAGTTATTTTTGTTTGGGGATAGCAGCAAGGTCAACTGGTTTTATACACAAGGCACATTCTACAATATGTTCTTTGTTAGGCAGAGAGATTTTGAGTTTGGTGACTAGCATAATTTTGTAACTTGGGCTATTTGTAGTCAACCATCTGGCAGCTTGTCTTTAATACATGATGGCCCACAGTAGGTGAACAGTGTTTATTTTGTTGATTGAGCATTTGGTTGAATTGTTTGACAAGAAACTACTCCATTACTTCACCAGTATAAGGAAATTCAGTGACAGAAAGAACTTGTGGACTGTTGTGACTCTATGGTCTAAAACTAAGTAATAGAAAGAAGCAAAACCAATAGTGTTTTGTAAAATTAAACAAATAAATTATTTTCCTAGAATACAAAAGTCAAATTCAAAAGGCACTTACCTGTATTGTGAATTAAATTCCAAAACAATCCTCAGTGTTCTCTCACAAATCCAAAAGTTTAGAATGTTCCAAATTAATTCCAGTAGTCCTGTATGCCCCAATGTGCAAGAATGATATTATCCAAAATGTTATTCAATGAGCTCTCAATAATTGTAAAGAAGTGTTTTATTCCAAAACGTCATTGAGCACTTTGTATTTCCAATGAATAATTTAAACAGTTCCTCTCAAGTTAAGACCACTATGGTGGCCTAGTGGTTAGAGCATATGCCTCGGATGCAGGAGGTTGTTGGTTCAAACCCTGGTGGAGTCATACCAGAGACTTTTCAAAATAGCACTGACAGCTGCCTCACTTTGACGCTCATCATTAGGAGGTTAGTGTTGGGACTGTTTGGCCTGGTGCCAGTATAATGTGGCTGGGTGGGACATCATGCAACATGTATGCATCACGATGCCCCAGTGCTAGACATGACTGTAAACTGTCACACTGCAGACATCATAGCGATATGACTGAAAAATTGTTAAAGCTACATTAAAAATCAAAGACACACACTCCTATCAAATTATCTCAGTAAATGACTTAAAAGACTGAAGTTAAAACAGGAATGAACAAATGTTTGCTAACACCTCTTTATATACAAACTGTCACCTGACCTATTGTGTAACAGAATGGTCTGGGAAACTAATGATTTCTAATGGGAATTTATTACTAATTCTGCTTTGAATTTAAATTCAAGTAAACATCTTTTACAAAAATAAACAACAAAAGTCAGGTCGGGCAAAACTCAACTGCCAGTCACAAAGGTCAAGCACACAGTATAAATTCAATATACAAAACAGGACTAGTCAATAATTTATTCATACATAGGTTCTTTTTTTCTCTCAATCTACCAGTAAGACAAAGTACATGTATATTGCCATACAATAACTGTTGCATAGCTTCGTGAAGAAGAAAAATGCCACTTTAAGAAAAAATCTTGAAACAATCTTGTAGATATGCTTTCATTTGATATGGAACTTTGAAAAAAATCTACAGTGAAAAATTGGGCAGTCATGCATAATGGTCTGTGAATAAGATAACACACCAACTTCTCAATCACACTTTACGATTTCTTTTTAAAATTTGCTACAGAATTTACATGATTAGATTCTAATGTACATTTACATGTTGGGTTAAAATGTATATGCATGATGTCTGGCAAATAAACACATAAGATACCATTTGACATGCATACTAATTTTAAATATACCATGTCATGGCATTGGACAAGACTATGCAGAAAGTACAGAATGCATACATATACGATATGTGTGTGTGTGTGTGTATCAAAGAGGAAATATGTATGACTATCCAAGTGAAGCTAAGAAGCTTGTGAAGATTGAAATAGTCCAATCTTCCATTGGGAAAAACACAATTTTTTACACGAATAAAGGCTTGTAGATTAAAAACTAGATCCTGAGGAATCAGACTTCAAAAAATACTGTTGCTTTTATTTTTATTTTTTTTAAAATGTTTTTCTTGCATTTCTTCTGAAAAAATTTGACTATAACATCTGAAAATCATTGTCTTTGAGATCTTTCTCTATCTGCATTCCTTTTTGCCTGTCTGCTTACTTTATTTTCATGAACCTTCTTATCTTCCCCTGAAAATCAGTTTTACACTTAAGTAATGATGGTGATGATTATTATTGTCATCTTTAAAGCAATGACTAAATAACATGAATGTTTCAAGCCCTAAAATGGAAGCAAATTATGAGCAGAAAAGCAACAAAACTCCAGCCAGAGCTGCATTAATGTGAGAATACTTCAGAACTTTATGGGATTGGTATAGATTTTAAAGGTTGTGCTCACTTATAAGATGCGTCCAGCTGTAAGCTGCACAGACCTAGATCTGTCATCACATAAAGCACTGGCAGATCTGGGTCTGTGTATTTTGTTAGGAGTAATTGTTAGAATAATGACCCAGATCTGCATGTGCATTATGCTATGGTAGATCAGGATCTTTGTTGTTTGCAGTTTGATTTGAATTATAAACAAGTATATATGATATTTTGCTGTGATTACTTAGAAAAACTATTGGTAAATAGTATTGTAATGAGCCAATTTACACCAATACATGTATAGTAATACATGGTAAAATCAGTTTAAAGCCAAGTTCATACCCAAAAGTAAAGCCAGGTTCCTGCTCTTTGAGCAATGGTCATGATTGGTTAAGATAGTAAAGAATAACACTTAAGAATGATCTAACACCAGAGCTAATGAAGGAAATACAAAGCCTTTATGAGAAAATTTCTGCAGAGGAGGCCAGAACAAAATATGGCATTTGGTCACAATGTCCTTACAGACAATGGAAATCATCAGCCGTAAAGCCCATCATGACAGATTTTGTGGATCAAGTTGACTGGACGAGCTTCAAGTGGCTACTGTTTCATTAGTTTCAAAAGTTATAAATGCCTATGACAAGTCAAACAGATGGAAAACATACCTAGACACCAACAACCTCATTGGCTCAGCCTGATGCAGAGCCTGCCAACTGGCAGATTTATGTGGAGTCTCCTCTGAGGATGTTGCACATCATGGGCCTACAAACGTGTCAATAGAGGCAATTCTATTGCAGTCTTCCTTGAACATTCTGACTACTTTTTTGTTTGCAGCATTGTGGAGATGATGTTCATGTGGGTAATTCTTCTTGTCCCACAGATTTAACTCTTCACCCATGTTGTGGTTTAATACTTATGTTTCAATGCAAAGAAGCAGGCTATCAATGTTTGTGTTCAAGAGACTAGTCTTTTCATTTGCATCGCAATTTAATTTAGTTTTAGTAGAAGTTGTGCATCAGGTTCTTTGAAAGATTGAGTGCAGGCATTCATGTGTAAATAAAGAGGTTTGAGTTTAAGTTGGCCTTTGTAGAAAGAAGAGCAACAAGATTTCCATCAAAGATTGGTCATGTTTTAAATGCTTGATAATAATCAGTCAGTCCAGCTTTTCTTCACCTTCTGGTCTGACAAGATTGACATGGAATCACTTTAGCTTCATTTTGCTTTTGCCTTGAGATCAGAGTTCATGTGTATATGCTGTGCGATACACATATTCTGATAAATCTCTAATGCTATTGAATTTTGGATACTCACATTCCTAGCTTCGTGTACAGGCTGCGGTAGTGAACCACATGGTGGTCTTTGTTGAGCAAAGAGGGTACTAGCTTCATGGTACCTGTAGCTACTTGGCTAGCAGTGAGCTTGCTTACTTGACTCATTGGTAGCCAATAAGCCAGCTTTCTTAGACATGCATTGTTTCTGTTGGCCAAGGGATGGTTGTTTGACACATCATGAAGTTCTTCAGGGTATTCAAGGTCAACTTTCCCATTGGAGTGTCTGGTGTGAGAGATTCAAGGTCAGCTGTCCCATTGGAGTGTCTGGTGTGCTAGATTCAAGGTCAACTGTCCCATTGGAGTGTCTGGTGTGATAGATTCAAGGTCAACTGTCCCATTGGAGTGTATGGTGTGATAGATTCAAGGTTGAGCAGCTGCACATTTACAGCATTTTCTACAGGACACTCCACATAAATCTGCCAGTTGGCAGGCTCTACATCAGGCTGAGCCAATGAGGTTGTTGACGTCTAGGTGTTTTCCATCTGTTTGACTTGTCATAGGCAAATCCATGCACAGTGCACATTAGGTTGTTTGCTTTTGTGTAGTGCCTGCTCACGACTGGCTAATATCGAGGTTTGCCCACACTTCTGCAAAGTCTTAGTTGCTCCATTTTGTTTCAGTATAGCCAAATACCAAAAAGAATGTTTAGAAAAAAAATGAAATGTCGAAATGAAAATTTGTCAAATTCCAATAATTTAACTATATAGTCAATCAGCCATATCCATGCATTTTGTTCTATTCATTATAGTTGCATAACCACAGTTTTTCTTCCACATTTTGGGCAAAATCTATGAGCAGAGCCTACTCCAACACCACATTTCCATCATGTCAACACAGCGCAGCCATTTCTGTTCTGTACTGCTTGTAGACTGCAGTATATGCCAGTGCAGTTTTTCACATGTGTTACTTTCATATTAAGCCATGCACATGGTTATACACATTGTTAATATTTCTTTCAGTAATAATTTCTTGCCTTCTCAGAAAACCATATTAACATCCAGTAGTCTGATTTCACTGTAATAGGGTTGAACTAGTGCAGTTCTGGCCAAATGTTTTGTTGCCATCCCCCCAACTCTCTTTTTATGAGCTTGAAACAAGATGGCCCAAACCCCATCTTTCAGGAATAGATGGACAGGGGACAAATCCTGCTGTTTTAAAAGCATTTGATTTACTGACCAATGTTCCATGTGACATAAATGTGTCTGTATCCACTTCATAGCTTACAGAAGTTCCAGATGAGTTTTGCTGAAAATGAAGATCTTGGACACCATTTCTTTAATCAAGTGTTCATTGGAGATGTTGTGGCTAAGATAAAAAAATCATGTGTAAATGTTGTAGTTGTTTCTTTTTCTATTATAAATACTTTTTACGATTTAGCTCTGCTGTATAAGATGAAAAATATAATTTATGGTGGATTGCTTTTTTTTTCCAGGTTGAAGCATCAGTATTTTCCAACTTGCACCAAATGGTTCCTTAGATGAGTCAAATACTTGTGAGGCATAACAATGAATACTTGTGAGGCATAACAATGAATACTTGTGAGGCATAAAAATGAATACATTCAGGATTTTGGTCACAAACTCATTTGCAAAAACATTTCAGGCTTCATGCATGCAATCTGTTGGATCACACAGGAGGCATATTTTTGGTACTATTCAACAGAGAAAGTCAAAGCCATTTCCAGTCTTGGATGAGAAAGTGGACACCAATGATGCATCATTCCAGAAAAATGCTGAGGTCATGGAAAAATTAATTGGCAATTACAGAAACATGTTGGCTATGGCACAAGCAGGAGGTGGAGAGAAAGCTATAGAAAGACACACAGTAAGAAATAAAAAGTTTCTGGCAACAGACAGGGTCAGGTTACTCCTAGATGATGAAGACTACTTTCTAGAGTTAGCTCCTCTTGCTGGGCTAGGCATGGAATATGGTGATGTGGCTAGAGCTGGGGTATATGCTGGTATCATACATTTTTATTCAGTGTTTTATTATCAATTACATTATTTTGCAATTTTTCTAACTGTGAATTCGTTTATTTTTTGTGGTTATCAATTTTCTTGGTTTTGCAAAAATGACATTTTCATTGGCATTTTACATTTGTGGATTTGGGAATGGGGTTCTTTATTTACAACAAAGGATCATTGGAATGGGGTTCTTTTGTTTGAAGGATGATTGTTTGTTGCATCATAAAATTCGTTGTATTTAGCAACCATGAAATCCATAATAATCATCACTTAAAATGGTGAATTGATTATGTATGTTATATATGTAGCTTGACCCTGAGTGTCCTTTCCCTATCATGACAACTGTGGCTTTTACCATTTTAGAAATTGTAGCAGTATATATTTTGCTGTTTAACAAGACCCAAATAAATATTCCAGTAAAAGATAAAACCATCACATTGGTTGACCTACTGTATGTATAATACATGTCACATGACCAAAGGTTTCTCAGAAGTATTTTCTTAAATACATGTTTCAAACATTTTGGTACAAAAACTGTGTTATCTTGGAGTCAGTATTGAAGATGCCAAAGAAAGTTTACAAAATTACAAAGCATAAAATTGTGTGGGAAAAACCTCAACAATAAAATTTGAGTTTTAATTTATCTGTTGCATGTGGGGTCCCAAGTCACCAAGTGGTCTAAGGCCCTTGCCTTTACTGATCACTGCCATCTCACTTCTGTCTGCATGGATTTGAGTCTCGGACTGGCCAATGTGGATATGTGAGAAAGCTGTCAGTAGCTTCTTATGTCTTAGTGGTTCTTACTGGGGTTTTCCCTGGGTTCTTCCTCCACTAGTTGGCCACCATATATAGTCTTGCACTGAGAAATGGCGTTAAACCCCAAAACAACATCTTTTGCAAAAAAAAGTTTTTGGTCAATATGGAAGTAGTAATGTGCGATATATGGTCCGATCTTTTTATTTTGTTTCCTATTATCTGAGTGTATTTTGCTTATTGAAGCTGAGAAAAGTGTGAATAGTTTAAGAGAGTACACTATACTGTAGCTGTGCATATCTGAAAGATAATCAACTGACATCAACTTTACATATTTCTAATTTCCACCATTCTAACAATGAAATAATGATGTACATGCTCATTTTATATCAGATTACTTTATCTTCTGAATAATAATAACTTTGAAAGATTTATTTTTCCAGTACCAAAATTTAGTCTTAGTCTTGTAAATATTGCCTTCTGGAACTAGCATTTGCAGAGTGATTAGTTTAAAATAGTGTAGGAATATGCAGGTTGTCAGAAAGTAAAGCTTACATAGTGCTGCATTTGCAGTTTTATTTGTCTTAATCCGTTGGCATTATATTTTTATTTTTCTTTCTTGAAGGTATTGGCAAGATCAATAACAAATATTGTATGATAATAGCCAATGATGGAACAGTGAAAGGGGGCACTGTGTACCCAATCACTCTAAAGAAACAGCTGAGGGCACAGGAAATTGCAGAACAGAACAGAATCCCATGTGTCTATGTGGTAGATTCTGGTGGAGCTTTTCTGCCGCTTCAGGTAGCCAGAAATCTTTGTATGTATTTACTGAGCTGCTCTTGGGTCTTAGTTGTTCAGTTAACTTATTTTTAGATCACTCACATTTCTTATACAGTATCTCAGGCATCATTGCCATTGGTATATGTATTATCAAATGTAGTTTCTCATAACACCATTACATTTATTGTTATGAAACTTGATATGTACATATATCCAAAGAGTACTACACCACCATAACAAATGTAGGTCGCCATGTCCTCCATTCTGTGATCCACTGAATGTGATCATATTTTATCTTTAGTTCAGTGATTCAGACACTGTTGCATGCATTATCAGGAAAGTTTGTACATGTATCTTCATGAGTAGTACTACATCACACCCAACATAGATCACTGTGACCTACATTTCACACTTCACTGATTATGAAAACTTATGTTTAGGTCAGTTTTAGAGCACTTTTGCTTGTAATAAACAAATTATTTTTTCATGCATCTTGAAGATTACTACACCTCCTATCCAAAGGAAGATAACTCTGACCTTCTTTATGCACAAGGGATCATGTACATATTTAGTTGGATTGCAAAGCCATTTGCAGTTTATGGAGCTTATGGTTTGATGATGTCTGTCCATCTGGCATCAATATAGAGGCTAGTTTTTGTGTTTAGGTCACATTCTCAGATACTATAGCTAATTGAGTCACTTGAATTGGTACGTAAGTGTATCATGAAAACTTCAGACATAAGTGAAAACTTGGTCATCAGTGATATATAGTGCATGGTTCATTGATTCATACCACCCATTGTGTTAAGGTCAGAGTCTTTATGTTAGGATTTGCATTTATTACCTACCCCCTGCTGCCAATTTTTTTTTGGGTACATGCTTCATTTTCTTCAGCTAAATGACCTGGTTGCTTATAACACGGTCAGGTTCTATGGCTCCCAACTACCGTGTTATATTGGGGTCTCACTGTATAATTATATATTTCATGTCCAATACTACACCATTCAATCAAAAATAGCTCAGGATGACCTGTTTTTCATGAGATGGTGATTTGTGTTAACCTTAGCATTTTCTGAGGCACTGTTGCCTGTGAAATCACATAACTGTGTATATAATTGCATCATGAGTACCTCAACCATCATTGAAAAATAGGCCGCTGTGATTCATGGTCCATTGATTTGTGTTAACCTGTTCATTAACTCATTTACTTAGGCAATATTGAATACTGAGTTACACAATTTAATACATAATTTCATCATGGGGAGTACTGTAGCTATGAGTGAAAAATCATATCAATGGGACCTAGATTTCATGGTTCAATTTATTTGAGCTTAGTTTATTTTGAGTTAAGTTACTTTTGATTAGGGTTTGCTTTTAGGTCATTTTCTTAACCACTATTTCTTATTGAGACATATCAGCTGACATTTATATTTGTCAGTCTATGGTTCAGTGGAACCCCAACAATTTTTAAGGTTGGTACCAAATAAATAGAAACGAATTCATGGTTTGAATTCCAGCCTTACCACTATTGGTGGTTTTCTTGATTTCATTGAGGTCAGTATCTCTGACGCTGTTCCTTGTACAGTCATGAAAATATGTGTTTGCATGTAGGTTGCCAGGACTCACTTTTTATGTATAGGTGAGTTTCTCTGATACTGTTGCTTCTGAGACTGAATATATGCTGGGGATTACTGCAATGGGACATTAAAAGTCAGATATAAACATTTATACAAATTCATGGCTGCATGAACACCTCACACAAAATTATTGCTGCAAATATGAACACTTCACACAACTTAATTGCTACTAACACATAATGATTGAAACTGCTTAATTCCTACTCTCAGTTCATAATAGAGAAATATGTGAAATCATGGCTCACTTGTAACAAGCTGCAGATGAATGATGATAAAACTGAAACCATTCTGATTACAACACAAAGAACCTAGGTGTTTCTCTCGACAGTACTCTCACATTGCACCAACATGTCATGAACATATGCAAGGCTGCTTATCTTGAGCTGAGATGCATCAGTTCCATTCGCAAATATCTTTCAGTTGATGTAACTAAAACACTTGTGTATTCATTCTTTCAAGACTGGACTATTGTAATTCAATTCTTTCTGGTTTAGGGGCCCCAAGTGGCCGAGTGGTCTAAAGCACTCTTCGTTACGGATCACTGCCATCTCACCTCTGTCTGCGGCGGTTCGAGTCTAAGATTCAGCCAATGTGGGCATGTGAGAAAGCTTGCCAGTAGCTTCTCGTGGGTCGGTGGTTCTTTCCGGGCTTTTCCGGGTTCTTCCTCCACCATTAATACTGGCCGCCATGTATAGCCTATCGTGTGCTGAAAAATGGCATTAAACCCCACAACAACAACTTTCTGGTTCATCTCTCCAGAAACTTCAGAAAGTTCAAAAGACAGCTGCTCGGTTCATCCTTAGAATACCACGATCAGAGCATACCTCCCCTGCTCTGTACCCTACTCTGGCTATCCATTCGATCCAGAATGAAACACAATTTTTTTTCTCTTTGCTATATTTCACTGACGGACTCCAGTCCAACATATCTATCTGAACTCATTCATGTGTACACACCAGAAAGATACCTTCGCTCCTATTCTGACAATCGTGTACTCATTATTCCCGCTATGAAAATGAAGTCATATGAACAATGTTCTTTTACATACAAGGGCCCAGCAACATGGAATGAATTGCCCACTGAACTTAGACACAAAGACACAATGATCTCATTCAAGAGTGCTCTTAAAACTCACCTATTTCGACTGCAAGAACAAATTTAACGAACTAATAAAGTTTCCTACCTTAAATATTTTCAGCATGTTTTATGTTTTCTAATTTCATGGTGTTTGTTTTTTGTATTTGTATCATTATATATGTTTTTATTAATGTTTTAAATCATTATTATTATTATTATTATTATTATTATTTTTATTATTATTATATTGAACAAGAAATCATTATTTCATGGTTGGTTTATGTCCTAATTATGTATGAAAATATCCTCATGGAGCTGTAGTATGGAATGATATCAATTCTGTTCTTCTAATCAGGCTGAAATCTTCCCTGACAAGAATCAGGGAGGCAGGTCATTCTATAATGAAGCAGTCATGTCTGCCAAGGGTATCCCACAGGTGAGTGTCTCATCACAACACAGTCAAGTGGTTTATCTTCTTTCATCATTTTCTGTAAAATATTATATACTTTGGTCTCATCTGCATTAGTTGATGGATATTACTCTTTCTGTGATAATGGCAGTATTGGCCAACAATGTTAACATTTATGTTAAAACTTTTCAAAGTTATAACATGAATGCATTGTTTACAAGTTTTATTCTGCAAAACTATTTTTTCTTTATCTTGAATAATTTTGGTGTGGTGTTTCTTAAGCATGTATTTAAGTTATTAGTTGTTTATGTACCTCAAGGAACTTGGAAGTTAGTTCAGTTCCCTGGACATTTGGAGCTCCATTTTAACTCACAATATGCTAAAACCATCAATAGTGGCAGAAAACCAAAATATAGAAAAAAATGTCTTTCACTTTTAGCTAATATTTTGCAACACTGTCAGCCTGCTACACCAATCAATGACATGAGCTAACTGTCAATCCATAAAAAGTTAATTAGAACTTTCTACTTAGATGAGCAGCTTATTAGCAAATCCATATTGATATCTCGCTTTGATCTACCATTTCAAATACTAACGTAGTGATATAGGGTTATCAGTGCCAGTTTGCTTGCAGTATCCTTGATTCATCACTATGCCAATAACATAAAGTTTTTCTGTTTATCTCTCACCCAGTCTAGAGCATCTCTGGCTCAGAAACTTGTAAAAATCTGCATGGAATTTTCCAATTTCAGAAAGTGTTATAACAATGACAGTAGGTCTTTTGATGGGATTCTTAGTACTAATATCTTGGATAAATAATTGCAAATAAAATATAAGGTTGGCAGCATAGCTAGAATGTTTTCTGGTTCTTGCTATAAAAAATCATTTTATCATGAAGAAAAGTAAATTGAACTGAGATAAAATAGATCAGTGCTAAAAGGTCAGACATTTACATTGGTTTGTAATAATTTATTTTTCAGATAATTGGAACACTTTAAAAACAGTATTTGTAGTGTAACATTTTTTCAATGTTAACATATCACTTTCTGTGAATCTGATTGGTCCAACTAAGCACCTGAAATTCTTTCAGTTTGCATCTGGGACTATTTATTTACACACAGGAATTGAAAGGTGTAGCACTGAAACTAGAATTTTATGAAATACTGAAATTCATCTTGTGTTATTTTTATCCAAACTCATTTCACTTTAAAAAGCTGTGATAAACAGAATCTCAGATAGGTGATGATTTGACATTAAATTTATGAAACGTGTTGAATAATTTACATATCTCCAATGATCCTACAAAGAGAAAATTATTCAACTGATTTAATAAATTCAATACTAAATCATTACCCATTTAAGATCCTGTATTACTGCTTATGTCTTACATGACAAGACCATGCAAAATCAACACCCATCCCCCATATTCATTGCATTTGGACGAATTTTTACGTTAGCTTTGCTATTTGATACACTCAACCCCCAAACTGTTCTAAACAATTAAAAGGCTGGCCCTCTTGGCTTATCATGGGAGAAATACTATACATGGGTATTTTGCCAGGTAATAAATTTGTTGTCAACTTATCTTATTTTGATCACTGAAGAAACTCAACACAAGAAGTGGTTTGGTGTTCAGTCCCACACTAAGTGAATCAACATTGCTACACCAAAGCTGGTGAGGAGCAATTGTTATGTATAATTGATTTAATTTATATTTGATTTAATTTAATTGTTTGTTTGTTAGTTTTTTAATTTTTTAATTCCATTACATGCTATTGTAATGTAACTTTATTTACTGGAATAGAGTTAGTTCTGACTGTTTTTTTAATTTTATTTTCAAAGTAAGCAAATGATACTAGGAACTTTGTATCAAATAACATGTATCAATTAGTTTTTTCCGAGGATTGACCCACATCCAGGCATATGTTTTGCATTTCAGTCAGTCTTATAATTTATGTTATGATAAGAATTAGCCAGTCGGGCTGTAAACCATTGACACTTAAAGGTGTTTTGTTGTGATCAGTTTGAGTTGAATTTTTAATTTTTCTTCCAATTATTTGAATTCAAGATTATTTTCCCAGGAAATACAAGTGTTCCTTCAAAAGTCTTGGACAAGGAGAGTTTATTGAAATTTATACAGAATTCAGATTGGAATAATATTTTCTCTGTCCAATTCTCAGATTACCGATATACATCAGTAACAAGTGATGTCCTGTTGATGACATCATAATGTAATGATCAGATCATTTTTCATCCAGTCTCTCCCAGAGTTCACAGATCAGTGATGTACATCAGTAACAAGTGAGGTCCTGTTAATGACATCATAATGTAATGATCAGATAATTTTTCATCCAGTCTCTCCCAGAGTTCACAGATCAGTGATGTACCTCAGTAACAAGTGAGGTCCTATTGATGACATCATAATGCACAGAAGACATACAAACATGGTACTAACAGCTACCTCGCTTGGCGCTCAGCATTAATAGGTTAGTGTTAGGACTGGTCAGCCTGGTGTCAGGATAATGTGACTCGGTGGGACATAATGCTACATGTCTGCATCATGATGCCCCAGTGCTAGACATCACTATAAACTGCCACATTGCAGACATCGTAGCTGTATGACTGAAAAATTATTAAAAATCTTATCACATACACACACACACTTAGTGATGCACAGTATACATGTCAACACCAGTGCCATCATTTGTACACATCATACATGCCAAAACCAGAATCATCAATGGTACACAGAATACATGCCAACACCAAAGATATACTATGATTCATTGTTCAGGGTTGGGGGCAGTATCTGGCTTTTGTGATTGTCCCATACCTCAACGTGAAGACTCAGTAAACAATGATCTTTCTCTGAAAACATAAGAGCCCTTCTGAAGCCCTTTGAGGGAAAACTAATCAATGAATTTATTTTCATAACAGTTGTTAAGCCAAGCACATAAATGAATAAAATGCATGCAGTCACCTGTTTTAAATAGACAGATATTATCAAAGTTCTGTAACCCAGATTATGTATGAAATGAATGTCTGTTAAGTACTGTAGTATTATTTATTTTCGTTGAGCTCAATTTTCGTGGTTTTTTGAAGAAAAGAAGGCATTTTCTTGGGTACTTAAATTTTTGGTTTTGCCTGTAAAAGTTTGCATATTAGTAGGTATTTAATTTCATGGTTTAACCTCTACAATTACCCAAAATAAAGAATAAAACTGCCGACACAAATGGCAGTCACTTTAATGTTCAAAGTAATATTACCACCTGTATGAGCACAAATCAAGGACCTGGCAAGTTCAATACTTACACCATGTTTTTGACCAAATGAATAACATCAGTCAAGGCAAAACAACACTAAAACAATACTTCCATCTTTATGAGCACAAATAAAACACCTGTCAAGATTAATCACTTTTGCCATGTTTTCATTTGAGTGCTCAACATCAAAGGAAGCTGATGCAGCCAACACCATCAGGCCAATAGGTTATTAAAGAATAATTAAAGTCACACTTCCACAAGTGGTAAGCTAAACAGGTCATGAATGCCATTAAGGAAAGGATGTTACTGATGACGATCAGTGCACAGCATTAGTAAACCTTGCAACCTCATTAATCAAATCAATTCATGCTGAATGGATAATTGCAGCTCACGCGACAATGAGTGAAAGATAGGACCTAATTATCAGCAGCTTTGAGAATTCAGCAATTTGGGGATTATTTACCTGAGAAGCATTTTTGAGTACCATGAGACTTGATTGACACGATGTTGATATAGCGCCTTTGTCCAAAAACCTGTGAAGTGTTAGCTTTAATACTCTGCTGTAATTAGTGTATATGCATAATGTTTCATTGATAATAGTGTTTCAAGACATAGTTATAGTATTTTACAGGATTGTTCTTTTGGACTAAAATTGCATGGATGAAATTAAATGTGCTTTCAGAAGGATTTAAATATTTCAACAACAGTTGTACTCAAATGAAGGATTGACTTGAATAAGTATTCAATTTAATTTTCATATACTGTTATTTTGTATGATTTTTTTCTTTCATTTTTAGTGTTGTTGTTGTTTGAATACCTTATGCTTTTCTCTATTTTCTCTCTATCCTTACCTCACATATCGATTTAAGGCAGTGAGTATAAAATTACACTATCAGATACCTTATCGAACATGTGCATTGAAACAATGTAAAATGATTTATAATTCTAGTTTCAAAAAGTTTAATATAAAAGAAACAAAACATGTAAATGCTAATATTTAATTACCAGATTACAGTGTTGACCTTGACTTATCAAATACTAGTAGCTGTATTAATCTCTTGAATGAAACACTGTAAGAAAATGGGTGGGGTGGGGTCTTCATCCTATGTGGCTCATTTTTCGTTGGGGGGTTTAAATTTGTGGTTGTGTGCAACAGCAAAAACCACAAATATTGGTACCCCACGAAAATTGATGATACTACAGTAACTACCAATCTTCAAATGCCACTTGTCTCACTTCACATAAGCTACTGCTTAAGACAACAAAATTGATTTTCTTTTCACCACACTGACCACAGACGACTTTACAAATATAGTTATGTATACATTCATTGACAGGTAGCAATTGTATGTGGAAACTGTACAGCAGGAGGGGCCTATATTCCTACCATGGCCAATGAGGCAGTGATTATTCATAAGGTAGGGACCATATTTCTGGGTGGACCCCCACTTGTCAAGGCCGCTACAGGTGAAATTGTGTCAGCAGAAGAGTTGGGTGGGGCAACTTTGCATTGTACGTAAGTAATAATATCATCTATAATAATAAGCATAAAATAAATTATCCCCAATTTATCAGCTTAATATTATAACGTCTCTGGATCCATGTTTTATCAGCTTTATCAACCTCTTTTGATCTGCAATTCATTTAAAGTATTAAACACAACACTATATTAGCAGTGTGATAAAAAAATTTATGACAGTTTCATGAAATAGTTATTACTGAATTCAGTTTAAATTGCTTTCAAAATTTTTTACATTTGCATTTTAGTTCATGTGAATTTTCTTTTTATCTTAACCATTATTAGCTGCAAGTGTAAATAATGATAACAGATCTAATAAAGTCTATTGCAGGAATTTGGAGTTTTCAAGAAGCTTGAGTGATTTAGTAGTCTCTGAGTGATTATGAAATTAAATTGCATCACATTTTGTCAGCTTAAATATTATAACTTCTCTTGGTCCAAAATTTATCAACTTAAATATTATAACTTATTGTTCCACAATTTATCAACTTAAATATTATAACTTCTCTTAATCCATAATTTATCAACTTAATATTATAACATCTCCAGGTCCACATTTTATCTATTATAACAACCTCTCTTAATCTGCAGTTTATCAACTTAAATAGTATAACCTCTCTTGTTCTGCAGTTTATCAGCTTAAATATTATAACCTCTCTTGATCCACAATTTATCAACTTAAATATTATAACCTCTCTTGATCCACAGTTTATCAACTTAAATATTATAACCTCTCTTGATCCACAATTTATCAACTTAAATATTATAACCTCTCTTGATCCACAATTTATCAACTTAAATATTATAACCTCTCTTGATCCACAATTTATCAACTTAAATATTATAACCTCTCTTGATCTACAATTTATTAACTTAAATATTATAACCTCTTGTGATCCACAATGTATCAACTTAAATATTTTAACTTTTCTTGATCCACAATTAATCAATTTAAATATTATAACTTCTCTTGATCCACATTTGTTCAAATATAAGTAACTAAAGTTAAAAGCTATCCTTTTTTAACAAAGCTGTCAATTATAACATCTGTGAAAAATATCTGCCATGCAGTATTTTGCATAAGTTCAAACTTCCCTAGATAGAACAATATTGGGATTAAATATGATGGCCATTTTAGCAAAGTTCAGACAGTACAAAGAGATTTGATAAGTATTAAAACATTTCTGGTGGAAGAAAAATGACTGTCCAGTCTAAAGTGAAAGCCATGTTACAGAAGGGACATTGAGGGAAGTTTCACTGCCTGCATATTATTTCACATACTCTATATTTTTATGTTTTGAAAAGCAAATATTTATGAACATCACAGTGTGAGTGGATGTACCGACTACTATGCCGAAACAGAGGAAGTTGGTTTTGAAATAGGTCGTGACATAATCGCGGGGCTGAATCTTCCTGGTCACCCAGGTCCACAACTAGAACCCCAGTTGCCATTGTATGATCCAGCAGAACTTAATGGTCTCATTCCAGCCAGAAATCAGCATCAGATGGACATGCACAAGGTTGGCAATATGTTAAAATAAGAGGGTTAGATAGTACATGGTAATACTCTTGCTTTGCAATTCTGTAGTCTTATGTTCAATCTAAAACGTGTATTAATAAATGATCACCAAAGATATATCATCCAAAATTACCTAAAAGTGTACTGGTTCAAGTGCCTTGTTTTGTGCTATTCTTTTGGAGAAAATCTATTCAAGTGTTAATATACAGTGTGGGAAAAAGTACCCTGTCACTAGTTATATATAAATCTCTCTACAAGACCCTCCTTATCTCAGATGACCTCAATTTCACATGCCCCTTATCACGCATCCCAGAAAGGGAGATGTCTCCAATCTTTCACTGCCAAACGTGCAGGACAACATAAGGACCTCACAAGTGGTTTCCGTAGGACTTGGTATCATGTTCAGTATACCTCCTTCTTGCCCAGGGTTCTTTCAGCCACAGATGTGGCACTCTTCATTAGGTTGTCAACCTAAGTGCATTCCCAAACTCGTTTATGTCTTTTTTCTTCTTTTGTTCATGATAGAATGCAACAACTGGTTCTAAATGCATTCCATTGGAGAGACTAGGCAGTCAGTGTTTACTTGCAAGAAGTGTGATTTCACATTCCAAATCACACAGCTTCCATGAAGTTTCTGTGATTCACCTACAAAAACTACAGGCTACAAAACAGCAGGCTAATAGTTGTATCTTGGATCAAGACATGATATCATTTATTATTCTCCTAATTCTCATTCTCGTTGTCGGCAAGGACATCTACTTCATACCAACTGCTCTGGAGGCCTAAGTGGTTATAGTATCTGCCTTGGATGAAGGAGGTCGCAGGTTTGAACCCTGGCCAAGTCATAACAAAGACTTATAAAAATGGTACTAGCACCTACCTTGCTTGGCACTCGGCATTAAGAGGTTAGTGTTAGGACTGGTCAGCCTGGTGTCAGGATAATGTGTCTGGGTGGGACATGATGCTACATGTCTGTGGCATGATACACCAGTGGTAGACATCACTATAAACTGCCACGCTGCAGACACCATAGCGATATGACTGAAATTTTTTTAAAGATATATTAAAAGTCCAAATCACACACAGTCACTACTTAACCATTATAAGATTTTGGTCATCTGTGTCTGGAACTCAGCATTCAAGTAAATAGAGTATGTCTCACCCAGGAACAAGAAATGAATAAATACAATGGTGGATTCATTGCCTATATGCAACAATCCACCTGCTAGAGTATTCCTTCACCTGCTTGGTTTGCTTATTGCAGCAGCAGACATCTTAGACCTATATTGCCTTCTTGGGCTCCCATTTCAATGATTCTGTGGTCCAAATGTAGGCTGAACCTTGAAGTTTCATCTCGAAAGTAGGGAAACCTCACTGGATTCATGTCAGGAATATCTCTGTAATTACAATCTCCATCACCAGACTTTCCAATTCTTGTTTGGTATTTTCTTACAGTGGTGCACACAAGAACACTATACCAGTGTAGGCATCCATACCTCAGTTGCTCTTTGATGAGAAACATTTTTTCCACCAATCACAATAAAAACCTACCATTCCATGATCACTGGTATACTGCATACTGGAGGAGAGGATATTGGGCAAACTAAAGATCTATCTGATGTATGGTCCTTTTTTTATAACACCCATCCAATGATGTTGGATCCTCGCCCAAGTGGAATCTATCATGGTTACTAACCTGGCTGGAAAAGACTCAATTTGAATGGTTCTCAAGATCTTCATTATTTTACTTCTCATATAAGACGTGCCACCTCACTGCACTGTTGAATGACAGGCAGAATCTGCAAATACGTGCCGTTTGTGGACACGTCTGCTTGCAGTTCTATCAAGATGGGCAAGTATCACTCATAACAGACCCTGCTTTCATTGTCAAGAACAGGCTACTGTTCACAGCTAATCAGACTTTGGTAATAAATTCCTGTCTACTCTGGGCACTTTTGATCTCAAGGCCATCTATAGGACCCAGTGCAAACTCTGAAGTGGTATTAAAGGAAGACTGAGCTGTTGCATTGAGGGAGATTATGCTTCTTCGTAACCCTCACAGAGGGAAAGGACGATATATCAACACACTTTCATCATGGAGAAAGTGGGTTATTCGTTCTGCATATTAGAAATAACCCCACACCAATGAATTTGCTTTGCATCTTGGCTCACAAATTTAGGACAGTTGCCGCAAACATTGCATAAGAGTGAAACTGTTGTTACTTGTGCCGTGGGATGGAGTTCCGAGTACACTTCTCCAGCTTTCATCGCAGAGATCTACTTTCTCTGATGGGACCTAAAGCCATTGTGCAACAGGTTACCTTCCTTGGTCATTCAACAACATCATAAGGATGCAGTTTGTTAACTTCTGTTGGATTTGCAGGAGAGAAAAATCCTCCTTTTGAAGCCACTTCTCAACATATGGCATCTATTTTCTTGTTTTGTTATCTGGCTGTTTCACATACCATGGGGGACTGGAGATGGTCTCTCCTGGGTAAGAGGAAGTAACTCTCTCCACCGCTTGTCTATTCTCCTAAGGTATTATAATTGGGTAATTTGAAGAAGAAACCAATTTGTTCTTTTAAAATAGGTTTCTTGAATAATACTTACCCATTCATAATACACTGATACTCTCCCAGCCTCCATGCAGTTACATCAATATGGAGAGTGTGCCTTCCACTCCAGTAGTAGCTCAAGAATTCATGGGATTTGGAGCAAATCACAGGATCAAGGTGAAATCACTTTAACTGCCACTTTTTTTTTCCTGATAAGTTTTAAATCAAGGACAGCTGGGTTCTTTTAGGTATAAGTTGTTCTTCGAAGGTATTATGATCAGGTAAGTATTATTGAAGAAACATTCATGTATTTTAATAGACAAAATTGGTTTATATGTTAAATATGTTATGAAATCTTAATACATTAGGAGTACAACCATTACCAGCTCTCCCAAGTTTTTTGTGTGCACAAAAGTGCTAAATGTCATCTGCCTCCTAGGTGGAAGTCAGAAAAGAGTGATCTTCTCTTTAGATATAGAGCTTGGTGCCAAATCCCATATATACATTACTTAATTTTGATCATGGTAGCAAGCATGCTCTTTTTCAAGACCTTGTAAAATCAATATCCACTTGTGCCTTTTCACCATTTGAGTAATTACAAGGAGTTTTCTCACACCACAGAATTAACCTTCAGCTTTGTTTCCGTCAATTTCTATGCCTTCATCATTGATGAATGCTTTACACAAAGAAATTACAGGGCCCTGCGTGGCTGAGTGGTCTGTAGCACTTTCCTTTACAGATCACTGCCATTTCACCTCTGTCCATGTGGGTTCAAGTCATAGCTCAGCCAGTGTGGATATGTGAGAAAGCTTGCCAGTAACTATCCATGGATCATGGTTCTTACCTGGGTTTTCTCAGGTTCTTCCTCCATTAGTGATACTGGCCACCATGTATAGCCTATCATATGCTGAAAAAGGTAATTGAATCCACAACAACAACAAAGAAACATCTGCTGTTGCTTACATTAAATTTCCATAGTCATTTTGTTTTATATTCTTATCATCCTCTTCACAGCTAATTTTGATGCAGATGATTTTCACTTATGCATGCCATCAGAGATCTTTAATCCCAAGGGCTCAGTTTGATTTGTTGGGATCTATAGCTGCAGAACTACCCTTTTGGGTCATTCAGCAACTTCTGAATTATGCAGTCACATTACTTCTTTAGGATTTGTGGAGTAAAAATTTAGTTATAAGTGATGTCCAGGCATTTCTATATGCTAACTCAGCCCATAATTCTCGCAAGCTTCTAGGCTGCTGCATGTACAAAATTAGGGGACCAAGTATTAAGCCTTTTCTTGAGTAAGGGCTTATAGACACTCCTCTTTTTACCTATTCCTTTGTGTATTATGATTGGATAATGTATTTGATAATACTTACCTAGTCCCAATATAGGCACACCTGCCCAGTCTACCTGCAATTACACTAAAACCTGCTAGATCATGCACATCCTTTCATGTAGTTACTGATATATGAACAGGATTTGGCACCAATTACTATTTTGAAGGTAAGATTAATTTTAACTCACTTGCAATTAGATGGACATTGATTTTTAGCATTTTGTGAGGTAAATGTTGTACTTATAATGTATCATATTTGGTATTATTATTAATATTTGACACCAGAAATTGTTCTTTCCATTTGCACAGAACATGGATATGAGTGGCTCACCTGAACTCACCTGCTCAGGCACAAAATGCTTGCATTATATTTAATGTATTCAACTGAAGAGCCATAATGGTGTGTGTGTGATTTGGATTTTAAACGTAGCTTTAACAATTTTTCAGTCATATCGTTATGATGTCTGCAGTGAGGCAGTTTATAGTGATGTCCAGAACTGGGGCATCATGCTGCAGACATGTAGTATCATGTCCCACCCAGTCACATTATCCTGACACCAGGCCAACCACTCCTAACACTAACATCTTAATGCTGAGTGCCAAACAAGGCAGCTATTAGTACCATTTGTATAAGTCTTTGGTATGACTCTGCCTGTGTTCGAACCAAGAGAGATTGGATGTTTTGCTCTGGATGCCTTATACATATTTTATTGGCTACATTCTGAAAAGAGAAACCTTGAAAAACTGAAGTTTGTGTGATGTTTGATTCTGATTTTTTATTTGTATTTGGTTACATTATTGAAATTAATGACAACTTGACACAATTCATCGTGATATTTATGAACAAATATAACCATTCTGACAAGTATTGGACTGGTTATGTTTTGTATTTAGACCATATTATCACAAAAATGTATTATCACAAAAATTGGGCATTGTTTTGAGTACCAGTCATGATAATATTTTATATAAAGACCATCACAACAATAAGGTGCTGAACTAAACACTAATTGTCCAGGTCATAATATATTGATTTTAAGATTATAGATTAATAAAGGGGCCATTCATGATTTGTTTAATTAGTGTGTTGAACAGAACATAAAGGAACATCAGTAAAGGGGCCATGCTTGGTTTGTTTAATTCAAATGTTGACCAGAACATTAAAGTAGAATAATAAAGGGGCCATACTTGGTTTGTTTAATACAGATGTTCACCAGAACATTAAGGAAGATTAATAATGGGGCTGTACATGGTTTATTTAATTCAAATGTTGACCAGAACATATAAAAAGATTATGAAGTAGAATGCCAATATTTTTTAACTATGTAAACCATGTGTGAATGTATGTACAACCATTGAATAACTTTTTCCAAAGCAACATTGTCATGAAGCTTTTTCATATTTAATTTTTTGAGATTGCTTATATGGTATTATTCCCATGATAAGACAAGGAGGGGGGTGGCAGTCTTGTACATTTGTCCAAAAGTAGGGATTGGTTTATTTTAATACTGGAATATCATTAGTAGATATTTGCCAAACATTGTAAAAATGGGGTGGGTTAATTATGAAGAATAAGATAAATATGGTAATTAATAATTTCTTATTTTACAGGTTATAAGCCGAATTGTGGATGAAAGCAGGTTCCATGAATTTAAAAAGACATATGGTCCATCCCTTGTTACAGGGTTGGCACATATACATGGGTATGTTCACTGAAAATTGTTTATATCATTTGGGACTTTTAATAGTGGAACAGTGATTTTAGTAAATAATAGTTTATACAGTGAAGTAAGTCAAATCTTAGTTATGTAATGAGGCACATTCTAATGAATAATAGCAAATGTAATAAACTCTCATCAAGTCATTTTTTGGGGTCATATTTCAGTAATGGTATTGTGGCTGGCAAAACCCACAGATTTTAAGGCCAAAGAAAGAAAGATCATCCTGTTAAAAAAAAATAACCCTCTTCTCAAATTGTTGAATTTAAGTAATGATGAAAATATTAAGTTTTGCAAACCGAATGAAGTTGATATCCTCAAACATAACTAAATTCAGAGTAAGTCTGAATTTTAATGTAGATGAATTTGTTTTAGATAAAGACAACACAGCATGGTTGCATCAGTATTGTTTGTTGCAACCAGAATGTGATTTCACTTATAAAATTGAGCTATTATTTTGTAAGTTATGCCTGCCATCAATAATACAGGAACATGCAGCAAAATCTTCCCTGCCAGTCCCGTATGGTATTTACATAGTGCATTCCAAAAATCTTCACAGATGCCAGCTATTCAAGATTTTATGGAATTGCCAAAAAAAAAATGGGGGGAGGGGAATTTCACATTCTGATTTTATATTGATGAAATTCCTGAGAATTTTAATTTTGTGAGAAAAAATTGTGATCACTGGATTTTTATGTTCTCACAGGAATGAAGAGAGGTACATAAACACCAAAATGATAGTCTGATGCAAAGAATACATTTCTAAATTTGATAAAACAATGAATTGAACAATAAAAATTATTGATTAGATTGTAAACAGATGGACACAATTGCTGAGATGAAGACTTTTTGGGGAAAACTAATGGCTGATGGTTTGGTTAAAATATTGAAAGATTTGAGGGTTCTAGAATTAGAAGAATGGATACACTATTTTATCGAATCTTAATTGTTACTGGCTGTACATGTAAGTATAGGCACCTTAGAAGATACAATATGATGATTGTAAAGACTAGAAGTTTGTTACTTTTAGTGAACATGTTAATCCATTCAGTATGGGCCACTTTGATTCCATAAAAAGTATGCAACAGTTCATGATAAGTGTGTTCAAGGGTTAGTATCTATGACTATTTGTATGGAACTGCTCCCATATCTTTCCATGGACGCTATTGAAACATGGCATATATTACTGACATGGGGTCTGTATGTGCATAATGTTCTGCCCTCATGTTCTGATTATTTTTCCCCAGAGTTTTATCCATTTTTGATAATTCTTGATAGTCTCATAGCTTTTAATGAATTGCCCATTAACTTTGTAGACATGATAAGCATAACAATGCTCATTATGAAATATTTTTTAACAAGCCCATGTTAGTGAGATGTGTGACATAACACTAATATTTCTGCCACCACCAGCATCATCAACATTTTGTTATGGTCTTGGTTCTAGTATTGTATTTACATATATTTCCTAAACCCTGTGGTAGATTCTCATCATACTCAATATGAATCATTATGAAGCTAAGAGAAATCATTCTGCAACATACTTGTTAAACCCTTTGACCTTGAAGTCAAGGTTATAGTCATAGAAAATGTGCATTAAGATTTTGGTTTATATTATTTCCTAAACCTTTTGATGGATTTATTTCTTCATACTTACGATGAATCCTTTTGAATCTTCTGACACTTTATTCAATGACAGATGCAGTTGCCCCTTTGCCATTGGGGTCAAGATCAGACATAGAATTTTTCTTTTTTTAAATGTCCTTCACTTTTATTTCCTAATTGCCTTGATGGATTTTATTATTGCTTGGAAGGAATCATTATGTAACTGAGACAATTCATTCTGCAACATATTTACTTCCCCGTATTACCTTTGTGTTAAGGCCACAGCAAAATTTGTGTGAAATTTTGGTTAAAGTTGTTTTCTTTGCTTGTATTTCCTAAACCCCTTGATGGATTTTTTTCATATTCGGTATGAGTTATAATCAAGCTAAGACAATATATTCTGCAACATGCTCACTTGGCCTTTAGACCTTGAGATCAAGGTTACATTGTACTTATTTTACAGCAATACTTTTATCATGAGTTTGACATGCAGTCCCTCCAGCAATCTTCAAGTCCTTTAAATCAGCCTATCCACTAATCTTAGGGTTGTAATTGGTTGCCTTTTGCTAGCCAGGTTTCTAACTGGAATTGTTGGTAACAAGGGGGAAATAACTGGTTCAGCTGCTGCCAAAGGAGCTCACTTCATACAAATGTGCTGTGTGAGAGGAATACCATTGATTTTCCTACAGAATACCTCAGAATCAGTTGCTGAACCCTCTATGGACTCAGGTGAGTGCAGCTCAGAATCCTGTCCCTTTTCTTCTGGCAGCCATGGTTTAATGTACATGCACTGTTTAATATCCTGATGGACAAGTTGTTTTCGCATGTGACTGATGAGTTTGTAATTTGGCCACAAACCAAAGCAGTAAGGTGGCATGAAATATCAGTTCATTCACATGTATTAACTGATTTATTATATACTCTAAATTGTTAATTGTATCAGTTTACTCTTACAAATAAAGGTAACAATCTATAAATAAACATGATAATTTTATTCTTTGCTCAACTTCAAGCCTAATTTATTTTAATACATGCTTGAATATATTTTTAGAGTTCAAATAAGTTAATAGAAATTTTTTTTCATACAGATTTTGTAACTTTGGACATTTTTGACAAAAACATTATAAGCATGGTTAAGCATAAAATCACTTTTACTTGGTGAATGAATTTTGTAGCTTATATGTTTTCATAGGTGAATCTTTCGGAAACCGCCTCCGTGAGCATGCTAAGATGATGGCAGCAGTGAGCTGTGCACAAGTACCTAAGATAACAGTCATTATTGGGAACAGTATTGGACCATCCAGTTTTCTTATGGTATGGGCTTTCAGAAGACTTTGTTATCTTTACTCAGGCTTTGGTCATCTTTTCCTGAAAGTAATACTATATAGTCTGGGTTTTAACTATCTGATGTATTTACATAATCAGACAAGCTCTAGCTGGTTTGTTCCTTTGAGTTTGTGCAAATAACTGTTGTCAAATAATTGAAATGCACCTGCTAATTAAGCATATTAATCTGTCCTCACAAAATGTTGTGGTGGATGTTGGAACTCTTTATTTTTTCTTCAAAAATGTATAGAAAAAACACTGTTGGAGTTCTAACTTATGATTGCTATTTTTGTAACTAACTAACCTAGGCCTGTTCTTTAACCAAATCCTGGATCAACAACTTGACATATTACAAAATGGATTGATTAGTTTGGCATTGTAGCCCAAATTGTTCTGAACTGTCAGTTAATCTGTCCATTTTGTAGAACAGTGATAATAGTCACATGATTGGATATTCATCACCAGACAGTCACAGGACAGACAAAGTCACATGTTCTAATCACATGACCAAAACAACTACTTGGAATGAGCAAAGTCACATCTGATTTTTTTCCTCAAAATTGATGAAACATCCGATTTATCCACTAATGGAGCCCTATAATTGGAAATAGCAACAGGAAGTTGTGTTATTCTGTGTATAGTTACAATTTGACAGATATCAAATTTGATTTAGAAATATGCTCTACAGATCTCAGAAATACATCTTCAACCAACCATAACACAACAAGTGAGAATTAGCAGTAATTGTTAGAAAATGATCAATGTGTGCATCCATTTGTTGTGGACAAAATTTTATGAAGTAAATTCCAGTTGTTTGAATAGGTGAAATCAGATCTGAAACTATCCAACATATTTATGCAGGTTTGGGGTATGTTTTAAGATCATTGGTTCTGACTGGTTTTATTCGTAATGGCATATGCACAAATTTCTTAAACAAGTTTTAATCTAGCAAAGACCAGTAGAGCTTATGTGATAGTTCTTTTGTTTATCTCACATCTGTCGTCTTATAGCCCTTTTTGTTGTTGCTACTCTGTGTAAACTACTAGAAAATAAGTCCTGCAATATGTGGTCTTGTTGGTTCTAATAAACATAATGCCCCTTAGTTACGGATGACATGGTTTACAATGTTGAAAATCACTATTTCTCCAGAATTTATGTTTTTTTTAATATGAAATTTTCACTAAAACATCTATTGCATTATGTAGTTGGGCTTTAATTGAAATGGTGCAGATATCAATGCTAGTATGGTCACCATCCTGAAATCAAATCATGTTTTCCCTACTACTCCTGAATGGATGGCCCTATCTGTACAAGATATGCCCTAAAATAATTGTTGTGATCTGTAGTTACTCCAAATAAAATATGATGATCTGACCTCCAACATGGCTACCATAGTGTCTGCTTACAGTACTGAGCAGGTGAAAAGATCTGAAAGGAATGAAGAAATGCACTTCACATTGATTCCTATAAAAAAAATTCATCCGTAGAAAGTTAGTCACGTTTAGGACTCTTGTTTACAACATGCTCACGTCAGACTTAATTGTCATCATATCTGTGAAGCAAATGTGTAGGTGTTCACAACATGTCCATATCAGACTTAATTGACAGGTCCATGAAGCAAAGATGTAAGTGTTCACAGCATGTCCACATCAGACTTAATTGTCATCATGCGCTTGAAGCAGAGATGTGTCAATTAATTTGAAATTAATAAAGGTCAGAGTCATCAATCATACATACGAAGAAAACAGAGTGCACACAAAGAAGGAAGACTATTTTCATTACGATAAGATTTATTCCAAAACTCACAGCTTTAAGTTTGGTTAAAATACTATTCAAAAATACCAAGCTTCACTAGCCATGGTTCATTCTCCATTTTGTTCCACATCATCCCATGGCATATGTAGCTAGTCCAGACTGTTGTTTAAACAGGTACCTCCATTTGGACGAAAGAGTTAATATCTGTAACATGCCCTTGACCAGTGAGACAGCTTGCTACACTTACACATCAAGTAATCACGTTATTGACTTCCGTGATGTCCATTTGCTTTGACTTGGAAGGAACAGAGCTCAGATTTAACTATTTTGCCATTTGCATTTTTTTATAAGTGGAGAAAATATGCTAAATCTTATTTCTCCTAGCAATTTTTAACAGTTCTAGTAATTTGTCTTGTAATTTTTATTATTAGTTAAAATAAAAACTACATTTGCAGCTTTTTTGTAGTTACTTGTTGATAACTAAATTATGGCTTATAATGGTCATGAAAATTGGTCTAAGATTCCAACACATGAAAATGCAATATTAGCAAATGACAAAAACATTTTTTGTATAAAATTAGCATGTCATATTCTTTGGAAGGAACAGCTATAGAAAAATATTTAGGCATCACTATTACAAGCTATTAATTAAGAAAATTCAGAAGCAAGCAACCAGTCTGGTTTCATCTAATTATGACTACACACTTGGTAAATCCAAAAGTAGGTAGCCAGACTGGTGACATCTAATTATGACTTCACACTAAGAAGATGCAAAAGCAGGCATTCAGACTGGTGACATTAAATTATGACTTCAAACTAAGAAGATGCAAAAGCAGGCATTCAGACTGGTTTCATCTGATTATTACTACACACTTGGTAAATCCAAAAGTAGGTAGCCAGACTGGTGATGTCTAATTATGACTTAACACTATGAAGATGCAAAAGCAGGCATTCAGACTGGTTACAACTAATTATGACTTCTTCACTAAGAAGTATAGCCTTTGTCTTGGAAGACCTTAACCAACTTAGATTGGAAAAGAGAATAAACTTTTACCAGGATTGTAAAACTACTTAAAAATCTCCTTTTCCAATTTGACTAAATGAAAGAGAACTAGTAGAAATCTGAATGAATATGCCTACAAGATACAAATTGCTTAGAGTTACATATTTATTTTTATTCCCAGGTTTGAATATGCCTTCAAGATCATAATAATAATGAGGACTTTGTATAGTGCCTAATCTTTAGAAGCTCTATGCGCTTTACCACATTAGACAACACCTATAACATAAAAACCATATACAATGATATTATTACAGAAAACAAACACCATGAAATTAGAAAACAAAAACATGCTGTAAATATTTAAGGTAGGGAACATTATTAGGTCTTTAAGTTTGTTCTTGCAGTCGAAATAAGTGAGTTTTAAGAGCCCTCTTAAATGGGATTACTGTGTCTTTGTGTCTAAGTTCAGTAGGCAATTCATTCCACGTTGCTTGGCCCTGGTATGCAAAAGAATGGTGTCCATATGACTTATTAATAGTCATTTAAATGTTTGTTTAAATATGAAACTGAATTGACTTGAGGCATATCACATTATGATGATAATGCGGCAAGGGAGGTAATACAGTATTGAAAATGTGCAACGGTGATTACCATTTGAAAAGTGGAGGCCATGTTTTAGTGTTTGCTTCCATGTTTACATTCAGATTTAAATGGAAAATCAAGTAATCAAGTTAGTTTTTATTAATTTATAGTCCAAGATAAAGTTCACAATAAATTCATTAATATAAAAGATATCTGTCAATGTTACCCATAATACCATTTGTTGTATAATTATTGAATATATTACAAAATCATCGTGAACAAAGCAATGTCATTAAATGAGCAGGTGCATAATGCACTGGCAGATCTGGGTTTCTGCATTTTGTTTAGTCATTACTACAAGCAGCATAGACCCTGATATGCCAACACATTTTTTGACAGCAAATTAGGGTCTTTGTTGTTTGGAGTTGGACCCAACTTAAAAACAAGTATATATCATACCACCAGATCTCTTAAGTTGTGAAGATTCTTGATTGTTATATTGTCTTATAGCATCTGATTTCTACTTCCATTTTATATGCATCTTCTTGATTTTTACATTGTCTTACTGTAATAGATTTTGGTTGATTGCCATTTTATTTGCAGGTAAATTTATACAGACATAATTTGTTTGAAACATTCATTCTTAAAACTATCTTTCAGTTGAACCTGTGCTAAAAGACTCCATCTTGTAAGAAAACACTTATGAGACCACAAAATCTGATTTTATATTTTATATTTCAGATGCTCAGAAAAACCTTTATTAATGGATTACCCATCTTCAGAGACCGCATTTTAAAAGTTCCCATTGATGAAAATATAGAACTGGTTACAGTGGTTTTTTTTCTGTGTCTAACTTCTATTTAGACATTTTATTGCTTCTTAAGAAGTGCAGAATACAGTTTTTTCATTTAATTCCAGTAATTATATAAGTGACTGAAAATAATGCAGTTTCATATTTTTTGGCAGGGAGGTAGATGTATGAGTCCTAACTTCCTCTTCACATGGCCCAATACTGTCATTGGCCTGGCTAACACAGAGTCATTAGTACAACAGATCTCTCAGGTAAAATTGAAGCAAACATTACTTTTATGAGATACATGTTCACTACTAATAATTCCTTTTTTTTTCATTTTTAAAACATTAATTCTTTGCAGTCTTATGAAATTTATTAGATTATTTAAATTTCACCTCATGATTAAAATTGTTAGCAGTGAAATACATGATTATTGATCTCTTCTTCTTCTTTCAAGGTAGATATTGAAATTCGTTCTAAATTCATAAATGCAGCACCCAGATCTCAAAGATACAGTTCATCAGATTGAAGTCATTGTTTTTTGTTTTTTTATATCTTCTTTCTATTTTAGTATCAGATTGAGCAAAAAGCACATGCTGGAAAGTATATTTTGGTATAAATGAGCCATTGACAGAAATAGTGGATTGGAAAAGAAAGAAATGCACATGTGACTTTTGTTAATATTAGAACAAAGTAATTTCTTACACCACAGAGATGCATGCAAATTACTACATCTTTATTTCTGGCATTCCAGGAAAAGATTCCCAAGAATTTGAACCCCTCAGAGCATATAGCTGCAGAGAGTAAGATTAGGGAAAAATATCAAAGAGAAATGTCTGCTGCCTATTCATCCACAAGGCTACTCGATGATGGAATGATTCTTCCCACAGATACTAGACAGGTATTTGTGTTTTGGGGTGGGATGGAGGGTGCTGCAGGTCAGATGTGTACTTGTATCTTTGTGTTTTCTCTCTCTTTCTCTCTTTCTCTCTCTCTCTCTCTCTCTCTCTCTGTATGTTGTTTGTTGACAGTACATCCATCCACTATATACAAGACATGTGACAGGTGACCCAACTCGTCAAGTATATTTGTATACAAAAATATTCGTACATATAATCATTCATTTCATTGTTAATGCATTCATTCATTCTTTCATGCATTCTTTAATTCCATAGCTTTACATTATACAGTAGGTGTTTATGTCATGTTAAAACGTTTCCATGCATGCATATGACACATACTTGTATGTCTTTTCTTCCCATGGCACATATTCTTTTGAACCATATCTTTTTAATATCATCATCTTTGCAGCTTTTTTGCCAATACACTTTAAGAGACATCATGGATTAGGAAATTAAGATGTGTTTTTTCATAAATATGTTGACTAGATTATACAAGAAGCCTTGTGATTTGGGTATCTGAAGGTTAATGGTCAAGGTCACTGCAGTCTCTGCATGATAACTTTGATTCAGTTAAATTTCACAGATGGGTTGCATTTTATGATACAAAGATGTCTGATGAATTTTGGATGGAAAGGTTAAGGTCAGGGCCTTTAGAATCCAAAGAACAAGGCAGGTAGTGGAAATGTTATGTACCATTGGTACACAAAATCATAGATGCCAATAATCAATACTGACACAATAGTCTTACTAACCATGGTTATTGAAAAAGTGATATACAATGGAACTTGTATTTTGCAGGTCCTAGGAAAGTGCCTTGACATAACTTCAGCCTACCTGAAACCAGTTGCTCCCAGCTATCCTGTGATAAGAATGTGATACACTGGACATTGTATATATTTTGTATTATAATTATGTGCTGATACATTTACAGTAAACTTAATGACACTTCAGTATCTCACATACTCAGCATCAGTTAATGGACTTGTTTAGTCCTGGTATGAAGCCTTCATTTGCTTGTGACCTGGTAAATATGAATAAGGGCTATTCCATTTAAACATACCCCTGGTGGGGGTGGAAGGCACATTCAAAAATGGGTGACCACCCATAGAAGTGATTTTTTTCTACCACCACCAGTCATAGCAGTGAATTTTGGACACCCATGGCCATGCATCTTTTGATATGACATGGCACAGAAGTGATTATTGTTTATTGATGACCATGTATGGAAGTTTTTTTATTTTGCCATCCGTGGGGTAGTGGTATGTTTAAATGGAATAGCCCTAACCAGAAAATCCAAATAAATTTTTTGGGGTAAACAGCATTTTAAGTGTTCAGAGTATATCAATTACATTTTTATTTCACCCAGTTGATAATCAAGAGAGATAATTAAGGAAACATTCTGTGCAATCAGTGAGACAAAGAAACTGGTCATAGTGATTATTTTTATGTTTATAAGCATCTTGAGATGGACATAGCAATACAGCCAAGTCACCATATGACTCAGTTGTTGTTTACAAATTGCATGTCTTAGTTTTTATACAAGCTGAGGGCCACAGTATACCCTCTACCTGCAGCATTTCAAGCCAGCCTCATGATTGGCCCCCCTAATAACCACCATCACACAAACACACCTTCCCTTATGGTGAGTAATTCAGTAAACCTTGACTTAAAAGACTGTTGTTTTGTGAGACCAGCTGTACTATAAAACCAAATTCTTAATTAAAAAAATCAACTATGTTACATAATTTCATGAGCTCTGTTGGTGTCTTAAGGTACCATTTTTTGTTGGTAAAAGGAGTGCTCTCAAAACAGGTTTTACTGTATAATTTTAGTTAGTAAAAGTGGTGGTCTATGAAGACAGGGTTTACCTTACCTTTAAAGTGACAAGTGGTAGTGATTGAGGACACTATGCTCTCATTGTATTATTGAGGCTAGCCATCCTTTGAGAACACATGACTCTTGAATGCTTGAGAAAAAAGATACATTAAGTATATGGTGAAACCTATTCTTCTGACCACCCTGAAAATGAAATCAGTTCCCAATAACAAGCATTTTTGGCCTTTTCCATACAGTCATGAAACTTCAAACCAGAACATTTGCTCAGAAATTGGTGGACCCTACCCTAAATTCAAATTAATTTATACTGGGCTGATGAGTGGTATTATTTTAGAAACTGTATTTCTTTACTTGGAAAGATGCAACATTTTCATATGCATATGTTAGCTTGTGGTAAGAGACATTGTCTTAAATTGTATGATGTCCTGATGATAAGTACAGCTAAATCAGACATCGTTATCCTTTCAAACACTACCAAGCCATGTTTAGCAAGTTGTAAGAGGGATCTGTCATACTATGCATAAGAGGGATCAAATACAAACAAAACTTTGTTGACTAGTGAAAACTAACATCTCTCATTTTATTAATAAAGTTTTAAAAATATGAGAATATGATTTGACCTGTTCATTTCTTTCTTTTGTTAATTCAGAAAAAATATCCAAATGTACAGATCTAATGCTTGTATTTCTCATGATGTCCTATCTGATGGAATATGTCAGGCAGGTGTCAGACATGTATATACATGTATATGTTAACATATGGGGCCCTGAGTGGCCGAGTGGTCTAAAGCGCTCTCCGTTACGGATCACTGCCATCTCACCTCTGTCTGCATGGGTTCGAGTCTCAGATTCGGCCAATGTGGATATTTGAGAAAGCTTGCCAGTAGATTCTCGAGGGTCAGTGGTTCTTTCCGGGGACTTCCCGGGTTCTTCCTCCACCATTAATACTGGCCACCATGTATAGCCTATTATGTGCTGAAAAATGGCGTTAAACCCTACAACAACAACAACAACAACAACAACAATGTTAACCTATTGATAGCTTTTCAAAATTTATTTTGTAAAAAGAAAAGATGTGCTTATATTCATTGGACAGTTTGCTATTTCATCTGCATTCATAATCTCCCTCATGCATAACCTGAACTGTCCTTGACCTTATGTATAACCCTAAATGCCCCTGACCTCATGGAAAGCCCATAAATGTTCCTTACCTGATGTATGACCCAAAATGACCCAGACCTCATGAAAGACCAATAAATGTCCATGATCTCATGTGTGATCCCTGGCATCATGTACAACCTAAAATGTTCCAGACCTCATGCATAACCCAAAATATTCCTGATATCATGTATGACCCGAAATGTCCCAGTCCACCCTTCTTGAGAATACATGGACCAGTGTATAACCTGAAATGTCCCTGATGGCCCTTCTTGAGAATTTATGGGCATAGCCTCGCTACATGAGTTGGACATAACCTCACATAATGCATAAGAGAGAGTAGTTGTCACTGTAAATACTGGAATGTATTACACTAGCATTTTATCCATCTGATCCAATCAAAGGAGAGGATTTTATCATGTGTATGGATATAAAGTTCTGTCAAAATGTTTCTTGACCATGAGGTACTATTGTTCCTTGAACAAAAATGTCACAGCTGAGAGCAAGCATATGAAGTCAAATATGAACATTTTTAATGTTTTTGAATTTATTTTGTAAATAAATGCAAAAAATAAAGTTTGAAGCTCAGTGGCATAAATGTGTGTTATGATATTCCAGTTGATTCTGTTCTAATAGATATTAGCACTCAAAATAGAACTTGTAAGTTTTTATAGATGGGGGACCGGGGGCAATTTATCGAGGCTACCTTTCTAAAACTCTGATTTATATTATAAACTGCTGACTTTAAAGCTCCTCCTTCAGAAACTGAAGTTACACTCCACACAGCCGAAGAAAACCTGGAAGGTGTTACATATCTAACCAAGCAACTGTGGGCTAACATTTTTAGAACATTGTATTAAATAATGTTAAAGAGTATTATTTGGTACCAAGGAGTCCAGCAGCTCTTTGATGATGCCAAATGAGGTCAAGCTCTAAATCTAAATACTTAGATCTTGTGCAACTTTGATTAGAATGGCATTATAATCATGCAAATTTTACTATCTCTATATCTTTCGTTCCTTTACCAGTATGCTCACCATGCTGAATTTCAGTTACTCCATATATAATATCAAATTTTGTTTTGTTTTTTATATTGAGACTGATATTTTTGCTTGGAAAACATTTTTAGATTATGGGCTCTGGTCTGCACAAGAACATATGGGGTGCCATTTTACTATTTATTGTGGATGTTTTAGATAAAAATTAATTTGTTAAATGTGAAAAAAAGTAATTTTTTAGATTGCAGTTATATTTTGCTGTTAAATAATAAATATTTTATATTATAAAATTAATTCGTCAAAAATGAAAATGAATTTTTTTTTAATTCAAAAAGCATTTCCCATTAAAGAAAAACATTTTGTATACCCAAAATTTTGTATAAAAAACGTACTGACTTTATGTTATTAAATATGAAACCAAAATTGCTGAATAATTATTGTTGCTCCTCACTGCATTGGCAACCAGTAAAAACTAAATACACATCTGTGCAGCAATCAATGGCAGTATAGTGCAAAACTTTAATTAGCCTATGTTTTATCCTGTTGGCTTATGATTTTATATCTGCAAGAGTTCGTTGAGGTTTTGCACACTTTATAAAAATAGTCTTCTTATATACTTAATATACATGATACAAAATAAAAG
Source organism: Sinohyriopsis cumingii (assembly GCA_028554795.2). Classification (NCBI taxonomy): domain Eukaryota; kingdom Metazoa; phylum Mollusca; class Bivalvia; order Unionida; family Unionidae; genus Sinohyriopsis; species Sinohyriopsis cumingii. The sequence goes on from CM068824.1 coordinate 70,218,478, forward strand.
TAACAATAAAAATAATTGTATATTTGTGTAATGGTTTGTCAGAATGCATGTACCTTTGTTGTCTATGATGTTATGCTGTTTTGCTATTTATTTATTAGTTTATGTTTTTGTATGTATTGTATAAATTCATTTTGTGACATTAATTTTTAAGTTTTAATATCCTATTTTGATACAAAATATTAATATACAGTATTTTAAATTAAAATTTATAGCTCGTATTCAAATTTATGATATGTATTCACAACAGTTTATGACATCAAGTATTAAAAACATGATATCATACATTTTTTATGCTATTATGATTTGGATTTGAGGAAAACATTTTTTAATTTATGATTTATCAGTGTGTATGTGTGTGTGTGTGTGTGTGATTTAGATTTTTAACATAGCTTTAACAATTTTTCAGTCATATCGCTACGATGTCTGCAGTGTGGCAGTTTATAGCGATGTCTAATACTGGGGCATCATGCAGCAGACATATAGCATGATGTCCCACCCAGTCACATTATCGTGACACCAGGCCAACCAGTCCTAACACTAACCTCTTAATGCTGAGCACCAAGCGAGGCAGCTGTTACTACCATTTAGTACTGAGGCGGACGCTCTAACCACTAGGCCACCGGAGCAATCTGATTTATCAGTATTATTAACTTTAAATATTCTTCCTAATTATGTCAATAACTTCCCAACCGTGAAAGATCATAAACTCTTGTTTAGGTTAAATAAAGCAAATAAACAGTGTATCCATTTTGAAATGTATTTTGGTATACTGTGTGCCTTCAGGTGTGCAAAGTACATGCTTTGAAATAATATGCTTTTTATGAAATATACATGTCCCAAAATTAAGTAAAGTTGCATGGTCTGTTTATAATATAAGCTGTATACAAACCTCAAATTATTCTTGTTGCCCTAGTTACAGATGAATTTTATATCTAGAGAGCATAATCACAACTGCAGTCCCTCTGATCTCAAGGTACTTGTTGCTCTTATTTGCATAGGAAGCTCTGTCAATATTCAGTTCCCTATTTATACCATCTTTGCTCTGAGTTAGCACCTGACAGGATTTTGAGCATGTGGAGGGCAGGCATAAATTCTTGCATATAAAAAAGAAAATAATACCATTTTTTAAAAATATTTTACAATTTAAAATTTAAATTTTTTTTTAATATACACAATAAATAGTAAAATAGTGTCTCGGTCTTTGTGTGCAAAAAGTGTTGATCTTTTGTTATAGTAATACATTATTAAAATAGTTTCTTTTGGAAAAGTCATTAGAATGTGTTTTTTATATTCTTTTAAAGAGTACATGATTTGACAGTTCTTAAATCATTCATGAATCGTAGCCAGCACAGACCCAGAATATTAAGTGGTTCTTGATTCAGCACATGGTATAATTAAGAAAGGCAGCAAGTATTGAAAAGTGTTGCAGAAAATATCTTGTTACATGATACTGTTAAGCTATAAACTATGTTTTCTTCTCAGATAGAAAATAATATGGCACAAAGTCTACTCAGATAGAAAATAATTCACATGAAGCCTACTCAGATAGAAAATACTTCAGCATGAAGCCTACTCAGAAAATAATTCAGCATGAAGTCTACTCAAATAGAAATTAATTCACATGAAGTCTACTCAGATAGAAAATAATTCAGCATGAAGTCTACTCAGATGATATAAAATAATTCAACATGAAGTCTACTCAGAAAATAATTCAGCATGAAGTCTACTCAAATAGAAATTAATTCAGCACGAAGTCTACTCAAATAGAAATTAATTCACATGAAGTCTACTCAGATGATAGAAAATAATTCAGCATGAAGTCTACTCAGATAAAAAATAATTCAGCATGAAGTCTACTCGGATAAAAAATAATTCAGCATGAAGTCTACTCAGAAAATAATTCAGCATGAAGTCTACTCAAATAGAAATTAATTCAGCATGAAGTCTACTCGGATAGAAGATAATTCAACATGAAGTCTACTCAAATAAAAATTAATTCACATGAAGTCTACTCAGAAAATAATTCACATGAAGTCTACTCAAATAGAAATTAATTCAGCATGAAGTCTACTCGGATAGAAGATAATTCAGCATGAAGTCTACTCAGATAGAAGATAATTCAGCATGAAGTCTACTCAAATAGAAATTAATTCACATGAAGTCTACTCAGAAAATAATTCAGCATGAAGTCTACTCAAATAGAAATTAATTCAGCATGAAGTCTACTCAGAAGATAATTCAGCAGGAAGTCTACTCAAATAGAAGATAATTCAGCATGAAGTCTACTCAAATAGAAATTAATTCACATGAAGTCTACTCAGAAAATAATTCAGCATGAAGTCCACTCAGATGATAGAAAATAATTCACATGAAGTCTACTCAGATAGAAAATAATTCAGCATGAAGTCTCCTCAGATGATGGAAAATAATTGAACATGAAGTCAACTCAGACAGAAAATAATTTAATGTGAAGTCTACTCAGAAGATTGTTTACATTCACTGCAGTCATTTCTATGGAGACGTAATTATACATGATATCAAATTTTTATATGAAAACAATTGTAAAATATTTATTCACATATATGAAGTTAATTATTGAATTATAGATATGTAAACAATAATTTCATATATGTAATAAAGTATTTCACACATATGAAAGACTATTTCATACATGTGAAATACATTTTTTGTCTCATATGTGAAAATGTTTTCAAAGGTGACAAGGAACTGGACATATATGAAAAGAATATTCACACGTAAAACAAGTCTATATTTCATATATGTAGAAATCTTTTTCACATGCATAAAATAGCCTTTTCACAAATTAAATATGCTTCACATGTGTAAAAAGATAAACTAATGTGAAGATGTCCAGCACAGACCCAATAATAAGCTGATACCTTCATCAGAATGGTGAGCAGAGCACCCAGGCAGGTATTAGTAGTATACATTGAATAAGATGGATCTGTGAAAGGAGCACCCAGGCAAGTAGTAGTATACACTGAATAAGATAGATCTGTGAAAAGAGCACCCAGGCAGGTATTAGTATACATTGAATAAGATGGATCTGTGAAAGGAGCACCCAGGCAAGTAGTAGTATACACTGAATAAGATAGATCTGTGAAAAGAGCACCCAGGCAAGTAGTAGTATACATTGAATAAGATAGATCTGTGAAAAGAGCACCCAGGCAAGCAGTAGTATACATTGAATAAGATAGATCTGTGAAAGGAGCAACCAGGCAAGTAGTAGTATACATTGAATAAGATAGATCTGTGAAAGGAGCACCCAGGCAGGTATTAGTAGTATACATTGAATAAGATAGATCTGTGAAAAGAGCACCCAGGCAAGTAGTAGTATACATTGAATAAGATAGATCTGTGAAAGGAGCACCCAGGCAAGTAGTAGTATACACTGAATAAGATAGATCTGTGAAAGGAGCACCCAGGCAAGCAGTAGTATACACTGAATAAGATAGATCTGTGAAAAGAGCACCCAGGCAAGTAGTAGTATACATTGAATAAGATAGATCTGTGAAAGGAGCACCCAGGCAAGTAGTAGTATACACTGAATAAGATAGATCTGTGAAAAGAGCACCCAGGCAAGTAGTAGTATACAGTGAATAAGATAGATCTGTGAAAAGAGCACCCAGGCAAGTAATAGTATACATTGAATAAGATAGATCTGTGAAAGGAGCACCCAGGCAAGTAGTAGTATACACTGAATAAGATAGATCTGTGAAAAGAGCACCCAGGCAAGTAGTAGTATACATTGAATAAGATAGATCTGTGAAAGGAGCACCCAGGCAAGTAGTAGTATACACTGAATAAGATAGATCTGTGAAAAGAGCACCCAGGCAAGTAGTAGTATACATTGAATAAGATAGATCTGTGAAAAGAGCACCCAGGCAAGTAGTAGTATACATTGAATCAGATAGATTAATTAATATTAATATTAATACAGATGCACATCTTTTTCACATGGGCAATAAACAGATAAGTGAAAACATCGTTTACAAGACCCATCAAAATATAAAATTAGCAATGTTGCTTTATATGATGTGGAGCACACCAAACAAAATACTAATCTGAATTTGAATTCAGCATGTTTCAGAGAGGTGATAGAAATATTTCATGTACTGAAAGTAGTAATTTAATTATAAAGCAATAATACCAAGTTTTAAGTTTAGACTGGATCAGAAAGTCATCAAAGCTATTTGTGTTGCAAAATAACATACAAGAAAATAAAATAGGTCATTTGTTGATTTCAGACATAAAGGAGAGACTCCAATGTTCTAGAAATGATTCATATTTACCGGTTATTTTTGATGATGATATTGAAAGAAGTAGCATTAGTCATCAGTCCTGATTTTAGGATGCATTATACAATGTAGTATGAAGAATGAATCAGTTTATGTGTTTAAAGTTGGAAAATAAACAAATTGTGCTAAATTTACAGGACAATTAAAAGATCTTGTAAATGTTAAAAGGTCACTCTATATTAATTAAAAAAAGTAGTTAAAGGTTTTATTTAAAGCATCACATGGAAACTCATTATATAAAGTTGTGGTAGTAGAGCCAACCAAAGGAATATAAATCATTCATATGCTTGAAAAGACTGAAAAAATGTTGCAAATTGTTGAAAATATATTGACCTGTTGTAAATGGTTGTCCTGTTGGTTTATTGAAAACACCTAAAGACATTTTCTCCGATACAAAGTATTCTCTTGATGGTTTTTATTTCAGAATAAAAGAATAGTATTTAAGACATCTTTATTATGATCATAAATGACCAGAAGCTTTTACACAATAAATCAATCTGTTACAAGTAAAGGAAGACAAAAAGAAAAGAGTTATATGTGTGTGTATGATTTGGATTTTTTAACATAGCTTTAATACTTTTTCAGTCGTATTGCTACAATATCTGCAGTGTGTCAGTTTATATTGACATCTAGCACTGGGGCATCATGCCACAGACATGTAGCAAATTGTCCCACCCATTCACATTATCCTGACACCAGGCCGACTATCCATTTTATGTCTTTTGTATCACTTGACCTGGGTGTTAAACCATCACCTCCCTCATCCGAGGCAGATGATCAAACCACTTAGGCCACTGGAGTGGTTCAAAAGGAAAAGAAAAGAAAATGCACTGAAAGAATGGTTAACTGAACAGATTACCTAAACACTCAACAAGCAAGTTGGTTAAAGAGCCACATGGGGAGACAATGTAACCCCTTGAACGCGATTTCTTTACATTGGTGCATACCCCACCATAGAGTCTATTATTCCATTCAAAAGAGTTCATGTAAGTCACGTTCATGAGTGGTATCAGGTAGACATTGTTGATATGCAACTTATGAAAACCTATGCATTTTGAGAGTGATAAACATTGTTCTAAAATATTTTTTGTTTGACAGAAACAAAAAAGTGAGATGGCATACATGAAACAAAATAGAAATTTTTCAGTTTGGATGTAAACTTCAAAATAAACCGTCATCGCTATAAAGTTTTTATACTTTAGCGTTTACGGGAAGCAATCATCTGCTCAGGATATTCGATCCTAATGGAGCTGATAAAGAAAGAATTAGTCATGGTAAAACTGTAGTATAAGTACAGAGAAAAAACAGGAATTCAACGAAAGCAGAGCTAATTTACTGGATTAAATCTATGAAAGATTTAGGGAACACAATTTGGTGAATCAGTATTTAAGATTTATGGATGCTGCCATGCACTTATCTACTCATACTGATATTACTTTCAATAAACTTTTAAGACCTCAACTTGTTGATTTCTGTTGGCATTCTGATGAACATGTACAATAGGAGAATACCTGTGATGAATATACGTTGCTATGTCGCTTACAAGTTTCTTGAATAGCCATATGTTCTAAGATAAATTATGGTAAATAATACCTCCTCAGAACTAAGACAATTTATTTTAAGTACATACCTCCTCAGAACTAAGATAATTTATGGTAAATACACACTTCCTCAGAACTAAGACAATTTATGGTAAATACATACCTTCTCAGAACTAAGACAATTTATGGTAAATACCTATCTCCTCAGAACTAAGACAACTTATGGTAAATGCATACCTCCTCAGAGCTAAGACAACTTATGGTAAATACACACCTCATCAGAACTAAGGAAAATTATGGTAGATATATACCTCCTCAAAACTAAATAAATGGATGGTGAATACATACCTCCTCAGAACTAAAGAAAAGTTACTACAAGAAGTTAAATACCTGAATCCAACACAGCACTCTTTCGCATGCATTCCAAGAAAGATGAAAGATGAAACCAGAACAGAAGAAAACCAAAACTAAGCCAAAATATTTATTGACTGTACCATGTAGTTCTTTGTGTTATTTGATAGAAAGGTAAAAGATACTAACGCTGCAGTAGTAAACCATGGAGGCAGAATGCTCGTGAAAGATTTAGAGGTTGCTGCATTTGTGGGGAAAATATGAACGAGTTTTTCTGAGCAATAATGCACAACGTTAGGAATGAAGTATTACTCTGAAGAAAAAACTAGTTCATATTTTCCTATACAAATGTAGTAACCATTTTTATTATATACGCATTTGGCTTTTTTTTTAAGCTAAGGCCGAATAATAAAAAGAACACTACAAGAAACAAAGTAATTCAATTTCTGCTTGATTCCCAAGTAAATACGCAATCGTAATTCAACCAATGCTCATTAACAGAATCCATGCGCAAATTTCACTGCCAAGCGACCTTTGAACTTGATAGCTTATCGTGCATTCAGTCGTTTGTTTTGTTTCAAAAAGAACTCTCACTTTGGTCTACATAAAATTGAAAATTAGAGTCATATTGTGATTGATTACACTTTGAAACAACCTTTGCAATTGGTCTGGAAAATAGGGATTTTGCTGTTATGTTGATCCAACTAAATGTCGCTGGGGGGACTGGCTTTGATGGATCTGCATATATGTTTCTGTTTTGTGTTACGAGTCTATACTCTTAAAATAAGTAACAGAAATAGATAAAGACAACAAGCTTTGTAAAATTTGACAAATATATTTATTTCGCTATTAACCACTAGACCATTGGGCATAACTTTCTTTCATTTCCTGCACTGATTTGAACTTAATCATGTCCATATCCCCACTACACCAAGTCTAGTGAATATTTCGCAGAGTATATGTATCAACTCCATTAAACACAACTAAAATATTACAGTTATCTCTAATCACTTTATGTATTTGTGTATATCGTTGAGTAACGTAAATCACATCAGTATTTCTATGCCTACCTCGACAAACTATTCTTGCTGGATTTGTTTGTTTGTCCATCATTACGTCGTCGTATACTACGAGATTATTAATAAATCCATCTAATTCATCTACGGACGGTGCTTCATCACCATCATTATAAAAGTAATAATGTCATCACCACCTTTATTTAACAATTTTGCCTTTTCATTAAAATCTTTAAGTACATCGTAGCATATCTAATTATCAACTGATAGTGCAACTAAATATAACTTGTCCCGCTTTAACCATCTCATTATCAAATTAAGTAATAATAGCAGGGGGGGCGAATCCGACATTTTGTCCAAACGTTATTTTGCTTAATTATTACTTTCTGCACTCAGCGGATCCGGTGTCGTCAGCGCCTGGTAAAAAAAAAACGACGTCGTCGTCGAGGGGATCGTCCGGACGTCATTTGGTTTAATTAACACCTTCTGCGCGCCGATCCCCAGCGTCGTCAGCGTCCGGTAAGCACATCGACGACCGCGTCGATGTCATCGCCCCCCCTGCTGCTAAGTGGTTATTTACAATGAAAATTATTTACAACTAACCGAATATTTGGTCAAGTCCGATACGATATCGTGTCCGAGGATCATGTAAATTTATCGTTACAAATCCATGTGGGGTCGACTGAGCATGACTAAAAAAGTTTCGAAAAACATTAAAGTCCATGTCACCGCCGCACCATGTCTGCCAAATATTTCGTAGCGTGTGTGTATCAACGCCGTTGAATACAGCAAGAATATTACAGTTGTCTCTGATTACTTTTGGAATCTGAGTGTATCGTTGAGTGACATATATCACGTCAGTGTTTTTATGCCTGCCTCTGGAAAATATCCTAGCTGGGTTTTTTTGATTGTCTAACATAACATCATCGTACACGACTAGATTGTTAACGTCGCCATCAATATCATCGATACCCGGTGCATCACTGATATCCGTAATAAACTCGATGACATTTTTTTTAGCGATCGCTGATGCATTCTCGTTAAAATCTTTCAACACCTCGTAGCATCGTTGATCATCTACGCTAGGAGCAACCAAATACAACTTATCCCACTTCATCCATCTCATTATTAAATTGAGTAACAATTGCGTCTTGCCGGATCCAGATGGTCCGATGATAATCATCCGGATCGAGTTTGGTAACGCTGCAACATGCTTAACTGGTTCTCTTGTTTTAGTCGCTGAAAAGTCAATTATATTCATGTCTCTATACATAAATTATGGATCTATATTGTGTAAAGTGTAGAGTACGTACTGGCACAAATGATATGACAACCGCTACAACAAAAAATAACAGATCGGCGCTTACTGGCAAGTGTGCACAATGCGGTACAAAGAAATTTAGATTTATTTCTATTAAACCCGGGGATGTTTTAAAAAAAAGCGAGGAGGTGATATTGCAGCCAAGTTATCAAAACTCCCCGGAACCCCGTGGGCAAAGTATCCAGGAGAAAAACACCTCCCAGGATATAGCTACTGTGGCCCCGGAACGCGATTAGATATCAGACTCGATGATCAAAATCAACCCAAACCCGGTGAGTACCCAATAAACGCTATCGATAAGGCGTGTCATGCTCATGATGTTGCTTACAAAAGTAGCGATCTGCAACAGCGTCATATCGCGGACGTAAAATTAATTCACGCGTTAAATGCTATTCCTGATAAATCCGTCAAAGAAAAATTGGCCTCATGGTTGGTAAAATCGGCTATGAAAGGTAAATTAATGATTGGAAGCGGAGCTTCTCGCGCTGGTAATTGAAAACGCTAGCGTTTATAATAACAACATGGAATCCATCTATTATTCTCCGAGAGGATACTGGAAGGGGAAGGCCGCAATTGGTAAGCTTGCAAGCGCTGCAAAGGTAACAAAGGCCACTGCGGCTAATTGGTTATCCAAACAGGCTATATGGCAAATCTATCTACCACCGCCTAAACAAATCAACTTCTCGCGCTTTGATGTCAGCGTACCTAATGAAGTTCATCAGGCTGATATACTATTTCTGCCGCATGACAACGGTTACAAATACGCGCTAACCGTAGTTGATGTTGGGAGTCGATACAAACAAGCGGAGCCGTTGAAAACAAAGTCAGCAACTGAAGTAGCCGCTGCGTTTGAAAGAATTTATCGAAGAGGTCCTCTGCGCTGGCCAAATCTATTACAAGTTGATCCTGGTAGTGAATTTCGCGGCGCTGTTTTATCAACGCTGAAACATCATAGCGTCGCGGTACGACGAGGTCATACTGCGCTACATCGTGATCAGGCAATTGTTGAACGATTCAATCGGACTGTTGCTGAACGGTTATTTGGATATCAATACGCGAAGGAATTTATCCAAGAAAAACGATCTCGTGAATGGGTCAAAAGGTTGCCAGGCGTAATTTCAGCGTTAAATAACGAGATTACCCGAGCAATCAACATGAAGCCCAGCGACGCGATTAAATACGAGTATATACCCGGAAGATCAAAAATAGATAGCGTTTCCAAGCCGATTCTCGGCGATGTCACCGTGAGATATCTGTATGAACCAGGAGAGCTTGAAGGCGGTAAAAAAAGAGCTACTGATCCTATCTGGAGTGTTACCACACATAACATATCAACGATAACACGATCAACTGGTAGACCACCGATCTATAGACTGGATCCAACTGCCCCACAGCGGGGGTTTACACGCGAGCAACTACAAGTGATACCTGACGATACTCAATTACCCCCGCGTGGTCTTAACTAGCGCCGTTGCGTCTATTACACTCAAGACATGTCAACCTCACATTGTTTTTGACATGACCGAGACTGTTATCGATCCTGTCCACGGTAAATTGGCGAGCGTCTTTATCCGAATAGCGCCAACTCATTATACAATTACAACTCGCGCAGTGATTATTCTGTTGTTGTCGTAACGCAATTATTAATTCGGCATCAATATCAAAACGCCGCTGTTTTTTTTATCCTGTTGGCGGTAACCCGAGAGTTTTCTATCAATGACGCTTGCATCGATGATGTCGTTGTCGTCACTGACCTTGTCAGCGACTCCGTCACTGACTCCGTCAATAACAATTCTTCGAAGCTGATTTATCCTTCGTACTCGGGACACCGCAAGATAGACTAGATTGGACCATTCGATGCGATTATCAACTATCCAAACAATTGTGTCCGTGATGGTTAGTCCCTGCGAGGAATGTATTGTTGTTGCGTATCCTAGCGTCCACGGGGATTTATCAGCACGTAGCGCGTCCTCGACGACGCTGATATCAACGAGCACAATATCATTCAGCACGAGAATTTGTTTTTCTGTCCGGCCTGGAATTTCAACTTCAATGTTCTGCCGCCGTGTGTCCGCGGGTCTATAACATAACGGCACTGGACGCGTTGGAAACTTTTCCTTATGCAACGTAAACAACTTCCGCTGAAGTGTGTCCCTGACTATCTTTCTACTCGCTACAATCAAATCGTTTGGTCTCCATGTTTCCCAGAATTCATTTAACGGCGTTTCCGGAATCACCTCGCGGATTATTTCACACTGAATTCTATCCGGCTGTAATCTGATTAATTTTTTAACCCCGCGCAGTTGTTCATCAAGTGCCCGGTAATCAGTATCGGTTTCTTCATAATAGTCCACAAAACCCCTTAACCAATTATGTGGACCCTCGCCGACAAATGGTGGTGGTTGGCCATGATCCCCACACATGATTACCGCTGTATTCGCGAGCAGCAACCAATCAAGAAACATTCGTAAAGTATCTAACGAAACAGTACATATCTCATCCCAAATGATAACCCCAGGAATAAATTTTTCACCCATTCGATCAGGAGTCCACTCACCGCCGCTGTATCGAAAAAAGCTGTGATAAGTAACGGCGTCAACATTTCGTTGTTTTATCTCTCGCGCTAGTCTATGGGTCGGTGTAAGCACGATTATACTTGCCCGCGTTCGAAATAATTCAATTGCCCGAGTCGTCTTTCCTGACCCGCCACAGCCGCTTAAATAAACCGTCTTGTGTCTACAAATTGGATCAGAACACGGTGGTGCATTAGACCATTCTGATAATTTATCACCGCGTAGGTAATTGTTTTCAACGGTGACATCTGCTGACGGGGAATAATCGCGTCGTATTTCATTTTTAATTCTCCATGTACCCCAACTCTCGTCTGGACTAGTAAACTCGGCTACGTTTCCCTTATACGCTACGTCAACATAAAACGAATCAACGGCTACTCTAACCGCGGTGTCGGGGAATCTATTTATCATCGAGAATAAATTGATAGCGGCGTAACCCAGCATAGACGCCCTCAAATGCGGGTATGCCGGGCTGTCTCCATCGCTGTAGGTAACAACTGTACCCAACCTTGTTCCATTGGACAAGAAAGCTGTTTCGCAGTTCACGTATCTATTTTTTGCCACTGCGTCCTTGATTACGAAATCATATTCTGCGTCATCTATAATCAGCCGTGAGCAATATCGTTTGTAATCGCAGTTTTTTCCACCTTGTGTGAACTTACCGATTATTCTTCTACCGAGATCTTTTGCCTCGTGGTTTCGTTGGTTGAATATCCTCCTGGACCATTCGACGATATATTCCTCGTCGGCATCGATGTGTTTTTTGGACTCGTCAATTATGCTATCTAGACGCTCCGGTTCTGGTAACCAGACTTCAGTCTGCGCTCGGTATGATATAATCGCGTCACTGACAATCAACGATACAAGCATGCTACAATCAATCATGTACCGTAGCAACGCTATTGGCAGCCACTTCTTTTCAGCCATGTGTCTACCGATCCAAACATAGCAACAGCGATGAAGTCCTGCCGCGAACTCAAATGATACTATGCGAGCGAATCCGGTTAAATCAAAATCAGGCAGTGGTCCATTAATAGCAACACGAGTCATTTCATGTCTGGGGTGTCCAAATCGTTTGAAATACTCAGCGGCGGATCCATACCCGAGAAAACTCGCTGGATAACAGGCAACCATATCAACGGAAATCATAGCGTCGCGGTTGTATTCAGTGTTCCATAGTCCACCGTGATAGTATTCCAAACAACTGGATTGTACATCCGGTAGAAATTCCTTGCGCGTTGGACCCCACGCATTTTTCCTCGCTGCAACATGAGCCGCAACCGATGGAATCGTAAAACAATTTGTTAGCAGTTGTTCATCATGCTCTTCAAATTCCATGGCGGTTTTTTTCATCCTGTTGTGAAATGCTTCAGTGCGATATAATTCGCCGTTTGGTCTTACAAACTGATCAAAGGTATCAGCGCTGCGAAGTAACCACACTGATACAGGGTCGTTTTTACATAAATAAGCGATAGCATCAAATAGTTTCCTCTCCGCGAGAAAACCGTCCCCTCCCAAAAATTCCCCCGGGATATACTTTACTGTTCTATCCCGTGGAAATATTGTGATCGCGGGCGTCCATGCGTGTTCGTTATGATCAATAATTTTGATTGGGGCCCCATTTGATTTGTACTTTGATTCGTATAATACTTCACCGGTTATCGTTGTAACCGTTATTGGAAATCTCAGCGATGTTTCTAATCTCGCTATGTCGCTGATGGTTGCTCCACGCTCTTTTACGGTTAGTTCCCACTGGTTGATTTTGCTACGTCGTAAATCAGTCAATTTGTTTCCTCGACACGCATTTGTAAAATGCTCTATTACTCGTTCTGCTACACAATTTATCCCCGTTGACTGTTTCATCGGCGCTAGTTTTCCGATATCAGGTTTCTTATTTAACGGGTATATTCCATAAACAACTGCTGTTTCAGGATACGCTCGTTCATAGTATGGTCTGTCAATTCCGGTTAACAGCCCCGGCTTGCAGTCGCGGCTAACAATGACTGTTTTCTTGTCGCTGAGAACTGGTTCAAATTTATCACGTATGATCCAATTACCTGATTCCACCCGGACAATGAATTTTACTCTGAAGAAATACTTTTTACCGTCAAGTTGTGATATTATCGTTGCTGCGCGGTTGTCGTTCATGGTAGCATCAACAACGCCATCAATTCGAAATGTTGACCAACTATGAGATGCGCCATCACGCTTGAATTCATCGATACAATCGCGTATTTTACTCAACAGGGTTCTATCGTTTATTAACGCTTTTGGTGCGTCCTTGAGGACTCTATCGAGATTGAACTTAATATTTTTCCAGGGCTTAATTGCTGCTAATCTCCCGAACTCATCCATATAATTAAAACAAGTATTTAAATGAAAGAATATAGTATAATGAATCACTGCAAATGGTTGATGATTGGGTCGACAACCCCGTGCAATAAATCATGTAGAGGCGAATTCTGCGGGTATCATTTACAAAGCGTTCGTAATGGTTCTCTTGGCCCCCTCCCGTGCTTGGTTTGCCACGTCGGTGTAAGAGGAAAATCGCAGTTGTGTATCAATTGTGTCGGAAAGCGATACAGGGAACTAAAACGCTATTATGACAAACGAATTAAAAACGCCGTCATTGACCCCACCGCTGACTCCGTCATCAAAACCCCTCAAGACTATGTTGAAAGATTTATAATTAAACCAAATAATAAATTAGACAAGTAGTATTATTATATAAATGGACCAAGAATTTCAGCCGCATCCTGTGCTCGTCAATTACGAGGCATCTCGCGACGGCATTGTTAGAAACCGCAAACTGAAGAAGCCGGTTGGTACCGTAAGTAATCAGGGGTATCTGATGTTTGGTGCCGGAAAGAAGAAGTACCATGTTCATAGGGCGGTATTTGAGGTATTCAACGGATTAATCGAAAATGGACTTGTGATTGATCATATTAATAATAATAAGACTGATAATTCTCTTATAAACTTGCAAGCTGTCTCGCAGAGTCAAAATACCAAAAAAGGCCAAACCGGTAAATACCCAAAGAAAGCAAAACCCGTAAAGTCATTTGATACAACAACTCACGAGGAAAAAATATTTCAGTCGATGAATGAAGCCAGTAGATACTTTGACATTTGTATCGCCTCAATACGAAAAGTAGCAGAACGAGTATATCAAACAGCAATCTCAAAAAAGACCGGGCATAGAATTCGATTTTCATATATAGATACGAAGTCACCGGCGCCTATGGCGCTGACGAAGTCGCCATGACAATAAATTGTCCATTCCGGAAGAAAACAAAGTATTCAGTATTGTTGAACACCTCGGGATTGATACACGGGGTTTCATTTTTTTTTATTTAAAAACAAGATGTTCTATAAGAATAATGAATATCGAAGACATCAATAATATATTAGCCGAGATTTCAAAATTAAAAAATCAAGGAATTGAATTATCTGATGGTCTGGACAGTGAAAAAATATTATCCGATTATGAGATTATTAACGAACAATCGAAACGGGGGCGTTTTACCCTGGCCCGCGAGTACTTTTTTATAAAACGATTACAACATACGATCAATGAAAACTTGTACCACAATGACGCAAATGCATTCATTGGACTATTCACTGCCGTTGAAATAATACGAAAAAAACTCGGACGTGTTTATGAACGACGCCGGGAGATTTCTAGTAAGATCAAAAACATTAGAAGGATTATAGACGAAAACTCCGGCGAGAAATTAGAAATTGCTTCGCAATTGCAATAATGGTAGGCGAATCACTTACTACTCGGCTAGCCAGAGAGCGGCTAGCAGCGCTTAAAAAGTTCATACCGTTACGAGACAGGGTCCGAGAACAACTTCAAACGCGGCAGCAACTACAAACCGATTTTACTGTTGGAAGCGAACAACTCTTTGCCCCGGTAACTAAAGCGACCAAAGATGTTACGGCGGCAACTGTACCCGTCCTCGATGCGCTTGAAAAGATAGCGGCTCAAACCGAACAAACAAAAAGGTCTTTAGAAACACTAGCGGCTGCTACAACACGGAGGCCACCACCACTCGCTATAATGGACCCACAAGAACCTTATGTTACAATGGCCGACGAGGAAGAACTAGGCGCCACCGCAAGAGAACCAGAAGAAGAAATACCGGAAGAAACATCGGAAGAAACATCGGAAGAAAAAGAGAAAAGGGGGAATATACTCAAGAAGAGCACAATAGATCAAATCAGGGTCTTCAGCGATGAAGAATTAATTGATTTTGCCGCCAACAATTTTGCTAAGAGCATACGAGATAAGGAGCATATCAATAGCGGCTACGAGAAAAATATAAAGTCGTTAAAGGATTGGACAAGAATGGTGTATTTAGCGAGTAAATATGAAAAAGTATTACCACGCGGTGATGGCCCCGATTACGACGCATTCCACAATAAAGTAAAAAGTAGAATACCAAAAAAAGGAAAAGGATACTCTGTTGGTAAAGAATCCTACGGCGTTACCTGTCCTAACAGTGTTCTCAGTGATATATCACGGCTAGAGGTACTAATCGGAGGAAAACGAGCCGGAAATAACTCTCCGGAAATAATCAATGAGGCCGCTGATATTTGCAAGCGGTTATTTACGGGCGGTATCATGGACATTAGTGCGTATCGAGCGCTCATAGACGAGTTAGTGGATAATTAAAAAAATTATAAAATTATAAAATTATAAAATTATCGTTTTTGACTGTTTTTGGCCATTTTTTGACCGTTTTTGGTTGTTTTTTGACTGTTTTTGGTCGTTTTTTGCCATTTTTTGAGGGCAAAAACCCCAGGAAATCATTTAGAGAAAATCGATGTTTTTGCTGAAAAATCGAAAAAAAACGACTATAGGCAATAAAAAATGACCAAAAATGACTAGAAATCAAGAAAAAACCGGAAAAAACAGGATTTTTATCGAGGGCAAAAACCCCAGGAAATTTTGATAAAATTTATTCCGGTTTTCCACACGGCGGTGGGGAGGGGTGATGATCACAATCACTAATTGAAAAACCGGTGTTTTTATAATAAAGATGATCATACACTACAACCATGATAAACCAGTACTCGTCTACGTGGTAAACTCGCGATTGCCTGTTTACCGCGCGTACTATGGAGATGGTCTCGGTAGCACCATTGCGGGTTTATTTACAAGAATGGCTCCAAAAGTAGCGCCATTAGCCAAACAATTAGGAATGAAGGCTATTGATGTTATTCGTGATAAGGGTATTAGTGCTATTGGAGATGTTGCCGGAAAGGCGCTTTCTGCAGCAAAGGACAAACTAATGTCGTTGGTGAGGAGAAAAAAACAGAAACCACTGGTGATGCCATCAACGACAGTGATGCCTGCGAATGTCAGTAAAGTAATAAATAACGCCGTGGAAGAAAAACTAGCGTCGTTGGTAAACAATAATCAAGATGACATCGCAAACATAATAGCGGGAAGTGGTTTAAAACCACGACGATGATTTAGATGCATCAGCGTATTATTAAATAAAATGTTTAAACGAACAGCTGACCCGGCGTTTGATATGGACGCACCAGTGCACAAGGATGATTCTGTCCGTAATTATCAATTTTATTCCTATCATGCAGTACAACCCGACATACGATCGCGAATTGAACTTCAAGTCCATGATACCAGTAAATATTTTTTACCGTGTGAAGCGTTTATTGAAATCGAAGGAGAACTTGTAACAGAGGCCGATACTCCTGCTGTACCAGCACCGTATCCAGATGGTACCAAAGTTGGCTTAGTCAATAACGGCGTAATGGCACTGTTTGAGAGCGCAAAATATCTCATTGACGGGCGAGAGATCGAGTCTATAGAACGCGATGTTGATGTTGCTACAACAATAATCGGGCTAGCAAGATATTCCGACGATTACACAAGATCAGCGGGTCCATCTATGATGTTTGCAAAGGATACTAAAAACACTGCCGGAAACTCGCAATTTGTGGTAAGACGACCAAGAAATAATGCTAATAACAATGACGCTGATGTTGAGAGTATGATTATAAACAACGATCCTAATTTTAACATCGGAGCTGCAACACGCATATCAATGTTAACAGGGGCGCGTAGATCTTTCTCATGCGCGATTCCACTGCATCATATATTTGGATTTTGTAGGAACGTGCGAAAAGTTATCTACGGAGCAAAGCATACCGTGGTGCTTGTGCGAAAAGGTGATGATAGAAATGCAATTTGGAGAATTTCAGCGGATCCTGCAAATCCAAATAATGACCCTGGTAAAGTCGTTTTAACTAAAATGTCATTGTGGATGCCAGTAATGACTCCATCCATTACCACAGAGGCACGATTGCTATCCTTCATGGAGCAGGGAGGAAAATCATTACTAAGTTGGCTAACAACAACAACAGATACTAAGCAATCAAATATCAATGGTATATTCACATGGAACCTGGCATCACAACAAGGTATTTCGGCTCCGCGTCATATATTTGTTGCGTTGCAGGATATGACGAGAGTTGATAATCAATTATCCAGCCATATGATATTTGATCGATTAGGCGTTACTGACGTCTCGCTGAGAATAAACGGCCAGCAGGAACCATCTGAGGATATACAACTTAATTACGGTCAAAACCATATCGCACGCGTGTACCATCGGTTGCTGTCGTATATGAGTCGTGATCAAAACGTCGACACTGGTTTGCAAATATCACAATATGATTTCAGAGAACTATATCCGATCTATTACTTTTCGCTGGAACATCTTGATTTAACAAGACAATCCGTCGTTGATATACACTTCCGAGCTAATGTAACTCGCGGAGTTATTGCTAATTATAGAGCTATTGCTGTCATTCTCAGCGATAAATCAATGCTGTTGGAAGGTGTTGGTGGACGAATGAGAATCGTTGATGCGCCAGTGGAAAACATGTAATTGAAAGCACAAACACGTTTACAATAAAATGTCGTATAATGTCGTCAGTGTAGAGTTGACTGATGGTCAAGTCAAAAAATTACGATCAAAGTCGGCTAAACAATGCGGGACCACAATAACGCTGAAGCCGTCACAGATGGCAGGTGGTAATCACAAGATATCGTTGACGGCGCGTCAAATAAAACATTTCAATAATCCGATGAAGAATAAAAAGGGTGTTCAAATAGATTTTTCAGCCGCAGCGATTAAAAACATGGAAAAGACCGGTGGGATATTTCCGCTGTTAGCCGCGATTCCAGCGTTGATTGCCGCGGCCGCACCAGCAGTGGCTAAGGCGGCAGCGTTAGGAGCCGTTGGTACCGCGGCGGGAATGGCATTGAAAAAGGCAACCGGGAAAGGTTATAAAAAAAAAACGACCCGTAGCCGGAAAGGGTCTAAGACTACCGGGGACCCCGTATTCATGGTACTCGGGAAAGGGTCTAAGACTACCGGGAACCGTTTATTGACTCAGGAGTCAATGACTCCCATGTCTAATTTTGATTTAATAGACGCCGCAAACGCGCTAGCGATAAAAAACTTCAGAGGTGTTTTTATGAGGGATCAATTACCGGCGGCACCAAGGAATATTGAAACCGGCATAATTAACCTCGATGGGTCCTCCGGAGCGGGAACTCATTGGGTTGCATACGCGATTGATCCGCGTGCGATCATCTATTTTGATTCATACGGGTTAGCTCCGCCGAAAGAGTTCATGCGGTATATCCGGGCGTGTTCAGCCCGGGTTTTTTATTCCACGTTGCCAACACAGCAGTTAAGCGACCCGCCGATATGCGGCCGTGAGGTATTAAACGTACTCGCGGCGATTTCATCATCGCGGAAACCACCTCATGTGGTTGTAAACGAATACACTAGTGGGGTCGTAGAGGCCCGGCGGGTTAATTAGAAACGCCGTTTTTTTTTACAATAACGATGATTGATATTTGGGGACGACCGGTTTCGGCGCTGAAAAAACCCACGGAAACGCCCGCCACCGATGACATAAAAAAACTAATCGAGGATGAAATCGCCGATACGTTGAATTTAACCAGTGTTGACCCAGGTGAAGTAGTTGTATTTCAAGACCGCCAGGGTAAATTGAAATCCAGTAATGTGTCGCTGGATGACGTTTTAACACGACAGCGTGATGCCGCCGAGGACGCTATCGCGTTGTATACCAGCGACGGACGACTCAAACCGGGTGAACATCTATCGACGATAACATTAATCCGAGACGGTTTTACAAGGTTGGATAAATCGGTGACCGAACTTGACGCGCAGGTGAAAAAATCTGTCACCGAGGTGAAAAAATCTATCACCGATATACAACTCACTACCGCTAGTTTTTTTGGGACCCCGACGGTAACCGAACCGAATCTTGCGGGGATAAGGAATACTATTTTGGATTTTGCAACGCTGTCGGGCCAATTTTACACGTTACGAAAAAATTTTAACAGGGTTGATAGCGCCGTTGATAAATTCCTTGGTAAAAAAAATGTCAAACCGGATGAGATTACAATAACTATAAATGATATCACTGCGTATGGACAGGAAATAAAAACAATCAAACTTGATGTTGCAACGAACAGAAATGGTGTAGACGTGCATGAACGGGAAATAGAAATAATCGGCGCTAATGTTGCAACGATCATAAATAATGTAGACTCGCATGGACGGAAAATAGAAACAATTAAAACTGATGTTACAACGATCATAAATAATGTAGACTCGCATACACAGGAAATAAGAACAATCAAAACTGATATTGAAGCGAACAAAAAGGGTGTAGACGCGCATACACAGGAAATAGGAACAATCAAAACTGATATTGAAGCGAACAAAAAAAATATAGACGCGTATTGGCGGGGAATAGGAATAATCAAAACTGATGTTGCAGCGAACAAAAAAGGTATAGACGTGCATACATATGAAATAGGAACAATCAAACTTGATGTTGCAGCGAACAAAAAAAGTATAACCGAGAATACACGGGAAATAGAAACAATCAAAACTAATGTTGCAGCGAACAAGAATAATATAGACGCGAATTGGCGGAGAATAGAAATAATCGGAACTGATGTTGAAGCGATTAAAGACGGACTACCGAGAGTAGTAGAGCAATTCGAAAAAATAAAAATCCCTCATGAGAACACCATCAACACAGTATACACAATTCGGCATGGATCATTCGATTGGACTCCTACACAGAATACAGTAAATATCACCGCAACTGTTAAGGGCATTTATCGATTGACACTGGTTTCAATGATGCAGTTTAATATATTATCGTCGGGTTCATCCGGGTTTAACAATACAATATCAACAATTATAGACAGGAACGCAACTGAACAGTTTACAATTTATGCCGTTGATGGAAATCTAGCCGGGGCAAACATCACATGGTATGTGGAATTTGTAGCGAATCTAAGTAATTAAAAACACTAGCTCTTTTAAAATAAAAATGACCACCAGGGTAATTGAATCAGAGGTATCACCGACGTCACATCAATATCGATTCGATACCGCAAAAGAGTTCTCCGCGAACTTGAAAACGCTTTCCGAACAATACCGTGCAAAAATAAAAAAATACCGCAGAAAAATAACCACCATCGACGCGGTCGTGTACTCGGTGTCGGGTATAGTAGCCGGTACCGGTGTTATTTTATCCACGGTGACCACGATAGCCCCGATCGCTGTTCCAATCGCTATCTCCGCGATGACAACAATTGCTGGAGTCGCCAACGCAATCACTAAAAAGATATCATCGTGTTTTCAGAAAAAACTCGACGAGTACACAGTAAAACATCAAATAGTATCCGACGCGTACTCGAAATTATCCGGGTTGATCTCGTTGTCGATCGATAATTTGTTCATATCCGATGTTGAATTCTCCACGATGGTCCAGTTGTATAGCTCCGCGATGTCAAAAATCGAGGATTTTCAACTGGAAGCCGGAACCACCTGGTTGTTGAAATTAGACACTAAAAACAACGAATAATAATAATGTCGCTGAACCCCGAAGGGTTTCAGTTGCTTCAACGGATCGCGGAGAACACCACTCCGGTACAAACAAATATGATATCAATAACGTCAACGAAACCCGAATTCAGTGTGAACTTCCCATCGCCGGTTCCAGTGAAGGAAATAGCGCTGGCAAAATTGCGAATATATCACAGTTGGCCTAATATCCGAGCGGACGCATTTAACGGACAACAACCTAATAACTCGCTGGTTTTTGCACGGACAAATAAACCCGATGGGACCCCAGACTGGGAGGAGGTTACAATACCAACTGGGTCATACCAAATAGAACAAATCAATAAAGAATTTCAACGCAGGATAAAATCGATCACAGGAAAGGAATCAAAAATCGCTATTACGGTTCATGAACCGACGTTATCGTCGACGATTGAAATAAACACACCGGGGTATATGGTTGATATCTATAACAGTTCAATAAGAACCATACTAGGATGGCCTAAGAATCCACCTCATGAAATCCCCGCAGACTTGCACACGAATACGCGATCGTATCATGAGATTGATCCCGCTTATCAAATTGATTTGTCTATTATGAAAAACGCGTTATTACCCAGTAGGTTTATATTTCAAGACAGGAATACCATGCAATGGATATTTCCGTATAAGAAAACTCCTAAATTGTCCGCCGAGGCCACAGTTAAATTAAGTGATATTAATAGGTATTTTATCGAAATTAATTATTATTACCAATTACAACTAGAACAGCTACGGAAGACAAAAGCACAAAAACACGTTGAGGTGTTAAATCAACTTATATCAGACATGGAATATATCAATGAACGAATCATCGGTACAATATCCGCTAACAGCGATGATAATAAACAACGATTCCTAACCGAGTATAATATCGCAGAAGCCGATTTACCCGATTTTAGGTTTCCAGGATACAACGCGCCAGAACTAAGAAAGTCTCTTAATGATTTTCTCAGTCCATCAACTCATATCCTCAGACACGATAACGGAGATGATGGTAGGCATATTGCTCCATACAACGTAAATATTGCATCGGTGATAGCGATTAATCTAGTGTGTGATGTTATCGAAGGGAGTTATCAGGTGGATACCAAGCAATCAAATCAGGCTCAACAGGGGTACATCCTTTATTCATTTTCACCAACAGCCCCTCCGGGATTTTTAATCGTTGAGAGTCCGATTAATCCGGTCTATATGCGATGCCATAATCGGTTTTTAACGAGAATTAATTTTAGAATTACCGATCAGTCAAATAACCTAATTGACCTACAAGAGGAGGAGTTAGTGATCACTCTGTTTGTAAGATCATAGCAGCAGGGGGGGCGATGACATCGACGCGGTCGTCGATGTGCTTACCGGACGCTGACGACGCTGGGGATCGGCGCGCAGAAGGTGTTAATTAAACCAAATGACGTCCGGACGATCCCCTCGACGACGACGTCGTTTTTTTTTTACCAGGCGCTGACGACACCGGATCCGCTGAGTGCAGAAAGTAATAATTAAGCAAAATAACGTTTGGACAAAATGTCGGATTCGCCCCCCCTGCTGCTATAATTGCGTTTTATCGGACCCAGATGGACCTATTATTATCATTCTAATAGAGTTCGGTAATGCTGACATATGTTTCACTGGCTCTTGTTTTCGTGTCGCTGAGAAATCAATGACATCCATGTTGTAGAAATATAATAAATAATATGAATCTATATTGCGTTAAATGTAGAGCATCCACCCCCACAAGTGGATTAACAACAATAATAACAAAAAATATAAAGTGTGCGCTTACAGGTAAGTGTGTAAAATGTGGTATAAATAAATATATATTTCCCTTGACAAGTCAAGGAAAATTGGTGGTGATATCGCTACTTCATTAGGAAAATTACCAGGAACTCCGTGGGCTAAATACCCAGGAGAAAAACATCTTCCAGGATATAATTATTGTGGTCCTCGAACCCGACATTATATCCGACTTGATAAACAAGATCAACCAAGACCTGGAGAGTATCCTATAAATTATATTGATCGAGCATGTCATATTCATGATGTAGCTTATAAAAGTAAAGATCTGCAACAAAGACATATTGCAGACGTAAAATTAATTCATGCATTAAATTATATATATATATATATATATATATATATATATATATATATATATATATATATATATATATATATATATATATATATATATATATATATATATAAATCTTACAGAGAATCATTAGCTAATTGGTTGGTAAGATCTGCGATGGAAGGTAAATTATTATTCGGAGCCGGTAATTAATAAACCAATTATTGAAATAATGGAATCGATTTATTATAGCCCAAGAGAATATTGGAGGGGTAGAGCAGCAATTAGTAAACTCGCTGATGCAGCAAATGCTACACGTTCTGCTGCTGAAAAATGGTTAGCACGACAGGCAATATGGCAAATTTAGCTACCACCACCTAAACAAATTCAGCATGCACATTTTTATGTCAGCACTCCTAATGAAGTTCATCAAGCAGATATTTTATTTTTACCACATGATACTATTAAAATTGGAATACGTCAATCACGTACGTATAAATACGC
Source organism: Sinohyriopsis cumingii (assembly GCA_028554795.2). NCBI lineage: Eukaryota > Metazoa > Mollusca > Bivalvia > Unionida > Unionidae > Sinohyriopsis > Sinohyriopsis cumingii. Next base: position 70,242,148 of record CM068824.1, read on the forward strand.
GTTAACTGTCGTTGACGTTGCAAGTAGATATAAGGAAGCGAAACTATTATCAACTAATACAGCAACTGAAGTTTCTTCTGCTTTTGAACCAATTTATCAACGAGGACCCTTACGATGGCCAAAACTATTACAAGTTGATCCTGGCAAGGAATTTCTTGGTGCAGTATCATCTCTGATGAAAAAACGTAATGTCAAAATTAGACGAGGACATACTGCAATTCATCATGATCAGGCAATTGTTGAACGATTTAATCGAACACTTGCTGAGCGGTTATTTAGATATCAATATGCAAAGGAAATAATTCAGAAAGATGCGAGATCCCGCGAATGGGTTGCAAGATTACCAAGTGTGACATATGCATTAAATAATGAAATTACTCGAACAACTGTCATGAAACCCATTAATGAGATTACGAAAAAGATATACCAATACAACGGCATGACTTTTCAAAACAACCAATATTAGGTAATGTGACTGTAAGATATTTATATAAACCCGGTGAACTTGAAGGCGGTAAAAAGAGAGACTGATCCTATTTGGAGTATTACGACCGATACAGTTTCTAGCGTGGTAAGATCTAATGGTAGACCTGCAATCTACCGACTAGATTCAACTGCTCCTCAACGTGGATTCGTACGCGAACAATTGCAAGTAATTCCTGAAGACACACAATTACCACCGCATTCACTTAACTAGCACTTCGACGTCGATTACATTCAAGACAAGTCAGCATCACATTTTCGCGTGTGTGACCAAACTTACTATTAATTCTGTCTACAGAAAATCGTCTTGGATTATTATTTGAATACTGCTACAACATTACCGTATTACAGCTCGCACAATGATTATTTTGCTTTTGTTTCAGCGTCAGGATAAATTCAGTATCAAGATCAAAGTCGCGTTTATTTTTTGTTGTCAAATTTTTTATAGCTAAATAATTTTTTTCTTTCTATATCATCGTTATTGCCAGCAGTTTGATTATTTTTTTCTATGAAGTCTATGATAGCCTCCGCAACTGAAACATTTTTCAAACTCTAGACACTGCGATGTAAACTAAATTCTACCATTCGATACGATCATCGACGATCCAAACAACTGTATCAGAGATGGTGAATCCTTGTGATCAATGGATCGTCACTGCGTATAATAGCGTCCACAGAGATTTTTCCATTTTCAGCGCATCCTCAAAAACACTGACATCAACTAAGACAATATCATTGAATGCAAGATTATGTTTTCTCCTTAACTCTGTCAAGGGTCGCAGTATATCAACGTCGATATTCTGCCGTCGCGTATCTGCTGGTCGATAACACAATGGTACGGGTAGATTTGAAATTTTTTCTTAATGTAACATAAATAATTGTTGTTGAAGTGTATCATGAACTCTCTTTCTGCTTGCAACTATTAAGTCATTTGGTCTCCGTAAATTCCAAAAATTGTTAATAGGAGTTTCTGAAATTATATCACTCATTATTTCACACCGAACTTTATTCGGTTGTAGTCTGATTAATTTCTTAAGCTCTCTTAATTCTGGATCAAGCTCTCTATGATCATTGGTTATTTCTTCATAATAATCTACAAAGTTTTTCAACCATTCGTGTGGAGACAATCCAACAAAAGGTGGCGGTTGACCATGCTCGCCTCACATTATTACAGCAGTATTTTTTGTCAATAACCAATCAAGAAATGTTTTTTTATTGTTTCTAACAACACTGTGCATATTTCATCCCAAACGATAATCTTTGGAATGTATTTTTCGCCCATTCGATCAGGAGTCTCTTTATCTCCCTTCCATCGAAAGAATTTGTAATAAGTACATGATTTAATATTTCTTTCTCTCATTTCTCTTGCGAGTCTGTGTGTAGGGGTAAAAACGACCATATCAAAATTCCGAAATAGCTCAATCACACGAGTTGTTTTACCAGAACTTCCAGGTCCATTGAGATAAACAATCTTATTTCTGGTCACAGGATCATACACTGACAGTGCAGATGATAAATTTGATATTTGATTATTTTTGTAATAAATATCTTCGATTTCAACTTCGGCCGATTTTAGAATAATCGAGTATATTTTCTTGCTTTATACTCCATTCGCCTCCAACAATCCTGAATAGTTTTAATGATATGAAACGAATCTGTAGCGACTCTGACAGCAAATAATAGATTTATCGAAACGTACGCTAGCATTGAAGATCTTAAATGAGTTAACTGCGGTGATTCACCATCAATATAACCCACAACTGTACTTAATTTAGTTCCGTCCGATAAGTTAACGTTACTTCGACTTATAAACGAATATTTTTCGTTGTATCAGCAGTTAAAAAATCTAACTCAGCATCGTCTATAATCATTCTTGTACAATGTCGTTTATGATCATATGATCCTCCTTGAGTAAATTTACCGATTATTTTTCTGCCGAGATCTTTTGCGATTTTAGTTTCGTAATCGGTTATATCATGATTTTCATCATCAGAATATTTCTTTTGTTGTGGTAAAAAAAAAAAAAACTTCTTTCTGCAGACGATATGATATAATTGCTTCACTTACTGCCAGAATTATCATTATTTTTAAATCAAGCATATATCATAAAAATACTGTTGGTGCCCAATGTTTTTCTGAAAAATGTTTGCCAAACCAGACATAACAAATTGGATGAAGACCTTCGGCAAACTTAAATGACTCGATACAAGCGAATCAAGTCAGGTTTATCGACACTTTGGTCATCTAGTATGTTGGATGTCCAAATCTCTTAAAATATACAGAACATTCTCCCGTTCCAAGGAAACTTCCGGGATAACATGCAGCCATATCAACCGAGATAACATCTTTACGATCGTATTTACTATTCCATAATCCACCGTGTCCGTATTCGACACAACTCGATATTATATCATTGAGAAAATCAAACGGAGTTGGTTTCGACGAATTTTTCTCTCTAGCAAAATGAGCCGCAACTAACGGAACTGTAAAACAATTACTGAGTAATTGTTCAGTATCATCGGTGTATTTTAACGCAAGATTTTTCATTCTTCGTGGAGAGATTCTGTGCGACAAATAACGCCATTAGGTCGTACAAACTTATCATAGTTTCCATCATCAGAACTTTAAAATTACCATACAATACAGGATCGATTTTACTTATTTCGTTAATAAAATAAAATATATCATCGTTATAAAATTTAACAGTTCGATTTCGTGGAAATATTGCTACTGCATTAGTCCTCGCATGTGCAGTATGATCAATAATTTCAATCGATTTATATTCGATTCGTACAAAATTTCTTCGGTTAACGTTTTTATTCTTATTGGGAATTTTAGTTTCTTTCCTAGCTCAGCGACGTCTTTGATAGACGCTCTGGTAGCCTTAACTATTTATCCCCACTCATTTATTATTTTACGTCTTTTATGCGTTAGACCGTTTCCACGAGTCGAAATGGTAAAATGTTCCGTTACTCGTTCGGCTACACAATTTAGCCTTAACAATTTCATTGGTTTTAAATTATTAACGCTGTGTTTATCATTTATCGGATATAAGGCGTATATAACCGCGGTTACATAATACGCTCTTTCATAATACGGTTTGTCAATATCAGTCAACATTCCTGGTTTGGAATTTTTACCCAGTATGGCAAGAAGGCTTCCGTATATGTTGTGCCGTGCTTAAAACAAAAATGATATGTATTTGTGCCGCCATTAGAATTAAGTTATAGAATTAATATTATATATTGTGCCGTCCTCAGAATTAAGATTGTATATATCTAAAAAGCTTACTAGACAAATCTCAATTTGGCTATTCTCACTAGACAAACGTCACTTTGACTATTCTCATTAAACAATCATCTCACTAGCCAAATCTTGAGTTGGTTATTCTTACTAGACAAAAGTCAATTTGGCAAACTAGAAAAATATCAATTTGCCTATTCTTACTAGAAAAATATCAATTTGGCTATTCTCACTAGACAAACGTCAATTTGACGTCCTTAGAATTGAGTATATATACGCTGAAAATATGCTTATACAATGCTGTAAATATGCTTCGATATGTGTTTATGCATACCAAAAACTGTAAGATCCCCAATTAAACAATCAATGCCCTGGTGGAGTGATCTATGCAGCACAGCACATAAGGGGAAAAAAGTGCACTCATTAAATATAAACACACAGGAAACTCCATAGTCTTCACCCACTACAAAGAATAAGGAAAAAAAATCTAAAACACATCATAAATTAGCTAAAGAAAAATCCTGGCAAAACTTTTGCTCTAAACTAAATCTAAAATCAAATTCCAAACAAGTCTGGGATAATAAAAAAATCTATTTGAGGAAAATCAACCTCCTCAACCCCCAAACTAATACGTGCTACCACCAATCAAGAAAAGGCCGCTATGCTTGCTAGTCACTTTTCCGACATGAGCAGCGTAAGAACCATTCAAAAATTTTCCAAGACCAAAGACATATGGCAGAAAACACCCTTCAACACCTCTTTTAAGAAAGAGGAACCCAAGATTCCGACTTAAAACAGCGAAATCACCTTATACGAATGGGACATAGCGTTAGGGTCAAAGAAAGAAACATCACCTGGAAAAGATCAAATTGGGTATATAATATAAAAAACTCTCCCCAGCAATATAACAACAACCATTATTAAGCTACTCAACCAAATCTGGAATAATAGAAAACTACCCAATAGCTGGAAACAGACCATCATTATTCCCATCCCTAAACCAGGCAAAGACCCTAACAACATAAAATCATATCGACCCATCTCCTCACCAATAATATCTGTAAACTTATGGAAACTATACTCACGAACAGATTAAAACATCACATCAAAAGCAACAATCTGCTATGAGAACGCCAGTGTAGCTTTCGTAACATGCGTTCCACCACCTACCAATTACTACGATTAGAAACAGACATTAAATTAAACTAGCATTTAACTCCATGAGAAAAACAGACAGAAACCTTATAGCGGTCTTTCTTGACCTAGAAAAAGCTTTTGACCTAGTCTGGACAAAAGGATTGATTGCAAAACTCAACAACTTCGGAATTATTGGACGCATGTTTAACTTGATTGCAAACTTTCTAGCAGGTCGTAAAATTATAACCAGAGTAGGAAACACCCACTCAAAGAATTCTCCCTTGAAAATGGAACACCACAAGCGTACTCAGTCCAATACTCTTCAACCTTATGATTAACGACCTTGACCGTAACATAGCCTCCATTAAAGTTAATATCTCACAATTCGCAGACGAAAGCGGCATCTGGAGAGCAGGAAGCCCCGCCAGCAAATGCAAAACATCACAGAAATACAAAAAGTTTAGATAACATAGGGAGATGGGCTGCTAAATGGGGGCTTAAAATATCACATAAGAAAACTGTTGCAATAATATCTACCCCAAAACGAAACAACAAATTAGCCTACCCTAACCTCTATCTACTAACCCAACTGATCAAATATGTTAAGGTAGTAAGATTCCTAGGAATGTATTTCGACAGCCACATAACCTGGGAACACCATATAGATATCTTTATACAAAGCTGCAATAAATACTTAAACCTCTTAAGAAACCTCAAAGGTACCACATGGCAATCCAACCAAGAAACCTTACTTACCATCTATAAAGCCATTGTAAGATCCAAATTAGACTACGGTTGTCAAGTATATAACTCAGCAAAACAACCACTCCTATACAAACTATATGCCATCCAAAGAATAGCTTTAATCGTTTGCACAAGCACGCTTCCCTCCAACTCATCGGACGGGCTCCAAGCCCTCACTGGGGAACTACCGCTAAAACTGAGACGACAAGAAATGTTACTCAGATACTCCATCCGATTAGCTAACCTTCCAAACACGCACCCCACTAAAATTGCCATTTGCAGATGTAACTTTTAGCCACATACTATTTTTCCTCCCTTCCCACTCATCCCATCAAGTGAAACAGATTTTTATTTCTAAAACGACAGGGTTGAGAGGACAAACATCCTGAGCATTTCCATCCACAATTCTTGTGTTTCTCTCGATTGTTATAACCATAGTCACATTTCTCACAATAATAACCGTATCACAGGAATCCGGTAATACTGGTAATGGCATCGAAATGTTCATCGTGATAATAAACGTGAATGTATTTTCCGTCTTTGAAATCTTTGCTTCGAAACAACAAAGGTCTGCACACATCTTGAGGGCCTACTTTCAAGGTGTAGCGTGAAGCCAAGACGTCTTGCAATTTGTGCATTTCAGGAATGCCAAAGGGTGTGTCTTTGGATAGGCCCGCTTGCTGTAACAGGAGTTCTGCTTCTCTTCGTTGTTTGGCACGGTTCGATCTTTGGATAGATTGCCAGGCTCTTTTCCATTCTGCCGTGTCGTTCTTGTCGGCATACGTTCGTCCCACCGCGATAGCACGGGCTAAACACATCTGGTCTTGAGGGTTGTTAATTTGGACGAGGATACGCTTGATGCTACAAATGTCGTCCACCAATAACGCTTTTCTGCGTTGTCCGGTCCCTTTGGGAAGAGACACATGGGTCATAAACAGTGTTGCTTTTCCATCGTTAATGTGAAACTTGTCGTTGGATTGTTGTACGTGTTGAATCTTTTCGATGACTTTGGAAGGTGACAGTTCTGACGGGCTGCTAAACTCGATCCAAACTGGGGACTTCAAACTGTCGTGATGAACGAAAAGTCTCAAGCGATCTTCTTCTTTGGTTTGACATTAATGTTTCAGTGTGGTTAATAAAGAATCCCACATCTCAGTGATAAACTCTTCTGCTTTTTCCAACGGTACTTCGGACTTTAAATCTTTAAACTTCACTGTGTACGTGTAGGCCGTGATTCTAGATTTTCTAGAGGAGCGCTTTTCCGACTCTCGAATGTGGTAGTACTTTTCAGGGTTAACTGGTGACTGTGGTGGGCTTTGGTTGGGTGTTGACTCTCTGGGTCTGGATTCTGTCCTACTGATGTCATCTTCAAAATCGTTGGCATGAATTTGAGTCAAGACTTCAGCTACTGTGCGAGGCGATAAATCACGTTTCTGCCTCTTACTTCCTTCTCCTTTCTCAACGAAATGATGCGATCGTTTTATCTTGACTGCAAAAAGTCAAATGACTATATATTTAATGCCATGGTCCCCTATATCCATGTGAGACTAGTATCGTCCCTATATAAAGGCTCAGTGTCTTCCCTTCCATTATTCATTTCCGTCTCAAACAGACCAGAACGACGGAAGAGTCAACACAGATCGAACTTCTGATCAGAGCTTTGCGAGGTGTCATACGAAAGTTTTCTTCAGACAAGCCGACGGAATACTCCCCTGCCTTTCGAAATAAAAGTCAAGATACTTGCTATACCTGTAAGAAGAAAGGACATTGGTTTTCAGAATGTCCAGAACGTCAAAAAAGCAAAACAGGTGTCAGAAGAGACAAAAGTCAAGATACATGTTATCATTGTCAAGAGAAAGGTCATTTGTCTTCAGAATGCCCTAAAAACAACAGGAGCAAGAGGAAGAGATGGGTTCCGAAAAGGAAGAAGAAGAGGTACATTCAACAAAGGAAAAATCCAGACAAGTGCAGAAAGAGAAAAAAGAGATGAAAGGAAGACGTTTAGAAAGTGAAGAAGAAGAAGAAGAAGAAGAGGAAAAACCTGTGAAAGTAAAGAAATTTTAATTAAAAAAAAAACAAGAAAGAATGAACAAAGACACAGAAAAAGTCTATGAACTTTTTACTGTTGTGTTGTGTTGTTGATTAGATTGTAAAATTTGTACCAGAATAGACCAGACAGAAAATGTAAGTGTCTCTTGGTTCTGATTTTTATAATCATACAAATAACCTACACTCACGCATTCACTCTCTCTTTCTCTCTCTCTCTCTCTCTCTCTCTCACACACACACACACACAAGTAGTAAAGTGGGTCACCCTAGGGACAATGGGAATTACCATTAAAAACACCCCTGGGTCACTCTAGGGACAATGGAAATTTAACATGGAGAAAAATCGTGGGTCACTCTAGGGACAATGGGAATTTAACATAGAGTTTGGGTCTGTCTAGGGACAAGGGAAATTAACATGGGAATAGAGTTTGGGCTTGTCTAGGGACAAGGGGAATTGAATATGGGATTTTTTTTTTTAAAAAAAAAGTTTTTTAAATTTAAATTTAAATTTAAATTTAAAAAAAGGGGTAGGCAATTGAAAAGTCATTCTCTTTTCGAGAAATATGGCTGGCCCTGAAAAGGGCCTTTGGGTTTCTTCTTCTTCTAACTCCTTAACTTCTTCCACCAAGTCCTCACTTTTTCCATTATTCCTTTCTTCTTCTTCTTTTTCTCCTCTGGCATCCAGTCTGGATGGCCCAAGGCTCTAAACGTTTCCTGGACTTTGATCCAATTCTGATTTAGCCTATCAAAATCAGCCTGTTTCTTTTTGTTTTCCTGATCTTTTCTTTCTTTATACCATCTCTCTTTAATCTTCTTTACCTCTACCTCCATCACTTTTCTCATCAACTCCTCTCCTTTCCTCAGTCTTTCCTGACCTCTCTCCACATAAGAGCACTCTGTCCCATGTGACATTTTTTCAAGAAAGCACCTGACTTTGCTTGCATTGTCAAGTGCTTCCTTTAGGCTTCCCACTCTGACATAGGTGGGATATATCATACCTCTCAATCTCTTTTCCTCCTCTTCAATCATTCCTGCTATCACTTCTTTTGCCATGTTTAGACATTTAGCGTAGTCCAGGTGCTCTGCTATCTTCCATTCTTTTTCTAGTCTCTCCACTACATAGATACCATCTATTATCCAGTTGTATATATGTACCAAATTGTTGAACAAGTCACTTGCAACCACCATCTTCGTTTTTATTATTCCGTAGAATGGTTCTAACGACGAACGTGGTGGGTTCATATAGTGAAAGCGCGTACGTGATGGAAAACATCCCCCTAAAAACATAAAATTGATCTTACCTACATCATGACCGAACAACGCGCGGACGTGAAGGAAAACATCCCCCACTTTTCTCATTTCATATAATATAACTCTAACTATACTCTCCACATATGCTAAGAAACAATAAAGAAACCCATAATCTACTATTCACACCAACTTACGTGAACAGTTACTAACACAAACACACAAACACATACACTCGCACTATTAATAAAGAGTTAGTGTTTATATTCACACTACTCTACCTACACACATTGGCAAATTGATGGTTATTTCTTTTCTAGAGTATTGGGTAGCCCTGAAAGGGCTGTTTTTTTGGAACTTCATGGACACCTGGTTAATGGTGGCACCTTCCAGGCCTGGCGCCACATACACATCTTGTCCCCCAGTTACTTTTTACCTTTTGGGGGGAGAGAGCAGAGGCAGGATATGTGGCTTCAGAATCCCAATTTTCGCTCTCTGGGATTCTGAAATTTCTTCTTCTTCTCTCCTTTTCCTCTTCCTCTTCTTTGTTTCTTCTCTTCTCCTCCTCTTCTTTGTATTTTCTCTCCTCCTCTTCTTTATTTCTTCTTTCCTCCTCCTCTCTCATCCTTCCGTCTTCCACAATGGCTCCCGCGGCCAGTTCATTCAACAGGCGCCTGGCATATTCCAGATGCACATGAAGTTCCAACAGTTTCGCCAGTCTCGTGTTCATTTTTGGTGTTGATCAATCAACAAGGGTAGCTAGACTGCCCAGCGAGTTTCAATTTATAGTGAAAGCGCGGACGTGAAGGAAAACATCCCCCTAAAAACATAAAATTGATCTTACCTAGATCATGGCCAAAGAAACAACGCGCGGACCTAAAAGAAACACTCACTCACTTTTTATGTTACCCATCACTATTTTAAAATTTTTTGTCATGAATCACTTCAATAGACTATCCACATACGCAAAGCAATCCAATCTAACCCCAAATATACACCTCAAACACCAAAAAAAGACATCATTTTAATCTACTATCCATACCAACATACTTTAGCACTTACAAACACAAACACACAAACACATACCCTCACATTTTTTTAAAAAGAGTTAGTGTTTATATTCACACTACTCTACCTACACACATTGGCAAATGGATCGTTATTTCTTTTCTAGAGTATTGGGTAGCCCTGAAAAGGGCTGTTTTTTTGTTTGCTATGGCAATCTTTTTTAGTTTCTAAGAATGCGATGTCCTCTGAGGATAGACTTTCTGGCGATAGGTCTGCTTCTTCGGAAAGAGAAGAAGAACTCTTTGGTGTCGATACGGCAATCGACAAAGCCTCTGTCAGGTTCAGGTTGCTGCTGCTGTTGCTGTTGTTGCTGCTGTTGCTGCTGTTGTTGCTGTCTCTGAAGTCTGTACTTCTCTGTCCATTCTTCTTTCTCCCTGTTCATTTCTTCTCTGAATGGCTCTTCTATCAGGTCTTCAGTGACTTTTAGCATTCTCACATTCTCTATTTCTTCTGGCTTCGGTATCAGACTGTGTCTGACCCTATGCAAATTCACGTAGGCTTCGTTGAGCTTAGCTAGTTTGGAGCACATCTTCTTAGGAGGATGAGTCGACAATGGATGGTTAGACTGGAAACAACCCCGGTTCTTAAAGTCAAAGCGCGGACGTGAAGGAAAACATCCCCCACACGGTTTTCGAGCCGCAAGGTTCAATGAGTGTCATGAGAGGGATAGTAAGAAATGAAAGAGCATCAATCCAACATTCTTATAGCTAAACAAACCACAAAGGCATTTTTTTTCAAAACACAACATTTTTTATTCAAAAATCACTTAACACTAAACAACAACTCTAACATTTTTAACAATAATCCAACAATATAACATCAAACAATTTTTTCTCCATTGACAATCTACTTTAAACAGGGCTGACAACGTTGTGAATGAAATTGTGATTTCCAATGTTGGAAATCATTAGGCCATTGATGGACACTACGTTTCCTAGCTTGAGACAAAAGATAAGCATAATGGTCACAAAACCATCGATCTACTTTCACATCGTTTTTAGCAGAAGAACGAGGATCAAAATGAGTCACTAAATGTTCTAAGGAATAGCCTAGGCTGCGATGATGCAGAAAATACACACAGTATTGTCCACACACCAAGGAATCTGTGCCTTGTAATTTCACATTATTGAATCGGGTGGTCTGAGCATTTCTTCTCATAAAGTCGATGATATCGTCTTCCAAAGGGGGCAATCCGTACGAATCGAAATATTCCACACATCCTTCTTGAGGAAAGTAGACGGCTACCCAGTGGATTCCTGGGAGATGACTGTCGTCCGTGTTGATCACGTAAGCTTGATGGTCTTTAGGTTTGCGATGAGGGAGTTCATCTTTAGCACAGACGACAGGATTCCAAGAAGCCGTATACGAACTGTGGTTCAAAAGGTAATAAAGTTCCCAGGTATCCATTGTTTTGTGTGTGGTTTTTTTTTCTTCTTCACAGGTAATAATAAGTCGTCAATTCGATCCTGACTTTTTGCTTGAAAATGTCTGACGAATAAACGGTTATTCGTTCTGTTTCCTCACTCTGATTCAGGAGAGCTTCGATACGATGGATCTCTTGAGTGGTTAATGGTGGACAAGAATGTTCACGCAAGTCTTTATACCACTGGTGCAACACGTCTTTGTTCGAGATGAGACTCCAAGCTTCGTCCAGATACTCGTCCAATTTTTCTTCTTCACTCAACATCAGGCATTTATCGTGTTGAATTTGACTGGGATGATCGTTTTGACATCCATAACAATTTTTCTTGATCAATTCCGTCATTTTATCGACCAAGTGTTTGGCAAAACAGGAGACTAAATGGGCTTCTTGTTCTGGCCATCTTGACTTCATCATGACAACTTCTTCGTCTTTGTCTTGGGATTCTTCTTTTTCCACGGTCTCCTCACATTTCATCTCCAAAGTTTCTCCACTAGGCAAAGAGGGATAACAGTCTTCCATGGCTTCTAGTAATCTAGAATGACTTCTCTCAAACTGTTGATTTCTATGGTATTATCGAATTCTGCATACAGGATGACGTTCACCGTTACATCAGGGTCTCGGTTTGCAAACTGAATTTCCACACGAATCTGACCGGATTTTATAGGGTGGAAATGTCCCTCGTCGCTGCCTTGGTCAGGAGTGAAATCGAAAGCCCACAAAGCATAGCCTCCTACATAATCGTCGTACGTAATACCGTGACTGGTGTTGGTTCCTAACTGGCCGGTGGCTTCGTACAGGGACAAGTACGATCTCAAGTAATTCTTCTTGGTAAAGTCAGGTTCGAAAGGTCGGGTACACAAGGTCTTGCCATCGCGACTGACTTCGATCTTGGACACGCCAAAGTGTTGAAAATAGAAAGGATTTTTACCCAAAGCTCCGTTGAAGGCTTCATTCTCGACGATACCAACGATCAAACGTTTGGGTAACTGTCCTTGGAACAAATGATCTTCGATCATGGATCGCTGTCCCTTGGGAATGGTGAAGGTTTTCACTTCCACGCGTCGTATGGGATACTTGGCGGTCGTTCTGCTCAATGTTTGACTGATGTCGTTACCCACTTTAGGTAACACTTCCACGCGTCGTGCGTAGAGCCTGGCTTCCTATATGACAGTTTTGCAAGTAGTAGTACCTATCAAATGGAAAGTGGCACTGCTACGATTCAGTCTCAGGCGAACATTCACCCCGTTTAGCAAATATTTCTCTTGTAACCACATGTCCAAATGCAAACGATCCATTAGTTCTAAACTCTGTCCATCTTTGATTCTGTTTCTTCGTTCTATAAATCCGTCATTGTTTTCTTTCTTTTCATCAGTTTCGAAATTTTCAAACTTTTCAGCTTCGTCAACTTCCCATAGCACAGAGGCATTGAGATGAGTGTTCTTGGCGTCTATTCCGTACGTCAAGAGATTTTCCAGGTACGCTCGATAAGGGTAAGTATCCATGCTGCTGCTGACCAGTTTGTTGTTCAAGTACAAGTCCACTCCGCTAAACAAGGAATGCATGAAATTGTTGACGGGAGCTATTACCTCATCGCCATCTAAGGTCGAATTGTCCTCATCGACAACTTTGACTTTCAAGTACAAGTAACTGCTATTCAGATCGATGTAATCTTCGGGCTGTCCTTTGATTTCAAACTCAATGGGAGCTGAGGCTGTCAATGAGGAGACGGGGTGAAATTCCATCCACTGGGATTCTTGCATGGTCATCATGGTGGGGGGCATGGCAAACAGATCCAGTTCCGTCTTGGAACAAGCGCAAGATTCTCGGTGCATCATTTTTTTCTGTGTTTCAATAATCGAAAACGTCTAAGTCTCGAACGGTTCTTCTTTTCTTGGCCTTTCTAGCTTGAAGTCTGGTGAAAGGGTGTTTTCTTCGTCGTCTCTTTCTGCCTTGTCCTTGCTGAATGCCTGACTCGGTAGCGTGCAGGGCATTTATAGGTGTGTCTCGTCGGCCCAAAATCTCTTTGCCCGTTTGCAGCAAGACATTTTTGCCTGCCCTCATGAAGGCTTCTTTAGGGTTTTGTTTGTCGATGATGACATTTTGGAGAAATTCTTTGCCTTGCGTCAGTGCCGCATCTTTCAAGGCGTGCAATCCGCGTGTCACCATCGGTTTCAACACCGGAGCCACCGAACGAAAGGCCGATTTCAGCATGCCTCCTAAACCGTGTCCTCGCTGTCGAGCAACCCCTCGGTACACTGTATACATGACTTACTTACGAGTCGTGAGAGAATCGTTTTCGAAAATGGAGTTTCACCGTGACTTTTCCTTTGGTGAATGGAATATTTTGTCCCAAATCTCCTTTTATAGTAATGTTGACCGTATCCAAATACGACTTGCTGACTGGCAAATAGTGAGGATGGACAAATTCGCGGTGGACGTGGTAAGTGTTTCCACCTCCCTCGTCAGCGTTCGTGGCAGAATCTACTTTGAAAGGAATGACACGCAGTAACGGTACGGAGGTGTGTCCCACCACGTTGTACTCCACCACATCGGAATACACGAACATCAAATTCAGTCCTTGATTCAGTTCTACTGGGGTACGAAAGAACTTGCTAAAAGACTCGTTGTCGTAAATGATTGCTAGCTCACTTTTTTGCTCAAATTTCTTTCTCATCTCCATGTCTCCGCCCAACATGTCAAACAATTCAGGACAAAATAAGAAAGACATCATTTTACGCCCCTCAGGAAATTTCATTAGGAAGCGACGAGCTGTTTTGTGGTACTCCAGGGTGACGACACCTTTTTTGACTTCCTCCAAAGCTTTCAGAAACACGCCATTAAACCTGGTGGCTATGGTGCTGACCAAATGTTGATTACTAAAATAATAGCCTGGGGGAATGAACAAGTGATAGGTGGTGTACTTTTGATTTTTTGTGCCAAGGGTTTTCTTGTCATATTTGCCATGGCTATCCAACCACTGTTGCAATTGTTCGTCATAAACTTCCACATCAAATTTATTTTGATTGGGAAGGACATTGAGGACTTGGGTCGGGTGAATGATTTCTACTAAAGCCACTTCCGAATGGGCTTCGTGATCTAAGGGGATGGCCTGAGGTAATTTGGCCGTGTAACAGCACAACGTGTTGTGGGGAAACACCTCCATGGAACTGTCACTGGGTAAGGTTAAGTCAAATTGGTTTTCGTGACTCATAATTCCAGAGTTCTGTGGCTGTCCGAGGGGTTACTGGACGTCAGAGGCGTGTCTCCGCCCAAAATGGGGTTCTGATTGTGGTTGGAGTGGTGACTGACACTGGCACTGGACACAAGGTTCCCGTTCGAGGAGAATTTCAGGGAGGGATTGGGAAGCAGGTAACCGATGCAACTGCTCAATAAAATGGTCCACAATTATTTGTCTCCTTGTTGCAAACTCAAATTGGCGATGGCTGCCCCGATGACACAATACACCACGAAGATTTGGCAGAAAAAGACGATTTGCGTTTTAGGCACACGTTCTCCACACCACACCCACAAAGGTTGTTTTTGTAAATCTTGCACAGAAGAACTAGGTGAAGGAGGAGTGGTCGACGTAGCTGCGTCTGTGTAAAAGGGCATGATGGTCACTTCTTTTTATAGTCGATGACTTGCGAAGCGTCGATCCAAGAATCAAAACTGGGTGGATATCCTTTCCAACGTACTTTGACTTCTTTGACACGTCGTTTGCCCACTTTACGGGTTCTGCGTTCGAGAATGCTTTCGATGTCGTACACGTCGTCTTCTTTTTTGGTGACACGTTGTAACTCGGGCAAATAAAACGTTCTTTTGAGCACTTCTCCGTTCATGTCTTCCAATTTATAGACGGCAGGATGACGGCCATGCACTCGTCCAGTGACGCGAAACAATTCGGTCGTCCAGTCAGGTAAGTAACCTTTGTCGAAAGTGCGTTTGGTTTTGCCAATGCGCACCCAATCTCCTACGGCCAACTCTCCACTTTTCTTGGGGACAGCCCTCGTCGGGGACGTATCAAACAGGCGCTCAAACACCAACACTTCGTTGTCGGGAGTCACCTCTTGCGGGGCATGTCCGATGCTTCGATGGTAAGATTGGTTGTACGCTTGCACCAGGTGCGGTAAGATGTCGATGTACTTCAGAGTGTGGTGATGCGTAAAATATTTCCACATGCGTTCTTTCAAAGTGCGTTGAAAACGTTCCACGATGCTGGCTTTGGTTTCGGGATTCTCGGTGGTAAAAAAATGAATGTCACGTTTCTTTAATTCTTTTTGGAAAGCTTGGTTCAAAAATTCGGTGCCTTTGTCCGTTTGCCATCGAAGAGGGTGACGACCGCTTTGTTTCAGCACTCGTTGCAGGGCTCGCACTAACTCGCTGCTCGATTTGGAAGTCAAGGGCACGACCCAGGCAAATTTGGAAAAGACGTCGATGACACAAAACAAATATTTGTAGCCACGATTGTAGCTGGCCAAATGAGAGACATCGGCTAAATCGGCTTGCCATTGATGATCGATGCCTTCCACTCGGGTGCGACTTCTGGCAAACTTGCGTCGAATGGGTTTGTGCAAAGTGTAGGTAGCTTGTTCTTGTAACCATCGTTGCACTTGAGGTAAACGGAGACTTTTCAGTCGAGTTTTGGCAGCACGATACAATTTTTGAACTCCTGCGTAACCTGCAGGATGGGAGGGATCGTAGTAAATGCTGGCTAAGACTTTTTCCATTGTTTGTGTTTGTGTGTTAAGAAGTCACCCACTCTTCGGTGATGCTACTTTGGGTGGGACGGAAGGGTGGTTTAGAAACGGATATACGTGTCCGATGGGCCACGGGAGTAGAAGTCGAAGGTAGTGGTGGTGGAGGTGGCAACGGAATGGCTTTGGTTTTCTTTTCTTTTTTCGCTTCTGGTTTCCCTTCTTTCTTTTTCACTTCTGTCGAAGGAGGAGTGGACATCATCTTTTTAACCCAAGCTTTCATTTCCTCTCGTTGGGGTGTGGGGGACGGTGTCAACAAGGATGCTGCAATCTTACTCGAAATGGGAGCTGCTGACGGTGTTTGAAACACTTCTCGCATCTCTTCTTCCTCAGGTCTTCGTGGGGTAGCATCTCTGGTGACCCCTGGGGATGGTAGTAGTGGTGGTGGTGGTAATGATGATGGTGCTGAACTTTTCATCAAGGTCTTAAAATCTTTCAGAGTGGGTAAAGCTGTTTCGTCTAAAGCTTTCTGGTGAAAGAGTTGCAGTCGTTGCAAGAGTTGACCGTACTTTTGCGATTTTTCTGTTTCGGACAAATCTTGGCGATCCATCAAGGACTGCAATTCGTGTTGTAACTGGGACATCTCGCTCAAATTGGGATTGGGAGGTAAATGCGGGGTGCGTTGTTCTTGCCACCGATGGTATTCCATCCATCGTTTGTAAGGCACTAAAGCTAGTTTTCGTCCTTCCATGGGGTTGTCAGCGGTCGATTCTGAGATCTTGGGACTTCCGAGGGCCTTTTTATCTTGCTCCCACCAGTCCTCCCAACATGGTTCCCAAGACTCCTTTCAGTATGGGGCCTAACAAGAGAGGTAAAATACCTCCACGTTGCACTAACATCTTCTTTTTTTGACGAATGGGAATTTTCTTTTGAACCATTTGGCGAAGAACGTGACGATGTTTGCCTAAGCATTGTTTCTGGCGTTTGGACAAAGGGATCGTGCCTTTCAAAACGTTCAAACAACATTCGCACACGGTATCGATGACCTCTTTGGAGGCTGTTTGAATGAGTTTTTTTCGTAGGGGTGGAGAAGATTTGGACAGGACAGATAACATGTCCCCATGTTTGGCTAAACGTGGTGGCAGTCCTTTCCTTTTCTTTCCTTGGGGTTTTCTGGAGGGTGACATCTTTGAGTCTTCAGGAGCACCAAAAAACACTGATACCCGACTTGGTCACAGGCCTTTTTTATACTGGAACGCGTCGCCACTGATTGTCTTGACGTCGTATTAGTTTGAGGACAGGCATGACACGTCGTGCAGGGGTACGCAACGGACTAAATCGAGCCAGTTCTTGCTTGGACAAATCCAGTAAACTTTGTAACATGCCCGATCTTTCATGGACTTTGATTTTGGGAGAAGGTACTTTGTGAGCAGCAGCCACTGCCACTAAATTGGAGGGTCCTGCCACTGGGGAAGTTCTTTTGGGGGTCATCAACGGAGATGTTCTTGGTGTGATCAACGTCTCCAAGTACTCTTCAGTTCCTGGTGTCATCAACGGAGAAGTGGACAAACGTGAGGATGCCGGAGACGCAGTCACTGCCGTGGCAGATCGTGGTTTGCGAGTGTAAGGTTGCGTCCTAGCCGAAGTGCCTCTCTTGCGACTAGTTTTCTTCTGTGGAATTTTCTTTTTCTGGGGACTTTTTTTCTGTTTCTTTTTCTGGGGGCTTCTTTTCTTTTTCCGGGGTGGTGTCTGGTAAGAGGAGGGTCCTGCCACTGGAGAAGTTCTCCTTGGGGACCTGGTCTTTTTCTTTTTCTTCTTGGGGCTGCGTTGGACTTTTGTTTTGGGGATAACTTTGGGGGCATTAGGATCCCATCTTAGGAGTGAGCGAATGATGACCCCTCCTAGACTACCGCTCCCTCCAGGTTTCAAAATGATTTGTTTTTTGGTTTGAGTGTCGATGCGGGGATCGGCCAGTTGAACCAAAGCGACTTTGTTTCGATCGAAAAAGCGTTGGGTTTTATGAGGAATCTGAATGATTCCTTGGAGTATTTGACGTGCCGTCACCGTGAACCATCGTAAGACTTCTTTGAGACTAGCTTCTAAGACACGAGCTCGTATTTGTGGATTTTTTTTCTCGACTGATGCCATACAAGGCACGAATCAATTTGACGGGAAGATGCGACTGAAGGGACGTCATGTTCACACTGTGTGAGACAGACGAAAAAGGGTCTGAGGTTTTTATAGATTTTTTATGGGGAGTGAAATGAAGTCGAGGACGGAGACGTGTACAGGACAGGCCCTCCGTCTTGGCACCAGTGGTGAAACAAGTGGGTACGAAATCGCAAATCCTCGGGGGTCGTAGGTTTCAAATCGACGAGTAAATAGGCGTGTGGCGTTTGAGTGGCATCGTCGTACGCCTGAGTCAGCCAAGGCGTTCCTAACTGTTTGGCTAAGACTTGCACTTGCGATTTATCTCGAGGGCTTTTAAACAAGACCACGTAATGCGCATTGAGACTGATGGTGCGATGGGCTTTACTTTGTTGAAACAAATTTTGGGTGATGTAAACGACACTGGCATTACGGTGATGCCCTTTGCGCGTGAACCACAATTTAATTTCTTCTTCGTCTTCTCCTAACATGTCGTCGAAAATGACCAAATGGGTTTGACGGGAGTCAGAGACGATGCCGTCGTCTTCTTTAGGAATGCCTTCCACAAACACGATGGAATCGCCTTGACTTTCTCGCAAGAGGTTGTACGCCGATTGCCACTCTTTGTAACACCACACGATCCGTTGAGGTGGCCGATCGATCAAATGATGTTTATGTTCGATCAAACGTTTGACGAATTCGGTTTTGCCTGAACCGCTAGGTCCAGCAATGAGCATGTTAAAGGGATGGCGAAGATACAAAGACTCCCAACTGGCACGATCTAAGTGTTCGTCGATGACTTTGACAGTAGAGGAAGAGGGAACAGAGACAGCAGAGGTAGCCATTGTGTGAGAAATGTCACTTGTGACACGAAAACAAACAAGACAAGAGTTTATATACTTTTTTCAGAACACGTTTATTGAATGTTTCTAATATGAACACGAAAGACAAAAATACATAAAACCCAAATAGTGATGTACAGGAATAAAAAACACATCAAAACAATCAAAGTGGAATATAAACAAGTGTCTTTACAACATGTTTTGGGTAACCAAGATGTCCTAGGGACAGTGTGTAATGTTCTTACAGTCTCTACATGAGGTATTGTCACACAAGTGTCCTCCCGGAATGACCTTTGAGGCATGTCCATGACAGTCCTGTCCTGAAGCGAGTGGTTGTTCTCGGTGACGGGTTCTTCTGGCACCGTCACTAACACAGGTTGAAAAGTAACTTTTTTCCTTGAACAACTCTTGTGCATACTGGGCCACTTCTTGGGTCCAAACCTCAAAACGCCCCTTTTTCCAATCACGAACATCTGTCCAATGGGGGTGTAAGTCACAAGCTACACACACATCGTCACACACGTCTTGGGTAGCTAAAAGTTGACGAATCTTTTTTTCCTGTTGAGGTCGAGAAGTATCCAGATGAAAACGCAAGGCTTTGAGTAAAAGGAGTTTTTCGTGACCATTTAAGGCCATGGGGGTATGGTAAGTACTGATCGTAAAGAGTCCACAAAGAATCGGCTGGTAAACGAAATCCCAGAAAACAAGTCACTAAGACACACACCACTTGTCGTCCCAAATTGAATGGATACAGTTCTTGTAATAATTGATGGTAATGATCCACGGTTTGAATATGGTCATTGAGTTCCTTCCACGGAATCTGTTCAATAATATGTGACATAATCCGTGGCATGGCAACTTGATTTTATAGTGTCTTTGTTTCGGAAGCAATAAAGGTAATTTCTAACCAAACATGTTCGTTCTCCAGTAGGGAATTTAAATGTTCTCTAGCAAAGTATCCATCAATAGGTCATACTAAATCCTCTTTGGTCTGACACAATAAATGTACTGTTTGCACAAACATGGTTTTACTTCAGTGTCGAATTTAAATCGTTCAGTCACTAGTCTACACATTACAATTCGTTCAGAAGTTTCCTCTTTCACCAAGTTGACATTGTGTTCAAGATGTTGGTAATTCGTTAACTCTTCCTCTGGAATTCGATGCAGTACGTTTACAATGATGTAGGTAGAATCGTCCATACCAAACCAATCCTTTTTAAAACTAGAGAATCGTTGATCAATGTCTGTCCGATGGAACACTTTCAATTGAATCAATCCTTGTATAGCCTTCAGGTACCAGTGGTTCAAACACCGGTGACGTAACGGATGCAATTGTTCTTTACGTTTCACTTGTATTTTCACCAACTCTCGGTAAATGCGTTCTCTCAACTCCACAGGCAAAGCACGAATGTTCTCTTGTAAAGTATCCATGAATAAGTCAGTCCGTACATTTCACAATCTTCTCCGAGAGCAAAAGTAATCCACATAGTGAGTAATTTCTGACCACTGCCATTCAGGGTAACGTCCAAGAATGTCACTGAACTCTTTTGATGTAAACGGTCAAGAGTAATATAATAGGAGGAATGCACCCTTGACCCAAAGAAATCTAACACACTGGTTGACTTTTTTCACTTTCCTCTTATGAATTTCTCGACACAAAAGTTCTACAGTGACCCATTGAGATTTCACTCTGGTAAACCCCTGCCAAACTTCCTTGTAAATCTTCTCTTGCAGTTCTTTAGGTAATGATTCAATATCGTTTTTGAAATGCAGTTTAAATACTGGTCACCATTGTCAAGGCAAACTGATGTTTCCCTTGTGCCGTACTTGTGCCGAAACGTGCAACCAAGACCAACCTTGTCAGCACACCCAGGAAGAACGTGCCTTGACGGGAACCTGGGTCAGCGTAGAATTGTTCAAAGCACTGGACATGGGATACCAACTGTTAGAAGTGTACGAAATTTGCCACTTTCCCAAGACACAACAATACCACAAGGGTGATCCCAGTCAGAAAGGCATTTTCGCTGACTACGTGGATGCCTTTTTGAAACTGAAGCAAGAAGCCAGCGGCTATTCTTCCTGGTGTCACACTCCCGAAGACCAAGTACAATTCAAAGAGAAATACTACGAACAAGAAGGCATCACTTTAGACCACATCGAGAAAAACGAAGGCAGGCGATCGTTTGCCAAAGTGATGTTAAATTGCTTGTGGGGTAAAATGGCACAACGACCGTGTTTACCCAAGACGGACTATTTGACAGAACCTTCCCGCTACTTCCAGATGATTCACGACAAAAAACCAAATACATGAAATACGTGGACGTCGTTCGAGAGAATTTGATCTTGGTCAATTACGAAGAAGATCTGGACTTTGTACAAGACGACCCTTTTGGAAATGTCATCATTGCGGCTTACGTGACAGCCCATGCTCGCTTAAAATTGTACGAAGCTTTAGAACTGTTAGGGGAACGCGTCCTGTACTTTGACACGGACAGTTGCATTTACATCCATCACCCGATTCAACATCACCCTGACATCGAAGGAGACCGTTTAGGAGCCTGGACAGACGAGCATCCCGACGACAAGATTCTAAGTTTCGTCAGTGGCGGCCCCAAAAATTACGGCTACGAATACCGTGACAAACAAGGAGAAGTGCACACGACGTGCAAAGTGAAAGGACTGACTCTGAATCATCGTACCAGTCGAGTGGTCAACTTTGGGGTATTGAAAGAAGCCTTGCAATCGGGAGAGGATGGAAACTTTAAAGTGACCACCTATCAACCGAACAAGATTGTACGTTTACCCACTCACCACATCGTCAGTCGACCCTTGGAAAATGTCTATCAAATCGTGTACCAGAAGCGAGTGCGACTTCCCAATCATTTCACCTTACCGTATGGACACGTCGGTATTGGTCTGTATATAAAAAGGAACCCTAGGCAAGATCGATAGTTCATTGTGACTACCAAGACCGAGCAAACAAGATGAATACTTTCAGAGAAACACGAAACAAGTTGTTTAGAAAGGCACAATTCAAGTGTGAGACTTCGGAAGTGGAATGCGATTGTGAGCCTTGCGATGGGTACGATGCTGTACCTTGTGACCTGAGCGATGGCGTAAAGCATCATGGGAACTTTAGTGTCCCTACCCCTATCATGGAAAGTGATGCTGTGCGTGTCAAACCTGTAGGATGCGAAAGTGATGCCGCTCGTCCTCTTGGACATTTTACTGAGTTTCGTTTTAAAGGGGAATGTTCACCTTCACGTCTACCCCCTTACGGATGTCATCCAGCCCTGAGCAAACTCCTGTTCATGTCACCCAGCCCTCATCGAAACGAACCTGTGAAAGACGAATATTCGTTTCCTGTGCGTTTGTCGGAATACTGCGACTTTGAAAATCGTCTTCAATCGTTCAAAGGAAAATGGCCTAAGTATCTGGGAGGACCGACCCCCGAAGAATTAGCCAGAGCCGGATTTTTCTACTTGGGCGAAGGAGATAAAGTCAAGTGCTTCAGTTGCGGTGTGTCACTTCACCACTGGGAACCGCAAGATTCGGCCTACGTTGAACATGCTCGATGGTCACCGAATTGTCATTACTTACCCTTAGTGGGACCGAGACATTAAAGTAACTTACCATGTCGTTGAAGAAGAAACCAGATTGGCTAGGAGTCAAATGTTGGACACGTAGGGATACAACGAACACACGTCCAAGTATTTGATTTCTTCTCCTTTCTCTTCGTCGGCTTGGTACAGCAAACAGGTGGCATTGGTCCTTCCTCCGTACAAACTATCCCTCGGGTTCAGCGGGTCCATGAACTGGTAACTTTCCACGATGCGTTTAAACTCGGGATCGGTTTTCATACGGTGATCGTACTCGTGTTCCCACATTTCCACCACTTGGTATCCTTGCTGTTCTAACTTTAGGCGTCGCTGACAAGTGTCCTGGTACAAGTCTTCCATGGTCCGTTGTAAAAACTGATTTTTAGTGCTACGATCAGGGTAACAGACGGGACATCCGTGAAATAAGCAACCGTTAAACTCGTACACGATCTTGGGGTTTTCTAAGTCCCAGCCATCGACCGAATACGTTCCGATGGTCTTTTCGCCCCCTCCGTTGCGGGCATGCTGAATCCACTTGTCTTCCTTGTCGCACAAGTAATGTAACCAACGTAGGGCTTTGACCGAGTATTGACGCTTGACAAAGTGGGTCGTTTGAGGACTGATGACAGCCACGGTGTTTTCAGGCATGAATCGTTGGCGGTACACTAAGGAACACGCTTTGGCAATGGTGCAAGCTTCTTTCAAAGGATCGACCCCTCCGTGTTCCATGAACAGTTCTCGAAATTTTCCACAGCAACGTCGTAAAATGTCCACGTCGGAACGACAATACTTTAACATTTCTTCCTGAAAGTCGAAAGGGTCCGAGGCATGAGCCTGGTACCAAGCGTAGAAATCTTCTCGTTGTTCGGTACGCATGTTGTCGGGGTCGTAATAGTGAGCCTCAGGCAAATGGGGTGGAACGGCGTGTTGGTTGGCTTCCGTATTGAAAAAGTGAGGAAAGTACCCTTTAGCCATTTCTGTCATTCCAAACGTTTTAGGCATTCGGCTCAAAGGCATGGCCAAGTAGCTCATCGAATCTTTAAACTGTACTTGTCCCACTTGCATGAAAATGATTCTGGCTCCGTTCAAAGTCACTTTAGGACGCTCGGTGCCATGTTCCGTATAGTATCTCAAAAGAAACTGTCCATCGTATCCGGAGAAATTGTGAACCATCACCGTGGCATGACGATGACAATCTCCGTAACGTTCGATGTCCTCTTGGCTCCACGTCTTGTCGATGGGGTCTAAGACCCATTGGGCAAAATCGTCTAACGTCTTCGGTCCCCGAAAGATTTTTTCACGTCCTCCAGGAATCTTGCTGCAGTGAGGGCAATGACTGAAGATAGGTTCTTGAATGCACTTCTCGCACGCTCGATGAGCCACGCAGAAATTAGGAATGTGAATGCCAGTCTCTTGCATGCATTCGAAATCGAAAAAGATGAAATTGCCTTTCTTCTTGTGACCGTCCTCTTTCTCTGGTGGGGGTTGGTATTTTTGCACGTAGCATTGGTGTTCCAAGTCCACGATGTGGTGACAAATGTGACATTTTTTCTTTCCTCGACATACGTGTGCCTTGGCATTATTGGTAAGTATGCCTTGTCCACAGGTAGGGCACAATCTCAGCAGTTGACAAGCACATTTCTTCTGTGAACCTTGCGTCTTCAGATGTTGTTGGTAACAGGTAGGGCTGACAAACGTGCGCAGACAAATTGAACAAGGCACTGGTTCTTCGCTCAGACAGGGTGGAGAGGCCAAACATCCTGGGCATTTCCATCCACAATGCTTGTGTTGCTCTCAATTGTTATAACCATAGTCACATTTCTCACAATAATAAACATATCCCAGGAAGCCGGTGATACTGGTAATGGTATCGAAATGGTCATCGTGATAATAAACATGAATGTATTTTCCGTCCTTAAAATGTTGGCCTCGAAACAACAGAGGTCCGCGCATTTCTTGAGGGTGCACTTTCAAGGTGTAACGTGGAGCTAGGGCATCTTGCAATTTCTGCATCTCAGGAATGCCACAGGGTGTGTCTTTGGACAGGCCAGCTTGTTGCAACAGGAGTTCTGCTTCGTTTCGTTGTTTGGTTCGGTTCGATTTTCGAATGTTCTCCCAGGTTCTTTTCCATTCTACCGTGTCGTTCTTGTTGGCATAGGTTCGTCCCACCACGATGGCACGGGCTAAACACATCTGGTCTTGAGGGTTGTTAATCCGGACGAGACTTGTTTTGGTGTTGCGAAGGTCGTCCACCAATAACATCTTTTTGCGTCCTGTCCCTTGAGGAAGAGAGACGTAGGCCATTTTCAGTGTGGCTTTACCATCGGTGATGTCAAACTGGTCATTAGATTGTTGTACGTGTTGAATCTTGTCCATGACTTTGGAAGGGGTTAGTTCTGCGGGTCTGCTAAACTCGATCCAAACAGGGGATTTCAAACCGTCGTGATCTATGGATAGTGTCAAGCGATCGTCTTCTTTGGGTTGACATTGTCGCTTGAGTGCGGTGAGCAAAGAATCTCACATCTCGGTGATAAACCCTTCTGCTTTCTCCAGTAGTACGTCGGCCTTGAAATCTTTAAACTTCACCGTGTAGGTGTAAGCCGTGGTTCTAAATTTTCTAGAGGAGCGCTTTTCTGTCTCTCGAATGGAATAGTACTTTTCAGGGTTGACTAAGGGTGACGAACTTGGTTTAGAGGTTTCAAATTCTGGTTCACTCATGTCCTCTTCAAAATCACTGGCATGAATTTGTGCCAAGATTTCAGCCCTGGTACGAGGCGATAGATCACGTTTCTGCCTCTTACTTTCTTCTTCTTTCTTCTCGAATGAATAGGATCGTTTCATCTTGAGTGCAAAACGTCAAATGACTCAAGTGTAAACACCATAAACTAATTTATAGTCATGGCAGACCAGCGTATATAAAAGGGTGCGTGTCTTGTCCTTTCACTATTCATTTCACTCTCAAGCCGAGCACAACGATGGAAGAGACTACCCAGATGGAACGTTTCGTCAGAGCTTTGCGAGGGGTCATTAGAAAATTCTCTTCAGACCAGCCCACGGACTACTCTCCTTCCTTTCGAGATAAAAGTCAAGATACTTGCTATATCTGTCAGAAGAAAGGGCACTGGTCTTCAGAGTGCCCAGACCGTCAAAAAAGAAAAAAAACAGGGACTAAAAAAGACAAAAGTCAAGATACCTGTTATGATTGTAAAGAAAAAGGACATTGGTCTCCAGATTACCCAAAAAAGAAACAAGAGGAGTCAGAAGAAAAGGATTCTTCAGAAGAAGAGAGGGATTCTTCGGAAGAAGAGAGGGATTCTTCAGAGGAAGAAGAGGAAGAAAGAAGACAATTCTATTTACAAGAGGCAAAGAAACAGGAGAAGAAAAGAAGAAGGGAAGAAAATGAAGAAAAGACGGTGAAGAAATTCAAAAAACAGAGAGACTAAACAAGGAGAAAGAAGAAGTCAATGAACTTTTTATTAAAGTGTTGTGTTGTGAATTGTGAATTGGATTGTAAAAAATGGATAAAAGAATAAATTAATGATATAAAGTAAGTGTCTTTGAGTTTTGATTTTAAGAAAAGAACGTACACTCACGCACTCATACACAGAAACGTACTATAAGGGTAAAATGGGTGGAGGTTTTTCTGAGTTATTGGCAAATTGAAATTGTATTTCTTTTCGAGAAATGTGGGTGGCCCTGAAAAGGGCCTTTTTTCTTTATGGTGTAGGGGTGAGTTTAAGCAATCAACTTTAACTGCCTTAAGCCTTTGCCACGGCCAAGGCCTACTTCTGGACTGCGTACTGTTGATGATGATGATTTGGTTGAAATCACTAAGGGTGGTACGGTAGGCTTAGTCACAGGGTTGACGTGTTTAGCTCGGGAAGGTCGTATTCTCTTCGGTCGTAATAAAGAAGTCTGATACATTTGTTTCAGACTTCTTAACTCCGCTAAAATGTCCAACAGTACCGTGACCGTTTGATTTTCACCCTCTTGTTTCTTTGCTGATACTTCTTCTTGCTGTTGTTGCTGTTGTTTTTTTCTTACCTCTTCTTCTTGCTGTTGCTGTAGGAGAAAAGCTTGTTCCGCTTCCTTTTGTCGTTGCATAACTTTCTCCAATTCTTCTTTCTGTCTCTGTCTAAAATTCTCCACTTGCGGTAATGAAGAAGGTAACGAAGGTTCCGGAACAAATTCTTGCGAGGAGAGAAAATCCACAAAATCCCAATTCACCTCTTCTGAAAGTAAGTCCGGGTTCCCTTGGGCAGTCTCCCCTGTTGGTGCACCCCAATGGATCGTTTTCTGAGTTTCCGTCATGTTGAATCACTGTCGCATAGATTGACTGCACACAAGCGCTAACGAATCTATATAGACCACGTGACGTCACAGACTGTTCTCTTCGGATTGGATGCGAGCTGACTGAATTTTGTAACGCGTGTTCGGATTGGTGAATGAACTCAATCCGTTTCAATCCTACCTCTACCTATAAATAAGCACAGTTCACTGCATTGATTCACCTGTTCTCGTCGCTTCAAGATGTGGACCACAGTTGAGTCATCCACCCTTGTGTCTTCCATGATGTTTAGGACGGACATGCTCATGTACGTCCGATCCAAGTGGACCGTTGTCCACAGGACAAACACCAGCCTGTGGATACGGAGGATCTACATTGAAAGACAAGGATGCCTCAAAAGAGTGCTAATTTACGGGCCAACAGTGAGACGCAGCCTAAGGACAAGAAGAAGACCAATGCGTGCCCTTTATGTTAATGAATACATTAACATAAACCCAAAGGCCCTTTTCAGGGCCAGCCATATTTCTCGAAAAGAGAATGACTTTTCAATTGCCTACCCCTTCTTTTAAATTTAAATTTAAATTTAAATTTAAAAAACTTTTTTTTTAAAAAAAAAAATCCCATATTCAATTCCTTTTGTCCCTAGACAAGCCCAAACTCTATTCCCATGTTAATTTCCCTTGTCCCTAGACAGACCCAAACTCTATGTTAAATTCCCATTGTCCCTAGAGTGACCCACGATTTTTCTCCATGTTAAATTTCCATTGTCCCTAGAGTGACCCACGGGTGTTTTTAATGGTAATTCCCATTGTCCCTAGGGTGACCCACTTTACTACTCACACACACACACACATACAGCATCATGGGCAAAAAATGTTTTTGAGTTTTAATTGATTTTAGCAACTGAAATACTATTTCTTCTGGAGAGAAGTAGGTGGCCGAAAAACAACAATTCAGGAACGGGGACGTTTTTAGTTTTAACTGCCTTAAGCCTTTGCCACGACCAAGGCCTACTTCTGGACTTGCTCCTGTCGATGATGATTTGGTAGAAATCACTATGGTGGGTATCTCAGGCGCAGTAACAGGGTTGGGTTGTTTGGCTCGGGAAGGTCTTTTTCTCTTAGGCCGTAATAAAGAAGTCTGATACATTTGTTTCAGACCCCTTAACTCTGCTAAAATGTCTAAGAGTACCGTCACCGTTTGACTTTCACTGTCCTCCTTCTCTCCTAGACATTGTTTTTTCTTTGTTGCTTCTTCTTATTACTGTCGTTTCCTTGTTCTTGCCTCTTCTTCTTGTCGTTGTTGCTGTTGAAGGAGAATAGCTTGTTCTGCTTCTTTCTGCTCCTGTAAAAATTTCACCAATTCTTCTTTCTGTCTGTTTAAAAGGAAGGAGAAGGTGGCGAAAGTACTGGTACCGGAACAAATTCTTGCGAAGAAGAGAGAAACTCGACTAAATCCTAATTATAATCCGTCTCTTCTGGAAGTAGACCTGTGTTGACTTTGGAAGTCACAGCTATGCTATCGCTTATCGTCTCCACGGTAGGTGCACCCCAATTCATCGTCTTCTTAGTTTCCATCATGTTTGAAAACTCTGTCGCATCGATTCACTGCGTATAGAGGCTAGCGCATCTATATATAGGGAATGTGACGTCACACGCAACTCTCTTCGGATTGGTAGACAGACTCCACACTGTGACTGAATTTTGTAACGCGTATTGGGATTGGTGAAAAAACTCAATCCGTTTCGATAAATAAATAACAGCGGATCATTTCATTCGTTTCACTGTTCTCGTCACAAGATGTGGACTAACGTTGAATCATCTTATCTCGTATGCTGTTCCGTACGGACTTACCCGTGTATGTCAAATCATCATAGACAATCATCAAGATCAACGATACAAGCGTTTGGAAAAAAAAGAATTTATGAGGAGAGACAAGGCTGTTTGAAGAGAGTCCTCATCTACGGTCCAGAAATAAAAAGAAGTGCGAGGAAGAGAAGAAGACCAATGCAATGTCCTTTATGTTGACAGAATGATGTTAACATAAAAACAAAGGCCCTTTTCAGGGTCACTCATATGCCTCGAAAAATTTGCTTACTTGCCTAAAGTTTTTTAAAAAGTCAATTGTATAGTTGTTTGTGTCATAGATTAATGTTCATCCACCTATGTCTGTATGTTATATGTGTTATACATGTCTATGTCCCGCCAAGCGTTCTCGGTTTTCCCCCTGCTTTTTGGTCCTGATTGAGATCAGCCCCTTGCAACATTGTTACCAATCTTCAATACCGTGATATCACCTCACCTGTTGCATTCCTATCGTCCCTATACAGCAACCCCACTTTCTCCTGTCCGTATACAGATCCAATATTCCCTATGTTAAATTCCCATTGTCCGTATATCGTCCCAGGGTAATCTGAATAGTCTTGTCCGTTTATCGTCCGGGGTGGGTGGGGGCGGGATGGTCTTGTAATGTATTTTCCCGTTGTCCGTATATCGTCCCCATACGCTACTGGGGATAGAGTGGACATTTCCCATAGAGGCTTGCTGCTTCCTATGACATTTATATATAAATTAAACCAAGTTTTTGTATGGTCGTCAAATCTATAACAAAGTAACTTTCTTACGAAACTATCATGCGAAACTAGATCAAAGGCTTTCTTATAATCTAGAAATGTTACACCAGTTAGATTGCCATTATTCCTTCCTTCCATCTACTCATCAGTTAATTTTGTGAGAAATGTTTGACAGGAATGCTCATTGCGGAAGCCTGTCTACTCATTGTGGAAAATGGAACAGTTTTTATAGTAGTTATAAACCTGTTTCACTGCATGTTTTTCAAAACATGTTTACAAAGCTATTAGTATGGAAACGGTTCTATAATATACAGGATTACTTCTACATCCTTGTTTAAAATACAAGTAATATTAGAGCAGATTAGTTTATTTGGGAAGACACTTTAAGCAATACTTAGGTAATCAAGTAGGAAACAGACCATGCTATAACAGGTGCTGACAGCTGTATGTAGGATGTTTGGTCCAACCTCATCTGTACAACACGAAGTTTTTGTGTTAATTTGCTAACGGTGTAGAGAACTTCACTGTCACTCTCCATCTCTAGGGCAAATTGTCGACCATCAGGAACTCTAGCCGTTACAAAAAGTTAGTATGGGGTTTATTGTTGTTGTTGTTGTTCTAGGGTTTAACGCCATTTTTCAGCACAAGATAGGCTATACATGGCGGCCAGTATAACTGGTGGAGGAAGAACCCTGGAAAACCCAGGGAAGAACCACCGACCCACGAGAAGCTACTGGCAGGCTTTCCCACATACCCACGTTAGCCGAGCCTTGGACTCGAACCCACACAGACAGAAGTCAGATGGCAGTGATCCGGAACGGTGAGCGCTTTAGACCACTCGGCCACTCGGGGCCCCTAGTATGGGGTTTTAAGTCGGGATGACTACCATTTTGTTCACTGTAAAAATATATACTTACTATTTTAAAGGATTGATTAAACATATCAGCTATATTCTGGGGGGGGGGGTTGCGTTTGCACTGTGAGCACCATATGCTGTCAAAAATGGACTTAGGATGTGAAAAATGCATGTATAAAATAGTGGTTGGGGTGCATAAACTTCTGCTATGAACTGCCATTGACTTCTCTGGTCAAGTGGATAATATTCTTATACTTTGTTTAAATATAGGTATCTAAAAATATGGACCTTTTTGACCGCACTTGTGTATTTGATTTTTTTATGATTTTTTTATACTAGGTCGCTGATTGCGGCATTAAATTTGTACATAAAAACTGGCCCATGCCCCCTTAGCTGCATACCCCCCCCCCTTCATTTCAGTGGTAAAAATTACGTGATAGCACGCATATATATATCAGAAATTTAGAGGCTGGCAGATAAACAACCGAACGGACGGGAAGATTGTGCGAACGTAGACATACCAAATACATGCATGAAATATTTATCACCTCGTACACCGATTCTCACGCTATACAGTATACCGTACAATAAATAATACATGTAGGTTGGGAATGATGCTCAATACATGCACCAGCACACTAGACAATTTAACCCATTGGGCCCCCTTTTCATCTAGTACTGTATACCGTTCCCTTGTATCTCTTGCAGTTATTTCGATAACATAACTGACTTTGACACAGCTCGATTTTATGCACAGTATTACAACAGGTCAACACATCGGTGGGCTAGGACACACCTCTTGGCTGAACTTTATATACTTCTAGGCCCTATAACATGGCTACAACGACAATTACAGAACTTGTTGTCAAGGATATCCGCTTTCCGACTTCACTGGAGAAAGATGGTTCAGATGCTATGGTGAGTACTAAATGGATAGTTACTGGGTTATGAGTACATGTAAAGATGTACTGCATGCTGTCGTAACTGACATGTTAAAGTGTGTGCTATAAATAGTCTGGCTATCAGCAGTCAACGGCGCGGTAGAAAATGTGTTTCGACCAAACTGAGAGCATATTTGCTGACCGAGGGTCGCCGATCGACTTTGATCCACAAAGATGTGGAACAAGATAGGTTGACGATATTTGACTGGCAAAGATGTACAAATATTGAGATAAGTGAATCAGAGAGATGGGGTAGGAGTTAAGTGTTTAAGGTATATAAACTCAGCTTCTATAGTATTCGCACACTTTCCCATTTGTTTGTACCCCCTACCGATTCAAACAAACGAGGACAAAAAGCAAGGATATAAAAAATGCACAAAACTTGGTCATTTCTTTCATTGATTTATAATTTATAATCTGACTGTCGTCATGTGGTCTCAAATGTTGCGGACTTATTGGCGTTTGAAAGCAAACGGAAGCTCTTACGTCAGAAAGACTGCTCACTGTCCTTTATTGGCTTCTAGAATTGTCCATTTTCCTAAAAAAAAGTGTCTTATGCGGCCAGTATTTGTGTTAGGGTCCACTTGTTACTTAGTGGTGGATTAGTTTGGTTATCGTTATCTAAAGGATGATCGACCACGGTGTTATTGCCCGGATCGAGTGAATAAAAACAAAAGTATGAACATTAATGGAAGAAATAACGGAGATCTAAGCGAGATACATAATAGAACAACACGAGCCCCCGTATGTAAAATATGACAGTTTAATCATTTACATAATCAATATGATATTGAACATGGTATTTTAATGATAACCTTTGTCTTAGAAATAAAGTTACTAAGCTCTACAAAAAGGATTTAGACGTTGTTGCACAGATATGACAAATTTCATCATAGAGTCGAGTGAACGATCGAACTCATTTCGGCCAGCATAATAACCTGGTTGCTTCCAGTCCTTTCAAAGTCAGTCTTGGTGACAGGTCATAGTCGCCGTAGTCAGTCTCTCTCTCTCTCTCTCTCTCTCTCTCTCTCTCTCTCTCTCTCTTCCGGGTTATCAACCGTAACTTGAGTGCCTGCTCTTTTTTCCCACTGTAGGGTGCATCTACAGTCCAAATATCTGTCATCGGTTTCCTTCCGGGATCGAACAATACTACAGCATCTGATATCTTCTTATCGTAATTCAACAGAAACAAAAATTAATATGGGTAATTTTGCAATCTGACAACTGATACACACAACCCTATTACTAGATAATTAATGTCTCTCCAAAGAGGCCTACTTCGTATCCCTAATTGAACTATGACATAAACTAGATACAATAAATCGTTCGTACGCCCCTGCTCTGAATTATAAATCATTAACTGAACTAATGTCGGTCGGTAGGCGTACGGTTTCTCCGTCGAAAGAATTCACAACTTAATTACACAAATGAATTACTAGAAGTCACTTCTTGTGTGAACTACATTACTTGCTAACTAGCAATTAATTGGCTTAACATTTCCAGACACAGTAAAATAAATTCCTAGCCTACATGATTCATATAATTTAAGACAGAAAAATTCACACGTTCTCGCAATTGTATCTGAAGCAATGCATGAAATGCCCAGAATACGAGATTCCTATTACAAATAAACGAGTATTTTTGAACATAATTATCCAGAGAACAATGTATGACATTCTTAGAATAAATGAGATGCATAACATTCAAGACAAATGAATGCAGACAGTCAACTTCCGAAACCAATGAAAATAAATGTATAAATTTAAAACAAATAAATTCAACAAATAATTACAAACTTTATCAAAAAACAAATTGTATGCGATTGAATTAATACATTGTGCCTTCTTGAGACTCGCTCTATCCACGCAGCGGAATCTCATTGTTCCATTAAGTTCCGTGTCCGTTAACTTCCAGACAACCGTCCCTTGGACAATTTATGACGAGCAAATAGTTCTTATTTCCCCGGAGCTAGAATTGTCCTCACTGCAGAAAGTTAAACTGACCAAAATTTCGGGGGAGAATGCTTAAAACACTGTATTTCGCCTGGGAAGTACACTCCCTTATTCAGCTTTGCCAGTCATGTTTAACTTTATCTAAACGCCAAACATTAACACGCCCATCGAAGTTAAACAAATTCTCTATATTCCGCATTTATTAATAACTATTTCTGAAAAACCTCATTATATGACACCTATTTCCAATGGCATAGTTTTGTATCAGAATTATTTCAACTTTGACAGTTTTTCCACTACTTAACCCCAAATTAACCTCGCATATCTTTGTCTCTAACTGTTATCTCAGTTAAAAATCAACCATGTCTCGGCAGGAACATCATCTCCATCGCAGGCCAGCGATTTATTGCGGACCTAACCCATTCGTCAATGTTAAATGTTACGTGCCACGCTGACTGCGACAAGATTCACTCAGTTTGTGCCATAATAAGCTTTCAGAATTCATTCTGTTACAACTTGCAATATCTAGTTTTAATATTTCTGAAACAAGTCGAACAAATAAACTGTAGAAACTCTTGCATCCATGTATTTAAAGAAATGTAACTCCCATAATTTACGGAATTATAAAGATTATCAAAGACGATGAACTGTACCATATTTGTTGCATGAAAACATAGACTCGCCCATGCAAATATGGCGGATCGTTTTACTAAAGAGACTCCCGTTTGATTCGAAACGACAGATAATTTACAGTGTTTGGACCCCCAAGTAGTTATGTGGGACGATTCAGCCTCAATGGGAATTAGCATTACAGACCCCCCTGGGACTGTTTAGCCACAATGGAAATTTAACATTAACCACCCTGGGACTGTTTAGCCTCAAGGGAAATTTAACATGGACGAAAGATCGTGGGACTGTTTAGCCTCAAGGGGAATTGAACATGGGAATATGGGAATAAACAGGGTGGGACTGTTTAGCCTCAAGGGCAATTGAACAATGGTAAAAAAGTCTTGGGTCACTCTATTTAAAAACAAAAAAAACAAATGGGGTAGGCAATGGAAAGTCAATCTCTTTTCGAGAAATGTGGGTGGCCCTGAAAAGGGCCTTTGGGTTTATGTTAATGTATCCATTAACATAAGGGGCACCGCATTGGTCTTCTTCTTGTCCTTAGGCTGCGCCTCACTGTAGGACCGTAAATCAGGACTCTTTTGAGGCATCCTTGTCTTTCTACGTAGATCCTACGTATCCACAGACTGGTGTTTGTCCTGTGGACAACTGTCCACTTGGACCGGACATACATGGGTATGTCCGTCCGGAACATCAAGCGTAGAAGATTGCACATCGGTCCACATCTTGAGGCGCCGAGAACAGGTGAATCAATGCAGTGAACTGCACTTATTTATAGGTAGAGGAAGGATTGAAACGGATTGAGTTCATTGACCAATCCAAACACGCGTTACAAAATTCAGTCAGCCCGCATCCAATCCGAAGAGAGCAGTCTGTGACGTCACGTGGTCTATATAGATTCGCTAGCGCCTGTGTGCAGTCAATCTATGCGACAGTGATTCAACATGACAGAAACTCAGAAAACGATTCATTGGGGTGCACCAGCAGTGGAAACCGTCCAAGGGAACCCGGACTTACTTTCAGAAGAGGTAAATTGGGATTTTGTGGATTTTCTTACCTCGCAAGAATTTGTTCCGGAACCTTCGTCACCTTCATTACCGCAAGTGGAGAATTTTAGACAGAGACAGAAAGAAGAATTGGAGAAATTTATGCAACGACAAAAGGAAGCGGAACAAGCTTTTCTCCTACAGCAACAGCAGCAAGAAGAAGAGGTAAGAAAAAAACAACAAGAAGAAGTAGCAGCAAAGAAACAAGAGGGTGAAAATCAAACGGTCACGGTACTGTTGGACATTTTAGCGGAGTTAAGAAGTCTGAAACAAATGTATCAGACTTCTTTATTACGACCGAAGAGAATACAACCTTCCCGAGCTAAACACGTCAACCCTGTGACTAAGCCTACCGTACCACCCTTAGTGATTTCAACCAAATCATCATCATCAACAGTACGCAGTCCAGAAGTAGGCCTTGGCCTTGGCAAAGGCTTAAGGCACTTAAAGTTGATTGCTTAAACTCACCCCTACACCAAAAAAGGTCCTTTTCAGGGCCACCCACGTCTCTCGAAAAGAAATACACTTTAAATTGCCAATAACTCAAAAAAAAAAAAAAAAAAAATTTTTTACCCCTATAGTACGTGTATATGAGTGCGTGAGTGTAGCTTCTTATTTTAAAATCAAAACTCAAAGACACTTACCTTATATAATTAATGTATTCTTTTCTCAATAGTTACAATCCAATTCACAATTCACAACATAACACTTTAAAAAGTTCATAGACTTCTTCTATCTCATTGTTTACTCTCTCTGTTTTTTCAATTTCTTCACCGTCACAGTCTTTTCCTCTTCTTCCTCCTCACTTTCTTCCCTTCTTTTCTTCTCCTGTTTCTTTTTCTTCACCTGGCTGCTTTCTTCCTCTGAAGAATCCCTCTCTTCTTCTGAAGAATCCCTCTTTTCTTCTGACTCCTCTTGTTTCTTTTTTGGGCAATCTGGAGACCAGTGTCCTTTTTCTTTACAATAATAACAGGTATCTTGACTTTTGTCTTTTCTAGCCCCTGTTTTTTTTTTCTTTTTTGACGGTCTGGACACTCTGAAGACCAATGCCCTTTCTTTTGACAGATATAGCAAGTATCTTGACTTTTATCTTGAAAGGAAGGAGAGTAGTCCGTCGGCTGGTCTGAAGAGAATTTTTGGATGACCCCTCGCAAAGCTCTGATGAAACGTTCGATTTGGCTAGTCTCTTCCATCGTTGTGCTCGGTTTGAGAGTGAAATGAATAGTGAAAGGACAAGACACACACCCTTTTATATACGCAGGTCTGCCATGACTATAAATTAGTCTATGGTGTTTAAATTTGAGTCATTTGACGTTTTGCACTCAAGATGAAACGATCCTATTCATTCGAGAAGAAAGAAGAAGAAAGTAAGAGGCAGAAACGTGATCTATCGCCTCGTACCAGGGCTGAAGTCTTGGCACAAATTCATGCCAGTGATTTTGAAGAGGACATGAGTGAATCAGAATCCGAACCCTCTAAACAAAGTTCACCACCCTTAGTCAACCCTGAAAAGTACTATTCCATTCGAGAGACCGAAAAGCGCTCCTCTAGAAAATTTAGAACCACGGCTTACAAATACTCAGTGAAGTTTAAAGATTTCAAGGCTGAAGTACCGTTAGAGAAAGCAGAAGGGTTCATCACTGGGGTGTGGGATTCTTTGCTCACCGCACTCAAGCGACAATGTCAACCCAAAGAAGACGATCGCTTGAGACTTTCCATACAACACGACGATTTGAAATCCCCTGTTTGGATCGAGTTTAGCAGACCCGCAGAACTAACTGCTTCCAAAGTCATGGACAAGATTCAACACGTGCAACAATCTAATGACCAGTTTGACATCACCGATGGAAAAGCCACACTGGACATGCCCCACGTCTCTCCTCCTCAAGGGACCGGACAACGCAATAAGGTGTTATTGGTGAACGACCTTCGCAGCACCAAGAAGAGTCTCGTCCAAATTCACAATTCTCAAGACCAGATGTGTTTAGCCCGAGCCATTGTGGTGGGACGAACCTATGCCAACAAGAACGACATGCCTGAAATGCAAAAATTGCATGTCCTAGCTCCATTCTACACCTTGAAAGTACACCCTCAAGAAGTGCGCGGACCTCTGTTGTTTCGAAGGAAAGACTTTAAGGACGGAAAATACATTCATGTCTATTATCACGATGACCATTTCGATACCATTACCAGTATCACTGCATTCCTGGGATACGGTTATTACTGTGAGAAATGTGACCATGGTTATAATAATCGAGAGCAACACAAACATTGCGGATTGAAATGCTCAGGATGTTTGGCCTCTCCACCCTGTCTGAGCGAAGGACAAGAAAGAGTACATTGTCCTGCTTGTCTGCGCACGTTTGTCAGCCCTGCCTGTTACCAGCAACATCTGAAGACGCAAGGTTCACAGCAGAAATGTGCTTGTCAACTGCTGAGATTGTGCCCTACGTGTGGACAAGGCATACGTACCAATAATGCCAAGGCACACGTATGTTCAGGAAAGAAAAAATGTCACATTTGTCACCACATCGTGGACTTGGA
This sequence comes from Sinohyriopsis cumingii, assembly GCA_028554795.2. Lineage (NCBI taxonomy): Eukaryota > Metazoa > Mollusca > Bivalvia > Unionida > Unionidae > Sinohyriopsis > Sinohyriopsis cumingii. The sequence goes on from CM068824.1 coordinate 70,279,652, forward strand.
ACACCAATGCTACGTGCAAAAATATCAGCCCCCACCAGAGAAAGAGGACGGTCACAAGAAGAAAGGCAATTTCATCTTTTTCGATTTCGAATGCATGCAAGAGACCGGTATTCACATTCCTAATTTCTGCGTGGCTCATCGAGCGTGCGAGAAGTGCATTCAAGAACCTATCTTCAGTCATTGCCCTCACTATAGCAAGATTCCTGGAGGACGGGGAAAAATCTTTCGGGGACCGAACACGCTAGCCGATTTCGCCCGATGGGTCTTAGACCCCATCGACAAGACGTGGAGCCAAGAGGACATCGAACGTTACGGAGATTGTCATCGTCATGCCACGGTGATGGCTCACAATTTCTCCGGATACGATGGACAGTTTCTTTTGAGGTACTATACGGAACAAGGCACCGAGCGTCCTAAAGTCACTTTGAACGGAGCCAAAATCATTTTCATGCAAGTGGGACAAGTACAGTTTAAAGATTCGATGAGTTACTTGGCCATGCCTTTGAGCCGAATGCCTAAAACGTTTGGAATGACAGAAATGGCTAAAGGGTACTTTCCACACTTTTTCAATACGGAAGCCAATCAACATGCCGTTCTACCCCATTTACCTGAGGCTCACTATTACGACCCCGACAACATGCGTACCGAACAACGAGAAGCTTTCTACGCTTGGTACCAGGCTCACGCCTCCGACCCTTTCGACTTTCAGGAAGAAATGTTAAAGTATTGTCGTTCCGACGTGGACATTTTACGACGTTTCTGTGGAAAATTTCGAGAACTGTTCATGGAATACGGAGGGGTCGATCCTTTGAAAGAAGCTTGCACCATTGCCAAAGCGTGTTCCTTAGTCTACCGACAACGATTCATGCCTGAAAACACCGTAGCTGTCATCAGTCCTCAAACGACCAACTATGTCAAACGTCAATACTCGGTCAAAGCCCTACGCTGGTTACATTACTTGTGCGACAAGGAAGACAAATGGATTCAGCATGCCCGCAACGGAAGGGGGCGAAAAGACCATCGGAACGCATTCGGTCGATGGCTGGGACTTAGAAAACCCCAAGATCGCGTACGAGTTTAACGGTTGCTTATTTCACGGATGTCCCGTCTGTTATCCTGACCGCGGCACTAAAAATCAGTTTTTACAACGAACCATGGAAGACCTGTACCAGGACACTTATCAGCGACGCCTAAAGTTAGAACAGGAAGGATACCAAGTGGTGGAAATCTGGGAACACGAATACGATCACCGTTTGAAAATCGATCCCGAGTTTAAACGTGTCGTGGAAAGTTACAAGCTGATGGACCCCCTGAACCCGAGGGATAGATTGTACGGAGGAAGGACCAATGCCACCTGTTTGCTGTACCAAGCCGACGAAGAGAAAGGAGAAGAAATCAAATACTTGGACGTGTGTTCGCTGTATCCCTACGTGTGCAAATATTGTCGCTTTCCTGTAGGGCACCCACAATTGTTCACGGAAAACATCGACCTGAAAAACATTCGACAATACGAAGGTCTGATCAAGTGTAAAGTTTTGCCGCCCACGGACTTGTACCATCCCGTGTTACCTCACCATTGCCAAGGCAAACTGATGTTTCCTTTGTGCCGTACTTGTGCCGAAACGTGCAACCAACATCAGCCTTGTCAGCACACCCAGGAAGAACGTGCCTTGACGGGGACGTGGGTTAGCGTGGAATTGTTCAAAGCTCTGGACATGGGATACCAACTGTTAGAAGTGTAAGAAATTTGCCACTTTCCCAAGACACAACAATACCACAAGGGTGACCCCACGCAGAAAGGCATTTTCGCAGACTACGTGGATGCCTTTTTGAAACTGAAGCAAGAAGCCAGTGGCTATCCTTCCTGGTGTCACACTCCCGAAGACCAAAAGACATTCAAAGAGAAATACTATGAACAAGAAGGCATCTCTTTAGACCACATCGAGAAAAACGAAGGCAGGCGATCGTTTGCCAAAGTGATGTTAAATTGCTTGTGGGGTAAAATGGCACAACGACCGTGTTTACCCAAGACGGAATATTTGACCGAACCTTCCCGCTACTTCCAGATGATTCACGACAAAACCAAATTCATGAAACACGTGGACGTCGTTCGCGAGGATTTGATTTTGGTCAATAAGAAGATCTGGACTTTGTACAAGACGACCCTTTTGGAAATGTCATCATTGCGGCTTACGTGACAGCTCATGCTCGCTTAAAACTGTACGAAGCTTTAGAACTGTTAAGGGAACGCGTCCTGCACTTTGACACGGACAGTTGCATTTACATCCATCACCCGAGTCAACAGCACCCTGACATCGAAGGAGACCGTTTATTAGCCTGGACAGACGAGCATCCCGACGACAAGATTCTAAGTTTCGTCAGTGGCGGTCCCAAAAATTACGGCTACGAATACCGAGACCCACAAGGAGAAGTGCACACGACGTGCAAAGTGAAAGGATTGACTCTGAATTATCGTACCAGTCGTGTGGTCAACTTTGGGGTATTAAAAGAAGCCTTGCAATCCGGAGAGGATGAACATTTTAAAGTGACCACCTATCAACCGAACAAGATTGTACGTTTACCCACTCACCACATCGTCAGTCGACCCTTGGAAAAAGTCTATCAAATCGTGTACCAGAAGCGAGTGCGACCTCCCAATCATTTCACTTTGCCGCATGGACATGTTGGTATAAAACTTTGGTTGTAAGCGGATAGCCACCCACCAGAAGGATGACTTCGCCACAGCAAGAATCGAGTGAGAAACCCGATGAGAACTCCAAGTTCAAACCCTACCCTTTTCCGGTTTTCTTGCCTGACTATTGTGATTGTGCCCGTCGATTGGACACGTTTCAAGCATGGCCTACGGATAGGAAAGGATTACCTTCTTCTCATATTTTAGCTAGAACAGGATTTGTCTACTTGGGACCTGAGTCAGGATTGGGATATGAAGTACAGTGTTTCGCTTGTGGCCTGAAGTTACGAATGGATCTATGTATCTATAAAGATTCAGCTATTCTGGAACATACTCGATGGTCTCCGCACTGCCCTTATCTTTCTATGGCCTTTCCACCCATGACATTACGGTACAATGTTGACGGTACCTTAGAGACGGTACCTTCCAAAACAAGACATAAAAAACATAAAAAAGGAACGATGTACAAGCTTGAGACTGCATTGCGACTAGTATAAAAAGGGGCTATGGTCAAGATCGATAGTTCATTGGGACTACCAAGACCGAGCGAACAAGATGAATACTTTCAGAGAAACACAAAACAAGTTTAGAAAGGCACAATTCAAGTGTGGACTTCTGAAGTGGAATGCGATTGTGAGCCTTGCGATGGGTACGATGCTGTACGTTGTGACCTTAGCGATGCCGTAAAGCATCATGGGAACTTTGTTCTCACTACCCCTATCATGGAAAGTGATGCTGTGCGTGTCAAACCTGAGGGATGCAAAAGCGATGCCGCTCGTCCTCTTGGACATTTTACTGGGTTTCGTTTTAAAGAGGAATGTTCACCTTCACGTCTACCCCCCCCCTACGGATGTCATCCAGCTCTGAGCAAACTCCTGCCCATGTCACTCAACCCTCATCGAAACGAACCTGTGAAATACGAATGTACGTTTCCTGTGCGTTTGTCGGAATACTGTGACTTTGAAAATCGTCTTCAATCGTTCAAAGGAAAATGGCCTAAGTATCTGGGAGGACCGACCCCCGAAGAATTAGCCAGAGCCGGATTTTTCTACTTGGGCGAAGGAGATAAAGTCAAGTGCTTCAGTTGCGGTGTGTCACTTGGGAACCGCAAGATTCGGCCTACGTAGAACATGCTCGATGGTCACCGAATTGTCATTACTTACCCTTAGTGGGACCGAGAAATTGAAGTAACTTACCATAATATGTTCATGGATACTTTACACGAGAACATTCGTGCTTTGCCTGTGGAGTTGAGAGAACGCATTTACCGAGAGCTGGTCAAAATACAAGTCAAACGTAAAGAACAGTTGCATCCGTTACGTCACCAGATCTTTAACCACTGGTACCTGAATGGTATAAGAGAACTGATTCGTCAGAAATTGTTTCAGTGGTCAGACCTTGTTCAATACTTCCAGGCCCCCGATGATCCACCTGTTGATCAACTTGGTTACTTCGAGATTCACCTAGTACAACACATTGAGGAAGACAAGGTAAAGGATTACCGACATATTTTACGTGGAATCTACTTAGCGGAAGAGGAAACTTCTAAACGAAGTCTGACGTTTCGGTTACAGTATGCAACATTTAAATTCCCCACTGGAGAACGAAGATCTCTAGCTAGAAAGTACGTGTATTGTTTCCGAAACAAAGAGACTATAAAAACAGGCTGCCATGCCACGACTTTTATCGCATGTAATCCAACAGATTCCGTGGAAGGAACTCAATGACTATATTCAAACCGTGGATCATTACCATCGATTATTACAAGAACTGTATCCATTCAATTTGGGTCGACAAGTGGTGTGTGTCTTAGTGACTTGTTTTCTAGGATTTCGTTTACCAGCCGATTCCTTGTGGACTCTTTACGACCAGTACTTACCACACCCCCATGGCCTTAAATGGTCACGAAAGACTCCTTTTGCTCAAAGCCTTGCGGTTTCATCTGGATACTTCTCGACCTCTACGGGAAAAAAAGATTCGTCAACTTTTAGCTACCCAAGACGTGTATGACGATGTGTGTGTAGCTTGTGACTTACATCCCCATTGGACAGATGTCCGTGCCTGGAAAGAATGGGATTTTGAGGCTTGGACCCAAGAAGTGGCCCAGTATGCACGAGAATTGTTCAAGGAAAAAAGTCACTTTTCAACCTGTGTTAGTGACGGTACCAGAAGAACCCGTCACCCAGGACAGGACTGTCGTGGACATGCCTGAAAGACCCTTTCGGGAGGACACTTGTGTGACCTTACCCCCTATAGAACTGGTCAGAACTTTACCCAAAACATGTTGTACAGACACTTGTTTTTATTCCACGTTAATGATTTTCATGTGCCTTTTATCGTTGTACTTAAGCCTTTGGCTTTTATGTATTTTTGGCTTTCGTATTCATGTTTAAAACATTAAATAAATGTGTTCTGAAAAAAAGTATATAAACTCTCGTCTTGTTTGTTTTCGTGTCACAAGTGACATTCCTGACACTATGGCTACCTCTGCTGTCTCTGCTCCCTCTTCCTCCACTGTCAAAGTCATCGACGAACACTTAGATCGTGCCAGTTGGGAGGCTTTGTATCTTCGCCATCCCTTTAACATGCTCATTGCTGGACCTAGCGGTTCAGGCAAAACCGAATTCGTCAAACGTTTGATCGAACATAAACATCATTTGATCGATCGACCACCTCAGCGGATCGTGTGGTGTTACAAAGAGTGGCAATCGGCGTACAGCCTCTTGCGAGAAAGTCAAGGCGATTCCATCGTGTTTGTGGAAGGCATTCCTAAAGAAGACGACGGCATCGTCTCTGACTCCCGTCAAACCCATTTGGTCATTTTCGACGACATGTTAGGAGAAGACGAAGAAGAAATTAAACTGTGGTTCACGCGCAAAGGGCATCACCGTAATGCCAGTGTCGTTTACATCACCCAAAATTTGTTTCAACAAAGTAAAGCCCATCGCACCATCAGTCTCAATGCGCATTACGTGGTCTTGTTTAAAAGCCCTCGAGATAAATCGCAAGTGCAAGTCTTAGCCAAACAGTTAGGAACACCTTGGCTGACTCAGGCGTACGACGATGCCACTCAAACTCCACACGCCTATTTACTCGTCGATTTGAAGCCTACGACCCCTGATTATTTGCGATTTCGTACCCACTTGTTTCACCACTGGTGCCAAGACGGAGAGCCTGTCCTGTACACGTCTCCGTCTTCGACTTAACTTCATTCCACAAAAAAAATCTATAAAAACCTCAGACACTTTTCGTCTGTCTCACACACATTTTGAACATGACGTCCCTTCAGTCGCATCTTCCCGTCAAATTGATTCGTGCCTTGTATGGCATCAGTCGAGAAAAAAATCCACAAATACGAGCTCGTGTCTTAGAAGCTAGTCTCAAAGAAGTCTTACGATGGTTCACGGAGACGGCACGTCAATTACTCCAAGGAATCATTCAGATTCCTCATCAAACCAAACGCTTTTTTCATCGAAACAAAGTCGCTTTGACCCAACTGGCCGATCCCCGCATCGACACTCAAACCAAAAAACAAATCATTTTGAAACCTGGAGGGAGCGGTAGTCTAGGAGGGGTCATCATTCGCTCTCTCTTAAGATGGGATCCTAATGCCCCCAAACTTCTCCCCAAGAAAAAAGTCAAACGAAGCTCCAAGAAGAAGAAAAAGACCAGGCCCCCATGGAGAACTTCTCCAGTGGCGGGACCCTCCTCTGACCAGACACCACCCCGGAAAAAGAAAAGAAGCCCCCAGAAAAAGAAAAGTCCACAGAAGAAAACTAGTCGCAAGGGAGGCACTTCGGCCAGGACGCAACCTTACCCTCGCAAACCACGACCTGCCACGACGGTGACTGCGTCTCCGGCACCCTCACGTTCATCCACTTCTCCGTTGATGACACCAAGAACTGAAGAGTACTTGGAGACGCTGATCACACCAAGAACTTCTCCGTTGATGACCCCAAGAACTTCCCCAGTGGCAGGACCCTCCAATTTCGTGGCAGTGGCTGCTGCTCACAAAGTACCTTCTCCCAAAATTAAAGTTCAAGAACGATCGGGCATGTTACAAAGTTTACTGGATTTGTCCAAGCAAGAACTGGCTCGATTTAGTCCGTTGCGTACCCCTGCACGACGTGTCATGCCTGTCCTGAAGTTGATACGACGTAAAGACAACCAGTGGCGACGCGTTCCAGTATAAAAAAGGCCTGTGACCGAGTCGGGGGTATCAGTGTTTTTGGTGCTCCTGAAGACTCAAAGATGTCACCCTCCAGAAAACATCCCTCTTCTAAACAACCCCAAGGAGAGAAAAGAAAAGGACTGCGTCCTCGTTTAGTCAAACATGGGGACATCTTATCTGTCCTGTCCAAAGCTTCTCCACCTCTATGAAAAAAACTCATTCAATCAGCCTCCAAAGAGGTCATCGATACCGTGTGCGAATGTTGTTTGAACGTCTTGAAAGGCACGATCCCTTTGTCCAAACACCAGAAACAATGCTTAGGCAAACATCGTCACGTTCTTCGCCAAATGGTTCAAAAGAAAATTCCCATTCGTCAAAAGAAGATGTTGGTCCAACGTGGAGGCATTTTACCCATCTTATTAGGTCCCTTACTGAAAGGAGTCTTGGGAACCATGTTGGGAGGACTGGTGGGAGAAAGATAAAAAGGCCCTCGGAAGTCCCAAGATCTCAGAATCGACCCCTGACAACCCCATGGAAGGACGAAAACTAGCTTTAGTGCCTTACAAACGATGGATGGAATACCATCGTTGGCAAGAACAACGTACCGCGCATTTACCTCCCAATCCCCATTTGAGCGAGATGTCCCAGTTACAACACGAATTGCAGTCCTTGATGGATCGCCAAGATTTGTCCGAAACAGAAAAATCGCAAAAGTACGGTCAACTCTTGCAACGACTGCAACTCTTTCACCAGAAAGCTTTAAACGAAACAGCTCTACGCACTCTGAAAGATTTTAAGACCTTGATGAAAAGTCCAGCACCATCACCAGTACCACTACCAGTGACCAAGACAGAAAAAGGAGAAGAAGAAGGGTTTCAAACTCCACCAGAAAAAGTACGCAAGTTAACAACACCACCTACCTCCAGAATTGGATGGATTAAAAAGATGATGGCCACCCCTTCTTCATCACAAGAGAAAAAGAAGGTGAAGACAGAAGTGAAACAAGAACCGATATCCCCTGTTCACACATCCTCCTCTTCAACACCTATTGCCGGTCGCACACGCAAAGCATTGCAATCCAAGAAAATACCCCAAGAGAAAAAGAGTAGCATCCTCCAAGAGTGGGTGTCTTATTACCACACCAACCAACAAATGGAAAAAGTCTTAGCCAGCATTTACTACGATCCCTCGCATCCTGCAAGTTACGCAGGAGTTCAAAAATTGTATCGTGCTGCCAAAATGCGACTGAAAAGTCTCCGTTTACCTCAAGTGCAACGATGGTTACAAGAACAAGCTACCTACACTTTACACAAACCCATTCGACGCAAGTTTTCCAGAAGTCGCACCCGAGTGGAAGGCATCGATCATCAATGGCAAGCCGATTTAGCCGATGTCTCTCATTTGGCCAGCTACAATCGTGGCAACAAATATTTGTTTTGTGTCATCGACGTCTTTTCCAAATTTGCCTGGGTCGTGCCCTTGACTTCCAAATCGAGCAGCGAGTTAGTCGAGCCCTGCAACGAGTGTTGAAACAAAGCGGTCGTCACCCTCTTCGATGGCAAACGGACAAAGGCGCCGAATTTCTGAACCTAGCTTTCCAAAAAGAATTAAAGAAACGTGACATTCATTTTTTTACCACCGAGAATCCCGAAACCAAAGCCAGCATCGTGGAACGTTTTCAACGCACTTTGAAAGAACGCATGTGGAAATATTTTACGCATCACCACACTCTAAAGTACATCGACATCTTACCACACCTGGTGCAAGTGTACAACCAATCTTACCATCGAAGCATTGGACGTGCCCCGCAAGAAGTGACTCCCGAGAACGAAGTGCTGGTGTTTGAGCGCCTGTTTGGTACGTCCCGACGAGGGCTGTCCCCAAGAAAAGTGGAGAGTTGGCCGTAGGAGATTGGGTACGCATTGGCAAAACCTAACGCACTTTCGACAAAGGTTACTTACCTAACTGGACGACCGAATTGTTTCGTGTCACTGGACGAGTGCATGCCCGTCATCCTGCCGTCTATAAATTGGAAGACATGAACGGAGGAGTGCTCAAAGAAACGTTTTATTTGCCCGAGTTACAACGTGTCACCAAAAAAGAAGACGTGTACGACATCGAAAGCATTCTCGAACGCAGAACCCGTAAAGTGGGCAAACGACGTGTCAAAGAAGTCAAAGTACGTTGGAAAGGATATCCATCCAGTTTTGATTCTTGGATCGACGCTTCGCAAGTCATCGACTATAAAAAGAAGTGACCATCATGCCCTTTCACACAGACGCAGCTACGTCGACCACTCCTCCTTCACCCAGTTCTTCTGTGCAAGATTTACAAAAACAACCCTTGTGGGTGTGGTGTGGAGAACGTGTGCCTAAAACGCAAATCGTCTTTTTCTGCCAAATCTTCGTGGTGTATTGTGTCATCGGGGCAGCCATCGCCAATTTGAGTTTGCAACAAGGAGACAAACAATTGTGGACCATTTTATTGAGCAGTTGCATCGGTTACCTGCTTCCCAATCCCTCCCTGAAATTCTTCTCGAACGGGAACCACGGGAACCTAGTGTCCAGTGTCAGTGCCAGTCACCACTCCAATAACAACAACAACAACAACCCCATTTTGGGCGGTGACACGCTTCTGACGTCCAGTAAGCCCTCGGACAGCCACAGAACTCTGGAATTATGAGTCACCAAAACCAATTTTACTTAACCTTACCCAGTGACAGTTCCATGGAGGTTTTTTCCCCAGAACACGTGCTGTTACACGGCCAAATTATCTCAGGCCATCCCATTAGATCACGAAGCCCATTGGGAAGTGGCTTTAGTAGAAATGATTCACCCGACCCAAGTCCTCAATGTCCTTCCCAATCAAAATTTTTTTTACGGTGGAAGTTCATGACGAGCAAATGCAAAGGTACTTGAATGCCCATGTCAAATATGACAATAAAAGCTATGATGACAAAACTCAAAAGTGGTCCTACCACTTGTTGATTCCCCCAGGCTATTATTTTAGTGGTCAACATTTGGTCAGCACCATTACCTCCAGATTTAATGTCGTGTTTCTGAAAGCTTTGGAAAGTGCCCAAAAAAGTGTCACCATGGAGTACCACAAAGCAGCTCGTCGCTTGTTGATGAAATTTGACCGGAGTAAAATCGTGTCCATTTTATTTTGTCCTGAATTGTTTGACATGTTGGACGGAGACATGGACATGAGAATGACCATGCTCAAGAAAAACGAATTACCAGTCATTTACGACAACGAGTCTTTTAGCAAGTTATTTCGTGCCCCGGTAGAACTGAACCAAGGACTGAATTTGATGTTTGTGTACTCCGATGTGGTGGAGTATAACGTGGTGGGACACACCTCCGTACCGTTACTGCGTGTCATTCCTTTCAAAGTAGATTCTGCCACGAACGCTGACGAGGAAGGTGGAAACACTTACCACATTCACCGCGAATTTGTACATCCTCACTATTTGCCTGTCAGCAAGTCTTATTTGGACACGGTCAACATTGCTATAAAAGGAGATCTGGGACAAAATATTCCATTCAACAAAGGAAAAGTCACGGTGAAACTCCATTTTCGAAAACGGTTCTCTCACGACTCGTAAGTCATGTATCCAGTGTACCGAGGGGTTGCTCGACAGCGGGGACACGGTTTAGGAGATATGTTAAGATCGGCTTTGAAACCGATGGTGACACGCGGATTGCACGCCTTGAAAGATGCGGCACTGACACACGGTAAAGAATTTCTCCAAAATGTCATCATCGACAAACAAAACCCCAAAGAAGCTTTCTTGAGAGCAGGCAAAAATGTCTTGTTGCAAACGGGTAAAGACCTTTTGGGCCGACGAGACACACCTATAAATACCCTGCACGCTACCGAGTCAAGCATTCAGCAAGGACAAGGCAGAAAGAGACGACGAAGAAAACACCCTTTCACCAGACTTCACACGACTAAAGCTAGAAAGACAAAGAAAAGAAGAACCGTTCGAGACTTAGACGTTTTCGATTATTGAGACATAGAAAAAAATGATGCACCGAGAATCTTGCGCTTGTTCCAAGTCGGAACTGGATCTGTTTTCCATGCCCCCCACCATGATGACCATGGAAGAATCCCAGTGGGTGGAATTTCATCCCGTCTCCTCTTTGACGGATTCCGCTCCCATCGAGTTTGAAATCAAAGGACAGCCCGAAGATTACATCAATCTGAATAGCAGTTACTTGTACTTGAAAGTCCAAGTGATCAAAGCGGACAGCACTCCTTCAGGACTCAATGACAAAGTAGCTCCCGTCAACAATTTCATGCATTCTTTGTTCAGCTTAGTGGATCTGTACTTGAATAACAAACTAGTCAGCAGCAGCATGGATACTTACCCTTATCGCGCCTACCTGGAAAATCTCTTGACGTACGGAAAAGAGGCCAAGAATACTCATTTGGATGCTTGCGTGGTATAGAAACCTGACACAGCGGGTACAACCACGTTTACCGACCTAGCTATTGCACCAGAAGATGACAATCCTCACAATGCGGGATATATAGCTCGACGACTGAAAATCAAGCAAAGTCGTAGTTTAGAACTGATGGATCGTTTGCATTTGGACATGTGGTTGCAAGAAAAGTATTTGCTGAACGGAGTGGATGTCCGCCTGAGACTGAATCGTAGTAGTGCTGCATTCCATTTGATGGCTGATACCTCTTACAAAACTATCATTCAAGAAGCCCGACTTTACGTGCGTCGTGTGGAAGTGTTACCTAAAGTGGGAAACGACATCAGTCAGACGTTGAGCAGAGCGACCGCCAAGTATCCGATCCGACGCGTAGAAGTGAAAACGTTCACCATTTCTACTGGACTGCGATCTATCATCGAAGATCATCTGTTCCAAGGACAGCTACCCAAACGTTTAATCCTTGGCATCGTAAGCAATGCAGCCTTCAGCGGAGCCTACCATCAAAATCCTTTTGAGTTTAAACATAACAATGTGTCGAAGATTGAAGTCAGTCGTGATTGCAAGACCTTGTGTACCCGACCTTTCGAACCTGACTTTAGTGATAGGAAGAAGAATTACTTGAGGTCGTACTTGTCCCTGTACGAAGCCACCGGACAGTTAGGAACCAACACCAGTCACGGTATTACGTACGACGATTATGCAGGAGTCTATGCTTTGTGGGCTTTCGATTTCACTCCAGACCAAGGCAGCGACGAGGGACATGCAGAATTCGATAATACGATAGGAATTAACAGTTTGAGAGAAGTCGTTCTAGATTATTAGAAGCCATGGAAGACTGTTATCCCTCTTTACCTAGTGGAGAAACTTTGGAGATGAAATGTGAGGAGACCGTGGAAAAAGAAGAAGTTATCATGATGAAGTCAAGATGGCCAGAACAAGAAGCCCATTTAGTCTCCTGTTTTGCCAAACACTTGGTCGAAAAAATGACGAAATTGATCAAGAAAGGGTGCTATGGATGTCAAAACGATCATCCCAGTCAAATTCAACACGATAAATGACTGATGCTGAGTCAAGAAGAAAAATTGGACGAGTATCTGGACGAAGCTTGGAGTCTCATCTCGGACGAAGTCGTGTTACATCAGTGGTATAAAGACTTGCGTGAACATTCTTGTCCACCATTAACCACTCAAGAGATCGATCGTATCGAAGCTCTCCTGAATCAGAGTGAGGAGACGAAACGAAGAAACGGTTATTTGTCAGACATTTTCAAGCAAAAAGTCAGGATCGAATTGACGACTTATTATTGCCTGTGAAGAGGAAAAAAACAAAACATGGATACCTGGGAACTTTATTACCTTTTGAACCACAGTTCGTATACGTCTTCTTGGAATCCTGTCGTCTGTGCTAAAGATGAACTCCCTCATCGCAAACCTCAAGACCATCTAGCTTATGTGATCAACACAGACGACAGTCATCTCCCAGGAACCCACTGGGTAGCCGTTTACTTTCCTCAAGAAGGATGTGTGGAATATTTCGATTCGTACGGATTGCCCCCTTTGGAAGACGATATCATTGACTTTATGAGAAGAAATGCTCAGACTACCCGATTCAATAATGTGAAATTACAAGGCACAGATTCCTTGGTGTGTGGACAATATTGTGTGTATTTTCTGCATCATCGCAGCCTGGGCTATTCCTTAGAACATTTAGTGACTCATTTTGATCCTCGTTCTTCTAGAAATGATGTGAAAGTAGATCGATGGTTTTGTGACCATTATGCTTATATTTTGTCTCAAGCTAGAAAACGTAGTGTTCATCAATGGCCTAATGACTTCCAACAGTGGAAATCACAATTTCATTCACAACGTTGTCAGCCCTGTTTAAAGTAGAGTGTGAATTGAAAAAAATGTTTGTGATTTGAAAAAAAAATGTTTGATGTTATATTGTAGGTATATTGTTAAAAATGTTAGAGTTGTTTGTTAGTGTTAAGTAATTTGGAATGAAAAAATGTTGTGTTTTGAAAAAAAATGCCTTTGTCTTTTGTTTGGCTATAAGAATGTTGATTCATGCTCTTTGACTTCTTACTATCCCTCTCATGACACTCATTGAACGTTGCGGCTCGAAAACCGTAGAGGGATGTTTACCTTCACGTCCGCGCTTTGACTTTAAGAACCGGGGTAGTTTTCAGTCTAACCATCCATTGTCGACTCATCCTCCTACGAAGATGTGCTCCAAACTAGCTAAGCTAAACGAAGCCTACGTGAATTTGCATAGGGTCAGAGACAGTCTGATACCGAAGCCAGAAGAGATAGAGATGTGAGAATGTTAAAAGTCACTGAAGACCTGATAGAAGAGCTCTTCAGAGAAGAAGTGAACAGGGAGAAAGAAGAATGGAAAGAGAAGTACAGACTTCAGAGACAGCAGCAACAGTAACAACAACAGCAGCAGCAGCAGCAGCAGCAACCTGAAGCTGACAGAGGCTTTGTCGATTGTCGTATCGACACCAAAGAGTTCTTCTTCTCTTTCCGAAGAAGCAGACCTATCGTCAGAAAGTCTATCCTCAGAGGACGTCGCATTCTTAGAAACTAAAAGATTGCCATAGCAAACAAAAAAACCAGCCCTTTTCAGGGCTACCCCAATACTCTAGAAAAGAAATAACAATCCATTTGTCAATGTGTGTAGGTAGAGTAGTGTGAATATAAACACTAACTCTTTTTTATAGTGTGAGTGTATGTGTTTGTGTATATGATTGTGTGTTTGTAAGTGCTCACGTACGTTTGTGTGGATAGTAGATTAAGATCATGTTTTTTTTTTTGCTGTTTGAGGTGTGGAGAGAGTAGATTTGCGGTTTGATTGCTTTGCGTATGTGGATAGTATATTGAAGTGATTAATGAAAATTTTTAAACTAGTAATGGGTAGTATAAAAAAGTGAGTGAGTGTTTCTTTTAGGTCCGCACGTTGTTTGGTCATGATCTAGGTAAGATCAATTTTGTTTAAGGGGGATGTTTTCCATCACGTCCGCGCTTTCAGTATAAATTGAAACTCGCTGGGCAGTCTAGCTACCCTGTTCATTCGTTAACAAGACAATGAATACCAGATTAAGCAAACTTCTTGAACTCCAGATACATCTGGAATATGTCAGGCGCCTGTTAAATGAACTGGCCGCGGAGGCCATAGTAGAAGAGGAAAGAATAAAGAAGGAAGAGGAGGAGAGAAGACAGATTGAAGAGGAGGAAAAGAAAATAGGAGAGAGGATGGCTTACAAGATACCAGAGACAGAGGATTGGGGTGCTGAAGCCAATCATCCTCCCTCTGCGCTTTCAAGAAAAAAAGTAAAAGGAGACTGGGGAAGAAGATGTGTGTGTGGTGTCAGGCCTGGAAGGTGCTATCATTAACCAGGTGTCACTGGAGTTCAAAAACAAACAGCCCTTTTCAGGGCTACCCAATACTCTAGAAAAGAAATAACAATCGATTTGCCAATGTGTGTATGTAGAGTAGTGTGAATATAAACACTGACTCTTTTTCATAGTGTGAGTGTATAAGTTAATGTATATGATTGTGTGTTAATAAGCGCTAGCATAGGTTAGTGTGAATAGTAGATTAGGGTTTCATTTTAATGCTTTGCGTGTGTGGATAGTAGATTAGGGGTTTGAATAGGATTTGATTTTGATGCTTGGTTTGTGTGAATGGTAGATTTTGGTTAGTTTATTGCTGCTTCACGTATGTGGATAGTAGATCATATGAAATGAGAAAAGTAGGGGATGTGTTCCTTCACGTCCGCGCGTTGTTTGGTCATGATCTAGGTAATATCAATTTTATGTCTTAGGGGGATGTTTTCCATCACGTCCGCGCTTTCACTATAAGAACCCACAGTATTCGTCGTTCAAACCATTCTACAAAGAATAAAAAAGAAGATAGCTTCGAACCAGCTTGATAAAATGAAAACATTGCAAGACGTCATGGACAATTTGGGTATGATGGAGCAAATGTTAGTGAGGTTAAACGAGGATCACTATTCTTATAGCCCACATCGAGTGAAGATGGAGATTAACAACTTAAGAAAAGTAAAGGAAATGATAAGTGCTGTGATGAAAGAAATAAAGGAGGAGAAGGAGGATGAAGAGGAAAGGATAAGGATGAGAGTATGGAACGAGAAAATTGAAAAGGAAGAAGAAAATGAGAAGAGGAAGAAAGAAGAGGAGAAGAAGAAAGAAGAGAAAAAAAGGAAGAAAAGAAAGGTAAGAAGAGAAAGAGTGTAGGACAGAAAATAAGAAGTTGGTGGAGAAATAGAAGAAATTAGAAGAAGAAGAAACCCAAAGGCCCTTTTCAGGGCCACCCACATTTCTCGAAAAGAGATTGACTTTCCATTGCCTACCCCATTTGTTTTTTATTTTTTATTTTTTTTTTTAAAAATAGAGTGACCCAAGACTTTTTTACCATTGTTCAATTGCCCTTGAGGCTAAACAGTCCCACCCTGTTTATTCCCATATTCCCATGTTCAATTCCCCTTGAGGCTAAACAGTCCCACGATTTTTCGTCCATGTTAAATTTCCCTTGAGGCTAAACAGTCCCAGGGTGGTTAATGTTAAATTTCCATTGAGGCTAAACAGTCCCAGGGGGGTCTGTAATGCTAATTCCCATTGAGGCTGAATCGTCCCACATAACTACTCCCCCATTCCCACCCCCAGCCCCGAGACAATCAGGTTAGAACTTATGGATCAAGGAATGAAATGGCTAAGTTTTGTGCAATTTTTATATCTTTGGAGCCTTTTCGTTTTCAAGATCTTTAAGTGGCACAAACAAACGGGAGGGTGTGTGAATATTATAACAAATAGCCTGCCTTGCTGGTCCAGAACTTTAGTCAGGTACTATGAGTACATGATTCGTCGATTCCCGACAGCACCAGTTATGTTTTGTATTCCTTCCATACTGCATATAGAATTATCCTGGAGTAAATGTGACGTACAAAATGTACAGTTCCACTTAGTGCTGTGTATGAACGCTGTTGCAAGTGACGTATAAGCTGTATACAATACAAGGGTTGCACAAAGCACTATATCTCATCTGCGTAAGGGGCCACGGGTGGCAGAGTACTCTGAAGCGCTCGCCTTTACCGATTACTGTCATCTCACGCTTTGGAGCACATATCCCACATGAAAGTACAAATTTATTAATACCGACCAACTGACAGATATAACGCGAATTGTTTGTTTTTCTCTCTTCAAAATGACCCTTGTAAATTTGGTACATGTACAAGGTTTATCCGATAGAAGTACTTCTTAACTAAGTCCCATCAAACTGATCCATAACTTGAGACAGTAATCATTGAAGGAAAGAAAATATCTCCTGTTTCTATGAATGAGCTACCATCAGTTTCTGATGCTTGTAAATTCAGAGGTCGCGAAATATCCATTGATATATAATTGTTAGAAATTCAGATGCCATGGCCGTTAGGGTTTAATATTAGTATTTTTTGGAAGTAACCAGTAGTATCACAATAGCCATTTTGGATTTTTATTACTGAAGGTCCTTTCCTATCTACCCTCTTTGGCAAAGTTATAATCATTTGGGGTAAAAGGCTTTGCCCTTGATCAGTAACTATACAAACCACTATCATCATACTGCTTTGTGGCTACCACTTTGTTACGAAACCATACAAGTGACGATTATGATTCCGAAAACTTTGTGTAGCCCCATAAGTGAAGTGCTCATGAAGCACCTCATAACAGGGACTGGGAAACATTTGCTCGATTAAATCAGGATCGTTAATGCCCCGTTTCTGCATATGTGTTCGGTGATTTGCCATTTCCACCAACACGGTGTCGAATTCATGTTAATCGTTTTATCTTCAATACATAGTGAGTAGACTCCTTTGTGCGCCACGAGAAGTTCCGAATAGACACTATTCGCAAATGTAGTGGTAACGAGATTATTTTACCAGCACCTCCATCGATACAGTTGCTATTGATATACCCCCAACAACAAATTTGATAGGTGTATATGTGATAGTTGTTGTAGGCAGAATTTCAGCAACATCAAGACCTACAGTGGTCGCGGTGGTTACTCCGCAAATATAATCTCAACCACACACACACGTTTGTATTTCAGGATTAGTCGCAGTTCACTTTGTGATTTCGTCTCGCAGCTGTTGTTCAGCTTCGACTATGTTTTCGTGTCAATAACTTTGAATGCCTATTACAGTTCCTCAACATCATCATCGCGTTCAGTATCCATCATTTCGTAAAGAAATGTTACTCTAACAAAACGCGTCTTGTTGAATTACCATCCAGATTGTTCTCTTCTTATCCTGGTTATCGTGGAGACTAATTACGCTACAGGCAGGCCTTGTTCACCTGCAACACGCACTCACACTTCCAACCAAGCAATTTTCTTGATTCTTACAACCATCATACAATCATAAAAATATATTCGGGGGAACATTTAATTCTCTGGTAAATATATGTCCCCGTGGTTTGGCACCAAGTTGATTAGAAACAACGCAATTACACCTTCAACTTTGTTCCTCTAATGACAGTTTTCGTAAAGAAATGTACTCTAACAAAACGCGTCTTGTTGAATTACCATCAAGATTATTCTCTTCTTATCTGGTTTTTTTTTTTTTTGGTTTAACATAATCGCGGGGGGAAAGCAACCGTAGAGGATTCCGCTGTGAATTTTACTTCATCGTTGTAGAAACAGTCTTTTGCTGATTGTACGTCTGACGGTGTCGTGTCATTTAATCTGGCATTTTCATGTGATAATGCTAAGACCCTAAGTTGGTCTCGAGTTGGTAATGATGCATCAAGGTGGTTCCAACGATCAGTTTATATCTTGTCGTTGCTTAGATTATACTTGAGCTTATTAGCGGGCTTGGTAGCACCAGTCTGAAGCAGATATTCATGGGCCAGTGGAACAAAACTGTTATCAGTATTAGCATTCTCAACCGGTCAAACACTCCGTCTGCAAATTCCTCAACATCATCATCGCATTCAGTATCCATCACTTATATGTAATGGTAAATCTAATCAAAACCACAAACGGCAAAAACGTTTAAGTACCATCCGGACAGATGTTGAATCCTTCAAACTGAATCTCATCTCCGGCGACAAACGACCCTCCTAGTGTAAATGTGAAAGATCTTGCATCATTACCATCGATGACAGAGGTCAGCAGAGCATCAAGTCGCTTGTATTTCGTTTATTGTTATTGAACCACACACGCGTTTAGTTCCTGCTAAGGTAAACAAGATTGATTTGGACTTGCGTACCTTTAAGATGCGACTCGTAGGTGCATCAAAACTTCCCCCGACAAAGTCGAAAACAAGTCCACCATTTACTACGCATTGTTTTTCTCTGCTTCGAAAGTTAATATTCTTTCAGCTGTGTTTTATGAAAGTTTTATGGACGTAGCTTTTGATAGATGTAAACGATATAAAGAGACTTAGATTCGTCCGATTTGATTAATTTCGGCCAGGCTATTTTGCGCCTGCGTATCGTACATTCAAGACACATTGACTATCCACATTAGACGCTTTAAGTTTCCAGTTTGATCTTGGACTATTAGGAGCTCGCCCGGGTCAACGTCAACAACAACATGGCTGGTACACTAAGTCAAATATCTGCTTTGGTAACAAGCCTGGTAAGATCAATACCAAGGTCGCGTTGAGTTCTTGTACTAAGCGTCCGTAAATGTTAATAACAGTAATTTCGTATACTATTAAGCGTACTTTCTTAGTGACAAGGTAAAATCAAAAAGAACTTGCGGGGCTGGCGAACGCTCGAATGCACGAAACGCCTCAACTAAAAGATGTCCACATACTAGATTTTCCATTCGAGTTGGCAACGGTATCTCCGAATAATACAACAGAAGACGACTTTGAAGTCTATATAATTAGTCAACAAGTTCAAGTGCAAGTCTGTACATGTGAAAATACAAAAGATGTCGAGGTGTTACAACGTATGATACTGATATCAAATGAGTGCCAGGCCTTGTTGTCAAATCCAGATGAATGATGCCGATTTCCTTTGTCCATGGAATCATCGCCTTAGAGCCTTTGACTCTGTGTTTATCCCGTACACATCGGAAACGCTTGACTAACTTCGCTATGGTAGTAAATTGAATTTAGGTAATGGCGTGGTCTTTTGCAAGTCGTACCATGTAGTCAAAGACTTCTGCCTGAGAGTATTCTGCAAGTCGTTCCGGTAATTGAAGACTTTTCCTTTCTTCGAAACTTTTCAGCCTCCATTTGCCTCTTTATTAAGGCATTTCGGATGCAGTTTCATCTGCTTCTAATGCATTTTTTTTTTTTTTGCAAACACGGAAGCCCCAATCGCTTATAATACTTGAATAGCTGCGAGGAATAAAAACATTGCACTAGTCTTTGAATTTGTACCACTTCTAACTTAAATAATTTTAATGTCACCTATATATTCTTTTGCTTGGCTGCATTAAGTTGATCAGTTTACGTTTGGGGAATCCACACGGGGACGATTCCAGTTAACTTTGTCGGAGAAACCTAAGTGTGACCGTGCTGTCATTTCGTATTGCGCTCCTTTTTTTTCGCAAACTGCTCTTGCCCAAGGCCAGCATTAATTTCGTGATAGGACAGTATTATTTGAAAACGTAACAGGTTCAGTTACCACGTTACAATGACCCTTATTTGGCCACCTGTACCCTACCAGATGAAAAACCTATCGGAGTGAATCGCAGCAAGGTATATGTAACTATCAGTGGCGGTGGGAATAGGCCCACATACATGTGAACGAAAGTTCATGTCGACCAGGCATTGCTTAAACAACTTTAGGTGTTCCAACACAAATTAATAAATCGGGAAGAACGTACTGTAGTCGTGGTGGGAAATGTGCAGACCCGTGTCAGTGTTTGATGCCGGTCCATGAACATCCATAACTTGTTAAATGCACATGCGACTTAATTGTTGTCGAAGTAAAGCAGAATTTCTTAGGTGAGCTCCTGTTGACCGTTTAACCGCAGTCACTCCTGACTTGTCAAATTTCATCGCACCATTGCTTTGACCGTTAGTCCGATCTTCAGTTTGAAACCCCACTAACACGTGCTTTCATGTGCTAAAGTCTTGTTTGGTACTTATTTGTTATGCAAACTGTCCCTGAAGAGTACTTCTTTACTTTGAGTCTGTTGTAACCACGAGAAATGACATCGTTGAGGCGGTATCAGACTGCATAAAATTAATAATAACAAAGAGGATTTTGTATAGCGCCTAATCTTTAGAAGCTCTAAGCGCTTTACAATATTAGACAACACCTATAAGATAAAAAAACATATGATGATATGATTACAAAAACAAACACCATGAACTTAGAAACATAAAAAACATGCTGAGAATATTTAATGTAGGAAACATTATTAGGTCTTTAAGTTTGTTCTTGCAGTCGAAATAAGTGAGTTTTGTGAGCACTCTTGAATGGGATCATTGTGTCTTTGTGTCTAAGTTCAGTGGGCAATTCATTCACCTGATGAGAGAGAGGTATTAATAACATCAATTAGTGAAGGCAATATCAGTAACTTTAAGTTTTCTTGCACACTATCATACTGTGACCTTTCACGCGTTTAGGGACACGGAATGTCCTCCACAGTTAGAAAATGGAAACAGGTAGAAGTGTAATTGTGTTTTTTTTCTCTCCAAATATTTCAGCACAAGAGTCCGGATTACTCCTGCCCTTATGTGATACTGAACACGGACTCGGATCTACAAGGACATGGCATTACCTTTACACTAGGAAAAGGCAATGAGATAGGTAGGGTCATTCTGCAAACAGGAGGCACTTGACCCATAGAAAATCGAAAACATGGAAGTCATCCTAGCCATTAAGTTTGAACCATTTTTCAAAGACCATCATTTCAATAATATTTATCTGCAACGGCTTCGCTCTAAATTAGTTTTTCGATCAAATAGAACGAATTAGTCAACGTAAACATCTTTTCTATTATGATCAAAAGATAATGCTCAATGAGTAAAATCGTTCTGAATTTTTAAGAAGTATTTTTTAAAACCAAAAATACAAATTTTCATGTCAATATTGAGTATGTTCTGTTTCAAGAACAAAAATATATTTATTAAATTATAAGGCAAATGTTTTGTTTCATTTTAAGAAATTAAAGTCTGGTTCCTTACTTCGATAAAAAATGATTTATTTTCTTTTTTAATTATATTCTGAACTTTTTCAACAATAAACTACATTTATCAGCTATTTCTAGTATTTGTATGAAGGTGGATGATTTCTATTAGTTATGTTGCTCTTGGTCAAATCACCGGTGTAGAGCAGAACAACACCCAGTATATCGCAATCTATATGTTAACGTTTCTGTTTTTCGATCAAAATCCCGTAATTTCTGAAACAATACTTTAAATGTGATACAGGTGACAGAAGGGCATTACAAACAAATCCAGTGCAAGAATTAACGTTGGAAAAGAACTCGTATAGGTGAACAAAATACCTAAAAGATGGTACTTGTACTAAAACATTAAAGGAAATAAGCCTCGAAAAAAAAACACCCTGTTAAAACTGTCACAGAGCCTGTACCACAGTTTTATAGGACTCGCCATATTATACAGATTTTTTATATACTCACACTTTTGCGCATATTTTGTGGTAGTTCATGTCTGTCCGTCCTTCTATCCGCCAGTTTTTCTCATAACCTAAACTTATTCTATACCCACAGACGGAGAGTGATCATATTTTGTATGATGTTTTATTATATAAATGAAATGTGTTCATAACAACAAAGAAGGTTTCGTATCCCATACGCAACCATTAGAGGAGGAGGGGATAGTGGTATGTAATTCATCTACACCGATTGAGGGAGGGTGATCATATCTGGCATGTTTTAGGACGTTGAAAAGATGTTAACGAAGGTTTCAAATTAAGAGTGCATTCATGGAGGTGGCTATACAGCAGAACCAAAGCTAAAACATTTGGATATTTATTATGACTTCGAACTCTAGTTTATAATTTGGCACAAAAAAAAGTATATGTTGATATTACCGGAGCTTAGGAACTTTATTTATTTGATTCCTATATACATGTGAGTTTTATCCTACTTAAGTACACTTTTTGACACCATAGATGAGATTATGTTTATGAATTCACGAATGCGGTTTTAGTAATAGAAAGGAGAAAAATGTCAACCTATTAACAGTCATCTTACTTACAAAAAATTCCTTGTTGCAAATTACAACTGTGCATGCCATATCTGAGTGGTAAATACTTACAGAAAATACACAGTATTTCTCAATCCTAATGACACACCGTCTTTTTTTCCGACACTATTTCTTAGTGCGAAATGCGAGAGCAAAAACTGACCGTATGCTTCGATGTGGAATAAGGATATTGTATCCTTGTAGATGCGAATTTGTTGTTAGAAAATCCGTGAATCATTCCTTCTATAGGACCAAACTTTCGGATGGGATTTATCCATTTCACAAACGTGCATTTGTTGGAACCTATTATTCTCACCCATGTTTTTTGTTTTCTTACCTGAGACAAATATCAAGATCATCAATTAATTGTTATAATTGAATTAGCACAATAACTGAAGGTGAATGTGAAAAGAAATTATTCAAAATTAATTAGATCAGTTCTATATTTCTCAGTATCATGAAGTCGAGAACTTTTTTTATACTTAATATATAAAATTGTAATACAACACATATACCAGCAGATGGTGAAGCTGAATTTTAATTGGGGCTGATGTTGATAATATGTACACGTGCATGTGTACGTGAAACATTTGTCAGATACTCATTTGTACGCTGTGTATTACCTCTTTCAGGACTCGCACTTTCTTTTTTTAAAAATAAGTCCGTGTATTTCCATGGACTAGCGCTTTTTAAAATAATTCCATGTATTTCCATAGTAGGACTCGCTCATTTTAAATAATTCCATGTATTTCCGTTTTGAACTAGCGATTTTTTAAATAATTCCGTGTGTTTCCATTTTAGGACCAGCGCTTTTTTAAAATAAGGCAAAGTTAGATGATTTGCCACTTTTATTTCAGTGTGCTTTGCAATCAGACTTATGGAGAAGATGGTTGTAGGAAAGAAACTGAGTGACATTTTCGGAAACTTTGGGAGTTACTGGAGAGAACTAACGAGCGAAGATCAAGCGAGATGGGTAACGTGAGGAATAAATTACTTCCATAAAGGATGCAGTGTATTAATCAATATCAGACATGCGTGCTACACAAATCTGCGCCACGTTATTTGTTTTAATGAATCAATTTAAGGAGAAAAGAAATAGGCATACAATATTTTATTAATTAATTTTGTTTTCTTTATTGACACATTCTTACTACAAGTATGAATCTCATAATGAACAGTTTAATTCTCGTTTATATTTATACCATTAAGATTTGTTCAGCTTGTGCTTCATATAGTAAAGACTGGAAAAAGTAGGAGAAAACAAATAGATAAATAACATGTCAGCATTTATGGCGCTCCATCCCTTTTTTTTACATTTGTTTTTCAGGTGGGCCCAGAGAAAGGTGTTGTCCATTTGGCCGTTGCCGCTATAATAAATGCATTGTGGGATCTGTGGGCGAAAATGGAGGGAAAGGTATATGTCCCAATGTTCAAATAATAAAAGTCGTTTCAAAATGGATATTGTGATTATATTTTGAAACCAACACGAACTTTCAAATAACCAATTTAACCAACAGAAGAATTATTGATTAACTGCACATGAACGTTTGGTGCGGCTGTAACAGATATATAAAACCTCCTAAAATAAATGAATATGCATATAAGTAATAAATAAATCCACAAGACAAACTTTTCATGACTTGAAGATAGCAGTTTTCTTGAATATACACCATTTTCTAATGTATATTTACCACTTAAATGTGCACTATATTTCTCACGTGTACCTTCCTTGTCGTGGATTGTCTATATTAGATCATTCTCATGCTTTCTCTTCTCTGGTTTTCGCAGACATCACAATTTCTATATGTTATCAGTTTAGAGACCAGACTTAGCAAGCACTCATTCAATAGTCATATTTATATAGGGGGGTTTTTTTGTGGATTTTTTGCTCCATTATTTTCATTCTGGAGACCAATTATATCAAGCACTCATTTGATAATTATATTTATATAGTTTTTTTTACTCCAGGATTTTCATTCTTCTAACAACCGACGCATTTTCCTTTCAGCCCTTGTGGAAACTTCTTGTGGATATGGTGAGAACAAAATGTGAACAGTTCCGTTTACAGATAAACAGAAAGATATTTTAAAAATTGTTTTTGTATTTCCTTTTACCAATGTGCCGGTTCAGAATGGCTTAATTTATTTTCAAAATAGTTTAACTTTTATTTTTGTAATTTTATCGTTGATATGTAATTCATTTGCTATGCTGACAATTAAAACCTATCACGATGCTGACAATTAAAGCCTATCATGATGTTGGCAATTAAAACCTATCACGATGCTGACAATTAAAGCCTATCATGATGTTGGCAATTAAAACCTATCATAATGTTGCAATAAAAACCTATCTTGATGCTGACAATTAAAACCTATCATGCTGTTGACAATTAAAACCTAGAACAATGTTGGCAATTAAAACTTATCATAATGTTGGTAATTAAAACCTATCATGATGCTGACAATTAAAGCCTATCATGATGTTGGAAATTAAAACCTATCATGATGCTGACAATTAGAACCTATCATGATGTTGGCAATTATAACCTATCACGATGCTGGCAATTAAAACCTATCACGATGTTGACAATTAAAACCTATCATGATGTTGGCAATTAAAACCTATCATGATTCTGACAATTAAAACCTATCATGATGATGGCAATTAAAACCTATCATGATGTTGGCAATTAAAACCCATCATAATGTTGACAATAAAAACCTATCTTGATGCTGACAATTAAAACCTATCATGATGTTGACAATTAAAACCTATCATAATGCTGACAATTAAAGCCTAGCATTATGTTGGCAATTAAAACCTATCATGATTCTGACAATTAAAACCTATCACGATGTTGGCAATTAAAACCTATCATGATGTTGACAATTAAAACCTATCATGATGTTGGGAAATAAACTATATCTTGATGTTGGCAGTTAAAACCTATCGCAGTGTTGGCAATTAAAACCTATAATGATGTTGGTAATTAAAACCTATAATGATGTTGGCAATTAAAACCTATCTTGATGTTGGCAATTAAAACCTATCATGATGTTGGCAATTAAAACCTATCTTGATGCTGACAATTAAAACCTATCATGATGTTGACAATTAAAACCTATCATAATGCTGACAATTAAAGCCTAGCATTATGTTGGCAATTAAAACCTATCATGATTCTGACAATTAAAACCTATCATGATGTTGGCAATTAAAGCCTATCACGATGTTGACAATTAAAACCTATCATGATGTTGGGAAATAAACTATATCTTGATGTTGGCAGTTAAAACCTATCACAGTGTTGGCAATTAAAACCTATAATGATGTTGGCAATTAAAACCTATAATGATGTTGGCAATTAAAACCTATCACTATAATGATGTTGGCAATTAAAACCTATCATGATGTTGGCAATTAAAACCTATCATGATGTTGGCAATTTAAACCTATAATGATGTTGGCAATTAAAACCTATCATGATGTTGGCAATTAAAACCTATCATGATGTTGGCAATTTAAACCTATAATGATGTTGGCAATTAAAACCTATCATGATGTATAATCGTAGCTTTTTGGATATGTTTCAGGAGCCAGAGAAATTAGTTTCGACCATCGATTTTCGATACATGTAAGCATTAATAGTGTTAAGTTGATGTAATGACCAAGTGATGTATATATATATATATATATATATATATATATATATATATATATATATATATATATATATATATATATATATATGGATGTATGAATGTGTGTGTGTGTGTATTGATGGATGGATGGATGGATGGATGGATGGTCAGACTGATGGATGTATCTAAGAAGGAAAGGATGGATATATCCGGTCTCGCTAGATATTGCTTTTCTATTAGCACCATATGGAAATAGATTTAGTCTAAAAGAACATACAAATAAATTGGAGAACATGATACTGCATTTTGGAATATATTTTCTGTTGAACTAATATCCACAAAAGACTTTATGTTTTTATTTTTTAGATTCGGACAAAAGTATTTGTGTTATTAAATTCAGATTTGTTTTTCAGGGCTTCAGTAATCCTTCGCGTTTAATAAGTCGGTAAAATCTTCTCGTTTTCATAAAGATTTCTAAACTCAATAATAATAGAATGACCAGTGGCGGAGTGATGGTTCGAAGTGCCGAAGGGGGTCAGTGTTCTTAAGTGGGGCTCCTACTGAGGCGCGGGGGATCAGTGTTCCTTATTGTCACGCATATTCTACTACAGAGAACAGTTTTTTTTATCAGTTGCCAACCTGCCTCTACTCCCCTCCCCCAGTGTAAGTTTTGTGAAGAATCGCCTCCTGTTACACTAAGGTGAAGGAAAAATAATATGAACATTTCAGCTGAAAAAAGAGCAAAACCTTTCGACAGCGCCGACGACTATGAGAAAGTGGAACGATTTTGAGAAATGAACGTCAATGAAATTTTGAAGTGGAAACATTTTGAAACATTGAAAAAGTTGTGTAAAATATCTTGTTAATGCAATCTAAATATGTTATTCTGAATGTCATCTCATACTGTCCAACCTACGTTATTATTACATCTATTTTCGCTATGGAAGTTTGCATCCTTGAGTTCTGACAATTTTAGTTATCTGTACACACGTCAGTTAGAGTTTACTCTGTTAAGAAAGAAGAGATAATGTTTGCTATTGGAATAATTCTCCCGAAGACACATACGTAAGCACACACACACACACACACACACACAATACCGATATATATCTTTATTAGATCGATTTGTAAATACCCCATTTGAGGACTGAGTCTGTTTTCCCTATTTGCTGCACACATAACAGACAAATAAAGTAATAGTTGCCGTTTAACACTGTAGTTTACTCTATTCGACAAACATATCAATCCTTTAAACTCGGTGCACCAGTAGAAGACTAATTTTTTTTTAGAAGAGACTAAAATAAAGAAACAATATGCCATCATTTTCTCTTTATTTATGTAGCACAGATGCACTGACAAAGGAAGACGCCATCGGTAAGTTTTCTGTCTTGAGTCTTTTGTTATGTCTTTTTTTTACTGAAAATATCATTTTGTCTCTTAAATTTGATCATGTGCAGTAGGCTTCCTTGCATCTTTGATGGTCAAGGTTGTCGATCTACTGTTTCCACGTGTGTGGCAGGAAGTGGATAGATAATCCTTGGTTCAAGAAGATGGCTCCTTTTTGATTACGTCTTCAAATGAAACATTTCAAAGGACCTCACATTACTATATTTTTGTGAAAAGGGCTGATGCTGTATTCAGTGGTTCAGTGGTTAGCGTTCTGGACTCGGAATCAATAGGGTGTTTGCAAAATTCTACCCAAATTGGGTCAAGTTGGCCGTGATGGTGTGTCTCGTTCAAAGGCACTTTACTCGAATTGCGCTGACACTCAGCAGTCTTTCATTTGTTGATGTAATATTAAACAAATTAAACATTATGTTAATATACGAAAAATTCTCTCTAGAAAGTTATATTTGCTTCCATATCTGACCACCAAGATCAGATGGACGTTATTGTACGTTTCAGAGATGCTGAGGAAGATGGACCAGGGAAAGGAGCAGAGAGGTATCTCTCTCTCTCTCTCTCTCTCTCTCTCTCTCTCGCATATGCTTCCACGTCACATTTGTCACCAGTGTTTTCTTCATTCTTAACAAACTCGGTTCTTTTACATCTTCTCTTCAACTATTGAGTTATTTTCCCCCGTATTTGATACATTCCTAAATTTTTACGTGACTTCGACGACATTCTTTCTATACAGAACCCAACGTGTGACTGTTTTCAGTAGCATGAGTTACGTGTTGGCTTATTCCGTCTGAAGCAACTTGTATCTTCTGAAGGAGAAATTAATAGACGGAGGAGAATTTTTGTTCCTGAACAAAGACACTTGTTTAATGTAAATTGACTTAATAATTAATGAATGTTCTTTTTTAATTATCAACTTCCACTGACTATAACAATAATGATATTAAATTTTAAAAATGCCATTAATTTGTTACTTTATTTATCTGAACAAGTTTATTTCCACAGAGGCAGAAATTAAGGCCACTGGCTATCCAGCATACATAACATCTTGTGGATGGCTGGGTTACAGTGACGAAAAAATTACGAAGGTTGTACTTTATATTAAATATAACGAATGAAAATTATATAGTGTTACAGTTATTGTGTAACTTCAGATTTTACATATTTTCAGAATGTATTCATATGGCTAACGAACGATGCATAACTCCATAAATAAATTCGTTTCTTGTTTTATACTTGGTAGGAATATCTAACTGATGCAAACAACATGCTGAAGTTCTTCCGAATATATGTGTAACCACACCCACGACTATAAATTAGACTCTCTTGTTCAAAGCTACTGTACACGTTTGTTTTAAGAATGGGTCCTGCATTTTTAAAGTGAATGAAAAAAAGAAACAGTAGAAGACAAAGCCCGTTTTGGCTCACCTTTTAGCCTTACCTAGTGAGGGGATTCGTTTTTCAGTAAAATTCATAATTAATTTTTCAAAGCATTTTATCCATTTTTAAAATATTTTTGTTTACAAAAACTTTTATGTTAATTGTGTTTTTGTTTTTTGTTTTTTTTTTAAATTTCTTTGACGAATTTTAAGAAGCTATTGGCCAAACTTCAGTTATTAATTAACAATATAAGATGTAACTAATCAGATCAGAAATTTAATAATATAGTTTTGCTGTATTATTTGCATTTACACCAAACAGTCCCCAAGGTACCCTAGTAAATATACGACCATACGTGTTACGAAATGTACCAGTAAATAAGATGTTTACGTATATCATCAGTCACAATGCGTAACAAAAGTAGATTTGAATAATGAAAGATTAACATATTATTTATCAATAAAAGAACAAATATCATATAATAAATATATCAAACATGTTAATGAGAAATACTTGTTTTCAAAAAACAAGACAAATTACCCCATGATTCAAATGCATTATATTTCTGACCGTACAGAACCACTTTCATAAATAGGATTCAAATGGAGTGATGAAACAAAAGTTGATCAAGATATTCCCTGACAATTACACGATGGATCCGGTGATCATAAGTTTTCGCACTTTCACAGTAAATTTATAGAGTAAAAAAAAACTATTACATAATCTAGTGAATAAAAGTACTGATGCATTATAAAATACTTAAACTGTATGTGCAACTAGGATTAAAAACTAAAAAGGTTAACAGAATTGTGAAATTCAAACAAGTCCGGTGGATAATATAAGATATAAATCATAATATAACACTTAGAAATGGGGTAAAATAGCAGGGTGGTGGTTATGAATATAATGTACATTTACATGTATATAACCTAATGAATAACGCTGTTTTGAAAATGGCAGTGGAAAATGTAAGAAATAGGGTTGATGTGCAGCTATATAGAACAGAAAAAACAGAATAAGAAAACTATCTAAAAAGACATAATTTAAGAACAAAACATATTCACTGAAGATTTTATTAGCATAAATATAAAAACAAAAATAATGCTAAATAAACTAATTTAGACTGGAGTGCTGTACTGGATATATCAAAATTATCAATGTGTAACTTTTATTATAGCGATTTATATATAACATTTGGTGACAAAGTGAAATTGTTATGTGTTGATACCGATTCATTAATACTGGAAATATTTACAGATGATGTATATAAAAATATGAAAAAACGATATGCCTTTGTATGATGTAACAGAATATTACAAAGATCGTTGTCTAAGGAGTGAAAACAACTTTAATGCATATTGTACATTTAATGGTCATTTTATAAGGAGTGCAAACAACTTTATTGTATGTGGTAATATAAGGATGGCATAAATTGTACATTTAAAACAAACACAAATTTTACATTTAAAAATGACACAAATAGTACATTTAAAACTGACACGAAACATACATTTAAAGATGACACAAATCATACAGCTAAAAATGACAAAAACCGTACACTTAAAAATGACACAAATAGTACATTTAGAAATGATACAAATCGTACATTTATTACAAAATGTATAGTATTAAAACCAGATACGTTTTCAATTCATTTTTTTAAATAACAGTAATATAAAAATATTATAGTAAAAACATCCTCAGCACGTGAGTTGTATAAAAATGTTTTATCTGATGAAAAAAATTGCCAGTAAAATGCATACAGTAAGATCCTAAAGACATACGTTGGTGTGTTTATGAAACAAATTTAAGTAATTTAAGCGTATTATGTAATAAAAAGTTTAATTATAACGGCATAAATCTATTCTGTTTTGGAATTTTGTTGAATTAATGGAAGCCACTACTACCACAAATTTTCACATTCGTCAAAATATATTTTCATTTTTTTAAACAAGTTGAAAGAAATTAAATATTAAAATTATGTTAGGTTTCAAAACAAAGAATAACACAAATCATCCCCTTCCCTTCTGCCCCCCCCCCCTTCCCGGGTACAAAAGAGCTCTTTTCTTTATACTAGAGAAAACGGAATAATTTTAAGAGTTTATGTCAAGAACGATAATAAATGGAGGTTCAAATAGATGAAATTTAATTGTTACATAATTTTATATACATTGGGCAAATAATAATTAATCTCGCAGAAAACGGCATAAGGAGACGGTTAGACGTCCTTGACATGAACATTCAGATTACCAAATATTTGTGTTTGAATGGGGGGGAGGGACTAGCCCTTGCATGAGCAAAACCATGGCAGTGGTCACGGACATCATAGGTGCGATGTGGCGTTGTACTACAGTGGTATCCAGTAAACTTATTTTTGTACACTTTGCTATGAATCCATGGTCTTAAGATGTTTCGTTCAAGGAGGAATTTTTTCCATCAACCATCAAACTTTGAGCTATTAGGTTATATATTATATATAGTATGCAACTAAGAAACTGAATTGAATTTATCATTTAAAAGATTTTTTTTACTCTTTTGTACAGCTGGCCACTGAAGCCATGAGCCAAGGTCATAGCCGGTAAGTTGCCCTACAGAGACATGTTTTATGTTATATTTCACGAGATGAGCGGTTCTCCGGTGAGTTCATCTCGCAGATTTTGTTCAGCTTCCATTATTTTCTCGCTATTTTTGTTACTACTGAGGGTCCATCTTAGTTCTTTTGTTGATAGAATGTTATCGCGAAATGTAAACTGTTCGACAATCTTGTCTTTTCAGATGCATCACGCACGCGCACTTCTAACCAATTACTCTTCAATACTGGCCCAAATAACATACAGTTATATATAAAAAATACCTATTATGTAAATTGAGAGTTTTAGGGTCTAGCACACCATTGATATAGAACCATATTGATTATGCCATTGAATGATGTCTGAAACGACCGTTCTCGTCTTGGCCGAAAAACCTGTACACAGATAAGTTTGCCATTGTAGAATAACATTCGAGATGTTTCTCTTCTCGGTTTAATTACTGTTGTTGTTGTTGTAGACAAAAGGCATACAATTGCTGTCAATGTTAGCATTTGCTGTCAGCCGGTCCAACATCCCGTCAGTAAATTTGGCAACCTCATCACGGTCACAATCCATTAATTACATGTAACGCCAAAAGGCAGTTAAGTACCCCATTGGAAAACAATGAGTCCTAAAATGGAATTTCGTATCTGGCGACAAATAATATTCATACTGTATATGTAAAAGATTATGGAACATTGTCGTATCTAATATCCTACCACGCTGGTCGTCACTAAGTATTATTAATATTGCACCCCACCGGCCTATAGAGCCGGTTAAGATAAACAACTACTATCCGGACTCGTGCACGTTTAAGATATGAAGTTTAGATTTATCAAACAGCAGTCAGTATAAGTCGGTCATATGCTTCATTAATATATTACTTCTCCTTCGCTGGTGAATATTTCCCCAAACACACCCCATGAACATACTACGCGTAAGGTCACGGTATAGCTGATAGAGCTTGGGCGGCCTTACACAGACGTAGTATTTAATAAATCCAACCGAAACATCAGAGCCTTTAATTTGACCAGGTTTTTCACGGCGCATCGCAGCTTCAGAGCAACATCTCAAATGTTCATGTTAAACGTTTTAAGTTTTCCAGTTCATCTTAGGAAATTACAGCTTGCACGGGAGAACATCGACAACAACCCGGCTGATACACTCGGTCAGACCCGCTCTGATGGCAAACGTCAGATCGCGAAGGACGTATCTAATCGTTGAGACATCAGATCCTTACATATCAACAGGCATTTCGCATAGCATCAAGTGTACTTACCAAGTGATAATGTCAAAATAAACAAGCATGCGTGGTTTTGGTGAAAGCTCAAGTGCACGCTTCAACAACAGTATGTCCATATATTTGCCCGTCCAGCAGAGATCTGCATAAAACAATGGTTGTTGTCCGCCACTAGCACACCGGGAATATCTATACTCCAAGCTGACGTTCCATTGTGCATTCACATGCAAGAAGTTTACATCTATTATAGTCATTGTTTTTCATAATTATAATCATCACATCGTCCCCGAGTATTGACTATGGGTTCTCTATCTTTACATGGAAATAACGCCTCGCAGCAGTGCCACAATTGTGTGAGAATTTCTATAATTTCTTCATATTCTTAAGTGTTACAAATGAATTCATTATTATGCATATTTGATCGTTGCTGCTGCAAAGACTTCGCTAATTGTTTCACTGTAATCACTAGTGTATTACAATGCGTTTCACTATTACTCTGGGTTGTCAACGTCAGCGACTTCAGCTATTGTTGCACAATATGATTGCAATGTATATTTAATCTATAGTGTGTGCTTGACTTTTGTCTGCTATTAATAAAGTTTTGGGCTACCCATCTTTGACATTTTATTTACTTGAATTTGAGTTCAAGGCATGGTTTTTCCTATTGTCTACTTGATTTTCGTCATGCTCTTTACCCACAGATTTTGTGGAATTTTCCATTAGTTTTTTTCGGAAATTTGTTGCAGCATAGGTAAAGTGGGGATTATATTAAGACGTTTTTGTAAACAAAGTTTTCATTCCACTTTACTATCAGTGTTTGAAAATCTATGTTCAGAGTTTGTAGTCGTGTTCAGTTATAATTGGAGAGGAACTATTTAAGGTATTAATTGGAATTGCAAAGTGCTTATTGAGTTTTGGACCTGAAGATTACTTGGAGATGCTAGAGAACTAATTCAAGGAAATTCTGGATTATGTCAGTGTGATCCTTCAAATCTATTGGTACATTAGCACACAATAATCTTGGTACATCAGCTCATTTGGACTTTTGGATTCATTTGCAACATTTTATACCTTGGTACGTGTGATAGAAAATTTAGCATTTTTTAAATTTAATTTGCAATTCATAATACTGTAAGTTCCTTGTAAATTTGTACAGTGTGACATAGAGAAATAAATTATTTGTTGAATTTTACTAAACTTGTTGGTTTTGCTTTTTTCTGTTGAATGGTTTAAGAACATAGAGTCGTAACGAATGTCTTTTTCTTCTTTTCGTTATAAGCTTTACCAAATTCGCATCGTTATTGTTAAAAAAATATTTCAGAAGTCGAATAATTTATGAAGATACGGATACGTATTTGAAAAATCGTACATATTTTGTGAGCCACTTTAACAAATCTATATGACGTATTTCGCGAGATATTGACTGAGTCTTTTCCGTGACGTTACACCACATTATGTAGACCACTTGATTCTCTTGTTAGGTAGACTCATAAATTATTTCAAAATACAATACGCATCAATCCTAACATTTCGCCAGTTGTATAATGTATGCAGCGATAATCATCTTACATAATATATTCTCACGTAAAAGGAAACAATCTCTACGAAATATAGTGTACATAAATATAGTCACAGTCAACATAAAATCTTCTCTCGCAAAGAAAATTCTCAATGAAATATATTAACTAGTGTGGTCACGAACATTAATAATATATTCTGGTTGCTATATATTCTCTTACTCCGGAAAAATATTCTCATTATATATTGTATGCAGTTTAACTGTGAGCAATAATAAAGTAATAGGTAGGTGCTACAGTGTATTGGGACGCCTTATGATAATTTCTCTTTGGAGCGCCGCGGAGAGGTTTTCCCTACACGGGTCAGGTCAGCTTTTGCGGCAAAGACGCAGGTTTACGCTAGCAGATTATGCTTCTCGAAATCTTTTACGCGACCAGATATAATTTACGCTAATATTGCTGTGCAGAATCGTGCATGTTTGCGATTAGTATCCAAAGATTATCCATAATAACACCGCATATAAATGGTGGAATTATCTGCACCTGCGGTGGCTGCGTTTTGACAGTGTCTTTGTTGTATTTCCGTTGAATTGATTTTGTATTTCCAAAGAATGAATAATTTGTAATCCAAAAAATTAGTAATGGAAGCGTCGTTTTATGCCAGTCGATTTTGCTATGCAAAATCATTCACGCCAGAGTTAGAATTATGCTTGACTGCCTACAATTTAGTTATACCGCATACACTCGCGTGAAAAGCACGGGTAAAAATAATGTCATGGGGAATATAAAACCCTGACTAATTAAGTGATGTATGAAAATGGTTAAGATACGTACTCATGGCTAATTTGTTAAGGACAAAACTGTTTTATATTTATGTAGATGAAGCTATTTCCTGATGGTTGTAAGGTAAATAAGAAAATTTAACAATTTTCTGTTAAATATGCTCGCAGTAAAAACAAATGTACAGCCGAGAAATAATGCTGATTCTGATTTCTCCCTATGTCGCCAGCGAGATTTAAAACGATACTAAGAAAGAATCTCTACATGGAGTCGTGACATCAAAATACCACTAAGTACAGCCCATCCTTTTTTCTTCAGGTGATCGCAGAATTAAAAGAAATGTTCATGCTCACGTAAAATGTCATTCGACTTGAAATTTCTACTTTGAAATGAGGAATATAAGTATGTAAATTTGAATTATCTCGATTATTACTGCATATTTCAGATTCAAGATGAAGGTTGGAACTGACTTGCAGGATGATATTAGAAGAGCAAAAATATTCCGAAAGGTCATTGGTTATGACAAGGTCTGGGTAAGCTGTACTTCGACTTTCAGTGACGATTTGCTTTGCTAATACTAAACAAGAGTCCGAAATAGATCACATATATCTGTGTGACAATGAGAGTTTTGCCCAACTTTTTTATACTATGATCTATCTAGGTCGAAACCTTTTAAACCCACAAAATTCGTTTCTCATATCACGCGTACACAGCAAGCAAATACGCGTCATGTTGCCAACAGTCTCCTATGAAAGAGGACAGAAGACTTTGACCGCTATTCATTAAACAATTGGTTACAAAATTATAGGAGTGATTATTGTGGTTCCAAATCATGAAACCGTGCGTATACTGGCCATTTACTCGACTTCACCGCCTGTAAATCCGCTACCTTCCTGTTCCGTATCTGTGCTCGAAGTCGTCGGTAGTTTTCCATTTCGGCCGGCTCCATTTCGAACACAGCCATGATAATTATTTTATCCTCGATAGCCACCGAGTACAGTTTACTAGTCATACTGAGACTACTTTAAGCCGCCGCGAAAAATTAGGAATGCGTATTCTCGAATGCGGTCGTATCGAATTGTTTTGTTTGCACCACCAGAGACACCAGTTACTATCGATGTAGATCGACAACAATTTCTATCGGCTTGCCTACAATAGCTGTCTTGTGATTCTCGCCACGCTAACGTCAACATGTACTGCCGCGGTAAGCCCACATATCGCATATTCAGCCAAAAACACATATACCCGCATTTGTTTGTCTTTAGTCAGGCGAATTTCGTCGTGATTTAATCTCGCAGTTACTGCGTTTGGATTACTTTTTTTGCGTCGGTAATACTGAGAATCCATCATGGTTCATTTATTAAGAATATATTCACGTAGTATAATTACTCGATAGGCCGATCTTGATCAGGTGCAACATACACACGCACTTCCAACCGATTACTCTTTTTTTATTGATACAGCTGTCATACGGTTATATAAAATCGCTGCTTGCAGAGCATTCAACTCTCTGATGATTGTGCGCTCTTCAGGGCTGGCACGTCGTTCATATAGAAACACGCCAATTACGCTATTGAATAATGTCTCAAACGATCGTTCTTGTCTTTGCTCAAGAACTCTTAACCGACAATTACGTGCTTGTTGTATTACATTTGAGATCTTTCTTTTCTCGGTTGAGTAAATGATGGCTCAACTTAACTAACTTGAAATGTAACATGGGGGATTTATCGGTAAACTCCAATTCATATTGTGGAAACTATCCCTGCATGTTTTATGCTTGGCTGTGCAGTCAACAAGCGGCGATTTTCACTTGCTAATGATATCACTCCAAGTAGTCCTTGATTTGGGACTGACACATTAGGGCGGTCCTAACTGTCGATTTCTATTTGATCCTAACAAGGTAATATTTCAATGTATACGAGGGTCTGGTAAGCAGATATTCGTCAACGTATGGAACAAAATCACCGTCAATCTTGGCTTCACTGGTCAACCAGTCTAAGACCCCACCGGCGAATTCCGTAATATCACCACGGTCAGAACCCATCACTCACTAGTATAAACTTTGAGTCTTTCAAACTGAATTTCGTCACTGGCGACTAATGATGTTGATAATGTATATGTATAACATTCTACAACAACAACACTGACTGAATTGTCAACACCTGATTGTTGATAAGAAATTGTCATTGTCGTTGATGGATTTTTGTTCATATTACTATTCCACCCACTAGCCTTTAGTTCCGGTTATGGTAAACAAATATGATCGTGCCCTTTAAAATCTAACGTTTGGTCTATCCAAACCACTTTCAAGAGAATGAAAAACAAGTCGGCTATTTGCCAACGTTGTCGCGTTAATATTTTGCTATCCTTTTATAATTAATATTCCTTGAATTTGGTTCTATGAAGTTACAACAGGTGTGGTGCGGACACGTTTGAGATATGTTCATCCACGTATTGATTTCGGTCAGGTGTTTCTCGTCAGCTCCTCGTAGCTTCACAACATCTTGTGAACTTAAGATATGTGTAGTTTTCCAGTGCGATCTTGGAAAATCACAAGTTAGCCCGGGTCAACGCCAACAATAATCCGGCTAGTAAACTCACTCAAATCCATTTTGATGGCAAACCTGATCAGATCTACATCAGCTCCACGTCATCGGGCTGTTGAACATCGGTACATGTAAATAGGATCTGATCATCCATCCAGTGCTTGCAACGCTTTAACACCATGTTTTCCACATATTGCCCGTCCAGCCTTGTTTGTAACGGCAGGGTTGAATTAAACAGTGGCGAATGACTTTGTCGTCTATGTAAATGATCAACTTCAAGCGTCGGTACAAGTCCGTAGGGATCAAAAATAAAATATGTTTGGGTGTTACTACGTATTCTGCCCAATGTGTTCTAGGTCCTTTTGTTAAAACCAGATTGATTTTGTAACTTTCCATTGGAATCGTCAATGCGAGTTCATCCAGCATAAAGTCACCTCAGAAATGTTCTATTGACCTTTAGCATACCGAGTAATTCAAAATTAGTTCAAGGAAGTGTCAACGACTCGACAACCGAAGACCACTTGCACTCAGGAGCTACCTGGATAATAGAAGACTTTTTTCTTTTTTATTTGTCTACGAAATGTTGCTTGGCCTTGAGAGCCTCCACCACGCTCTACGCGTCCGCTTCATTATTAACAAATTCATCCCGAGTATTGGCACAATGATCATTATTATTGGCCTATATCAGTTTTCTTCGATTTCCAAAGGGGTCTCATATAGAAGAAAAAACCGAGTCTTTTAATTCTAACTTTGGTTGATCAGGGAGCCTAGCCGGGTATGAATAATACTGAAAATCTGTTATGCTGAGATATACCAGCACAACTGCGCCCATGTCAAACGCTGTCATCGGATCTATCATTCAATTTGACCATCTTTTATGCATTATTGGTTTCGTCTAATTTGCAATAGATGAATCGGCTATACGTCTCTGAGTGCCTTCATGGATGATTTTAAAGGCTGGTCATGGCATTATCGATGTCGATGTATAATCGGTTTTGGTGTTACTCGAGTCAGGACTGATCGTTGTAGTCGCTCTCGAATCTTTTGAATCGCTAGCAATCCCAAATTGTTCAACCCATCCGCAGGAACGTTATTAATGATATGAACTAATCGCATTGCAAATTGTTTAGTGATCGGTGCAGCGCGCGAAGACAATGTCGGTAGCACCTATGTTGCGCCTGTAAACAATCCACGAACAATATCGCCAGTGTCTTGATTGACAACACGCACGAGTATCACACGTCCACGTACGACTTTTGGGTCTCTTTGACAAATCTGTATGATGCAGTGAAGCAAAACAAATATTTAACGTAATGCTACACACACTCCATTGCACTGGTATATAGATGCCGTTATTAGATCCGCTCATAAATTCTTTCAAAATATTGTGCGCATCAATGTGGGTATTTCCGCGATTACCGCCGTAATTATTTACCATAAGAAAATCATCACACCAATTCTGCCACAGTCCATGTAAACTATTCGGCCACAGTCACTGCATAATACTAACTATGCCACTGTCAGTATTCTCACATTAACTCTACCACAGAGAATATAATACAGTGTGGTGGCGATCAATAATCAGATTTCTGCAGTCGCTTCGAAAACTTTGATAAAGCCACAATCAGTAGTATAGGCCTGACCGAAAACTTCACTTGTATGCATCGGTTGTGTGGTTAATATAATACTGGGTGGTTTGTTTATCACGTGACCATTGATGCAAATCATGATTTTGTATGTGGATGGACTTGCGTATGTGTATGTGCATGTATACTAAGTAGTATAATTTTGGCAGTCAAAGTCTTGTATCGTCTTGCATGGGAGCATGTTGGCAACTTTACGAGCGCTTGCTCGCGTGCGTGCGCGTGATTTAGTCGCCATTACTGATTCAGTATAAGCATGCTACTTTCCAGTGTGTGGACGCTAACCAGAAATGGGACGTGCAGGAATCGATTGACTGGATGGTCCATTTGGCGGAATACAAACCCTTGTGGATAGAAGAACCAACTAGTCCCGACGATGTCCTCGGACATGCTGCCATTGCAGAGGTGAGACTTTTCCTCTCTTAAGTATCAAATGAAAACGATTTGTCATCAACTGTGGGTGGAAGAAAAAAAATTGATAATGACTCCGAATAACGCTTTGCAGAGTACAAATCTGGTGCGTGTTGGATTTATGAGATGCGGTGTGTTGGTGGCAATCTTGCTGAACTCGAAACCGGAACATTGCAGGCTTTATTCCTGTCTAGACCAGGTCGAGTCGGGCACATTTTACTCCAGTTGTCTTGGCACAATTTAACCGTACGACTGTTGATGCGCCGCTTAAACACCAACCAAACAAAGTATACTGTGTTCACAAACGTACTAATTTCGTAAAGCAATAGTTAAAGAATAATAAATCTGTATTCAATGTATAGTTATTATAAAAAACGAAAAGTACTTCTTAAGATAAATCAGAAAACTGTCATACTGTTTGTCCTCAAAATCATCCATACATTTTAAGGAAAGAATCGTCATATGTTTTAGGTACGTTATCATAACAAAATATAACGTTGGAAACATTTGAGTTTTATTTCTTTAACAATAGCAATAAACGGGGAAAAAGTTGTTTTAAATATTCTAGAAGGAAATGAGGTTTACCTATAAATTTTAAATATGAGATACAGAGATTTTGCTTCACATCGTTTAGTGCCAAAGATGAGAGACTGGGGATAGAATCATATGATATTTAAACGTCCGTCATGAATGTCAGGATCGTTTGTCTTTTTTTTTAATATGTTTATTTTCCCGTCATTTCTTGATCTGAATGTCTAAAATGCTTCATATATTTGAGTTTGTAATTATCTTTCCTTTAAACAGGCTTTGAAACCCCATGGTATAGCAGTAGCCACGGGGGAAATGTGCCAGAATCGGGTAATGTTTAAGCAGTTTTTCCAGGCCAAAGGAATGGATTATTGTCAACTCGACTCGTGTCGCTTAGGAGGAGTCAATGAAATTCTTGCAGTCATACTTATGGCTGCAAAATTTGGCGGTAGACTTAAGTATATTTTATTCAAATTAATCTCTAAACCGTTTTCGACCTTTCGAGTACAAACTATTTAGAAGGTTTAGTTTGTCTCTTCGGTGAAAAAGATTGTATGCATATACTGCATGATCGCTTTAATACAATTATGGAAGTTTATCACCAACATCAGTGATCTTTGCTTGACCTTCTCCAAACTTAATACTTTTACGAACATTTATAGTGGCCAGTTGGTTTTATTTATAACTATTAATAACCTTACAGTGGGAACATATTTCCGGCAATTTTTTTTTTAAACTGTCGTTAATTTTCCCATTTAATTCATTAGTTTTAGAGTGAAATTCCGTTGCAATGGATTATCTTAACAAACTTCAAGTTAAGTTTAAATTCAAAATATTTTAGTACCCGTGTGTCCACATGCTGGAGGTGTAGGACTTTGTGAGCTTGTTCAGCATCTGTCCATATTTGATTACATAAAGGTCTCAGGAACACTGGAAAATCGGTAAATATAATATATATATATATATATATATATATATATATATATATATATATATATATATATATATATATATATATATATATATATATATTATGGCATTTTTGCACAGTAACTTTTAGGTTTATACATTCAGAAATTTACAGTGGTACTTTTACATTCAATATTGTTTCGTCCACGTAAGCAAGTTGGCATCTACGTAATATCATTTTCCTTGTAAATGTTTCAACCTTGCGCCACTCGAAGCGTGCATCTTTCTTCATCTTTATTCTTTGTGTCAGTATGTGTTACGTTCTTACTTTTTTTCTTTCTTTCTTCTTTCGAAATCTTATGAAGTTGTGATAATTTGATGGCTAATGAAGAAACCATGATGTACCTTACATGCCTTGACTAAGATAAGTAATATTGCCTTGACTAAGATAAGTAATATTGCCTTGACTAAGATAAGTAATATCTAAGTAAATAACTAGTGTTTATTATTCATCATCTATAGGATGACAGAATTTACCGACCATTTGCATGAACATTTCTACCAGCCTGCGATAGTCAAGAATGGTTGTTATCAAATACCAATGGTAAGACATTATTTTGTAAAAAGAGAGACAGTGTCTACAAAGTGTAATATCGTTACTGCATGCGTTATTTTTGGATGTTTGAATTCTTAATTTCTGATGCGAAACTGTCTTACTTCTCTGACAGATCCCAAGTGAACTCGAAATCCAATGCAGCGTCCTTTAAACGACCATATGGTCATTTTCTTTTTGACAATACATTTGAAACCAGTGGCTACTCGGGAATAACTTCACTAGAAATCTAGATCCTATAACAAAGTCAAAGTTTGACAACATCTTCTCTAGCCATAGTTCCTATATATTAACCTATCTACACCTTGGCGGAAAGATGCGGTATTTCATTGTTTTGCTGGCGAAATCAAATTGGATTTCACGAACTGTAGTATCCTTTATTTTCATGGAGCTAATTTTTCATGGTTTTATTGAAAAAATTCGTGGTCATTTAATTTCGTGGTTTTGCCTGTCAAATATCCCATATTAATTAGTATTTCATTTTGTGGGTTTACCTCAAAAACCGAAAATTAAGAATACAAAAGAATAAAACTATGCCTATGTTTAAGACAATGCTACCAAATGTATGAGCATTAAGCAAAGACCTGACAAGTTCAATATTTATACCGTGTTTTTGTCCGAGTTCCATCAATGAAAGCCGACGTAGACAATACATTAGTACAGTATTACCACCTCTAGGATCGCAAATTAAACACCACCAGTTACGATCATCACATGTGCCGTGGTTTGGTCAGAGTGCTGCACATAAAAATAAAAAAACACGATGCCACCGAAGTGCGAAGATGCTTACTAAATTTAAATGTTCTGGAATCATTCCTTTGTTTGCGCCAGCTTCGTGTGCATACCAGCTTCAATCACTGTACTTGACAGTAAATAAAGAGTGCAAAGAAGAAATAAAATCACACTTCCACAACTGGCACACTAATTAGGTCATGCAGGCCATCACGAAAATGGAAGATGTCACTGGTGACAATCAGTGCACTATATTAGCGAATCTTGCAACCTCATTAATCAAGTCAGTTCACACTGAATGGGTACTTGTAGCTCACGTGAAAATGAGTGAAAGATCGGACCGAATTCTGAGTGGTTTTGACAAAGCTGGACATGGTTAATTCTGCAATTTGCAATTTTGACATTATTTACTTGACAAGCATTTGTGTATACCATGAGATTTGATTGACACGCAGTTGTAATAGTGGTTTTGTCCTAAAATAGTTTAAGCGTGAGCTTAAATACTGTGCTGTAATTAGTGTATATACTTTGGGTTTCATTATTAATAGAGCTTCAAGCACTATTTCTTTTATTTTGAATGCCTGTTGTTCTGTTGGATTAAAAATGCATGGACAAAATGAAATGTACCTTCAGGAGAATTCAAATATATTGATAGTTTTGAATCAGTATTAAATTTAATTTTCATGCACAATATTTTTATTATTCTTTCCATCATGTTCAGTATTACTAGTGTTTGAATACTTTACATATTTTACGCTTTTCTCAAGCTTTTCTTTTCTTACATATCGATTTAAGTCAGTTTGTGGAAATAACAGCTATCGTATATCTTGTCTCTACGTGTACAATATAAGCTGTTTTATTATTCTTTTTTGCAAAGTGTTAAAATAAAAGACACGCGTACAAGCTAAAATTGTATTACCAGTTTACAGTACTGAAGTTGTTCTATTAAATACGAGTAGCTTTGTTAATATCTAGGAACGAAAGACAGTAAGAAAATGACGATGTGGTGGAGTGGATCATCATCACATATGGCTAATATTTCGTCGGGTCT
The DNA here is from genome assembly GCA_028554795.2 of Sinohyriopsis cumingii. NCBI lineage: Eukaryota > Metazoa > Mollusca > Bivalvia > Unionida > Unionidae > Sinohyriopsis > Sinohyriopsis cumingii. The sequence goes on from CM068824.1 coordinate 70,323,101, forward strand.
TAAAATTCATGATTCGGGACAACAATGAAAACCACAAAAATTGGTCCTACACGAAAATTTCTGATTCTACGTTTTGATATGAAATCGTGATTTGATTGCAGTTTTTATTTTACAACTATGCATGAGGGTTTGTGTGTTTCATTACCTACTGATACAAATGAAACTGGAAATTAGTGGTGAAGCAGCATTATCTGTAATCATTACCACTCCAGCCCATGTTGCTCCAACTCACCCACCACAATGGGATGGATCAAACTCTATCCCACGTTGCTCCAACTGCAGTTTTTAGCCTTGTAATTTAAATTTGTATAATTTTGCTAAAGATGATAACCGTCAGATTTTTTTAATTGTTTAAATTCAGTATTGTATATTTTTAATAAAGACTGTGATTGTTAGAATTCTTATTATTGTAACCCAGTCTGTGTATCGTTAATAAAGAAGATCATTGTTCTTATATACCAATGCACTTGTACATTACACAGATATATTTCTGTGTTTCTCTCATTCCAATAAGAAAGATAACAATTGAGTACATAAGAAAAACTATGTAGCAGATTCCTCGCTACTTACGTTAGTGACATAACGATAAATCTTAAACGATTAAAATCCGAGTCTTGCACTGTTTGACGGGGCAGAGTGTTCTTAGAAACGGAATGTAAAACTAAGAACCCTTTCTAGTTTTTCGGAATTACAAACGGCTTTCCGAGCTTCAAGGACACAAGAGTTGAAACAAGTTGTTATCAAACATATCCCATTAAGAACAAAGCAGACATTCCATCAGTGCAGATATATACAACCATACAACCTGTTCAAAAAACATTCATACGTTGTAGACTTCAGACTCTGACTTCCATCTTGCAGGTAAGAGAAGTCCCAAATACCTTAACACAATGACTATCGTAAGAAACATTCAGGAAGCATTTCACTCACTTTCAGAGTGCTTGTAATCTTTTATTATATGTATATTAATTTTGCAAATATAGTGTGTAATGGATTGTTTAAGTTTTCGTTAGAATTTGTATCAATTTATAATTATATTATTAATTGTTGTAAAATTAATTTCGCTACGACATCATGCTTACTAATAATTAATTTAGAAACAAAATACCTTTTAAGGTACAGAAAATAATATTGTGGTGTTTTAAACCAAACATTCAACAAAATACCTTATTACAGACAGTCATGGTATAATCTGAAACATTCAGTTCTTAAGCATTTGGTTAACTTATTCGACATTTAATTATTTACATTATATTCTAAAACACACAAATTAGAGAATTGTGTGAAGTTGTTAAGCTTTAAATAAATATAATAATTGTATTATTTATCTCAAATGTGTAATTTTATTTGTGTGTAATTTTTCTGTAGTGAGTGAAGTTTGATTTTTTTTTAAATGGTGCATTGTAGACTACAGGCTCTGACTTCCTTTTTGCAGTTCGAATCCAGTACTTCTCAGCACACTAGCGATGTACACACCCACATCCCAAGGAGTGACACTCCTGTAAAGGGAGGCCAGAATTATGTCCTCTTTTCACCATCTTTCCACCTGAGAAGTGCCCCGTCAGTAAATTGGGCATGCTGAAAGCACATTAATCAAATAAACTAACCATAAGAATGTGTTAAAAAAAAGTTGACCTGTCCTTCCTAAAACATAAGCCCAGCATCCTCAATCATATTATACACAAGTTTCATTCTCTCTCTCTCTCTCTCTCTCTCTCTCTCTCTCTCATAGAGAGAGTTGCAGTTTAGCCATGTTTTTGACAGCGATAACGATAAATGTAAGCGCGTTTTTGATTGGATGCTGTTGCTTGCTACTGCATCCTGTGAACTTCACAGACCTTAAGTACTGAAATATCGGATCGATCCGCCAAGGTGTAGATGGTTTAACATATCGGAATCATGGCTAACGATGTCCTGACAAGGCAGTTAATACATTCTTGACTATTATTTGACTCCCCTGACAAGGCAGTTCATACATTCTGGAGTATTAGTTGACTTCCCTGACAAATCAATTCATTCACTTTAGAGTATTAGTTGACTACCCGGACAAGCCAATTTAGACGTTCTCAACCATTATGTTTTACTCCCCTGACTAAGCAGTTCATACATTCTGAAGTATGGACTCCCCCAACAAACCAATTCATGCATTGGGGATAATTTATTGTGCTTCGTAAGTTATTTTTTTATTATTATCTTGACATGATCAAAGATCTGAAAACTATGTACTATTATATGACAAAAACACATCATCACTACAATCAGTTTTTTCTATCATCGTTGTATTTTTCATAATGATCATCTGATTTATTATTATTATTATTATTAATTATTATTATTATTACAGGAGCCAGGGTATTTAGTGGGTATGAAAAAGGAATCGATGGAGGCATATGAATACCCGAATGGCAAGGCTTGGCAGAGGCTGTTTGATGATGGGACATTTACCAGGGATTAAAAATTATTTATTGTTTGCATGTGCATCTACACGAATTTACATGAAAAGTACTCGAGATTATATTCTTTATTTTTTGTATAACATTCATTTTGACATTTGTAGATGTTTTCGATATTATTCCGAAAACAAAGACTTCTGATAGGTCTATTCCGAAAAGTCGATTTAATTGATAAAACAGACTTTTAAAATTCGGCCTATTATTGATCGTTAATATGAACTAATATATAATATTAAACACACAGCTCCCTGAGAAAATAGTATCATCATTTTCCATGTGCCTCAAAGATTCGAAATTTCGCGTGATTACATGCATTTCTTTTAAATTCGATCTTTCAGAGCTTGGCATATCTTTTTTGTCTTATATCACCAGCTTTTGATACAATTTTGTGTGAAATAAACACAAGAAGGGCAACTTCTGTTTTCATTTTGTCAACAAAAAAAACCTCTTGAATTTTCAACCGATGACCAACAAGTTTAAAGTGTTACTCGATCTTGATTAGTCTCTTGATTAGTTGAATGCGTGTCTAATATTAAAACAACACGCATTCTAACTCTTCATGCACTTGGTAGAGTGTGGTATCTGTCAATCAGCTATAAGATAAAGTAAATTCCAGTGGACCAACAAAAGCTTGTATCGTTTGCTATATGTGAATCATGACATAATCGGGTGGCAAGCCAATATATTCGCCAGCTAGATGTGAATCGGGACATAATCGGGTGGGAAGACAATATCATCGCCAACTTGGTTTGAATCGTAACATAATCAGGAGGCCAGATGATACGATCAGCAGCCAGGTGTGAATCGTGACATAGTCGGATGACCAGACAATTTGATCGCCAGATAGGCCTCAAGCGCGATATAATTAGGTGCCAGTACAATCTGATTTCCAACTAGGTATGAATCGTCACATAATTGAATGGCCAGGCAAGGTACGAATCATGACAAAATCGGGTAGCCAGATCATTTTATTGACAGCTGGGTGTGAATCACGGCATAATTGGGTGGTCAGACAAGAGATTGCTCTACTAAGTGCAGCAGTTAGAAATTGGTTCCCCAGAAACGCTTGTTGACGGTTAATAGTAAATCGTGATATAATCGGGTAGCCACACAATTTTATTCACAGCTGGGTGTGAATCATGAAATAACTGGGTGGCCAGGCAAGAACTCTCCCAGCTAGAAAAACTGTACTATATAGCATATGCTACCTCAGTGGTGCATAACTTGGACATTTCTCAGATATTTTCATATCATAATTGAATTTGACTTAAATTAATGGATGAGGTGGCCAGGGGCATCCTCATTATTATTAGGGGTGGTGGGACATGTAGTGGTCAGCCATTAAGTTTTACGGATGTAAGCCAAAGCATTTTTAGAGGTGAAAAATCCGGTGAGTAGGCGTAGGGTGATCTTTCTCCGTTTTTCCGATTGGTCAGTTTTGTATGCAATTTCAATAATTAACTTGGGGCAGTTAGGGACAGTTGCATCTAAAATTGCCATAAACCATTCGTTACCTGAAGTGTGATATAGCATTTAACATAATTTACAAAAAACGGTAGAAACCCAATACGAGTTATTCCACTGTACTGTATGCATTAGATCAAATCTTGATTCATAGCAACAGAAGTAATGATTAAAAATATACCCCACCACCAGCACTGGGACCAATTACAATGACTACTGAGTGCATATTGAAGGTAAGTACTATATATTGGTTTGCACGTGACTGCTCTCTCTCTCTCTCTCTCTGTATTATATATATATAACTATCACACGGGTTAGAAAGTTTTATGGACATTCGAACCCAGGTCCGCAAGTAAACAGAACTCTCCGTTCTGAAATAATTCTATATACCTTGCTTTCTGGTGTAGGAATCTGGAAGTTAGATGAGAATTTTTTACCAGGTCAACAGGCGAGTGTGTCTGCTACTCACGAGTGCATATAAAACCGACTTTGTGGCATCATTTTTTTGCTGATATATGCTTAGTCGTGATTGTAAATTACTGGTGCATGCAAGCAAGGCGATGGGTGACGTTTATCTGCTGATCTGGTTTCTAATCTCCATAGAGTATGAATTAAAGAGTCCCTAACCTGTAAGCTAGTATTATTTGAATTAAATATTATTTCTGCCTAATATTATCAAGCATTCTCCTGTAGACTCCAGTGATAGCACTATCCGTTCCGTGTATTTTTGTAATTGTGTGTGTGTGTTTTAGAGAGAGAGAGAGAGATTTATTGAATAAAATGAGCACATACAAACAAGCAGGTGACCACTGCAAACATATTTCCCCCTCTAAGTGCCACATGCCATATATGTATCGATTTACAGGAGGTAATATAAAAACTACTTCGTTTGATTTATCGAATAGTTTCATGAAAGAAAGAGTCACATTTATGTGCAATGTTTGAATATGCTTTCAAAAAGGAAACGCCGTGTAATCTAAGTAAAGGAAAATCAACATATCGCGTAATCAGAGTTGGTATCTTATCGTAAAATAAACTTTAGTTTGCGTGTTCACCGTTTTGTTTTAAAAGATTAAGTTTCTTTAATGTGGCAACATTTTTAATTGATCCGGTCAAAGTAATTTTTTTCTTCCACCTCTAAAACGGTTGATTTATGGAAGCTGAAAATGGAGGAAGTATATTCATCCTCCATATTGCTATATCTGACGACTGAAAGATAATAGACAGACAAAAAGAAAATGCTTCCATGTTTACAACTGCCTTTTCAATATGCAATTTCTTTAATCTCCTTTTCAATCTGCAATTTCTGTAATTAAAAAAATATGAAATTGAAAATAGCTACATCTTCCATCGTTTCTAGCAGATGTAAAAATGTATTTTAGCAAGATTTTTATTTCAATCGTCTAATGAAATATACTGGCAGAAACTGATAACTAATCCGTGCATCAGTAGTATAGGATGTAACTTGAGTATCCATGGGAAATTAATAACGGACATGCATTTTTATGGCACTTTGAGACGATATGAAATCAACCTTATGCTGACTTTTTTATATCATTTACAGTAGGTCGCAATATTTTAATGGCACTTAAGGGACAAGGGAAAATCAACACGAAACCATTATGGTTTATGATCCCTAACATTTTTCCTCATCACGGCAACTAGGAAAAATTAACGTTAGGTTACTGGTAGCAATTTGTATTTCAAACATGTTATGCCCATTTTTCTTCCTAGACCAAGGTAGCTGAGAGGCTATTGCACCACCAAAAGAATTTATCGTTTGTATTGTAGACACCAAAATTAAATTAAATAGTATCGCTCTTTAAAAACGGTCACAGAGTTTACTTTATTATTTGGAATTTTGTATCTCTGTAAATAAGCAGAGTGACTGTTTAACTTTTTTTTAAATGATCTTTTGCGAGATTAACGTTACGGTGTAGGTTTAGTATGTGTGGGTCTCTAACGGAGAATGTAGATTGATAAATACACATACTATTAAACACGCCATTAGAAGACCGTCAGACATTCATCAACAGATCACATCGTATGATGCGAAATAACGGTATTTAAAGTAGGAGAGACACTTCATTACAATTTGTGTGTGTGTGTGTGTGTGTGTGTTCAAGGCTTAACCTTATTTACGAACATGGAAGCGAACTTTTGACTCCCAATCTGGATATTTTATTGTCTTAGGTCAAGTGAAATCAGTATATAAGGATGTGGTAAGTAAACGTAATCATTCATATCTTAAGTTCGGTCGGTTAGATGATTTACTGTTGCGTTCAAATATAATTTGATTGGAATTACAAAGTGCTCATTAACATTTTGGACTAACACAATATTTCAAATCGTGAATTCATTCAGCGACATTGTGGATTATATCATTGTGACAAATTAGGATTATTGGCATCCACAGTGATATGAAGACCTCTCTTGATCAGCAAAAGATTTGGAAGATGACGCTCGCTTAACTAATGCTTATTCAAAACGTTTCATTATTCAGCCAGCCTTCCTCTCGGCGTGTATTTGGCGAAAAATCATTTCAGTCTCATCCAGGTACTTCCCAAACTCAATCTGGCACAACTTTTAGGAATCAAACTTCAGATAAGACTGATCAGAAATACATATCTTTTCCTATATGCAATTATTGTGAAAAGATAAATCAAGTCGTTTCTGATTGCTACTGATTGAAAAAAATTCATGCAGTTTCAAATAATCTTACTTCCAATAGGTCAAGGTCACTGTCTTGTATTGAAATACAAACAAGCCAAATCTATTTCAATGATGGAGAATTATGAACCAGTCATGTCGAAAGGTTCTGTATCACTTATTAGTGATTATGTTAAGCCTATCAAATAGTAATGGGCACAGGAGCTTCTCTGAGCCTTTTTATTATCAGTACTTTGCTTTTGTCCGAGATTTTTTCTAGTGAATGTGTTCTTATTCAATGAGTAGAGTGCATCTTTGTTAATTTTCCTCTCCATTGTGTCAATTTGACATCAGACTTTGTCTCAGAACTCGTGAATGTTGGAGCAAAAACATCAGTACCTATTAAGGAAATGTATTACTATTAAACAAGGGCCTATCTGGAGATACCGTAATGGTTAATCTTCTTGTAACTGGCAAGCATTTGTCCTGTTGAGAATGAAACCCTGATTTATTTCTGTTTGTATTGCTACTAGAGCAACGAGTTCTTAAGAATGACGTTGATCAGGAAATGTTTCCTTCAGCTGACACAACTATTGGTAAGTCTTTTGATGAGGTCACCTTTGCACCTGGTATGATCAATCAATAGATATTCATCACAATAATCTTTTTAATATTCATTTTCACTATTGCAGTCCGGGTCACAAAGGCAATCAAATGCTGGTTCAATGGTCAGACAAATGTCGTGAAGCTTTAGACAAATTAAAGACCATATTTAAGAGTGCACCTGTTCTTTCAGCTCCACGGTTCAGTCAGGTTTCTTAAATTTGTGTTGATGTAGATGTTGGCAGATTATTGATTGATGAAGACAAACGTGGTGTGGAGCATCCTGTATGCTATTTTTCTAAAATTAACTAAACAATCACAAGAGAAATTATTCCGGAATCGAGAAGGAATGTTTGACTTTGATATCGGCTTTGCATCACTTTAAAGTGTATTTGATATAAACTCCTCCGACTGTTGTGTTCAGTGATCACAGTCCACATACTTTAATTAACAAACTGAAGTACAACAAGCAGAGACTGCTGAGGTGGAGTTTGATCTTGCTGGAATACAACTTTGACATTAAGTACATCAAGGAAGCAGAAAATCTGATTGCCGATGCACTATCACGCGTATGGAAGTATTATTTTCATTTATGTATATTTTGTGTTTTGTTTCATTTGTAAGACATCTTTTAATGTAATGTTATATCTCTACTCGATTAATATGTAAACAAAAGCTTTACTGTATAAATCTTTTTTCTTTATAAATGGTATATAAGATATATATATATATATATATATATATATATATATATATATATATATATATATATATATATATATATATATATATATATATACATACACATAGTGTGTGTGTCTGTACGTGCGTGCTTTACCTTTCTCCGTACTTGCGGGTAGGGTAGTTATGACCTACCTGATTTTGGCATTTTTAAAAGATGTTTACTTCAACTGAAGTTCATTGTATAATCTTAATTTCAAAGTTAGAATGTTCTGGAAGAGAACTTGTGACCCTCATCCTGCGCATTTTGTGTCTTAGAAATTGTTATATAAGGGTGCGGTAAATAAAATTAGTTTTCATTTATGTTTTATGATCGGTCTGTGAGATCATTTATTGTTTTATTTTCAGATATAATTTGAGACGCGTCATTTTTTAAAATTATTCATTGGATATGCAAATTTCTCAGTAACGTTTTTAACTCAAACTCTATTTTGGGACTATTGTGAATTCATTTAAAGACATTCTGGAATATATCGTTTTTATACATCAAGACCGTTTTATAGATCGGCACATTCATGAATATTGGTACATCACCATATTAAATATTTGGACTTCATTATGTACACTCTGTGCATTTCAACTTGTGATATAACAGTTAAGATTAGGGCCCCGAGTGGCCGAGTGGTCTAAAGCGCTCTCCGTTACGGATCACTGCCATCTCACCTCTGTCTGCGTGGGTTCGTTTCTCGGATTCGGCCAATGTGGATATGTGAGAAAGCTTGCCAGTAGCTTCTCGTGGGTCGGTGGTTCTTTCCGGGGACTTCCCGGGTTCTTCCTCCACCATAAATACTGACCGTCATGTATAGCCTATCGTGTGCTGAAAAATGGCGTTAAACCCTACAACAGCAACAGTTAAGATTATATGGGATTTAATTCACAATGCTATAAGTTCATCTTTTGTTTTCTTTTTGTAACAGCGAAATAATTTTTTTTTTTTTAAATTTACTAAAATTTTGGGCCTGACCTTTTCTGTTACTTAATTTAAGACGATAGAGTTGTAACAACTTAAATAAAAGCAAAGACAAAGAGACACTTTATGGTATATTATCGTGAAAACGAACCACAATGAAATTTCCAAAACATATAAAAGTCCATGTTTACATCCTTTTCTACTCTTTCATTTTTGAATATAACAATCCAAGCCAGCGTTAACAAAGAAAATACACAATTTCACACACACACACAAATATATATATATATATATATATATATATATATATATATATATATATATATATATATATATATATATATATATATATATATATATATATATATATATATATTTGCGAGCCTAGAACGAGTATGAACTTTATACAACATCACATGAACTTCATCTTGTTCTGTTTAAGACCAGCCTTTACGTTTTTTTTTTTTTCTTTTTTTTTTTATTGGGCTACATTTATCAAACTTAGAAATTAGGCCTGTGTGAAGTGAAATGTTTTTCCAGTTTTTTAAAACGGCGTAACTACACTCTATGTTTAATAAGATCAGTGAAACGTACCCAATGAAGAAGCACACAGGAGTTCTATATTATTTGCCGGGGGATATTTTGACTATGGCAAGTCATTATGTCATACACAAACGTAGGAAGAGATGAGAGATTATGAATACGGTAAATTTTATTAAAAATTACTTCACATGAAAGGTTTATAACTGGCAAAATCATTATTGATTTTGGACTCCAAATTGTAGTCAAACATAATTTTTCCATGAAGCAGAACTATCAAAATACTATCTTTAGTTTTTTCTTTTTTTCTTAGACATTGTAACTGAGACAAATATTTAGTACATCACTATATTAGAGATGGATACATTGGTCAAATAAGACTTGATGCAATCATCGTGAAAAGATCACGCCATTTTCTCGAGAAACTAGAATCAAAACGACGACGAGTTCCTGTGTCGCATGTTAGCATTAATTCACTTGAACGATTCTGATGAACTTAATGACCCATATCCAATACCACCTATCGTCACAGGACAGAGAAAGTCAAGATCAGGCAACAACAACAAAAATTCGTCTGGTAGTAGTAGTAGTAGTTGTTGTTGTTGTTGTTGTTGTTGTAGGGTTTAACGCTATTTTTCAGCACACGATAGGCTATACATGGCGGTCAGTATTAATGGTGGAGGAAGAACCCGGGAAATCCCCGGAAAGAACCACCGACCCTCGAGAAGTCGTCTGGTAGCCTCTGAAGAATACGGTATACACGAGTACGGTGAACTTTAAAGACTTCAAGTTTCAAGTTCTGGCAAAGAAAGCAGCTGTCTCCATTACGGACTTACTTTACTCATTTTCTTAGATGAATTGCAACGATAGAGCCAAGCTAAGGACCGAGATCGTTTGAGACTTTTTTCATGTCTCACGACGGTTTGAAACCTTCTTTGTGAATCAAGTTTAGTACAAATGCAAAATTATTTTTCTTTGAAAGTCTTGGACAAAAATTCAGCTTGTTCAACAAGTCAACGGTGAGTTTCAAATTATTGACAGAAAAACTACTACTTAGATGCTATAAGTTTCACCTCCATGAAGTAACGGTCAACTAAAAGTTATACCGGTGGATCAGTTTCTCGGTGCCAAATAAAGTGTCGTCCGGATTAACAGTCATTAAGATCATACGTGTTTTGCCCGTCTCATCACAGTGGCTTCAACTTTTGCAAAGAAGAATTAAACAGGACAACGGAAATATTAATGACAAGCATTAGACAATCTGACAGAGCTAAAGAGCGGCGAGAAATAGAAAATTTATTTTGGGCTAAACGGTAATTTTTAAAGATACAGTGTGTGAAGTTACATCATTGCAAAACCTTTAAGACGTGCTGGCGCCTCGTTATACACTGAAAGCCATTTGTAGAGATCTCATTTCCCGAGATCATTTCGATTATATTATTACCACCACACAGTTACTTGAATACAGTTACTACAGTTACCAATAGGGAAAAACGAATTCATAGTTGCACGAGATATCGTCACTGTTTCGCTTTATGCCTAGAACATTGCGAATGGCATAAGTGGCTAAAAAAACAAAAACATTATTCCACGCATTGTGTACAGAGAAGACAACCGACGTGGTGTGCTCGTGCATTTGCCAGAAGTTCACGAATCGATTCAGACGATATACGAACAGACCAACTAGAAGAGTTATACGCTTGGTATTAACTACTGTCTTCTGGCCCTTTTATTTTTCAAAAAGCAATGTTAAAATACTGTCGATTTTACGACGTTGTTGTCAATGTTCGACAATTACTTAGGGGCCACAGAAAGTTTTCCGTTATTTTCTATGAAGTGAAAATATCGGACCGAGAGCTAGTTTCACCAACTAGCAATTCTGCAAGACTTTTATAAACAATCGTCTTCCTTTGTTCTATTCCACATGTTCCAAAGTGAGGCTTTCTACGGATATGTACAGTTCATTGAATACATCTTTTTCTTCTGGAGTCAGACACCAAGAAGGCTAGCCGCAAACTTCTTTCTTAAATTTCTGAAATTCGATGAGCAACTTAAAAAAACCTCTTCGATGTAATCGTCATTTTTTGGTACTACTTAGTCAAGGATGCAGACATTTTGTCAAAACCAAGTTGTCCACGAACAAGAAAATGAAAAAGTTCACTTGACCGTATAAATGACCTACTTGTCCGTATTTTTATAGTTAAAAGGAAAAGTGGAAGACAGGAATGTTCAAACGTTTATTTTTGTGAAGTGATAACATTTAAATGCATTCAGTTTGAATCTGTGACGTGTACAATATACTGGACATTTTAACTAGTGTTATTATTTTGACTTTCATGGTCAGGATCTGCAAACCTAACAAGAATGCATTCTGGGTCCATAAATGCTGAATCAGTATTTGCATCTGAAAGAATTAATGTGAAGACCGCTCAGGTGGCCTCGTGGTTAGAGTGTCCGCCTTGGATGCGGGATGTCGCCGATTCGAACCCCGGCCGAGTCATACTTATAAAAATGGTACTAAGAGCTGCCTTGCTAGGCACTCAGCATTAAAAGGTTAGTATTAGGACTGGTCGGCCTGGTGTCAGGATAATGTGACTGGGGGGATATCATGTTACAAGTCTTCGGCATGATGCCCCAGTGGTCGATATCACTATAAACTGCACTGCAGACATGGTAGTGATATGACTGAATTTGTTTTAAAGTTACGTTAAAAATCGAAATAACACACACACACACACACACACTGAATGTGACTTTAGTTCTGGATATTTTATCCTTGACATTTTTCAGTAGGACGTCAGATATGCTGTTGATGAAATATATGCATGCAGTTCTGTTATGATCAATTCCAATTTCAATTCCATTTATTACTTGAGCCTGACAACAAAATTCAAAGTCTGAGAACGATTTTCCTGTTTTGCTGTGTTAAACAGCTTCTTGTAACGTTCTGTGTAGCTTACACTGTATTTATTGATCACGCTGCATAAACAACTTCCTTTTTCCCCAGGTCTTTTCATTATCAAATTTTAACTGGTATGTACTGTGTTTCGCTTTTTTGGTGTATTAACAATGCGTCTGTCCTAGTGATAACCTGTCCTACAAACAATATACTGGTTTTGTCTGCAGCTGGGGGTATCTGTTGCGAGATTACAAGATGCAATTGTTCTGTCTTTGTGGGCCTCGAACCAAAGAAAATAAAGCAGCCAAGAATCTTTGAACGACCATTTTCATTATTTTTCTTTTTTAGTGTAGTCCCCGTCATTGTCAAGTTTAGTTTTAGCCTGTCTTGCTGACTTTTCGTTCAGCTTTTCGCCATTCGGCTCAAGCTCTATATGAAAACGATCCAACCAAATGCATTCCTGGGAAAATTCATTGTAGTCGAGCATAATGGTTTCAAGGAGTTCAGTGAGTGGTTCAAAACAACAGATCCATCGGAGAGACGTATCCTCCAACCAATGAAATTCGTTCTGATGCAACCATCAAAATATTTGCCACTGATTAAGTGTAAACGAGCAAGTGATGCTAATTAAATTATACGATAACCCTCAGTTTGTGTCACTCGTTGTAGAGTATCTGTTCGGCACAATCCAACCAGCATGGCGTCCCAGACAAGCAGTGATCGGTCAGAATTACGCCCACATGACTATTTTCTAATGTGTATAGGAGCAAATTTCGAAGATCGACAGATAGGTGTCAACAGCAAATCAAATCTCCACCAAATTACTGTCTTGGGAAAATTTCTAAATCACATGAAGAAGCTAACAGATAGTTATAAAAATAAGAGAGGTCAAACAAATTTTATTTCTTTATTATCAAAATAGACGGAAATTACACCTGTAGTACAATAATTGGAATCAATTCAGTTCAATCAAATTATATTCACTGCCATTGATTCAGGCCTAATGCAAAAGTAATATTGTGCCATAATAAATATAAACAGCTATCTCCCACCACGCGAAGAATTTAAGGCTATCTTACAAAATACTTGCCCTGTAGGCTATCTATTTCTTGTTGTATAATAATATTAGGGCTGTAAAAGCCAACATATAACAGTAATGGTGTGTCACATACGTATTATACTCCATGCCAGATCGGGGTTCAGGAATCTCATTCCATTCCCGCTAAATAAATAGCCGTGCACACACACATATCAACGTAGTCAATTGTCAAATGAAATTTGACCATCGTTTTTTTTCTTTAGCATGTTTATTGGGTATTATGAACACTTTGAGAAAACAGACACATAAACATTTGCTTTTTTGCCTTTCCGAGGAAAGTCAGGGCCCTTTTGTAATTTTGGACCCCACCCCACTCCCCCAACACTAGACGACGGTAGTACTAATACTAACAAATCAAGCTGAGGCTACGACATCGTAGCTAGGTTTGGTCGTGTCTTCATTTTATTAAGCATTTTATCACAATTATATTAAAAATAAAAAAGTCCTTAATTGAAGCATTTCTTTTAACCTTTTAATTCGGGGCCCCGAGTGGCCGAGTGGTCTAAAGCACTCGCCGTTACGGATCACTGTCATCTCACCTCTGTCTGCGTGAGTTCGAGTCTCAGCCTCGGCTGACGTTGGTACGTGAGAAAGCCTGCCAGTAGCTTCTCGTGGGTCGGTGTTTTTTCCCGGGGTTTTCCAGGGTTCTTCCTCCACCAGTTATACTGGCCGCCATGTATAGCCTATCTTGTGCTGAAAAATGGCGTTAAACCCTACAACAACAACAACTTATTAATTCCCTTAAGTTAGCACATATCCTCTCCTCGAACACACCCAGTCGTTACAGTAAGTATGACAGGGGACCGGTATTCCTTCTTTCCATGTATCATATCTTCGCAATCCGAGTAGATGAAACATCATGGAAGCAGACCAAAAGTACTTCTGGCACGTGACTTATATTTTCGATAGCCACATGACAAAGTAATGGCGAAAATCGATGCCGAAATAGCTTTAATTGTTAGGTATAGTTTTCCTGTTGCAGTTGGAATCGGCTTGATCTATTTTTTCAGACGCTACATACATTCATTTATAAAATCACGAAAGTCAAGACTATTCGCATGGACTTTGAATCGTTTCATGACAAAAATAAATAAAATCCTTCGTAAGGAAAAAGAGACTGTTTTCCGGCACCTAGATTCTCATCGTGAACAGCTGGGCCATCCTTTAACCGTGCTAGAAATTGGCGCAGGCCCTGCCACAAACTTTGACTATTACCCCAGAGGAACAGAAATCGTGTGCTTGGATCCCAACCCGTATTTTAAATATTACGTTGAACAGAACGCACACAAACACAAGAATATACGCCTGTCTCGAGTTGTGCAGGGATTCGCTGAAAAGATGGGTGACATGAAAGATTCCAGTTTTGATGCTGTTGTCTGCACTCTGGTTATGTGTTCTGTAAGAGATCCAAGACAAGCACTTGATGAAGTAAAAAGAGTCCTAAAACCTGTAATTATTTATTATGTTTTTCTTGTTGTTAGTTGTTTCTTTGTTGAAACGGGCGTTTTAATAGATTTCTACACCCCGCTAAGAGGCACCGAGAAGGCATTAACATTAGTGATTATTTTATTATTATCCCTACCATCGTTTAAAGTTGCATGATTTACAAACTCAGTTTGTGTTTCAGTAATTTGTTTTTTTTGTTGTTTTTTTTTTCAGTCATGTGGATACAATGAAATCATATATATTTGATGTGTATTTCAATGCATATGTAAATACGAAACCGAAGCAGTTTTCTTATTAATACAATATTAATGTACTTATTAAATTTTATCATATGGCAGCAATAAAAGAATGACAGTTTCAAAAGTTGAAACGAATTACAAGTAATCCTATAGAAGGTTGTGTTTCTAATGCACTTTTTTATTTTCATGTGTAAAAAATCATCATTATTATTATTTTAAAAAGTTCATATAATTTTTAATAATTGTAATTGCAATAATTATGATATTTTAGATGTTATTAAGTGTTTATGATAAATATCTGGATCATGAAGTGCATATCATATGGTATAATTTTTACTGGTACAATCACACAATACGACATAAATTGTAGTATATGATATACTGGCATAAAGAAATTGCCTTTCGAACCCTTGTAACACAGAGATTGGTATTTAAACCTCTTTTAGACCTCTGACTTGTAGCTGATTTGCATATGACCTTTATGACCTTTATTACAGATATAAAAGATGCTAAGTGATGTTCAAATGGGTTAATACCTTTTATTGATGAACACATTTTTTCAGAGGTTTCAATTTCATCATAATTTTTCATTCTGACTAGCATGCAAGGTAAAATAAGTTATATCAGTACATTTTCATTTTTTTAACATGCATAAAGTTACTTGTTTAGTCTTGTAAATAAACAATTAATTATGTAGTATTTTGCATACATCAGGCATTGTAGGTTAATATCACTCAGTTATGGTTTCCGTATTTGAATTTTTAAAACAGGACACCATAGAGTGGGTGTATCTGTATCTATATAACCATCTGTTTAGAGGAAATAGTGATAATGTGATCTTCAGCATGACTACCAAGGCAACATTTTCATTTTTTAAGAAATTGTGTTTCATAAGAAGTCTTTTAGTAAAAATTCTATTTCACTATGACTATCAATTTTGAATAAGCAACAATAACAAGATATAAAAAGGTGGTCACCATGCCCATAAAATCTGAGATCTGATCAGTACCATTTTAAAAACCAACTAGACATTATATTAAATCTTGTTGGATGTGCAAAGGGAAACAGTTTAATTCAGGACCAACTAGAAATCACAAGATACCCTTGAGTGAGAACCTCATATTAAAAAGAGCATCCATTTAGGAGTAGTGTCAACAATGATGTTTTATATGGCTACCATGGTGGACATATCGGATAGCAGATTGGCACCATTTTCATTTAAGATCAGCTATACATCAGAAGTCTTTTAGTGCAACTCCATGTCGCTATGCAATTTCTTTTGGTATTGTGTTTATAAGTTTAATACAAGTAAAATTGTTGTAGGTGTTGATTTGATTTGAGATTAAAACCGATGTGATCTTCATATTATTTGTTGACTTAAGATTTTATTTTTTATTCCAGGGAGGCATTTTCATTTTTGTTGAACATGTTGCTGCAGGAGAGGGTTCTTTTGTTAATAAGATTCAGCAAATGATGAACCCAGTTTGGAAAACTCTATCTGATGGATGCAACTTGACAAGGAATACAGCCAAGTATATACAAAACACGGGTTTTTCAGATGTTAACATTCAAAATTTCCAGCTGAAGTGGGGATATAGGTTTTTAACTTCATTTATTCGTCCATCAATATATGGTTATGCCATCAAGGGAACCAGAACATGATGGGACAGAAGAACTTTGTTTTGTGAGACAATTGATGATTTGTACTCCCTTACTAAACACATTTACGAAAAATATACAAGTAAAGGGTGAAATTATAATAACTATTGGAATGACCACGATACAAAAATAGAATATTAAGTAGTTTGTCTAGTGGAGTTTTAATATGTAAGGAATCATTTTAGATGTAAGGACATAAAATCTTTTTTTCTTCTTGTGTAAACATTATTGGGGAACTTTTTAAAATAGCATTATTTCTTGTGAAAAAAAATGTTGCAAATGATTGTTTAAAAAAAAATGTTTGCACACAATTGTGTAAAACTTGGGTTTTCACAACTATTTTTATAACTTCACTGTACTGAAAATGTTTTATCCATTGCAGATACTCTAACTCCAAGATAGTAAGCTTATACAGTTCAGCTTAATATTTGTAATAATGTGTGTAATAAAACTTTAACAAACAGTACCTGTGAAGAAAATGGTTTCTTTGTCAGCTGGTGGATCAAGTTCAAGGTGTGACCCTAGAAGCAATTGTTCAAGCATCACATTAAAAAAATGAAAATTTAGATATTGGCATGACAGGATTTCATGGCTCTCTAAGAATAAAGAGTAGTGATGGAGAATGTAAAACTGTACACCAGGATAAAGAAAGAAAACGAGAGGAATCCAAATGGGACCAATGCCACTTAGCACACAATATAACGTGCATAAGCTAGATGTTTTCCAATCTGTTGATTGCTATGTGATGCTATGACACTGTAAACATGCCAATTATACTTGCTTCTTATATGAGTCTAACTGCAAACTGCATAGACCCAGATCTGCTGTCGTATAATGCACTGGCAGATCTGGTTCTGTGCAGTTTGTTAGGATTAATAAGTAGAACAGACAACATGGACTTGATCTGCAGGTGTATTATACCCATGCCACTCACACCTATAAGTAATGTGAGAGTAACACAAAGCCCCACACTGAAACAAAATATGAAAAAGAGCAAGAACTGTATTGTAAGAAACAATTATGCCCCCCCCCCCCATGATATGTTGATATTACAAGGGGCATAACCCTGGCAGACCCAACCGGGAATAGGGAAAGTGTATAATGTTATTTTAAATAAGGTGTAAATTGGGTACCAAAATACTTTATTATATTTTTGGACCCAATAGCTCCATCAGAGGCCATAATTCTAGTGCCAGAGTAGTACAGTGTGATAGCTGTGATATCATATTATACATTGTTATGTACATTTCTTCTGTATTTGTTAGTTTTTCTTCATGATTATATGCTATATATAATTGTATTTTGTACTGGTCCTTGACCAAAATCAAGTTCACTGTGTTTTGACTTGAGACACTGATAATGTTTTTATTTTGTAAACAAATCATACATTGTTAATATTTCCAAGGAGAGTGGTTTAAATATTCATATCTATTTCAACAGAAGTATACATAATTATTAGGGTCTAGGTCATGGTTATTGGAATTCCCCCATACAAATAAAAAGCCTACCTAGTGTATATCATATTTTATATTACAATTTTAGTAACATATTGTTCTAGAAATAAACTTTTATCCTACCTCCTAGCTCTTCTTTTGTGTCTTAGTTTTTATATAATTTTGTTTATCTAACATGTGAAGCAGAATCATTTGTATTGCTGTTTTCAGTATTTGATTTGGGTGAAATTATTTATTCAAATTAATTATTCACTGGAAATAAAAAGTACTCATAAATAATATCCTTGGACAGAGACCGTAACTGGGAATTATAGTGAATTCAGACCATGACATCTTGGATTATACTATTGTGATTCATCAAAAGATTTGTCACATCACCACATCAGAGGCCACTCACTACAAGCACATCAACACCTTCAGTCCTGGATCTTATTTTACACACCACTGAAATTTAATTATAAATTTATTCATTATGACAGGTGGTAAAACTTTTGTACTATTTTTGGATTTAATTCGTATTACTGTAAGTTCTTTTTAACATTTCATTTTGCATTCTGGGGGAAAAAATTGCTGAATTTTACCCCAAAAGATTTTTAAGTTATTTTCTAATACTTAGTTTATGACCATAGAGTCACAATAGAAAGTACACTGTATATTGAATTTATTAGTATATTACAACCAGTAAGTAGTACAAGGTGATTGCTGGATATCATAAGTGTATAATGAAGTTATTAGTAGATTACAACCAGTCACTAGTTTAAGGTGATAGCTGGATATCATTTTATAAATGTATATTGAATTTATTAGTATATTACAACCAGTAAGTAGTACAAGGTGATAGCTGGATATCATATTGTAAGTGTTTAATCAAGTTGTTAGATTACAACCAGTCAGTAGTACAAGATGATAGCTGGTTATCATTTTATACATATATATTGAATTTATTAGTAGATTACAACCAGTCAGTACAAGGTGATAGCTGAATATCATATTATAAATGTAAATGGAATTTGTAACTAGATTACAACCAGTGAGTTAGAGAAGTACTGTCACAGAGTTTAAGGCAATTATTCCAGACAATTTCTTGTTTGTTTTGGTTATAGCCAAATCCAACAAATGCCCTTCCAGCAGCATGGGACTACAATCAAACTCAACAAACACCCTTTCAAAAGCATATAACTCCAGGCCAATCCAACAACATCCTAACTGCATGTCATAAAAATTTTCTATTTTGTGCACAAATTAAAACCATAATTTCACAATGTTATGACTCGCCTGCTCTATAGAGCAAAATTGAAGAAAAAATCTAGCAGAGATACTACAGTTAAAAATAGGTCATCACCGCCACTGTGACCTATAATTTTCAATGGAATCAACCTACATAATATAAATGAACACGCTTGTCAAGTTTTATTACTAAAAACAAGTCTGGGATATACATGCAAACTTCATCACTGTGCAAATTGTGAGTGTGAAATGTATATCAGTATGATGTACTTTTGAAAATAATGAATTAAAATGAATGCACTCATCAAGTTTCATAACAGTACACAACAAATTGGCAGAGAAATGAACACTTGTCATCGATGCCAACAATAAAAACAACAATGTCATTGAAAAGTGATGCCTATTTCATCTTTGCTTTACAGCCAAAAGCAAAATATCTTACTTTTTCAAGCCTCTTCAAAGTACTTCATGATATTACGATCTTATTAACCATCCTTCTACACAGTACATCACGAGACCAAAACATATCTCTCTATACCTCTATTTTGTACTTGATGAGATCAAATTACAATCATATTTTCCACACAGCTACATACTATACTTTACGAGACCAAAATATGATTTTGTTCTCCATGCCTCTAAAAAGTAATATACAAGACCAAAATATAATCTTATTTTCCACACTGCTACACAGTACTGTATGAGACCAAAATATGATCTTATTCTCTATGCCTCTACAAAGTAATTAATGAGACAAAAATACCTTATTCTCCTCACTGCTGCACAGAACTTAATGAGACCAAAATATGATCTTAATCTCCATGCCTCTACAAAATTCATAATGAGACCAAAGTATATTTTTATTCTCCACACCAGTATATAGTACTTGATGAAATGAGACCAAAATATGACCTTATTCTCCACACCTCTACATAGTTCATGGTGAGACCAATATATGATCTTAATCTCTAAACTGCTACTAGTACTTCATGAGATGAGACCAAAATATGATCTTATTCTCCACACTGCTACTAGTACTTCATGAAATGAGGCCAAAATATGATCTTATTCTCCACACTGCTACTAGTCCTTAATGAAATGAGACCTAAATATCTTATTCTCCATACTGCTACACAGTACTCAATGAAATGAAACCAAAATATCTTATTCTCCATACTGCTACACAGTACTCAATGAAATGAAACCAAAATATCTTATTCTCCATACTGCTACAAAGTACTCCATGAAATGATTTCAAAATATAATCTTATAGTCTTATTCTCTACACCTCTACATAGTATTTCATCGTGACACTAAAATATGATCTTACTCTACACACTGCAACATAGTACTTAATGAGATGAGAGCAAAATATGATCTTATTCTCTACAATGCTACTAGTTTTTCATGAGATTATTCCAAAATATTATCTTATTCTCCACAATGCTACATAGTATGTCATGAGATGAAACCAAAAATGTTCCTTTTCTCCTCATCTCTTATTCATTCCATCATAGGCACCAAGATGAGATTTAGATGAATTCAGTTTAACTGCCAAAAAGTACAACTTTCTGCTGCTACCAAAACAACAATACCTGGTAATAATAATAAAAATAACAATAACAATCAGAAATCAAAAAGAACTTTATTCTCTTTGTGTGAAGATGTACTGCAAACACTCTGCCGATCATCATTCATAAATAATACACAATATCAGTATATAAAAAACAAAATGCAAAAAGTGCACTGTTGGTGTATGCTCTCATTTAGAAAACATGGCTATAAAGTGCAAGGAGTGTATTCTCTCACTTTGAAAACATAGCTGTAAAGTGCACTATGAGTGTATACTCTCACTTTGAAAACATAGCTGTAAAGTGCACGGAGTGTATTCTCTCACTTTGAAAACATAGCTGTAAAGTGCACTATGAGTGTATACTCTCACTTTGAAAATATGGCTATAAAGTGCAGTGAGTGTATACTCTCACTTAGAAAGTATGACTAAAAAGTACGCTGCAAGTATATACCGTCACTTGGCAAAAAAACCCCAAAAATTAAGATTCTAAAAACAATAAAGACAAGTTTAAACAGTATCACAGCATAAGATTATTTATGATCATAAATAAATGACAATAAATTTGTATCACAGTTTAGAACTTTATCTCATCTGACAAGTCCAATCATAGGAATGGTCACGCAAACCAATGAATATGAACTTGGCGTTTTAAATGGAACAGCAAACCAATGAATATAAACTTGGATTTTGGAATGACACTGAATATACTGACAAGAATGGACTGGAATCTTTTCAGCATAACTAGTGAAGATATATGTGTTATGTACATACAGGTAAGTATTAGCATTAACATCGGCACAATAATGATGAGCAAGATACATGTAATATTATTATAATTTTTTCCATTTATAATGTAGGCTTCCTTAAGGACATTTGTCAAAGCAGTATGCAAAGTCTGAAATAATAATGATTTTATGTGTGAACCTTTGCCCAACAAGCAATATGCTACATAAGCAGTAAATGCATCGATTCTAGACATATTTAATGATAGACTGACATCTAATACAAATATGGAAAAGAAAAGAGATAGTTCACCAATCCTGGATAGATTTAATCATATAGAGTGACATCTTTACTTAGGAAAAAAACAGCTGGTTCACTAATTCTGGATAGGTGCAGTGAGATATACTGATATCTCTACCTTATCAAAAAGAGGGATATCTTCACCTGGTACAATGAAATCTAAGACCAAAATCCATCTAGACAAATCAAGTTTTTGGTTTTGAGGATAAGTAAATTCACTGTTTACACCTAAAAGTGAGATAAATCGGGCTAAAATTTGAGACTGAGCTTCTCGCAACAGCCAATCAAAATAGATATTTAAACAGTCATGTTACTGACAAATGGTTGTTACAAAATCTTGAGCTCAAATCTGATCTCCAAGGTTTTATTATCTCCAGACTTGGTTTCCTCTCACATTATACAAGGAAATGTTTATGTTTTGACAAAAACATCAGCAGTCAATATTTTAAAACAGACACATGTGATAATTAGGATTTCATTGCTTTTGTGTATTCATGTTGAGTTTTGTTTTACTCTGCATGGCTTTAAGTTTTTGTAAGACCACAGACTGACCACATGCTCTAAATAATTTTAAATATGATGTTTTTGCTTTTAAACAAACTTTCTGGGACCAACAATTTCTAATGGTTTTCAGAGCAAGGGGTTTCAATATACTGAAAAAGTTTACAAAAAATGAAGGATTTAGTTTCAAGGTAATTTAGCTGCTGGAGGTTTCAGTCTTAAACAGTTTCATCATACAGTATATGCCAGATAAAACTGAGAAAAAGGAGATCATATGGGAGCTTCAGATGGTTACATGGGCAATGTGTTCCGATTTACAGTGTTTTGTGTTCAAACTTGAAAACTTGTTAAAGAAGGAATACCTGTTTCTCTTGACCTTATTGCTTGTCCTTTTCCCCCTTTGTATGATAAACCTTTTACAAACAAAAGTTTAAAGTCAAAGATTGGCAACATTGCTTAGAAAATAGTCTGAATTCACAAGTTTTCCTAGGGTACCAATTTGTGCTGAGTTTGTGCTTGTAACAAAGGACAGATGTAATGATACAATGAACAAATATCTATCTTTGAAATAATAGAACCTCCCCTTATCCAAAATATAAGAATAGAAAGACAAAAATGTCATTTTTTGTGCAAAACCAAGAAAACTACAACCCATGAAAATAAATGGATTCACAGTAGCTTATAAAGGCATATCTAAGCACAATGCCCTTAAATCGGAAATGACAAAGTGATTTACAAGCAAAATTTCCATACTCAGAACTGTATTGAACATGAGGGAAGAAAATCTGTAACTTTTTTCTATATTGGAAATTCATGAATATCTATTTCATACAGGCAGAATATTCAGGGATTTTTCTATATAAATGTTGCAAGTTCTTTTGTGTGTGTGTGTGATTAGGATTTTTAATGTAGCTTTAAAAGATTTTCAGTCATATCGCTATGATGTTTGCAGTGTAGCAGTTTAAAGTGATGTCTAGCACTCAAGCATCATGCCGCAGACATCTAACATGATATCCCACCTAGTCACTTTATCCTGACACCAGACTAACCAGTCCAAACACTAATCTCTTAATGCTGAGCGCCTAGTGAGGCAGCTGTTTTTGAAAAAAAAGGGATCTTGTTTGGTAGTGTATCAACAGTTAGTCTAGTTTCCTGCTACTTTACTCCTGACTTGGCACTATACTGTTAAATACCACTCTGGGAACCAGACTAATCAACAAAACAAAAAGCAGTGATGTAATACAGACATTTTAGTGTACACGTGTTGGCTGTTGAAACCAGTTGGAACGATCTTTTATATGTTGGACATTTTGAAAATAAATGCTATTTATACAGAATAATGAATGACTTCATTAGAAAAAGTGTGTTATTAACAATTATTATCGACATGATTGTAAAATGAGGATTCAGTCATTAAACAGCCCAGTTCACCACACCCCCACACCCGCAATTTTCTTGATGTCTAAGTTGATTTTTTCAATTTTTGGAGGTCCCTTGGTAAAAACTTGTGCCCTCATTTATAGTGCAGTCTATGTTTGAGGACCCCGTTGTGCACGAGTTATTGAGAGAGAGGTGTATAATCGTATGCACAGTTTCTTCCTCATACTCAATCAAAGCCCAACAGATAAAAAATATGGTTTCAGGTAACAAGCCCAATCAATCAAATGCAAAATCACCTGATTAATATGCTTAGATCTCTAACACTACTGAAACATACCAAGCTCCTGATCTTTAACGTATATATATTTGACCAAAATCAGAACACAAACATGTCATCCTGAGTGGTAACAAGCTCAGTCAATTAGATTGCATCAAAAATACACATTGAGTTTGCTCATTATCAAACTCGTCCAAGATCCTGATGATATAACCAACATTTCAAGTTCAATAAAAGTCAGATCAGAAATATGGCTTTGAGAGTAGTAACAAGCTCAGCCAATCAAATGCAAGAGTATCTCATTAATATGTATGGATCATGTTCATTATCAAACCCATCCAAGATCATGATGATCTAAGTTAATATTTCAATTCTGATCAAAATCTGTTGAAAAATGTGGTTTACAGAAGTGTAACAAGCTAAGCCAATCTGATGCAATATCAGCAAATTAATAGACATTGGATTTCATTCATTTATGCAAACATCCAAAATCTTAATTATATAAACATATATCTTAGATCTGAAATTGTATATATTTGTCAGTAATTAGTATTGGATCATTAACTTGTCCATCTGCAGATGAGTGTTTATGACTGCTGTTGGTAAGAGGCCATGTTGGCTACTCATTATCTGATTACTTACATGACCTTATTGTGAACCATAAAAAAGAAATAAGACCTTTCTTTGAATTGAAAAAAGTCTGTCTCACTCTGATGAACAAGCACTGATTCTTCTCATCTGGACATTTTGCCACTTCAGGTATGCCCAATATGCTTCTGGGTGGAAAGTGCAACTTTTGCTGGTGGGACTCCTATTTATATCAAAGTAGGAATCCTGAACTCCTAGTTTTAAAATCCTAGAGAGACGTATATAGGTGGGCAGATAACTCTTAGATAAAAGTTTTATCCTGGAATGGCTGGATTTGTGAGACAGTAGTAGTTTTCCTAAGGTATTATGTTTGGATAAAACATCTGAAGAAATCTAAACATGGCATCTACATATGGATAGAAATACTCTTAAAAAATTGGATTTTTTTATATTGAGTGGCTTTTGTGCAATCTTGCTAACAAGTTTCTCTGGACAGACAATCTCGTAGACAGCCAATAATAAATAATAATAGCAATAAAAAATAATCTACAACATTACAGGAACTGAGAGTAGTTGACTTATGAGTCTTTGAGGTAGTGGGAGAGCCTGCAGCTTAATGGCAGGCACCAAACTCAATAATGCAAATCTGCAAAGATTTTGCAGGTTGATTTCCATTGGAAGCTGCCATATCCGGACAAATCCATCACATGTGCTGACAGCCATTTCCTGCCCTGTTGATGAAAAGCTTAATCGCAGCACTCCAGGATAACCAGGAGGAGAAGCTTTAATGGATGAGCACATGTCTTTCATTTCTATTTGAAATAAGGTATTGCCCTCATGGGCATCAAATATTAATATTTTATAACTACGTAATGCTATGGCCACCGAGTGTCCTAAAGGTGTGAATTGTACACAGTCAATTGGATCCACACCAAAGCTTTGAGATTCATAAAGTACTTCCTCACTTGAAATATTAACTAAAAAGACCTTATGGTCATCTGAACCAAATGCCAATACTTCATGGCAGGATCTCGGGTTACAATCAAAAGCTCCCACCTGGCTCAATGCATTGCCAGGGAGAATATCATCAAATACTGAGCACACTAACTCCAGTCCTGGACAAGAAATGACCAGAATGTGTCCCATGGATGAACTAACCAGGATATACTTGCTGTCTGGGGTCCATTTACATTCTACCATTTCATTAAATGCAATTGTCCCTTTGAAATCTTTGCACATTTTTCTTAGGCTGACAACATGTTCCAGACTGGAAAATCCAAGATCAGTATTTGAGATATGTAATTCAAAGCTCATTGAAGATCGACACACAACAGCCATGTACCGTCCATCTGGAGAGAAAGCACAGAATCTGAAGTTGGCATTATTCAAGTCCTTCGCCCTTTTGTAGACATTCACATATTCAATCTAAAATGTAAAAAAAAGAAAAAGAATGATGCACATTTGTATTCAAAATAAAAAATGTAAAGATATAAAGATAACCAGAGGTATGTATGCAACTGAATGCAAATTCTCCTCTGTTATTACTTACAGTGTACATGTATCTAATTGTGTGCTTGACTTGTAGACTCATGCTGGTAATAAAAAAAGAGATAATAATACATGTTTTAGTAATTACAGTATTCTCCACAATAAAATTCTTAAAATAATGTAAGCCAAAAGGTAAATGTTAGAAAACAATCTGATTATCTCTTGTATTATCATATAAGAGATTTCATTTACATGATATTGTTAATATAAAATTCTAAAGTTGGGTTGGAAATGACCTTATTTGGCACGAGTGATAATGAACATGAGCATGCAAATAACAAACAATTCTTACATATCTGTACACTTATAATATTCTAAATCATTTTTTAATAGTATTTACATGTGGGTTTTGGCACAAAAAATTAATAACTTCCTGTTATATATTTATGGGTGAAAAATCTGGTCAGGTATTTGAGAGAATGATAAGGGCTGTAAAGTTAACAATTTTTGTGTCACTGTATTCAGCAGTTTTTTTAAAAAAGCATGATTACATATCAAGCAAACTCAACATTTGTATGGAGATCCTTGCTTTCAATGATACAATCTAACAATGGTGTGCACTTGTATATCTATATTATCCTTCAAAATACATGCCATTTTATCGAGTACAAGAGTGTAGAGGGGAAGTTCTGGATGATGTGAGCTGATGTCTTTTAAACTGTTTCACATTTCATACCCTACAATTGTGTACATAGTTACCGATTGGAGATCTCAAATGTTTCCAAACTATGAACTTGGGTCAGGAATTATCTTTATGTGTGAAATTTTGTCACACATATGAATTCCTCTTTTGTGCTCTGCAACTATATCCGTTTATGGGATAGTGATTTCTACAGAATGCAGATATGTCAGCCTCTCAGTGGCTGGGTCAAATATATCTTTGAATTTGCAATTTCTAGATAAAACAAACGCTGTAAAACAATACATTTACTGAAAGAGCAGGTAAAAAAATGTCTTTCTCCATCCCTGTGAAAGGAGACTCTGCCATCTATCCAAGTATATTTTTTCAGGTTTTCAGTGGTTAGAGCATAAGCCTTGGATGCGGAAGGTTGTGGGTTCGACCCCCCCCCCCCCAGAGTTATACCAAAGACTTATAAAAATGGTACTAAGAGCTGCCTCACTTGGCGTTCAGCATTAAGAGGTTAGTGTTAGGACTGGTAGGCCTGGCGTCAGGATAATGTGACTGGGTGGGACATCATGCTACATGTCTGTGGCATGATTCCCCAGTTCTATATCACTATAAACTGCCACATTGCAGACATCATAGCGATATGACTGGAACACTGTTAAAGCTACGTTAAAAATCCAAATCACAAAATCACACTCAGGTTGAAATCATTACATACATGAAACAATAACTCAGATTGCATATTTCAGTTCTTTATATTACACAAAGATCTCATGTGTGAGTATCCTGTTAAGGCATATCTTTCTTTTATTATTATTATTTCCTAAGATTAAGGAATGACCACAGAAACAATTACTGTATTTTTTTCATACACGACAAATTAATTATTAATTTCAGTGTACGAAAAATTATATTTAAAATAAATAATCATCATTTTGTGGTTCTGACCATGTAAGAAATATAAAGGGATCGTACTGAACAAATTCTACGGAACACATGCTACTCGACAACCTAACGGTACAAACATACAAAGTAAACATATATTTTTTGTCTCAAGCTGTTCTCAACTCAAGAATCTAATTACAATAAAAATAAAAGTACTCAAAAAGATTTTTGTTGTTATTACTAAACAAGAGAGAGAGAGGATTATGTCTCAGTGTGAAAGCTCAGCTGCATTTAGAGCACATGCAGATGTTATGTTGTGTAATGTTGACAAAATGATAGTCCTACGTATAAGACATATCACAGGTTATGTTTTAGTGCACACAAAAGTCAAAACATAAATATCAGAGTTGAGGTCGTACATGTAGGACTAGCAAAATGATTAAGATGGTTTGAACATATATTAGTTAAGGGTATTATTTGTTGGTGAATTGTACGCAAGGATATGAGTCCACATTGTCAAGAAATAAAGTGCAACTTGTATTTTTACAGCAGCAATAATCTCATTATCAAATAGCAATAAAAAAAATAAAGAACCTGAAATCATGTTTTAGTTAATGCATGTGAGTGTGTGTGCACATGTGTGTGTGCATGTGAGAGCGAGAAAGATGAAAAAAATTGTCCATGTACAAAACTGTATTTATTCAGGGCAGTTTTTTTTTGTAGCTTTTGCAACAAAAAAAAAAAAAAGACTTATTTGAGTTACCTGATGATTGTGATAATCCTCATATATTATGACCCTACTATGATGGTGATAACCCTCATATATTATGACCCTACTATGATGGTGATAACCCTCATATATTATGACCCTACTATGATGGTGATAACCCTCATATATTATGACCCTACTATGATGGTGATAACCCTCATATATTATGACCCTACTATGATGGTGATAACCCTCATATATTATGACCCTACTATATTCCATTATCAATAAACACAGCTAAATCAACAATTCATTCTTGTTTTAATTACGATGTACATCAACCACATGGCTATGCAGTGTTTTTTACAAGGTAAATTAACATGCTTAACGCTTTGGTTATTACAGCTGAAAACAAACTGATGGTAAGAATGGACAGAATAAGTCAAATCAGCAAGGCTGCCAGTAGAGAAATGAGGCTCTCTTTAGGGAAATGAAAATCTGTCAACGTGCTATTGAAGCCGCTGTCCATACAAAATTCATTACAAGGACAAGGAATCATACACATTACTTGTTATTCGAACTTGCCAATAATGATAATAGAGGGAAATATCATTGAATAGATTTGCAATAAAATGCTAATTATATCCAAGTCAAAACAGAACAAACACTTAAAAGACAGTATATGTATATATACAAATCGATTTAATGAAGCCCGTGATTTTCATATTTACGATATAAAATGACAAGGTTTTTATATTTTACTTTTGTATAACTATAATGAAACAATAAGACTAGTTGACCAAGGGTCTGTGGTCTTCACTAGCATGTACATGATGTTTTGTTATGGTGACAAACTTTATAAGGAGAAATAATTAACGATAATATTTAAAGGTTGGTCTGTGAAGTCCTTGGTCCATTTGTTAATAAACACCAGTAGATATCTTAATGACAAAAAGAGAGCTTATGCACCAATCATTGTATTTTCTCACCAACAATTAGTTATTAATTTTTGGTAAAAACAAAATGGCAATACAGTATGATCAATCTTTTTTGCAAATGTAAATCTTCTTAGAAATTTTATATCCGATAATTTAATTGATTTTTCAAAAAAATACAAAGTGATATGTATGAAAAATTATGATACATTTAAATAATTATGATTTTGATAATTGGATTATGTACGAAAAATTAATGGGTAAAAAAGAATACATGAAATACAGTACATGCAAATGAAACAAAAATTTGTGAATTAAAGTCTGCGAAATATTTTAAAAAATCACCTTCATCAACATTATCATCATGATTACTACTATTCCTTCACACACCTTTGTCACTATAAACTGCAGAAAACACCTAGTATAAACACATGACCTACCGTATCAATTTTGACTTCACCATTGCCCAAATAACCAATGTACTGACCATCAGGATGAGGTTGAACCTTTGGTAAGCTAGATGACCCAGTCTGCTTAAATACTTCACACTCTGAAAATCAGATTTCAAATTGTTACATAAATCAATAACTAGAGAAATGACAACATTTGCAATTGGCAGTATTCCACGTTTTTTATTCAAGGTTCCCACACTGACTAGAATGAATTTTTTATTTTCAAGGTTCATTTAAGAACCATTTTAATCAAGAATCAACAACAAATTAACTTCCAAAACAGGCATTTAAAAAATAAAAAGCTGTTTCTTGTTTGAGACCTCCCACAACACCTGAATTAGACATGAATATGTACTAAACCACTGGATGTATCACTAGAAACACAAAACTACTGAAATTCATATAAATCTACATGCATCACTAGAAACATGTAAAACTATAGAAATTCATGTAAATCTACAAGTATCACTAGAAACATGTATAACTAAGGAAATTGTTGTTGTTTTTGTTGCTGTGTTAAACACCATTTTCAGCACACGATAGGCTATACATGGCGACCAGTATTAATGGTGGAGGAAGAACCTGGAAAACCCCGGAAAGAACCACCGATCCATGAGAAGCTACTGGCCAGCTTTCTCATGTACCCACATTGGCAGAATCTGAGACTCGAACCCATGCAGACAGAGGTGAGATGGCAGTGATCCGTAACAGACAGCGCTTTAGACCACTCGGCCACTCGGGGCCCCAACAATGGAAATTCATATAAATCTACATGTATCACTAGAAACATGTATAACTATAGAAATTCATATAAATCTACAAGTATCACTAGAAACATGTATAACTATGGAAATTCATATAAATCTACATGTATCACTAGAAATATGTATAACTATGGAAATTCATATAAATCTACATGTATCACTAGAAACATGTATAACTACAGAAATTCATGTAAATCTACATGCATCACTAGAAACATATAACTACTGAAATTCATGTAAATCTACATATATCACTAGAAACATATAACTACTGAAATTCATGTAAATCTACATGTATCACTAGAAACATAACCACTGAAATTCATATAAATCTACATGTATCACTAGAAACATGTATAACTATAGAAATTCATGTAAATCTACTTATCACTAGAAACATATAACTACAGAAATTCATATATATTTGCCTTTATCACTAGAAACAAGTATAATTACTGAAATTCACATAAATCTGCCTGTATCACTAGAAACTAGTATAACTACAGAAATTCATATAAATCTGCCTGTATCACAAGATACAAGTACCAGTATAATTAGTGAAATTCAGATAAATGGATTAATAACTAGAGACAAGTATACTTATTGAAATGCAAATAAATTTGCATCTATTACTAAAAACAAATATGACTAGTGAAATTCATAAAAATTTGTATGCATCACTAGAAACAAATATAACTAATGAAATTCATATAAATTTACATGCGACTCATTTATGTTTACAGAATAAAAGACTTTCTTCTGAGTAACTGTGTATGCTGGCTGGAAGAATTAATTTCGAAATGGGAAGGTTTTTTTTTCTCTTCTTTCTTGTAAGACTAATGTTTTTCTCTGGCCAGGATCAAATCTTTATTTTCTCTTTAGGAATCCTCTTTATTGCATTCCTCAATCCTTACTCATGCGCAGACAGCGGCCTAGAGCCAAAAATCTCTTACAACAATTATTATTATTTGTCTTTCTGTGATGACTGCATAAATAATGTTCAAAATTAAGACTGTCTTTCTGTGACGACTGCACACATGAAGTTTGGTCTACATGCATTGAACAATGTCACTGTAACACTGGACAACAAATTTTTACAAAAGTCATGTTACTGAAATAAAATTAGTCAATTCTTATCAATTTTTATGTGCTGAACACGAATATGACAGTCAAATTGCAAAATTGGCTCTAGTTTTTTTGTAATCTGCAAGAAATTAATGTTTACATAACGAAATGCATTCCAATAGTAAAAGGTCAACTGTAATAGCCTACCTATAAAAAATCAAGTCATTGACTACATCTTAGATTTCTTCGCCTGTCTCTTGTACAGCTGTTCGGGAGCATCTCTGAGGAGTGTCCAGCAGTAGTCAGCCAGCATTGTAGTGGACCATTTTCCCTGGTATCTTTGTTCCATTGTTGCGATATCTTGATGAAAACGTTCGCCGTGTTCATCACTAACAATACCACAGTTGCTAGGAAAGAAATCCAAATGGGAATGAAGGAAGTGAATCTTTAGAGACATATTGCAGCCAAGTTTCTTATACTTCATCAACATGTCTTCTACTAGTTCCTTATAGTTTTCTGCCCTAACATTTCCGAGGAAGTTTGTAGAAACTAGGCGAAAAGCATTCCATGCTTTTTTTCGCGTCACCTTCCAGCAAGTTGTTGAACCGGTCATCTTTGAAAAGCTCTCGAATCTGAGGACCCACAAAAACTCCCTCTTTAATCTTTGCTTCGCTGAGTCGAGGGAATTTTTCATGCAGGTATCGGAATGCTGGCAAAGTCCGGTCAATGGCTTTCACGAAGTTCTTCATCAAACCTAGTTTGATGTGAAGGGGTGGTAGCAAGATTTTCTGAGCCTCAACCAGAGCTGGGTGTTGGATATTCTTCTCTCCATGTTTCCATTGTGCAAAAGCACAGCCTTGAGACTCAGTTTCGAAGAGTCCACAAATAGTCTCCATTCTTGTGGGTCATGAGTGATTTTTAAAGCATTCATGAGGCCCTCAATATCGGAACAGAATATCAGATTACTTTCCTTTCTGAAGAAAGGCTCCAATTGCTGGTGGCGCTTTCGATATGCAGTAATTGTGACATCTTCTTCTAGAAGATTCCATTGTTGGAGTCTTGATCCTAGCAATTCTGCCTTGTTCTTTGATAAGTCCAAATCACGAATCAGGTCATTTAGTTCTTCCTGTGTTATTCTGTGTGGGGTTGATGATGCACCACAGTGAAAATCTGGATCACTGCATGCTGATGGACCAGGAGAAGAACAGGTCGACTCACCTTTGTCTTCGTCAGATGAATCAAGAGAATATTCTGCTGGAGGTTCTGGAATAGGAAGTCCCTCACCATGTGGAACTGGTCTCAATGCAGACGGAATGTTTGGGTAGACTATTCTCGACTTCTTTCGCTTCGTTATTCCGCCGGAAAGAGGAGGAACCAAGCAGAAGTAACAGTCATTTAGGTGGTTGCTTGGCTCTCTCCACACCATTGGGACTGCAAACGGCATTGATGACCTTTTGCAATTCAACCACTGTGAAAGCTGTGTTGTACATGTAGCACAGCATATATGCGGAGCCCAAGGCTTGTCTTGGTCACCAACCTTGCATCCGAAGTAAAGATGATATGCCTTCTTCACTTGAGAATTGATACTTTTCTTCTGGTTGGCAAATGTCACTTCCCCACAAATATAGCAAAAATTGTCCGCGGTATTAACACACTTTCGAGGCATTACTGTTCTTTATTGTACGTAAATGGATAAAATAATAAGTTTTATGTAACAGTAGCTTGAACTGTCTCACACAACGTCTAAAATATTTTAAATGCTGAACCTATCTGATTGGGCTTTATATAGTACACTGCTTACGTCAGCTTCAGCAGCCGCCTGGCATTAGTATAATAGGCCTACACATGTATAGTACACTGCTGACGTCAACTTACTTCAGCAGCCGCATGGCATTAGTATTGCATTGCATCAGAAAATGATGCAATCAACTGTGGATGATGTGAGCATGATGGTATTATGCAATGTTACATCATTATTCCGGATGTTGCTGCAGTCCTACTGGAGAAATTTACACAGTGAAACATAGAAAATGAGGTATATGAATATCTTCAAAACGAGAGCCAATACAAATTTTTCACGGTTATATTCGTGTTCGGCACACCAAAATACTACAGATTAGGGCCTTTTCAAGTCAGTAATGATTTCACTGTTGACCAGTGTAATTGAAAATTTCTTGTAAATATGGACTCTGACCTACATCCCTCTGCTATTTGGGAAGGAAGCCAAAATAATACAAATCTCTAGCAGGGCAAGATAACCATTTAATTTACTGAATCTTCACAGGATGCTCTGTGGGATCAATATTCAGAAAAAGCTGAAAATAAAGTATACCACTGTCAAATTTAATATTAACCCCCAAAGAACAATTACCCAGGATAAGTTCTATACACATCAATTTAACCCCATGGTCTATGTTCTCTGTTATCAATATTCAGAAAACAACTGAAAATAAATTATACCACTGTCAAATTAAATATTAACCCCCAAAGAACAATTACCCAGGATAAGTTCTATACACATCAATTTAACCCCATGGTCTATGTTCTCTGTTATCAATATTCAGAAAACAGCTGAAAATAAATTATACCACTGTCAAATTAAATATTAACCTTACAGAACAGTGACTATCAGCACATGTTATGGATTTGTCCGGATATGGTAGCTTCCAATGGAAATCATTGCAAACAAGCCTTATTGAGTCTGGTGTCTGCCCACGTTTCCCAATATATTTATGTATTTTTCCTTAATAGCCGTACCCACAACTTTATAAATTTCCCCAATTTGCCCCAATGTATTTTTTCTTAATAACTGTACCCACAACTTTATAAATATCTCCAATTTGCCCCAATGCATTTTGCCTTAATAATTGTACTTCATAAATATCACTAAAACCTGCCCAGGTGTACTTTGTATTAATAACTATTAATAACTGCACTCAAAACTTTATAAATATCCCCAAGGTGTGCTCCTACCTTTTTTTGCCCTGATAACTGTTCCCAAAAATTCATACATATCCCCAATGTACACCCAAGTATGCAGCAACTTATTTGCAAAGTATCACTCCAATTAACAAGTCTTACACTGCCTGTAAAGTCATAAAATTTTCTGCTGCATTAACAGTCCATACCCTGGCAGATCATCATGTAACAAACAGAAAGCATAATTTTCTGTAAACCAAAGGAATAAAATCCTTTCTTGACACCACTATATATTCCCATAACCTGTACCCTGCATAAACAGTAAACACTCATGATTTATATAGCTTCACGCTTAATAGCCTCAGAATATCATTATCCATAGGCAGTTTACATGTTTAGCTGTCACAGAGGCAATTAAAGGGTAAGAAAGTCAGATAAATGACCACCACTCCACATATTAATTGACTTTTAATAGTTACACTGATTTAACTGACTGAAATAGTTGCTGTCATTTAACTGACTGACAACAGTCACAGTGATTTAACTGATTGACAACAGTCACAGTGATTTAACTGACAATAGTTGTTGTCATTTAACTGATTGTCAATAGTCACACTGATTTAACTGACTGACAATAGTTACAGTGATTTAAATGACTGACAATAGTTGTTGTTGTTGTTGTTGTTCTAGGGTCTAACGCCATTTTTCAGCACAAGATAGGCTATACATGGCGGCCAGTATAACTGGTGGAGGAAGAACCCTGGAAAACCCAGGGAAGAACCACCGACCCACGAGAAGCTACTGGTAGGCTTTCCCACGTACCCACGCTAGCCGAGCCTTGGACTCGAACTCAGGTAGACAGAGGTGAGATGGCAGTGATCCGGAACGGTGAGTGCTTTAGACCACTCGGCCACTTGGGGTCCCTACTGACAATAGTTAGTGATTTTGTTCTGCTATTCATTTTGACAACAAACAAACCTGTTAATTTAAAGCAATTTTAAACTGGTGATCCATGCTGAATAAATGGAAGTTATTATCCTCATGACCTTCAATAAAAATGTTGAAGTAATATTTATTAAACTTCATAAAAAGTTTATGATCATTGCCAGCATTCTTTAATGTCTGACTTTAGTCCATGAATAAAATGCACAACATGGCATTATTGCACTAAATGGAGTGGTTAAACTTGCTGCAGTATGGAACTGTGATTCAATTTTTAATACAAAATGTGGAAATGCAGCCATGATTAATTTTAATAATAAAAAGATGTCAAAACAGATGTGATTCATCTTTTTGTACAAAATGTTGAAATACAGCTGCAATTCATTTCTTGTACAAAAATGTCAAAACACACCTGTGATTCCTTTTTTAACAAAATGCCAAAACACAAATGTTTCATTTTTATATACCAAGTGTTGAAACACATCTCTGATTCATATTTTAATACAATATATCAAAACACAGCTGATTCATTTTTTTACAAAATGTCAAAACACAGCTGTGATTCATTTTTACATAATGTCAAAACACAGCTGTGATTCATTGTCTGTACAAAATGTAAAACACAGTTGATTAATTTTTCTTCTTCAAATTGTCAAAAGACAGCTGTGATTCAGTTTTTGTACCAAATGTTGAAACACAGCTGTAATTATAACGAAATGCAAAAACACAACTGTGATTCTTTTTATACAAAATGTTGAAACACAGCTGTTATTTGGGGAAAAATAAAACAAAGACCACCGAAACTAAATTTCAGAATTCCTGGTTGATGGAGTTAGACTTGCAAAGTAGCCAGGGGAGCATTGTCATTTCATATACCACAAACACCATTTTAGTCCTTCACCTTTATAGGACATAATTTAGTTGACATAGCAACACCACCCTGCATTGTGGCAGATGCAGAAAAACATTTTAAATGCTCAGAAAAAAATCCAACAAGATCTTCAGGGAAGTCGGAACAAAAGTACTGTCCAGTCTCTAATGAGTACAAAGATGACCAATAATGACACTTGCATCACTTTCAACCCTTTCCATGAACCATTCAGAGAAGCATAGTCAGTAATTGTAAGTTAATACTGTACTCCACAGTCCAGTGAATTTTAAAGCTGTCAGTAATTAAAAGTTAGTACTGTACTCCATAGTCCAGTGAATTTTAAAGCATAGTCAATAATGAAAAGTTAATACTGTACTCCATAGTCCAGTGAATTTTAAAGCATAGTCAATAATTAAAAGTTAATACTGTCCTACAAAGTCCAATGAATTTTAAATCATAGTTAGTAATTATAATTTAATACTGTACTTCACAACTTCATCCGAGTTTCTATTTGTCTCTGTCAGCTTGTGACTCCCGTCTGAATAAATGGCCAACAGCATTTTAAAACTTGTGATCCCCTCCTACAACAACATCTTTTAATATGTCCATGTCCATGTCCATTGCTAAGAGACAGTTGGGCCTAAATACAAACTTACTCAGCCTCTCTTTATCCAAGTCAAAACGACAGATGCGTCCAATAGGGAAATGTGGTACTGGGACCCAAGCACGAGCTGCACCTCTAAGAATATATGCCCCAGATGAAGTGAAGAGGGTGCAGTCATTATGTGGCAGAAACTGTGCATCAATCCACCAATATGCTTCATCTGGTATCACAACATGATCTGTGAAAATAAATTGCATACATAGTTATTAGTTTGAACAAAGAAGAAAACTATTCTTTTTTTCAACAATTTAAACTATCTTGCTTTCATTGGCATATCATGGAACACACCCTCATAACCTGATTACAACTGTAATATCCAAACTGATGAGATTTGTGTTTAATTTTGAATGCCATACATCACTTACTACCAGTGACATACGGAAGCAGAAGCTTTAAAAATTATTGTTTTGTATTGACTCAGCTTTTACAATCTTCAAAAAAGAACATAAATCTGCATCTTTATTTACATTCCATTGAAGGGGTCCAGAGTGGCCAAGTGGTAAAAAGCACTCTCCGTTACAGATCACTGCCATCTCACCACTGTCTGTGTGGGTTCAAGTCTCGGATTCAGCCAATGTGGGTATGTGAGAAAGCCTGCTGGTTGCTTCTCGTGCCTCGGTGGTTCTTTCTGGGTTTTTCCCGGGTTCTTCCTCCACCATTAATACTGGCCGCCATGCATAGCCTATCGTGTGCTGAAAAATGGCATTAAACCCTACAACAACAACAACAACATTCCATCCATAGGAAAACTTGAATCTTTGAAACTGAGGATCTTTCTGTATTTAAGACACCAAGCATAACATGTTCAAGGTGATGGGGGATGCCTGGGATTTTTTTGAAAAACATTTCTGGCCCCCAAAAACTCATCCAAAAAATTATCTTCCTCCAATTTGAAGAGAAAAAAAATCATTTTCTAACTCATTTCAGCTGCAGAAAAAAACTGTCTTATGTTCAAAGAAGAAAAAATATTTCTGGCTTGAAATTAAATATTCAGTCTCAAAGGGTTTACTGGATTGGTACATACTGGTTCAGTCACATTTATAAAATACGATAACTTAATGCAATGATGTTACCAAAAAGCATTCATGCTGGTTAATCTGTTTAAATTTTGAGCATTAATCATTTCACCTATCATATTTTTCTATGTAGATGACAGTTTGAATGATTGATTCAATCATTGATGTTTAAAAGGAACATCAACAAATAAAAGATGATATTGTGTCTAGGCAATAGAAGTGCCATGGGTAGGGATACAATAACATTATATTTCTGAGCAATAATAAGAATTTTAAATTAACTGTTGTGGTAGCCATATTTGATGCAAGAACAACACTATTTTCACTTATGAACAAGAAAACTTATGACCAAGAAGACATCATTAGAAGTCTTTTGATGAACAACCTCTATAACATGACCATCCACTATGGAGAAGTAGTGATACAATAGTTGCAAGATTCCTGCAATGGTGGACATCCCAGATGTCAAGGTCAGCACCATTGTTACTTAGGTTGAAATAAAAATTATAAGGTAAGAAAGGGCCAACAAAAACGTCTTGTCTAGGAAAGCTGTTATGAGAGAGAGGATCTTGTTGATCCAGTCCAGGAGAGAACAAACTCTAAAAAGGTTTGTAATAAAATTCATTCTCACATGAACAAAATCCTGAGATGGGATTAGATCTGACTTCTCGGGGTTCAGATTAAATTCTAGATAGGTCACTGTGGACAAAATAATAAGTCCTGTAGAAGGGAATGTAGCAGGACATTATGCACCAACCAAAATAGTGAAGGATGGAAATACCTTGGCACCTCAGATGGGCGGCAACTATTCCCATCACCCTGATAAAAGCTCGTCGAAATGACAAGAGATTGAAATTGGAATAACTCCTGGCTAAGATGGTATTCTTGTAAGAAGGACTGATGTGTAATGTGAAAATATGCATCCTGAAACTTCACAGAGACCTCATCATGCACTGAGCCTAACTGAAGCAGTAGTTTCAATCCTGAAGCATTTTTCCTTCAGAAAGTGTTAAAGAGGACAGATCAGTTATGCGACAAAACTTTCTACCTTTCTTAAGACCATGAAAAATATTCTGAAACAAACCAACAAAATGCTGGTGCCCCCTCATTTATTACCCTCTCTAATGCACCCTTCTGCTGAATAGTGTGTACCTCTTCTATTAACTGCACCAGCCTGGACTTGTGAAAGAGGATGGGGATCTGAGATACTGGAGAGTGTTCCCAGAACCCAAATAATAAGCCCTCCTACAGAGCAGAAAGGGTCCACATTACCTGTGATGCTCAACCATGCCCTTCAAGACAGGGTTAGTGCAAGTTCTCAGAGATGTCAGGAAGAGGTAGGCATGGCAGAAAATAGAGTGAGTATCCATAAAGACGTACTTATAAAATAAAATTCTGGAACTCAGAGAGTGACAGAATGGACAATTTTCCATACATATGCAACTTGTTCAAGACAAGCATGAGATGTGGGAGTCCCTTGGGGCTACAACCCACAGAATGCTACTGTATGTGCAATAAAAAAGAATTACACCAAATCTGGAACTAAAATTGGTTAGGAAATACTTATCCTAGCACCCCTTCACCAAGTTCTTTCCTCACAGGAAGAAGGAATCATGTAGGAACATGAATAATCTGTTGCTTAGATATGAGACATGTCAGAAAGATGAGCAATGCAACAGTAATAGATAAAGCACTACTATTATTACATTTCAAGCTTACACTAATAGGTAGTCAAGAAATTTTGCTGCCTTACTGATACTTACATGCTCCTTGTGGAAGAGCCTGAAATTCCTTTATCAGACTTCCAGGAGCCATCTGAAGATGAGCAGGAAATTTTCTGTACCTTGTTCGAGGGACACATTTTTTAATACCATCTGCATCCTGTATAGTCTTGTAATATACATGAGAGTTATACAGGCCCATTATCACACATTAATTACTGGGAAAGCTGAACAACCTACAAAAAATAAAAAAAACATGAAATGGGTAGGTACAAATATCAAGTTCAAGAGATCATGCTGCTCTTTGCAGTTTCTTCAATGCTGAAAATTGTTAAGATCTTTTTTCTATCTAATTTTGCTTAGCTAAAGGAGATTTCCAAGTTATCATAAGAATGTAATTGAAATCATAAATTAAGCATTATTATATGCTCATTTTTTTTTCTCCGTTAACTTTACAATGTCAGAATCATTCAGTATTTTACAATATTACACTCATGTGAACTTCATATTGCACTCATGTGTGCCCAATAGTGTATTAGAAACTACTTTGTAAACAAATCATGTATACTCAAGTAGTAGTTTCTTTATGTTTTGGTTGATTAAATTTGTTTCTGAATGAACTAAAGCATAAGTTTCATAGACTGCCACATACCAGTTGCTTTCCACATTCCATGTTAAAATTTTGATACAATGTTTCGGATTTAGGCTAGATCTATATG
The DNA here is from genome assembly GCA_028554795.2 of Sinohyriopsis cumingii. Taxonomy (NCBI): domain Eukaryota; kingdom Metazoa; phylum Mollusca; class Bivalvia; order Unionida; family Unionidae; genus Sinohyriopsis; species Sinohyriopsis cumingii. Next base: position 70,363,664 of record CM068824.1, read on the forward strand.
CCAGACAGGTCTGGGTCCCTACAAATAACATGCAAGTGACAAGGCACAAACTGTCTTCTTTAGCTGGTAATAAGAATGGCAAAAAATAGACTTACAGTTTTATAATACACTTACATCCTGAATTTCCTCAAAATGTACTTTCCTAGTTCTGCAAGTCTGAATTATATGAGCCATGTCATGGGTTCTCAAGCTTGATTACACATTTTGAAATTGTACTGTAATTTCAACTATATTCCAAGTGCAATTACATCCTCCTTACTACACTCAATATGAAATAAATATGTTCTACAGCATCTTTTTGATAACTGCAACTGAAAGACTTCATATTCCCCCCCCCCATGATTTCAAACATTCAATGGCAGAACAGATACACACTTGCAGATGTCAGCACACTGCTCCCTTGCCGCTGAAATCCAATGTACTTCATGTAGAATTGACATAGATAAATACAGTCATTATCACAGAATTTAGCAGAATCATCAAAAATACCAAAATCTATTAATCCCAGACTAAATGGAAAAGTTTGCACATATTCATTCATAATATGAAATCTATATTTCAATTTTAAATAGACCAAAACTTCATTTTCTTTTGAAAGTTATGTCTAACGCGCTATTAAGTTCAAATTTATCTGGGCAGAGTTATGTGCGCATTAATAATGTTTTTGTTGTGTACTGATGAATCTGCGCTTGTGTATTTAGCTTAGAATATGGCATAAATTCAGTTACTTTGTTTCTTGTAGTGTATTTTTGTTTATATAATTAAGCCTATGGTCAAATAAATAAATGAGCATATAATTATAGGTTACTGCATTTGTATGGGAATATATGAACGAGTTTTTTGGATGTAAATACTGCACAACCTTGGGAGTGCAGTATATCCATCCAACAAAACGAGTTCATATTTTCCCATACAAATGCAGTAAACTTTTTATTATATGCTCATTTTCTTATTCTATCTAATGCTTAAATATATTAACAAAATACACTACAAGAAACAAAGTAACTGAATGTATGCCATATTCCAAACTAAATACACAAGCGCAGATTCATCATTACACAACAACATTATTTCTGTACACATAACTCTGCCCAGATAAATCTGAACTTAGTCACGTGCTCGACATAACTTTCAAAAGAAAATGGCATGTCTAGTTAAAATTGAAATGTGGAGTCATATTGTGAATGAATGCGCACTGCAACAACTTTTTCATTGATCAGAAATTAACAGATTTCGGTATTTTCTTCAATTCTACGAAATTTCGTGATTATGGATCAGATTTATATGTGATAATTCCATATGAAATACATCAGACTGAAAAAGCAAGGGAGAAGTGTGTTGACATCTGCAAATGTCTTTGTGTTTCTGTTTCTGTCACTGAATGTTTGAAATCATAATGTGGGAAAAATATGAAGTCTTTCAACTGCAAATAATCAAAAAGACGCTATGGAATTTAATGCTTATTTCATTTTGAGTGCAGTAAGGAGGATGTAACTGCACTTATATTCGAAATTTCAGTACAATTTCAAAATGTGTAATCAAGATAGAGAAAATATGACATGGCTCATGTAATTCAGATTTGCAGAACTAAGAAAGTACATTCTGAGGAAATTCAAGATGTAAAACTGTAAGTATATTTTTATTCCCCATTTTTATTACCAGCTAAAGAAGACAGTTTATCCCTTGTCACTTGTATGTTATTTGTAAGGACCCTTTCTGGCGCTAACTGTATACATTTGTAGCTAGCCTAAATCCGAAACACTGAATCAAAAAAGTTAACGCGGAATGTGGCAAAGCAGCTGGTATGTGGCAGTCCAAGAAACATCTGCGTTACTTCATTCAGAAACAAATTTAATCAACCAAAACGTAAAGCGCCTACTACACATACTACACAAGTGTACATGATTTGTTTAAAACTCAAAAGTGCAGGCATCTGTGTCTAATTGTTTGTTTACAATAGAAAGTACATGTTCTTTTATGCGCATGAATGCAACATGAAGGTGTGCAATATCGTATAACAATGAATGATTCTGACAATGTAAAGTTAACAGAAATTAAATTTGAGCATATAATAATAAAAAGGTAACTGCATTTGTATGGGAAAATATGAACTCATAAGTCGTGCAGCATTTCCATCCAAAAAACTCCTTCATATTTTCCCATACAAATGTAGTAACCTATAAATACAAGGTAAGTTATACTGTATGCACATTATTTACACACATGCATGGTTTTCTACAAAAACAAAGTATTACAAATATGATTCTTGAGTCTCAATCTGCACAAATAAACGTCATTTAAGAATATTAAGATGCTTTTTTTGTGAATCAAGCATCAAAAGCAGTCCCCATTTCCACTAAGTTTTTATATTTATCTACTTAAAATGTATGGCAGGAAAAACTTAAAACTTATGTCCAAAATTTAGATTGCATCTCAAACTGTACTCCGTAGCATAGGGTACTTTTCCAGTGAAAGTATTAGTATGAGTACCATATGAGTACTTAAGTCCTTAAAATTATGAGTATCAATACAAGTATGAGCTGGATTTTCAAAACTCTGGAGTACAAAGAAATACATTGTGTCTGCCTATAATAGTACAAAATTTATGATTTCATACATTTAAAATGAATACATATGTTTAAATTTACGATATAAAATAAATTTATCACACATACAGAATTTATAGAATATTTTAAGATAGCATGCATCTGAATCTATAATGAATTTATGACATGTAAATTCTTCAGCATTTCTTTCCATAGATATATATCAAAATATTTCTTCTAGTATCAAAATCTACAACTTTAATGACTCAAAATCACCCAAGAACAGAGAGACACTGACATGCTTAATGCATTGGCAGATATGGGTCTGTGTAGTTTGTAAGGAGTAATCAGTAGAACACAGACCCTGATCTGCAGGTGCATTATGCTACCTCAGGTCAGGATCTTTGTTGTTTAGTTTTACTTATGAGTATAGATAGTAAGACTCGAACATTCTAAGTACAGTGTGACCCCATCATAGCACATTCCATTATAACGTGATTTCAAATATAACACCACTGTGGCATGGCTCTAGAAATTTCATATGCACATATTTTTTCTTTTTAAAAGTATACAAAATAACACGTATAAAATTAACTATCATTTTAGGGAAGAGATCCTTTATGAATTTTAATATAAGACCATCATATCACGGCTCCTGAAATTTTGTATACGTGTATTTTTCTTGTACAGGAAAAAATATAATTTTCTTCTTAAAAGTATGAAAAATAAAAAAATCTATTCAGGAATTATGCTGGACTTTGCCAATGTCGAAGGCAGGAACAGGAATGACTAATCAACTGAAGAAGAAGTATTGTTTTTAAAAAAATTTGCCCAGAAAAAATAGTTTTGCAGAAATTTAACGCTGATTACACCCGGCATGAAGCCCCTATCGTTCTGTATAAATACTAAGCAAATAAAATAAAAATCAGTCTCAATCAATGTTCTACAATTATTTGACATTGCCACCAGAATAACAAACAGGCTTTTGTTTGGTCCTCCAAATTTGTTCTTTAGTGGTGACTTCAATAACACATGCACCCTTTATCAAAGCAAGCTGACTACAATCTTCAATAAAAATAAAGCACCTTTTATCAAAAGAAGTCAACACCAAACTTAAATAAATTCAATGCAGTCTGATGGATTGCTGCATTTACCAAAGTGACTGAAAGATGTATGTTCTATCATGACAGTTTCCTTTTTGCAGGAAAAATGTTTATGCTTATGACTGCCACCAACAGCGGCAATAAAACTCAATGTAAATTTCCAATCTTTTGAAACCATAAATATCTGGCCACAACATAGATCAACTGAGCTGAAGTGTATTCCATTTGCAGATACAATTTGTGTCCTGTTGACCAAGTAGGACTTGAACCACAGTAAGGCTGTATCATGAATGCCAAATACATGTTGGAGACGGTGAAGTAATATATCATGGTCTATTGTGTCAAATGCTGAAGACAAATCATGAAGGGTGAGGACTGTAATCTTTCCGCTATCCAAAGCAGAGAGAATGTCATTAACTACTTTTAGAAGAATAGTTTCAGTACTGTGGCAAGGGCGATATGCAGATTGTACATTGCTAAAAAGACTGTTTGAATTCAGATGAGATACAAGCTGGGATAGAACAACCTTTTCTAAGGCTTTTTATATGAATGGGAGATTAGAAACTGGGCGGTAGTTCTTTAAATCGTTATGGTCTAGTGTTGGTTTCTTCAGCAGAGGCTTTACAATGGCAGTTTTGAAATATGATGGGAATTCCCCGGAGGAGAGAGAGGTATTAATAACATCAGTTAGTGAAGGCAATACTGGATCTAAGCACTCAAGCAGCAGTGATGTTGGAATTGGATCAAGTTCACATGACTTTGGTGCACTCTTCATCAGGATTGTACATACGAAATCCATAGAGACAGGTTCAAATGCTGCTAATGGTTGCAGCTCAAATTCTGTATCCCAACTGTATGGTGACAACGAGTCAGTTGAAACTGTGGTGTCAAGCTTATCTTTAATGGTTTGTACTTTGTCATGTAAGAAATTTGCAAACATGTCCAGAAGGTCGACAGGAGAGAAGGTAGTTGGAAGTGGTGTGGATTTGTTCCTTGACATTAGTTTGTTAGTAATCTCGAAGAGCTCTTTGCAGCTGGAACTTTCCATGACCTCAGTAGTGTAGTGGGATGATTTCGCTGCATGGACTATATTTGTGACATTCTTCTTAGTGGCTTCATAGATTTGCTTATGAATAGTGAGTCTGGCGGAAAGCCAAAGCCTCTCAACTTTATGGCGGTCTCTTTTAGCAGTGCGAAGCTGGTCCCTAACACTGCTATACCATACAGAACACTCCTGAATTGATACTCTGCACTTGGTAGCTGGGGCATGTTTGTCGAGCAATGAACACAGGCAGTTATCGAGTTGTTCTGCTGTAGGTGGTAAGCAAGTTGTTAGGTTTGCTTGGATGTCATGCATTGAGATATAATAGATCAAATGAGGACTTCCATTATATATATATATATATATATATATATATATATATATATACACACACACACACACACACATACACATGTGTATATGTGTGTTCTTTGTGTGAATCTAATGGAATGTGACCGATTCATGAAATTTATAACATGCGATCTATACTCAATTCATGGACTTTTCATTTACATGCATAGTACTTAACACATTATGGACATAACTAAGCAAATGTAAGTTGTCAATATACAAGTGTATTTCAGACTAGTTCTGTCTTCATTTAATCGAAAAGCACATATTTTTGTGCCCACTTTTACTACCCATCCACCACCCACCGTCTGGCCATCTTGTTTTGGTATGTACATCATTTGCTTCAGTTCACTGACTTAGTTGGCTATAACATGGTTTGGTCTATGATACAGTCAGATTCTATGGATTCCAACCACCATGTTAGAGCAGGGTCACGCTATAACATTACACTGAAATTTTATTTCAATCTGGAGCTTTCTGAGCCGATTTCATTGCGTTACTCATTCAATTGTCCAGAGACCTCTCCTGGAAAAGGCACATATACAAGATAATGTAAAAAGAGAACAGTAATCTTGGTTTCCTGTGTTGCAACCTCCAAATCAACAATGAAGAAGTAAAAAGTGCCACATATTTCACTCTGGTTCGACCAGGTCTTATGTATTGCTCGACGATGTGGAACCAACATAATAAAGATCTAATAAATAAGATAGAGATGGTTCATCAGAGAGCTGCTAGATTAACCACAAATAAAAAATAAATATCACAACACTAGCAGTGTCAGTGCAATGTTGAACCATCTCCAGTGGGAATCACTCGAATCAGGTGAACCAAGGCCAAGCTGACCATGCCGTACAAGACTGCAAACAACCTAGTGGACATACCAGTGGACAAATACCTGACCCTGGCATATAGCCAAACTAGGGCAAACCACAAGAAAAAGTTCCAATTAAAGTCAGCATAAACAAACTTTTTAAAATTCAGCTTCTTCCCATGTATAAGAGGGATTAGAACAATGATAAATAAATGCAGAAGCTCCTGACTTGGCATCTCACAAGCAGGAGCTTTCCAATATCACATTCTAATGAACTAGTCAGCCACAAGTGATTCTCAGGGCTATGCCGGTTGAGGTTATATATCTCATCGCTGCTACAGTAGCCGGATTGGTCGGGTCTCACTAAACAGCCCAAGACTCTCCAAGAACACATTAAGACTTTATAAAGTACCCACTTTAAATTTCAACAACAACAAAACAAAGAAAGAAACAAAAAGTGTGAATATTTAGCGATTGTTTATGCAACAGGAAATGTAGCAAGGTCAAAGAGTTGGCAAGGGTAAAAAAATTCAGACGAAGAGTGTTCGGGTAACGTGAATATTTATCAACATCTATCAATAAGTAGCAATGGGAGTGAGACATTTCAACCCCAATAAAATTCTCAAGACATTTCACCCCCAAGACACTTCAACTCCATCTAATGGACGATTCGCCCCCAATTCATCCATATTTAAAACGATAATTAGTACATTGCTAACAATAATTTCCACTAATCACACCTAGCCAGCTTGCTTTGTCTTGTAAGAGATGTGCTAAATGGCAGCATCGCATTTGCAATACAGGTTAGTGTAATAATTCATTATCTTTTTTTATTCTGTCAGTCTTCCTCTGAAAATATTTATTTATTTATGAATTTCTGAGTTGATTGTACCGAGTAGCATAGATGTTGCTTGTATATTCATACATTTTAGATATAAAAATATATATAATGATTTTATTCCTTCAAGCTTACCAACTTTTCATACAGTTCTAGAATTTCTTTATTTTTAGAACATAATGTAAGTAATTAAATAGTGAATTAGCTAACAATTAGCACAAATAATCTTACTAATTTCAATATTTCAGATGACTCCAACATTATTTGTAGTAAGTAGTAAATAAGAAGTATTAAATGTTTGACTTTAAAAATCGATATATTATGTTCTGTAGCTTCAACGGTATTTTATTTCTAAATTAATTATCACTGAACATGAAGTTAGTAGCTAAATCTTTACAGTAAATCAATACTATGATCTTAGATACATATAAATTCTTAATAATATTTAACTTTCCAAAATACAATATATATTTTTTGATTAGTAGTATATAAAAATAATAGCCTTATTAATTACGATGTATTTTCTATTGTGTGGTTTTATGTACTTTGATTTCTGTATACGTTTAATGTCCTTGTGGAAGTTTGAGAAAATCTCTGTTGCTTTTCGGATTTGCACCTCCGGATGCTGTCATGTATGTCATAAATGTGTTCCTTTTTTGTAAACTGGTAATTGCAGCTGTCATGAAGAGCACTTCTATCACCCACGAAATGGAGCTTTGTCACGGTGAAAAGTTTATGTATTAGGTCTTGCACGTGTTGTGGTTTCCAGTCAACAGAGAGTTTTAGAATGTTATTGATGGATTCTGCATTGTCATTAGTTAAATTCACATGTTCAATATTTGTGCAGCTAGGTTTTTGAAGAAATATTAGTAGTATAGTGGGGGACCCTAGTATCAATGGGAAAATACATTACAGACCCCCCCCAAACAACTCTAGCACCAAGGGAATTAAACATGGAGAAAATTGGGACTGTATAGTGACAAGGGAAAGTGGGGATGCTGTATAGGGTAGCGGGTAAGTTCACTGGGCACGTTTAGTGTCAATGGGAATTTAACATAGGGAATGTTGGGCTTGTTTACCAACAAAGGAAACTTGGTTTGTTGTATAGGGTTAATAAGAATGGAATAGATGAGGTGACGTCACGGTACTGGACATTAGCAACCATGTCCACCAGGCGTTCTATAAAGTGATATGTCCCGCTACGCCAATCATTCTATCCAGTTCTATGTCCCGCCTGCCAAGCACTGTTTTATTCCTATAGTTTCACCTCTGAACTATCTAAACTTACCTGCCCCACCAAGCATTATAGCCTTTCAAAATTGGTATAGTTTATGAACTAGCTGAACTTATCTGCCACCCAACTACCTGCTGAACTAGCCGAACTTACCAGCTGAACTAGCATCTGTGATGCCACCGGTACCAAATATTTAGGTCATTATTATATCACGTTCACCCCTTTCCACCCATATTTTATTTTGAAGGAAGTGCCTGACATTATCCTTCAGATATTTAGTGCAAAGATAGAGTGTAGCCGAGGGGAATACAGTCTCTATTGGCTTTATTATTATCTTCTCATCATCACTTCCAAATTCCATCATTTCAGGCACTCTTACTTTCATGGACTCAACATCTCTACCTAGCTCTGTAGCAATATGCTCCAGAAAGCTCATGTAAGTTCTGTAGGAAGCATCTGTGTGCAGAAGGACAGGACTATTACAAATCGAATGTTTGTTTGAACTGTTTCTGACAGCTCTTTAATATGTCATACTGTAGTTTTACTCATCAATAACACTCTGATACATTATACTATCGTTTTACTCGTCAAAAACTCTTTATGCAACTTGTTTTGTACATATAATGCGAAGAAAGCACGATTTGTTAGAAGTCAATAATCAATAAATATGCATTACTGTTTGATAGTGTTGATAATGGCCTGATTTATGAAAAGTTAATTTTATATTTTCTTTATTGAAACACTGGAAAGTTATTTTGGTAAAAATAAATGAACATGTGACAGCTCACATTTTTTTTCTTCTGATTTCAGCTTGAAACTGGCTATATTAAATAAATTTGAAATGATGAATCCAGTAATGGCATCATCTCTGCCCAACATGTGTCATATTTTGGCTTGTTCTTTCAATTCGCTATTGAAACAGAGTAATTCATACATTGACAGAAAGAATGTAACATGTAGAACACCACTAACTGTATTTATTTCAGTAAATACGTCTTAGTATAAGGAATACATTTTATTTTTCAATATACAGCATAACAACAGGAACAACTTGGTGGAGGGTTGATCTCTCTCTCTCTCTCTCTCTCTATATATATATATAGTAATCCGTCATCTAGTTACATATCACCCCATCCACTCGACTAAAGATCGAAACTGCACAACAGCTGTAGTAGCTAAAGAGTTAAATGACATATATATTCAGACAGTTTGGATAAATTACATCTGATAAATCAAGCATGACATTGATCTATAATCAAGGGAATTACAGAGCGACCTTCCTTCACGGCTACTTAAAATCAAGGGAAATCACTTCCATGGAGTTTGAAACACTTTAGTCATGTATTATAAACGTCTGTCAAAATTCCTGATGCATCTTTATAACAAAATAAATGAGAAATGTATGGTGCATTGCCACTTAATTAGAAAATGGTGTAAAAAAAATATTACAAAATTAAAGAGATTTGATGCATAAGAGTTAGTTTCCGTAAGTTATCAGAAATAGGGCCATCAACCAATACTATCAAACATTGATAGTAACAATGTCCGTATGTGTGTTTGCTTTTCTTCGCTTCTTGGTACGTTTATGGGAGCTTTGGTGCGAATATATGTAATAATGGGGTTTTCTTGGAGAGTCTTGGGGTGTCCTGGGTGTTTAGAGAGACTGGGATTGGTCTGAGTATGAAGGGACGAAAACGAACATGGACACTCTTTTACTTATTTCTGCCTTTCCTACCATTACTCTTTTGACTGTCCTATCACTTCCGTCTTTACTTTATCTTTGACCACGCACCACCCGTTGCTTAATAGTCAAGTGTGACTGCGTCAACGTATTAATAAATATAATACTTACACGAGTCTACTTTAACGCGTTGATGGAATGTTCTGTCTGACGGTTCGAAATCTCGTCATGTGTCCCACACAACATATGCAACGGTGTTACACTCGTTTTACACCCTAAATGTTGTTATCCTATGCGTTTTCCCAGTTCTAAAGCACTCTATTACGTTTTAAAACACTCATCTTTCTTTTTAATTCACGTTTTTGCAAAATTTAAATATTATATTTTATTGACAAATCATAAAATTATGAACACTGACACACAAAAAAGAAAATATGAAAACAGAGTTCATGCAATAAGATTGTAACGAAATTGTCGTTGTTATCTCTGTTGAAAGATGAAATATATCTTAATTTAAAGCACTTTTTTATTTGTTTTTTATGAATTTATATTGAAACATTTAATTTGTGCAAATTACCGGGGATAAAAAGAGCATCAAAGCATGGTCCATACAGTGATAGTGTGTGTGTGTGTGTGTGTGTGACTGTGTGTGTGTTTACATTACTTTTATCTACATATACATGTCTGGGTAGGTTTATGCCTTCTGTTAGATTTATTACATTTATGTGAAGAAGTGAAAATGTTGGACCTGTGCAATTTATGATTTAGTTTGATACAATATTGCACATAAATATCATATGTATATAGTGTACTTCATGTGATTAAATATATTTTAATAATCTTTGTTTAAAGCAACGTTTGCAAAGTTTGTTCAATTCATAATGTATCATTTAATGTTCTGCAAATTACAAACACAGAAAAAAATCAATGCAGGTGATATGTTTTCATCTTTATAGAATGGCTTCAGTATGCTAATGTATTAGTTGTTGTTTTTTTGTCAATATATACTGGTTTGGGAATGTTAATGCCTTTTTTTAAATTAAAAAATCGATTTGTGAGAATATTTCTTTATACTAAATAAGTCCTATGTGCTAAAACATCGAGCACCATTAATGATTTTCAATAGCTGAAGTTATAATCTATTATTTCAAGTTTACACTCTGTACTGTACAAGCGCAAAGTAAAAGAGAAGCATGTTATTATTTAAAATAACTTTATTATATAATATAGCAATGGAGAAAATAACACGGTCCATAAATTCTAGCATGTAACTTCAGTATCTGACTGTGGAGATCCGTTTCTCAACATAGGACTTCCATGGTGCCATGAAGTGACCCTGGCACTTCTTCATCTGTTTACATTGGTATCTGAGTTTACCCTGGGATACCATCTTAACTTTAATTATCACCGTTTGTTTATTACTTGGTTTGATCACTGTGTCCTTAATTAATTTAACAGCCAACACTAGTAGTGGGATCATCTGGACAACAGTTGTCCAAATCAGTTTGACCAAAACACTATAATTAAAACACTAATGATTTCTTTGCCAATTTACTGAATTTAATACCATTCTAAAACACAAACTATAATGATCACTTGAAATTACCTCACCTAAAATAGAATTTAACCATGAGACAATAAGACAGGTTCAAGAATGGCCATACCATCTCAGGGTATTTAACATGAGATCTCCCATTGTAACTATAATTTACTTATAACTTAAGGGAAATTGATAATATAATATTAAAATGACATTAAATTACCAACACCTATACTCATTAACCAATGCACTGTTTTGACTGACTAGCACTTGTTGATCTACTGACCAATACCTACATCTACTAACCAATAGGTCATTTTGACTGACTATAACACCCAGTCATCTACACATACTAACCAATACAAAAAGTAGGAGTGTTTATACAAATATACATACCTACTATCAGCCCTGGAAAGTGAAAGGATGTTTACCCACATACATACTACCCAACACACTGTCTAACTGACCAACAACCAATTGATACTACTCACCCTTTGCCAAGCAAGTCAACCAAAGCAAGTCCTTATATTGTCATGTGTGTGTGTGTGTGTGTGTGTGTGTGTGAATATCTTATAAATACTTCTGCACAAATCAATACATTAAAACACGTTTCTAGTATAGTCTATTGAATAAGAATGGTTACAAAGGGAAATCTCAGATTAATTTTCCTTCGAGGCCATATGATCATTTTTAAAACCATTTTTATAGTATCAGTGTAAATTTCTGCTGGGGCCATATGACCACATTAATGTTAATCTATGGATATTGTACCACTGAATTCCTATTCAAGGTCAGAAAGCCACATTTCAGCATGGCAGCCTATGTACTTTTTTAATATTGCCACTGCCATTATTTGACCTAAGGACATTTTTGTTACAAACCTTTTCTCTTATCAGAGTATAACATATTTTTTAATGTATGGACCATTTAACATGGAATTCTATTGTCACCAGAACAAATTTTGAAAAAAATGGCAGCTTTTATATTAATCCTATTGTTGTCAGAGTGCCACATCAATGCTGCTGACAAAGGTAGTTAAATATGTGATATATTCTGGAGCAAAATCATTTGATTTTGTATACTCGAACACCTGTTAGATATTTAAAATGTCTAAGGGTAGGTTGTCAAATTCTCTGAAAAAGTCTTTGCTTACTGTCAACATGGATTTATTTTTCACAATTTTCAATTCCCGTTTGTGTATCTAAATTATGCAAGGTTAATAGCTATGTGGAGCAATACTGGTACAATACTTGCGCTAACTAAATTTCAACAAGTATCTATGTGAGTTTAACATCATAGTCCAGTAATAAAATATCTAAGGGAATTTGAACATTTGGGCTGGTATGGGTATCTATGGGAATTTGACATAGTAATCCAATATGGACACCCATGGAAATGTTAACATTTTACTGGTATGGGTATCTGTCCAAAACATACAACATAGGAATGGAACATTTGCGTCATTCTGGCTACAAGTACCTACACATACAGACCATTATCCACATCTACTAATCAATAACATCAACTTCTGACCAACAGTTTTACTGACCATGACTCACTTACTGACCAACAGTCTTAATGGCCAGCACTTTTTTTTAACTAAACAATGCAGACTCCTACAAACCAATATCAAAAACTACAGACCAACACATTCTTAATGACCATCACCTACACCTACTGTTTAACCCCTATACCTTCTGACCAACAGTGTTACTGACCAGCACACACATACTGGCCTACACAATATTACTAACCAGCACTGACACCTGCTGACAAATACCCACATCTACTGGCCAATACTCACTTCTACAATCAGATGTGTAACAGCAGGATGTAAAGTAAGGAAGTAAAGTAATGAGACTTAACACATAATTTTAGAAAGATAATACCTTGCTGTAAACATGCAACTATCCCACTTTTATGAATCAGGCAGAAAAACTGAAGTCCCATGACTAGCATGCACACACACACACACACACACACACACATATATATATATATATATATATATATATATATATATATATATATATATATATATATATATATATATATATATATATATATATATATATATATATATATATATATATATATATATATATATATATATGTATATATATATATGTATATATGTATATATATATATATATATATATATATATATATATATATATATATATATATATATATATATATATATATATATATACACACACCTCAGATTATATGTGTATTGCAATCAATTTGGATAAATTGTACTAAAAAAGAGTTAATTATGTCTTTGACTAAAATTAGTACTACAATTATGAAACTTGCACAGAACTGTATATACCATAAAATTATTTCTTGGCCTCAAGTAATAATATATTACAGAAACAAAAGAAAAAATATTGACAAAAATTAAATGGTCTAGACTAAAGACGATAATAAAATTCTGAAACAAACATGGAACATAGCAGCAAATGAAAACAATAAGAACAAGTTTGAAAGTTAAAAAATGTACAAATTGTACAAAGAGTGTACAAATTTTATGGTTTTCTTTTTAAAAATTTAAACAAATTTGAATGAAATATACTACATTTATTTGGTAGACATTTCATGCACACTGCAAGGACTTTATGCATATTTATTCATTAGATTCGGAAATGTATCTATTCAGTTTCCACTAAGATGCAACTTTTGATGAAATAGTGCAGCAACTTTTGTAAACAGCCGGATGTGTGCATTTCAGCTTGAGATGTCAGTAGAGGAACTGTGCACAACATACATAACAATTAATGTTAATACATGCTCTTTGTTTTGCAACATCAGGTAAATGATGTAACATAGTTGACTACCTGACACCTATATTTGATTAAAATTGTTCCTTATATTTAAGATTAACACTGGCTTACATGCCTTAATCTTGCTAGAATCACTATATATATATATATATATATATATATATATATATATATATATATATATATATATATATATATATCACAATTAAAACAATATATTAAAGGAGTGTTGTTTATTCAATACATGTATATTTATATCACAAGAAGCCATATGACATATAGCACAGTGTTCAACAGTCCCAATTTAGTAATTACAGCCCAGCAATTAATAAACAGTGGAAGTTTGATAACTGGCATCATTGCAAGCCATGGCCAACAATCTGCTATGCTTTTTTATCACCATTGATTGCCTGTGCTTATATTTTCATGCTTCTTATGCAACGAACTTGGTTAGTAGCTTTATGTATTGACAGCAGGTGTAGGTGCTCATCAGCATGACTTTGTAGATCAGCAATAGTCTGATAAATCAGCCCTTCACCAGTGATCATATTGATTTTCGGGTGAGGGGCTGATATCACCTATTCATTAAAAGCTGCAATTATCTGCATCCAGATTTGGCCGCACACATTGGTGTACATGTTATGCACTTACTAGTATTTCTTGTGGCTGTGCAGCTACCATTGGCTGAAGGGTTCTTTTGGTGAAATGTAGATTATATTTCCTGAGCAAATCATATGTTTGGTGACTTGTAAATCCACCTGGAATAGCAGAACCTTCTGTCCTGTGGCCATTTTGTGTTTTGCGCTTGATATGGCTGTTACCAATTACAGGTATGTGTCTAAAGTGTACATGGGTTTGTACCTGAATGATTTGCATGCAGCAAAATTGCACATTTTAATGAACAGGTGACATCAGCCCCACAACATCGTACATCAGTATCAACATAGATTTGTGGTAGGTGTTGATGATCGTCAGTAAAATTGTGTTGGTCAACAGTTGTGCGTATTTGTTAGTAAGTGTAGATATGTGAAGCTGAAGTGACCCACCATATTTTATTCCCATGATGTGTGTTGCATTGCATGTTAAATTCCTATTTAGCTCATACAGTTCACATGTTACAATTCCCATAGATACCAATACTGGACCACAGTGTTAAATTCCTATAGAGACCCATAGCAGCTTACATGTTGAATTTCACACTGATATTCATATTTGACCACAATGTTGGACTTTCATTGATATCCATTATCCCGGCTCCCAATGTTAAACCTTTGGATACTTTTAACATTAAATTCTACTTGTACCCATATTGGCCCAATCCAAGATTGTGCATAATGAATATCAATCAATTATACACTTCTTGGTAGTTCATCATTAATACTACTTAACCTTGTGTTATAATCATTCAGCAGAGTATTATAATCATTACAACTTTTCTTAATTTCATTAATTACAATAGTCTTTACTCCAATATCTAGATTTATTTCAGTTGATGCTTTTTCTGTTTCTGATAGAACTCTATCAATCCTTTTCACTGTAAGCAATATTTTTTTTATCTATGTCAATATTAATTCATTATTATGTCAATTAATTAATATTAATTTCGTCTGTTTCTTTATTAATTTTGTTTTTATGTTGCTTCATTTGGGTCTACATCATTAAAATCTTTTCTTAATCATTCACTGTTGGATCTAATTTGTCAATAATTCCTTATGCCACACCAATGTTATCAACAAGTTCTTTATCTGAATAGGCTTTATTGTTAGAAATTGTCCTATTCCAGGTGAAATTAATGCTTGAGTCCATAAGTCCCACTCTTTCACAGCTTTATTTTATTGTTTTAATCTGAATAATAAGTCAGTTTAATAGCTCTATCATACTTTGACTCACACTGACCTTGTTATGTAAGTCCACTATCTATCTGTTGACTTTTTCCAAGTTGTTCCTGTCTGCGTGGGTTTGAGTCTTGGTTTCGGCCATTGTGGGTGTGTGAGAAAGCTTGCCAGTAGCTTCTCATGGGTCAGTGGTTCTTTCCGGGGTTTTCCCGGGTTCTTTCTCCACCATTAATACTGGCCGCCATGTGTAGCCTATCGTGTGCTGAAAAATGGTGTTAAACCTTACAACATCAAAAAAAATTCCAAGTTGTTCTTTCAATTTAATTGTGAAAACTATTATTGACAGCTGTCACTTAACCTTCCAGCTCATGAAACGGCTCTAATGTCATCAACTAACTCTTCATTATCTTCATGATTCTCTTTCTTCTCATAGATTGTTTCTTTCTGCAACTCTAATGTCATCAATTAACTCTTCATTATTTTCTTATTCATGATTCTCTTTGTTGTTTCTTTCTGAAACTCTTGAAGCTGTGATTGTAATGTGGTGTAATTTCCTATAGACTACATTATTTTCTCAACATCACTCTCTGAAGCTGATATTTTGGCATTTATCCTTTCCTCATCTAGTTCTAACAATTTCTGTATGTTTCTAGGAAGACTTTAATTCTTGACACCAATGGAATCTGAGCAATGAAGTCACAAGAATGCAATGGACACAAAAGGGTTGTAGCTTATTCTACTTGATGACCAACAAAAACTGAACGAAGATATAGCTTTACATGAAAGAAGCTGTTGAAGGTCATCTTCTTCATTAAATATTTAAAGTATTACTTGTATGTAATGAATTTCTTGACTGGAACAGATCACAGCTTGCTGAAGTGGTTACTGTACTCCAAGTTAACCAGTAGGACAATTCATGAAATGGATTAAGTTTTGCCACAATGTAAGTTTGAGATTCGTCATTTTCCTGAAAGGTTCAATCACAGTGAAGATGTCCCTGCAAGAGGTCTTTGTAAACAGTACAGCTTTCAAGCAGTGGCATCAGAGAGGAGTGTGTGGACAAATGGAGGCAATGATGATCAGATGAGATTTAAACAATGGAGTGTTGCAAAGCAATAACAACTATGAAAAAATATCTGCCAGATATGGTGTGTTGGTGAAGAGTCTCTGAAGCCAATTTGACTGGCTAAGGATCAAAAACACCAAACTCTATCACAAGTGGGAGACAAATCATGGTAAAAATTCACAGTCAAGCTATCTTTCCAACAGAAAAGAGAAATCATGTTCTACATCTGGTGCAGGATTCATGCTAGGGAGGACACCTCAACATCAGAAAACGTTTAAGATGAACAAAAATGGTTATCACTCAAAGTTCAAAAACAGTGTGACAGTGGTGCCAGAGATATGAAGCCTTTGTAAATCAAACATTTCCAGATTAGAAAAGGAGAGATTAAATGCAACTGACTGCATCAGTAGGTCTGGTAAAATATATAGCTGCCCATGTTATAGGTCCATTTCACAAAACAGGGGATGGAAACATTTGCATCTTCTTGGTCACTGACTATTTTATTAAATTGACTGAGATATGCCAACTGTCAAAATGTTATATTCATTCCAACACTGACAGCAGAAGAAGACTTCACACATTTCAAGTTGACATAGCCAATCAAAACATATCAAGGCTGACAGCTTAACAGCAACCTTTTTCATGAAATGTGTCAATTAAAAGGAATTAAGAAAACTAAGAGCATTTTAAACCAGGCACAGAATGCTGTCTGTATTCATCAAAGAATGAAAGAGTTCGGGATGAGCACCTCTTGTATCTGGTGTAATGTTCAGCACGGAAAGGAAGGCTAATTTACTTTTAAACATTGCATTTGGAAGACCAAGCTATCAATGTTGTTGAAGTTTGCAAGGATGGGTTAAAGCATTTGAGAAGATGGGAAACTTCCCATAGTATTTTTAGGGAGAACTTGCAATGTAAAATGCAACAACAGAAGTACTATTAATAATTAGCAGGTCTTGATGGGAACCATTTCAGAATGGCACCAATGTCTGGTTGTTTTCACCAAAAATGAAAATAGGATTTTGCTGAAATTACACACATTATGGTATGGACCCAACAAAGTCTTTGACAGACTGAGTGATGTTAACTACCAAGTAAGGCATGGCAGACACAAGAAGTCTCTGGTAATATACACTAAGCGCTTGAAAAGTCTGGATTCTGAGAAGTTAGAAATAATGGGCATGAGTCTTCGGCTTCATGACTTAAATGACGCCAGCCATGTTACCACTTATCCATCAACAATATGGCATGAATTCTTCCAAAGACCCACAGAAACAATGGTGGGATAAGAGCAACTGGTGATAAGTGATCTAGGAGAGAAAGAAAACTACTTAAGAGTCTTGATTATTTCCATGTTGTGTTTTTCTCATCTGGAATAATGACCAAGTGCACCTGAAACACCAATTTACATGTAAAGTTATTACTATCACTCAAACTAGATATTCTTTTGGTGTTTATTTGAGATTGTGTTTACATGATTTTTTTGTGATGCATTCTTATGTGCATGGCAGCACACAGTATCAGTGGCATAGATTGAATACAAAAATAAACTCTTGTACAGTAATTTAAATTTAAAGGTAATGCTTCGACTTTTAAATGTAAGCAGGTTTTGTAACATGGTCAAGCATTTTAAGTTTTATTCATGTGATCTTGCCTATTCAGTATATAACTGATCAACTGTTGGTGTTGTGGAATACATCAGAGTCTGAGTTACAGATTATTTCTCCTTCTTGGTTGCTATGCCATGTATTTTGGTCATTTGACTTCACAAGTGCACAGTAGAAACTAAACATGACAAACAATCCTAACTGACAGTATAACTAGATTATATTATTGTACATGTAATTACAAACAGGTATAAATAGCTAAATAACTGCAAGTAGAACAAGCAATTGAAATTTGTTTCATTTTACCAAAAAATAAAAAAAAATAGTCCAAAGGATGATTCATATTTAGCTCAAATGAATTCCTTAAACTTGAAGTTGTAAAGATGAGGTTACACATCCATAATGCTGGTGACTACTGTGGTTTGAATAGATAAACACTATAGAGTGGATAGATGAACACTGGCCTGAATAGATGAACACCATGAAATGGAAAAATGAACACCAACTTGAATTGATGAGCAATATGGAGTGGATAGATGAACACAATATTTAATAGATGAACATTGTGGAATTTATGGATGAACACTAGTTTGAATATATGAACATTATGGAGTGGGTAGATAAACACTGGCTTGAATAGATGAACACTATGGATTGGTTAGATAACCACTAAGGTTTGAATATATGAGTAGTGTGGAGTTGATATATAAATACTGGTTTGAACAGAGGAATACTATGTAGTGGATAGATAAACACTATGGTTTGAATAGATGAACACTATTGTGTAGATAGATGAGCACTATGTTTGAATACATAAACAATGTGGTTTGATTAGATGAACACTATGCCTTGAATAGATGAACACAATGGAGAGGATAGATAAATATTATGGTTTAAATAGATGAACACTATTGTGTAGATACATGAACATTGTGGCTTGAATAAGATGTACATTATGGTGTAAAGACGAGTACATGTGTTCATGTGTACATTTATAGGGGTTGTTTCAAAAAGAATTTTGAATGTTTTTGACTTTATCATTTTCTAGTTAAGTTTTAGTAAATCTAAGAAGAATTAAATTGCTTGTTTAAGTGGAAGTTGTTTAATTATTTTTACCCATTTGTAAAATATAGGTATACTCCTATCAGTTAGAATTAGTTACAATGTATAGTTTATGTTCTGCCCATGGCAATTACAATCTACAGCTAATGCACTGTCCATGATAATTACAATCTGTAATTTATGTACTGCCGATGATAATTACAATCCATAATTTATGCATTGCCCATGATAATTACAATCTATAGTTTGTGCATTGCCTATGATAATTATAAGCTATACTTTATGTACGGCCCATGATAATTACAATCTGTAGTTTATGCATTGCCCATGATAATTATACACTATAGTTTATGTACTGCCCATCATAATTTCAATCTATAATTTATGCATTGCCCATGATAATTACAATCTATAGTTTATGAATTGCCTATGATAATTATAAGCTATACATTATGTACTGCCCATGATAATTACAATCTATAGTTTATACAATGCCCATGATAATTACAATCTATAGTTTCTGCTGTGCTTATTTGAAGTTCAAGTCCCATGGCCAAAACACATGGTGTATAATTAATAAAGGCACAGAAAAAGGGAAGTGTGGCAGAATTATCTACGACAGTACTTTTATACAGGATCCATGTAACACACATAGATACTCTTATCATACATCTGCTACAGTACTAATAGCCAGGATCCACGTAACACACATACATACTCTTAACACTCATCTGCTACAGTACTAATAGCCAGGATCCATGTAACACACATAGATGCTCTTATCACTCATCTGCTACAGTACTCACAGCTGGGATCCATGTAACACACATATATACTCTTATCATTCATCAGCAACACTACTGAAAGACAGGATCCACATAACACACACAGATATTCTTAACACTCATCTGTTACAGTACTTGTAGCCAGGATCCACATAACATAGATACTCTTAACACTCATCTGTTACAGTACTTGTAGCCAGGATCCGCATAACGCACATAGATACTCTTAACACTCATCTGCTACAGTACTGAAAGCCAGGATCCACATAACACACATAGATATTCTTAACACTCATCTGTTACAGTACTTGTAGCCAGGATCCACATAACGCACATAGATACTCTTAACACTCATCTGCTACAGTACTAATAGCCAGGATCCATGTAACACACATACTCTTATCACACATCTGCTACTGTAGAACAGTACTTATACCAGTATCCACATAACATGCATATATACTCTTAACACTCATCAGTTACAGTACTAATAGCCAGGATCCATGTAACACACATACATACTCTTATCAAACATCTGCTACAGTACTAATAGCCAGGATCCACATAACACAAATAGATACTCTTATCACACATCTGCTACATTACTCACAGTTTGGATCCATGTAACACACATATATACTCTTATCACTCATATGTTACAGTACTTATAGCCAGGATCCATGTAACACAAATAGATACTCTGAACACTCGTCTGTTACAGTACTAATAGCCAGGATCCATGTAACACACATTGATACTCTTACCACTCATCTGTTACATTACTTGTATCCAGGATCCATGTAACACACATATATACTCTTAACACTTGTCTGTTACAGTACTAATAGCCAGGATCTATGTAACACACATATATACTCTTAACACTCATCTGTTACAGTACTAATAGCTGGGATCCATATAACACATATAGATACTCTTATCACTCATCTGCTACAGTACTTGTAGCCAGGATCCATTAACACACATTGATACTCTTACCACTCATGTGCTACAGTACTTGTAGCCAGGATCCATGTAACACACATTGATACTCTTACCACTCATCTGCTACAGTACTTGTAGCCAGGATCCATGTAACACACATTGATACTCTTACCACTCATCTGCTACAGTACTTGTAGCCAGGATCCATGTAACACACATAGATACTCTTAACACTCATTTATAATTGGTCCTGCTTAAAGCTGTGGTACATAGTTACTATCTTAGCTCAATACCTAATCACCCACTGCTTTGCTCTATCAGTCAAGGTGAGCTGATGCAACCATATTAATTTGAATAGGTTACCACTAACCTTAATTGTTTTTTCCAAAAGACAAGGTGTATATAAAAGCTGATTTTAGTGTAACTGAGAACATTGATATCTGAGACTGACATTAGAGAAAGTGTTTAAACAGCTGCAGTCTGGATGCCCATATAGAATATGGATTTAACATCCATATAGAACACATGGTCAACCATATATCTAAATAGTTACTGTCTGAATGCTATATAAAGAATATGGATCAAACATCCATACAGAACATCTGCATGTTTAAACAGTTGCAGTCTGGATGCACCTTATAGAATATTGATCAAACATCCATATAGAACAGGGGTGCACAAACCCAGGCCCATGGCTAGATTCAGCCCATGAACATGTTGTGTTTGGCCCTCAGGGCAAATTAAAACAACACAGAGATCTGGTCCATGAACAGTAACTATATTAAAGAAATTAGTGTTTGCGGTCCTCGAGTGGTCTTAGAAAATGTAATCTGGCCCTTGGCCGATAAAGGTTGTGTGCCCCTGATATAGAACATTTAGTCAACCACATGTCTAAACAGTTGCAGTCTGGATGCACCATATAGAATATGAATCAAACATCTATACAGAACATATCAACCACATGTCTAAATAGTTGCTGTCTGGAAGTTCCATACAGAATATTGATTGAACAGCCATATAGAACACATGGTCAACTATGTGTCTGAATAGCTGTAGTCTGGATATTCCATACAGAATATGGATTCAACATCCATATTGAAGACCTGATCAACCATGTAAAATGGAATGGGCATGTACTAACAAGTTTTATCCTTTACAATAGTATAGTTTTAAAATACAGAAATATCATGAATCCTAACAGTTCTTGTTGCACATCAAATGTAGCATGCCATTTTTCTGAAGGGTTCACCCATATGATGGACGTCTGCCATGTCAAAGAAGATAATTATAAAAGCTTATGACACTTTATCAAAGCAATTTAAATAAAATAAGGAATGACCTTTTACTTAATAAATTGTAAATTTGATGCTTTCTTAATAGTACTTTCATCAGCTACATCATACAAGGTTCCTGTCAGGACAGATCAGTCAGAAGAACAAATCTTTAAACTGTACTCTGTCTTTAATACATACATCATATAAAAATATCTGAATGTGATTAAATCTAACTACAATAAATGTTAAGGGAACAAGAAAAATATATTGTTTATATTAGTATATGGTGAAGTAAGCATTTAACTTCTTAAAGTATTCAAAGACTTGTGTTTCTCTGACCAAAAACGTTTATATGATGGTTTACTCTTATGTGCAGAAAAACAACAATATAAAATGATACAGGAAGAGAGTGTGTGTGTTTGAGTGCTTTCATGACCACACAAGCTCATCTGGAGTGTATGTTTATGTGGCTTCATGTCCACACATGCCCATCTGGGCTGTGTATCTGTGACTTTACGTCCACACATGCCCATCTGGGCTGTGTATCTGTGACTTCATGTCCACACATGCCCATCTGTGATCAAGATATAAATTTAGTTTACTGCATTATTGGCACTTACACCTCATATAAGAAATGACTGAAATTTGTTGGCAGCCATGTTACCAGTATAGCCCATTGTGTCACAACTGACAACTCACATCATGTCTACAGTGACATAATCTTTATGTTCCAGCCAATCTGAGATGTAAACTATTATCACTTGATACACTGACACCATTCTAGAGGACATAATTACAACATTATTCTGTCCCATTGCTTTATATATTCAAATAATTAATTTGCATGAAGGAAAACAATTTGAATTGTATTATGGGGACTGGACTTGCTGCTCGACTTGTCGAAATTTAGGGACTAAGGGGGGATACTCATCTATTAATTTTCTCTGAGAATTTATTCATCACAAGTTATGTCATTGTTTGGTTTTACATGTTAAGAATCTAAATCTTTCTACAAATCTTATAAAAATCTTTATATAATGTACAAATATTTTTTCCCACACTTCTTTTGTTAGCAAGCCAATGTCCTATTAATTCCTCAACAATGTTTGATAGTTGAATGGAAAGTTGTGTGCTTCTCCATTTTTCAAATGTTTGCATCTATTCTGTACATTAAAACATTGAAATTAATTTACAGCACTTAATTTAAGCAATAATGAGAGTATTTCATCATAGGGTATAGGGTAAATTCCATTTATATTTAACCACAATATTTAACCACATTTGGTCATTTTTGCTAAAGTTAATAAAGTTCATAAATGAATGAAATAATTCACCAGCTTATAAGTATTGATACAAGTTTACAAATTGTTCATGTCACATTTTGTTGTCCTTTTGGATTATCAGAACATGTTGATACCCACTGTAAAACCAACATGTTTAATTTGTTCCACTAAGTGTTGATTTTGACTGGAAGAACTGTATTATTATTATCATTATTATTATTATATCATTATTATTCATTGAATACATCAAGATGATATTGATTTCATAATACTGACTTGCATGGCAAAATACTGTGGTTCATCTTTTTCATCTGTGAAGTTAATGGGTCCAAGAACTTAGCATGATTCTACTTACAATCACTTTCTGTTTGAACGAGCTGTGAAAATATTAAACTACAAACAACAAGGACAGTCACCAAATATCACTTTAAGAAATAAAAATATCCATTTTTATGAAGAATAGTTTTATTAAATCCTGGTCTGTTAAAGTACTGATTTCATTCAAGTGGTGGAACATCTGGATCATCAACAAAGTTCTCACTGTTGGGCCGTTCTGCAACATGTCGAGTTGGTCCCTGCGATCCTAAGGGAGGTATTATTTTATCTCTTCTATCCTGTACAATGTTTCGAATGTCAACAGACTTTTTGGCAGAGGCATCCACTTCCAACTTTTCCTCTTTGGGCCTGGTCAGGTAAAGAAATAGGAATTTTGAGTAAAAGAAGAGTCCATCAGAAAAGTAAAAACTATTTTGAACTTTCAAATCTGCATGAAACATCAATAGTGACAACCTGTATTTCAAGTCCACAAATAGCATTTCCATTTCAAAAACCATCCCAGTGGTATAACTTGGCATACATACAGATTAATAGACACAAGTAAACAATGTGGTGTTACAACTCTATGGTCTTAAAAAAAGTAACAGAAAAGAGCAAATATGAACAAGTTTTGTAAAATTCAACAAATAATTTATATCTCTAGAAAACAAAGTAAAAGTGTGAAAAAAGAAAAAGAACTTATGGTATTACAAATTAAATACCAAATAATCCCTGAATTACTAACACAAGTCCTTAAGAATAAGGTTCAAATAAAACTTAAGTGGTATTCCAAAATAAATCCAAAGCTGAAAGTGTTAATGTGCCTGTGATGGCCCGAATAGTAATAATGTGCCAACAGTCCTTTGCTGAATCACAATAATCATATCCAAGAATATACCCCTATTTGAATTTCACTATAATTCCAAGCCTCTATTTCCAAGCCTCTACCCTTATATGAATTTCACTATAATTCCAAGCCTCTATTTCCAAGAATATACCTCTATTTGAATTTCACTATATTTCCAAGCCTCTACCCCATTTGAATTTCACTATAATTCCAAGCCTCTATTTCCAAGAATATACCCCTATTTGAATTTCACTATAATTCCAAGCCTATATTTCCAAGAATATACCCCTATTTGAATTTCACTACAATTCCAAGCCTCTATTTCCAAGAATATACCCCTATTTGAATTTTGCTACAATTCCAAGCCTCTCTTTCCAAACATATACCCCTATTTGAATTTCGCTACAATTCCAAGCCTCTATTTCCAAGAATATACCCCTATTTTAATTTTGCTATAATTCCAAGCCTCTATTTCCAAGAATATACCTGTATTTGAATTTCACAATAATTCCAAGCCTCTATTTCCAAGAATATACCCCTATTTTAATTTCGCTATAATTCCAAGCCTCTATTTCCAAGAATATACCCCTATTTGAATTTCACTATATTTCCAAGCCTCTATTTCCAAGAATATACCCCTATTTTAATTTCACTATAATTCCAAGCCTCTATTTCCAAGAATATTACTTTAGATGAGCTCTGTATCTTAAAAATGCAGTAGCCATAACAAGATTTTCAAGATGGTCATATGTCCCAAATGAATCACTTTTATTTAAGACCAACTTGACATCATACGTCTTCTGGTAAAAATCCCATGTCAACATGTCTTTCTGGTTTGGAGGAGAGGAGATAATGAGATTTTTAAGATGGCTTAACCCTTTACCTCATAGAGCATAGTTACAAAGTGCAGCGCGCTATAAACAGAATACCTGTTACCTATTCAACTCCATATGCATAGGCCTGCCTGTTAACTGTTAAGCAGTGTAGTGTATGTTATGTTTAACAGCAATTTTAACCATTTTACATTTTTGGTACACATCTATTATGTGTGGAAAAATTTAAGAGTAAAGTCCGATTGATATAGCTGTGTAATTATTTTTCATGAATAATTTCTTATGTGCTTTAAAATCTTGAGAGAACTCGTTCACCATCATGTCAGTGAGGCCGCGTGACCAACCATAGCTGCCATTACTCATACTTGAAATTCATCTGAATTTGATAATTTATAAAAACTAACTGCTGCCTACATCAATATCAGAGCCTTTACCTAAGTTATTGGATCCTTCATAGTTATGATTCTAATCTTGAAAACTTCGTAAGTACTGAATGAAATCTGCAACTGCCATTTTGGAAAGTGGAGATTAAGACCCAGTTACTTTAAATAGCAGATATCGACCAGTGCATAAACAGTGACCACGTGCTCTGACATATTTGTCATTCGTAGAAATGAATGTAGTATCTAATAGGGGGGTTTCTCCGAAGGTGGAGCTACGAAAACCGGCTCAAAATGGCTGATGTTTACAGCAGGAGTCAAAAGGCGCTTCCATGCGAATGGAGTAGAGGCATCCAAAGACGCTTGCATGAGGTAAAGGGTTAAAGTAACATTAACACAAATAATAAAATAGCAGCATAGACTTCATGTGTATCATCCTTAAAGTAACATAACAATAACGGAAGTAATAAAATAGTGGCATGGACTTCATGTGTATCTTCCTTAAAGTAACATAACATTAGCACAAGTAATAAAATAGTAGCATAGACTTCATGTGTATCATCCTTAAAGTAACATAACAAGTAACGTAACATTAGCACAAGTAATAAAATAGTAGCATAGACTTCATGTGTATCTTCCTTAAAGTAACGTAACATTAGCACAAGTAATAAAATAGTAGCATAGACTTCATGTGTATCATCCTTAAAGTAACATAACAAGTAACGTAACATTAGCACAAGTAATAAAATAGTAGCATAGACTTCATGTGTATCATCCTTAAAGTAACATAACATTAGCACAAGTAATAAAATAGTAGCATAGACTTCATGTGTATCATCCTTAAAGTAACATAACAATAACGGAAGTAATAAAATAGTGGCATGGACTTCATGTGTATCTTCCTTAAAGTAACATAACATTAGCACAAGTAATAAAATAGTAGCATAGACTTCATGTGTATCATCCTTAAAGTAACATAACAAGTAACGTAACATTAGCACAAGTAATAAAATAGTAGCATAGACTTCATGTGTATCATCCTTAAAGTAACATAACAATAACGGAAGTAATAAAATAGTGGCATGGACTTCATGTGTATCTTCCTTAAAGTAACATAACATTAGCACAAATAATAAAATAGTGGCATGGACTTCATGTGTATCATCCTTAAAGTAACATAACAAGTAACGTAACATTAGCACAAGTAATAAAATAGTAGCATAGACTTCATGTGTATCTTCCTTAAAGTAACGTAACATTAGCACAAATAATAAAATAGTGGCATGGACTTCATGTGTATCATCCTTAAAGTAACATAACAAGTAACATAACATTAGCACAAGTAATAAAATAGTAGCATAGACTTCATGTGTATCATCCTTAAAGTAACATAACATTAGCACAAATAATAAAATAGTGGCATGGACTTCATGTGTATCATCCTTAAAGTAACATAACATTAGCACAAATAATAAAATAGTGGCATGGACATCATGTGTATCATCCTTAAAGTAACATAACATTAGCACAAATAATAAAATAGTGGCATGGACTTCATGTGCATCATCCTTAAAGTAACATAACATTAATGCAAGTAATAAAACAGTGGCATGGACTTCATGTGTATCATGCTTAAAGTAACATAACATTAGCACAAATAATAAAATAGTGGCATGGACTTCATGTGTATCATGCTTAAGGTAACATAACATTAACAGAAGTAATAAAATAGTGGCATGGACTTCATGTGTATCATCCTTAAAGTAAAATAACATTAGCACAAATAATAAAATAGTGGCATGGACTTCAGTGACATAAGTTACGTCCTATGTGTCAGCTAGATTTGTTTAACAATCAGCATCCAACATTTTCCATTCAGATAACATACAAGTAATGTTATATTATAAAACATTACTATCAAGGCCAAGTAATTCAAAGCATACATTGCTTTAGTCCTGTTACTCTGAGTTTTACCTTGAACCCTGGGAAGAGTCCCCAGTTCTAATAAGGTAAAACAAACTCTATATTTACAAGAGTTTGGACATTTAAATTTCTTGAAAAGACTCTTAGAAGGGCTCTTGGTAAAAGAATTCTATCAAAAATCTGCCTCATGTAAATATGTTACAAATATATGAACTTCTATAAGAAAAATAATTTGAAGTCTGATCAGAGTTTATGAAACAGCTCCATCTCTATAGATTTAAATTCACCAAGTCTTGAATCCATTCCTACCCACCTCTGTTGCTTTGGTTTCCCTTCATTCTCCTTGTTGTCTTCTTTCTTTTCTGTAACTGAAGGTTTGACTAATGGCTTGACCTGCAAGGTTTAAACAGCTTACATTTAACTCTATTATGAAATCCAATATTAGTTTTGTGAAACCACTATCTGACAATAAAATGACTGTGTGATGAAAAGTCACATGGAAACATGTATCATGTTCAATGAAAAGTTACCCAGAAACATATAAAAATTTACATGGAAACATGTACTATGCTGAATGAAAAGTAACATGGAAACAAGTGCTATGTCAAATGAAAAGTTACACATAAACATGTACTATGCTGAATATAAAGAAATATGGAAACATGTACTATGCTCAATTAACAGTTACTCAGAAACATATACAATGCTGAATGAAAGTTACATGGAATCATGTGCAATGTTGAATGAAAAGAAATATGAAAACATGTACTATGCTCAATTAACAGTTACCCAGAAACATATACAATGTTGAATGAAAGTTACATGGAAACATGTACTATGTTGAACGAAAAGAAATATGGAAACATGTAGAATGTTGTGTGAAATGTCACATGGAAACATGTACCTTGCTGCTTAAAAAGTCACATGCAAAGATGTACTAGTCAAATGAAACGTCATGTGGAAACATGTACTATGTTGAACAAAAAGCAACATGCTTGGAACATGTACTATACTGAATAAAAAGCAACATGATAATATATACCATGCTGAACAAAAAGTCATAAGGAAACATGTACTATTTTGAACGAAAAGTCATATGAAAACGTGTACCATGCTGAATGAAAAGTTACATGAAAACATGTACTATTTTGAATAAAAAGAGCTATGGAAACATGTACTATGTATAATGAAAAGTCACATGGAAACATGTACTATATTTAATTAAAAGAAATATGGAAACAGTTATTATGCTGATTGAAAAGTCACAAGGAAAGATGTAATATGCTGAATGAAAAGTCACATGGTAATGTGTACTATGTTGAATGGAAAGCAACATGGAAATGTGTACCATATTAAATGAAAGAAACATGGAATACTATACTCAATGAAAAACAACATGGAAACATGTACTATGTTGAATGAAAAGAAATATGTAAGCATATACTGTGCTGAATGAAAATAAATATGGAAACATGTACTATGCTGAATGAAAAGTCACATGAAAACATGTACCATGCTGAATGAAAAGTCACATGAAAACATGTACCATGCTGAATGAAAGTCTCAAGGAAACATGTCCTATGCTGAATTAAAAATCATACAGAAACATGTACTATGTTCAAGATGAAGCAAGGAAGCACACCAAATGATAGAAAAATATTTTGTTTGAATGAAGACAAAAAGGGCATCAAAATGCATAAGTTATTAAATGTTCTATATAACCAATAATCTTGCCATATTTTTATGGCTAGACTTTGTCAGTAAACTCCTGAATGCAAACAAATATATTACAGTAAATTTGATCTAAACAATCAGCTGTGCCATAAGTCATGAAATTGAAGTTTTGGTCACTGTCTCATACATAAATAATTTGCATTCACATTTCTAGTAGACAATGAGTATCTGAAATTATTTATTATCAAAGCCAGCTTTACACATGAAAAAATAACAGATTAATTGTACAGATGATATCATAGATTCTGATAAACACAATTCACATTTGGTTTCAGACTTATTCAATCCAGCAGTCAACTATTTAACATGATTTTGCAGTGAACAATTCTCTCTCCCATACACACAGTACCTTTGGCATGGTAACCAGGAGGTGACCTGTGATCTGTGATCTTTGAGCTGAGCTTGAGTCAGGGTTCACCTCCTCTGTTAGATGTAACTGGAACACCTTGTGTCACAAGAATAAGAATGAAATGGGATAAAGAGAACAAACAAAACAAAACCATATCAATGAATGGAAATTAAATGCAAATCTTACTGCAGTGTCATGAATGGCACATTCTATGCCCACATCATGCTTAACCATTCTCAATGTAGATAACTGCAATGTTTTGGTTCAGCTTTGTGACACAGAACAAATGTTATTGTGTGGACATCATTCAGTCACAGTGAATCTAACAATTGACCTTTTGACCCAAAACTGACATAAGGTTTCTACCTTACCACAAGTGTAAGCTATCCAAAAGTGTGATCCAGGTATGTAGTGTAGAACTAATGTTACTGTGTGGACACCATTTGTATTTTTTCAATCAGTTTAGGTAATTCTCAACAAAAACAGTACCATAAAACTTATCATAAAGCCATATGAGAGATGAATGGGTTTGGGTAATTCTCAATAAAAACAGTACCACAAAACCTTATGATAAAGTTATATGAACCTTCAACTGGCTTGGGTAATATTAACAAAAACAGGACCAACAAAATATTATGATAAAGTCACATCAGCCACCAGTGGGCCTTGGTAATCATAAAAATATATGACTAGAAAAGGAATATAAACAATCTGCATAAAGTGATTATACCAAAAAATCTTGCTGTTTTCATTATATTTTCAACAGAAGTTGGGAAGAACATATATATTCCATTTTAATTTCTTGCAAGGGCCCAACACACTAGTAAATATTTGTCTGCTGTGAAAAAGAGAAGATATAAGGGAAAGGTAGAACAAATAATAAGCAACTATAAATCACAAATAACTGTCAGCATGTACTGAAGAATTTAAAGTTGCAAAAATATTAACATAAAATGAAGTACAAGATTAGCAAATCATTAATCTATAAGCAAGAGAATAGGTTAAATGTACAAGAATTAAATGATTCACAGTATTTCAACTTCCTTGTTATTCAATTCAACTGAAGAGTGAGGTACAGAAAATTTAGTGAAAACAAAGAATTTAAGAGTGGAAAGCCTAACCTTTCCCTTCAAGGTCACTCTGACATAATTTGTTTGTACATCCACATCAATCAAAGAGGTGTCAAGATGCCTGAAAAAAGGAAGCTCACATTTTATAAGATTTAACTTAACCAATCAATTATAACAGTATTATTATCAATTATAAACCTAATTTTGACAGGTGGAAAACTGAAATGTAACTATTTTTGTCCAAAATATTTTCAAAATCTCCCTTTTAAGCATAGATATCTCAATTTCAGTAAGGCTCAAGGAAGGCAAGCTGCTACTAAAATCTGCACAAAACATAAAACATCATAATTTTCAAAGAATTTATCATGATACATACCTGGTGTCTTCATTCCACTTAACTTACCATCATGCATGCATATTGTCTTGTTATCACTCAACTCACTATAACACATTCCTGGTGTAAAATTCCACTTAACTTATCATCATGGATACCTGGTGTCTTGTTGCCATTTAACTTACCATCATGCACACCTGGTGTATTGTTGGTATTTAACTTACCATCATGCACACCTGGTGCCTTGCTGCCAAGTAACTTACCATCATGCACACCTAGTGTATTGTTGCCATTTAACTTACCATCATGCACACCTGATGTCTTGTTGCCATGTAACTTAGCATCATGCACACCTAGTGCCTTGCTGCCACTTATCATGTACACCTGATGCCATCTTGCTACTTAACATATCATCATGTACATCTGGTGTCTTGTTAGCACTTGATTTTGTGCATTAACTCAGTGCCAAAAAACAGATCTTACATCTGCATTATTCAGTGCAACCATATTGGGAAACAGAAATTGTACTTCCAAAGATGAGAGCTCTGCACACAGTCAATGGAAGCTAAATCTTCATATGCACGGTGTACGTATTACATCAAATATGGTATTATAATCTGTGAACTGCGTGGTTTAATAAAACAAGAGTCTCTCAAATGAACTGATGCTCAACTGTCCAAAAAGAACTACCAGGAATTCAAGATAAGACCCATATTTCAGTTTAACTGCTGAGTGTTGAAACTGAATGAACTGATGCTCAACTGTCCAAAAAGAACTACCAGGAATTCAAGATAAGACCCATATTTCAGTTTAACTGCTGAGTGTTGAAACCATCTCTGACATCCTTGAGCAATAAGATTTGCATTCTGGCTGCTTTGGTAGAAATACTGGATGTAAGATTGTCACCAATTTCATCTTAGACAAACTGGACTCAATTAGAAGACTGATGCTGAAAATCTACAGCCAATGTGGCCAGTTATTATGGAGAATTAGTGCTTAGATTTTCAATATGTTCATTGTGGCAGTTATAATGGATGTTTGCTGGGCACCATTTTCATTTAGGACCAATTAGAATTATTTGTCTTTTGGTGAAGACTCTTTGTTGATATGACCATCAATTTTGGAACAGTTGTGATAACAAGATTTTCAAGCTGGTCATAATGGTGGTCATACTGGATGTCAGATCAGCACTGATTTCATTCAAGACCAACCAGATGTAATAATAAATCTTATGGTCAAGGAGCTGAGACAAAAATATTTTCAAGATGGTTTCCATTGTAGCCATACTGGATGTCAGATTGACACTATTATCACTTAGGATCAACTAGTCATCATAACAAATCTTCTTGTGACAACCTTATGTTGATATGATCATCCTTTAGAAGGAGTAACAACATTTTTAAGATAGCTGCTAGGTGGTTACACTTAATGTGAGATTAGCACTATTTTCATTTAGTCCTAGCTAGACATCATAACAAATTTCAAGTGAAACCACATGTCAATATGACTTTCCATCTTGAAGGAGTATTGTCAACATTGTAAATTGGCTTCTGTTGTAGCAATGCATATCAGATCAGAATTTGTATTAAAGACAAACTAGACACAATTAAAAGCCTTCTGGAGAAACCCCATACTGATAAGACATTCTATTCTGGAGGATTGGAAATAACAAAATTTTCATGATGGCTTCTATGGTGGCCATAGGACCATCCATTTATGAGGAGTAGCCATGACAACATTTTTAAGATGACTGCTGTGGTGTTGGATGTCTGGGCAGTACCACTTTCATCCAGGACCAACTTCTGGTAAAAACACCATGGTGTATAATGTTTAAGGAGTAGTATTGATAATACATTTTTTCAAGAGATGGCTGCCATATTGGTTGTCAGATTGGCACCATTTTATTTTAAGACCAATTTTATCATGGAATGATTATGTGTGTAAAGTTTCATGTCAATCCTCCAAGTAGTTATGGAGGGAGGAATAATAAACATGTACAAATGGACAAACCAACATATGACAACAGGTCATCCCATAAGGTCTTTGGGTCTATGACCAGTAGGGCTAAAAATAGAATGATACAAATTTGAAAACTGATTTTCAGCTGTTTGAAAGTTATATCTGTCTC
This sequence comes from Sinohyriopsis cumingii, assembly GCA_028554795.2. Lineage (NCBI taxonomy): Eukaryota > Metazoa > Mollusca > Bivalvia > Unionida > Unionidae > Sinohyriopsis > Sinohyriopsis cumingii. The sequence continues at coordinate 70,397,366 of CM068824.1, forward strand.
ACTATCTACTGCTGAACAAAGAATGAGTACTTTTTCTGTCAGTGTCTTAAATTGAACATTGTTGATTATCTCTTTCATTACCAATACAAGCAAACATAGCATATGTACAAAAATTTTAAATGTTATGATACTAAAACAATATATGGATAACCATTAGTGGCTTTTGTTAAACAGATTTTAACAGAGATAAAATATAACAAAATGATTGTAATATTTATGAAAAAATAGAAAGGCAAAATTGGACACACACACACCCCCCAGTCTCTCTCAGAAAATAATTAGAAACAAGTTAAAAAAGATTGGAAGTGTAATTTTCTATTAATGTTATGGTCATATGTCAATAAAACAACCAGTTATCTACTCAACCATCTACTGTATGCTACAAAATTTGAACGAAATAAAATTTTGTGAATTAAGCCACTGTCACACATTTTCAAGAGTTATGATCACCTAAATGTATATCACTTTGTATTGTCGGATTTACAAAACAAATCTTTAAAAAAGTTTAGCTATGATTATTTGTATCATTATAGGGCTAAATTAAAATACAGTACTTACTTATAAATTACAAGATCCAAAACAAGTTTATTGTCTTCTTCATTATCCTTCAGAGTAAAATCAATCCTGAAAAACAGATGGATACAACAAATAAGAACTGACAAAATGAAACTGTAATCAGTCAAAAATAATAAAGACATTCTTGGTAGAATTTCTACTAGATATAAGAAGAAATAAGGCAGACCAAAGTCTGCTCTGAAGTTTTAATAGATTGAAAAAACTGCTGTCTAGCATGTGCTTGATCCAGATTACAAAAGATGATAGCATTTCAGCACCTAAGGATGATTTGTTGTCAAGAGTGGACAATTCTGGAATGAATTGCCCTAACAAGACAGAAATGCATGATGGTACTTTGATAAATTTCAACTGCATAATGCATAGGTATAATGTATGCTTAACACTTGTCCATGACTGTGGATTGTACTTAATGATAATGGTTATTTGTAAACAGGATGTCTACATGACTAAGTTTTGTCATGATTGTAAGTTCTAAATCCCACATGAGAAAACTTTTTATTTCAGGACATTCTTGAAACAGACTTCTTTATAAGGCAAGAGTTCATGGTCAGTCTTGTTTACTGTTAGCGTAGATTTTTCCATCCAAAACTATCACATTCTATTATATTATAAGCCAAGTGAAAATATATATGTAAAGGGACCTAGTAAACAAATAATTCATGCCTGTTTTAGCTCAGTCTGTGGGAATCCATTTCTCATCAGAATGTAGAGTTTACAGTTTGGTTCAGATATAATTAGAGAGGAATTATTTATTTAAATTATTCCTTGAAATTACTAAGTGCTCATTGACCTCAGATTAACATATTAGTTTGGAATTATTGTAAACACATTCAAAGACATTTAGGATCAAATCATTGTAATATTTCTGAATATTCAAGACTATTGGAATTCATCTGGAACATTCTATACTTTTGTACTTGTGATAAGACATTTAGAATTATTTAAGATTTAATTCCCAATACTTGAAGTGTCTCTTAAATCAGCACTTTATATTGTAGAGAAATAAATTATTTGCTGACTTTACTAAACTTGTTGGTTTCACTTCTTTCTGTTACATAGCTTAAGACTTACAGTTTTGTAAGAATAAATAAACATAAAGAATTAAATGGCCTATACTTACTTTGGCTCATTAACATTCATTGGATTTCCTTCATCACTAAATAACCTGCGAGGTTTCTTAGGTGGATTCTTCTCTGATCTAAAATAAAATTTAAGTAAAACTTTGAACTTAAATAAAGACTGAATCTGCCATGATGTACAACTCCATTGTGTGTTGTTTAAATTATGACTTCAATCCTGATAAATAATTGGTACACAAGGCAGAAACTTTTCTGGGAGTTTGAATATTCAAGAGCTTGAGCTTATTCATCACATTTAAGGTTGGTGGTTCTAATTTCCTTCGGTTTCCTTCTGCTTATTGATTATTGAATGCAATCACTTGACCAATGGGGTGTACAGTACAACTTGCATACTGTCATCTCTCTTATGCAATAAAATCTTTTACTCAGACATGTTCTGATATTCTATAATCTTATTCTTTCATCTATAGACTTTGATTTTACAGTGCTGTGCTTCCAATCAACAACCCTCTACAATACAAAGCCATTATGTGGAGGTTGTAATCTACCTAGAACTTGCTTTGCAATAATATTTTGATAAAGAATAAGAGATGCCATGTTATTTTTCCTTTCTTTTTAATTTCAAAATAATATTTTTGTCCTGAAGGACGAAGACACAAAATTAAGTTTGGGAGAATGTGGGAGGTTTACAGATGCTATCTTCATATGGAAATTCTTCCTCCCTGACACAGGTGGACTGTTCTACTAACTGGACTGCTTAAGCTGACACCCCCATCCAGTTCCTGTAACACCCAATCAGAAATACACACCCAAAATAAGAAACCAAGTTTCTATGGTTCAAAGCAACCTCAAGGCAACTTCTGAAAAACAGGACTCTTTCTTGCCTCACAAGAAAGATACACATCAAGTAGTGAGGTACAGTGTATGATTGAAAAGCAGCCATAGGCAACAGGCCATCATACAGACATATGAACAGCCGAACATGCCTGGCCCCTTCAAAGGATATATCTTCAAGTGAAATACCAAATATAGTCACTTACAGGTAGAGTCAATCTGCAAACAAATACGATCCTGATCTGCCCTCACATAATACTCTGGCAGATCACAATATATGTTGCTTGTTCTACTGATTACTCCTAAAATACTGCACAGACCCAGATATACTGGTGTATTATGTTATGGAAGATCTGGGCCTGTGCAGTTTGCAGTTGAAAGTGACTCATAAGTGAGTATGAATGGAAGATGACTCTTTAATAATTTATACTAATTACTTAGAAGAACAACCCAAAACTATACTTACTCCTTATTCTTCTCCTTATTTTTCTGCTCCTGTATATAATGATGAACCTCAATCCTGGACTCTGGAGTGTAGGCTACTTTCTCCTTCCAAAATCTGAAAATAAAAGACTGCTTCTTAAAATTTCACCAATTTAAAAAATAACTTGAATCAAAGTACTAGCCTGGTATCTCAAATGGAAAAATGTCAGGCTTGTTGCCTCATTACTTCCAGTCAGGTGGAACTGATACAATAATTTCTAATAGATCTATACCTGTGTCATAGGAATATACCTGTATTATAGATATATACTTGTGTTATGGGCTATACCTATGTTATAGGTCTATACCATGTTATAGATCTATACCCGTGTTATGGGCCTATACCCGTGTTAGAGTTCTATACCTGTGTTTTAGGTCTATACCTGTGTTTCAGGTATCTACCATGTTAGAGATCTATACTTGTGTTATGGGCCTATACCTGTGTTATAGGTCTATACCTGTGTTATAGGTCTATGCCTGTGTTTCAGGTATCTACCATGTTAGAAATCTATACTTGTGTTATGGGCCTATACCCGTGTTAGAGGTCTATACTTGTGTTTTAGGTCTATACCTGTGTTTCAGGTATCTACCATGTTAGAGATCTATACTTGTGTTATGGGCCTATACCTGTGTTATAGGTCTATACCTGTGTTATAGGTCTATACCCATGTTATTGATCTATACCTGTTATGGGCCTATATCTGTGTTATAGGTGTATACCTGTGTTATGGGCCTATACCTGTGTTATAGGTCTATACCTGTGTTATAGGTATATGCCCATGTTATTGATCTATACCTGTTATGGGCCTATACCTGTGTTATAGGTTTATACCTGTGTTATGGGCCTATACCTGTGTTACAGGTCTATACCTGTGTTATAGGTCTATACCCATGTTATAAATCTATACCTGTGTTATGGGCCTATACCTGTATTATAGGTCTATACCCATGTCATAGGTCAGACATGTTATTGTTTAATGAAAATGTGACCGCGAAACAAATTACAAGTTGTCAACTTCTTATTTGTTTTTATTCTTTATCTTGTTTTTAGACTGTCCACATTGTTACCCTTGATTTGTTTTATTACCTTTTTATGCTGTCCACATTGTTATCCTTGATTTGATTAATTTTTTGTTAAACTACCCACATTGTTACCTTTGATTTGCTTTATTTTCCTTCTGTTTGTTCAATTACAATTTGATAAGGAAATGAAAGTTTTTGAAATAATAAATATCATTATGACATTGTGATTCTTGATAAAAGTCCCTTTTCTAAATATAGTACCATTAGATTTACCTCCACATTTATGGCTGCAATACTGATGCAATAACTTGTTTTGTTTGTTTATATGCTGTTTCATAAAAACCTGATTTAACAAGACCAAGCAAAAGAACAAAATTAGTTCCTCAGGTCAGAATGAGATATGGAACATAATTAACATATTCAAAAACAAATGAAGAAAGTGAAAAATCACAAAGACTAGACTAGATAAATCTGACCATTTTTTATAACCAGAATTTAAATTTATACATAACTGCATCCTGTCATATATAATTGTTATGATGATGCATATCATTTATGACGTTACGTAATGATGTAATTGTTGTTTTAAAATAAAAGACGTCATCCGTTACTTTCAAAACATTTCGTGCCTGAAGAAGTATACATTAAATGTGAAACTAGTTGCATAGAATTTTTGGCATTTGCATTGTTTTTAAACTATCTACATAACTGCATGAATTTCTACTCCCTCTTTCATTTCCAGTTTAAATATAGTAAACAATAAATATGAGATAAAAGAACATTGGCTAATAAAGTAAGTAATTTGTCCTCTGCTGATAGATTTCTTTCAGACTAATTGCAAAGTGAGAAAAACAACACAAAATTTACTCATTTGTCTTTTCAATGTCTTCTTTTTCTTTTTCTATCTTCTTGGCTTTTATATCTGCTTCCTCAGATGAACTGCTCTTTTCTTCCAGGGATTCCTGTCCACTCCTGATAAAAAAATTTAAGAAAGGTTTTCTTTACCCTGTGACACTGAGGGTTTAAATTTATTTACCCTGTGACACTGAAGGTTTGAATTTCTAAACCTTGCAAAAACTAAGAGCTTGAGTATCAAAATCTAAGAAAGATTTTCTTTATTCTGTTATACTGAGTGTTTAAATAATTTTTCCATGTGTAACTGAGGGTTTTAATTTCTTTACCCTGTGACACACTGAGGGTTTGAATTTCTTTACCCTGTGACACTGAGGATTTTAATTTCTTTACCTTGTGACACTGAGGGTTTGAATTTCTTTACCCTGTGACCCTGACGGTTTGAATTTCTGTAACTTGTGACACTAAGGGCTTGAATATAAAAATCTAAGAAAACAAATGCAACTGAGAATCCCAATTAACGACATAAAATCTTATTGTTTTCTGTAATGAAAGCTTCAGTATTGAATGGTACATATAGTAAACAGCATTTTGTGTTTTAAGAATAGAATCTGTAACATCAATATTTAAAAGCTGAGTGTACATATTTTCTTGATAAAAATCAGTTTGGAACCATAAGGGAATCTGTCATAGGGAAATAATGGTGGACAGTGCTGTGTCTGGTAAGTACCACTTTATTAGATTGTCGCTTTTCATAAACCACTGTGCAAATATATTCAGGAAAATATACAATTCATAGAAAGCAGAGACAAATATTATTTTATTAAAGATTTAGTCTTAAAGTGCAATTATGTAGGTCAGAAAAATATGGGACAATGCTATGTTGTGGAATTCAAAAGACACTGTACAGTCAAGGTTGTATTCTAAGTTCACTCATTTTTGTGAAAATACAAAGAAAAAGAAACAGTGAAGCAAACACTATTTAACCAATGCCTCATGTTGCACCAAGTATGTAGACAAATAATAAAACCTTATATTTGCAATCCTATGAATGGACTGTTGTAATGAAACTATAAAGTGAGTGATTACATTAAGAAAACCCCTCTTTCAAAAAATAGATGCACTTGCATATAAGCTGTGTTGGTTCTGTTGTTCTCTGTTTAAGTCATACTGCCAAAATACACTCAATATGAATATGATAGTTTTTAAACATATACCAAATGTGTTTATAACATATATAGAACTACTTGAAAATAAAGCATTGCTTAAAACCAATGTTAGATGCAAATATGATACTGGGAAAAAGATGGCATAATTCAAATAAGAGAATGAAAACAACATACTTGTGAAGTTGTTGTTGTTGTAGAGATTAACATCATTTTTCGGCACAAGATAAGCTATACATGGAGATAGGCTATACATGGTGGCCAGTATAAATGGTGGAGGAAGAACCATGAAAACCCCAGAAAGAACCACTGACCCACGAGATGCTACTGGCAAGCTTTCTCACATACCCACATTGGCCGAACCCAAGACTCAAACCCACCCAGACAGAGGTGAGATCACAATGATTGGTAATGGTGATCACTTTAGACCACTTAGCCACTACACATGTGCATATATATATATATATATATATATATATATATATATATATATATATATATATATATATATATATATATATATATATATATATATATCATGAGTGCCTTGTGCCTTGCTTTGCTCTCACTTCTCCCTGTTCTATCCAAAAGGAGAAGTCACTTTTTCCTATACTTCAAGTCTAGCTTGACCCCTAAGTAATATTATCCATGGGGAAAATGCATGAATGTTGTGCTTAATTCCATTCAATCTAGTGTGGTCACTGTATTTCTGACATAACCTCACAGCAATGCAGATGATGAAAGATTACATTTTAATACTGAAAAAAATTCAACAAGATCTTCAGTCAAGTTTGAACAACTGTACCATCCAGTCTATGGTGAATGCAAAATTGAACCCTGATGACACATGCAGCATCTTCACTCCACCCCACTTAAATAATAAGTACAGTCAAAACTATGTCAAGTTAGGACTATATTCCACTGTCCACAGAATTTTAAAGACAGAAACTATGTGTATTTTTATATCTAACATCTACGTTGTTGTGGTTATGTTAGTGTGTATACAAACATATTTTTGTATATTTATTATTTTCCTTTGGGAATCAGAGAAACACAATTTTAATACCAAGAAACAGAATTTTAATTTTGCAATAGCTAGAGTAACTAGTATACTTGGTAAATAGTGTATCCTGTAAAACCATTTATTATAATGTAATACAAGATTAGAATGTCTTGTTACATAACCTGTAAAACCTTTTATCATAATGTAATACAAGACTGGTATGCCTTGCTACATAACCTGTAAAACTTTTTATTATAGTGTAATAAAAGACTGGCATGCCTTGCTACATAACCTGTAAAACTTTTCATTATAATGTAATAAAAGACTGGCATACCTTGCTACATAACCTGTAAAACTTTTCATTATAATGTAATAACTGTCTTGCTTCATAACATTAAGAACATTGATTTACAACAATAGTAATGTCTCACTTACCAAATATGCTACAATTATTGCAGAAAAGAATTTTCTCTATTATTGATTTCAGATAACTGCCATTACAAGAAATACAACAAAATGTTCTTTACAGCAAATAACATAATGACTCCTGTTCTAACTCAGAGAATGATGTGATTACTATTTCATCTCATTAACTTCTACTCCAAGTTTGTTTCCATTTGGCTGAATTGTGAATCCTGTTCCCACTTTTATATCATTGTCACTGAATTTCTTACGTTGCTGTTATGTTTTGTAATCTTTTAATTATACCACTGTTGAAATTGTTCTTCTAAGATGCTTATTTACTTATATGTTGAGTGTAAACTATTTACCCACTTCAGATTGGACCCTACTGGAAATAAGCCCCATAAGGACAATACGAATAATCTTAGGTTTAATCAGTGCGTCTTATCTTACATATGAAATGTGTACCTTACTGAATATGTACTGCCTTAAATGTTATATGTACCTTTTACATTGTTTATATATTGCTTACTGCATGTTTTACATCATGTATTGAATTTTTTTACATATTAAATGCTGATTTTTCTAAATAAATACTACTACTGCAACCCAAAATATCTGAATTTTGAGATTTTTGTCCTTGATTGATTACTAGGTCACAATTGGAATTATTTTTTACTGTATAAATATGACAAACTGTTTATGTAAGTTTTCCTACCCATTGTTTATATCTGTGTACCATCTTCCATCAAAACCAGGTTTCATCTCTTTCGTCTCTTCCATTTTTTGTTTTGCTTTTATTTCTGCTTCAGCTTTCTGCTTTTCCTGGAGTAATTAGAAAAGCGTGTTTACAAAAATGGCTTCTGAAAGTTTCAAGCAAGATAATATAAACTATAACATATTTATGGAATTAGGCTTATTTTCAAGGTAATATAAACTATTTGACTCTTTTAATGGCATAAGGATTATTTTCAAGGTAATATAAACTATAACATATTTATGGAATTAGGCTTGTTTTCAAGGTAATATAAACTATTTGACTTTTTTATGGCATAAGGCTTGTTTTCTAGGTAATAAAAACTATAACATTTTTATGGAATTAGGCTTGTTTTCAAGCTAATATAAACTATTTGACTTTTTTTAATGACATAAGGCTTGTTTTCAAGGTCATATAAACTATAACATATTTATGACATAAGGCTTGTTGTTGTTGTTGTTGTTGTAGGGTTTAACGCATTTTTCAGCACATGATAGGCTATACATGGCGGCCAGTATTAATGGTGGAGGAATAACCCGGGAAATCCCCGGAAAGAACCACCGACCCTCGAGAAGCTACTGGCAAGCTTTCTCACATACCCACATTGGCCGAATCCGAGACTCGAACCCACGCAGACAAAGGTGAGATGGCAGTGATCGGTAACAGAGAGCGCTTTAGACCACTCGGCCACTCGGGGCCCCCATAAGGCTTGTTTTCAAGGTAATATAAACTATTTGACTTTTTTTATGGCATAAGGCTTGTTTTCAAGGTAATATAAACTATAACATATTTATGACATAAGGCTTGTTTTCAAGGTAATATAAACTATTTGACTTTTTTTTAATGGCATAATGTTTTCAAGGTAATATACTATATTTATGGCATAAGGCTTGTTTTCAAGGTCATATAAACTAAAACATATTTATGCCAAAAGGTTTGTTTTCAAGGTCATAATAAATATTTGACTGTTTTAATGGCATAAGGCTTGTTTTCAAGGTAATATACTATATTTATGGCATAAGGCTTGTTTTCAAGGTCATATAAACTAAAACATATTTCTGCCATAAGGTTTGTTTTCAAGGTCATATAAAATATTTGACTGTTTTAATGGCATAAGGTTTCTTTTCAAGGTAATATAAATTTTTTGACTTTTTTAATGACAAAAGGTTTGTTTTCAAGATACAGTGGAACCCCGCTATAACGCGATGATCGGGGTCCATAAAATCGGATCGCGTTAAAAGCGGGGTCGCGTTAATGCGGGGTTTTACAATATTTAACTTTTTTTCCGAGAACATATACGTGTATACATGTACAATGATCAAAAGTCGGCTTATCATCAGATGAATATTAACTGGAATGCATTAATTAAGATATATTCAAAATAATCGATGGCTAATATATTTATAGGTTATTACTGTGCATTAAAAACATTTACTAATTTTTATTTGTTTGAACGATAATACAGATTGACCGATAATACCAGACTATCGCTATATCATGAAAAGTGTATCAACACCGTATGCTACCGTGCCATCGTGGCATGCAGTTCATCCATAATGGATGTAATTTCATTGAAAATCGTACAGATTTAAATTATTCAATAATTTTGTAATAGTCTGAATTCGTCGTGTAAAATATAGGATGAACAAAATATTAAAACCATTTACTTCCGTCTGATATCGTACGGTCATTGCATGCAGCTATTCCCGGGTCTACATACGGTGTCTGTACAAATTTCATACCGCTAAAATTTTATCATATGCGACAACTGCAAGAATAATTAACAATCAACGCATGATTTCAGCATGCAAATAACTTTTATTTCAGATTTTGTGAACATCAAAAGAAACATGTGAAAACTGCTAAATTAATCGTTGCGCAAAGTGCAAAGTCAGTGTGGTTCCAAATTTAAATTTCATCATTTCTTGAAAAATATAGCCAATGACGTTTGCTTCTTTGCCGCGAACTGTTGGGTTCTAGCAAAGTCAAGAATGTTTCTTAATTGAAGGACTTTGATGCTGTCAACATCTTGTGTTTCCAGCCACCTTAAACTTGCTTCTAAATGTACTACTGCTTCAGACACTTTTGGTGGGGGAGTTGGGGTGCCATCGTCATCATTATCATTATTGTCACTGGTTTCAGGTTCTGATTGTGCAGCTTCATTCTTCCTGCTGACATTTGTAACAATTTCGTCATCTGATATGTGTTCGTATATAGGGCAGATGTCATCTACTGAATACCAGTTAAGGATATCATGATGACTGTGCTCGTATTTTTTGAGTGCTTCTTCTGCTAAACGTACCTCGTCTTCAGTGAATCCTGTAAATTCAAGCTCATCGTCACTATCATTTTGTGTCGAGGGCGTAAAAGCTGGCCCAAGACCCTTTATCCAGCATCGTTCAATGCAGCGTGCAGTGATAGCATCCCAGGCTTTACCTCCAAGGTGACATACTTCTTTTAAGTTGAGTAATGCCAATGATGTGTCGATGGATGCGTTATTATCTGCTACCATTCCCTTTATCATTTCACGGCGATAATTTTGTTTAAATACGGAAATTATGCCTTGGTCAAGTGGCTGGATTTCTGACGTAGTGTTTTTCGGGAGGTACGAAACTTTGATCTTGCCATCACTGCTGACAAGATTTTCCGCTGGGGGGTGGGCAGGGCAATTATCCAGCAGGAGGAGAGCTTTTTCCTCCAGCTTGAGTTTTCGTAAATGAGCCCGAACATCTGGAACAAATGTTTTGTGAAACCAGTCGTCAAATATGGAGCTATTCATCCAAGCATTCTTGCTGTTAGTGTACTGAAATGGAAGTGCCTTCATATTTACATGATGAAAACATCTGGGAGCTTTCGATTTTCCAATCATCAGAGGTCTGACTTTGTGGCTGCCAGACTTGTTAACACAAAATAAGAGAGTCACTCTGTCCTTCCTCTTCTTGAAACCTTCTCGTTTGTGACTGTCAGTCTTGGTTGCAAGGGTGCGATCGGGTAACATTTTATAACATAAACCAGTCTCATCGCAGTTGTAAACTTGGTTGGCTGTGTAGCAACCGTCCTCCAGCAACTTTTTAAGCCCAATCAGGTAGGAATTGGCAGCCTCTTTGTCAGCGGAGCAGATTTCCCCAGACACAAGAACTTGGCTGATAGCGTGCCTTTTCTTGAATCTGTCTAGCCAGCCATTACTCGCCTTAAATTTGGAATCATCTCCATTGATACGGCGATCAAATTTCTCTGCTTGGGCTTTCAGAATTGGGCCAGAAATTGGAACACCTTCTGAGCGAGCTTGTACAAACCATTGGTACAAAGCTGAATCTAGGACATTGTCATTAGCTAACTTAACCCTTTTACGCTGTAAACCAGTTTCCTCTTCAAGAATGTTGGGTAGACTACGGAGCTTTCCTTCATCTGTTTTCCACCCTCGCAAAGTGGACTCGCTGATTCCTAGATCTCTGGCAAGCTGAGTTTGTTGTTTGCCCTTCTTTAGTTGATCTAGGGCATACAGTTTCTCTTTAGCAGAAAACGACTGTAAAATATTTTTTTATATAAGCAAACAACGTACACAGATAAAGCTCGATAACTAAGTAATGAAGGCCTGCAATGGTTACGAATCACTTTTTATATAAAACAAAATTAAGCTGAACGGATGTACAATTTCATACCCTTTTAATTTACAGATAATAAAGTGGATATTATTTACTTTCAACTGTTTGTTGTTTGATCACACCGCCAAGCACAGCATACATGTTGGCGGCTTTCGTCCTTTGATGTTTATTAAATTGTGCGACTCTTGTATCAACCACAGCTTTGTCTGCTGCTTGGCTGTGATTGCAGTTAAATAAGAAGCCCATGTCGGCTATTGTTTGAGCAACGACTATACAGAATTCATGGAAGACAATCACAAAGACGATTTACTGGCTTTACTCATGGATCCGTAATAAGTAACACTTCCGATAATGTTTACTTCGGCTTAACAATTCAAAAACCTAATGAAACCAGTTTTCTCTTCCAGAGTAGAATACGGAGCTTCACCACAACCTGTTCAAATTGATAAATTTCAGAAGCCAAGCGTTGTACACACTATTTCTCGTACGTTATATATATCGTATTATTTTAGAATTCATACATGATCACTTCTCCAAAATCACTTAAAGAACCTGGATAAATTGTTAAGTTCCGATCGTTTATTATTAAAAGTCATACGCGAACTCTTCCACCAAATTATAATAAACATTTTACACACTATTTCTCGTACGTTAAACAAATATTTTCACGGTCCTATAAAAATACACGTAAATGAATTTCAAATTTCAGGAACCATGCCACGATCATATTATTTTAAAAGTCACAACTAATCTCATGCCCAAAATGAAGTTAATTTCTTGTTTTGTTTTTTTTACTTTTCTCCAAATTTTTTTTCTCCATGTGTGAATGAATATACAAAATTTCGGGAGCCATGCTACGACCGCGTTATATCCGAATTCGCGTTATGGCGGGGCGCGTTATAGCGGGGTTCCACTGTAATATAAACTATAACATATTCATGCCATACGGCTTGTTTTCAAGGTAACATAAACTATAACATATTTATGACATAAGGCTTGTTTTCAAGATAATATAAACTATTTGACTCTTTTAATGGCATAAGGCTTGTTTTCAAGGTAACATAAACTATTTGACTATTTTAATGGCATAAGGCTTGTTTTCAAGGTAATATACTATATTTATGGCATAAGGCTTGTTTTCAAGGTCATATAAACTAAAACGTATTTATGCTATAAGGTTTGTTTTTAAGGTCATATAAAATATTTGACTGTTTTAATGGCATAAGGCTTCTTTTCAAGGTAATATAAATTTTTTGACTTTTTTAATGGTGTAAGGCTTGTTTTCAAGGTAATATAAACTATAACATATTTATGACATAAGGCTTGTTTTCAAGGTCATATAAAATATTTGCCTGTTGTAATGGCATAAGGCTTCTTTTCAAGGTAATATAAATTTTTTTACTTTTTTAATGGTGTAAGGCTTGTTTTCAAGGTAATATAAACTATAACATATTTATGACATAAGTATTGTTTTCAAGGTAATATAAACTATGACTTTTTTTAATGGCATAAGTCTTGTTTTCAAGGTAATATACTATATTTATGGCACAAGGCTTGTTTTCAAGGTCATATAAATTATTTGACTGTTTTAATGGCATAAGGCTTCTTTTCAAGGTAATATAAACTATAACATATTTATGACATAAGGCTTGTTTCCAAGGTAATATAAATTATTTGACCTTTATAATATCATAAGGCTAGTTTTCAAGGTAATATAAGCTATCTGAGTTTCTTAATGGGTATACAGCTTGTTTTCAAGGTAAAATAAACCATCTGACTTTCTTAACAGGCATAAGGCTTGTTTTCAAGGTAATATAAACTATTTGACTTTCTAAATGGCCATAAAGTTTGTTTTCAAGGTAATATAAACCATCTGACTCTCTTAATGGGAATAGGGTTTGTTTTCAAGGTAATATAAACTATTTGACTTTCTTAATGGGCATATAGCTTGTTTTCAATTAGAAGACTCATTACTTGAAAAAATTTCCAACTCATCTGAGGATTGCTGTTGGAGACTTATAATATCTGAATAGTGAGAAAGAAGAACTTGGCACCATGGACACATAAGTTGAAGGAAAAGAAATATTTAAAATCTTTGAACATATACCCTTTTTTTCCTATATGCTACCTGCTGCTGTATGATTCTGGGTCGGACAATGCCATAATTCTGCAATGATTTAATTAATAGGGTCTATGAGAACAATAACATACAAAAGTCAAATCGATAAGTTTGTGGATTTTCTTAAAAGAAGAAGAAGCTTCAATAAATCTTTATCTTTTATATTGCCCATACCATCAAAACATGATGCATAAATTTGCATTAAAATCTAGTAAATCAGAGATCCTAACATAAACCTTATATGTCATATTAAGAATATTTACTGAGATTGTATGGACAAGCTGAGAATGTTTCATTATAACAATGTCATATATAAGTGCAATTTGATACAAAAATTGTATAGATCCAATTTTTATTTAATTCACTGGTTTTATGTAAGTTCCATTTTCTTCAGATAAAGATCAGACACTTAAGTCTAACGGACAGACACAAAAAAAAGAATGGAATCAGCAAAGTTATTATTTCTCTTCAAAGATAAAATGAATGGCATGCAAATCAGTACTTAATCAGCAAGCTATTCAAGTTTAGTCAAGAAAACAATGTTATCTAATAAAAAGTAAATAATATTAATACAATTACAAAAGTAACTTCTTTATAACTGATGGCAGATCTAACTGAAATTAGGGCATATCAATAATCATAGTTTAAATATGTTTTTATATTGGAAGCATACGAGAATGCTCTTTTTTAAATTCAGCTCTTTTTGTTTAAATCTTTGTTGAAATATGACTTGAAGTAAAATGCAACCAACCTGTAATGCCTTTATTCTTTCAGACTTTTCAACTTCTTGGCCATCCAAGTACTGTAAGGGGGAAAAATAGCATTTATCAATTCTGTATCATAGTAAATACTAATATCATAATACTGTATCAAAGTAAATACTGATATCATAATACCGTTTCAAAGTAAATACCAGTATCATAATAATGTACCAAAGTAAATACTGATATCATGAAACTATGTCAAAGTAAATACTGATATCATAATAATGTATCAAAATAAATACTGATATCATGAAACTGTATCAAATTAAATAATAATATCATGATACCGTATCAAAATAAATGATATTATGCTACTGAATAAAAGTAAATACTGATATCATAATACTGTACCAAAGTAAATACTGATGTCATAATAATGTATCAAAGTAAATACTGATATCATAATTGTGATGGGGCAAATTTCTGGCGATCTAAGAAGAATACATTAGCTGAGACCAGAGAACATTTAATTAGATTTATGGAGACAGGCGCATATCAAATCGCCATACTGCCATGATCGGTAATGTCTTTTCAAGGGAGAATTTTGTTCCTAATTAAGCATTTGTTTACACAGCAGCCAGATAGACTATTATGGACACGGTCAACTTTGACTTCATGGTAAAACCGTCACAATTGAAAGATTGCAGAAACTCTGTCACTCAAACTACCAGGTCAAGCTGACCCTGACTTTGGCGCCTCTGAAAAAGGCGGAAGAGATATTTGATTCTGATTGGTTACGATCAATAAAGGGCATGTTCCCACACTAAATTTCCTAGGTTTTAATATCGCCACATCAAAAATTTTAATCAGTCTAAGCTTTTCCTGCAAGAGGAAAAAACCTGAAGAATTTGGTGAATTTGCAAGAAATTCCCTCGTAAAAACCTTGTCCAAAGGGGACTGTTGTCAAAAGAAACCGATGAACTAATTTGGCAAATAGAGGGAGAACATTGAAAGCAAAGGTAGTTATGACAATTCCATTTTTATTTGTTGATGCCATATATAATGCTTTGCTGAATTTATTTACTTGTATTTGCATGAATCTTTTTTCTACATTCATATAATAATTTGCTTTATGAAGTATAACTGTGTTGAGTTTATGCATAGGACGTCGTACATTAACCTTTAGATAAGTTTGATAAATTGTTTGAATTTGTCATCTTGTTTGCATAAGAATTAGGTTCTAAGAATTTAATGCATTACATTGCTTAATATGATTATGAGAATCCATGTGAATTCACTGAATTTAGAAGATTTCACGTATAATTAAGAGTAAATGTGTATTGACTGAAATGACTTAGTAATTCATAAAATGTATCTCATTTTTTCGCTTGTAAATTGAGGCTGGCTCAGAACTGCTAGGCCTTGTGTGGTGTGTTAATGTGTGATGTTAATGCGTGATGAATTAGCCATTCGACTAACTTGTGTCATTATAGGAAATGTGGAGTCGACTGATAGCCTTAGCATCTGTTCAGCACCGATCTGATAATGGTGGGGGGGATAATGCAAAATCCCCTGTATCATAAATAACAGGAAATTTAGGTTGTCTCTATTTATATTTATTTAAAAGGGAGAAAATAGCTCCTGAGATGTATAATCCTGTGACGCAATCTGGCGATGTATACTGAGAAGTATACAGAGAAGTGTAGTGGTACGTACAATCCTGTGATGTAATTTTGCGATGTATCAATTCTGAGACGTATTCTGAGAGTATCCTGAGACGCATTGTGAAAAGTATCATCCTGAGATCCAGGGGTCTGAACAGCAACAGTAGAAGTGGAGTGAACTGGATGAACAGGTTATGCAATCATACAAGGTGTTGACTTCGATTGTTCACTCGATCCTATGATGAACTAAATCTATCAGTAAACAGATCAGCTATTTTATTTAAATCTATTTGTGTTTTTTTCCTTTGTAATTTGGTGAAAGTTTTGTTTCTAAAAGCAGAGTATATTCCTGATGTAATGAATTCTCACAGCTGTTTTATGTAATTGATTAAATTGTTTGTTTACATGTATGGGGGCTTTTGTTGGTTTGTTCAATTAATATCTGATCAGATCTCTATTTCACCTGTAAGTTTTCACCACTTATATTTATATTTACTCGAACCGGGTAATAACATCGAGGGCAGTCAACCTCTAGAAAACAAAAACCAAATTAAGCGGGACACCCACCAGTACCCTTACAATAACACTGTATCAAAGTAAATAATGACATCATAATGCTGTATCAAATTAAATAATAATAATATGATACTGTAGCAAAACAAATGATATTATGATACTGTATCAAATTAAATAATGATATCATCAGATTATATCACAGTAAATACTGACATCATCAGACTGTATGAAAATAAATATTGATACCATGATACTGTATCAAAGTAAATACTGATATCATGAAACTGTATCAAATTAAATAATAATATCATGATACTGTCTCAAAAAATGATATTATGATACTGTATCAAAGTAAATAATGATTTCAGTCCAGAGTGTCAAATTAAATAATGATATCATCAGATTGTATCAAAGTAAATACTGACATCATCAGGCTGTATGAAAATAAATACTGATATCATGATACTGCATCAAAGTAAATAATGATATCATAATATTGTATCAAAGTAAATAATGACATGGTACTGTATCAGAGTAAATAATGATATCATGGTACTGTATCGATGTAAATAAAGATATCATGGTACTGTATCAGAGTAAATAATGACATCAGTACTGTATCAATGTAAATAATGATATCATGGTACTGTATGCTACTTTATCAGAGTAAATAATTGTATCATGATACTGTATGAAAGTAAATAATAATATCTTCAGACTATATCAAAGTAAATAATTATATCATGACACTATATGAAATTAATAATGATATCATGATACTGTGCCCTTACTATAACACACTTTATTATAATGTAGTCCCTGATAAAACATAGGTATGGTCATGGTTCTAATTATAGAGGGTGAATTTTATATTTTAAATTTATGCTTCATTTATTTCACCTAATTATAGTTCTTGGTTTATTATAGCCAATTAGAATGTGATTAAACATAAAAAGATGCCCATCCATTATGTTGTTATGCATGAAACACGCTGATTATTACAGTCATTCTTAAAGTGTACCCCAATGAAAGGCAGCAATGCTATTAACAAGTAAATGTTTATGCTCCCTTGAACAATGTTATTGCAAGGTACAATTATAATATGACATGTCATTATTTGAATGAGGAAAATCCAAATCATTATTTACGTATATTATTAGGATTCATTTAGAGATGTGGAAGCTGTTATGGTGATGTGGAAGTTGTAATGGTTGTTATGGAGATGTGAAAGTTGTTATGGTTGTCTGGTGATCCAAATAACTCATTATAACACTAGTCAGTTAAGGAAGCATGCAATTACTGATTACAGGTACAAATACATCAAGTATGAGATATGTAAGTGAAATCAAAATATTTGGCTCATCAGAAAGAACACTGTATTGCAGATTTTTCTTAAATAAATTGCAATAGCATTGACACTGTTAAAAATAATAATGAAGCACAACATAGCAATGTGCACTATGACTAGATGGGAAACCAGGGACCAAAGTAGATCACTCATAGAAAAGTACACCATGGCTGGATAGGAAAGCAGGGACCAATGCAGATCACCTCATAGCAAGGTACACCATGGATATGTAGGAAAGCAGGGACCAAAGTAGATCACTCATAGCAAGGTACACCATGGATATATAGGAAAGCAGGGACCAAAGTAGATCACTCATAGCTAGGTACACCATGGCTAGATAGGAAAGCAGGGACCAAAGTAGATCACTCACAGAAAGGTACACCATAGATATATAGGAAAGCAGGGATCAAAGTAGATCACTCATAGAAAGGTACACCATGGCTAGATAGGAAATCAAGGACCAATGTAGCTCACCTCATAGCAAGGTACACCATGGATATATAGGAAAACAGGGACCAAAGTAGATCACCTATAGCTAGGTACACCATGGCTAGATAGGAAAGCAGGGACCAAAGTAGATCACTCATAGAATGGTACACCATGGCTAGATAGGAAATCAAGGACAAATGTAACTCAACTCATAGCAAGGTATACCATGGATATATAGGAAAGCAGGGACCAAAGTAGATCATTGTAGCTAGGTACATCATGGCTAGATAGGAAAGCAGGGACCAAAGTAGATCACTCATAAAAAGGTACACCATGGCTAGATAGGAAATCAAGGACAAATGTAGCTCACCTCATAGCAAGGTACACCATGGATATATAGGAAAACAGGGACCAAAGTAGATCACCTATAGCTAGGTACACCATGGCTAGATAGGAAAGCAGGGACCAAAGTAGATCACTCATAGAATGGTACACCATGGCTAGATAGGAAATCAAGGACAAATGTAACTCAACTCATAGCAAGGTATACCATGGATATATAGGAAAGCAGGGACCAAAGTAGATCACTTGTAGCTAGGTATATCATTGCTAGATAGGAAATCAGTGACCAAAGTAGATTCCCTTTTAGCAAGGTACACTTAAAGCAATTTAATTACTACTGTAGGAATTTATCAAGTTTGCTTGACAATGTTTGGAACTGAATTTCAGTATAATTCTTATAGAGAAATATACATTGTCGCTCAATATCTTTTTTAAATAATTTTTTTCAAATGACAAATACACAAGATAGAGTAACCAAAACTAGAGAGTTTTTCAACCAGTCCATAAAATTCATAATTACAAATTTACTATGATTCAGAGTAGACTGTCAAGGGTTATACCCCTAAAAAATACTTCTCAAAATGGTTGCTGAAATTATACTTGTCTGAAAATTTTGTTGAAATATAAACAACTACTAGTAAACTGGCTGCCATGTTTTATCATAGCAATGATAAGCATGTTCTGCTCATATTTCTTAGAGTGAATGGCTGTGAATTTAAATTACATACGATTCAAGAATCAAGGGTCATAACTCTAAGAAATATGAGCAGAACATGCTTATCATTGCTGTGATTAAAAGTGGCAGCCAGTTTCCCAGTAGTTGTAATTTCAAAATAAATGTGCTAGCTAGAGTATTCAGAAAGTTCTGAACTGTCATTACCAATTCTAAGATGATCAAGGGCCATAACTCAAAAGAATACATGTAGAATGTGCTCATTATCAAAGGCATCAGTCCTCTTGTTGAGATGAAGCTTCATAACAAATCTGAATGAAATCTATAGATATCAACGTGAAGCAAGATTGTTCAAAGAGTTGTACATTAGCAGTTCCTATGCTAAGGTGATCAAAGGGCCATAACTATAAGAAATATGCACCAAATATGTTCTTCATCAAAGTAATCCAACATACTGTTGCGATGAAGAATCACAACAAATGTTTTAAATCTGATAATAAGTAATGGCAACAGTACTTGTAAGGGCATGTGGACAGAAAGATGGATCGTCTGACACCATTTTAATATTCCCTTGACAATAGTAAGAACATAATACCTGGTGTCAAAAGATTATTATACAGAAATAGTGTTAATAATATTCTGCATACCCTTAGCTGTTGTAGTGTAGCTATGACATATTCTCTGTATCCATCATACTCTGAGCAAGGATTCCCTGTAAGGTACCTATACAAATAACAGTAAAAGCAATGTACATACAAAATTTGTTATTTAAATAGAAAATACAAAATGACATGATATTGTGACTTTGGGCAGTTCCTTGTAAACACTCTTGATACACAGGAAGGCACTCTTTAAGAATGAATGCCAATATTATTTGATTACTCAAAAAGTTTATATGAAAACAATACAAAATTCTAAATCACATCTATGGGTGCCTACTCCACATTCAAAGTGTCTTCCCTGTGTCACAAGTATACATTACTGGAACTGCCCTAATAATATTCAGAAGAAAATGCAGATACTAAAATTAAATTGTTCGTATATATTACCATATTTTATCAATGATAAGTTCACTACCCAATTTACAAATGTAGGGCAAATTATGACTAATGACAGCTATATCTGATCACTGGCCCACTCCTATAATTACAACACAAAATCATCACTATAGTGCCGCTGTGCTTATCACAGGAAATTAAGGCCTGTTCAAGAATTATGGAAAATTCTAGCCCACATTGCCATATTTATGTGATGTATGCTAAATAATTAAAAAAAATATCAAACATATAATTGTAATGCCTCTTGCTTAAAGTTCTACTTATACAAGGGTCTTACCAGGGGTAATATGGGTAAAATAGTCACTCTTTGCTGTGAAATTTTGCCTCAGCATCCCATAAAAGTAAATTTAACTTTACTCCTGCATACTTAGCACCTGTCCCCAATACTGAACCAGGTGCCACTGATATTCTTGCATAGTTTTTAGTTGTATAACTTATCTTACAATGAGCAGAAAAATGCTTTTAAATAAACTTTAGTGAAAGTTAGAAGCTACTGTTGCCATCCAATATACATGCAGTTAAAATTGTATCACCAACCATATCAATATGATATACTTCAAAGTGAATTAGTTCCAAGCTTTTTCAACCTCAAAATAAAACAATGCAATCACTATAAAAGCTATCAAACTAAGAACTAGGAAGAGAGTAAAGAATGTATTCAATACTTTCACCATGGGTGATAATCGGCTATCAACAAGTAATGTTCACCTATTTGTGGGAACAACTACCAATGTTTGAGCTTACTGTCTAAAGCTATTTATAAAGTTAAACAGAAATTTTGTCAAATTCAGTATATACATTTTTCAATATTTTCTTAAGTATAATGAATATTTTGTGTGCTTTAATATTATTTAATTTGTAGAGACAGAACTTATTTTCAAATTTTGCCTTCACAAACTTTTTCTTCTAGCTTATAGACCCCTTCTCCATATTTTCCCATCTCAATGCCCTATTTAGACATGAGGAAGAAATCACCTGACTGGATGTTTGGAGTCCAGTGTTACCCTTGCTATGTTTTGGTGTCTGTTAATGCAATGCAAGACTTACATTTCTTGAAGATGATATAAATCCCTGAGACATTCTATGCTGGTCAATTCCCCAATAAAGTTTACAGTCAGATCCAGCTTTTTTAAAGACTCACAACCTGAAAGTATTAACCTTTCATCATTCAAAGTATTAACCTTTCATCATTAAAAGTATTAACCTTTCATCATTAAAAGTATTAACCTTTTATCATTAAAAGTATTAACTTTTTATCATTAAAAGTATTAACCTTCAAAGTATTAACCTTTTATCATTAAAAGTATTAACCTTCAAAGTATTAACCTTTCATCATTAAAAGTATCAACCTTCAAAGTATTAACCTTTCATCATTAAAAGTATTAACCATTCATTATTAAAAGTATTAACCATTCATCATGAAATGTATTAACCTTTCATCATTAAAAAAAGAGTACATATAATTGAAACTGACAACTAATGTAAAAAAAGAATCAACAAAATGACGTATATTCCATTGGTCAATGTATGGGTCTATGCAGATCTCTTTGCAAGTCTCATATTATGGGAGTCCAAGATCACAAGTATCAACTAAATATATAGTGGTGGGATGCAAACCAAATATACAGTGGTGGGATGCAAACCAAATATATAGTGGTCAGATGCAATCCAAATCTTAAGAATTAATTATTCACTGACAACAACTAGTCTTTTCTAACTAATAAATACAAAACACTTAATTGAAAGGTATTTCAAGTCAAGTCAAATGGTAAAGTTTAATTGTTTAGTCATCAGAGAAAGCTAATTAAGTTAGTTGTTGTTGCTAGTATCTGTTTTTTCTTTCAACTAGGGCAAGCCTGCATATAGTTTGTTCTGAAAGTATGATATGTGTTGACACACATAAAACCAATATACCTGGTTCTTGAAAAGCACATGATTAACATGTAATGTCTATATTACAACCCTGGCAATTGTTCAGTTAAAGGATTTTGATAAGTCCTTTTTTGTCATGTGCTTTGTGATATTTGATGCTGATTCCACAAACATGGACTTCATTAATGGCGTATTTCTTGTCACATTTAATATACAGATTTTAAAACCAAGTTTAAGAGAAGGGTAGAATGTATAATCATGTCCTATGAACTTGATTCCATCCACTGAAATTCTTGTTTCCATCCATCACTGAAATTTGTGTGCCATTTCACTTGGTATTTTAGCTTATGATGATAATCCAGTTAGACATCATGATAAACTTTAAACACTGAAGCCATACTGCCTCTGTTTTATGTGCTTTAGTAATCAAACCATAATCAATCAATCTCTTTAATCCTTTCCGAATTACTTCTGATCACATGTGTAGACAAACTTGAAACACTCAAGCCAACCAACCCTGCCAACAGTATCAAAGAAATGTTGATTGTTTTATGCTGCCTGAAATTATTAATTTAATCATTTTGTCCTGCCAGTGTGTTTTCTGTGAAATCTGATCAAATTATGTACAACAATTTGTAAGAAATGTCATTTAAAGGCATTTATAGTTTTAGCAACTGTGGACATTGACAAATTCATGGCCCTGGAGCCAGGATGCTGTCAGATTTCATCAAAGTCTGTTCAATATAGGTTGAAAGTCATTTGATGGTTTTCCTGCTTTTATTAAGGTGGCCAAAGGTGAAGGTAGATAAAAATCATTTGTATAAATTTGAAAGCTCTACATGTCAAGATGTACTGTGTGAAATTTGGTTGAGATTTGTTTTTCAAAAAGAAGTTAAAAATTAGCATATTTGACGTGTGATCAACAACACACTGCATGCAGAGTCATATGGCAAAGCAATCCAAAAATCTGAATAAGTTAAGTGTCATTTATAAGGTTGAATTTCCTAAGGGATTTGCAAAGAAATGCTATCCGTGCAATGCTTATATTTCTCATACAAAAGACTTGGTTAACTTGTTTTTCCTCACCTTCCAAGTTTTCTACTCTTTCTATGTTGTTTAGGGCCAAATTCAGATATTCAAGCTTCTTCAAACGCCCAACATTTTCTGAAATATACAAAATTGAAATATACATAAGAAGGAATTGCATGATTCAGTGGACCAGCTGGGTGTTTTACTTCTTTAAAAAATCAAATGACAAATGCAACCATGAAGCTACAAATAATGCAAACCTGGATTTCAAAAAAAAGTGTCTACTGCTGCTGAGCACATTTGCTCTTGATCAAGTCTGAGAAAACACAAAAAGGCAGGCAGATGCATATGTATACTGAAATTTTAAGGATTATGTCCTCAGTGGAATTAAATCCAGTGTACCTAATATTAACAACAATATTAACCAAAAAGTAAAAGAGAGAGAGGGGGAGGTGGAGAATTCACCTAAGAAGATGTACTATTACAAATGATATACTTTGAACAAAAGCCCCAGGTGGGCCTGATATCAAATATATGTGTTCTATTTTATTCATGCAACGATTGGTGATAATAATGGACTTGCTGCCATATCATTGCTTGGAAAGATCTTTCTCTCAAAATTGTATTCATTTTCACATTACCTATCTTTGGTATAAGATTACTCTGCAGGTAAAGTATCTTCAGGTCTCTGCACCACTTGTCTATATATTCAATCCTGAAAAATTTAATTCAGTTTAAAAAATCATTCTAAACAGCTGATTTATTTCTAATATTAATAGTAGAAACTAGCAAAGATTTTAAAATGAACACATAAAAGTTCAAATAGGAGCAAACAATACCTCAAAAAGAGATGTTACAGACATCTGAAAGGTTACCATAGAATCAAATCATGCCAGGAGCTCAGATAATCCATTAATATAACCTTAAATAAACAAACACTACCTTCTAATTTTCAGAAAAAGTCTGTGTAAAATTTGGAGTAAAGTTTTATGATATTTGGTCCTAGCTTTGCAGAGTTCCTGCCCATAAATTTGGATCCCAATAAACAATTTCTAAGATGAGGTAAAAAAAAACAAAACGATATAACTATTACTTAGCTTTGATTGGTCACAGTAGAATGAAATTATGCACCGAACTCAGATAATCCATTAACATAACTAAAACATACCAATTCAACCTTCTTATTGGTTGGAAAATGTCTGTGTAAAATTCAAAATTTAATCTATAGATCTAGAGGTAACAAGTTCAGCCAATAAGATGCAAGATTATCTCATTAATAATGTGTGCAGATCTAACTTAGTATAGATAATAATGATATAAACTTACTAACCAAGTTAAAGCGAAATCTATCTGATATATCGTCTCCAGAGTGGATATAAAAACAATCAATCATATACAAGCTTTCATTATAAATATCCATAGATTTTGCTTATAATTAAATTCATCCAACAACTTAATAAAAGACTATTTGATAAATTTTATAAAACTCTAATACTAAATAAAGTTGCAAGAATGATGACCAGGTTAATTAAGTCACTCTAATGTAAGATCCCATCATTAATAATATGTGGTAATTATAATCAACAGGGATGTTGATGATATACAAATCATGATCACAAATCCCATACTAAATACAGTTTCTAGAATTGTTAATAAACTCAGCCAATCAGATGCAAAGTCACAGCATAAATATTCACAGATCTTGCTCATAAATAAAACTCATAACCATCAGGACAATGGTCAGGACACAATATCTTACAAGCAGCACAATGCTAAGACAATCTGAAGCAAGATTACCTTGTTAATATCAATAGATCTTGTACAATATAAAAGTCATTGAATATCTTGATGATTAAAATATGATCAGTTGTTAAAGAGTTGACAAGCTCTGCCAATCAGATGCAAGATCACCTCATTAATATGCATGGATTTTGTACATAATAAAAGTAATTGTATATATTGATAATTAAAATACAATCAGTTGTTAAAGAGCTGACAAGCTCAGCCAATCAGATGCAAGATCATCTCATTAATGTGCATGGATTTTGTACATAATAAAAGTCATTGTATTTATAGATGATTAAAATATGATCAGTTGTTAAAGAGTTGACAAGCTCAGCCAATCAGATGCAAGATCACCTCATTAATATGCATGGATTTTGCACATAACTATACCCATCTAAATCCTGATGACATAAATCTATCTGCCAAGTTTATTCAAAAGTGGATCAGAAATACAGTCTAAAGAATGGTTGTTGTTGTTGTTGTTGTTGTAGGGTTTAACGCCATTTTTCAACACATGATAGGCTATATTGATTTGTGACCTTGTAGCTTGATTTGTGATCATGATTTGTATATCATCAACATCCATGGTGGCCAGTATTAATGGTGGAGGAAGAACCCGGGAAATCCCCAGAAAGAACCACCGAACCTCGAGAAGCTACTGGCAAGCTTTCTCACATACCCACATTGGCCGAATCAGAGACTTGAACCAACGCAGACAGAGGTGAGATGGCAGTGATCGGTAACGGAGAGCACTTTAGACCACTTGGCCACTCAGGGCCCCCTAAAGAATGGTACTCTGTATACTATATAAATTGAATCAAACTGCAAACAACAAAGATCCTGATCTGCCATAGCATAATGTGCCTGCAGATAGGGTCTATTTGGTTTGTGTTACTGATTACTTATAACAAAATGCACAGACCCAGATCTACTTTTGCATTATGCAATGGCAGATCTGGGTTTGTGCAGTTTGCAACTGGACTCAACTTATGAGTGTATATGGTAACAAATCTGATGTGAGATCTTGATTTTACAGGCCAATATGCCAAGTCTGATAAAAGTCAAATCAGAAGAATGGCCTAATAGGTCAAGTCAGCATGCGGGCATTCTTGATGATAAAATTACTGTGAATGGTCAGCAATATGTAAAATCATAGGTAGGATACCAGTGAGTGCACATGCATTGATTAATAGACATGTACAAGATGGTTTTCTTTGACATTTCTCATCATGTAAATTGTAAGAATTTGCAATAAAATCAAAGCAAAAAGACTAAATATGAATTATTTATTTCCAAACCTTTCAATGTCTTGTTGATGAAGTGAGACTTCTTCTAATGTTGAGATTTCACAATTATTGTGTTCTGCTCGCTTACGGATCAAATCTTCAGTGACTGAAAAAGTCAAAGTCGATGTTATCTGGATCTTACAAAGTATTCCCTTTCATGAAAAAGAGTATTACCACTGAGAATTATAAACTAACACTGGTGTTATGTATATTTAATTTAATTGTTTGCTTCTTAGTTTTAGATTTTTTTATTTCATTACATGCTATTGTAATGTAACATTGTATGCTGGACTTGACCTTGTCTAAAATGGAGTTCATATCTGCTTGACCTGATTGACTTTTTTATTTTATTCATTCTAAACACCTAATAAATAGCTCAATTATTCTCTTTGTATATGTGCTTAATATTGGGATCATTATTAATATAAAAGGTAAATCTGTTTATTTAGGTCAAAGTGTTGGAATTTCCTAAGTGAATTATACATAATCAAGGTTATTGTTCTGTAAACATATGGATCATTCTAGAGGGTTATTTTTCATTAGGTAATGTTATTTTTTAGAAAATGTTAATTGTGACCCGAGGTTATGTAGAAAACTATATAATCTTGTGATTGTGAAGACCTGATCATTCATGCCTTAATATCTAGCACTTTCAATTTGTATTATGTCGTGACCAGATGGGCTAAATTTTATTTTCTTGAAATTACTGGATTCAATTGATTATTTTCTCTGGAAATACAAAGTGCTCTGATAAAATTCTTGGATAAAGATATTCACTGGAATTTATACTGAATTCAAACCTGGAATTATATTACTGATTCAACAAAAGACTGTTGACACATCAACACTCTATAAGCTATAACAGACATGTCATCGCCTTCAGTTTTTGGATTTCTTCAGGACTTGTACTGGGTTTTATTCAGGATTTTAAATTACTAGGACTTGTGTCCGTAATTATTGGATTATTTTGGGATTTAATTTGCAATACCGTAAGTTCTTTTTTCTCATTTTCACTTTCAATTCTAAGTAAATAAATTATATTTGTTAACATTATAAAGCTTGTTGTCTTTCACTCTTTTCTGTTACTTATTTTAAGAGCATAGACTCGTAACAATGGAAGGCCCCAAAGCATGTGTGGTTTCAGTGAGCAACAAAGATACCAAGACCATCAAAAATAAAAAAAATTAAAGTTTTGCATCAATCTTTTGGAAATTTAACAACTATACCTAAGTGGGCCCAGGATGGACCCTTTCCAGATGCACCAAAGTTTGCAAAAAGGTTACTCTTTTGTGGGCTGAGTTATATGTTGTATTCCACTGTAGGCATTGATAAGTGTGAAAAACATTGATAGCCAGTGTTTTGAATGGGTGATCTAGTCCTTCAGATGAAAATACAGTTCAGTCTTGAAAATACTGACAACACCTGGGTGACTTCAAGTTTGATAATATAGAATTTCCTGTACAAATTATGATGTCAACAAGTTTTATTGACTCGACACTGACATTTCCATTTCTATGCTCAAATGGAACAGTGACCTTCAGCTGATTTGATTATTTCCACACGCATGAACAAAATTCCACGCAGACGGATTAACAACGATCTATTATTGTTGAGCAACATAGATGGCCCAGAAATATTTATCAGATCAATAGAAGTTACTGTGAAGTGGATCCAGCAACAACTTATCTTGCCCATGGATATGATTATGACTGATGGTGACATCAGCAAGTTTTCCAGTGGCTCATTGTTGTACCTGTGATGGTCCCTTTAAAACCAATCAAAACATTCATGATCCCTGTCACATCATTAGTGTCTACAGAGGAGCTACACACATGCATGCAACCTGCATCTATAAATTTAACCTGGCAAAACAAGAATTCCAGCAGTGCTTCTTAACATGTGCAGGTATGACAGCCACTTCATCAAAACAGAAAATCACAACATCACATGTGGCAATAAGTGCAATCCCCAACAACAAGGAAAAATAAACAACATTTCAGCTGGATCAGCTGCAGTTCATTGACTCACTGCAGTTTCTCAGTTTGAGCTTGAATAACACATCAACAACCTTGGAAGGCCATGATCCCTTTATAATCACGTGTTGATACCGCTGTGCTGATGATGGAAAGCTTCTGGAAATGTTTTCTAAAACTCAGTTGCCACTGATTATGGCTGACTATACACACAAGTACAATGTCTGGTCTGCGTTTGGTTCTCAAAATCTTGGTGACTTCCACAATTTTTATTTGAATATGAATGTGCTGTTACTCACTGGTGTCTTTGATGCATTTTGCAACACTGACATGCATGCACTCAACCTTGTGCACTACTTTCATCATTAGGAATGGACTTCTATCGATAATGCACATGAAGTTGGAATCTGTGAGTATGACAGCAATAACAATGTTGGGTACATCTTTGAAGTCAACATGGAATACCTGATAAGCTTCACAGCACACACAATGACAACAGGCTGGCTCCGAAAGCACTGTCAGTATAATGTGAGTGGTTATCCCTGTTCCACTGTGTGCTTGTGGATGAACACTGGATCAGTGTTGGGGTCAATTTCACAAACGTACAAAAACTGGTACCAAATCTGCACAGAAACCTCAACCATGTCATCCATATAGAAAACCTACTTGTGGTTATGACTGCATGTGTTTCAGATCCAGTGGGTGCTATGATTTTGTCAATGTGTGTACATACAGATGAATACAGATCTGACAAACTGCCACCATAAAATAACTTTTATAAGGGTTTCAAATTCAGGAAAACCATAGAATTTCTTTGGAAATTAATCCATATCAACCTTTCTGAGACATTGAACAAGACAAACTTCACAGGCTCATTGCGAACAAGACATTTAAGTCATGCAAGATATTCGATAGTGGACTCATTGCCATACACAGCAAGAAATCCTGGTTAAAGTTGATGAAACCCATTTACATTAGTGTTTCCATGTTGGATTTGTCAAAGTTGCTCATGTGCGAGTTCTAGTATATCTAAATCAAATCATATTATGGTAACAACATTAAGAAGCTGTAAACGGACATGGATTCATTGCTGATGCACATTACCACCAAGGACATCTAAGCGGTGATATGTATATTTAATATGCACTACTTGTTAGTTAGTCTTTTAAACTTGTTTTTATTCATTATATGCTGTGAAAATGTAACATTGTAATCTAGTTGCTGACCTTGTTCAAAATCAGTGACAATTTTGTAAACAACTTTTTTCTCTCTCTGTGTAGGATCATTATATTAAGTGGAGTAAAGGACATTGTATTTTTTTTATAGTTAGGGTACATGATAATTGTCATGTGCTTTATTGTGATTTTGGTGAAGGACCCTCTAATTATAACTAAGATACTTCTAGAATAATGTACTTCTGACCCTTACTGGGGTAAAATCTTAGTTTAAAATAAAAAATCATGTTTAGTTTTGAAAATTAGTCATTTGTGCTTTAACATCTTAGCAGAATCAATTGTAATATTGTTGTATCCAGTAATTCATTTTGGCTGGAATTTATTTATTCAAATTATTTAATTCAAGTTATTCTTCTCTGGAAATAAAAAGTGTTCTTAAAAAATAACATTCTTGTAAATAGAGACTTGAATTTATGGTAAAATTTCTAGTAAGGATATATTCTTGGATTGTATTACTGTCATCCAACAAAACAATGCAGGCACATCACCACTATATGGGCCACCACAGACACATCAACACCTTCAGCGTTGGATTTAATTTGGATTTCAAATAACCTTTATTCAAAACTTTAATCATCAGGACTTGTGCCTGTAATTCTAGGATTATTTGGGATTAAATTTTGCAATGCTGTAAGTTCCTGTTTTTCCATTTTCAATCTGTATTCTAGGGAAATAAATTATTTATTGAATTTTACAAAGCCTGTTGCTTCTCTCTCTTCTCTATTACTTATTTTAAGACCATAGAGTCATAATAGCAGATCTGGGTGGAACATTATTTGTTGATGAATTTGACACCAATGAGTACCCCAAGGATTATCCACTATTTGGAAATGCTAACAAGAAAGTACTTGATTATAGTCAGTTCTGGCAAGAATCTTAAGAAAGACAAATGAATTCCCCAGGTTGTTGTTGCAAAGGTTCACTGGAACAACATGTATATGGAATGTGTATATGAACAACATGAATTCAGACATGCAGTTAAACTTATTTAGCTTGCAGAAACATCACACTGTCATGTACTGATTGTTGTGCCAGGTGAGTTTGTCCCTGCTGGTCACCAAGTGGTGGATTTTCCATGATACAATAACCACATGCTCATATGAGTACACAAGAGATACCAAAATATCCTTTGGCAAGGAATTCTTTATTCAGGGGAAGTACTTGTAATTCCGTTTGCATGAATGTAATTCCCATTGGCTTTGCCACTTTTCATCCAATGGCACCAATGGCAGTGCAATGGCTGTCCTGGAATATCAATCTGGTCTGAGACTGTGAATGGTGGCTGTGGTGGTAAAACACTTTGTGTGACTGCCTTGCAGCTCTTGGTTATGGTTTTTTGCTAAACTGCATCAGCAAGTTCTATACCCATTGCACATATTCGATGTTCATTATTCAGTGTTGGAACTATTGATTGAAGCCACACTATCCATTCTCTGGGGCAATTGTACTGGCACCCAAATAATCATTCCACAAGTGTATCATTCAATTGTTCCATTTATATCATGATTAACATTGGCATGCCCATGACGAACCAATGCATGATGTTGTGCCAATAATGGCTCAGAGAAATTCTTTATCTGGGTTGATGTAGAGCAGCCATGACAATGTCAGTGAGTGGCCCTTGTACTTAAACTTATTTTAATACATCTACAACACTTGCTGAATCTTTAGATGACAGCAGCTTGCCTTCCTTGTATCCGCTAGCTTACATTTGTATGTACACACACATACCTAACTGTGTGTTGATGCTGCATGTTACTGACACAAACAAAGCATCAAATGATACCCATAAACATCAATGTATTGACATAGATCTCATCTCCTGCTTTAATGCAATCTCAGGACTGGCCATCACAGAAGGATGTGAGATGGATTGTCCAAGGAGACCAAGATTACACTTGAATGATCATAGATCCTCTTGTAGTGGACTTTGGAGGCAAAGTCTCAGTTTAATAAACATGACCATGAAATGCATAGCTTGTGAATGGACTATGTCCACAATTTGTTACAGTACTCACAGCTAATGGAAGGGTAAAGCAGCCATTGGTAACTTAGCAAGCACTGCAACAGTCACTCACTAGGTAACTAGAACATAGCTGGCCAAACAAGGATTGTGAGAGATTGACCTACCTGCACCAAAGAAATGATAAACAAATTCATACCACCCTATATTGTGATGATAAGACTCAATGTGTTTATTTTCTTGACCAAGTTTAGTTCCTGGCAATTACTGTAAAAGTCAAAAATCGATTGATATCTTTCATCTGGAAGTTTCTTTATGACTGTTAAGGTGCAGAACATTAACTATTCAGTATTGAATAGACTTTGGTTAAACAAAATTAGTATTCAATTTTAAAACAACAATTTATATTTATTTAAAGATCAGTAAATGCGCATATATGACCTGTATGTCTTTTACTATAGAATAAGTCAAATAGCTCATGTACACGTTCTAAGTCACATTTTGCAGCTCTAGGTATCATTCTGGAGAATTTGATTACACATACCTTTAACTGGCATTTATTCACTTTATTTTGTGCTTTATCCATCAAATTTCCATTGAAGATCATTGTATAAATTCCTCAAAAAAATGCTTAATGGCAAATTCAATGATAACATATTTCAACATTTTTAAGCATAGTCTAGCAAGCAGTGTGATTCCAATTAAACTGGTTTTTGTTGTACACTATGATATAAGAGGGAAAGCGCTTGTGGTTGGGAAAAAGTAGTACTACAAATATAAACAAATACATGACAATGTTATCATTTATAAACAAAGCCTGTGAAAACACTGGCGGGAAAAAGAAAGGCACACAAGTCCAATAAATTGGAAGAAATTATGTAACTTTGCACATATCTTCTGCATGGTATGTTGTCTTTTATTTCAATTCATACATAATTTTTCCCATACAAATATGTTCCTTCATACACATAAAAGACAGTAGAAACAAAGCTATCAATTCAGATTTATTTTAGTTAAATTTTGAAGAAATGTCATGTGTGCAAGATAAGAATAAAATGTATGTTATTCTTCTATCCCATTCACAGTTAAACATCCATATAGGAGATGTATGAAAATGCATGCGACTTCTTGTTCACATGATCAAACCTTGATTCCTCCTGCACTAGCAATAGTTCAATCCAGTATCAACTTTCTTGACCCAGTCTAATGCTGAACTTCCACTGTCAAAGTCCATAGTAATCAATAATTTTCATCTGGAAATTTTGCTATGACATTTAATGAGCAGATTATTAAAAAATCACGACTAAATAAACTTTATTATAACTATGATCAAATTTTAAAACAAAGATTAATTTTTAAATTTATATCAGTAAATGCGCTTACATGACCAGTGACTTTTACTACAATATGGTCAGGGATTTCTGCGTACCTAAGGTTTCTGTTACCAATGTTCAAGCAAAATGCATACCGAATTCGACAGATTGACAAAAATAAAATATTGCAATGTTTATCATTTGAAAAGAAGCAATTGTCACCTGAATATTCTGTTTAAAATAATATTAATTTTGGACACAACAGATACCACCCCTGTGTTTTCATGACTCCCGATATGTCTGCCTATTCTGCACATAGATTTGAAAAGATGGAATGTTTATTAATTGGGCTATGGAAATAAAATACATTACTTTGGACTGTTTCTGTTAGCATTTTGGTAGAGGAATTAGGTCAGGTTTATAGCTGGTTCTACAAAATTAAATGTAACAATACCAATAAATGGCAAGATATTTTAATCAAACTAAGCTGATCATGTAAAAAAATTTAATAAAGTTCAACATATTATTTAAAGAAAATAAGCTATTATGTTGAAGAGAACCAACAATGAATAGGATGTAATGTATTTTCAACATCTTGTTTATAGGGGAAAAAAATTACTTAAAAATTAAGAAACAGACTATACGCTGGAGAATTTCTTGAGAATCCTGTTCTAGCGGCAAGTTCACATTTTGGATAGCAGACAATTTTGTACATTAGGGACAGCCTCTTACAACTTGGAAACATGGATCAAAATGCAGTATTGTTTTGAGGTATAAATTTCCATCTTTTAAATAATGTATTTAGTTTATGATTCTAAAAGATACATAATAAATAGAATTTTCTGGGTTAAAAGTTCAAGGTCATGGAGTGAGTCTTCATGTTGACATTTAGAAATCACATTTTCGTATGCTATTATGGTAGAAATGTGGGATATTTGTGCATGCTTTATGAATATCACTTCCTTAATTAATGGATGGCCTTTTTTCTTGATACAAATTGGATTTTCGACCAAAAAACACACGTGATCCGATGTTTACAGGAATGTCGCATCGTTGAGCAAAATTACCCGACGCGCAGAATTAGCCGATATGGTGGTATATCGAATTTCACGTATGTTCGACCCTGAAGCCCTTCATTAGCCTAACAGTATTACGGATTTTTATAAGAATATATGCAAACAGTATAAACTTGCTAATCTTTATACAACTATCTTCGTTTTTTTTTTTTTTGTATACTGTCATTTGTAGATGTGTGGCTCTTTCATGACAGTACAAGTCACGAAAAAAGGTTACTCTCAATAACTGTCGCGCTTTGTTGCTTGCATTTTGCTTTAGAATAATTATACATGTGTATACTTACTTTTAACCATGGTGTATGATGAAGTAAACAGACACACAAGTAAAATGGGTAAGATAGCTATAAATCTCTCTTAGATCAGGACATTAAAACGGCGTTTCGATGGACACTATAAAATTGTTTACGTGAACGTTCCTATCTCAACATTGAAGAATTCCAAATGGACTGGTTTCAAAAATTAATTATATAAGTTTGATAACATGATTGGATTCTCAATATATTCGTATTTAGCAGTTCATTATTTTTTTAAATTATGTATCATGTATTTATAAATTATCTTGAATTCATAAAATAATCAACAATGTTCATTATCTTTCAGATTCCAATATTTGTTTAAAATATGTATTGGTCAATATCAATTGGTAATTTTAAAATATGTCATTTTCTTTTAACTATGTTAATTTTAAGAGCGCAATTGCTGTCAGTATTATGCAAATAAGATTAAAATTTTATAATTTGGGTTACAATGGAATATTCATATAGTTCTCATTATACACAAAAACGCACGTACACATGAATGTTTAATTTATTTTTGAATTTAGACGATGAATCCAACATGTTTTCTTCAACAGACATTCCATCTCCCATGTTCCCATATAGATAAAAAGGAGCCATACAACAATAATCCTTGCAATAGCCTATGTGCCCTTTTATAAGAATTATCTGTTGACAGGGCACTATAAAAGGCCCTCAAAGAGCCCGAGCCGAACATCGCCCGTCGGAAAAGTTGTAGAAATATGATTCGTCTATAAATTTTACGACGGCAAAGGCCGCTCACATTCCGAGTGTGACTTTGTCTCCATTCACCGCCATAGTGTTCAAGGTGAACACAAATAGTTAAGAACATATTTCTCATTGGCAACGAATTACAACAGAGGTTTCTCTCTTGGCTTGACGGTAAAAGCCGAAGTGTTTCCGATTGTCCAGCAACCACCATGTCTGAAGAATTGAATGAGATCACAATTATTAGTTCCAGTTCAGTACGAATGTACTCTCCTTCTATTTTTAGACCAATTGTTCCTGTCTCCTTTTATCGGTGATACGAGAGTTAGATTTAGGCATTCTTGGTATGGATTTAAAGGTGATTATTTATTCTTAGAATACGAGATTATGGCATGGTTGTCTGTGTGTGTTTCGGCGACAGTACACGGTGAGTAATAAGGTCTTGGTGATGTTCCAGAAGTGAAATATGTGTTCCATTGCGCAGTGCTTTGTTTACAGTTCAGCCTCTTAAAGAAAGACCAGTGAACCTATCACAAGAACTTCACCGTAAAGTCATCTTTGAAGCTATTTTAGATTAACATGATTTGTATCGATTAGCACAAAGTGGAAATTTCAATAGTTATAAACAAATGTATAGACTATACAGGAAAATTCATTGTAATCTATGTCCGAATGCTAGTCAAATAACATTTGTTTTCAAGCATGCGACGGAAAAGTCCGATATCATTCTGAGAGACAGTGTCACGCGAGAATCTGGTTTAACGAGACGGGTTTTTGACGTTTAACAAGCTGTTACTTATACTCTAATTGGGACGGTTCAGGGTCAATACGGACCTATACAACAACAACAAAAAGAAAAAAATGGTTCACTTTTATATACATTACTAATTATTATTATCATGTATTCTAATGAAAGTAAATAATGCATAAATATCAATGCAGTGAAAAGGGGGTTCTGGCTCAGTGTTGATGGTATAAAAGTTCAAATGGGGTTCTGGATCGGTGCTTTGGTCGTTTTTTATTTATCTAAAAAGTTCATAGCGTCGGTGTGAATTTCGTACACGAACGAGTCGGTGACAGTCATGAGAGGCGTGGCTTTATCACTGTACTTGTGTTTGATGAAGTCATAGTGGAATTCTATAATGATCACTTTGGTAAGATCGAGTATAGCCGCGCCGACGTAGACGGTTTGTTCAGTCTCAGTTTTTTTTCTTCTCTTCTTCTGGATTCGATGGCAACTAACTCTTCCTCAAAGATTTTCATTACAAGGGCGTCATCGGCAACCAGTTTATCGCATCGTTCAAAAACAACGTCGATCTCGATGTTTTCTTTTAATTTCGTTTCTTTTCCATGTTGTTGTGTGCTTTTTTTACACGCTGTTGTTCATGAGTTTGAAGAAGTCTTTGTAGAACGTCGACGTGGCAAGGGTGCGTTGTTTTGTGTTGAAGTCGATGTAGGGTTTAAACTTGAGTGCCCGATGAAGTTTTTCAAGAACAAGTCCGTGTTTGGATCTTCTGCAGTAACGCTCAGTGCTGGAGGATTTAAATGTTGTTGTTTTTTTGTCACGCAGGTTAAGAATTATCTTATTCACCTTAGCATCTTCGATATCAAACACCGTTTAGGGTTGTCGTTGTTGTTCGCGTAACCATTGATTGTCCGCGAGAACGCTTTCAGGACAGAACGGATAATCATTGTGTAGTTCGTGGAGATGGGATGGATACCCAAGAACGACTTCGACGAAATAGTCATCGGATCATCTACGATACCCCGTTGCATTTTCTCGACGAACTGTTCTCCGGGATCCAGTGAAAGCCACTAGTGGGAAGGGGTTGTGACATCGCCCATTCGTAGAGATTGGTCGTTTCAAGGCCGAGGATATACACGGGAGGCTTCGTTGAGTCGTAGCTGAACATAAATTTGTGGTTGGCAACGGCGTGTTTTTTGTTGATGACGGAGATTCCACCACGTGTAATTTTTTTCCGTGAACATGAAAATGTCAGGATCTGTAGAGGATTCTAAGGTCAGCACGGATTATTGTAGCAAAGGCAGGGGCAGGAGAGGAGAAATACCAGAGGGAATCAAGCTGGTAATGGTTCAAGTATGTAAGTCTGAAATTTCGAAGATATCCGAGACCAGGAGTACATCCGTTTTCAAGTTCAGGTCGTGATAATCGCTGAGTGGTTTGCAACCGAACTTGTTGCATATCTTTTTCGCGTACATGTACTCGTCGTTATCAATCTGAGATAGGTTTAAGCTGGAATATGTATTCGTAGGGTTATATTACTTTTTATTTAAGTAAATCAGCTTTGACACCAAATTCCTTTTCCATGTGGGTGAACATAGGACAGTTTTGAGCGAGTTCTTTCAGCGACAACGCCATGAACAAGAACTAATCGATGGATCGAAAGGGGCCTACCGTCACCGACATTTATTTTTCGAAATTGTTGGTGATGATCTTGAATTGTTTTCCTGCCTTGTCTGGAATGGCCTTCACCCGCAGATGACTGAGCGCAGTTATGATGAAATGTGCGTCGTACCCGTGAGGGATGTGCGCGATTACGTGAAGAAATGGTGGGTCATTAAAGAAGCGTTTACGACTGGCATTAACAGCTCCGGTGATTTATTTCTGTGATTTTGCAGTGGTTTCTTACTTTTCAGCATTTGTCTTCGTGAGGTTCGAAGGGTTTTTGCAGATGAAGCAGGACGTCGCGGTGTTATAAAGTTTTCAATCACTGGGCGTCAAGGGTTGCATCGAAGCAGGATTGGCGAGGATGCCTTTGATGCGTCTCCGTTGTTGCTCGAGTTGTTGAAAGAACCATACGATGCAATCCTCGCAGCGGTGCTGTTGATACTCCGACGACAAACGTTCATGACTTACAGCTGACCGTGCATGGGACTTGTTTTTGTTCGATTTTAATGAAGGAGTGATCTGTGGCGGGCTAAGATCATTCTACTTTTTCCAGGATCGCTTCACAAAGTTGGCATGGAAGGGTTGGGCGTACTGTTTCCCATAATCGTGAAACGCTAACTAAAATCACTCACTGTCGCCATAGAATAATGGGTTAAATTGGTTTTGGAGTCTGTGTGCGCACACAATTTCGTAGCGTTCGTCATTATAGGTGGGGGCTTAGGTGCTTTAAAAAAAATATTTTTCTTCTCCACTCCGTGTTGATAGTATATAATAGGTTATTTTCTTCACTCTGTGTTGATAGTATGTAATGGTTTTGTCTTACCTTTGTGTGGTTAGTATATTATGCTTGTTTCTTCTTCCCTCTGTGTTTATAGTGTATATTGTTTTTTTTTTCTTCCCTCTGTGTGGATTATGTATAATGGATTTTTCTTCTCGCCTCTGTGTGGTGTGTGTGTATGAGATAGTATATTCTGAGTATATTCTGGGTTTGAGTTTTCTCCTTCCCTCTGTGTGGTGTATGTGTATGAGTTAGCGAACCTTTGTGTGGATAGTAGAGTGTTTATTTATAATAATTTGTATGGGTTAGGGTAAGTTTATGTGTATAGTATATTGGATTTTTTTCTTCTTTTTTTTCTCTTCCCTTGTGTGGATAGTAGATATTGTGCTTTTATTTTATAATAAGTATAATTTGTTTATTTTTTGCTCCTTCCTGTGTATGGATAATATATTTGGGGTTGTTTTGTTTTTTTTCTTTCTCCTTCCCGTGTGTGGATAGTATATTTAGGGTTTGTTTTTTCTCCTTCTGTGTGTGGATAGTATATTTTTTTTTGAGTCCACGTAAGTTTGTGTGGATAGTAGATATTTGGGTGTTTTTCTTCTTCCCGTGTGTGGATAGTAGATTTTGAGTTTGTGGATAGTATTTAATAGTTTTTCTTCTTCTTCCAGGGTGTGGATAGTAGATATTGTGATTTTGTTTAACCCTTCCCATCTGTGTGGATAGTAGATATTGGGGTTTTTGATAGTATATTTTGGGTTTGTTTTTTCTCCTTCCCGTGTGTGGATAGTAGATTTTTTTTTCTTTTTCTCCTCACCTTTGTGTTAATAGCATATTTGTGGATAGTATAGTAATGTTTTTTATTATTGTCGCGTGTAGATAGTAGATATTGGGGTTTTTGATAGTGTAATTTGGGTTTGTTTTTCTCCTTCTCGTGTGTGGATAGTATGGTTGGGTTTGTTTTTGCTCCTCACCCTTGTGTTGATAGTATAATTGTTTTGTGTTTTTTTTTTAAATAATATATAATAGGTTTTTACCTTTCTTTCTGTATGCATAGTTCATGATATGTGAAGTGAGTGTAAGGGATGTTTTACTTCACACCCGTGCTTGACACATAAACTCAAAGCGTTCGTCGTTCGCGCCATTCAACACTGAATAAAAGAAGATGACAATAGAGTTGTTCAACAAATTGAAGGACAGTTGATACTGGATGGTGAATGCCTCCTGTGTGGTGAAAAGGCTAAAACATGAATGGATGTATCCAGTTACCAAAGACTTTGTGACAAGTCAAGTGACCAGCCTGAAAGTAGTCAGGGGCCTGTTACAAGGTATGATAGAGGAGAAAGTAGAAAGAGGTTTCATTCAACCAACATATGTGAGAGTGGGAACCTTGATAATGTGATGAAAGTTATATGCTTTTTAGAAGACATACTGCTTTTGACAGAGTGGTCCTTTGTGAAGTGGGGACTGGGCCAACTAAAGAAACGAGAAGAAATAATGAGAAAAGTGCTGGAAGAAGAGGTGAAGAAAAATAAGACAGCTTGGCAAAAGAAAGAAAGGTAAAAGAAAACAGAAAGAAAAAAGAGGAGTTTGAAAGAATGAATGAAAACTGGATGAAGATACAGGAAAAATTTAGATTGATGGGCCATCCTGACTGGATTCCAGGGACGGAAAAAAAGAAGAAAGGAATTATTGAGAAAGTGAGGAGATGGAGGAAGAACTGGAGAAAATAGACGAAGAACCCAAAAGCCCTTATCAGGGCCATTCATATGCCACGAAAAGATTTGCTTTCTTGCCTAAATTTGTTTAGTCGGTTATATAGTTGTTTGTGTTTATATGTTGTATGTGTTATATATGTCTTTGTGCCTATATTAATGGTAAGTCCCCTTTCAGTAAACAACCCCCTATTCCCATGTTCAATTTACCTTGTCGCTAGACAGTCCCATACCCTTGTCGCTAGACAGTCCCATTCTTTTCTTTTTTTGTCGCTCTATAGTCCCGTCCATGTTAAATTCCGCATGTTAATTTCCCTTGTCGCCAGTGTCCCGCGACCTTTTTGACTAGGATTTCCATTGTCGCTAGGGTATCCCACTATACTACTTTCGTTGAGTGATTCCACTTAGGGACGTCTTGGATCATCGCGGAAAAGGTGATCCCGGTGGTGTTGAAGGTATTTTAATACGACTTGTACTGTGAGACGCGATCGGCGTTATCTTAAGCGGGATGTTTCGGGGGAGAGGATAGCGTACAACAGACATGGTTCATGCCGTCGTTGGAGATCCTCGATGGCGTTTTTGAACGCGCGCCGTTCCACTGCTGATCGAGGTTATTTAGCGTGAGTTCCCGTGAGTGTAAAGTAATCCCGTTGAAGTTGTTGAGCTACCTACGAAGCCTGTTTTGTATTTAATTTACTGTTGCTAATGTTTAGTCAGAGACAGAGTGGATATCAGGAGAGACGTGGACTCGCATAGACGAGAGAAGACAGATTAGGAAGAGACTTTTGGACTCCAAGTCACCAAGACTGAAAGAGAGAATTTCGAAGGAGTATAGAGGAAAAGACAAGGAGGTGAAGAAACAGCAAGGAGAGACAGGAGAGAATACACAGAGAGACTGGCAAAGGAGGCGGAGGCAGCAGCAAAGCAGAAAGACATGACGACGGTGTACCAGAACACCAAGAAGATGAAGGGCGACTACGGCCAGCACCACGACCTTCCAGTGAGAGATGAAGATGGAACTCATGTCACAGTGGAGGAGGAGAAGCTGAAGAGATGGAAGGAACACTTTGAGTCCATACTGAATCGCCCAGACCCACCAGTACTCGTTGACATTCCTGAAGTAGAGGAGGACCTTGACATCAACTGCGACGACATCACTGTTGAGGAGGTCAAGCAGGCCATCGACAAGCTGAAGAATGGGAATTCACCTGGCGATGATGGAGTATGTCCCGAGATGCTGAAAGCAGAAGACACAAAGACACCGCAGTTTCTTTGCCAGAGTCTCCAAAAGATCTGGGATAGTGAAGAAGCACCGAATGACTGGAAAACAGGAATCATCGTCAAACTTCACAAGAAAGGAGATCTGGGGAACTGCAACAACTGGCGAGGAATCACAGCCTGCACCGAGCCTCTCTGTGGAAGATCCTACGACACTACGGCATCCCCCAGAAACTTGTCAACGTCATCAGGTCCCTGTACGAGAACTTTGAGTGCAGAGTCATCCACAACAACCTACTCACTGAACCATTCAAGGTGGAAACCGGAGTGAAGCAAGGATGCATTCTCTCCCCGATCCTCTTCTCACTGGCCATTGACTAGATCATGCGCCGCACCATAGAGGGCCGGAGGCAAGGAATAGAGTGGACGCTGACCTCAATGCTGGATGACCTGGATTATGCCGACGACATCGGGTTGCTGGCAAGCAGACACCAGGATATCCAACAGAAGACACAACAGTTGGTACAGACTGCAAGCACCATAGGTCCTCGAGTCAACATAGGGAAGACACAAGTCTTGAGGAAGAACACCAGAGTGGGCGACCCAATCACCATCAACGACCAGCCTCTGCAAGAAGTAGACGAATTCACGTACCTGGGCAGCAAGGTCGCCACGGATGGAGATTGCACTAGGGAAGACACCACAAGAATCAGCAAGGCCAACCAGGCCTTCGCAATGCTGAAGCCCATCTGGAGGACAACAAACCTCAGCGCCCACATGAAGATCCGTATCTTCAAAAGCAACGTGCTGAGCGTCCTTTTGTACGGGTCAGAGTGTTGGAAGACCACTGCTAACATAGAACGCAAGCTCGAAGTCATCGAGACCAAGTGCCTGCTACGGATCATGAGGATCTTCTGGCCAAACATGATCTCGAACGAGGAACTCCGGCACATAGCGGCCGCAAGCACCATCGCTGAGACCATTGCAACTCGTCGATGGAGATGGCTCGGCCATGTCTGCAGAATGCCCCCGACTCACTACCAAGGGTGGCACTGAGATGAACTCCACAGGGGAAAAGGAACCGTGGCAGACCCAAAGAGACCTGGCGCCGAACCGTGGAGCGAGAACTCAAGACCAGAGGCCTCACCCTGCAGACCACCCCCATAACAGCAGCCGACAGACCAAAATGGTGCTCCATTGCTGTCGCCTCAAGCACCAGACGGCGCAGAGAGGATTGATTGATTTGATTGAATGTTTAGTCCATCTGACTACGCGTGATGTTATATATCTGTGTGATACAGATTTACATAGTCGATTGATTGGTGGTTGTATAAGAATAAAATAGGCTGTGTCTCTGCGTGACGCCGATAGGTTATACATCTATATAATACAAACTTACATGGTCTGTTGATAGTGACTATATAAAATTGTCTATATACTTACAAAATTACATAGTCGATTGACAGGTACAGGAGTGCTACGTGAACTTTTACCCTGCTTATAACTATATATCAATTATATATATCATCATAGAGGATGACATCTAGAGCGAATAATAGCTGCAAGTGGCTGCTTAACAAGTCCACGGAGACCTGCATCGACGCTGCGTTGGCAAATAATATGCAAGACATAACAGGTTGGTCAAAGAGGGTCGTGGCTTTACAACCTTTATCTTCTTTGATACATGAAAATAGTAAAAAAGTGAGACAGAAGCCCATTT
The DNA here is from genome assembly GCA_028554795.2 of Sinohyriopsis cumingii. Classification (NCBI taxonomy): domain Eukaryota; kingdom Metazoa; phylum Mollusca; class Bivalvia; order Unionida; family Unionidae; genus Sinohyriopsis; species Sinohyriopsis cumingii. The sequence goes on from CM068824.1 coordinate 70,440,373, forward strand.
GATGTTCTCTGATACGCGAAAATAGTCAAAAAGTGAGCCAGAACCCTTTTGGTCCTCTTTGATACCATCAACACCCCCTTTTTCACTGCATTGATACCCAAAAACTGGGCTAAATCATGTTCATCACTTAGATAATTTTTAAAAAATCACTCATTTATACCCCAAAGACGACAAAAGTGAGTCAGAACCCCATTTTCTATACTACTACTACTACTCTCTTTCTCTCTCATTCTCTCTCTGTCTCTGTCTCTCTCTCTCTCTCTCACACACACACACACACACACATACACACGCACGCACACAGAGCAGACGATGGGGATCTTACGTGTTAAGTGCTCATAAGAATCAGCAGCATTATTTAAATCAAATGGAAGAGAACAGATTCAAATGGAGATAACGTGTTATTCTTATTAGAGTCAGATTTCCTGTTATTAGAATATCAAACTTTTTAGTACTAATTTTAAACAAAGAATGGCACAAAAGATATTGTTTTTAAATCCTATATCTGATATATAAAGTGTACCGATAATGGGGTAGTTCATTCAGGAGTATCTCGGTAATCGCTATAAAAACTATTAAAATCTTATCATACATCAAGCTCTGTTGAGACTAGAGACATGGGAAAGAGTTTGTGATTGTAGAGACTTCGCGTTCGCATCTCAGTTGTGATTATTAAAGTTTCCTGACATATTTAATATTTTTTAGACAGAAAACAGGTAAAGGAAGTATGAAAGATTAAACGTAATCGCTGATTCTTTCCAATTAACCGTACTGCGATCTGTATAATTAACAGCGGTCTGCTGTTTGCAGCCAGTAGTTTACCTGAGTCTTGGTGTTAATCCTCACATCATGTTTTCCTGCTTAATGATTTAAGCAATATATGTATAAAAAAGTGTCAGTGACTACAAAGTGAATAGTTACAGGTATTACAGATAAAAAAGTTTCCTTATTGCGAGAGATCAAATACCATACACGCACCCTTTCGTTCTTACGATTGAAACATTATTCGGTGAACCCTATGTTAACTGTAGAAGAAAAAAAAAACACAAATAGTTTTAGCTGTGCAACAATATATTAGGATGACTAAGAGATGTACTTAACTGACTGAACTCACAACCATTTTAATCACAATTAATTAGTTCTTATTCATTTTATGATTTGTATGTAAGTGTATGCATATTTTCTGCAAAACCATTGGTACCGGCATTGAGATCCTTGATGTTATATTTTCTTTCTTGTTACAGTTGGGGAGACAGTACATGTTTCTAATTGTGCCTGACAAAGTTTCTCAAATAACTATGGTAGCTAATGCGAGAAAGAAAATGTGTCAAGGAAGAGTTGGAAAAAGGTAGGGCAAATGACTTTGACTACCGAGTGCTAATAGGGCTTTCAAAAGATTCAGGGTAAACTGCAGGTTAAATTTTTTTGAAAGAGAAAGAAAAAGTGAATTCATGCATATTAAAAAATAATGGCGTAAAAATGATGACATTGTAAAATTATTATAATTATTATTATTATTATTATTATTATTATCGAATCGCATAAACCAGTCTTTTCTAACCTGGGCCTTTTTCGTCATGTTCCCTTCTGACCCGTTAACTGTCTTTCTGGACCGGTCCCTTTTTAACCCGGCCCTTTTCCGTACCGGTCCATCGTGACCCGACAATGTTTGTACAGTGAGAAAAACCAGTCAAAATCCTTTAACGTTCAGGATCCGGTACGCATGTTTGCAGCGAGCAAGTTATCCAACTTAACAAGATGGTAAAGATTTGTGTGGAGTACATATATAATATCATTATTATGTGGTCTTTGTTTTGCTTTAGGTAGATTACTGACATACTTTTAGACGTTCGAAAATAGTTTGGTGTATTAATAATGACAAGATGAGCTAGACTTTTATAGTATGCCCCCTACCCCCATTGTCATTATATTGCCTCATAAGACAGTCGGAGACGTTCGTCTCTGTCATAAAAAAAGGGAAATTGTTAGTGACACTAACAGTCCTTGCTCCAGTTAATGCGAATTGATTAGCTGGCTGAGGTCGAAATCGGACTCCAGAACCAGGCATGGGATCAATTACAGGTGCTCGATTAGGATTACAGGTTGTTAACTTGAGCACTGATGTCCTGCATGTAAAATTTTGACGCTGATATTTATGTTTTTGGGCGTCTAGGTCTTATCGTATAAATGACGGCGTTCTGTAGCGTGTTTTGATGTCGACTAACATCGCAATGAAAGTCAAATGTTCAGGAATATCTCACACAACTGGCAGCCAATAACGACCCGTTTCTACAAATTAAAGTTACCAGTATAATGTTTTAGTCAGGCTTTGCTTACTCTGATGTATTTTTTTCTAAGAAATTAAAATTCTCTTAAAAGATATGGACATGTTTTCAAGTTTCGTTGGCCTACATTTCAGTTGGCTGAAATGTTATGGATGCTGGGAATGTGAAATTGGGTTAAGTTGAAGTATACTTCTGTAATGAAATGAATATAAATATATTAATATCAAAGAAAGTGTTTAGATAGCTTTGTTTTGTTCAAGATTCTTATCCGTTTTACTGATTCCATTGCAATCCAGTTAATGTAGGCCAATGGAACTTGTCCATTTGCTTGTGTGGGAATTTGAATTTAGTAGGAAAAAGACATCAGAGTAAGTAAAGTCTGACTAAAACATTGTACCTTTAATCATAGAAAAGTGCCAATATGGGCTGCCAAGGGTATGAGATATTCCTAAAAATTTGACTTGTAGTTCTCATGTTAAACAACAATGGAATACAGCGCTTTTTGGGGGGCATTAAGACCTTGACACCCAAAACAAATATCAGCATCGAGGTCTTGCATGTAGGACTGTTGAGAACTGATGATTATGATTGCAGTTGGATTTTATTTGGAAACCTTGATTATGATTACAGGGGGATGATGCTTGACACTTTTTTTCTTTTCTGGGCAAATATACATATTTGTTACTGAAAAACATGAGCTAAGTTTTTATAAAAATAAGCTTGTATATTGGGCACATCAGGGATGGTCCTGGCTTTTAAGAGTTGTTGCCAGAAAATTGCCAACCTCAATATTTTGCCTCTAATTTTCAAAAATTTTGTCAGATCAAGCAGTGAATATTTTCCAAGTCTATTAATCTAATAGGCAATGAAGATTGAAAAAGATTGGATAGTTATTACTTTATTGACAACAAACAATGCAGCCATAATATTACAAAATAAATCGGGGCCCCGAGTGGTTTAAAGCACTCTCCGTTACGGATCACTGCCATCTCACCTCTGTTTGCATGGGTTCAAGTCTAGGATTTGACCAATGTGGGTATGTGAGAAAGCTTGTCAGTAGCTTCTCGTGGGTCGGTGGTTCTTCCCAGGGTTTTCCAGGGTTCTTCCTCCACCATTAATATTGGCCACCATGCATAGCCGAGCGTGTGCTGAAAAATGGCGTTAAACCCAACAACAACAAAATAAATCATTACATGACAGTTTTGCACTACTTCCATGATCTTTGCATCCCACATCACCTTTAGTGCATAGGTGTGACTGTTATCACTGAAAAAATAACTGCATTATCAAATGTAAAATATAGACTTTCCTGACATCTACAGTCACCCTCTCTATCTCTCTTTCTCTCTCATTGTTTTAATAGAAACTTCAGGTACTAAGCGAATCTATATTATATATATTATTTTTGAAATAATAGTTTTGTAAGGAACTTTAGTTAATGACATTTTGATACTAAAACCCAATGATCGTACTTTACAATGTAAGATAAGTGACATATACTGTGATGTCAATTTCATGCATTCAGGAATTAAATGACCCCCTTCCTTTTATGGCTAGTTTCACAAAGTACATCTCCGTCAACCAGGAGTTCAGAAATTTATTTTTGCTTTACATGCTTTGCTTGTAGTTAATTGCTTTCTAAATCCAAAGACTGATACTTAATGACGTATATTTTTTTCTCAACAAGCAAACTAAGATCCCCATTCCTACAGATGAAACTTACATGAGTCAACACCTGGCATTTATGTACTGTAATAGTCTGTATATATATATATAAGCATTAATTATCATCATTAAATTAAAAGAAGGAATGAAGAAACATATCACAGAGCATATGTGCCCACAAAATACTAATTCAGAATAAATATGTTATTTAGTAAGCAGTGTTATATGCATATATGAGTTAACAATAAGGAAAACATGGTGGGATATAAATTGTGGGAAATAGTTATCACATGTAGCTTGAGTCCACATTTGAACCGATAACATAAATTTACACCCATTTTAGGCATTGTTAGTTATAACAAAAAAGGGCACTGTTTATTTCTCAATCAATTGCTAGTGCTTTCACTCACTGTAGAATAGACGGTTTCTTTGAAGTATGTCGAACAGGCTTGAGTCTAACCTTTAGCTATTGTGCAGATTAGGCAGCTGACCAGAATATGAAATGAGGGCACATGGGGGGGAATAACGCACTCCATAGGGAGAAACGGCATGTCCTTTGATAATTTAACAAGTATTGGACCCTAAAACTCTGAATATTTAGTGAAAACAATGCTTAAATATGCTGCAAAAAACTTCCCGATGGTAGGTCCCAATCTGCGTGTTTTCGGATTCAATCTCCCAAGTTGGTTTTTGGAAAAATTATATTTTTCATGACATGGTATAATAACTGTACAGTATTATTTAAATTTATTCAATGACTATTTGGAAATCTTTGTGTACATTTGAAACTGCAACACAGAAGGGGCATTTTTGGTTGGAACATATTCATATTTCTTGGCACTATTATAATTGAAAGGACCTTTAGGAAATTTGAATTCATTCACCATGCTCTAAGTTAATTTAATTCTTTCACTATGCATTTTGAGAAACAAATTATCTTCAGTTATGCAAAACCCTGTTTGTTTTGCCATTTCTTGTTGCATATTTGAAGTCCCTGGAGTCATAATATGGATTGGTGGCAAAGTAAAAGATCAATGAGCAAAATTAACATATGTTACTTACCCCGCCTGGATTCATGCTTGGTAGCACACTCCTTCAAAATATCACAACCAGTTGTAAATGAATTGACGACTTGTACCTTGATACATATATCACAGACCGCTCCTGTGGCCTAGTGGTTAGAGCATCCTCCTTGGATGCGTGAGGTTGTGGGTTTGATCCCTGTTCGAGTCATACCAAAGACTTACAAAAATTTTACTAACAGCTGCCTTGCTAGGCGCTCAGCATTAAGAGATCAGTGTTAGGACTGGTCAGCCTATTGTCAGGATACTGTGACTGGGTGGGACCTCATGCTACATGTCTGCGGCATGATGCCCCAGTTCTAGGCATCACTATAAACTGTCACACTGCAGACATCATAGCGATATGACTGAAAAATTGTTAAAGCTACGTTAAAAATCCAAATCACACACACAAACACATATATATCACAGAACATCTGCTTTAACTTTGTATCATATCTTGGCCAGGGATGCCCAAGTTTCCAGCTGTTGAGAAATTTTTGTGAACATTTGACGTGTTCATCATGGTGTGGTATTGCACTTGAAGCATTACTACCATCACTACATGTAGATGATGTTGGACTGTCAGGTATAACATCAGGTTCAGTGACTGTTGTCTGATGAATTTGCACTAAATCCAAATGCTGTTAATTTTGTTAACTTATTCTTAGGATAAGACGATGAACTCACAAAGTCTAACTTGTATTTACCAATGATAAAGTTGCACTGTTGACAGTATATAATTCTGATTGAGATTATTTTCATTTGCTTTGTATTTATACACAGCAATCATTACACGGATTGGTGGCAATGTAAAAGATGAAAGGTAATCAGTTTTCTCTGAAGTTTCAGGAAAACTATTTTATTGGTATATTTAAAAAAAAAACGACAGAAGGATTAGTCGTTGTTCAATTAATTGTAGCTGTTTCTGTTCATGCCCTTAGAGGTCGGTCGATTGTAGGTATAGTCCAATAGCATGACTGAGTGTATCACAGCATACAATACTCAGACCAGATGTCAACATAAGTAGATTATGATGTAATAATGCACTGTAAAGATGGGTTTGTCAATTTGAACAAATTATTTATGTAACAGATTCAAGAGCATTGTGTATCCATGATTGTATGTACAAATTAAACAGCCAAAAAAAATCACCAGATAGTATATTTTGTCACCAATAAGGGGGAAAAAATAGCAGTTTGCGACATTTGCGAAGCCCATGACAATCCCTGCACATAAAATTACCCATTCCTTATTGTAATAGTCAATCTTCAGTTTTTCTTTTGTTTATGGAAACTTTGATTATTCTTATAATTCTTAATAATATAATTAGTGATTTTTTTTTTTAATTGCAATTACACTATGCAGTTTGCAATTACACTGCAAATGAAGGACGATTACGATCATAGAGTTTCCAAAATCGGTGATTACAATTGCAGCTTACACTGTAATCAGTTTCATTTGAAATTGATTAAAATAGTAATTGGCCCCCATTGCTTCTCTGGACTATTCAGTGCTAATTTTATTGTACTAACTCCAATAACCCTTCATCCAGTTAGCGTAGGGTGACTAACTGGATCAAGTCAAAATCTGACCACTTGCAAAATCTGCTTATTTTTTATTGTACTGTTGGTATGTTTAGACACATGGTCATAAAGATGTCTAGTCCTACATTTGACCCAGATGATTGGTGGGGAGTCCTCATTTGGCATTTATATAATAAAAACATTAATAGCAATCATTTTTGCACCAGCCCATTTGTACCCGTTTACTAATTTAAAAAACGAAATGCATCAAGGATATAAAAAATGCACAAAACTTAAACATTTCATTCATCAGTGTCTAATTTATTTTCTAGCCAGATTGCTGCCAGGTCGTAAACACTGTCAACTTATTCATGTTTCACACTAAACAGAAACTCTTTTTAAACAAGCAGACTGCTCACTGCCATTTTGTTGTATCTAAAATAGTTTATTTCAGCAAAAACTGTCGTCTGCATCCAATTTGCAATGGCTGTTTTTAATATTTTAAATATAAATTGAAAAAAATAAAAAGTTTACCCTGTTGCATACATGAGCTGTAACTCCAGAATGTACGAATTGAGATTATCAAAGATAGTGAACTACATTACATTTGTTGCTTGAAAACATAGACCCACCCATGCAAACATGGTGATCATATTTCTAAAGAAATTCCTGCTTTATTCCAAATGCCAGGTTGACAGCATTTGGGACCACACGATGACAGGTTATATATCAGTGAATTAAATGACTAAGTTTTGTGCACTTTTTTTATATCCTTGATGCTTTTTGTTTCTAAAAATGGGAGGGTATGTGAATATTTTTTTTATAGATTATAAACAATAAGTTAATAACTTACTTTAACAATCAGACATACATACTAATTTAATCATGTTGCAGTTAAGTCTTGTTTCCATGCTAAAATTATATACCGACCCACTTATTCTATATAAAAATTCGTTGTGGAGAAATTATTTCACATGAATAGATTCTGCTAAAATATTACATGCAATGTGAAAATATACATAAAAAGTCATTGTGGAAGTCTTTATTGAAATGGTGGCCATTCCACAAGAGTTGCTCAGATCCAGAACATTTATGTTAGGAAACCATGCATGCTGATGGGTTGGCACCTCTGGTTGTGTATTATGGTGGTACATACCTGCCTTAACACGTGTCATGCAAAAGGCATGATTTTTTACTCCCCAAAAATGGTCATGTTTTGAAAAACACGATTTTCAGTAATCTTTTGGGGGAAAAACCACCACTTAATTGTATACCAATGACATGTAGCGGTATAAAAAAACCACCATTTCGTGTCTTACTAAAATGGACTGACAATAGCCATGGTGCTGTGTTAAGTCCTATGAAAACTGCTGTCAGGAAACCCATTTTGTTGATTTGCATTGGTAAAGTTCACAGAGTCAAACAACCCAATTCATTTTAAGTCAAATTGGTGCTAGATGCATATAGAAGAAAAGGTATTACGCATCCTTTTGTGCATGAGAATGTTTAAGCCATCTGTATTAAAGATTATTGGCAAGTATGTGAATGGTGGAAATGTTTTTTTGAAGTTACATTTTACCTGATTCAAGTGATGCAAATCATTATTATTTCTGTTGTCAGAACAGTGTGCAAATGGGCTTCATTTTTGAAGGTGATTCAGGAAGCAATATGCCATCAGCAACACAAGAAAAAACCAGCTTCATGTTTGTGAATAACAGAGGCAAGGTTGTAAGGGTTTTGAATTCTTTGTGCAAACTGCACAACAGCATCGACATAGGTTGTTCTAGATTGCAGAATGTCTGTCAAAACGGCAGCACCAACTGTATGTAACATATCCAACATCCTAAATTGAACATTCAGATTATTTTTTTTAATTATTATTTGTTATTGTAGTGTTGTTAAATTACTGTTAATTATTACAAACTTTTTGGGATGATTTTAGCCCTGAAATAGATTGATTGAAAGTCAGTAATAATCAGACCATTTTGTTTGCAGAGTTGATTTGTGTTGATAAAGCATTAATACCCAAACTGGACCTAGGCATTTATTAACTGCTATGTTACCTGTAAAGCTTCCATTAAACTTGAAAATATTGTCACCTCCCACATTTTCCCTAATGAAGTGGTGAGTCCCAAATGCAATATTTTTTCATTTCCTATAAAGACAAGCTTCAGATACTGTTCTGACAATACTAATACATGTATTATGATCATCAAGATAACTGTGTTATGACCAAGAATTGCTCAGAGAATCCAGCAGGGAAGTTCGAATAACAGTACTATTCAGTCTTTTGTGACTGGATAGAAGAACACTAATGACAACTGCATTACTTTCAAACCCCCTACTGAATTCCTGAGACTACCAAAGAATGCATCTAAGCATATATTTTGCCATCCTGTGGATTTTAAAGACGTGATGTTGGTTTTTATTTAATGTTTGTGTGGTTTTCATTAAATGAGTGTTGCCCATATTTGTATGATGATGATATTTGACAGTCTGTCAACTATTTCTTTCTTTGTAAGTGTGAAATGTTTTAAAAAAACAGAAGCTATTTTCTTTTATTCAGATTTAAATTTCCAATCATTTTCTATAGGTTTATGTAAAAAGTTTGCTTATTCTCAATTGGATGACATCACTTTTTTGGCTCCAGGGCGCAGACCCCTCTTGGGACTTCAGAACACAATTTTTTAGACTACCCCCGCTCCCCAGCTCTATCTTGGAATGTGGTTTTGTTGGGACACTTGCATATATATATCATCATGTAATTGGGGTGAGGGTAGTAATGCGTGCTGCAGACTTAAAGATTTACTCATTATGAACACATGTACAGATGATTGATCTTCTTTTACAGAAGCCGATTATGTTGCATGGCCATGAGCGCTCCATAACACAGATTAAGTACAACCTAGAAGGAGATCTGATATTCACCTGCGCCAAGGATTCCCAGCCCAATGTATGGTACTCCATTAATGGGGAAAGATTAGGCAGCTATAGGGGGCACAATGGAGCAGTCTGGTGTATTGATGTCAGCTGTATCCTTTCATATCTAATACTTCAGTTATGTTTTAGAGCTGTGTTTAGGATTTTGTAGATGAAATTTTGCAACTTTATTCTGCTATAACTGAAGGCCTAGCATAAATAGATGCTGAAAACTGACTCCCAAGAATGAGTGACTGGAGTTCTTTTGAGCTGATACTGTCATTAATCATAGTTTTGTACATAAGCTTGTACATGTTCATTTGCCAAACACCATATCTAGTTGACATAACTAAAGCTGTGGGTAGCCCTTGTAACAGAACATAAAGCACAATGTAAAGCTATCACTGCAACAGTGAAGCGATAAAATGTCTTTCCTTCCCAGCTTTTAGTTAGGGGCAGTGAGAGGCATCAGTCCTTCTCCATCCTTCCCACTTTTGTTTCTCCACAGTAACTTAATTTTTTAATTTTGTCCCGATTTGTTATTGATGAGAATTTGAGGTCAAGTTTGATCATTAGCATTCTGCATCATCATTAGCAGAGTTTCTGCACAAAAACTCCCTTAATTATTTCAACCAAATTTGATATGAAGCTTGATTTTGATAAGATTTCAGCTCTAATTGCTGTACGCAATTGATTGCAGAGCTGTAACCTCAGATTATCAAACCCACCCATTTTTGTTTTGCACAAGAACTCACTTGGATTTCATCTAACTTTGCTCTGCCACTTGATATTTATAAGACTTGGTTTAGTTCAATTGTCACTACTGTAGCCCCAGATTTTCAGACTGACCCCTTTTGTTTTCTGCACGATTTCAACCAGATTAGATATGGCACTTTGCCAATGATAGCGCTTTGGTTGACTTCAGTTGACAGCCTTCTGTGTCATTGTTTGGCAGTTACAGTCCCTGATTTTCACACCCACCAATTTTTCTGCACAATAAATCTATCAATTACTATGGGATTTCAGCCAGATTTGGATGCTACTTGATATTTGAATTTTGGATGAGTTCGATCGTCAGAAACCGGTCATTGTTTTGCATTGTTATAGCTCCTGTGTGTAAGACCAGTCCAGAGTCTCTTCCACACAATAACTTGTGTATTATTGAATTCATCCATATTTGGTATGCGACTTGATATTGATGAAACCATAGCTGAGTTTGATTGTCAGCATTCTACATCATTTAAGAGAGATATCAAACCCCGTTTTTTTAAATTCCTGCACAATAAATCCAATGGTCAGTAAGTCATTCATATCAAATTTGGGTTGCTGCTGGATATTGCTAAAGTTTTGAGATATTTGTTAGCATTCTGCATCATCAGTCATTTTTAGCCCTTGTTTGTCAAACTCATCCACTTTATTTATATAAAGTAAATTCATGAATTATTATTGGATTTCAGCCACTTTTGTCATCTTTTCAAAGATGTTTGCTTGAATTTAAATTTAGATCTTTGTGAAATTTTTCCATTTGATGTAATTAGTTTTCCATAACATTCTGTTGTGTTATAGGTCACGTGACAGTTTCTATATGAAGAGTTTTTAAAAAACAGTTTTTCATTTCCTGATTTAAGTTCAGTCTGTGGAATCATTTACCATGAACAGATGTAATTTGAGAGGAATCTTTTATTTCAATTATTCATTGGAATTACAAAGTGCTTATTGAATTTTTGGACTAAATGAAACTACTTTAGGATTGTTGTGAATTAATTTTAAGACATTTTGGATTATATTGTGGTCATCAGGACTTTTGGTATATCAGCACATTCAAGACTGTTGGCACATCAGCACATTCCATATTGGAATTCATTCAGAACATTATAAACTTTTTAACTTGTGATAGAACATATATGAGTAATCAGGATTTAATTCACATTACTGTGGGTTTCTCGTTAAATCTTCACTTTGTGTTCTAGGGAAATAAATTGTGTTGAATTTTACTAAGCTTCTTGGCATTTGCTTCGTTCTGTTACTTAATGACCATAGAGTTGTAACACAGCACACATCTATGTAGGATAAGCCAGTAGAGGGTAGTAGCTATGATCCTGTTACATTATCCAACACTTACAGGACAGAATTTTATTGGAGACATTTTTAATTTTTAGTCAAAGATGTTTACATTGTCATATCATGTTACCCTTAACACTGAAATTAGGGGATACCACTCAAGTTTTGTCAGGAAGTGCTGACAACACATGCCGATTATGGGATTGTGAAACAGGTATGGTTTGTTATTAAAGGAATATATCATCTTGGTTCATCTGAGCTGTTAAAATTTATTTCTACCACTTATCAAATGGTTTCAGAAAATTTACTTGACTCACCTACATTTTCACTTGTCCCAAAATTTAAATTTTCATGTTTTCGATATCGATGCATTTTAATCCATATTAAAAACAAAAGAAACATGTAATCAAAGGGCTTATTTTTATAGTTATTTTTTTGTCAAGGTATCTTGTATGCACTATTTCTTTCTCTGATATAATAGTATTAATACTTCCATCTGGAAAAGTAGAAAGGAACATACTGGAATTCAGATTTTCCCTAACCTTTTCTCTGATGTCTTAATCAACTGATAGAACAAAGTCTCATGTCCCTAATCTGTTCTTATAATTAGCGCAAAGATTAGCATGGTTCTTTTCCTCGAGCATACATGGCATTTCCATATTGGGATAGAGTGTAGACTGTCAAACAGAGCTCTCATTTATTTATTTTTATTTCATTATTTATTTTTAAAGTGGCCTTGCCTAGTAGAGTATTAGCAATGCACAGGTTTTATGAGGTCCAAACTGTCATGAGGCTTAATTAAGTCCTGAATTTGTCGGATTCATTGACAAATGCATTAGTTGTCTGAGTAAGGTTGCCAATTCTATTTTCTAGGCCAGGATGCAATATACCTCGAGGGTTTAGTATGCAAACTGGAGAATCTTCAGTAATTGGGGGCAGTAGGTAACATGCGGATCTTGGCTGTCCCCTTTAAAAGCTGTTGCAGACTTACTTTTCTTCCTCTTTCTGGAGAGAGAATGCTCAGTGTCCACTGTTAAGGGCTATATGGCCCCTTTCTGACACTATCAAGTTCTCTAGGGTTTCTGCCATTGCGATATAAGAAGCTCTGAAAGGGAAAAATTCACAGAAAATATTAAAACCAGAACCAGAAAATGGTGGAAAATACTTACGTTACCACTGGGACTATGAAAGGGTACACAACTTACTGAAGCACACATGCAAATCTTTATACAGTCATAATAAATAATTACTGTTAATATAAGTCATTTAGTGCCTTCTTCACAAAGATGTGATGATCCTGTACACATGAGCTTTGTTTTATAGAAATCAAAACCATCATATGTGAAAACTATGAGGGATACCTAATGAAGTATCATGTATATTCCATTGGAGTATAAATACATAAAACTTGTAAAAATTGATCTTGCTAACAGTTCATAGCTGCAGTTTGAAGATTCTGGTTTTAAACATCATGTGTCATAAGACTAAATCATTTCTCAATTGGAAGTTCACATTCTCTACAATGATTATATAGGATATTGTTATCCCATGTGCTACTCGTGTGAGTTTCTTAACCAGTGCCACCTTTGTACTCCCCAATAGAAGTGTCAGATCTTTGAATATCTGCTACAGGAAGTGTATGTGCACTTGCTGATAATGGGTAATCATTGGTGGAATGGGGGTGGGGCAAAGACATGACTTGATTTGCAGATATAACAATACTGCATGCTAAAAGCCAAACATAAACGATACAGGAGTGTTTAAGGCCAGAGTAATCTTATTATTTATGACTATTATATTGTCTTTTCACATTATAGATGTCAATGAATACTGCTAATTATTTTCAAAAGACTTTGAAAATTCAAGTCATTTAGACTGTCTGCATGGTGTGATTATTTGATTACATATATTTGTTAACAAAAGTTTTCACTGCTTCAGTGCAATTCATATTCATTGTAGAGATCAATGTAGTCAATATAAGATACAGTTTCTTTGATGTCCTTACATTCTTTTTATTAAAAAGAAAATATTGGAATTAAAAAAAAATATAAATGTATATGATCACTAATTTGTATCCACTACAGGTAAAGAACTAGCAGTCCTTGAAACACGGACAGCTGTTAGGTCATGTGGTTTTTCATACAGTGGGAGGACGTTGATGTACACCACAGACAAAACTATGGGCCAGCCTTGTGAAATTCACATCTATGATGTCAGAGACTCAACACAAGTGTGTAAGTACTGTTAATTTCAAAGATTATGTTTCTTCATTGATTCATACTCAGTCATAATATGTAAGAACATCTACAGCTTTTCATATCCAGTCATTCCAGCTGAAGCAAAGATGTTAATTGTATGTTTTAACATGTTTTAGGCAAAAAAGTGCTAAAATGTTGTTTACTTACCATTGGTCTCTTCTTGGATATGGATAGAGGGACTGTGTCAAATCTTGTAAATCCTCAGTTACTTTTAGAACAGCAGTACATGCTCCTCAAATGAAATAACTACTGGGAGAGCTTGGGAGGGAGTAGCATGTTATGGTTAAGTATGTATCATTAATGAAACCTATTTCAGAAATTGGTTTATTCTTCAGAAATGTTACCATGGAAAGTTAGGTAAGCCATGAAGAGAGTTAATTAGTTCTTTTACAGTAACTCCTGTCAATACCCCTCCCCCCTTTCAAACATTGTAGATAGCTTCAGTGATAAGACCATGCTTTGGTGGGGAATGTTGTAAAGATACCATATGTACTTGCTTATAAGTCGAGTCAGACTGCAAATAACATAGACCCTGACCTGCCACAGCATAATGTGCCTGCAGATTATGGTCTATGTTGTTTGTTCTACTGATTACTCCTAACAAACTGCACAGTTGTGATGTGGTCCTGGAAGAGGCAGTCCCTGGAAACAAGGTCCAAGAATGTCAGGAAAACCTGTGAATGGTAATATATGCATACATTTTGGAGGTCTAAACTGGCTTTAGAGTGTCCCCATAACTGATGTCAAGGGTCCAACATAGGGTCTCTATCATTAACTTGGTTGGCTTTTTCTGAGTAGAATTCCAATTTGTTTGTGTTGTGAATGATTTGGTGAGTTGTACATCTTCCATAGCATTACATGCAAATAGCATATTCAGCAAAGTGAGGAATCAGTGCATTGTTGTTATGTGAAAACATTTCATGATTTGTTATTTCTTCACAGCCAACCTACGATGGCATTATGTAGGAAAACAACATAGACCGAGATCTGCAGTGTTTAGGCAAAAGGCTTTCATTTGGGTCTGTAATCACATTATGTACTGGCAAATCTGCTTCTGTGTTTTTCACAGTTTAGCAAGTGTTCAGCCATATAGAACACAGGCTATTACTGAGGACAAAGAATGTCTTTGCCATAGTTGTACATTCAGGATTTGTATGCTACACCAGAAATATAGAGGGGCCTTTTGTCATACACCTTTCATCCTTCTGTCTTTCTACCCATCCCATCTTTATGGTGTATTTTGCATTTGGGCTATTTTAACATACAAGGTCACAAAACTTTGGATACCGCATGGTATATATAACACTCCTGTTAAAGATTCTCACTCATCTATATTTTGTGTGTCAGTGACTAAAGTCAGGTTTTGCATTTAATTCAGTTTCCTTGCACTATTGGCAATAGAGTTGGTCAATTTTATGAATATGTATTGGTGACTGCAACACTTTGCCAAAGTGGGGAGTCAGTGCATTGTTGTTATGTGAAAACATTTCATGTTTTGTTTCTTCACAGCCAGCCAAAGTCCTGCTATGGTGATACCTAGTGAATCTTCAAAGATAACAGCAGCAATCTGGGGACCTTATGAGGAATACATTATCACAGGGCATGAGAATGGAGAGATATGTCACTTTGATGTAAAGGTTTGTACAAATCGTGGTTCACACTCAGTCAGTTCTGTAAGTAACCTGAAGAACTCCATGAATATGTAATATATAATCTGTCATTGAAAATACATGTACTTAGTTTACTAGACATCATCATGCAGTGGAATAAAGTGAACTCTTACAAACCTGAGAATATAGTATCTGTTGAAAGTTCAGCTCATTGGAAACCTAACATAAAAGACAAGTGGTTGGAGAAAATTCACTTGTTCCCAAATTTAAATCACTTGTCAAGTTATATGTACCTTAAATCATAGATTTTGTTATGTTGTAAAATATTGGGGGTGGGAGAAAGGCAAATAAGGAGTAAACATGGTAATGTCATAATTTAATAACAGACAATGTACACAAAGAATTGATAAATATAATTATGTATCTTCATTGAAACTCAATATATGTAAGTACTGCAAAAACTAGTTATCATCTGCTGTCCTCACTTACTGGAGTTTAAAGCAGTTTTCATAATGAACTAAACAAAAACAGACCTACCCACCCTTGCAATTATGGCGTGAATTTCACTTCAGTGTTTGTGGCCCTCAAGTGGTCTTAGATAATGCTACCTGGCCCTTGGCCGAAAAAGGTTGTGCAGCTCTGTTATAGATAAAATAGTTGTACTGTGGAAATGAAAAAAAGGAAAAAAAGAAAAAATTATGCAAAGAAGCAAGCTTTTTATCGTGAGATAAAATGGGGGGAATACTATTTCAGCAGAGATATATTAACAACAAATGGCTTGCAGTAAGAAAAAACAAAAGCATGTGAAAAAACACCAATGCTGTGATGATACTTGAACACCCACTGGGCTATAAAACATGCTTTAAAATGAAATGCACTCATGACCACTTTTATCTTTTCTCATCGATACTCGTAGTAAGTGTAAAATGATAATGCAGAAATAATTTGCTCATTTCATCTGTTTCTTAATTGCTCTATTGGTTCTTTTTATGATACCTGACATGATAACTGACAGACAGTTTATGCGAAACATTCAAATTTATTTTGAAGATAGCACATAAAACATGGAAAATTTTCAGACTGATTGTACATTTATAGCTGTCAAAGTCCAGTGTGTTTGTCTTAAATCAGTTAATAAAGTAATTAATTCCATTTGTAAGTGTATCAAGACAGTTGTAAATGAATATCTATTTGCATCCTAAAAGCTTGCTCATGTGATTCGTCTGCAGTTTTTGAACTGATAGCAAAAACCAATTATGGCATATTGTCACCAGTGTAAATGCAGGTAATAGAAACCACATGCAGGCAGACCTGCCAACCCTCCTGATTTTGGAGTGAATTTCATGACTCTTGATAGTGATTCACGCTGCATGCAGAAAATTCCTGAAATATAAATCTGCTTAAATCAGGAATAAAATAAATTTTATTCTGTTATGGCTTGTCAAAATAGCAGCAGTAATCACTGATACCCATAACGTTCCTATATTGCTAGTCATGATGATAGTAGAACTATACCCATTGTTACAGTATGCCCTATAGCAAGCATTGTAAAGTAAATAAATATATATTTAGAACAGAAGTTTTATAAATACTCATGAAGAAAACTGGGGCCCAACTGATTTTTTTTTAATGGCACATGTACATACTCATAGCATTTGTAACTTTTTTTTAAACAAACACTACATGAATGAGGCTTTTTCGAGTGTTGGAATTTTTCAGATATTGAAAGATTAGCATGTAACATAATTTGCTTTAGTAACAGTTTTCCACTCATGCACCGACATCGTTAATCATTCACCATTCAATGTTTCATCTTCTTGATTAATACCATTTCGTAATTAAGCTACGCTGCAGCTAACATGTTTTCACCTCCAAGGAAAAAGATTTGTATTCCACAAAACGGGAAGTATAGATTGGAGTACACCAAAATTTGGCCTAGCATTCAGCCATCAAACATCAATGTACATTATGCTTGTTGCACAGTATTGTGCTGCGAATTTTACAGTTGCGAATGTGCACATGGACTGGTATTGTTGCTTGCAATTTACCTGTCATGCATGTACCATGTAGTAATATTATTATATAGTACATGTCTAACTTATAAAAACTTCGACTAGCTGCCAAGTGGTGCAAAAATTTGCTGTTATTTATGATGACTGAATTCAGTGGCACAAAGACCCAGAGATGTATGTGTGGTCATTATAAGAGTACATCAGATTAACAACATTAGTTTTCATTATTGTGTTTGTTTCCTAGTGTAGCTAAATAAGTAGTGCATGTGATCTAAAAATCAAGACAGGTTGAGACTTAGAAAAAAGCCATATGCAGATTTTGGGTTAAACAGCAAACTGACAAGGATTGTAATGAGGTTCAGAAGTGTTAAAGTTGCTTGAACTGATAATTTGGATGGCAAGTGTAGCCAAGTGTAGCCAAGTGTAAGAAAGTGAGTGATGCCTGGTTTAATGTTCAGAATAAGCCCTTTCCTTGAATTGACAAAATTCAGGCTCATTCTAATGGACAAACAAAAGCTATATGTCAGTGGTGTAACAAATTTGGAAAACTCATTAACAAGCACTGGATCTTCTCATCTGGACATTTAGCCACTTCAGGTATGCCCAGTATACTTATGTGAGGGGATTGCCATGTTTGCTTATGGGACTCCAATTTTTACCAAAATAGGAATCCTGGATTCCTTGTTTTAAAATACTAGCAAGACCTCTATTTACATATCAACATCTTCTGTCATTATTCTTTTAATGTGTTAGAGTGTTCACTAGGACTCTTTGTGTTATATAAGGATAACAATCTGAAATTAATTCAAACAATGCTGATGAAACAGATATAAAATCTTTGGCCCATAACATCTCAGCTTATTTCCTGCATTTTATTCTGTCCACAGACTGGTGAAAAGCTGATCTCAGTGAAGGAACATAATAAACCTATTAATGATATACAGGCATCCAAAGATATGTCCATGGTAATATCAGCTTCAAAAGATTTCACAGCAAAGGTAGGTCTAGAAGCATGGAATTTTTTCAGGTATTGCTCTCGCATTATAGAAGTCTCAATATGATAACTTCATCAATTTGCAAGTATCAGTGATTTCACATAATTACATAATAAGCTAGTTCTCATGTTGTCAGGCTAAATGTAAGCAAGAAACATGTTTCATATGATGACCTTTCATTTTTACACAAATGATGTCTCATAGCCATTGAATGCTGCTGCCATAACTAAATATAAGAAAACCCATTTTAAAAAAGACAAAATATTAGAGTCACATTGAGAACCGTTCTGAACATAATGCGTTCAATCCAGATTATTTTCCCATAGCAGTTAATCTGACTTTGAGGCATATGTCAGTCACATGAGTAATATGGGATCCACTTGGACTTCTTGTTTTTAACAGATTTCCTGTAGTATGAACAGATTTTTCTCAGATAAGATGTTCATGAATACAAAATTTTAAAATTATGTAACCTCGTAATCAATGTTACTATAAAGGAACATTGAGTTTTTATGAAAATCTTGTCATTTGCAGTTGTTTGACACTGCTACATTACGTCACATGAAGACCTACAAGACAGATAGACCAGTTAACTCTGCAGCAATCTCCCCTGTGATGGAACATGTAGGTTTGGCTTTGTGTATTCCACATTTAGATATAGGAGCCCTGTACTAATCACTTGTGCTGTTTTTCTGTCCATCTGCCCATCTTTCTCAGTCATACCCTGCAAGTTTTTTTATATCTGTATTCAGTTAAGAAACTGAGAATGTACCACTAGAAAAATTCTGAGAAATTTTGAAGAAATGCAGTTTATATAAAAAAATTTTGACTCACTTTTAAGGACTTTAGCCATATGATTGTTTAATTTCCGTATAATATGTTTACAGAATTTTAACATTTTTACCATTATCTTTTACATTGTAGTACTTCATATTTATTTTGGAAGAGTTAATCAAGGTTGTGTTTTGTAATTCTTGATAATCATTTTTGTAAAATGTTGTGACTCGTTGGTCTTAAACTAATTAACATAAAAGGGCAAAAACCAACAAGTTTTGTAAAAGTTCAAAAAAATAATTTATTTCCCTAGAATACAAAGTGCAAAAGAACTTGCTTAATTGTGAATTAAGTTGTAAGTAGTCTTAAAAGTTTTATCACAATTCCAAATGTACAAGTTCCAATTGAATTCTCTTGGTATTCCAAATTACTACCTGTTGATATGTATGTAGTCTTGAATATGCTAATGTGCCATTGCCTGGTTTGTGGTGATGTGTTAAGTCTTTTGATATATGACAGTATAATCCACAGTGTCCTTGACTGAATTCATTATATTTCCATATGAATGTTTTAGTCATAGAATATTATTGAGCACTTTGTAATTATAGTGAATAATAATTTAAATAACTAAATCCATTTTTGTTCACATTTTCCCATGTCATAAATGTTGCATGGGAATTTATATTCAAGTAAAAATAGCACACCATTCTATAAAGTTTTAAGTAATCTTTGCCTTCTTGGACCCTTATGTAAAAATTTCAGTTTTATATGCCTGTGTGATGTTCTCCACCAATCTGTCTGTTACCAGATTTGTTTGCACACAGTATCTCTGTTCTGCATAATCTGCATTTGCCATACTTTGTGGATGGCATGCACTTTAGTTAAAGAAACATCTAATCGATTTGGGGTCAGAGGTAAAGGTCACTGATGGAAAAGAAGAAAAATGGTTTATGCACATTAGTATTAGTTTTATATCACATACCTGGACCAAATTTTGTGGATGGCTTGGGGTAAGGATGCATATATGTAGACACCCACGATTTCACTGTAGGGATTACTGAAACAAACCTCAAGTTAATTACTTGTGGAACACTTGCAAAATTATGAAAATATAATAGTTTTAGTAAAATCTGGATATGTGCCTGTCAGGTTTTGTCTGGCTCAGGGTTTTCAAATTAGACTCA
Organism: Sinohyriopsis cumingii; assembly: GCA_028554795.2. NCBI lineage: Eukaryota > Metazoa > Mollusca > Bivalvia > Unionida > Unionidae > Sinohyriopsis > Sinohyriopsis cumingii. The sequence goes on from CM068824.1 coordinate 70,460,723, forward strand.
GTAGAATTCATCAGGGAACCATCTTAAATATACAGATGCTTTCATCTACCTTTATGGTTCATGCAAACATCCCACATGATCAAGCTTGTGCTCTTACATTACAAGTTCAATCTGGTAGTGTCATTCAGCAAAGAAAAATACATTGAAGGCATAAGAGACATTGAGTCATTTAAAAACTACAAATAATTGGCGCAGAAATTTGAAAAAAAAAAACAATATTTAGATTCTTGGCCATGCTTGGAAAAACAGTAGGATAGGTGACTATTGCCTTGATTGGATCAGGGGTCAAGCTAGACTTGAATTTTAGGGAGAAGTGACATCTCCTTTTGGACAGGACAGGGAGAAGAAGTGAATGCTCATCAGGGAGAAATGGATGCAAAGCAAGAAATATAATATATATGTGTGTGTGTTCTCTTATTTGAATTACACTCTCTGTTTCTCAATATTCATATTTGCTTTTAACATTTGATTTAAACAATACTTTATTTTCAAGTAGAACATTTTGGGGTTATTTTGGCCAAATAAAATAATAGAAACTACACTGTAACAAATTTTAACTGAGTAACCAGAATACATTATTGTAATTGCAAGTTAATTTTAAATGTGTAATCAACTACCCTTAATCATTTTTGTTGTTGTTATACTTTCTAAATATTCACAATAACGACACTTTCACACATTTTTAATAGCGCTCGAAACAACCCCTGTACAATGTGCATGAGGGCAAGTGCACGTGTCTTGAGATCATACTGTTTGTCCTCATTTTTTGTTTCCGATAAAACATTACCATAACTATTCATACATAACACACTAAAATGCATAAAATTACATACGCGACTCCTTTATTGTCGGTATATGAACTAAACCCTTCTTTCCAACCTAATAACGCATACATGGGTCCATCTGTTGTTAGAAGAAGGTTTTTTTTATAATGTAACCATTCATTTTATATAGCTTCCTTACAATTGTGCATTGATTGGATTGTAAATTTATGGTTTATTTATTTGTCTACCTACTCGTCGTAATTTTAGACATTGGTTAAACAGTATCTGCTCAGCTGCTTTTTCCATATTTTCACAAATACTTTTCAAGTGAGAAAATAACTTTGACCTTACAACGCTTCTCACGAATTCCACAAAAAGCATTATCCCATGCATTTCTGACCGACATAATTGCATTTTAAAGTTAAATTTTTAAATAACATAATACCTAGGCTTTACTTTCTATGAATTGTTTATTTTTCTGAATGTATTTGCCTGATGATTTACAAAAACAGACAATCAATATCCGCCATTGTTTCCCAGTTAGGATAGGTTTACTTACAGTAGTTTCAAACTAATTTTATGATGTAGTAGTGTACAAGAGGCAGTTAAAATATCTTGATCACCGATTCAGTTCATAAAACAAAAATTCTATTTACATACTATTGTTAAAGTTCCGAAACACAAGTTTGAGTTTACCATCAAAGGGTTACATGAGGAAATCTGGCAGTGATAGTTGCTATATAGCTTACACAGGAAAGTGTTAATGGTCAATGCTATCAAAACACATGTCTATCAATGTGCATAAGTTTGTCAGTGTAATCGATATCAAAACTAGACCAAGCTACTGATGGCTTGATGAACACGTTTCGCTACAACACAATACTGGAATTAACCTGGTTAAGGCAAGGGGGCATCTCAAAAGTGGTCAGTCAGTGTACCACACAGGGCAAAGTCATTTTCGCTTTTCTAACAGAAGAAAGTGAAGTTTACATTTTTTATGCGACTTAGCCACCCACTTCGCCTGGTAGCGTGACTCCAGTTGGATATAGTATCAATTTGAATTTTGATTACAGCTGGAAAAATTGTTGTTATTGCTGTCACCACAAGAATAAAAAAAGACATCAAAAGACTACGTCATGTTGAGTGATCTAGCAAAAAGTAATTAAGCTTCATGGGGTTGTGAAGCTAATGTTTCTGAACTGGACTGAACATCATTATGGCCAAAGTATACTTTGCGCTATTTTTGAGTTTAACATTATGTAGCCATTACAGCATTAAACCACACTTCTAAACTGTTTGGAAGTGTGTCATAAACTCCTTGGAGAAGTGTCATTAAACTTAATGTACACATTTGTCCCATGTCTGATTGATCCAGATGAAATGGTGCAGCTTGTACATGCAATATGGCTTCCACAGCAATCATCTTGAAAATCTGATTGCTGCTTCTCCAGATCTGATGGTTGTATTGATATAGGGTTTTGTATTGCTATAGGGTTTTGTATTGGTTGTATTGCTATAGGGTTGTATTGGTTGTATTGATACAGGGTTGTATTGCTGTAGGGTTTAGTATTGATATAGGTATTTTTTACCAAAAGACAACTTTGTCCTAAATGAAAATGGTCTGATGGAGATTATTACTCTTGAAGTGAATTTTAACTCAATTTTATATTTAGTTGATAGTAGATGGCAACATGTCATCGAATTGAAGGTCAAAAAGGTCTTGATCAGGTTTTATCTGTACTGGCTTATGAGCATGATAATACAAAGGAGTATAGATGGATTTTTATTACACCCAGTTTGTATATATATCTAATCAGGAATGATACCACTTAAATAACTTTGTTTTTTTGTGGGGGGTTTTGCTAAACAAATGTGTTAATAACAGATTTGCCAAACATCATGCTGGTAGATTGTGGCACTTCAGTTATGTTCAAACCTTGGCATCAGGTTCAAGATCAAAGGTAATGACAAAAAATTCTGTGTTGCACTTACAAGTATCTTGTAACTTGGACATGCAAGAAAATGTTTTTGTTGCCATACTTGATATATTGTAGCTTCAAATGAAAATCTGAGTTTCCATACTTTGGAGTTAAACAGAATACAAAAACAGAAGAAATGGAAATTGTCTTATCTTGGATTTCAGGAAATTATTTTTTGTCAGTAAAGTAGCAGTCCCTTTGATAAACATCTTTATATAAACCACACTCTTAAAAGTCCAAGACCTGATGGAACATCATCCCAAGATGCATCACAGCTCAAAAAGTTTGCATATAATCTCCTTTTATGAGATGTACGAGGGCACGTTGGGCCTATTCTACATTTTAATGGTGCAAGAATGAATGTTTTCATTTTGGGGCAAAAAGGTCAAGTCACTGAGTGAAACAAAACAAAAAGGTTTGTGCAACATTGTAAAGATTGAATGCCCGCACATTTCCTCCCCATACATGTGTATTACCTATTGTACTAATGTTAATGTGTTTGAGGAATGTATTCAATGGAGAAAGTAATTTTTTGTAATTATGTTTCTCAGAGAATGCCTGATCAGGTTAAACTGGTAAATATCCAGTTGATGGGCAGCCACCTAGTGAAGTAATTTGTAAAATGTAGTTTTCACCTTTATGGGATTACTTGATGCAGGAGGTAGTGCAGTTTATTTCCTGACATTAATATGATCAGGTGATTATTCTCAGAGAAACCTAATTTAAAACAAAATTTACTTGTTGTTACTCGAAAATGTTTATGAATTTCAGGCCTGACACTCTGCATTTACTAGTTTTTGAAGGGGAAAAAATGTGATATAATAATGCTTATGCCTAAATCTGTCTGACATTGATGTACATAAAAAAGATACACATACATTTTCATGAGAAGTTGCACAACGGATTTTAAATTATTTTAGTTACTGCTTAAGTTTCTTTTTTACATTATTCTTGCTGACAGGTTGATTCATCTGTTTAATTAATAGCTAAAACATTGAGGTTTTTAATGAAAATAAGACACTTGGCTTCTCCATCATAAACTTTGACTTGTTTCAATTAATAAAGGTTACTTTAGACTGTTGTTACTTGAAATGGTCAAACGAACCCTTTTAGTTTTGCAGATTTGAAAATGTTACTTGAAATGGTCAAATGGACTGTTTTGATTGGGCAGATTTTGAAGTGTTACTTGAAATGTGCAAATGGACCTTTTTGATTGGGTAGATTTTGAAATGTTACTTGAAATGTGCAAATGGACATTTTTGATTGAGCAGACATTGAGGTGTTACTTGTGTAGTTGTGCCCATTTGATTGAGAAGACTATGAAATGTGGAACTGTGTCCTTTTGATTGGACATAAACTTTGAATGATTCTTGAAATGTGTGACTGCCCTTTTGATTGGGCAGATTTTGAAATGTGCAAATGCAGCTCTTTGATTTGGCTGACTTTGAACTGTTACTTGAAATGTGCACATGTGCCCTTCTGATTTTGTAGACTTTGAAATATTTCTTGAAATGTGCAAATGGTCTTTTTGATTGGGCAGAATTTGAAATGTTACTTGGGCAGAATATTTTCAAGTAAGATTTGGATTCTAGCACATTTTTAAAATGGAGTGTTCAGGTTTTCTTAGATTGTATTATGGAAACATAATGTCAAGAAGAAAATTATTGTTATACATGGCACTAGAATGTTATTCCAGCTCTCATTTTTGGTTTTTGATGTTCAAAAACAGTCTAAAAACATTCAGAAAATTCAGTGTGAGATTTTATTCAAGCTGGGAACTTATTGGTCATTCTTTGTGTTTAGCCAGTAAGACACTTATTAGACATTGCCTGAGATTCAATATTTCTGGAGTGAGGGAGATATACAATGCCATGTTCATTTGTTTTTTGCAGGTTGTGCTTGGTGGAGGACAAGAAGCCATGGATGTTACCACAACGTCAACAAGGATAGGGAAGTTTGATGCTAAATTCTTCCATCTTGTGTTCGAGGAAGAATTTGGTAGAGTGAAAGGTCATTTTGGTCCAATCAATAGTGTTGCTTTCCACCCAGATGGAAAAAGGTTTGTGTCATCAGTTGAAAGTATTATGCAGATATTTTTTTTATTGAAAATTATGAAAAACGTTTTTAAAGTAGGAACTTGTCAATATTTTAAGACTGGCCCAGTCATACCAATGACTTTTAAAATAGGTTCTAGCAGCTGCCTTGCTTGGTGCTCAGCATTACAAGGTTAGTGTTAGGAATGGTTGACCTGCTGTCAGGATAATGTGACTGGGTGGGAGGTGGTGCCACATGTCTGCAGCATGATGCAGTGCTAGACATCAATATAAACTGCCACACTGTAAACATCATAGTGATATGACTGGAAAATTGATGAAGCTACATTAAAAATCAAAATCAGACACACACGCACACGCACACACACAATTTTAAGATAACTTATAAATTGATGTCAATAAGTGATGTTGATTTAGAAAAGAAGACAGATTTATGCATTAGATTGTAGGGGCATATGATGAAAACATGACACTTTCCTTCATGAGCCTTCAGAGTGGAGGGCCTTCTTGCTCTCGAGATTCTCTTCACAATTGAAGGTTTGAATTGTTTGTCTTGCAAGGCTGCCCTGATAAGAGCAGAGCATGAAGAGGAGGACAATCTGAGGAAAACCCGTGACTGTGGTTGCAGGAAAAGCTTTGGGTTGGACGGAAACGTTTTTTGCAGATCTATTGCTAGAATGAGTAGATCAGTGACCCAGCACTGGTCCCATCTAAGAGGGTAATCAGAATCATTTTGCCATTCTCACCTCGTAATTTCTGGATTATTTTCAGTATCACCTCCACAAGAGGGTAGGCAAATGCCTACAACCCCTCTAAAATATTGACAATGCATCTGTGGCCCAAACTTTTGGGTCTGGATCTGGGGAGATAAAATTGTATAACTTACGATTCCACCTTGTCGCTGAGTGATTGATCAGATACCCCCAAACTGCACAGATCTGAGTGAAGACCGATTGATGGAGAGACCATTCTTTGTGAAGGACTTGACCTCTCTTGGATAGAGTATCGGCCAAGTCATTGTCTGCTTGGAATGTATCTGATTTGTATGTTGATATGGAGATTATAGCAGCAACACAGAAAATTGCCAAATCATAACAAAGGTAGGGTGATTTTGGTTCCTCCTATTTTGAGGAGATATGTCACCTTTAAAGAGTTGTTAGACCTAATGAGGCCAGTTTTGCCTGAGAGTCAACGTTTTCAGAAGTGAAAGGCATTGATGACAAACTTCATTTCTAAGATGTTGATATGTAGAGGCCATTCCCCTGGCTCACACCTGCCGCTAACGGTAGTGAAAGTTGGCAATAAGTAGATACCTCAGCTGTGCATACTAATGTCGGTACATGCCATTATTTCCACTTGGGGCTTTCTTCAGCGGGATTCCCATGGTCAGCCAACCTGGGTTGCACCACTGATGCACAGATGAATCTCAGCCATGACGATGACTGTTTGAGAGGACTTGAAAAGGGGCTCACAATGTCCACATAAAAAAGATGGCAGAGTGGGAGCAAGTCCTGCAGATTGAGTAAACTAAGGGGTTGCAAAAACTCTTTCATTGAAATCCTGCTCGAATTGGACCATACAAGTTTGACGATTCTAATTATGCTATCACAAGGAAGTCGCGCCACAATCCAGTTGGTTAAAAGTTCCATGTAGAAAAGTCTGGCACCACTCTGACTTTTGTTTTTTTAATGAATGACCGTATCTCCTCTTGTAGAAAGGTATCCTTCTTTTGATCTGACAGTGTATCCATGAAGAGGGGAGAGGAGAAGTGGTTGTTGATAAACGAAACCTGAAGCCCCTTTGAAGAGTGACCTGTATCTCCACCACCCCACCTCATGTTATGAGGGAAAGGGTTGATCCAGTGAGCTCAGAATTCGGTTCCTTACCACTCTGTGTATGATTGCTTCCTTGGGGTTGATACTGCTGCACATGTGACTGAGAATATCCCCTTTCCTTAGGCCATATAACATCTCTTCACACTGGTGGGGGTTGAGTGGTTCCATATGCCCGTGTGGGTAAAGTGGATGGGCAGTTCCTGAGCTACCTGTCTCAGAGCTTCTTCTATGGTATCTTCACAGCAACGGTGATCCAAACAGGTCATCCAGAAAGGGAGGGTATGACATGGTTTGAGCCACATGGGTCATAGACATGCGACACGTATCAGATGTAAATTGGCTGAACTTGTCAAAGTATTGGCCACGGTATGGTGAGCAGCCCTGGTCAATGACCCTAGCAATCCTAGCTGTTGCTTCCCAAGCATGGCTATTGCCGGGTTGGCTCTGTTGAGTCTGAAATCTGCCACTGAGGCCAAATCCAACACTGAAGGTGCAATGACAACCCAAGCCAGCTCAGGCGTGGAATGGGGCACATATGTCCACCTTATATAATAGATGAGCAGACATGTGAACTGCTGCTATATTCTTGCCATGTGCTGGGAGATCAGTACTGAAGGCCTATGTCTCCTTAAGTTTATTCAGTTGTGGAAGGAGCCAGAGGGATGGCGTCTTTTACTCCTTGTCGAGATCTACTGATTCTTTAGTGGTAGGGAGTGGAGGGCATTTTGAAGTTGTCAACACCCTATAAATGTCTTTGATAGACACTTGAAAGCTAAACAGTCCGTTCCATAGTTGGATGTGAGTAAGATGTGAAGGATGGTGGATATGAAGAAGTTTCATTGTACTCACTGTGTGTCAAGGCCCAATCTGGGTCTATTTGCAGATGTGGAAAGTACATATTAGGTGGCATGAAGACTTTATTTCATTCATTAGCTCTCTCTTGTGGATAAGCATTGAACATATGGAAGTCCCCCACTGCTGACAGATTTGCCCTGCAAATGGTAAACCTGAAAGCTGGTGGTACAGAAGACAGTCCATTCACTCCAAGGGCCTGGCTGGACAGACAGATTTCTCATTGAATTCTCCATCATAGAAAGGGCATGTTGCCAATTATATGGTTAGATGGACAGATCTGTCACAAGATCCCTGTAGTTGGCTGGACGAATCAAGAAAAGGTCCCCACTTTGGAATGGTTGGATGGATGGCAACTTTGCAGTTTTATTCTGTATTAGATCCAATGGATTGGGAACAAACCACATGCATCCTGACTTATAAGTCCAGGTAATATCCTTAGACGTGGGCGGGGGGGTGGGGGCAGGACTTACGCCCACTGGGCTGCCTAAAATTGGGAAGCTCTCCCCTAATCAGTTGGAAATGCAAGGAAGGAGCTAGTTGGCTTGTAATGGTGAAGTGGTATAAGGAAGTGGATCCAGTTGATCTTGTATGCATTCCATGTGCCCTGACTTAAGGCCCGAAGGACGTGCAGGGGGACTTACACCCACTAGGCTGTCTAAAATTGGGAAATAATCAAATAATCACAAGTGAGTCTGTATTGCCAGCAATGAACCATAGATTGTCTCCTTGATTTATTCCGTCTTTCCATCCCTTTGGTGCTGAATGAACTATTGCTTTGAAGGTGCATTTCATGCATTTAGTAAACATCCTGAAACAATACAAGAGAAAACAATGTGACTAACTAGCTGATACTGTAGCCCAGACTTCCTCTGACCATGTATTAAAGATGCTGCATATCATAGATGGTGTATACTTAGTATAAACAAAACAAAAGTCATGGTAGACTTCCATGTTCTAAAGTTGCATATATAGTATTTAGATAGCATACTGCTGAAATGACACAAGAAGAGGAAGCAAAGCATAAATTAGTAATTCATGAACTCACTAATATAAAGGAATCAAGAGTGTCACATTCAGAACTATTCTTTAACATATGCATTTCAAATACTTAGTTGATCGTTCTACAGAAACTTTACAAAAAGGGAAAAACAAAGCATAAATTAGCAATGCAGTGCATGCTAATAACTCACGAAAACCAACTCCATTACAAATGGAGCAAGTAAAAAATTACTAAGTCATGCCAACTTGTAATGGTCTTGCAGAGGTCAATGATCACATGGTGTGACATTATCTTAAAAGGACAAAGTCCGTAAAGGTGACAGAATCACTCAAATTTAGCAGTAATTGTAAAAAAGAAAGTACACTTCCTGCCAGCAGAATGATTAATCCACTCAATAGATCCAAAAGGAACATGGATGAATTAGAACACAAAAATGTCTTGGATTTTGAGAGGATAAACTGTATGATGTGATTAGTACAGTTTCAAAGCTAAACACTACTGACATGGTGGTATCTAGGGGAGATAATGGACAATAGTTATTGTCCTTTGTCTATTTGAAATAGGAAAAGAGGATTTTCGTCTTTTAGTAGGGCTGGATTCCTGAGGTAGTAGGCTAATATTCCTAACGTAATGTGATTGGGAAAGTATTCTTGGAGAAACAAAATTACTTAAAGCTTTCCATCACACCTTAAGAGGTTTGTGCCTAGGTCATTTTTTTGGGGCACTGTGATGTAGGATCCATGTCCCATGAACATGTTTCTCCATTTTTGGATTTAAAAGCGGATATGAAGAAAATGGATTTTATATGCAGTTTCAGGACCAGTATTAAAGCTTATATTTTGAATATGCTATTGTAGTTTTTTTTCATCTTGTGGATCAGCATTGAAGCATATCTTTTAACTTTAGACTTTTGCTTCCTTGTTCATGAAATTATAATCATATATGAAATAAAATATAAACTTAAAAAATTTAAAATTGAAAAATTAGCAAAATTTTTAATTTAAATATCATTAAAATAGTGAATTAAAACTTGAAAATAGTGTATGCGTAGTAGGTCCAGGAACAGTCACCCTTTGAGGGAACCAGATTTAACGTGCATAATATCAGGTCAGAGTTAGGCCTGTATATTCAATACACAGTTTAATTTTCTTTGATTTTTGCATGAGTGTGAATTTAGTGAAACTTTAAGTTGTATGTAACATTAAAGGTTGCTTGATTTTTCAGCTAAATCAGGAAATTTCAAACAGTTCAAATACAATAGTTTTCCAGTCTCACTGTCATATTCAACCATAGACAGTAGTTTATTTTCCAACTGTTCTTCAGATATTTGACATACTTTGTATCATTGTTTGGTTTACTCTGAACATTTTCCTCATATTTGCTTTCTCTGGCTTTTTTGGAGTTGCCAAAGTTAAAAAAACTCATGACTTATCTTCATTGTCAGTCATATTGATTGAAGCAGAACCATGTGTTATGGTTAGTTTGTTCTGTTCAGCTAATTCAACCTTACGAGTTGAATACTAGTTACTCAGCATGCCCACATCTTTTGCATAATGTATTTAATATTTCACTGAATAAGGCTTCAAGTGGAAGACTGGAATATTCTGTTTCCATATCATAAGACAAAATCTCTTTGAACAAGGTCTGGTCACACAGTTTTGATATCCTTGTGCACTGGTATCCTAATCTAGAAACAAGAAAATCACAAACTTGTACTCTTTTCCATGTTCCAGTCTCTCCTGTCCTGTACCCAGCAAAACATAAGTACCATTGACTGGAACTGACTTTGCAGATGTCTCTTTTGATATTTTACGTTCATTGAAGTAAAAACTTTGAGCCAGCAGATGAATACTTTTAATTTTTATTTCTTTGAAAACTTGTAGTTCTGACAGACTTTTGACACATTTAGCTATTAAGTCCTGTGGTGATGATTATAGATTCCCAGACCTCAGACCACCACTATTATCAGGCATTGTTTCTTCTTTAATTTGTCCTCTTTTACATTTTGAAGTCTCTGCATTAACCAGAACATAATATAAGGGTGAAAAGTATTCTAAAACTTTGCTGATGACTCGATAAAGTGGGTAGAGTATAGCATCAGAATGTCCTATGTGTTGGAATGGTGCTCCTATTACTGAGTTAATGATATATCTTTTAAATATGGACTATATTGATTGGTATATATAATATAACAGATATGTGCTGAGTTATTTAAATAATAAAATGATTCCATTAAGGTAAAGTTACTTTATGCTGATATTTAAATCTTTCTGATTTCAGCTACAGCAGTGGCGGTGAGGATGGCTATGTGAGAGTGCATACATTTGATCCTGAGTACTTTGATTTCAGATTTGAATATTGATACAGATAATATTAAGCCTTCATTTTTATCATAGAGCTATTAGTGTCAACCATTTATCATTCTGTATTAGAAAAAATGTGTGTTGCCATCAATTCAAAATTTGTTCCTTAAAGAATTATACATCATTTTATGAGACTCTTTGGAAAGACTATTTGGCATGTGGGGACAGCAGCCAGCTGTGATATTTACATTGACTGTATCATTGCTATGAAAACTTTGGTCAACTTATCCTAAATAATTGTTAAATCATGCAACCAGACAAGTATACCTATCTTATAAAGTAACAAATGAGAAATTCCTTAAAAAATATGTAGCTTGTGGTATATATAATTTGTATATACACATTTGTAGGTGAGCATTTGACAGCTCGGAGCTAATGTGTGTGTGTGTGTGTATATATATATATATATATATATATATATATATATATATATATATATATATATATATATATATATATATTGGCTGTCTTATTGAAACATTAATAAAGCAACATAAAAACTAAATATTTGTTTATTTTGTACTTTATTAAAATAGTCATGCATGGGTTTTTGCTTTGGCATCTCCAAAGATACGAATACAATGATTCCGCAAAACCCAAATATTCATCAGAAACCAATGTTTCAATAATTCTGTAGCTACAGAAAGGCTTTATATGAATTTGTTATTTATCTGCAGAAAAGCAGTATCATCTGATGTAAACTAATGTTAAAACAAACGTTTAGTCATTATGAACAAAATTTTCACAAAAGTTTTTAAAACTCCCCTTTGGAACACATGAAAGTAATCACATTTTCCATGCACACATTTGTCCACCACTCAGTATGTCTGTCCATCTATTCATCTCTATTGTAGCTAGCATATCATTGCAACACTTACGTATAAAGTATGTCATTAGTGGATAAATTACCTCTATGTAGCTGTACCCATGGTAGCTTGATAAAGAGTTCAACACAGACCAAATGTAAAAGGTATGAAATAATACACCGCTGCTGCGTATCTATACGATTCATGATACACAGCTTACAGTACAATATATTATTAATGCATATATCAACTTGATGAACGTTTTCGTATTTAGAAGGTCTGTCAGTGGTAGAGTGTGTTATATGTGTTGACTTGTTGGTTGTATTTCCAGTAAGCAGATCACAAACAGATGTAGACTTCTCATTTGTTCATATGCCATTCTCATGCTTGACAAGAGAAAAAAATATTTCCAGTCATATACTACCTGTTACACAACTAGTCAGTGATTTTAGTCAACCTTTTAGGCCATTTCAGGCTGTCAATGATTTTAGTCAACCTTTTAGGCCATTTCAGACTGTCAATGATTTTAGTCAACCTTTTAGGCCATTTCAGGCTGTCAGTGATTTTAGTCAACCTTTTAGGCCATTTCAGGCTGTCAGTGATTTTAGTCAACCTTTTAGGCCATTTCAGGCTGTCAGTGATTTTAATCAACCTTTTAGGCCATTTCAGGCTGCTCCATTTGGTCAGGACACATCTTAGTCACTGCACACTTTGTTTTGCACAAGCATGAATGCTTTAAAAACATCATATTACCAAAATGTCTTCACTTAAATTTGGAGAGCATTATGGTATCATCTTCAGAAACGTAGAAATAATGTAAATTTCCTCCTATGTAGCACAATTCCGAGTATAGGAGCAGTGATGACTAACATCCAGAGCCTTCACACTTTACTTTCTGCAGATGCAGTACAACTGCTGCAGCCACAGGCACTTATTTCTATCAGTGAAAAAGGAAATAATTGACAACACCCACTTTCCTTCAACAAATTAACAAGGTGATTAGAACTCATTTAGTTTGGAATCTGCCCTCTTGCCAGTTCTGTCCTTACTTGTTTTTCTATCCCATTGGCACATTCAATCACAGATTACATGCATCAGTGTAAAAAGAGACGTTCCAGACTTGTTCCCCATGTATGATTTAAGTACTTTCTAGATCATTTAATAGCATGTTTGCATGAAGTTTCTCTCTTGCTTTGTATCTATTTTGGATTAAGTTTGGATGTAAATATTTGATGTGTCATGCAGTGAATAAAATAATTCTGATTGGTGATTATTATTTTTTCATAGACTTGAATAAACAATAGCTACCAATCAGACCTGAATGTAACATATTTCATTGTGTGATATACTGAATGTCTAACCTTCAAATTAGATCCAAGTAGACAAGATGTGAAACAAAAGAGAAACTTAATGTAAAAGTGGGTATTATGTGTTATTAGTTTTTCTTAATGTCATGTTGTCATTTGTGCCTATTCTTATTTTCTTGGGTATATTGCAATTATCTATCAAAAAAATTCTTGCTGTTGAAAATAAATTATACCCAAAATAAAACCAAATTAAACCTTTGATTACCAAAGCAATGTTGACACAGTGTTTTTGAAATGGACATTCTGTGAGAAGTATATAAAATTAATACATGATAAAATATAAAAAAAACTAAAAATGAAAAATGTGAATTTCGTAATAAACTTTTTGACTATCATAGATAGAAGAAAATGTCTCGCCACTTGTGGCCTTGTCCATTTATTCAACCTTTCTGCAGCAATCAAACAAAAAGGCAAGAAGCTAGCAACACAAACACTGAACAAACTTTAATGCAGGAGTTTAGCAAAGAAACAAATTTCATCCAGGCAATATGTTGATTCAGTAACATAATTTGGCCCTCATAAAAAATAACAAAATTCAGTGCTGATTTAGCTTGTTCGTTTTTTGCAGTTAATAATACTAAAAATAATTTTAAAACTTCTTGATGAAATGCACAGTTATCTCAGTTGTAATAACCAATTATATAGGTTAAAATAACTCTATCATAAAATTTCTTCTGGTAGATAATGCTAATACAGAATGAAACCAATACTGTCTGTAGTCTGATATTTCACATGTGGCTCTCTTAATGATTTACTCAATATAACTTCTTGCTTGATCTTGACGATCCTCTTGACTGGGATTCCTTGGGAGACTTTTGATCTTTGTCTGGTTTCTGCTGAGTTACTGGACTCTTTTGCTTTAGACTGTAGCGAGGAGGGGGACCTGAAAGTAGGTTTAAGTTGTTCAAATTTAACATAAGCATGTCTTAGAAGACCATCATTTACGAATTTTTTAAAGCCTCTCAAATTATTATTGTTTAATCTCAAATAACTTCTGTATTTCATATTTATACATAAAGACTCATTTGTGACAAAATATGCACAATAATGGAAAGCCAATATATATTGCAAAATGAGCTTTTTATAGCCTGAGTTCTGCTGCTGACATCTGTAAACTAGTTTTTAGTAATTTTTTCTTTAACCTTTGTTACAAAACTTTGCATGGATGTATGATATGAAAGAAAACCTTATTTTTTATGGCCATTTTAAACTGTCTGCAAGGACAAACTGTTAATTACCTGTAGCATTCTCAGATGCTGGCCTATAAATCACCTGTAGCATTCTCAGATGCTGGCCTATAAATCACCTTCAGCATTTTTAGTAAGATGCTGGCCTGCAAATCATCTTCATCAATCTTAGATACTGGCCTATAAATCACCTGTAGTCTTCTCAGATGCTGGCCAATAAGGGGGCACTCTACAGGTATTATGAACTTCTGAGAGTGATGGATGTAATGTTTACATTTGCAACATGCACAATGGAGAGAATATTGGCATACCTCTATGTAGCTTTCATATACTGTTGCTTGTTTGTTTTTTTGAAATTGTATTTGTGGAAATTGTACATGATTTAAGCATACAGCTGACTAAAATTACTGCACCATTTGCTAAGTAAAATCAGCCTCAATTAGTTGAAAGTACACTATCTTTAGCAGGTATCAAAATGGGGCAGAGGCATTTTGCCAGACTAAACAATAATAGCTTTTGAAAGTGCAATGAATGAATTACCAAATACATAAAATGTAAAAAAGTTAACACCTCTTTTGTTATTCGATTTACCTCTGAAATCCAGGCAGTGAAAATAACCAAGTAGCATTTTTTTTACAGAGGTACATGTCTGAAGTAAACTCAGTCTGTATACTCTATAACCCATATTACACCCATCAATATTACATCAAAATGAAGGGAATTATTTTGTTCCCTGAATAATACCTAACATATTAAAGTCTTTTTTTAAATAAAATAGCCAGTATAATCAGTTAGAAAAATGGTGAAAATTATTTTTCTTCAAAGATTTAACCCTAATCAAAATACGAAACTCTAGAGTGCCATCTATATCACAATTAGCATTCTCAGATGCTGGTCTACAAATCACCTGTAGCATTCTCAGATGCTGGTCTACAAATCACCTGTAGCATTCTCAGATGCTAGCATACAAAAGCTTACTACTATATATTATTGTTAGCATATTGTTGGCATTGTTATAAAAGGTAGCATTAAATTCAGTGTACTGTATATGTGTTGGCAATGTTATAAAAGGTAGCATTAAATTCAGTGTACTGTATATGTGTTGGCATTGTTATAAAAGGTAGCATTAATTCAAGCAGGGTCTGAATAAATAAAGTTATTAATGACAATTTTCCAGCAATGCCATACATTGTTTTGAGAGATGTATCTCTATAAGGTTAGAAGATAATTATTAGTAGGGCCAACCAAGAACAACTTAATTCTACATCTGTTGTCACATTAAATGCTGGCAAATTGTGATTTGTACTATTTATTTTACTCATAATTTAAAGTAAACAGTCTACATCAAGGCTAGTCTGATAAATCAACCCCACAAATCTGTGTTGATACTGATGGACAATGTTGTGGGTCTGATGTCACCTTTTAATTAAAATATGCAATTTTGCTGCATGGAAATCATTCCAGAACAAACCCACGTACACTTTAGACATATATCGGTAATTGATAACAGCCATATCAAGCATGAAAGTCAAAATGGCCACAGGACAGATGGTTGTGCTATTCCAGGTGGATTTACAAGTCACCAAACATATGATTTGCACAGGAAATATAATTTACATGTCACCAAAAGAACCTTCAGCTGACGGTAGCTGCACAACCACGAGAAATACCGGTAAGTGTATAAAATATACATCGATGTGTGCACCCAATTTGGCTGCAGATAATTGCATCTTTTAATGAATAGGTGATATCAGCCCCTCACCCGAAAATCAATATCATCATGGGTGAAGGGCTGATTTATCGGTCTACATCCAGGTATGAAAATCATAAAACTTATAATTTAAAGCAAACAGTCCACACCCTGGACTGGAAATCATAAAACTCATAATATCAAGTGAACAGTCCATGCCCTGGCCTGGAAATCATAAAGCTTGAGAGCTTGATATTTTTTTTACCAGTCACAGATTGTCTTACTTTTGACAACTTGTTTCTGATTGGCTGATAGTGGAAATTCATTCCTTGGCATCCGTCTGTCTACGGGAGACGATGGCATAGCTCCAAAGTACACTTTTGCTTGTCCTTTTTAGCTCTCTTTTCAGCTTGTTTTATTCTTCTCTTTTCCTCTGCATTTTGAACTCCCTGCCTGACAGCTAGACACCAGCTGGAATGGTTGTTTGCACAGCTCTCCCAGTCATTGACACTGATGTTTGCTGTCTTCATATCCTTCTTGCAAACATCTTTGTAGCGCAGATGTGGTCGTCCAGTTGGTTGTGCACCTTCTGCTAACTCCCCTTATAACAGGTCCTTGGGAATGCGACCTGGGTCCATTCTCTTGACATGGCCGAGCCAGTGAAGGCGCCTCTCGCTGAGTATGGAGAACATGCTGTTCATGTTGGCGCGTTCTAGAACCTCTGTGTTGGGTACTTTGTCCTGCCACTGGATGTGCAGAATGCGCCACAGACATCTCAGGTGGAAGCTGTTGAGTTTCCTTTCCTGTCTTGCATAGGTGGTCCATGTTTCGCTGCTGTAGAGAAGTGAGCTGAGCACACAGGCTTGGTAGACACGCAGTTTGGTCTTCTCTGTGAGGTTGGGGTTGTTCCAGACCCTCTGGTTAAGTCTGGCCATCACTGCTGCTGCCTTGGCAATCCTGCTGCCCACCTCAGAATCAATGGAGAGTGAGCTGGAGATGTTAGACCCGAGGTATGTTAAGTTTTCGACAACTTCCAAATTTTACCCATCGATGGAGACAGAGGGAGGGGAGTCTGTGTCCTGTGCCATGACATTCGTTTTCTTCAAACTGATGGTCAGTCCAAATTCCTTACATGCATGGGAGAGGCAGCATACCAGCTGCTGAAGTCCATCTTCCGTGTGTGATGTCAAGGCTGCATCGTCGGCAAAGAGCAATTCACGGATGAGTACCTCTGTGACTTTAGTCTTAGCACGGGGACGGGCGATGTTGAACAGCTTGCCGTCAGCCCTGGTATGGATGTACACTCCCTCGCTGCAGTCCTTGAATGCGTACTGCAGAAGCATGGAGAAGAAGATGGCAAAGAGCCTCGGTGCAAGGACACAGCCTTGTTTGACTCCGCTAATGACTGGGAATGCTTCAGATGTTGCGCCACTGAAGCACACTGTGCTGTGCATGTTTTCGTGGAACGACATAATGACAGCAAGCAGACGTGGGGGGCAGCCGATCTTCTGCAGGAGTCTGAAGAGTCCACTCCGACTAACCATGTCAAACGCCTTCGTCAGGTCTATGAAGGCAATGTAGAGGGGCATCTGCTGCTCGTGACACTTCTCCTGCAGCTGACGTAGTGAGAAGATCATGTCTACAGTTGACCTGCCGGCTCGAAATCCACATTGGGACTTTGGGTAGACACGGGAGGCTAGGATCTGCAAGCGTGCCAAGGCAACACAGGTGAAAGCCTTTCCGACGATGCTGAGGAGGGAGATGCCCCGATAGTTGTTGTAGTCGCTACGGTCTCCTTTGTTTTTGTACAAAGTGACGATGTTGGCATCACGCATGTCCTGTGGGATGTATCCCTGTTCCCAGCAAAGGCAGAGGAGTGTGTGTAGGGGCTGGAGCAGTGCTGGTTTTCCGCTCTTGAGGACTTCAGGCGGAATGCCGTCGCTTCCAGGAGCCTTCCCACAGGCAAGGCAATTGATGGCTTTTCCGAGCTTTTCCAGAGTGGGCTGTGTGTCTAGCTCCTCCATGACAGGCAGGTCTGGAATGGCATCCAGGTCAGTTCCAGTGACATTGTTTTGGGTTGCATATAGCTCGAGATAGTGCTCAACCCATCGCTGCAGTTGTTTCCCCTGGTCTGTGATGACTTCGCCCGTCTTGGACTTGAGGGGGGCGGTCTTGTAGCTGGGGGGTCTGTCGCCTTTTTGATACCCTCATACATTCCTCTTGTATCCCCGGTGTCAGCAGCTGTCTGTATACTGTTGCAAAGGTTCAGCCAGTCGGTGTTGGCACGGCGGCGAGCAGTCTTCTGGGCGTTATTCCTTGCAATCCTGAGGGCTTGTAGTGTTCTGGGGCTAGGTGCAGCCTTGTATGCCAGGAGGGTTTTCCTCTTTGCCTCAGTCACGGGCTCCATCTCCTCCCACTTTGCCTCATACCAGTCGACATTCTTTCGCTCCCTCTTCCCGTAAGCTGTGATGGCTGAATTGTACACAGAGTCACGGATATGGGACCACTTGGAGTCAATGGTGTCATCAGGTGTCACTTTGGTGAGGGCTTCCTTCAGTTTGCTGATGAACTGCTGTGTTTTCTCTGGGTTGCTTGCACAGCAGGTGCTGATATGTGGGTGACCCTTCTTCTTGGCGTGGTACAGCTTCTTGGGTAATATTCGCACCTTGCTGGCCACGAGGGAATGGTCCGTGTCACAATCGGCACTGTGGTAGCTGCGGGTAAGGAGGACACTGGCCAGTTCTGCACGCCTGGTGATGACGAGGTCTAGCTGGTGCCAGTGGCGTGAATGTGGGTGTCTCCACGACACCTGGTGGATCTCTTTGCATTTGAAGAAAGTGTTGGTCACACATAGGCTGTGGGAGCAGCACATCTCCAGCAGTCGCTGACTATTCTTGTTGATCTTGCCGTTTCCGTAAAAGCTGAGACAGGTGGACCAGGCCTCATGGTCAGCTCCCACTCTAGCATTGAAGTCTCCTAGTAAGTAAAGGCTTTCATTGTTGGGGATACTGGATATTGCCTGATCCAGAGCCTCATAAAACTTGTCTTTCTCCTTGTAGGTGGAGTAGAGGGTTGGGGCGTACACACTGAAGATGTTGACCGGGCCTAAGGATGTTGACAGCTGGAGGGCAAGGATTCTCTCAGTACCTGATGATGGAGGTTCAATGAAGGCGATTAGCGTGTTCTTGACGGCAAAGCCTACACCATGCTGCCTAGGTTCATCCAAGGGCTTCCCCTGCCAAAAGAATGTGTAATTGGCTTCCCTGATGGTGCCGCTATCAGCCAGTCGGGTCTCCTGGAGGCAGGCAATGTCGATGTTCAGTCGGAAGAGTTCTCTGTCAATGACGGCAGTCTTCCGTGCATCGTCGATCTGCTGTAGGTCAGTGGTCAATCCAGGACACATGGTCCTGATGTTCCAGGTTGCAAAACGAAGAGTTGGAGTCTTTTTATTTCTTCTTTTAGTCTTTCCTGGTGCAGAATTTTGTGGCCCACTTGTCGAGATGGTTCTCTAAGCTCCACGCACCCAGTGAAGCAGGCAGGCCATGGCGGGCAGCACTGACTGGGGGCTGCCCAGCTTGAGGCGGGCGGTAGCTGTCCAGTGAGACCTGATGATCTCTCCCACCGTCAGAAGTAACCCCTGGTGCCAAGCTCTACGCCAATCGAGCTTTGACTTAGAACCGGTAAACTGCTACTTCTCATGTTGTGCCGACGCCGTACGACGACGCTGGAGTGTCCTCTCCAGTGGAGCTATGAAGCCTGGGCAGGGTGGTATGGAGAATCAGCTGTTGCCCATGCAGCAGATCCCTCCTCTCCATGCAGCTGGTGTGCCCAAGGGAACGACGAATGCCGATACAGCTTGGCACCAACAGCGTTGCAGGAGTTGCCGGAATGACGTTGAAGTCAATGTCATACCGCCGTAGGGACTCCATCTCCGGATTTTCTGTCGGGGTTTACTCCCTTAGCCTTTCCCATGAGTGGGTATAGCCACAAGGCAGCAGAGGTTTGGAATCGGAGTTTTCCTTCTCCTAGATGAGCTACCATCCAAGGTTTACGAGTCCCATTTACCCGAAGCAACTGGTCTTATGGCGCCAGTGGGCCGCCTTCACCCCTTCTCCTGTTAGTAGAAAACATGGTCTGCCGGGCTTCAAATCTAAGCCACTCGCGAAGGCCAGGAGCTGGATTTTAGTTGACAGAGGCAGTAAGGGACGCAGGCCGTATGGGGCATTTTGGAGGATTGGGGCGCTTGTCTCCCACTCCCACCCTGGGCAATGTCAACCTTAGACCACAGTGGAAATTCAATATCACATTCAAGCTCAGAGTTTTATAATCCTGAATCCACTTATCTTTCATTGTATTATGTAATGGTGGTTCTGGGTCTATGCTATTAACTGTTTGGTGAGCATCATACATTGGTAGATACAGAATAGTCTGGAAATCATCAAACTCATAATGTGAATCCAAACCCTGGCCTGGAAATCATAAAACTCCTAATTAGAAGGAAACAGTCCACACCCTGGCCTGGAAATCATAAAACTTATCATTTAAAGCAAACAGTCCATACCCTGGCCTGAAAATCATAAAACTCCTGATTAGAAGCAAGCAATCCACACCCTGGCCTAAAAATCATAAAACTTGTGGGGTTTTTTACCAGTCACAGATTGTCTTACTTTTGATAACTTGTTTCTGATTGGCTGATAATGGAAATTCAATGTCACATTCAAGCTCAGAGTTGTACAATTCTGAATCCACTTATCTTTCATTGTATTATGTAATGATACATTGGTACATACAGAATAGTCTGGAAATCATCAAACTCATAATGTGAATCCAAACCCTGGCCTGGAAATCATAAAACTTATAATTTAAAGCAAACAGTCCATACCCTGGCCTGGAAATCATAAAACTCCTGATTAGAAGCAAACAATCCACACCCTGGCCTAAAAATCATAAAACTTGTGGGGTTTTTTACCAGTCACAGATTGTCTTACTTTTGATAACTTGTTTCTAATTGGCTGATAGTGGAAATTCAATGTCACATTCAAGCTCAGAGTTGTATAATCCTGAATCCACTTATCTTTCATTGTATTATGTAATGGTACATTGGTACATACAGAATAGTCTGGAAATCATCAAACTCATAATATGTCCAAACCCTGGCCTGAAAATCATAAAACTCCAAATTACAATCAAACAGTCCATACCCTAGCCTGAAAATCATAAAACTTCTAATTAGAAGGAAACAGTCCACACCCTGGCCTGAAAATCATAAAACTTATAATTTAAAGCAAACAGTCCATACCCTGGCCTGGAAATCATAAAACTCCTGATTAGAAGCAAACAGTCCACACCATGGCCTGAAAATCATAAAACTTGTGGGGTTTTTAACCAGTCACAGATTGTCTTACTTTTGACAACTTGTTTCTGATTGGCTGATAGTGGAAATTCAATATCACATTCAAGCTCAGAGTTATACAATCCTGAATCCACTTATCTTTCATTGTATTATGTAACAGTAGGTCTGGGTCTATGCTATAACAGTTTGGTGTGTATCATACATTGGTACATACAGAATACCAGTGGAATCATACTGTAATTACCTAGAACCTGAGGTCTTGGTAAAGAGGTCATCTCAAGCTTAAATTCTAAGTCCTCCTGAACTTCAGCTATATCTGCTTTTGTCCTCTCTCTAAATGCCTCTGAATAGGAACCAATCACTTCGTTCATAATCTCTTGCAAGACCTAAAATAAAACATGGTGTTTATTAGTAGACATAAACCCCTCAACAACAGAATCACCTTTGGAGAAACTTATAATATAAAGGCTGGTATGGATTATAGATGCAGAGACAATAGGAGTTAAGAGCCATATAAAATAATATGACAGCTGATTCAGGCTCATCTGGACAGGACTTGAATCTCTCACCTACTGGTTGTGAGTAACTTAATGACTCTGCCACATGTGGTGGGGAGGATGGAAATGACATGATTCATTATGATGTATTGTTAAAATTTCATCAGTTAAGGTTGAAACAAAGTTTGATTAGTCTTGATCTAGTAAAAGGATTTTTCTGTGCCTGTTTTTTGTCTGAAATTGAGCCCTATTCCCAGTGCCAAAAACTGCTCATTTTTCCCAATTTAAGTCTTACAAATTGCAAAGCACAACTTCAAACACTCTGATGCAGTTTGCCAAGAAAATTACTATAAAGTGTGTAGCAGGGGATTTAAAAAGCTAAAGTAGTTTAGGCTACTTAATTATTTTAAACATTCAATAGTATTTGATTTGGTAACTTTGTGTACATTACCTACATAACAAAGATCCAGATTTCCCAATTTGACCTTTTTATGTATAAAATTTTGAATTCAGTAGACCAGGGCCATGTTTTTGAAAAAGGCAGAAAAATATATATAGTAGAGTTAAAGACAAAAAGGATATAACAAACATAGGACTGAAAATGCAAACATCACATAAGTGCAAAAATCAGGTCACAGTGACTTAGTTTTGGTATCAATGAGTTACTCTTGTTGGGATGTATCCAAACAAATTTTCAAGATGTAGATAAAAATGGGGTCCAGTATATCAAGCGTGTTGTGAAGAAAAAAAAACAGATGAGCATACACAAGTCACTAAGCATGCAAATTAGATTATAATGACCCGATGTTAGTATGGATGAGTTACTACTGTTCAGATGTATCTAATTATATATTTCATGTGAATGAGAAATGTGTCCAAGATATCAATGGTGTATTGAAAAGTTTGATGAAAATACTTAAGTCACTCTAGCATAAAAATTAGGTCACAGTGAAGTATGTTTGGTATGGCCCAGTTACTCTCCCTGGGGTGCATTTACATACAAATTTTCGTAACAATGTCAGATGGGTTCTGACATAATAAATGGGTAATGGGTAGATAAATGAAAATACAAAAGTTGCTCAAACCTGAAATTGGATAACTATGACCTGCTGTTAGTATGGTTGAGTTACTCTTCCTGGTATAGGTGAAATGGGTCCAAGATAATGAAGACATAATTAATGAATGGGTGAAAATACAACTGTCCTTCAAGTGTGAAAATTAGGTCACAGAAATCATGTTTTGGTATTGGCTCAGTTACCCTCCTTGACATTCATCTTCACACTAATTTTTATGAGGATAGATGAAGGTTGCAAGATATTGAAAGTATTAAAAATGCATAAACAAGTAAAATGCTTTTTCCTTCCCAGCTTTGTTGGAAAGGGAAAAAGTAAAATAAATTTGTTGGTAACTTATTTATTCCAGTGACATGTTTATTTAATTCAGAGGTCTTCATTAAGAATTCAAGAATAGATTATTACCCAACAAATAACATTATTTCTTTTATTTTGAACCTTCCTTATGTTTATTCCTAATTCACTGCATTCATATTTACATTTTTTAAAATGACAATTACTGTTAAACTTAAATATGATAAAATGTTTGAAAATTAAATAATGGTCAAAAAATATAATACATTCATAACATTTGTTTTTCTCTGGAAAGCAGAAAGCAGTTATAGTGGATTTTTTGTAATGCATACATACATACATCCATACATCCATGCACACATGCACACATACATACATACATACATACATACATACATACATACATACATACATATATACACACACTCATGCATGCATATGTACACCACACACATACATACATACTATAGTTCAGAACAATATAAATCTGAAGCAAATGAATCTAATGTGGAAATTCTTTAGAACCAAAAATCTGCACCAAAGTGGCAATACCCAATATGTTTGTCAGCTCTCAACACCTCTCTCCCATACCCAGGCCAGTAATGGTTTCACCTCATCCACATGTGAACTGAATATTAGACCATAATGCATATCTACAAACAATTTGCTACAATCATGATTTAAGACTTGAAGTACGTGTCCCAAATGGTATAGAGTTGTGTAACATTATGCATGCCTACTTACTTGGACATTGAAAACCTCTAGACACAGATTTTAATTATTATCCCCCCCCCACCCCCGCATGTAATGCAGTGGAATATAGCTGGACCAAAAGTGTCTTAGTATATGTGACGGCTCAATTGCACAAAAATAGGTCAGAACCTTATTAAAAATAATAATGCGATAGTAATCACAAAAACTCAATATTTTTGGTTCTAAAGTTTGGCTGAAATTTAGAATAACTGAAAAATAACTAGTATAATGATACAAAAAGATTTTAGTACTATTTGCAATGTTGGGGTAGTTTTAATAATTCTTGTGATATACAACTTGAACTCTTCAGTGACAAGAGGACAGTTACAGTCACTTACATTGCATGCATGCCCAAATACAAACGTTTCATGAATTTGAATAGAGTACTGACGCTTTTTATCTTAAGAGGATGTTTCAGATTACATATGTACTGAGAAGTGTGGATCAAGGCAAAAATTTTTGGCATGCAATATCTGTATTAAGTCTGTTTTTTAGTCATTTTCTGTTAAAGTCAAATCTTCATTTAGATTGGAAATAATTCTTCTTAACCTGTTTAATCTAGATTGAGCTATGAAGCCTTTTCTACCCAACTAATTCTTTAGGTATGTCTTGTTATTATTTTGTTAATTTTCTCATTGTATTTGTTGTGTATATTTGCTACAAATCAATCTGTGATTTTGTTTAAAATATTTAAAAGTGACCTTCATAAAAACATTTCTACATAATTAAATATCTACTTGGTACCTTTTCCATCTGCGTGGAAAGCAACACAGTTGATTAGATAAAAACAACCTTTAACTCAATCAGATTCTATCCTTATACCAAACATAGAAGAAATAAAAGGATAATTTGCTACTGCTGCTACTTGTACAAAAGAAAAACAAAAACCTTGTCAAACAAAACTCAAGATACCTCTTTTGTTACTGGTTTCCCTGCTCTGCTATCCACCTTCTTTAAAGTTTGGTTGATTTTTTTGCCACTTTGTTCCACTATTTCACTCTTCTCTTTCAATCTTTCATTTGTCCTTTCTGCCACTTTTTTCTCAATCTGCTGAATTTGTTGCTCATACTCCCACACTTTGAGCGCCTTGGCTTCCTTTAATGGTGCCGGGGGATCCACAGGCCTAACTTCCATAATAATATTAGGACAATTAAATGTACGATCTTTTGTCAGTGCATATTTATACAATTTGAAGTGTGGCAGAATAATATTAAATATGAAATCTGTAAAAATTTTGTAGTTTCTTTCTCCTAGGATGTCAGCAAGCTCGGGAGATTTATCCTTGTAGAATTCTATTGACTCTGTCAGTGTGCCAGCTGAAAAAAAGAAAAGCATTATTAGGTCTTTCTGAGATCAAACTGTGTCTCTTTTCAGTCCATGATTTCCTAATATTGCTACATACTCAAGTCACATTAATACCAAATATTTGTATACCCCTACAACCAAGGGGTATATAAGGTCACATCTGCCCATTTTTCTGCATGTTGGCTTATAATGGACAATTTGTCATGAAGCTTTAAATAAGGATGACCTTGATCAAGCTCTATTTCTTAAATTTTTCTTTCAAAGTTGAATGAAATTCAGTCTGTATTACTGAAGACATTGTACTTCAGCTGTATCATATTGGCAGCAGTATGTGTCATATGGACTGGTTACCACAAAGTATTTACAAATATGTAGTTATTTAATAACTCTCACCAACATGAACTGGTTCAGTTTTCTTTTAGTACCATTATATTGGTAAATCATCATTATCAACAAATGTATTACTTTTTATGATTGAAGTATCATCCAAACTCAAAGAAAGATAAATGCCTT
Source organism: Sinohyriopsis cumingii (assembly GCA_028554795.2). Taxonomy (NCBI): domain Eukaryota; kingdom Metazoa; phylum Mollusca; class Bivalvia; order Unionida; family Unionidae; genus Sinohyriopsis; species Sinohyriopsis cumingii. The sequence continues at coordinate 70,486,411 of CM068824.1, forward strand.
ATTTTATTACAACTGGGCAATTAGATTTTTATCACTCTGGTTTATAATCAGTTTGATTACTATGATAAAAAATCAGTTTGTATGGGCATCCTAAGGGTCTGCTAGTTGTTATTTATGAATGAACTGTCTGCTTACTAAAGATCTGATACATATCTAGCAGAGCCAGTCATCAATAATAAGTTTCCTGTCATAACATGGCTAATTGGGGCTAGCTAGTGACATGCATATTTATATTTTGAAACTGACTAAGGTATTGCAAAACAAAAGCTGCTCAGAGGAGACACCAAGAACAAATCATCACTCAAACTTTTTTTTATAAACAACATTCTTACATAGGTGCATGCTCAGTCTGTAGCTGTTTTAAATTCTTCTGTACCATGTCAAGCACCCTTATCTTACTGCTAGATATAGAAATTTCAAAAGGCTATAAATCCTCTTTCATAACTCTGTGGAGATAAATTATGATGATAACTAATTATGCTGTGCTAATTATGATTGTCTCTTTTCTTTTTTTTTACTAAGGCAGAGACAGTTCAACTTAACAAAATATTAGATTCTGTAATTTCATGATACATTCATATGCAGTTTTAGAGGAAAATAACTCCACTTGATTAAAATAAGTCAAATAATCTATAAATGAAATAGAAGATTTTGGTAAATAAAAAAGTAACTTTTTATTGTGAAGACCAAAGAAATTTATTTAATTATAAGCCTAATATTCATGTCTCGGAATAAAGAAACCAAACTTGTAAATATTTGAAACTAATACTAATTCTGAACTTGTATATAATATTGACTATGCATAATACAGAGAAAGATTTTAACCCCAAAAAATCAAAATGTTACATATATTTGATAAGTAACAATCTATATACAACCATAATTATATTGATTGTAGCCTTATGGTTCTTTTATCATTGATGTTAGAGTTCCTGCACGTTCCAAGAGGGAAAATGAAGAGTCATAAATATTAAAATCAGAATGTTGATTAAATTAAAAAATATTGGCATTATCTTATTACATTTATCGAGAAATGAAGTTCATAGTTGTTTCACATGATGCAGACAATTTGTATTCATTGTTGATTTATCAACTTCAGTGGAGTTGTGTTAAGGAATTTCTAATGTGTACAACCACATGATTTTACCAGTAGGCAACCATACTTTTAAAAACTTTATATATATATATATATATATATATTACTGCAATTTTAGGTTATATATATATATATATATATATATATATATATATATATATATATATATATATATATATATATATATATATATATATATATATATATATATATTACTGCAATTTTAGGAGCAACAGTTTGTCAAAGCTGGTTACTCATGGACAACCATGGATTTTCTACCCTTTAAATACATGTAACAATGGCATTCTAAATTAAAGTTAAATAAATCACTGAACACATTTAAGCAACTATGATTAAAGACAATACTTACAAAGATGACCAGTGTATTTTTTGCAACTGAATGTCACAAATACATTTAAGTTTTAATATTTTCCATTTTTTGGTATATGACAGTTACCAACCTTTTATATTTTGAAGCAAACTCTCAGCTAACTTCACCACATGAGCAACCTGCCCCCAGGGAAACCCTTTTTCTGAAGCAAATGTTAGAACTTCATACAGGTAGTCTAAATGAATATCTTGTTGTAAATCTTTCTCTACATCAAATGGCTTCCAACCAAGAAGAAGAGCTAGTTTCTGCCTCCCTTCATTTTTCTGAGGAAAAAAAAAAACAAAATGCAGATTCCATCAAGCTTTGGTCTAGATACTTGCAGATATATCATATGGGACCAAAAGTGTTAAAAGTATATGGGTGCACACACATACACACTTTCTTACACTCATGCACATAGAAATTAAGCCAGCCTGGGATGTGCATTGGATAAAAGCTATACACCTCCCAATTAATATCAAATATTGCTTTAACTGTTAAAGTAAAACTTGTATTATTCTTATACTTTACGTTTGATAGATATTACTATTTTCTAATTCATATGTGATTGAAGGATCACTAGAAAGTTAGATAAGCAGGCCATGAAGTTATTATTTTACCTTATTAAGTTAATCTTCATGCCTGTTAAAATATCAATTACATTTGCTGTTAAGAAAAACAAATTATGTAGTCCCTCGATATAATCTAGTGGAGCTAGACAGATACTAGTGCAGATCCGTATCAGCTCAACATAAGGAACAGCACTCTATTCTGAAAATTTAAAGAACGATGCCAATGAATGCAACCGTGGCGTGTTCAGTTTATCCGCCGTCAAATATTTTATGTTGCAGCCCCACTTCTTGTGTCACATATTTTTGACAGTTTGCAATGAAAATCTTTTGTTCATTTAATCATTAATCTTGTCATGCTTAATAACTTAAATGTTGATGATGTTCTGTGAGTATTTCCATCTAAAGGCTTGGCAAACTACCATACAAAGTTCTGAATACCGGTAACGAAGCAACTGCCATTGCTCCACTTGTTGTCAATGCCGCCATTTTGTTGCTACAACGCTTTCTCATTTTCAGGTCTCGAGATACCACGTCAATAATTCGTACAATTTTGTCTAACTTTTAAATTGTTTAAGTTAAAATAATGATTTTATCTGAATATCTGGATATTGATAAAGTGAACAACTGACAAATAGGGGTAAGAAAGGTGAAATAATACTAATATAAATGAAAATGGTGTATTGCTGAGCTACGTCACGTGACTGGAAACGCGACCACGCTAGTGCTCGCAGTCAACGTGATAAAAAGTGTCAAACCTGAGTGTTTACTTTCTACGGATGTAAATGTAGGCTTCATTAACTGACTTGTAGATTCACTGCAAAATATGCTTCTTATTTGGAAGGTAAGTTTAAAACGACACGGTAATATGTGCTTCCATAACTTTTGTGAACGATGTAAGTTGCTTTTGCTGGACAACAGTAATATATCAGTAGGCTTGTTGTTATTCCCAATGTTGAAGAGGTTTTCGTAAGCCAGCAATATATCAAGTTAGCAGTAGGTCAGTTGTTATTCTTTATGAATCGAAAGAGCTCATATGATTGCCACATTTTCCCGATAAATGTGACTTGGTCAATCAGAAAAAGTTACAAGCTGTCTGTGATTTAAGTAAAAATGGAAGTGATTGGGGGAGAGGAAGAGAGAGAACTGTGTGCGTACATAAATATGACATAAATAAAACTTCACCCGATTCACTTAATCACTGATCTCTCATGTTATAACCCAAATCCCCGATCCCTCTCTCTCTTTCCAAAAGTATTGTCCTTTTATTTCATTATTTTAATTGTTCCCAAATTCAAAAGCACAAAGGTATTTGTTGTTTTGGAGGCCAGAATTTTGTCCACACAGGAGAAAAAAAAAAGCTCTCATGAAGTATATTGAAAAAGTTGGGCCTAATGACTTCAGTACATACATTTTCCTTCTTAATCTTACAAAATTACTTACATAATTTACAAAGAAAGATATCCATGTTTAAATCAACAATGAATGTGTTGGAAAACCATTGGCAACAGTTTTTCTTGCAATTTGTCTTGATGAACTTAATATAATCATTATCATTCTTTTAGCTTGGTCTATGAAAAATCAGACACAATATAAATGAACTTAATTTTTCAATATTTTGCTGAAATAGTGGACCTTTACGTCATATTTAACTAGAAATAGCTGTAGAGAGATCCACTCAATGCCACTTGTACTTTTTACCTCTGTGATACTTCACATGCATTGACATCAGTTCCTTAAAACAGCCATCATCTCAATTTAGGACAAGGCAAACCAACATAAAGGTGACTAGTTGTAATTTCTATGCTTTTGTTCATACAGAAAATGTGTATGAGGTACTACATTTGTTTATCCAAATATAGATGCAAAATCCATTATTCATTTACAGCAATGATGAGAATGCTGAGGTCTGTAGAGTGTAATTCTCTGAATCAGAATGGTGAATCTTTCTGGGACAATATAAAACACAAATTACTATAATTTCATCACTAATACATATGCCGTTAATATTTTGAGATGTAAGTTACAAGAAAACTGCCTGCTGTTAAATTATCTGAATGAAGCATTCATATGTATGATTGATATTTTAACATGGCATTACAATTACTCTATCATCAAAAAAAAAAAGTAATAGAAAAGAGCAAAAACCATCAAGTTTTGTAAAATTCAACAAACAATTTATATCCTTAGAATACAAAGTGAATATATAAAGATAACTTAAAGTATTGTGAACTGAATCCCAAATAACCCTAGAATTTCTAACAAGTCCTAATGAATAAAGTTCTGAATAAACTTTAGTGGTATTTCAAATGAAATTAAATGCTGAAGGTGTTGATGTGCATCATTGCCTGTAGTGGCATGCAGTACTAATGTACCAATGGCTTGAATTGTAATGCTGTGCCAGCAGTCTTTTGATGAAAGACGGATATACAGTTCCAGAACTCCTGTTTTAATTCAGTATAATTCCCAGGTAATGTCTCTGACCAAGAATGTTTGTTATGAGCACCTTGTATTTCCAGTAAATAAATAATTTGAATAAATTATTTCAACTAAATCAATAATGATACTGAACACAACAATAAAAAAGATTCGGCAAGATTTTACAGCAAGAATAAATAATTTTTCCAGTAAAAAATATGTAACTAAACTAAAGTATAACCAAGATGGGGACCACAAGTTCATTTCTAGAACAGTTATAGTTATTATTAGGTCTGTTACTAACATTATACTAAAGAACATGATAAGCATGTCTTTGACTCAGACTAAGATAATTGTCTTAATATTTATTCTACACTAACAGAGAAATAAAAACAATGTATTAGTTGTTTAGTGCTTTAAAAATAAATGATTCTGGTTACATTATAAAGCCAATGAATTTGATTTTGGACAAAGTCAGCTACAAGATCAATTTTACAGAACCCACTGTATATAATAAATAATAAAAAACCTAAGAAACAATGCAAATTAAATATACATAACAATAGAAGGAGAGAGAGCTATGGTTGTTGGAAAGTGATTATTATATTTTGCTTGGCATATAAATTGATAAGTTTTAGTTCATGTGTATGTGGGTATAAAGGTTTTTTTTAATTATAAATGGTTCATGCATCAGTCTGCAAACTTTGCATAAATATTCGACTTTCATCATCAAGAAATGTATATTGTTTTTTCTTTCTATTATGCATTAGTGATTTTATTACCTTTATTTTAATTCTGATGTGTACAGCAGTAACAAAATTAAAAGATATGAGAGAAAATTTATGTTTATTTGCATGTCAGTTACCTCTTTCTCAATAATAATTTTGAATGACAATTTGTAACATGCAGGAATGCATTATGTTTATTAGAGTTATGGTGTTCAGAAGAGCAGTACTAATTGATTATATTTATAATACATGCATAACACATTTTCTTAAAGGAATAAAAATATATACATGTAATTATATTTTGTCTGGAAGTATATTATTGGCTGCTTGTATTGACAGAAACAGTAATACAGAAACAGCTGTTCCAAATGATGACATAGAGCCTTAAAATGATATACATTTCACAATTTCACACACAAAACTACTTAAAAAGGAAACAAAAACATTATATATGTTATCTGTGAATATAACTGGTTTCAACACATTATATATATATATATATATATATATATATATATATATATATATATATATATATATATATTATACCTTCATTGTGTTCCATACAAGAGTTTTACCCAAAATAGATTTTCAAACAATAAAAAGGAAGACGAAGGAATAAAATGTACAAAATTATTTAGTTTTACACTCATATGTGTTGGGTGATGCTATCAATCAAAATACTAGATTGTGAAGGAAATGCAGATCAAAACAACATTATTGTATGCATCTATAACATGAATTAGTACATGTTACACTGAGTCACTTGATGATTTGTCCAAAAACAATATCACAGCAGCTGGGTGCATTTACATCAAGGTCTGTTTTTAGCTCAGTTTTATTTCAGTACAAAGGAGAAAAGGAGGATCCAGGGAATTACAGACCAATATCAAATTCTTCCAGTATTGTCAAAATTATTTGAAAAGCATGTAGCCATTCAGGTCTATTCATTTTTTGAAACATACTCTCTCTTTCATAAAGTGCAATAAGGATTTAGAAAGTACCACTCGTGCCAAACAGAACTTACCAAATTAATTGATCTTTGATTGCGGGAAATGGATAATGGACTTATGACTGAGATTGTTTTCCTTGACTTCAAGAAAGCCTTTGATCTTGTTGATCATGAAATTCTGCTGCAAAAGTTGAACTGCTAAAGGTTCAGCAATCCTTCTTTAAATTGGTTTAGATCATTAACTTAAACCAAAGGCCTCAACAATTAAGCATTGGCAGTATTAGCTCTCAAACTTGCATTATTCATTCAGGGGTCCCTCAAGGCTCAGTGTTAGGCCCTCTCCTCTACCTTATCTATATCAATGATCTACCATTAAATAATGAATCGACAAATACAGATCTGTTTGCAGATGATGCAACCGTGTATACCTCTAGTTCTGATACTGAGGTTATCCAAACGAGATTAAACTCAGACCTTATTACAGTCCAAAATGGGGCACAACAAAATAGGATGGTAATTAATGAAGGTAAAACAAAATGTATGATTTTGGGGATATCAGAAAACCTACACAAGTCTGGGAACCCAGAACTATCTCTTGCAATAAACAATCATCTGTTAAAAAATGTGAAATACGAAAAGCTTTGTGTCCATAGACAAAAATTTATTATGGGATGACCATATTGATAAGCTTTGTAAAACACTGTAATCCAAAATTGCCCTACTAAGCAGAAACATGAAATATTTACCTATGGAAACTCACAATCTATATTACAAGTCATATATTCTTCCAACAATGGATTATTGTTCAAATGTATGGGGAAACTGTGCTAAATCTGAGCTTGACAGTATTTATAAACTTAGATACTAGCAGCACGCATAATTTTAGATGCATCTATTGATCATCCCTCAAAAGCATTATTTACAGAACTCAAACGGTTCACAATATATGACAAGATATATTTTCACAAGGCAGTTCTTTTATATAAATGTCTACATGGAACTGCACCAGAATATCTTCAGGACTTATTCAGGCCTTTTTCAACACAATACCAGTTGAGATCAATTTCACATGGAAACCTTCTAGCACCAAAACCAAGAACAGAGCAATTTAAAAGAGCTTCCAATACTCTTGGTACATTTCTGTGGAACAAGCTTCCACTACATGTAAAATCTGCTGAAAATATTACATTATTTAAGAAGAGATGTGATGAGCATGTATGTGTTTCTAATAGATAATAGAATTTAGTATTTTAATACTAAACATGTTAAAATAAACAGTAATTATTGCTATCTTCATGTAATGTGCATTGTTATACATGTACTCTCCTTAAGAGGTCCTTAAGGGAGAATAGTCCTTGACTAATGAGTAAGCTTTATTATTATAAAATTTAACCCTTCTCAACCAACATGTTTGAGAGAAACCCATGATGAGAAGCACAGCATTGGCTATTATCTCAATGATACCATTTCCTGATCCCTCATTAAATATTTTCTCCAATGTGAACAGATTACACCAGCAGTGGCCATCATTAAGGCATCATACATACATATTCTGATAGATGATGTTTTTGCTATGCTTGGCCCAAAACAATGGTTTGACATCTTCTATAAGACATAAGTTTTATTCATTCAGGAACCAATGTGTGATCATGTATAATCCTATTCTAAACTACTTACCCAATAATAAGATTTGTTTTTTGTTTCTATGAAACTAACATTTGAATGCAAATAGGTCAATAAAATCTAAATTGGTATTAAAAATGTAATTGATTTGACAGTCCCTGGGAGATGTGGGTGAACTTCAGGGTCAGATGCTTATATAAATTCATCTTTTTATGCCCAGCATGTGTCAGTATGGTTATATGGTGAGGATCTCAATAGTCTATATTATGACTTAGGGACTATGTCCCTAGGGATAGGGATGAACCCCCTGGGGTCATTGTCAGTTGCACTTATAAATTTGTTCATGCCCAGTAAGTGTATGTGGTTATACAGTGTGGCTGTCAATAGTATGTATATTTTGATCCAGGGGCTTTGTTCATAGGGTTAGGCAGAGAGCCCAGGGCATCATCCAGAGGTCCCAGTCTTATGTTTGTTGACACTTGGAGCATTGATCATACATGTTGATTCTTGGCACATGAGACATACAACTCCAGAGTTATTTGAAATTTATGTAAAATCTCACCCACTAACCACTAGTTCCTTCCCCCAGAGGCATGATCAAAATTCAAGTGTTGGCACAATCTATACTCACAGGACTATCATTGACACAAGTTTTATATAGTTATTTCTAATGCTGTATGCAATGACACTTACACATATAGATACATGCACACATGGATATGGACAGACAGGTTGTATCACAGTTGCAAGTAATTAACAAAGCCTCAGAATTATCTAATTACACATGTATGGTTAGACCAAAGGCATATACTTATAGCCTGTTGGATCATATGGTGGATATGACTTCTAGAAACTTGCTCAACAGGATTTTACCCTATTTGATAAAAATTATCCTGGCATGAAGGTCATTTATGTTTAAATAATGCCAGCTCCAGTATCAGATGTGGCCACCATTACTAAAACTACGAAAATCTTTAATTGATTTTTCAAAAACACTGCAGAATTTGACAAAATTTGACAAAGATCTGGACATAGATGGCTTGTAGAGTTTTACAAATGATACTGATCTACCACCAAATATGGCTATCATTTCTAAAATTGGAAGTCTTTAAATTACTTATTGTCAAAAATCTTTAAATTGAATTGGACCAAAGCTTACAGAAAACAAGCTGATCAAAAGGCAGTTTAGTTTTATGTAAATAATGCACTGTCAAACATGTCACCTGATTTTGAACATGGTAAAAAAAAATGAAGATGACTTATTTTCAGGAAGTAATTGTCAGAATTTTACCAAATCTGATTTAAAAAAATACATTTTGGCATGACAGGCTTCCAGATTACATAACAAAATAATGCTAATTCACCATTAAATGTGGTCACTATTTTAATAAATGACAAAAGTTTTTAATAAGTTTCCAAAAACTACTCAACAGAATTTGTCAAAATTTGACAGAAGGGCTTTTAAGTTTGTGCAAATAATTAATGCCAATCAAATATGACTTTTGCAACTAAAATAGGAAGGCTTGATAGCTTTTTGTAAATAAAAAATTATTAAAATGGGACCTGATTTGACAAAAAGCTACACCTTAAAGGCATTTTACATTTATAGATGTGATGCAGTTACTAACTTTATGAAACCATTTATTCAGCTTTATGTAATAAAAAAATGCTTCACAGAATTTGACCAACTGACAGAAAACATCTTGTCATGGAGGCCTTTAAGTGTATGACAAAGCATCTTGTCATGGAGGCCTTTGAATGTATGACAGAAAATATCTTATCACGGAGGTCTTTAAGTGTATGACAAAGCATCTTGTCATGGAGGCCTTTAAGTGTATGACAAAGCATCTCGTCATGGAGGCCTTTCAGCATGATGGAAAACAGTTTGTCATGGAGGCCTTAAGTGTATGACAAAGCATCTTGTCATGGAGGCCTTTAAGTGTATAACAGAAAGCATCTTGTCATGGAGGCCTTTAAGTGTATGATAAAACATTGTCATGGAGGCCTTTGAATGTATGACAGAAAATATCTTGTCACGGAGGTCTTTAAGTGTATGACAAAGCATCTTGTCATGGAGGCCTTTAAGTGTATGACGATTGAAGTTGATATAGCATCATACGTTGATAAGTTATAACAACTGGAGTAATCTTAGATCATTTATTTCATAGTACATATATATACAATCAACAACACTGAGAGAAAAGTTTTTGGAGACAGCATCCTGCAGTTCTAGATCCTGGCCAACTAATGTTGCATTTAACAGATATCAACCAGGCGGACAATCCCAGGCTTACTTGTTCTCTTATTCAGTAAAGAAACTTAAAACTCTCATAAATTTGTAAAACATGAATTATCAAACATAACATTTGTCTGAGAATTCTTGTGCATTCCTTCAATTTATACATGAAGCCAGTGTCAGATTTCAGTGTGACTCACATATTAACACATACGGTAGTTGTTTGGTTCAACTGCCAATTTTGCTTTTAGTGAGAAACAATGGATTCAAACAAAGGTAGTAATGACAGTCCTTGTTTACACAGAGATATTGTTGAAGCTTGTACACTATTTTGACAGTACTATTTAGGGTCAAGGTGTTCGCAAGAACATTAGGGCCTTAAATAAAAAAAAATTGAAAAGATGTAAACAGGTATCCAAGGACTGAAAATTAGGTCATATTATGATGTAAGTAAGTACATATTTGAATTGAATAGTTTTGAAAGAAATATTGAGTTGGTAGTTTGTGGGAAAAAATGCTACAATTCCAAAAAATGACACTGCCTTGCATACCTTGCACAGATTATTGTCAAGTTTCTTGTATGGTTTTTAAGACTCAAAACAAGGAACTTTTTTCTTTTCACTACAGACAAATTTTATATTCAGGAGATTTTGTTATAATAGTTTGATTATAATCGATTTATGCCTAGTTGTCTGAGGGAATTATAGTTTGAAAGCAATATGAATGATCACAATTGTATGTGTAAGAGAAGAAGTGCAGTTTATTTTAGAAATACAGTTTTGCAGATAGATGAGTTGTGTTGGCACTGATTTAAAAAAAAATACAATTTTGCAGGTGGATGAGTTAGGTCTGTGAGAATTTAAAATACTTAAAACATCTTAAATCCAAGCAGAAATCAATCGATTGATAGTGAGAGACATGTAAAATATTACTGGTATATTTAGATATTAAGCATGCAGTACCGGTACATGGAACATGATCTGAGTCAGTCAAATATTTGTCTTTCTTTGGCCTCAGCTAAAACCAAGTATCTACTTACTGGATTAATGAAAATTTTATGGTGGCGCTCATCAGTTTTGTAATTTGCATAGGGTAAGAATTTTGAATTTTAAAGAAAAAGAATTTCCCTGGGTGTCCTCATTGAGTTATACTGGCTATTTGAGAAGGACCATGTATATCTTAGGTATTGTTCAAAGAACCTTTAATTCCCTTTATTTTGGTATATGATTGATGTGTGTAACATGGGTTATAGAGCATACAGCTTGTACTTAATTTAATGTGCACCTCTCTAAAAACTTCTATCTCAGCTTGGTCATTTTTACTTCCTGGACTTCAGAGGTCAATTGTAGAAAAAGAGCCGATAACTTTTTTTTACATTTTACATATTTTGTAATTCATTAATTGCACTTTCAGAAGCTGTTATTGTCTAGTCTGGCAAAATTTATTTTCCGTATTTTAACAATTGCTAAAGATAGTGTACTTTAGACTAATTCAGGCTGAATTTTTTTTGCACAAGGGAGCAGACATTTTAGTTAACTGTGTGCTTAGATCATTTACAGTTTCCACAAGTACAATATCCAGTGAAGTTTAAGCCACAGTAAATGAAAGTAACATAGATGTATTCCAACATTCTGTCCATTGTGCATGTTGCAAATGTAAACAACTTCACCTTACACCCACCACTTTCTCAGAAGTTCATAATCTCTGTAGAGTGCCCCCTATACGAGTTGAAGTATAGATTTCTTGGCAGGCCAAAATCCTGCACAGGGAATTTATCTGCTACTAATACAGTACCTGTTGCACTGCAAGATAGTCCAGATTCCTGGTCTGAAAAAGACATAAACTAAACTAAATTGAGGACCATGTATCTGTTTCTTCCTGTGATGAGTGGTGAGAATGGTTCTGACATGTTCAATGGAAATTAATGTTCAGAAAATCCAATCTGAGGCTACTCTTATAAATGATACATTTTCCTGCATGTGTTCACATTTTCATTATAAAATATGAAAGAAGAATTTATATGCTAAGCAGAGTTCTGAAAATCATGAATCTTGGCAAATTGAAATGTATCATTTTTTTATATTGTTGGCTAAATGCTTTGGTTTTTGGACCAGGGAAGTGTAGGATTCTGCTGGTCATGAAATGTTTTTTTAGGTCCTGATATATGTGCATGTTGTAAGTGCAGCTAATGGAGACATTAGGGATGACACGACATATTGATGTATCAATATTTTTCATTAATAATAGTCATATTGATACAAGAGGTGAAGAATTTATACAAAGTATACTAATACTCTATACAAGTTACTTCAATCTCAGCAGTCATGATTTATTTATAATTGTTAGTCATTTGTCATTTTAATCTTTAAATTGAGAATTATATATCACTGTAAAGAAGACATTCCAGATTTATTCTAAGGTTATATGATTTAATTGCTAAGTTACTGATCATTGAATATTGATCACATTTATGCAGAGTTTCACTGCTGCTTCACATCTTGTCTGCTTGTAATGAACATGAGGGCTACACTTCTAGCATTTCATGCAATGAAATACATTACATTCATTTCTGATTGGTGGTTATTGTTTGTTCAAGTGCAGAGTAAAACAATAGCCACCAATCAGAACTAACTATAATGTATTCACTCTGTGACACACCAGAGGCATTGACATACAAACTCAGTAGAAATAGATGCAAAGTGACAGAGAAACTTCATGTAAAATTGGCTGTTAAAAATGATCATGTAAATCATACATGGGGAACAAGTTTGGAATGTCTTCTTTTATGATGATATATGTAATCAGTGACTAAATGTGTCGCCAGGATAAAAGTATCCCAGAATTAACATGGGGCAATTACCAACGCGCATGAGTTATAGTCTCCTTATGAATTTGTAGAAGGGGAGAGGGTGTTACTAATTTCTTTTTTCACTGACAGAAACAAGTTCTATATCCATGGCAGTTGTTTTGCATTTGAAGGAGGTAAAATATAAATTATTTGATTGTTTGTTATCTCAGCTTCCATACATGGACTAAATGTTCTAAAGAAGATATTCCATGCATGAGGAAATTGCAGTAATGTATTAATTCTCTTTTGATGATAATGCCATAATACCTGGCAAATTTAAGTGAAGACATGAAATTTGCAATGAAATCACTTATACAATGCAGAACAAAAGGTGAGTTGACCAAGAGGAGACCTGCACCCTATCAAATAGAGCAGCCTGAAATGGCATACAATGCTGAATAAAAATCATGGACACATAACAGATAGTTTTTTCTTTTCTTGTCAAGGATAAGAATGGCATTTGAACAGATGATAGAACTATACCAGTCTATAATCTGCAAACTAGAAACATACCCAGTATGTTAATATATAAAAAATGGCACCACCCTGCCGATGACAGACCTTCTTAAGTTGAAAAAACCATGAAGTTGTATTGATAATGTATTTTGCATGGTATCTATACTTTACACAATGTATTGTTTCATCTCTATATGGGAGCCTTTTGTGTTTGTGATAATGTTCTGACTTTTAGAGTGTGGTTCATAAAAAAAATTGGAATTTGTATGTAAGATTTTTGCCCTTTTTTGGCTTACAATCTATGTTTTATGTGGGGTACATAAACTAATACCTCATTCTTTAGCTAGATTTTGCCTTTGTGCAGTTAAAACTCATACATACATACATACATACATACATACATACATACATACATACATACATACATACATACATACATAGTGGATTTAACTTTTGAGCAATACAGAACCCAATGTAATTTAAAGTCACAAGGTTAAGATTAAAACCTTGATAACAGTGCTCTTGTCAGTGGTTTCTATTTGATAACTTAATTTTCACACTACAATTTCTGTATGTAGATAAGCATATACATTTACAATGTCCAAAGAAAAAATTGTCAGTCAAGCAAGTAGAAATATTAAATCTTCACAGTTTGGAAATATTTGCTGCATACACATTGTATATACCCTAGTAATGTCACTGATATATTTATTTTATCCGAAATGTTTTGTAATTTTGTTTAGTCAAGTTCACAGGGACTGAAAGCTACAAACTAGTTGTCATGAAGTAAAATATTCAAATTGAGTTTTCCTTACTTGAAGCTTGCTACAAAAATTAAGTATCACACACACACACACACACACACAATCTTGTAAAACATTCAAAACAGGGACATGATTTTTACCATGTAGGAAAAATAGTTCCCTGTATTTGGTGTTTGAGTTGTGACTTGTATTTTATAATAGTTAAGTACCAGTTCTATGTTATGGAAATGTAATACGTGTTATGAGAAACCATGCAGTTGTGAGGTAGGCATGCAGTTGTGAAGTTGTGATGTAAATGTGTAGTTGTGATATTGGTGGTCATACATTAATTAGAGGAAAATTAATATAGTTTGTTTCATTTGTTCACTAAAGAGACTGCTTGCATGTAACAGTATAAATGCTCTACCTTTTGCTTAGTGGAGAAGCCAGCTGTGAAGTTAAAGTTGATTGATTAGAGAAAAATTGACGACTGTTATCATTGGGTCCTTAGAAAAAGGTGAAAACAAGAGACTTACAGCCAGAAAGAAATCAAGCTAGCAAGAAGGAAGAAAGACAGAAGAGAGAGAGAGAGAGAAAGAGAGAGAGAAGATAAAAAGGTACTGACTAAACAAGAAAAGAAGGAGAAATATTTGATAATTACCTCTGAGTCAGACAACATTTATCTGATTGTTTTGTTTCTCATTATTTATACTTCAGCCAGCATGCACATTTATGATACATCGAGAAACACTAAATATGAGTATGAAAACTTGTATTTTAAGCATCGTGACTGATACCATGTACAAGTACTTACAAAAGTTCTTTTTATTTCCTATTGGCTCAAGCTTAATTTATCAGATTTAACTCTAATGCAGTTAATTGGAGGAAAGAAATGGTATTATATTTTAGTTACCATGTAGACTGTTCATTATACTTCTTGAAAGAACTAAAATCTATTATGATATTTTCCAGTGTGTTTCTTATTCAAATGTGTATGGCTCAGAGTTAAATAGGAGATAAAATACATAAGCACAGATAAACGGCTAGAATCTCTTGTCCATCATAAAATCTGTGCATAATATCTGCATGAAACCTGTTATTCAGTTTTCTTATGTTCTCCATTTAATTTGGCGAAATGTGTTATGAATGTTGGACTACCCATTAATAAACACGTTTATCAATGTTGCTGTCTGTGTTAAAATAGAAAATAGATCATATATATATTTGCCTATGTTTACATAAATGATTTAAATCCTGTGGGCTCTTCTTGATGCCATCTTTGGTGAGTAATTTGGTAGCAAAGTGCGCAAGCTGAAGGCAAAACAATGTGAATTTTTACTGTGTAATTGGGGACACAGTTTTCCAACTGATATACATGAAGTTTTGAGTCGAGTGGGATGTGTGTATTAATGTTGTGTATAGCATGATCTGAAAAAATACTGACAGTATGGGGACATGCTCAGATAAGCTTATTTTAAGGTTTGTATTATTAAGTAAGGTCTTGGCATTCTAGTTAAGCCGACATTATGAAATGGGTATGTCCCTATTTCGAGGTGTCTCCCCAGTCTGTTGATGTGTATTGACACTGATGTCCCTGTTTCACGCCTTTCACACACACACACACACACACACACACACACACACACATGTCAGGGCTTTCTTTATCATCTGGGAGCCAGGTGATTATTACACCCAGTTACGTATTAAAAAAAAAACTATCCCCACTGGTGGAGATCCCCTAAACCTCTTGCCTATCTTTGTAACTCACTCTCCAGCTTAAATTCTAATGGAAGCCCCAGCATGTATTTCAAAACATATAGCCTAAATATTTTAGCTATACCTTGCTTGCAATATGAATAGAGAGGCAGGTAGAAAAGTAATTTGAAAGCCAATCTGACTAGTCTTAGAAAAAACTGACTTGATGTGTAAAATAAATAGTCAGTTGGAAATGTTTGTCATTGCATAAAATTGAGAATTCAACAGTGTTTACTAATTGTTATCATTTATATAAGCTTCTTCAGAAGGCATTGCTGATTTTTGTTCCTGCCTCAAAAAGTAGTAAACTTCAGTATTAAGTTAAACAAGAGCAAATTATGAATGACACATGCCAGGACATATTTTAGTGTTCTGATGACATCTGCTGTCAGGTTGTTTTTTGCTACACATTAGGACAAATAATTCGAAGAAGAGGAGCATTACATCAAACTTCCATTGCATCAAGCCATGGTGGCTCTGTCGATAATGCATTAGACTTGTAATCCAAGGTTTGCTGGTTATGAACCTGCTTTGGGCAGCCCTTGTCACCTGCTACAACTTGTTCTCGGGAAAGGTACCTAGATTGAATTCCTTTGCATGATTTAGCCAATAAAATGTTGAAATGCTGTTTAAAAACAACTAACATCTCTTATTATTACATTTTCAGTTGAATAGTACTTTTGGCAGAGTAATAATGAAATGGTCATATAACAGATATTTGATAACTTATACAGTTGCATCAGTATAAAGCTAATGATTTTCATGATGGTTGTTTTTTGTTCTTCTGCATGTTTATAAGTTTCAAATCCTGTCACAAATTCATGCTGTGGTAATGACATTGGTTGTGATGACCTAATTATCAGCAATGTAGGAAGTTTGGATAAATTTGTATCCCCTAGCATTAGCAGGGATATATTGTGATACCCATACATTAGCAGGGATATCACAATAATTGTGATGCCCATGCATTAGCAGGGGTACATTGTGATGCCCATGCATTAGCAGGGGTACATTGTGATGCCCATGCATTGGCAGGGGTACATTGTGATGCCCATGCATTAGCAGGGATACATTGTGATGCCCACGCATTAGTAGGGATATATTATGATGCCCATGCATTAGTAGGGATATATTGTGATGCCCATGCATTAGTAGGGATATATTATGATGCCCATGCGTTAGTAGGGATATATTGTGATGCCCATGCATTAGCATGGGTACATTGTGATGCCCATGCATTAGAAGGGATATATTGTGATGCCCATGCAGTAGTAGGGATATATTATGATGCCCATGCATTAGTAGGGATATATTGTGATGCCCATGCATTGGCACTGATATATTATGATACCCATGTAGTATCAGGGATTTATTGTGATACCCATGCATTATCAGGGATTTATTGTAATACCCATGCATTATCAGAGATTTATTATGATAACTTTCATCTGTCCATTAATCTGTCATTTCATAAATATATTGCCACTTAAACCATCAAGGTAAAATTCACCAAACTTGTTACATTTGTTGCTCATGTGATATTCTTCTGCCAGTGTGGTATAAATTTGCCCCCCGCCACTCCACCCAGGGTCTCTGGGAGTTGGAACAAAACTCAAAATATACATTTTCGATTGGCAAAGAATTTTGGGTTATGACCATGGGTCACATTTTTGAAGCGGGGCATGTAATAAAAGGGGATTTGTCATGGGTAACCACCAAAGTAGCATGTTTTCCTTATAGTCACAAATCCCTTTAGCAGACCCATCATTTTCATATTGAGACCACTCTTTATTCCAAAGCCCACCTTATCCTACTTTTTGCAAAGGTTCACCTGTCTGTGTGCAGTTCAGACTGGCCTGCCTTAGATCTGAGGCCAAAAAGTCTAAAATCCGGACACAAAATCAGATTCCAACCACGGGTCAATTTTGGGTGGGACAAAAAACGAGACCAAAAAATTAGGTTTTTCCCTCTGTATTTTGTAGTGCAACTAAAACATCCAGATTATTTGGTATCATTGTAGAGCTACATCTGTCTACCTTTCTATAATATGACCCACTTTAGTGTATCATACATGACCTTGACGCTACAGAGCTTGGCAGCAGGCTACTGCCTGAACCCGCCACGTAAACATGGCACCAAAGGTTGATGAGTTAATCATCTATCAGTTTTATTTGTGACAAAACTCCATGGTATATTGTTTGCAGATGATAATTACCATACATACTCACTTATAAGATGAGCCCAACTGCAAACTGCACAGACCCAGATTTGAGCCTGTGCATTTTTTGCAGTAATCAGTAAAATAAACAACATAGACCCTGAAGTGTCATGTGCATTATGCTATGGCAGATCAGGATTTTTGTTGTTTGCAGTTTGACTTAACTTATAACTGAGTATATATGGTAGTTAACAGTGAAGGTTTGGGATCCTAGGCAAGGCTTGATATGTGACAAAAGTTAAACTTTTATGAGATATCACAGAAATTTGCACCAGTAAACCATAGAAACTGTGGTTTGGGTGGGTTGAGGCCAATATTGCAAAGGTGAAGAATCGGACAAATATGACCTACACATAACTACAATATTATTTTCAATTTTCAATAGCTTTGCTAATGACTAAAAGAACATTTTTGATGTTATTTAAATTTGCTTAAAGACCTCTGGCAGAAATTACATTTATAGGGAAGACATTTTAGGCCTGTTATTAACATTCATGGTGTGTAGAAAGAATTCATGAAACTTGGTACCCAGACTACAATTGCAAATGAACTTGCAGTATGTCTGGTCTTGACATTCAAGAGTAGAATAAGTAAATCATAAAATGTGACCCAGGGTCCTTAACAAAACAAAACAAACTTAACAAAACAAAATAAACTTAACAAACTTGAAGAAGGGGGAAAGAGAATATTGTTTGATTATTTACTAAGTATTATCGTTTGTTTAAGTGTGTACTGTACAGAATTTTGACAGTAAATGTTTTGAATGGAGTCTTACTTCATGCTTGGTCAGTTGTTTCAAAATATGTTATCAGATGAGTTCTTATCCCGCTTATAGCTGACCTGTTTGGTCATGCTAGTGTACTTAACACCTTGAAAAAATACAGAAAATCAGTCCTTCTGAATTCAACAGCTTGAATTAATGTTAAATTTCTTTCAAACAAACCTTTTCATGATATCAGAAAGGACAATCAAAACTTGAAATACTAAACTTGTTATATAGCACTGTATAGGAATATAGCAATCTAATTGTCACTGCATTTATGTCAGAAGTTAAACAAATGTGGTTTTGGATCAAAAGTTTATAATTTTATCAGTGACTGAGAGCAACATGCTCCACAGCTGTATTGTATGTAGCACTTTGTTAAAGCTAAGCCCTATTTAATAGGTTTTGTGTACAGACCCCCATCATCATATACTGATAGGTGTGAATATTTTGAACTAGATAAAATTTCAAATGAAGAGAAAGAAGTTTACATTCTAGGCGATACAAATATAGACCATCTCAGTGATCAAATAAAAAGGAATTGGATGAATTGTATTGCTTCGTTACGAATGAAGCAACTAGTAAATGAACCCACCAGAGTAACATCTACCTCTAAAACACTTATAGATGACATTAATGCCAATACAAAAAAAAAATGTTTTGGAAGTAATGGTTCTAAAGATTGGTATAAGTGACCACTTTGCAATTTTTCTAACATGTAAAGACAATGGTAAATCAACAAAAAATAGTATCCAAGTATCCATAAATCTATTACTTATAGATCTTTTCAAAACTTTGATACTGTTAAATTCGTTGAAGATCTGAAACAGATTCCATGGAATACAGTCCAAATCTTTGAAGATATTGATGATGTTTTAGATACTTGGGCAGAATCTTGTTCATCAGTATAGTGCACAAACATGCCCCATTAAAAACACACAGGATAAAGAAAGACCACCAGCCAGGCTGGATCACCCCATACATTTTAGAAGCAATAAAGCAAAGAGACCAACTATCATCAGTAGGAAATCAAACTGAATATAGAGTTTGGAGGAATAAAGTTAATAAAATGATACATGAAGCCAAATAAGTGCACTACCAAAAAGTGCTGGGTGAAAACCAAAATAACCCAAAATCTATCTGGAAAGTGTTTACATGGTTTGTTGCAGGCAAATGTGAGAGTAAAACTGAAATTTTATCCTCAATCATGAGGGCATTTATACTGATAATCCAACTGACATCTCAAATATTTTTAACAACTTTTTTGTTCAAATTGCTGAAAAACTTAAAGAACCCAGAACTTCATTCCTGAAATGAGTCCTGAATTTGTGTTGAAATATATTTAAAAAATGGATGATTGTAAAGCTACTGGACTTGTTATGATTGGACCAAGGCTACTAAAGGTAGCTGCACCTGCAATTGTAGAGAGTATAGCTTTCATTTGCAGTGAAAGTATTAGGTCTAATAAATTTCCACCAATATGGAAAACTGCCAAGGTTATACCATATTGCATAAAGCAGGAACAAAAGATGATGTAAATAACTACCGACCCATCTCTATCCTTTGTTGTCTGTCCAAATTACTAGAATAACATGTCCATGATTCTTTTCTCAACTCTTTAAACACTTATGATCTTATTCATGATAATCAGTCTGGCTTTTGCCAGAATCACTCTTGTGAAACTGCACTTATATCTTTGATTGATAAATGGCTGAAAGTATTAGATCAAAGAGAAATGGTAGGCACTATTATGGTTGATTTTTGTAAAGTTTTGATCTTGTAGACCATGAAATTTTGCTTGAAAAACTAAAAATCTATCAATGCAGTGAAAACTCCCTAAACTGGCTTACTTCATACTTAACCGATAGAGTGCAAAAAGTATCTTTAAATGGTCAACTTTCTGAAAGTAAAAATATTAATTGCAGAGTACCACAGGGTTCTATCCTTGGACCTCTTTTATTCATTCTATTTATCAATGATTTACCTCTTAAGATTTGAACTTCAATTTCTTCCACTGACATCTATGCAGATGATACTACACTGTCTGAGATGGATAAAACCTAAACCAAAACGGTTCGTGAAAATAACTTACAAGATGCTCTCAACAGACTTCAAGTATGGTGCAAGGAAAACAGTATGATCAATAAATACAGAAAAAGCAAAAGCCCTACTAGTTACAAAACAACAAAAATGAGCAAGGCTAGATAGCGACAAACTCTAGGTTCTGTTTGACAATGTCAGCCTAAATTGACCTCTCAAGATAGAATTCTTGGTGTATTCATAGATAACATTCTTACTTGGTCTGTTCACATTAAACATGTTTCAAATAAAGTTAATTCTTATCTTTGGGTACTGAAGAGAATCAAAACATACACTAGTCTTCAGTATAGGGTCATCTTTTAAAAAAGTTATATTCAGCCATATATGGACTACTGTAATGTAATTTGGGGTAATACCTCTAATTCAAACATAACAACACTTTTAAGACATTAACAGCCATAGACCTTCATCACACTCATCTTTGCATGGGTTCATCAGCTTCTACAGTAACAGCCATAGACCTTCATTGCACTTATGTTTACATGGAGTTGTCAGCTTCTGCAGTTACAGCCATAGACCTTCATCACACTCATGTTTGCCTGCAGTTGTCAGCTTCTACAGTAACAGCCATAGACCTTCATCGCACTCATGTTTGCATGGAGTTGTCAGCTTCTACAGTAACAGCCACAGACCTTCATCACACTCATGTTTACATGGAGTTGTCAACTTCTACAGTAACAGCCATAGACCTTCATCACACTCATGTTTACATGGAGTTGTCAGCTTCTACAGTAACAGCCATAGACCTTCATCACACTCATGTTTGCATGGAGTTGTCAGCTTCTACAGTAACAGCCATAAACCTTCATCACACTCATGTTTGCATGGAGTTGTCAGCTTCTACAGTAACAGCGATAGACCTTCATCATACTCATGTTTGTATGGAGTTGTCAGCTTCTACAGTAACAGCCACAGACCTTCATTATGCTCATGTTTGCATGGAGTTGTCAGCTTCTACAGTAACAGCCATAGACCTTCATCACACTCATGTTTGCATGAAGTTGTCAGCTTCTACAGTAACAGCCATAGACCTTCATTGCACTTATGTTTACATGGGGTCATCAGCTTCTAAACAGCCACAGTTGTTATAATACTATATATACTTGCTAACAAGATCGAGTCCAACTGCAAACTCCACAGACCCAGATCTGCCAGTGTATAACGAGCCAGCAGATCTGGGTCTGTACAGTTTCTTAGAAGTAGTCAGTTGAGCAAACAACATAGACCCTAATTTGCAGGTGCATTATGCTCTGGCAGATCAGGATCATTCTTGTTTGCAGTTTGAGTTGATTTATAAGCGAGTTCACGTATATATGGTAGGTATACAGATTCCCTGTGGACTGTATATATATATAACTCACCAAATGACACCACTACTTTGAATCTATAATTTTAATGTCAATTTTCTATGTAACCCAAAGTGTTTCAAATGTGCTTTATAGGATAGAAAGTTATTATTATTACAAAACAGCAGTTTTCTGCAGTTTAAATTTTTAATTTAGAGCAGTTGCACATAGCTATCATGTAAAAAAACAACCCCCCCAAAACCCTGTCAGCTATGTACATGTATAAATTTTGTTTTCTTCTTAGCATTTTGATACACAAGGGGCAGCCTGCTTTTAATGTTAAGAAATTTGTATTTTAATTATATATCTCATGAATATTAAAATACTATGTTGAAACATGAATAAAATATTGGCCATTCACTTGTCGGCTGCTAAATTTGAGTAAGCAAAGTAGGAAACATGCAAACCAATGTGTAAATAAAATATTACTATATGTATTTGTGTAGGACATCCCCATGTACTAACACAGACATGATACACTAGGGTTGCTGTTCATTCTCCTTATTATTTAGCCCACGTTGTTGGAAGCTTGTCACAGGAATCACTAGTGTTCATGTCTATGTCTGGACAACCATTGGTAGCCTAGATTAAGGTCAGTCTTAAAATAACTTTTTGTTTAGATTAAGCTCAACAGTCAAGTTTTTTTTCTTTCTTTCTAGCTGAATAAATGGTACATTCAGCATACAGGATGTTATTATATTTATAATTACACATTTTTACTAATCCTTTATAAGAAGAATTTGATAGGTTAAAGTCACATCAAGTGATGCAGAAACCTAGAAGTTAGTTCATAACACTAGAAAGGAACTACCGGTACTGAAGTATTCATGCACTTTGACAATATTTGTAATCAGTGGTTCAGATATAGTTTTGTTATTTTTTCTTTACATTTGTTATTATTATTTGAACTATTTGTAATCAGAATGAATTGAAATTTGACAGGATTCTTGAAATCCTGAAGTTTGAAAATCAATTACACTTTATACATTAGCTGCCTTTGCTTAACTTAAGCTATTCATGTATAATTGATTTTCAACCTTCATGACTTCTATAAAATATGAAGTTCAATTCATAAAGGGTTTGGAGTGAGCAGTGCAGACTTTGTTCTGCCTGCAGGTTATGCACATTATTGCATTTTTTGGTACCAGTAGACTAATATTTTCTAATTTCAAATTGGATGACATTATTTCAGTCTATCTTTGCTCAGGTTCATCATTCATGGATTTGGTTGGTTGGTTTAATGGTTTAATGTTGGCACAACAATATTAGAGTTATATGCCTTGCCAAAGGGCACATGACAGTTTCCAGCCTGGACTGCTTGATTGCAGAATTTGAACCTTCACCCTTTTGGTCTGGAGTCAGGCATGTTAATCAGCAAGCCACTTAGGTCATGGGAATTTATATTCAAATTAAAATTTAGTAACCCAAATTTAGTGGAAGCACTATAATTACTATAGTCAAGAACCTTAATTTTCCAGATTTCTATCATTGAAATTATTGGTTTATGTCCCAAAACTACTATAGTTTATTTTATTATGTTATTCCTTTGAGAGATGCTTGTTGATCTAAACCTTGTCCAAAGATTCTTAATGCCTCGTATAATGCTAACAAATTTAAGTTTCCCATTGCATTGAAGTTTAGGGCGAATTTTCTATGAAACAAAAAGGTGGAACTCAGATTGCTTTAAAAAAAATTGCAGAATATGGACATGTTAGAAGCATATGTTTGTGCAGAGTTGAATGCAGTCTTTTTTATCACCACATGTGGGTTGTGAAGAAAACAATTGACTTCATTCAAAGTTGTTTGGAAAAAAAATGCATGTACTCATTTGCTTAAAATCTTTCAAGTAACTTTAACAAAAGCTATATCATTGTTAGTATTACAAGATGGAAATCTTGAGTCCGTGATAATTTTAGCCAGATAAAATTGAAATATTAATGATTAAATTGATACCAATTGCAAAATTGTCACTTACATAGTTGCATACATACAAATAATATTTATACCATTTGTACTTGCTTGTAAGTCGAGACAAATTGCAGACATCAATGATTATGATATGCCATTGCATAATGTACCTGCAGACAAGGGTATATATTGTTTGTTTTACTGATTATTCCTAACAAACTGAACAGATTCTTATCTGCTGGTACAGTATGAGACAGCAGATCTGTTTCTGTGCAGTTTGAAATTGGACTCGACTTTTAAGTGAATGCATACATTACATTTTTTCACCATTTTTTGTTCATTTTATTGGAGGCCATGGTCAATTTCATTCAGTGCAAATTTTATGAGTGAATGAATTTTTATGAATCTTTTGAAGTAAATGGAAGGCTAGCTGAATACTGGAACTGAATAGTTTCTTAGGTTTATTCATCATGTTCTCAAGAAATGTACTCATGCATGTTACAAAGGCCTGGTGTATCCCAGCATCCTATTTGTAAGGACATATTATAGCATTTGGTACCTAAAACCTTCCAAATTTGAATTGATGATTTTAGGATAGGACATATTTATGATGCAGATACATACAACTGATGCACACTGCTTGAAGTCCTAAGAAGGTATGTGATGCATTGCGCATTCCCTTCATATTTTCATATTGAAGAAAATGTGTTTACTTCAGGACTGTATATTATTAAAAAGCATACTAAACTGGAATGCCTCTACTGTACTGAGGATACAGTATTGTTTGATAATCTACATTGTATATCATTTGGTAAAGAAAATTGGTCTGCCTAATCTACTTTTAAAATCTATGCAGCTTTACTGGGGTTCATGTAAGTAACATAACTGTATATCTATGTAACAAGTATAAATTTTTTATCCCAATGCTTTAGCAGGAATTCATCAGACATGCCCCTTTAAAAACACACAGGATAAAGAAAGACCACCAGTCAGGCTGGATCTCCCCAGAAATTTTACAGGCAATAAAGCAAAGACACCAACTAAAATCTGTAGGAAATATAGAGTTTGGAGGAATAAAGTTAATAAAATGATACAACAACCCGAACAAGCACACTACAAAAAAGTGCTGGATAAAATAGAAATAATCCAAAAGCTATCTGGAGAGTTTTTAAAAAGTTTGGTGCAGGAAAATGTAAGAGTAAAACCAAGATTTTATCCCGCAGACATGAGGGCAGTTATGCCAATAATCCAACAGACATCTCAAATATTTTTAATGATTTTTTTTCTTCGTATTGCTGAAAAACTTAGAGACCCCAGAACTTCATCTGATTATCTGGAACTCAAACATTTTTGTGCTAAAAAACTACCAAATAATATAAAGTTATAAATTCCTGAAATAAGTCCTGAATTTGTGTTGAAATGTGTTTTAAAAAAATGGATGATTGTAAAGCTACAGGACATGTTATGATTGGACCAAGGTTACTAAATGTAGCTACACCTGCAG
The DNA here is from genome assembly GCA_028554795.2 of Sinohyriopsis cumingii. Taxonomy (NCBI): domain Eukaryota; kingdom Metazoa; phylum Mollusca; class Bivalvia; order Unionida; family Unionidae; genus Sinohyriopsis; species Sinohyriopsis cumingii. Next base: position 70,512,044 of record CM068824.1, read on the forward strand.
TAGGAGAGAGTGATGCTTTCATTTGCAATGAAAGTATTAGGTCTAATAAATTTCTACAAACATGAAAAACTGCCACGGTAACATCATTGTACAAAATTGGAACAAAAGATGATCTAAATAACTACAGACCCATCTATATCTTCCTTGTCTCCCCAAATTTCTAGAAAAACATGTACATGATTTTTTTCTCAACTATTTGAACATTTATGATCTTATTCATGATAATCAGTCTGGCTTTTCAACAAAATCACTCATGTGAAACTGCACTTACCAGTATATTTTTGATTGATAAATGGCACACCTCAACGCTGCTCTGTACCCTATACTGGCTATCCATTCGATCCGGAATCAAACACAAAACTTGTTTTCTGTGCTATGTTTCACTGTTGGACTCTAGTCCAACATACCTATCCGACCTCAACCATGTGTACACACCAGCAAGATACTTACACTCCTCTTCTGACAATCGTATACTCATTATTCCCACTATGAAAACAAAGTCATATGGACAGCGTTCTTTTGCATACCAGGGTCCAGCAACGTGGAATGAATTGCCCACTGAACTTAGACACAAAGACACAGTGATCCCACTCAAGAGTGCTCTCAAAACTCACCTATTTCGACTGCAAGAACAAACTTAAAGACCTAATAATGTTTCCTACCTTAAATATTCTCAGAATGTTTTTTTATGTTTTCTAATTTCATGGTGTTTGTTTTTGTAATCATATCATTATATGTTTTTTTATCTTATAGGTGTTGTCTAAAGTTGTATTGCGCTTTGAGCTTCTAAAGATTAGGCGCTATACAAAGTCCTCATTATTATTATTATTATTATTATTATGTGTTCACAGATGCCTTTGCACATGTTCTTCCAGGCTTGATACTTTAATTTTGAACACTTAATTATCTAGTGCCAATTTAGCCTGATTTTTCACAGCATGTTGTATATACACTGTACTGTATATTATTGTACACAACAGCTAGAAGGCCTCAAGGTAGATTAGTTCTGTAACTGAGTTACCTTCTCTAAATAAAGTCTTCTTTATTATTACTATTATTATTATTATTATTACTATTATCCATCTATCCATCTGTCCATCTGTCCATCCATTCATCAGTACATTCATAACTCCATCTCATCCTACAAACTGGCTGCAAGTTAACCAACTTGATACATGTATATTGTTTGACTGTAATAATTATCTATGAGAGGTGTAATTTTGGGAGATGACATTGTCTCTTTTGAGATTGGTATCTGTTATTTACAGGTTAAATATATACTTGCTTATAAAAAATGTCAAACTGAAAACAACAAAGAACATAATCTGCCTTAACATACTCCACCTACAGATCCATGTTTGTTCTAATGATTACTCCTATCAAACTGCACAGACCCAGATCTGCTGGAATAATATACACTGGTAGATTTGGGCCTGTGAAGTCTGCAGTTGGATTCATCTTATAATCAAGTATATACAGTATGTGAAATTAAGAAAATCGATTTTAAATGTTGTCCTTTGCAGACCGATTTTATTTACATGGAGGTAGCCACTAAGACAGATTTTAAATGTTGTCCTTTGCAGACCGATTTTATTTACATGGAGGTAGCCACAGATTTTAATTATATTGACCTTATTAATAAGTGAACAATTAATTCTTGTTTTCAGATCCAGCAAAATGATTTCATGACAAAGTCACATTAGTTTTTCACAATGGCAACCGTAGATAGGAAGAGGAAGGCAGAACGTCCAAAAAAGGACCGTAAACGGCAAGCCCCAGACAGTGAAACTTCCCCGGCAAAAGGGAAGCCTCCGCTACCTCCTGGAAATGGAGAGAGGCTCCCTCGAGCACCAAAGGTTCCTACAGAGAAAAAAACAAAGCACAAAAGTATGGTCAATTTACGTCATTCACCAGAAAGAGAAGAAATTCGAAGCTCACTTACAGCACCAGTTTACTCCAAGTCTTGTTATTTCTATCAGGATGATAACTATCAATTTCCACCAATCAGAATTGTGATCCATCCCAAAAAGTATAGAAAACTTGACATTATGCTACGGGATCTTTCACGACGGATGCCTCAGCTTCCATTTGGAGTACGTTCTGTATACACACCAACAGGAAGGAATAGGGTCACTACTTTGGAAGACCTCACTGATGATGGGAATTATATCTGTTCAACCTATAAACGCAAGGCTAGAGGGTTGGATGTTTCTAAAGTTGTATCAAGACATGCCTGGCATCTTGGTCGTCCTGATAGTGGACAGAGGAGATTAAATATGTTGCTTCGGGAAAATGAAAATATTAAAAGTGCCAGTATCCTCAGAGGAAGACCTCGTCCTGATTATGATTTGTCACGTGCATACATGGAAAAGCATCCCAAGAAACTGCATGTGATGAGAAATGGGGACCCCACGGATAAGCACATCTTTTTGCTCAACAGAAGAACAGCACAGACTTTTGAACAAATTCTTGATGACTTGAGTGGTATGTTTGGGTTTGCAGTCCAAAAGCTGTACACAATTGATGGAAAACAAGTAAGTTGAATGCTTGAGAAGCGACTGTTCAAAATTTATTTTAGGTTTTTTGTTTAAAGCACATTCTTTAGCAATGTATATAAACTTGATAGATTCATGTAAATTTTGTACAGAAATTTAATTATATTGGTTCTGTCAGGTTTCATTTTTCAGCTTTTTTCACATGCCCATGTTCAGCTGAGGCTATTATACTGATAGGTGCATTTTCCCTTTCCACTCTATAACTTCAGAATGTCTGAGTGGATTAATCCAAAATCAAGTTAGATACACCCTTGACACTTTTATCTGACATTATCTAGGCTAAATTCAATTTTCAGTATTTTCCAGCAGTTAAAACAGTTATCATCTATGTCCTTTCATGGTGTCAACTTACTGGCACTTAGAGACTTGCTATTACTGGGTCATTAATTTTCTTAAGTTACTGTTTATAGTTGGTTACCATTTTCTATCCATGAAGTAAAAAAACATTTCGATATTTTTATTGCTGCTAAAACAGTGTTTAATAGACTCTACAAGATTTTACAGTGGTAATCAGTTGCCATATTTGCAGTGTGATTTTTTTTAGACTGGTTCCATACATAGTGCTGGACTGGAACCATGTTTTGACTTTTAAGATGAAGTGTTTGAGAAGCAAACAACCAATCTTTTTCACGGCAGAAATGGCTGCTCATTATCACTGTAATCTTTGTAGAGACTGTCAGATGCTGTTTTAATATCACTAAACTTGCAGCAACACATTTTCACTTTGAAGATAGAATGTGGTATTAAAAGAGTTATTTTATGTTTGCTTAATATTTTTTAAAGTAACAAGTATATTTCATATTAGATTACTGGCATCAAATCGCTGATTGATGGTCCAGATGCCTTAGTGGCAGCACCACTTGAAGATTTTAAGCCAATGGCACTTACCTACTCTCAAACACCTGGTTCACGACTTCGAAGTAGAATGTCCGATGTGGAGAATCTGCAGAGTCGTCTACAGAACAGGAAGGATAGACTTGCAAAAACAAGTAATTATGCTGAAATGATTATTAATTATTGACATGGAAACAGTGTATTTAGTCTGATGGTTTTCATGTTTTTTTAAAAACAATATTATGGTGCTAATGATAACATCCGAAATCGATATATTTATATATTATTAATACGTTTACATAATATCCATGTATTTAGTAAAGAAAAAACAACACAAAGGTTAAACACTCCCACAATTTCAGCTTTGACAAAGTTTAAATCTTCATAGTTTTATAAACTCAGTATTTTTATATTGACATCATCATCATGAATTTATGGCATTATTGCTAAGATTTCCTTTAAATCCCCAGTTAGTTTTTATGTGGACTTTCATGATTACTATTATTTCTTGGCAGAAATCAATTACTATGATAAATTTTGACTCAGTAAATTTTGATATTTATTCCACCAGCAGTCTACAAACTGTTTCAAGTTCTAAAGGTATTAAGGTGTCTCTTTAACGTGAAGTGTAACATATAATTTAGACATTCATAATGTAATAAAATGCAATGAATTTTTAAGACATTATTTTTGTCTGTAGAGGGACGCTGGAAAGTATGGGTGCAGACAAATGCTATGCCATCTGCTAGCACCAGAGCTCAGGTCACCATGACAGTGTATGGCAACAAAGGCAACTCAGGGCCCATAACTCTGGGGCAGGGAGATGGGCAACACTTTCAGGCAGGACATATTGATGAGTTTAATGTGAGTACAAAGAGGCATCTGTTTATCTGTATAAGTATTAGACAAGAATACCTAGTAATCAGATTTTCAACATTTTACAATTATACTATATTTTTGTAGTGATATGTACACTATGTTGGAATATTTGTTGAGGGAGATCATTTTCTCCTCTTATTAATTCTTATATAAGTCACAGTGGAGTATTAAATTGATGGAGTTTGTACTATTAATATTATGTCACCACCCACCTAACCATTTTTATGTCTGATCCAGTAAATAATAAAACATTTTGTTGCACTTGAGGTACATTAATGGTGTTTAAAAAAGTTCCACACTTATAATCTTATTGCATGTCTTTTTATAACTGTGGACATGATCACAATTTTCTGAATAAAATTGAACAGTTCATTCAAATCATTTTCGTAAATATGTTGTTGGCAGAAGATTATTGAATGTTATGACTCATGTACTTAAAATAAGTAACAAAAGGAAAAGTAAACCCAACAATTTAAGTAAAATTCAACAAACAATTTATTTCCCTTGGATACAAAGTAAAAATTCAAAAGACACAGTAATTTAAATTATAATACCAAATAGTCTTAAATTTACATGCCCAAACATATAGAATACTCTGAATGAATTCCAATAGTCTTAAATGTGCTGATTTGTCACAATGATAGAATCCAGAATGTCTCTGAAAGAGTTCTCATTAATCCCAAATTAGAGTTTTGGTCTAAAAAGTTAATGAGCACTTTTGTAATTCCACTAAATAATTTATGTAAATAACTCTTCTTGAATTATATCTGAACATGATGGTAAACTCAGATCATAGATTCTCAAAGACTGGTATGAAACAAGAATAATAATTGTTTACCAAATCTCTTTTATATAAATCCACACTTGATCTACGATGCAATATTATCTTCTAGAAAACTAATGGAAAATTCTGCTAACTCTTGAACTCAGCATATTGTTTACTACTTAAAACATGACAAAAGCCAATTAGGCATAAACTCCATTCTCAACCCTCAAACACAAGTTGAAGGTGAAAGGCCAAGGTACTGGCTTATACAACAAAAAATATGGTATTTAATGTATTTGGTAAGTGGACAAACTACATAGTAGAAACATAATACTGAATTTAGTGAATAAAAGATATTATGGTACAGTGGAACCCCGCTATAATGTGCCCCGATTTAACGTGAATACGGATATAAAGCGGTTGTGGTGTGGCTCCCGAAATTTCGTATCATCACACATGGAAAAAAAAAAATCTTTGAAGTACATGAAATAGTATATAAATAAATTAGTATCATTATGGAGAGGAGATCACGTATGGCTTCCAATTTAATATGATCGTGGCGTGGTTCCTGAAATAGGGTATAAAACGTTTATTATCATTTTGGGGGAAGAGTTTGTGTATAAATTTTAATATAATACGATTGTGGCGTAACTTCTGAAATTTAACAATTTCACCAGGTTCTTACAGTGTAATGCCAAAAATAAACATTATCGGAAATTTTACTTATTACTGATCCAGTAAAAAAGCCGCCAGCATGTTTGCTGGGCTTAGTGGTGTTATTAGACTCAATCAGTTGATCAGTAAATAATGTCCACTTTATTAGCTGGAAATTGAAAGGGTATGAAATTGTACATGCGTTCAGCTTTAAAAAAAATATATAAAAGTAACTCATGACGTTTGCAGGTCTACTGCGCTTAGTTCTCGGGTTTTACATGTGCATGGGGTCGGCTTATGAACTTGTTATTAATTTCCTATTTTTTTATAAAAATATTTTACCGTTATGGAAAAGCAAGTTCACAAACGCAATTCGTTCTCTGCACTTTGAACAAAAAAAATTGATTATCATTTTGGGGAAGAGATCGTGTATGAAATTGAATACAATATGATATATAATACGATTGTGGCATGGTTCCTGAAATTTTAAATACATGTACATGTATTTTTCTTGTACCCGGAAAAATACTTTTTTTAAAGTAAGAGAAATAGTGTGTAAAATGTTTACTATCATTTTGTGGAAGAATTCGCTTATGAATTCGAATATAATACAGTCGTGGTTTGGGTTCTGAAATGTAACAATTTCACCAGGTTTTTGAAGTCTTATGCCAAAATAAACATTATCGGAAATGTTACTTATTACTGGTCCATGAGTAAAGCCAGTAAGTCGTCTTTGTGATTGTCTTCAATTAATTCTGTATAGAATCATTGCTCAAACAATAGCCGACATGTGTTTCTTCTTTAACTGCATACACAACCAATCAGCAGACAATGCGGTGGTTGATAAAAGATTCTCACAATTTCATAAACATCAAAAAACGAAAGCTGCCAACATGTTTTCTGGGCTTGGCGGTGTTATTAGACGCAGTTAGTTGACCAGTAAATAATTTCCGCTTTATTAGCTGGAAATTGAAAGAGTATAAAATTGTACATGCGTTCAGCTTTACATTTTTCTTTAAAAAGTGACTTGTGACCAATGCAGGCCTACTGCACTTAGTTCTAGGGTTTTACATGGGTATATTTTATTGTTATGGAAAAGCAAGTTCACAAACGCAAACCATTCTCTGCACTTTTGCGCCATGATTAGTATAGTAGTTTTCACATGTTTCTTTCAATAGTCACAAAATCTGAAGTAAAAGTTACATGTACGCTGAAAGCGTGTGTTGATTTGTAATTATTCTGTTGTAGTCGTTCAAACAAATAGGTGTACAAGTGTTAATTACTGGAAATTTGCAATGGATAAATGTACATAGAAATGCATATGAGAAAATTTTAGCAGTATGAAATTTGTACAGACACCGTTCATATAATCCTGTAACGTAATGAACCGTACACGTGCTTCGTCTTTCTTAACCTAATTTTGCTGTTAATTTTTTCCATTGAATTCAGATACATAATGATGTGTGACAAAATTATTGAATAGTTTAAATATGTATGCAATTTTTGCAATGGAATTACATATTTTATGGATTAATTTCAAGCCCCGATGGTACGATATCAGCAAGTAAACGATGTTGATACTATGTTTATGCTATATATTAGACGTTGAATTCAGATACAATGATTAGGGGAAAATATATTGAATATTATAAATATGTGTGCAGTTTTTCAGTAGAATTACATGCATTATAGATGAACTGAATGCCACGATGGCAAGATAGTAAACGGTGTTGATACCCTATTCATCATATACTGTAGACATGAATACATGTATATGTGCCAATGAGTTGTTTTCTCAAAAAAGTAAAATACTGCAAAATCCTGCATTAATGCGACCCAGATATTAACACGATCCAATTTTGTTGACCTCAATTATCGCGTTATAGCGGGGTTCCACTGTACATACATGATGTATTTTCATTTTTATTGAGAATAATATGTAATATATAAATTGTATGTTATTCCTATGCAAAAACCTTGAATTCATATGCTGCTGAATTTGCTATTTATGGGAGCTAAAACGGGAATGGCAAGTATACACCACCTGTCCAAATTTTCCTTCCTTATATCATTTAATGTTAATTATTGATCACCTCCCTACTTTCACGAATTGGCCACCTCACTACATTCCCTTCATAGACCATCAATAACAAGCCCACCCCAAAAAAACACAATTCCTGTGAGTCCCCATTTAATCCTTGGATAGGCAGTTCTGAGGACGGATCACTGTCATCAGCTATAATGAAAGAAGTAAAAAGGGATCACAGTCATCAGCTATAATGAAAGTATTAAAAAGGGATCACTGTCATCAGCTGTAATGAAAGAAGTAAAAATTTATTTCACTCTAAATTTTTTACTAATTATGATTGTTGACTGATTTAAATGTTCCCCCAAAAAGCATAACATGACTGAGATTTTGAGCAAATTGGAAAAGATATCTTTCTCTTATGTTTTAACATGAGAACTGATAATTTCTTTCAGGTATCAGTAGGAAATGTAGGTGAGGTATACAAGATCCGGATTGCCCATGACAATTCTGGGGATTTTCCCGGCTGGCTTTGTGATGAGGTATGTTCTGAAATTCTTTGATTATCTTTACACCCAATAGGTCAGATATTGTTGGCTTTATATGAATGGGGAATGTGATTCTGTTATTACTGTGAATTTTTTATTATTAAAGGGACACCGATTTTATGTGGCTTTTGTGGGTAAGCTAGACCACAGATTTAAAGTCACAAGGAATTATGAATTAAGCTGGTAATCAACAAACCCACCACCCCACCCCACCCCACTAATGTGCAGTTGTAATATATCATCACTCACTTGTTTCTTATAATACTGAGAAATGTATATGATGATATGTTTATGAAGGGTAAGGTACAATGAAATCTCATTGATTACAATTTAATTTGCATGCAAGTTTCCTTGTACTGATTGAAAGGTCTGTGCTAATAAAAAGATTACTGTTTAAGTAATAAATGCATCACAGAAATGTGACATTAGTATAATTCAAGAAAATGACGGTAAGTGTCATACACAGTGTGTGTCTATTTGAAGTACATGTACCCTTGACTAATTCTAGTCTCTGTTCATTGTGAAATTATCCAACATAGTGTATCGACCATTACTCTTTCTTGTGTACATCAATGATTTATATCAATGATTTACTACATCACATTGAGCTATCTACCACCATGTTTGCAGATAGTACATTATATAACACTGGATCAACAGGCTATGAGATTAGCACTAAATTAAATAAAGATTTGGTAAGAATAAATAACTGGTGTGGACACAATGGTATGAAGATAAATGTGGCCAAATCAAAAGCCGTGATCATAGGTACTCAAGCAAGAGTAAAAGCTGAGAAAATGACTACAAAGTAATGGTAAAAGGAATGGACATACAACAGTCAGAAAATGAAAAACTACATGGCATCATGATAGACAATATCTTGTGCTGGAAAGTACAAGTTGATAAGGTCATTAAAAAAGTGAACTCACTGTTTTATCTCTTGAACAGAATAAAATCTTATCTCCCTCAAGAACAGAGAAAGATATTCTACAATGCATGTATCATGCCACACGTTGAATATTGTTGTTCTGTCTTGGGTAATGGTAGTGCAGAAATTCAGGAAAGATTACTCAAATTTCAAACAAGTGCAGCTAGAGTTATTCTTGATGCTGATTGAGATATACCATCAACAGACCTTTCTAAAATCCCTAAATGGCTTTCATTTCAGCAGAGAACTCTATTTCAAAAAAGTGTACTAATGGTAGTCTATAAATCCTTTTATGGTTTAGCTCCTGATTATCTTAAATGTAATTTTAAATTTGGTGAATGTATGTATGAACTAAGATCCATCTCAAACAACAAGTTATATTTACCTAAACGAAATTTAGAGTTTTATGAGAAGAGTTTTGCTTTTTCCAGAGTCAAACTATGGAATTACATACCACCTTATATAAAGTCAGCTGACTCATGCCAAGTTTTCAAAAAAAGCTTCTTAGTCAACATCTACCGAAACAACCATTTTTATGATTTTGTTAATTCAATAATACTACTTTTTACAACATTGTTTTCATGTGCTCACCTATAATGTTTTACACATGTTTGCTGCTGCTCTTTGTATGAATCCTAAATGCACTCATCCTTGAAGTCTTGTGCATATTTGATTGCAGCAGTAGATCAATTGTCGTTTTTAATAGCATTTGTTGTATAAAGACACCTCATCTTGTAAAAATTGTGCATAATATATGTATACATGTACATTTATACAAATACCATTGTAGAAGGCCTTGTGTAAGATTGGTCTGTTGACCAAATGAGCTTTTTCTTTAAATAAAGTCATTATTATTATTAATTTTATATAACCAATTGCTGTAAAAATATTTAACAGGTATGTCCTACTTTCTCAAAGCTCATTTTATTTATATTTAGCCCAAGTGACACTTTGTCGTGTGTAGAGATAATCTTTTTGCATGAATTGTCCTAAGGGTAGATGCTTTCAGCCTTTCCGGTCAGATGAAACCTTATCAGAGAGTACATCTCTAGTATCCCCTTATTCCTTTAATGGAATCACCTGGTCCATGACAGCAATGAATAATCAAACAAATTAACCTAATTACTGCAATAGGGATTTTGCAAGTCTGTTAAAAAATGCAAATAAGTGAATGTCTGTAAAATCTTTGATAGCGGTATGTATGCGGAAAATGCATCAACACACAGAGATCAGTAGAACACTGTTTCGTATATGTTTAATAATATTTTCAATGAAAGTCAGGTTGCTTCATATAGATATTAAGCCCAGAACCCAACAGATTGGAGAAAAAAAATATTTCATGTATGAAAATATTTTAGAAAGAAAGCATGTTTGGACATGTGTGATTCCCCATTTATTATTTTTATTTTTATTTTATCAGCATGGTACAGGTGAAACTAATGATAGGATGTCAAACAGTGACAATATCAAATGGATAAATGGATTTGATTGGTTGGATTGGACTGAGGGTTTTTAAAGAAAATACATTTTATTAGCCTTGTGTAATATTTCTTTGGTTTTAGATATATGTGTGGGTTATTGAAATAGTACTGAAAAATATATTTGTGTAGAAAATTAATTTGGCTGTGGCCATTGAGCTTATGAGTCAGACCACTGAAACAATTCAGCCTGCACAAACATTCTTAAGTACAAACTTGCTAACTTATTTATTACATATTTTAAATGAAAAATGTACATAAACATTATATTATACACCAGCATTGTAACAGAAAATGACACATAATGTTATAACTTTAAAGCAACCGCACCGGTGGCCTAGTGGTTAGAGTGTCTGCCTCAGAAGCGGGAGGTTATGGGTTAGAACTCTGACTGAGTCATACCAAAGACTTACAAAAATGGTACTAACAGCTGCCTCGCTAGGCACTCAGCATTAAGAGGTTAGTGTTAGGACTGTTTGGCCTGGTGTCAGGATATTGTGACTGGGCGGGACATCGTGCTTCATGTCTGTGACATGATGCCCCAGTGCTAGACATCACTATAAACTGCCACACTGCAGACATTGTAGCGATATGACGAGAAAATTGTTAAAGCTATGTTAAAAATCCTAACGACACACACATAACTTTAAAGCTAACATTTTAGTCTTTACATGAATGAACACCTCATCATTGTATTTTTGTAATTAACAGATCCACTACTCCATCAGCCTAAGTGGTTAGAAACTGTATACTGCACAGACTGAGATCTGCTGTCACATAATGCAGTGGCAGATCTGGGTCTGTGCAGTTTGTTAGGAGTAGTCAGTAGAACAAACAACATAGACCCTGATCTGCAGGCACATTCGGTTATGGCTGATTAGGATCTTTGTTATTTGTGGTATGACTCGACTTATAAGCGAGTGTATACTTTAGATGGTAATGCAAAATGATTTGGATTTTGTTTAAAGTATATAACAAGTTGAACTGTATCTTACTTGAATGTACTTTGTAATAAAAGCTTATTAATTTCTAAACAAATACTGACAACAGTAAGGTACACTATATGGACATTTAATTACACTAATGATTTTCCTTTTATACTGAAGCAGTATTTCCCAATATATATTGAACCATGGTTCCTTTTGACTTACAGGTTAATGAATAGAAGTCCTAGTCACAATATCAAAGGGTTACAATCAAAGCTAATATTTTTAAAATGTTTGAAAAGTTGCATTTTGTAGCTTATTATGAGGGTTTTTGTTGTATTAATGAAGCAACACAAGATAATCACTTCAGGAATGTAAGTTGTTCCTAAAAAAAAGTTTCTGTGCAAGAATACATTATCCAAATTTTATCTTAATAATAGCAGTATATTTCAGGTGCGAATGAGGGACCTAGACACCGATGAGGAGTTAGTGTTCCCATGTAAGAGATGGCTGGCTAGGGATGAAGATGATCAAGAGATCTGCAGGGAACTTCCTGCTGTACGCAGGGGAGAGGCTGTACTGCCTAGTAAGTTGTGAATTATACCTTGGACAGAGTTGTAAAATATGTTAACCTTTATTGAAATACAGCTTCTTTCTTTGAGCCATCAATAGATTTATAACCTTACATCATATTGCATCACCATCTGTTTGTTATTTTGGAATGAACTCCCTGTGAATATTGAGAATAATATACATTGTGACCCTGCCATAATGCACCCCATGAGAAAAGCCAAATTAATGTACAGGATATCCCATAATAGTGCTCCTGAATATTTACAATTACTATTCCAGTATAGGCTACCTGGTAATACTCCCCACCTGTGATCCATGTCTACCAAACAGTATAAAATTCCCAAACCAAATAAGGAGTTATTTAAAAAAAAGTTTCCAATACTCTGGAACTCTGCTCTGGAATAGTATTCCAGTAGAAATGCCCACTCTGTTTCCTTCTTCCAAACCCAGTATATCCAGTGGTTTCAGACATGCAGCTAAAATAAATAAATTCCTTTTATGAGGGCCTCAAGGTAGATTAGTTCTTAGCTAATTGTGTTACTCTCTTTAAATAAGGTCATTATTAACTAATCTACCCTGAGGCCTTCTATATGTTATGTACAGTATATACAGTATATACAACATGATGTGAAAAATCTGGCTTGACACTAAATAATTAAGTAATTTTAAAATTCAAATTATCAAGCCTGGAACACATGCACAGGCATCTGTAAAAACATAAACATATATAAAATATAAAATATCATCCTGCATTGAAAAATTCAGCTATGAAAATGATGCAAAATTACAGAAAAGCAGGCAGTCTTTTTTGTACTAGAACTGTTCAATTTTCTAAAGATTTCGTCCATTTAAGACATTGATTATGAAAAGATGAAATGCTAGGAGCCTGCCTTATGTCACTGGGAATGTTGTTCCTTACCAGTGGACCAGTATATTGAAAACTTTTTATAAACAATTCCTTCTTTGGCCTTGGTATAATGTAATTTTTACTTCTTACGGACCTTAAATTTGGAGTGCCATCAGCATCTCTTTGGTGAAAGATATTGCTTAGATAGGTAGGAATGGCTTTTCTGGATACTTTTTACATCAATTTGGCCTTTCTAAGAAATATTCTTTCATGTATTGTTAAAACCTTTATATTATTCATTGCATCCTGAAAATTGTCTATACATTGATCTAGAATTAAATGGCAAACCCTCTTTTGGAGTCTTAAAAGTGTTGTTATGTTTGAATTAGAGGTATTGCATTACAATAGTCCAGATGTGGCTGAATATAACTTTTATAAAAGATGACCCTATAGTGAAGAGGAATATATGTTTTTATTTTCCTCAGTAGCTGAAGATACAAAATAACCTTTTTTGAAACATATTTAATGTGAATGGACCAAGTAAGGTTGTTATCAGTGAAGACATCAAGAATTCTATCTTGTGAGGTCATATTAAGGCTCACGTTGTCAAATAGAATCTGGAGTTTGTCACTATCTAGTCTTGCTCATTTTTGTTGTGTTGTAAATTTCAAGAATTTCAAGCTTTATATTGTTTGGTAGTTTTTTTAGCACAAAAATGTTTGAGTTCCAGATAATCAGATGAAGTTCTGGGTTTTATAGGTTTTTCAGCAATTTGAACAAAAAAGTTGTTAAAAATATTTGAGATGTCAGTTGGATTATCAGTATAAATGCCTTCATGATTGAGGGATAAAATTTCAGTTTTACTCTTACATTTGCCTGCAACAAACCCTGTAAACACTTTCCAGATAGCTTTCAGGTTATTTTGGTTTTCACCCAGCACTTTTTGGCAGTGCGCTTATTTGGCTTGATGTATCATTTTATTAACTTTATTCCTCCAAACTCTATATTCAGTTTGATTTCCTACTGATTTTAGTTGGTTTCTTTGCTTTATTGTTTCTAAAATTTCTGGGGTGATCCAGCCTGGCTGGTGGTCTTTCTTTATCCTGTGCGTTTTTAAAGGGGCATGTTTGTCATCTTTTGTTCCTGCTTTATGCAATGTTATGACCTTGTTATTTACTTGGTAATGCTGTACATGTCAGTGAATCAATTACGTATAATCTCTCAGTGGCATCACAAGTTATTTACTTGGTAATGCTGTACATGTAAATTAAATCAATTACGTATAATCTCTCAATGGCATCTCTAGTTATTTACTTGGTAATGCTGTACATGTCAATGAAATCAATTACGTATAATCTCTTAATGGCATCACAAGTTATTTACTTGGTAATGCTGTACATGGCAATGAAATAATTATGTATAATCTCTCTGCGGCATCACAATTTATTTACTTGCTAATCCTGTACATGTCAGTGAAATCGATTATGTATAATCTCTATGGCATCACAAGTTATTTACTTGGTAATGCTGTACATGTCACTGAAATCAGTTACTTATAATCTCTCTATGGCATCACAAGTTATTTACTTGCATTTTACCATTACAGTTGTTGATCATCATGTAAAGTGATGCATTTTTTTTCTTTTCCAGTCATGAAATATGAGATTGAAGTGCACACAGGGGATATATGGGGAGGTGGTACAGATGCCAATGTTTACATCACAATTTATGGAGATCGTGGAGATTCTGGAGTGCGACAACTGTATGCTGAAAACAAAGGCATTTATTTCAGAAAGGGTCAGGTGAGTGACTCGATACAATTATTAAGTTTTATAGTCTTTGTTTGAGCTTCTGCTCATCTACTCAGCTTTTTAATATTAAACTATTCCTCAAGGATTTATATGTTACTGCATTTGTATGGGAAAATATGAACGAGTTTTTCGGATGGAATACTGCATGACCTTGGGAGTGCAGTATATCCATCCAACAAAACAAGTTCATATTTTTCCATACAAATGCAGTAACCTTTTTATTATATGCTCATTTTTCTTATTCTACCTAAGGCTTAATTATATGAATAAAATACACTACAAGAAACAAAGTAACTGAATGTATGCTGTATTCCAAACTAAATATACAAGTACAGAGTCATCATTACTCATCAACAACATTATTAATGCACACATAACTCTGCCCAGATAAATTTGAACTTAATCATGCACAAGACATAACTTTTGAATTGCATTGCAATAACTTTCCCATTTGATCTGGAATTAATAGATTTTGGTAGTTTTGTCGATTCCTTCGAAATTTCGTGATTATGGATTGGATTCATCTGTGCAAATTCCACATGAAATACATCGGATTGAAGCAGGGAGGGAGACGTGTGTTGACATCTGCAAGTGTGTTTTTGTTCTGTCATTGAAGATTTGAAATCATAATGTGGGAAAAATATGAAGTCTTTCAATTGTGATTATCAAAACAACGCTATGGATTTTAATGATTATTTCATTTTGAGTGCAGTAAGAAGGATGTAATTTCACTTGGAATATAGTCAAAATTACAGTACAGTTTCTAAATGTGTAATCAAGCTTGAGAGCCGATGACATGACTCATGTAATTTGGATTTGCAGAACTAAGAAAGTACATTTTAAAGAAATCATATTCAGGATGTAAAACTATAAGTATATTTTGTGCCATTTGTATTACCAGCTAAAGGAGACAGTTTATACCTTGTCACTTGCATGTTATTTGTAGGTACCCAGCAATTTTATGAAATCAGGCATCTATTGCCCAACTAAATCCAAAACATTGCATCAAAAAAGTTAACATGGAATGTAGCAAAGCAGCTGGTATGTGGCAGTCCACAAAACATCTGCTTTTGTTCATTCAGAAACAAATTTAATCAACAAAACGTAAAGGGCCTACTGCATGAGTCTACATGATTTGTTTACAAATCAAAAGTGCTGGCATCTGCATACATTGTTTGTTTACAATAGAAAGTAGTTCCTTTATGAGTGCAATATGAATTGTGCACACGAGTTCAATATCGTAAAATACTGCACAATTCTTGCAATGCAAAGTTAACCAAGAAAAAAAATGAGCATATAATTACACTTTATTTGTATATTAATGTATGAAAACCATTATAACTTGCCCAGTTTTGTCCAGTTTATTTCAATAACAAGAAAATCCTAGCATATTGAGAAACACAACTTCACATATGAAGCAATGGCATTTGCTGTGTTTTGATATATTACCATAACCTATCACCCTTGAAATCTGCATAAATATAACTTAGATAGGTCATTTAATAAATACAAGATAAAAATAGGATAAGATGAAACTTGAGTGTAATTTTACAGAAAGTTCAGCAGTAGTATAATTTTCTGCTTGGTGGGAGAACAGATAGTCAGTCCTAAATGCTGCAAACAGAACCAATCATAGTCTTTGTTTTCTGTACCAAAACTTGGTATGGGGTGTTTAGTAATCAAAATCTTGCAATCATGAACACAGCTAGTCTGCCAGTTTCTGATGGCTTGCCATGAAGCTTGATAAACAGTATATATGTGCATGTTGACAAGTTATTTTGCTTGTGGAATTTTTGCGAGAGTTAATGCCCTTTTTGTCTTGTAGCAGTGTTTGACACAAACTATTTAACGCAATTAGTGCTACAGTTTTTGATCAATAGACATTAGACTTCACCTAAAGATATAAATATCAAAAAATCACTTGGCTCCTGCAATTTTTGTCATTGACCCTATTGTCTTCCAGTTATGATACAATCTCCTTATTGCAGCTAGTTCTGCAGATTTTGCCATGAAACAAAGTAAATATTATATTGACCACATTAGAATATACATGTACACTAATCACTTGGCTCAGCAATTTTTGTTAGAGTATTTTGGTCTTGTAGCCTAATGCAGTTGATGATACAGTCTCACTAGCACAACTAGCCATGCATATTTTGATGGATTTCCAGGAAACTTGGTACATATTATGATCAGCTAAAGATGTGCATACAAACCAATCACTTTTACTCCTGTGATTTGTGTAAGAGTTAATGCCCTTTTTGTCTTGTAGCCTAATACAATAAATGACACAATCTCAATACTGCAACTAGTCTTACAGTTTTTCATGAATCACATGTTTGCTTCTATCCCAAAACTTTGTAGTGTGTTTAATAAAATGACATAATCTTAAAGAACAAAATGAAATTAGTTATAATATGTTATTTACTAAATGACCCTTAACATTCTATAATTATGAAAATTACCACACATAATATTGATATTGATATAATATCAGTGACAGTGCTGTGATAAATATCAGTAACAAGTGATACTATCATGTCAGTTAGAGCTACACAGTAAGCATTTAGTTTACAAAAGTGGCACCCTTAATAGAAACAGTAATATATTTTTAGGTTACCAAGTCTCATGTTGCTTAGCAAAGGTCAGATGGTAAGTGTGTGGAATAGCATGTCATTGTCACAAGTGAAGATTACATACATTGAAGTCTTGACCTGTTTCTTGTTGAAGAAAAATATGATGAGTCACCTATCATTTATTGATAAAGTTTGGCTGTATTGAAACAATCCTGACTACCTGTCAACTTATATTCTTATAAAGTGCATTTGCACATATCATTAATGTTTGGGATAATTTATAATCTCCCTTTATTGTTTACATTCCCTTCATGTTGGAATGTTGTACCTATGTTTCCAATGCAAATAATAGTAACTGTAGTATCAGTTTTTGATGTATGACCCTTGTACAAAAGAAAAGTAATTTGATACAATATGTAAATCATATAAAAATGATTTGTTTAAATATTCATCATCTGGGGAAAGATTTTTGAAGTGCAGTGTGTACATGATAGGATTGTAAACTGTTTTCACTTTCCTTCTGAGAGAGAAATAGGCAATTGTATCCATTTTTCTCGAGGATTTAGATAATACTCATATAAGTTCATAATGAAACTGTTCATCATTAGTGTTTAATGTTTTTATAATTTATTGTGAAATAATTGCTATTTTTGTAGTTTAAAATTGGGCACCATTTTTATTACTGTGTGTATTGGGTGCTCAGCTTTCCACTAGGAGATGCTCAGGTTAATCTTTCTGAATTCTTCCATATTTAGTCATATTTGTGAAAACTTTGTCATGAATTTCCCAAGGGTGGGATCTGCCGTTTTGGCAGTTGTGGTTCTACTTGACTCCAGTAAAGTCTCAAGACCAAGCAAACAGAACAAAATTCTCTTGTCATCTCAAATGATAATTTCAAGCATCAATACAATAGCAAGGTAGACTAGTCACAACCGATACATTAAATTTAGTACTCATAATGACTATAATGTTTCTCTGAAGTTGTTTCAACATTTATTTCCTAGTTATATCAGATAAAAGTTCCCATAGAAGGATTTAGCCAATGATACTATCACTGTGTCATCATCAACACTGCCATCTGCTATCCATTGGAAATTCAGTATTCTGATTGGCATTATCGAATTTCCTACTCAGTTACATGTATCATTTTGAAATCACAAATTTTCATCCATTTTGTAGTGGTTGCATCATTTAGATGTCGAAATAATATACCTGACACAATGACACACTTTATTGCTACAAAATGACACACATTGTTGCATTCAGGACACATGATACTAATTATATGGAAAAATGGGAATCAGCCTGGAAATGGGTGAACATAAGGTAGAGTATATATGGGTTCGGCTGGCCAGGATTGGTTAATAATGTTAAGTTACGTTATAGGAAAAATAATCTTTTGAGAGCTTATCCTAGTTGTAAGTGAAAATAGAGACATTGTTTGATTGATGGAATTTCAGTCCTTTAACAGTCTTGAGATCGGAACACTCATTACTGAAATTAGCACCTGACTCTTTGGTGCGGAATTGTGTGTTTTTATCATCTGAATAAGAACTTTTGTGGTGAACATGCCATTTCTTGACACTGCAATACACTGGAGAGATCTAGAAACTGAAAAA
Organism: Sinohyriopsis cumingii; assembly: GCA_028554795.2. Taxonomy (NCBI): domain Eukaryota; kingdom Metazoa; phylum Mollusca; class Bivalvia; order Unionida; family Unionidae; genus Sinohyriopsis; species Sinohyriopsis cumingii. The sequence goes on from CM068824.1 coordinate 70,531,064, forward strand.
CGCATGAGCTGTCCATCTATTCCATTTTATTTGACCTTGACCCTTGACACATTATAGTATTTTATTAGTTTCAGCCAAAAGTAGTACTGCAAACTTCAGTGAGTCATATAATCTGCATAAATGAATTTTAATGTGTTATTTTGCTAAAGTACTGTATTATTATTGACTGCAACAAGTGTATTCAATAATTTAATTTTTTTATCTAGGTGGACCATTTTACTTTGGAAGCAGTGACTCTTGGACATCTGAGGAGGATAATCATTGGTCATGATGGCACTGGCCCTGGTTAGTGTTATTAGAGTTACCCAGTTAAAATACCCCACCCCATCGCCCTCTTTGGTCTTCTCTGTCACATGCTGATGAACTTGGATGGAAATCATATTTATTGTGAACTGCTTTTGTCCGATAATTGTGATAATGTCATGACAACATTGCATAACCAATACTTCATAACATGTAATCTCATTACAATGCGAAGTGACATATAGTTGCCCAAATTTATTCATGTTTTAATTTTAAGTAAGATTTTGTTCGTGATTCTTATGTTTTGTCATCTTTCACTGACAAATCTTTGAATGGGATATTTTTATATGCCCACCATAAGGCAGAGTAAATTATTTTGTCAGTCTGTCTGTTGTCCATCTGTCTGTTAACAATTTTGTTTTACACAACAAAATAAGTTGTCCACCATTTAGAGTTACCAAACTTTGTGGATTGCTTTCATTTGGGGAAAGGAGAATGCTGTTGATCATGGGGTCAAAAGCATGCAGGTTAAGGTCACTGAGTGAAAGAAGAAATATGACTTCTGTGCAGTTACCTCAGGCTTTCCACCATCTGAAGTTACCAAACTGTTTGGATAGCTTTCATTTGAGGTAATGAAGAACCCTACTAATTCTGTTTGAAACATTCAATGTCAGTGTCACTGATTGAAAGAAGAAAAATGGTTTCTGCACTTGTTTTCTTTGAGGACATGATTTTAATAAAACTTTACTATCTGACAAGGCTAGAAATGCCTGTTTGGCAATCTATGATTCTTTTACTCTAGTTTCTTAATATGTATTTTTTACTTTATAGGTGAAGGCTGGTTCCTAGAAAAGGTCATAGTTCGAGAACCCCGTGCAAAACCACATGAAGAGTATGTCTTCTACTGTGGAAAGTAGGTCGACAGCAAATAAAAGAAATTCTTTTTGTCAAAAATTTTTTGCCTGTTTGTTCAAAATTTTGGCCATTGTATCTTTCTTACCCATACAGATGTACTGAGAGCTGGATGAAATTGTGCAGCAATTTGCAGCTGGAAGCTTATATGAGAAAATTTAGAATTAATTTGTATCTCATCTAAGATGAATATTACAAAGAATCAGACACATTGTTCACAGTTTTGCCCATTTTAAAAGTGTCTAATATATGTCCTGTCCAAACACTGCAGTTGTGCAGTGGAAGTAATAGAAGAACTCAATTTCTTAAAATTCTTAAGCAAAAGCTAGAAAATTTAAGTATACTTGGCACATCATTCTTACAAATTTTTCTGTTGAATGATTTTGAGTTTAGACAAAGAGTTGATAGCATGATTAATTTTGATGTAGTCATACTGACTGTATGGTACATAGTAGTTAAATTTTATTGAATTCTACATGTTGTCACACTCCTTTATAGATGTTTGCCAACATTACTGTAAATTAACTTGTACTTTAATTTGAAATGTTGCTCTTTCTGTTTGCATTTTTGAATTGACATCAACCAGTGCATTTACATCAGGTGAAATGTAAAGTTGCATATGGCACTTTGGTCCCATAATTTAAAACTTCAGGGGGAGAGGTGGTGAATTATGTGAACCATAGTCATTAATTCATAACAGTATAAATCATAGATTTAATTTTTGCCTCAAAATTTTCTTTTTGTGACATTATTTAATCCCATCTTGTGTCTGGAATTTTGTGAACATAAAAATCTCTGATTTATTTGAGAATTTTCGGTTTTGGTGTTATATAATATATCTGGTAAATGCATTAAAATATTCAGAAGGATTCAGATTTACACGAGTACTTTTGTAATATCCCTGGCATCGGGATTATCATCACATATTAAAGTTTGTGTATATGTTTGGCTTCACTGCATCTCAAACATTCTTTCTTCTTAGGTTTTTTGCCAAAGTTTGAAGTGGTGAGTACCTATGTCACAAAAGCAGATTCTTGTGATCCATATTTCATACTTCACTAATAAGTTAAACAAGAAAATGTTTCACTGAAATTATAAATCTATGACTCGTAAATTTTTAATGCATTCTGTTTACTGTAGGTGGCTAGACGAAGGAGAAGACGATGGAAAGATTGTACGAGAACTGAAAGTTCAAGATGAGTACATGGATGATGTTCTGGAAAAGAGAAATGTAAGTAAATTGCAGCCTTTATCTCATTTTGTCTTTCACTTGGGAAGTATATTGTTCAAGCATCTCTCTGTGAGGAGAAATGTTTACTTACTATTCCCATTTCATTTTGTTTAGGCCTAAATTAAAAAATGTTTGGTTTGCCCTTTATTAACCCACCATATTAGGACTAGGTAGGCTGGTATCTCAATTTTGTTTCAGAATTTTGTTTAAATGTGTCATCACACATGCCAACCATTATGCTTTTGGTGTAATTGTTATGCATTTTTTTCTCCCCAAATTACATTTTACACTTGCATGTATATGGATTATGCTTTTATGGTTCATTATAAAAATAGAAAAAATAAAGTAATAAAAGGTTGTTTCTCATCATTTCTATTATTATCTCTTTAATTCCACTCACATAAATTTTGAGAATATTCCTAAAAAGATGACTGCTGTGTAAGAATAGCATAAGAATACTTTCCTTATTTGCTAGTTATAGCAACTGTATATGACACCATTCCAAGAAAACAGACATATGCACTTTGCCTCACAGATTCGTAATATTGATAAACTAGTTAGTTAACAGACCTGTCTTTACTTTTAAATTAAAATGGCACCAGATGTGAAGCGAAATGCTTTACGGCATGAGTTATGCATGTTATATGATGGAAAATGTTAAAACCAACCTTTTTAAACTTCAGATCATGTCAGGTCAGAAAATAGGACAAATAGACACAAACTTTAATGAAGAACATGAGAGTAAAGTAATACAGCACTCTGAGAACATGATCATTCTCATTCCATTTCAGGATCATTCATTGTAAGTTTTACTTAAAAAGTGTGTGCTGAATATAAATAATTTTTTTATTATATTTTGTGTTTGTATTCTGGTTTTAATCTATATGGAATTTCCACTTTGTGACAAGAATTTGATTAGCAGCAGAACCAGGTTAGTGTGTTCTGTAATTCTGGGATTAAACTATAGATTTCACTTTTTACACACAAGTTACACTTTTGTACCACTTATAGTGGCAATAATTACACCTATACCTCATGGGGTTGGCATGTATGTACTATAACTGATATTTTTTTAATGTCTTAATTCATGCTATGTACTTGGATCCTCTCTGATTTTCAGTTATGCTATGCAGAATGTCATAGTGCATGCCAGGAACATAGGTACTCTCTGATTCTCAATTACCATATGTCGCATGCTAGTTAGCTTTTGAGATTGCAACAAAGCTACAGGGTGATCTGTGTTTTGTATGTCCACATGGGTCTCCAGCCAGTCTCTTCATATACTTTAAAAATTGAAGTGTTGGCTTAATGCAAGAAAAACTATGCTTCGGTCAAACAAACATAAAGTACAAAATAAAAATTGTCATGAGCTCAGCATGTTTAGATACAGTATCAGTTATAACTTGTAAAATATTCTGGGTGAAGCCAGAAAATTAAAATATAGGGAAAAAATGTATCTTTAATAAATAATTAGGTCATTTTAATGATATAGGTTGATATTTTTTTGCTCCTTCAAATAGGCTTCGCGATCACATTAACATTACAAATATAACTCTTGAATGCAACCTTACAAAAATATGTCTTTCCTCTCCGTCATATATAGACAAAAGGCAATAAATCTTGCACATTACCTCCCCATTCCACCACAAAGTGTCACTAGTTTTTAAGCTCCACTTCTGCATTGTCCGCTTAGTACATGATATCTCCCAAAAATCCACTCCCACATCAGGAATTCTGACTTATTGTGTGTAATAATAATTCCTCTGCAGGTTGTGTAAATTAGTTTTACATTTTTCTAATTTTGGCATGAATTTGTCATATTCTTTGATATCTTTGGATGCATGTTGTCGTTCTCTTTTTAGCACATCACTACTTATGTTTTGCTTACTCTCTTATTAACAGTTGTTGTATTAGTGTTAAAAGAACTTAAAATTGGAAAACATGAATGTTCTGTGCAAAGATAAATTGATTTGTCATAATCAAAACACTTAATGAAAGTTAAAAAACATTAATGTGCTGTATTTTATTTTAATCCACTAACTGATTCCTCTGAATTAAATAACTATACATACCAGTTCTTATTATTATATTACAGTATATATTTTTGTAGTTTTTGTGATTGAATCATGATAGTGAAATACTTAGTTATTTTACCATAAAAGCTAAGTTTCAACTAGACAGCTCAAAATCTTAGATTTTCTTCCTAAAATTAAATTTTTTTAATATTTTTATTTAGCATTCAGCAGTTATTGTGATTTCAGTAATAATAACATGGTGTTAGTTTAAAATTGTATTATTCAGGTCTGAGTAAAATTCTAGGAATTGCTAAATTTTTCTTGAAATTCAAGATTTAAAATATTCCATATGTACAAAGTTGAAACAAAGAGTTATTATTTCAATCCTTGTCCATTCTTTTATTTCACTGAAATCAGTATTAATGGGATCATTAGAAGTGGGATGATATATAATCTCATTCTGGGACAAATTTTAGAAATAGTAAGAAACAGATCCTGCTTCATCATTCAGCTTGCCTGATTTGCAGCCACTGACATGTGATTAAGACTCTATATGTGATTCAGGATTTTGTGCCTTACTTTCAATGAATTATGACCCTAACTGTCAGTTACGGTTTATATTTAGCTGGTGGCCAGTAGTAATATAGATTGTGGTAACAATACAATTCTAATATGCTTAAAATATATTAATTCTTAGACTTTGATATTGTAATTCATGGACTGATTTTACATGTCACATTGTTCTTTCCTCTAGCATTAATGTATCATAATAAATCTATCTTTTTAACAGTGGGAGTATGAGAAATGGAAGTTTGAGAAGGGCAATCGATTGAAGTTTTACTCTATAGTGACAGGGAAGTGTTTGCGGCTTCAGGCAGATGGGTCTGTAGATGGTCTGGGCAAAGAAAAAGACAATCAGAGTAAGCTGTAAACATCAACAACTGTATGCACACAGCTACATAGTTTTTCATTACATGTATAAGCCTTTCTAATCTACTTCTACTCCTTTAAACAGGGTTTAATATATGCACTCTTGTACATGTGCCTTTAAAAGAATATATGAACAGTAATGTGTGTATATATATATATATATATATATATATATATATATATATATATATATATATATATATATATATATATATATATATATATATATTTGAAGTTGGTCAGGAAACATTGTCTATGTGAAAGGTAAAGAATAAAAACAGTGCAAAACTGGTGTGAAACCAGTCCAACCACTCTAAGAATCTTCCAGTTACTTTCTCAAGGGCACAAAGCTACAAAAGGTGATTATGTAAATAAGTTAAGAACAGAGGCCCCCAAAAAGCAATTCTGTAAAGTACTTCAAGTAATTATGTTTTCCATTCATATATAGGTATATATTTTTATGTATATTTGATTTAATTTATATTTGAATTAGTTTAATTGTTTGTTTGTTATTTTAATTTTTTTTAGATTCCATTACATGCTATTGTAATATAACTTTATATACTGGATTTAACATTTTCCAGTTATTAGTTTGACCTGACTGTTTTTTATTAAAAACTAATAATAGAAACTTTGTATCTAATGTGTACCTAATTCCTGACCATGATTAAAAAATCAGTGAGTTGAAGTTAACAACTTTTCTTTATTTCTTTTTATTTTTTCCAAGAGTACAGGTCATTGATTTTAGTCGAGACCATACTGGGAGGATGTCATGTTAGGCATGTAAAAGCTTCTGTGTGGTTCTTGAAACATGGTCATGTGACCCTCTGATGGGAATCTGTTTTGCGTCTTAAATTAGTGTCTAACCTTTTTCTATAGAGAGTTTAATTATTTGGGCTTTAAACCATTGACACTTAAAGGTGTTTTATTGTTGTAACCAGTTTGAGTTGAATTTTTAACTTTTCTTCAAACTATTTGGATTCTAAGAGATTATTTTTCCCTGGAAATACTTGTGCTCTAAATTAATTCTTGGACAAAGACAGTTACTGAAATTTACAATGAATTCAAACACTGGAATATCATTTTCTGTGATTCAATAAAGAACTGTTGACACATCAGTATGACCCTGATCCCAGCATATGTCATCACCTTCCATTTTGGATTTCATCAGGATTCGAACATGGTTTCATTAGGACTTTTTATTACTAGGACTTATAATTTTTAATTATTACTAGGACTTCTCTTTTTTTAATTCTTGGATTATTTTGGGATTTTACCACAGAAACCGTTAGTTCATTTTTCATTTTTACCTTGTTTTTCAAGGGAAATGAATTATTTGTTAAATTTTACAAAGTTTGTTGTCTTCACTCTTTTCTTGTTGCTGTTTTAAAGAGCCTAAAATGTAACAATGTATATATATATATATATATATATATATATATATATATATATATATATATATATATATATATATATATATGATAACAATTTTTAACCTTTTTCCTATTCTACAAAACACATAAAAGCTACGAATCATTATTTATTTCATCATAAAAAATCTTTGTTTTATTACTATTTTTTATATAATTAAACATGAATTTGTATTTCTCAGCTGTCTTTGAGGTGGTTCCAAAGAAGCCAACCAGACCCATGTTTTGTAGTGTGGCCTATCCTGACAGTTATCTTGTCATTGACAATGGACACATTTCTGGATTGGTAAGTTTGGTCCTTGCCAGATTTACCATCGGTCCAATCTAGAAAGTTTTAGAATATGTACATCATAGACCCAGTCTGGCTCCATGTCATAGGTCCATGCACAATATATCTTTCATTCTTTTTGGATGACATGTTGGGTCAGTTTGTTGTCAAGGTAAAAAATACATACTAGCTATGGTTGTTGTTGTTGAGGATCTCATATTAATTTGTCTTTATATTCAGCAAACTTTATCCTCAGTCCACTAGCTGTCAGAAAAATGTTCAGCTGATATTTGAAGACACAATATGATCATCAAAGGATGCATAAGCTTTGGAACTATTGCTAATAATTGTATATGGTGTGGAATGGATTACAAGTGTATTTGATGTTTATTTTGCTGGTTGTAAAATACATTGCAGCATGCCTTGACAAATAAGGATGCCATGCACTCACTTTGCATTGATCATGCCATTATGCTGACAAATAGATATGATACGATTTGATTTGACATTGCCTATTAAGAGAACCTCTGACAAATAGATATGATAAGATCTGATTTGACATTGCCTATTAAGAAAACTTCTGACAAATAGATATGATAAGGTTTGATTTGATATTGCCTATTAAGAGAACCTCTGAAAGTAGATATGATAAGGTTTGATTTGACATTGGCTATTAAGAAAACTTCTGACAAATAGATATGATAAGATTTGATATGACATTGCCTATTAAGAAAACTTCTGACAAATAGATATGATAAGATTTGATATGACATTGCCTATTATGAAAACTTCTGACAAATAGATATGATAAGGTTTGATTTGACAGTGGCTATTTTGAAAACTTCTGACAAATAGATATGATAAGGATTGATTTGACAGTGGCTATTTTGAAAACTTCTGACAAATAGATATGATAAGGATTGATTTGACAGTGGCTATTTTGAAAACTTCTGACAAATAGATATGATAAGGTTTGATTTGACATTGGTTATTAAGAAAACTTCTGACAAATAGATATGATAAGGTTTGATTTTACGTTGGCTATTAAGAAAACTTCTGACAAATAGATATGATAAGGTTTGATTTTACATTGGCTATTAAGAAAACTTCTGACATAGATATGATAAGATTTGATTTGACATTGCCTATTAAGAAAACTTCTGACAGATATGATACGGTTTGATACGACATTGCCTGTTAAGAGAACCTCTAACTAATAGATATGATAATATTTGATATGACATTGCCAATTAAGAGAACCTCTAACAAATAGATATGATACAGTTTGATATGACTTTACCTATTAAGAAAACCTATGACAAATAGATATGATAAGGTTTCATATGAAGTTACCTACTAAGAAAACCTCTGATGAATAGATATGATAAGGTTTCATATGAAGTTGCCTATTAAGAAAACCTCTGCATTCTTTTTCTTTGCCACTTAAGGTAACATTCAGCTAGATGAATGCACCAGAATTTACTAATTGCTGGTATGTTTGAGTGTTTTGCAGTCAATATACAATGTTGACACTAACTTTTGAAGACTCCTTTACTCACACAGTTTTATGTATTTAAGTTTTGACCACTTATTTTCCTGCCAGTGATGAAACATACAGTAATTTCTTTTTTATGCAAATCTGTGGTTAATATTTTATGTAGTTACATAAATTTAACTTAAATGTTTTCTTTAATTTTATATATTTCATTTTTCCACATACTCTTGCCTTGAAAGCTTGAAAATTTCAGTAAATAAGATTGAATTTGATTTTTCAAACAGAAATCAGAGAACTTGCACTGCAATATTACAATATGGACAAATATTATGACTATAAATCCCTCAAATTCATAATTTCCCTAATTTGAGTAATAGCCATGTCATATATAACAACAGGACAATAAGCAGTTGTCAGTAAACCTTGTTAAATGATTTCCAGAGATGAAAAATGTCTCCCTATGTCAATTTGATTCTCTTCTTGACAATATTAAACTAATTAAGCAATGAATGAGCAACTAATATTGCTATACAGTTTAAAGTAATGGACTTTTTTTCACACAGTTAACCTTTGACCTGAAGTGTTTCCCCAAATAGACAAGCAAAAGAGTTGCATTTGTCTGTGTCATTAATTTTACCCTATGAGGATTCACTGAAGCATGGATATCACCTTTTATTCACAACTGCCACCAAAGATATATTTCAAGCTCAATGTGAATTAAAACCCTTACTGAGAGTATTTCCTTGGGGTTAACATGAATTAAAACCCTTACTGAGAGCATTTCCTTGGGTTTAATGTGAATTAAAACCCTCACTGAGATTATTTCCTTGGGGTTAATGTGAATTAAAACCCTCAGTGAGAGTATTTCCTTGGGGTTAATGTGAATTAAAACCCTCACTGAGAGTATTTCCTTGGGGTTAACATGAATTAAAACCCTTACTGTGAGTATTTCCTTGGGGTTAACATGAATTAAAACCCTTACTGAGAGCATTTCCTTGGGTTTAATGTGAATTAAAACCCTCTCTGAGAGCATTTCCTTGGGGTTAATGTGAATTAAAACCCTCACTGAGAGTATTTCCTTGTGGTTAATGTGAATTAAAACCCTCACTGAGAGTATTTCCTTGGGGTTAATGTGAATTAAAACCCTCACTGAGAGTATTTCCTTGGGGTTAATGTGAATTAAATCCTTCACTGAGAGTATTTCCTTGGGGTTAATGTGAATTAAAACCCTCACTGAGAGCATTTCCATGGGGTTAATGTGAATTAAAACCCTCACTGAGAGTATTTCCTTGGGGTTAATGTGAACTAAAACCCTCACTGAGAGTATTTCCTTGGGGTTAATGTGAATTAAAACCTTCACTGGGAGCATTTCCTTGGGATTGATGTGAACAAAAACCCTCACTGAGAGTATTTCCTTGGGGTTAATGTGAATTAAAACCTTCACTGGGAGCATTTCCTTGGGATTGATGTGAACAAAAACCCTCACTGAGAGTATTTCCTTGGGGTTAATGTGAATTAAAACCCTAACTGAGAGTATTTCCTTGGGGTTAATGTGAACTAAAACCCTCACTGAGAGTATTTCCTTGGGGTTAATGTGAATTAAAACCCTCACTGAGAGTATTTCCTTGGGGTTAATGTGAATTAAAACCCTCACTGAGAGTATTTCCTTGGGGTAAATGTGAATTAAAACCTTCACTGGGAGTATTTCCTTGGGATTGATGTGAACTAAAACCCTCACTGAGAGTATTTCCTTGGGGTTAATGTGAATTAAAACCCTCACTGAGAGTATTTCCTTGTGGTTAATGTGAATTAAAACCCATACTGAGAGTATTTCCTTGGGGTTAATGTGAATTAAAACCCTCACTGAGAGTATTTCCTTGGGGTTAATGTGAATTAAAACCCTCACTGAGAGTATTTCCTTGGGGTTAATGTGAATTAAAACCCATGCTGAGAGTATTTCCTTGGGGTTAATGTGAATTAAAACCCTCACTGAGAGTATTTCCTTGTGGTTAATGTGAATTAAAACCCATACTGAGAGTATTTCCTTGGGGTTAATGTGAATTAAAACCCTCACTGAGAGTATTTCCTTGGGGTTAATGTGAATTAAAACCCTCACTGAGAGTATTTCCTTGTGGTTAATGTGAATTAAAACCCTCACTGAGAGTATTTCCTTGGGGTTAATGTGAATTAAAACCCTCACTGAGAGTATTTCCTTGGGGTTAATGTGAATTAAAACCCTCACTGAGAGTATTTCCTTGGGGTTAATGTGAATTAAAACCCTCACTGAGAGTATTTCCTTGGGGTTAATGTGAATTAAAACCCTCACTGAGAGTATTTCCTTGGGGTTAATGTGAATTAAAACCTTCACTGAGAGTATTTCCTTGTGGTTAATGTGAATTAAAACCTTCACCGAGAGTATTTCCTTGGGGTTAATGTGAATTAAAACCTTCACCGAGAGTATTTCCTTGGGGTTAATGTGAATAAAAACCTCACTGAGAGCATTTCCTTGGGATTGATGTGAATTAAAACCTTCACTGAGAGTATTTCCTTGGGGTTAATGTGAATAAAAACCTGTTAAACAGCACCTAACAGAACATCTGTTCCTCACATATTGGATGTCAACTGCCATCATATGATATGGTTCAACAGTCTTAGGCTCTAATTCCAAGCCAAAATCTTTTCTGTGTTCTAGTAAACATATGAAATTAACAAATTATATATGATGCTCATAATAAATTGTGAATTCCAGGGTAAAGGAGGGCCCTATGGTGAGTTCCGTGTTCGTGTTCAGCAGGATAGGACTGTCATGCTGGAGTCGGTGAAAAACCCGCTGCAGTTCATCACGATCAACCATGATGGCAGGCCAGGAGAGGTCAGAGGAATCCTTGACAAAGATCCAACACGAAGGTTTTTTGTTTACTGTAAGGTATGACTATCTCATGTAGGTTTTGCTTGGTTTCGCAGATAGGGAGGTTTAGACATCACTTTTCAGTTTTCATTATTATTGTAATGGTGGTCAGTGGTAAGATTTGGTGTTGAAGTGCTGGTATTTACATCATATTTTGGATACTATTTCATGGACAGTCATGAAGTTTCATAGGTATGTTTGTTTTGAAGTTTACCATTTGACTGAGATCCAATTAGATAACTTTAAAATAGTTTCATGCTTCAGCGACTGTTTTTTTAATGTTATATCAGACTCAGGTTAGAGGATCAGACACAAGCATTGCATGAAATTCTTCACCTCATTTGAAACAGAATAGAGAAATAAGACATGATAGTAACAATCAAATAAGAAACTTCTTTTTCTGAATTTTTTTTAATAATGGCATTACTACCTGTTTCCAGTGGATTGCAATCAGAGTTTTAGATTTGGTTCATAAAAGATCATAAATATACCAAGTTCTTTCCTAGCAAAGAGGGTGAAAAGATCAATTTTACTGATGTGAAATTGAAAGTGGGTCAGCATTGATGGGTATATTTTAATCTTTTGTTGTAGGCATAATGATTTTAAAATAATGCATAAAAATCTAGTGATTATATCTTTCATAATTTGTATTTATCAATTCATTTGATTATTTGTTCAAATTTTTTCTCATACCTCAGATATGACCATGACAAAAATATTTGATAGCACAGAGTTAAGAGCTGTACCAGGGTCTTTTATATTGATTTTCTGATGTGTTTTTGGGGTTGGAGGCTAGTAATCAAAAGCATTAAAATAGTATTATCATTATAGTGTTAGGAAAATCCATTTGTTTACTGGTAATCATACATACATGTATCTGACAGTGATATTGCAAACACAATTTCTTTTCTTTTTCCCATTTTATAGGGAGCTTTCCGTCACAGAGGTGTGATCATGCTGTGCACATCTGCCTTCCAGGCTATCAACCTTGAAAGTGAAGGCAGTATATTGTCAGGTCTGGGCAGACGTGCAGGGCCCGCAGCTCAGTTCAGAGTACACAAGGTGGGAGCATCTGGAAGTGTCCGCATGTTTGAAAGCATTGCAAATCCAGGAAACTACATCAGGTTGATGGATGGGAAGATAGACTGTTTGGTGAGTGGTGTTGGGGTTACAATCCATTGCCTCATTTAGAGAATGGTGTCTTTTAGATGACTGATGATACTACTTTTTCATCAATATTTTTATTTTACTTTGTTATTTTTGCAATCGGACAAATTTTCAAATAGGGTTAGCTGCACATGCTAATTAGCAATCATGGTGTTCATCCATCTATCAGTCTGTCAGAATCCATTCAGCTGTACTTCCATCCATCTCTCAACAGTTTGATTCCTGCGAGATAGCTTGACTGGGAATTATTGGACTTTACCCTAATTTGGTATGTAGCCATGTACAAGGTTGTCAGCAGATTTTCAGGATGAGTCCTGGACTCTTTACTCATAGAACTCCAGAATCCTTTATGAGAGTCCCTGCATTAACTTTGGAGTGACTCACTACGAAGAAAGATGAAAAGAAAAATGTGCCTAGGTAAATGTGTGACCATATTGATGACATTATAATTATCTTTTCACGATATACTTATCAATGACATTTCAATGATCTTGTCTTTTCAAGACATTCATGTCATGTCATATTTAACCAAACACTTGCTGTTACACCCTAATCAATCAGGCTTTAGACAGAACCATTCCTATGAGACTGCCTTGATCTCCCTCACTGATAAATGGCTTCAAGCACTTGACCAAGGTAGAATAATAGGAACTGTATTTGTAGATTTCAGGAAAGCTTTTGACATGGTGGGTCATGAAATCTTTTTGAAGAAACTGAAAATCTACCATTGTGATGAAAGAACAATTAGATGGTTTACTTCGTACTTAAATGAGAGAACACAATATGTTTACATAAATAATGTTCTGTCTGAACCTGAAACAGTTAGATATGGAGTACCACAAGGCTCAATTCTAGGTCCATTACTATTCATTTTATTTATTAATGACCTACCACTTTTACTAAGAGACTCAATATCATCTACAGATCTCTATGCAGATGACACAACATTGTCAGACATCCAAAACACAAAGCATGGGCTCGAAATTTCTTTACAGAATGCACTAAACAAACTGGAAAACTAGTGCACATGTAATGGCATGGTGGTAAATACTGGTAAAACTAAAATATTACTTATCTCAACACGGCAAAGAAGGACAAATCTTGATAGTGATGAACTATGTTTGACATGGAAGGATACAAATCTGCAAATGGTCTGTCATGATAGACTACATGGTGTTCTGGTAGATAATAAGCTATCATGGACTGAACATATCAAACATATCAGTAAAAAAGTCAATTCAAGTTTATGGCTTCTCAGTAGGATAAGACATTTTCTCCCTGAAAGGCACAGAAAACTATTTTATAACAGTTACATACAACCCTATTTGGACTACTGTAGTACAGTATGAGGTAATTCAAATGATAAAAACATAGCAAAGCTGGCACATCTTCAAAAAAGAGCATTTGGGCTAATATCAGTCGAGAAAGAAAGCAAGGAAAGTTTAGCTGGTAGGTTAAAAATATTACCTATTAAAGACTGAATCTGTTTGAGAAAAGCCAAATTAATGTACAGGATATCTCATAATAGTGCTCCTGAATATTTACAATCACTATTCCAGTATAGGCTACCTGGCAATACTCCCCACCTGCGATCCATGTCTACCAAACATTATAAAATTCCCAAACCAAATAAGGAGTTATTTAAAAAAAGTTTCCAATACTCTGGAACTCTGCTCTGGAATAGTATTCCAGTTGAGATTAGAAATGCCCACTCTATTTCCTTCTTCCAAACCCAATATATCCAGTGGCTTCAGAGATGCAGCTAAAATAAATAAATTTCTTTGTATGAGGGCCTCAAGGTAGATTAGTGTTTAGCTAATTGTGTTACCATCTTTAAATAAGGTCATTATTATTATTATTATTATTATAGACATACAGTAAGTATTGAGTTTACGTAAGTGGATGACCTAAATGAACCTGAACAAAAGAAAAAATCATATTGAATGTTAAATTTATAATTTTTGGCATACATTGTTTTGTTTTATATTTAACGAAAATGTTACATTGTTTGAACAGAATCCTGGTATATGGTCTTGGAACCTATAATTGGTATACTTGATGGTACTCTACATACAGAACATAACAACAACTTCATGAAACAGATTAAAATTAATCTGTTGTTTTGTTAACGTAACATATAATTCCAAAGTGAAACACAGAAATTGGACTTGAGTAATACTCTGCTGTCTGGTTTTTAGCACACTCTGATAACTTGCAAACCCACTTACAACATAGAGGTAAGTGTTGATGCCAGTCATTGTATGGAAAAGGTTTCTGTTTGTTTAACATTTAAAATTTTGATCAGAATTGGTCATTGAAAGCTTGATATATTATTTTTTTCAGGTGATGCACTTTAATTTGGAATTTACATCATGAAATATGTAAATCCAATATTTATATCACATCATATGTCATCTGTGTGTGTGTGTGTGTGTGTGTATATATATATATATATATATATATATATATATATATATATATATATATATATATATATATATATATATATATATATAGTAAGATTGTCTTAATAAAAAATAGTTTTTCACAATCAGTGACATATTATGATGTCAACATTGATGAGTGAAAATGTTAAGAAATGCCTACAGGGGGAAGTGCTAAGAAATAAATACCAATCTGAGAAGTCCTGTCTAGATAAGATCTTGTTTTAATTTTGGTTTCAATCAAATCATTACAAATATGATGTCATTGGTTAGAGTCTGTCAGGTGTAAAATAGTATTGCCTACTAGTACTTTTGTGAGAACCTGGCTTATGCAACAGTTAATTGTTGAGAATTGAATAGCCCTTTAGTTTGATAATAGAAGATTCTTAACAGATTAATTGTCAGAACCAATTACAATGCATACACAATGTCAATATGAAGCTAACATCCATGTGTTGGGTCAGCTTAATTTCTTGTTAAAATCACACACTCCATCTGCCTGTTTGCATTACCTATCTGACAAACTTAATTCAAGACTATAACAGCATGATAAAATGCCGGTGCTAAAATCAGTAAGTATTTATTTTTAATTAGTATATTGTTAAAAATTTTAATAAATCGACTTTATCTCCACACAGAAAGGTCGGATGAATTACAGTTACACCAACATGATTGCCACACTATGTAAAGTATGAAAATTGATGAAAACTTTATGCATTTGATAGTATTAAGTATAAATAATAAAATAATGTATAAAATAAGAAAACATAGTCAATATTAGAAATCCGAGTGAGCATCTAATCTCCGAGTGACAAATGAGAAGATCTTCAAAAACTGGAGTTGAACCATGAATGAAACTCATTTCATTATCAAAGGAAAAGCGCGGTTTTTAGTATGATTTGATTGGTTGTTTTGGGCCACCATAGTCTCACTGAATTCACATGCTTAAAAAAAAATTATGCCAAGAGTCCCGGATGCACACAAAATGAAAAAATAAATAAAATTAATTTACATTTTTTTAACGAAAAAAATTGTACAAAATAGTTGTATGGTCACACACTGATAAAAAAGGAAAAACCTTACAAATTACGGGTAAACCGTACAAGTTGACACCTATGATGACAGTTCATCAGATAACTTGGGGGGAATGGATTGGTTGGTAGTGTTTTGGTGTTTTCATTATTTTGCATTTGTTTTCTGCAGGGTGACAGAGGTCCTGATTCGCAGTTCCTGGTCACCAAACATAAAGACAAAGGCTACATCACCTTACAGATGAACTCACACAGAGGACTCTTTGTAGGCATGACTGCAGAGGGAAAAGTTCACCCTACCATTGACACAGGTGTCAAAAATATCTATCTCTTTCCAGAAATTGTTGAAAGTAAGTATTGTTTGAAGATTCCATTTCTGTATATCAAGCATTCTTTCATTTCACATTTGTACAGTGGTGCAGCATTCCTTAACATTACAGAGAACAAGTAAGAAATATAGCTAATATAGATCAATTAATGACCTGTTATTTCTGGCCAGGAAAGCAACTTTTCCATTTTTGTAATATATTTTTCCATAATTTGGACTTGATGTAGACAAATAAAATTTGCTAGGCAGGTTTTAATACATTTATGAATATTTAGTTAATCTGAAAAAATTTTCAGGCCATTTGATCAATTTTTTAAAATTTTTAAATGTGCTTTTAAACCTTTTTTGACGTTTTTGTGTGTGGTGAAAACCCTGTTAGCACAGTTGCACAGAGGTCATTTAAGTCAGGCTTGTTTATGAGCATATATTATGACCCAATTAGATTTTATACCACTCAAGCAATTCTGTTAATTTTCAGTCATTTTTATGGACTTTGTTGGGGTAAAAACATTTGTTAGCATGATTTCACAAAACCCAGCAGAAATAGACCAGTTAAATTTGATAGGCACGATATATATAAAAATCTAGATGGCCTGGTTATGGTTTCATATCGTTTATGGAAATGTTTCCATTGTTAAATAAATTGTCAAGCTCATTCAGCTTTTACCTTTTTAATTTTTGTGGGGTCATGTATGTTTTATCGACTAAAATCTAGAGTTACAACAAAAAATAAATGATCATTTTTATATATTGTGATGTACCAATGAGAGTGAGTCGTACAAATTGCTCTTTTTCTGGAAACACCACTACATAAGTATTAAGTGTTTTGTGGAACCCCATGTCCCTCTGATTGGATGAAAAGTTTAAGATTACAGCGTAAGAGCAGACTGAAATGTCATGACAGCTAATCATTGCAAATTGATTTGGGTTTGAAAGATTCTCAGTTATCGGTTGATCAAAATGTCAAAGGCAAAAATCATTGTTGATGAGATGATACAGATGGGTGAGTGGTTATTAAAACGTAAACATGGATCCAAATTAACTTTGGGTAAGTGTGGCACCTGTCAGTTAACCATTGCCAGCATTTTTTAATATACAAATCATTTTAAATGTTAACTTGGATTTCTGACATCAGTTTAATTTTTTTTATCGTATTGTGAAAGTGTGCTGATTAAAATAAATCGATCGACAAAATTATGACAATTTTAATCAATCTTGATTCTTCAGTTTGAAGGGTTTGAGCTTATGGAATATCTTGTCAAAGTCATGCATGGGATAGTAGTGTAATGATTGAAAAGAAAACATGAGCTATCATCTCATATGGGATGATAGTTCAATTGATTGAAAAGAAAACATGTTTATCATCTCATACGGATGGTTGTTTAATTGGTTGAAAAGAAAACATGGTTTATCATCTCATGTGAGATGGTAATGTAGTTTAATAGATTGAAAAGAAAATATGGGTCGTCATCTCATATGGATGGTACTTGTAGTTTAATTGATTGAAAAGAAAACATAGTTTATCATCTTATGGATGGTACATGTAGTTGAATTGATTGAAAAGAAAACATGGGTTTTCATCTCATACCTGCTGATAAGTGTATGATTTTGGACACTTTTGTTTTCACTTTGTCTATCAGCACTCAGTGGGCCCTATCTAAATAATGTACAGACAGTGGATCCTATCAGAAAAATGTACACACAGTGGGCCCTATCTGAAAAATTTACACTTGGTGGGCCCTATCTGAAACATTTACACTTGGTGGGCCCTATCTCAAATATTTAAACTCAGTGGGCCCTATCTGAAACAGTTGCACACAGTGAACCGTATCTGTATTATTTATACACAGTGGCCTCCATCTGAAATATTTGCACTCAGTAGGCCCAATCTGAAATATTTACACTCAGTGGCCTCTGTCTGAAATATTGACACTCAGTGGGCCCGTCTGAAATATTTACAGTCAGTGGGCCCTAGCTGAAAATTTTAGTTGTGAACTTCAGTTAATATTAATCTGATGTTCATTTATACAGCAGTGATGAAGATGTACAATCAAAACTTTATCTGCAGAAACTAGCAATCTTTACAGTGCACAAGTAGGTTTTAATCTGTTTTGGTCACATGATGCTATCCAAGGGAGGTAACTGAAAATACTACTTATTGAAAGGCTTTGGGTTGACTAATAAGATGAATTACTGTAAGTTGGTCCAGCGGTCAGGGTCTTAGGTCAAGGAAGGTAAGGGACTCTGACTATTTAAGCTTTCGGGGTTGTAGAATTAATGGAACGTTTTGTTCTATGTGAAGTCACTTTTTTATGGGTTGTTATGACCTAGGAATAATAAATAGTTCAATGTAATAAATTAAGTAGCAATTAAAAAATTAATTCAGCTAGTATTATCTGATCCATGACTACAGTCATGTAATAAGAGGGACAGAGTTATACCTAGGCACCTAGTGTTGCTTGGAATAATTTCACAGACATTTAGATAGCCATGATAGAATCCTAGAGGTATTGTTAAATTTCCTTAATCTAAAAAGCCAGCTGCTTTAAGCATGTCAGTAATTCCCTTATATGTGCATATGATTTGGATTTTTAACGTAGCTTTAACAATGTTTCAGTCATATTGCTACAATCTCTGCAGTGTGACTGTTTATAGTGATGTCTAGCACTGGGGCATCATGCTGCAGACATGTAGCATGTCCCACCCAGTCACATTATCCTGACACCAGGCCGACAGTTCTAACACTAACCTCTTAATGCTGAGCGCCAAGCGAGGCAGCTGTTAGTACCAGTTTTGTAAGTCTTTGGTATGACTTGGCTGGGGATCAAACCCACGACCTCTCGCATTGAAGCGGACGCTCTAACTACTAGGCCACTGGAGTGGTCTAATTCCCTTGTAATTGATGAATATCATTTGAAAAAAATCTTACTGGAAGGTAAAATAAATTTAAATTTTACAAAATGTCTGCCATATCCAATGAAATTTGTCATAGTTTGAGAAGAGAAAGTTTTTTCTTCAGGAGCCTCAGCTTTAGAATCATTTTAAAAGGTCACCAATATTTCAAAGAAACAAATATAAAGAATGATATAAAAAACACCAATCTAGATAGAAGGCTGGTTTTATCATTGGGTGGAATGGGAGAGTGGATTTGTTTTAGCTGCACTATACAGTTAGACCTTATAAGTTTCTGAATTATTCTCTTCGAAGCATTTCATCTGTCCCTTAATTCTCAGTAAATGCATATGGAAGAAAGCAGAATAAAACAAAAGTGTCTCAACTGACAGGGTTTCAGTGTATTTGCTATTGGTAAAAAGTTTGCTGACAGCTTCACTAAAAAAATATCTAATATGTAATAGAGACAGTGGAGGTACCATTAATTGATGTCCAAAAGATGACGTTTTTCATTTCCCACCCATGTGTTTTACTTTGCAAAATGTTTATACTTTTACAGCACCATAACATTTTTTTTACATTGTCCTTTTGAACCAGCTCTTTACTGATAACTTTGAAAATGAAAAGGTTGATAGGAGGCAGATGGATGGGCGGGAATGAAATAAATGAATGACATTACATCTTGAATATTGTCAATGTTTGGCTATCAAAAATAAAAATAAATACTTATATACGAACACTAAGTTAGCTGTACTTATTTGATAGATGTGGGGTTCATCAAGAAGGGGGGAGGCAGTTGAGTCAGCATGTGCCTATTCCCCCCTTAAATAAGTATGAAACAAGCAAACGTTTCGAAGAGTGAGTTTTATTTACATTTAGATGTTAAAATTGTGCTTTATTAATGTTTAAAATGCATGAGCATCTGGCAGATTCACCCAATGGGCCCCACTTAGGATTTCTCCTATATACCCCTTCTTTGCTTTAAACCCCTTCCCCCCTCCGGCAGCAATTCTTGGTCTGCTACTGTAGACCAGTGATTTATTTCATCCTTTTACAGAGGGATATGCTTCATATCCAGCCTTCCATTCCCTAATCCACCTGGGAAGGGGATGATGCACATTCTGAATGTGTTTCTGTATTAAGAAGATAACCTAAAACATAAAGGATTATCATAATCTCTTGAATCACTCAGTGCCAAGCCATGAAAGGCTAGCATGGATTTGTCAGGTATTGAAATCAGTTATATATAACAGTGTTTGGTTGTACTGATTATATTGCTGTACATAGCGATGTGTGGTTATTGATGCTTTATAATTTGTCATCTAAGTGGCCAGATCTGTACAGACCTCCAGGACAGGTGAGGGTGTTTAAACTATAGAGGCTATGCTATAAGTTGTTACCTTCCTTGTTATCTAGCAAGTCATGTGCATTGGCAATAGCTATATTTATGCTGGTTCAGAACAATTCACAAAATAGCTTGTTTCAAAAAGAAAAACTTTTTAAAGTTTCAATTCATTTGGTATAACAGTAATTAGAACCTTCTCTTAAAGACATCAATATTAAGCTGAAATATATGCCGTATTGTCTTTTAGAATACAGCATTTAAGGAGGGATCAAAGGGAAGATAATACAGCTAACTCAGACTCAAAAACAGGCATAAGTATCTATTGCCAATCCAAGCAACCATGCTATGAATTATTAGTCTATCTACTTTGCAAGCTTAGCATCATTTCTTGTGTAATAAATTATGCAATATATCAATGCGGAACAGGGAACTATCTCTTTTCATAGATGTCAGATCTATGGTTCAGTCATATGCTTTACTCTTTAACAACTATACATATATACATTAGCCCATATCCAAAAGTTTGACATGTTTTTTGACTAACTTACTACTGTAGCAGCTTCATTCATGGTTTGCATCTGTAGCATGTAGTCTACCAGGGATAAAAAAATTGATTCATTATACTTATGTAAAATTCTAAGCAGCTATAAATTGTACTTTCATTCAGCTCTTTGGCTTAGTGTATTTAACCAATCTTTTTTTTCAAAATTTCTTAAGGCTTTATAGTGATCTGAGTCATCCTCAGGGGCCACAATCCATTATACATGGTTGGTGCCTGTATGCAAAATTTATTTGAAACTGTTGTCAATCTTCTCTGATGTAAATGCATACAAATTCACAGTGTCAACTAGGTATTTAACTTGGTCTTTGAATGGAGTTAAAGTTGCTAAGCTTGCATGTGGATAGGCCTATAAACAAACAAATTCTGCACATGGTTTTATTTAAATGTGTAACACTGTTTTTATTCAGTAATGACTTCTTACGGTCATGTTATAGATTTTATCCTTCTTTGTTAACAATTTCCCAGCCCCTAAAGTTTCTTTAAAATTAGCCCCTTGAAATACCATTTTCTGTCTAAGATGTGAGTTTGCTATACATACATGTATTCTTTCAACTTGTTTTGTAGAAAGTCTTTCTTAAGTTTATCTTTCCACAGACTATCACGAGTCTTTGGTATGACCTTGCATCCTTCATAAATTTACTTTTCCACAGAATGTCATGAGTGTTTGGTATGACCTTGCATCCTTCGTACCAATATATGTCCTTGTTTATGACATCCATGGTGCATTGGACATCTTTAAACTAGCATCAACTTCATCATAAAAACACATACATGTATTATGATCAATTTTGGCTCAAGTTTACATTGAGTATCCTTGCATTAAGGTGTCTTTAGTGTGTATGCATGTGCCAGCCAATAATATGATAGCTGTTATTAAGTGACAGAACTGCATGTCATAACCAGGTTTTGCTAAAATTAGAACATAACTCTTTGTGGTAATTTAGTTCATTGAAGTTTGTACAAATAACAGGAGTCTAATATTTTGGCGTCTAGATCATGTAAGTGTTTCCAGATAACACCAGTCTAATAATATCCTGATATCTAGATCATTTATGTATGTACAAATAACACCAGTCTAATATCCTGGCATCTAGATCATTTAAGTGTGTATAAATAATACCAGTCTAATAATATCCTGGCATCTAGATCATTTAAGTGTCTATAAATAATACCAGTCTAATAATATCCTGGTATTTTGATCATTTATGTATGTACAGATAATACCAGTCTAATAATATCCTGGTATCTAGATCATTTTTTTAAATATATATGTACAAATAACACCAATCTAATATCCTGTCATCTAGATATTCAGTTCTTTACAATTAACACCAATCTAATATCCTGTCATCTAGATCATTCAGTTCTTTGCAATTAACACCAGTCCAATATCCTGTCATCTAGATCAATTATGCATGTATAAATAATACCAGTCTACTCTCCTGGCATCTAGATAAATTAAGTATGTATAATTAACACCAATCTAATATCCTGGCATAGGTCATTCAAGTGTGTACTAATAACACCAGTCTAATATCATTATCTAGGTCATTTAAGTGTGTATAAATATTAATAGTTTAACATCTGGGCATCTAGATCATTCTGTTATTTACAAAGTAGACAAGCCTAATGTTCTTATCTAGATCCTTTAAGTGTGTATAAATTATATCAATCTGATTTCCTGACATCAGCATCATATAAGTTTGTCCAAATAACACCAGTCTAATATTCTTGATCATTTAAGTGTGCATATATTTCAAAAGATCATTTAAGTGTGTATAAATAACACATGTCTAATATCCTTGCATCTACATCATTAAGTGTGTATAATTAACACCAATCTAATATCCTGGCATAGATCATTTAAGTGTGTATAAATAATACCAGTCTAATATCCTGGCATCTACATCATTAAGTGTGTATAAATAACACAAGTCTAATATCCTAGCATAGATCATGTAAGTGTGTATAAATAATAACAGTCTAATATCATTATCTAGATCATTTATGTGTGTATAAATAATGACAGTCTAATATCAACTATAAAACCATGACAACAGTAGCAAGCAACCCATTCTCATCACTGCTTGGTCAGCTTTGCTTTCAAATATAACCACAGTTACTGCAAGATCAATTGCAAGATCAATTGAACATTCAGGTGATTAGTCATATATAATAACCACCGTTACTGCAAAAGAAATTGCCTATGACTACACAGAAACTGCATTATCTTATTAATCAAGGTCATTTTTGGAACATGTTTGCTTCGATTCATCGTGTCAATTGAGAACGAGTTGCAATAAACAACAGAGAAGATATGTGAACATTTACCTCAGCTACATTATCATGCAGGTTACTGATATATTTGGATTATAGTCCTAGTTTTATGAGTGATATCATTCCCACTTGAGACTCTTACTTTTCAGTAGAACTCATAGAATAAAATGGCATCTTTCTGTATGTATGTAAGACTATCTTTCCCTTCTCCATCCAAGGAAACAACAATTTTACTTGCCTTTATACTTAAAAAGAAGTCATTAGTCATATGAGGAAATCATTTGATGGCAAAATATAAAATACCTTTTCTGTTTGCCAATTTTTACAGTCCTGTCATTGTCCCAACATTTTGTCTTAGATGTCTGATACTTACAACATAGCCCTGCTGACAAATAGATAAAAAAATAATTTAAGTTTCAGAAACTGATAGTTTACAGATCATAATATTCTTATACAGCATTAAGTAATTTTCATTAAGCATTTGGCTTTGTTCAATATTGATATAAATTGGCATGTAGTAAAGTTATGATATATTTGAGTGCCATTTGGCTTACAACCCCATTCCCTGTTCCCACACACACTCATGCTTTGAAGTTTTGATTATTCTTATTATACTGTGATTATGTATATAATGTATTCCTCAAACAGTTTATCATTCTCAATATACCATGCTCTAGTACACTCACCTAATATTTGGTCTTTCTTGCAATGCTGCAGTTGAGTATATAAAATATTTATAAATTTTGTAAAATCATTTTTGCTATAACATGGTTTGGAACATGATGCAGTCAGCATGTATGGACCCCAATTTACCAGGTTATAGTAGAGTTTCTCTGTAGGTCAAAATGAGTTCTTCATAGCAAGTATGGATTATGTTCATGTATAATAACCTCAGTCAGACTGTTAGTTTCTTAAGTTATGAACAAAATTAAATTTGAACATGTCAGATTGAAATGGGTCCTTTAAATTTACTGATCAAGTCAAATAAATAGACATAAAATGTAATACCTTTTTAGCTAGTCAGATTTTCCCAGGTTTATTTGACTAGTTATAGAATAATTGTTGTGAGATACAGTTAATGAGGTATTCAAATTTAATGAGTAAAAAACATTTGGTAAAGAAATAAAATATGTATTACTTGAATTACTGTAATGGAAATTAGTTCCATTATTAGACCTGCTATGTTTCTGTGTATCTTTCTGATTCTAATTATGTTTTAGAAGATTTTCTACACAGCCTGCAAGTATTACAACTCTATGGTCTTAAATTAAGTAAGAGAAAACCAACTAGTTAGGTAAAATTCAACAAACCATCTTTTTTCCTAGGATACTTAGTGAATATTTAAAAGAAATTTACAGTATTGTGAGTTAAATCCCAAACAATCCTAAATATTGTATTACCCCAAATAATCCTAAATATTCTATAACAAGTCCAAAAGTATAGAATATTCTGAATTAATTCCAAGTCTTGAATGTGCATATGTACCAGTAGTCTTGAATAGGCTGATCTACCAACATTTTTGATGTATAATAATAGCAATAAAAACTTTATTTAAAGAGGGTGACACAGTTGCATGGAATTAATCCTCCTTGTGGCCTCTGTTATGTGCATATTTATATTCGAAGTACGTGCACATAGTTACACACACACACACAGATACACACACACACTGATAATAAGATGCATTTATATATGGACATAATAAACAGAAAATTTAAATGAACATGCTTCTTCTAGTTACAATGTATATATACGGCACAAAAATAGTGAAACAACAAAAAGTGGAAGGTTAGTGAATTTATACTTTAAATTGTAATGTATGTGTCAAACTGAACAGGTTCCACTTTTCACCCATTGAATTAGATTATAATTAATTCCATTGATATTTGTACTTTCTTGAATTTCCCTTGGGATTCTGTTCTCTATTAGTGATCCTGAATAATATATTTTTTTAAAGAGTTCTTTATTTGGTTTTGGGATGGAAAGGTGGTTAGCTGAAATTGATCTTAAATTGGGGGTGTTGCCCCATTTTCTAGCATGAAATAGCTCATTGAGATATAATGGGGCCGTATTGTTTGAAACTTTGTGCATAAGTCTACCATTTCTCAAAAATATTCAGTCACTTAGTGTTAACACATTAATATCATTCATTGTATTTGGGATGATTTTAGCATTATCTATGATTAGTCTGCTAGCTCTGTTTTGCAAGCAGAATACTTTGTAAATAGTCTTGTCAGAAATGTTTCCCCAAGTCAGAGTAAATTGATATCATCATTTGCCAGGTCAGAGTAAGTTGATATCATCATTTGTCATGAAGTCACACAAAGTTTCTTAGCCTTGTCTCAAAAGTCGTATGACATCCATGTGATAAGAGGTAATCAAGGTCATTGGTAATGTAATAAGAGGTAATCAAGGTCATTGATAATGTGATCAAAGGTAATCAGGGACATTGGTAAGGTGATAAGAGGTAATCAGTGTGATTGGTAAGGTTAATTGGTTCCATTATTTGTTGCTGACCAGGTATGAAATAATACAGTCAGTGGTTAAATTTGCTTGGGCTCAGTGCAAGCAAATAATGGATATTTGCCAGTGTATGGTGGCCATATATTGCTAGATGTGAATTCAATGTAATTTTAAGAGTAGCTGTCAGTACAGAAGTTTGGTATGGGTAGATATTATAGAGTGCCAGTTTGCTGTCAGTATGGAAGTTGGGTATGGGTAGATATTATAGAGTGCCAGTTTGCTGTCAGTATGGAAGTGGTATATGAGTAGATATGTAGAATGCCAAATAGCTAGAGAGGAATGTTCAAAAATATATGGCTTGCTGAAATTGAATTGCAGTATATACCAGCTTTGTTAAGCTGAAGCCTATATATCATAGTGGCAAAATGTATAAATATCAAAAATGCTAGTGGGGTTTATTATCAATGAACATTTGGCATATTTACTTCAGAACTTTAATAAACTTATTGTACATGGAAATCAATATCAAGTTAACTGATATGGCACTGTCATCATGACTATTACTTGTTTTCTTTAACTCAACATGGCAGGGTTGATTATTGATTCCATGGTGGACTAGGTTCCCATAGTGTTTATGAACCTGCCAGTTTCTCCTTCTGGCAATCTAAAAATCATACAGTAATCATCAGACAACATAATTTTCCAGGACCAGATTTCCACAATCATCTAATTTGGTGGGCTGATTTGTAGGCATGTCCCAAATCCCCGCTCTCATCTGTTTTTGGACATGTAAGATTCCTGGTGGGGCACACATCTGAAGCTAGAAGAATATGCAACAATTTGAAAATGAAGGCAATGTTCTTGGCCTTACAAGGACGTGTTGGCAAAATAAGAAGTTGCTGTATGATGGTCTCTTTGGTCAACACCTTTATGGTACTGTACCACCAGTGGCAAGGAGGCACATGTGCTTATTCTCTCAATGTGATCATTGGGAACTTCCTTTGCTGTACAGCCTTGGAAGGGAATACCCACTGAGTTTGACACATGCCAGGCAATAAGAACAATTTCACATACAATCCATCCAGTAGAGGCAGGGTAGTCCTCACTGAGTGGTCTCTATCGGTCCATTGCAGATTCCTTGTTCAGATTTTAGAGGAGACCCTTCATGGATTTGTTTGTGACAATGCTAAACAGCAGGCTCCCATTTTATGTTTCCCCGGTCCAAGACCAGAGAGCCTGTGCAGTGGTAGTTTTCAGCCTGAAGTGGGATTATCTATTTGCTTACTAATTCCTACCCTTCAGGATCAACCCACAAGTATTACAGAAAGTTAGGACCACTGCTCAGCTCATTTGGTTGACCCTCTCTGGCTGCAATGATAATGGTTTATTGATCTTCTCAATCAGCTGGTTGGTCTGTCCAGGAATTAACTCAGAGGAGGGACCTTCTATCAAAGCACATGCACAACAGCACACAGATTCTATACCTTCATGCTTGGCTCATCTCAAAGAATCTATCTGCCAGAGCCAATTTTTCAGGCCAGGAGATGCTCTACAGCCAAGGTCTGTTATGACAAGTGGATAATCTTTTGGTGCACTAAGAAACATGTTAATCTTAGTTGTCTCTTGATGAGTGCAGGGCTGATTTTCTCCTATTCCCTTTTGGAGAGTGGCAATGCTTGCATTTTAATATCAAGTGTTATAGGGCATCCCTATCCAATAGTAAAAAGCCAAAAGATCCAGCCATTGGTTTAGATTCTTATATTTCCAAACTTATTAGATAGTTTGAGCTATAGAGACCGGTGACTCACTCTCTAATGCCCAGATGGAATCACTCATATTTCCTTTTGTTTATAATTAAAAAACCCTTTGAACCTTTGAGTGAGGCTTCTCTCAAGAACCTTACCCTCAAGATTATTTTCTTGCTGTCCTAAGCATCCATGTGACAAAGGAGCAGGCTTCATGCACCATCCTTAGAATTAGCCTGTCTAGCAAAAGTCCAGTTTCTATCAGTAGCTTGACTCCCTACATAGACCTCCAGTCTCAGTTGTATCTATGCTGGGGATGATCAAGATCAACTTTTATGCTGAGCTAGGGCTTTACATTTCTGTTTAGTTATTGGTAAGGTGATAAGAGATAATCAGGGAACAAGGAAGGGCAGGAAGCATCTTTTCTTTCCTCTAAAGGGCTCAGCTGATATTTCAGCTTCCGCAATTTTGAGGTGGAGTGTCACAACAATCAAGAGATCTGATCAGTCTGTTATGAAGAACTTTCATTGATGAAGATTAAACCCCATGAGGTTCAAGGGATTGCTACCTGATGGTCCTATCTATTTCATCTTTGGAGGATGTGATGAAGGGCATGTGTTGGTGATCTTGCACTATCTTCTCCTAATTCTACCTTTGTTCCATAGTGCACCAGAGTCAAGGTATATTTTCTCTAGGGCTCACGGTTGTGGCACAAAAAGTAGCCTAAGCAGACACCATCTTACAGTAGAGGACACTTTACCATAATAGTGAGTATTTCCTTTTTTCCTTTGCCAGTTTTGTCTCCCACTGAACTGATAAATTTAGAATTACTGATATCAAAATGTAGTTTTTTAGGGGTGGGGGTAAAACTAATTTGAATGTTACAAGCTGTTTGCCAGATTCCCACCCCAAACAGATCTCCCACTAGTAGTCTGCATCCTTGAAATAAGATGATGACTGTGCAAGGGAAAGAGGCACAAGGTTGACTTTCAGAAATAATTTGTAAGTCACCCTTGGAAGAATGAATTCACTTTTTATAGATGATGGTGATTTACACCCTGGAAAGAATAATCTATACAATAGCAACTGGTAAGTATTACACCATAAAAACTAGCTTTACACTCCCCTCCTCCTCCCCAACAACATTTTTTTTCTCATTTTGCTTTCTGGATCAGTACTGGTAAAAGCAAAAACCAAGTTTTGTGAAATTCAATAGATGATTTATTTACCTTGAATACAAAGTAAAAATTTAAAGGAACTTATTGTATTGTGAATTAAATCGCAAATAGTTCAAAAAGTTATCACAAGTACAAAGTATAGAGTATTCTGAATGAATTCCAGTGGTGTTCTGAATGAATTCCAATCTTGAGTGTGCTGATGTACCAATAGCCAGGAATAGTGTTGATGTGCTACTACTCTTGATGTATCACAATTGTATAATCCAAAATATTACTAAAAGAATTCACAATAATTCCCAAATAGTGCTAAAGTCAAAGAGCAGTTTGTAATTCCAGCGAATAATTTAAATTAAAAAATCCTCACAAATTAAAACTGAAACACAACTAAAAGACTGATTCCACTAAAGTTGTTAAGATAGGAATAGGTAACTCTAATAAAAACAGCCTTAATATAAAAACCTAAGATGCAATAAGAGGACCAGGATGAGGGTCAAAAGTTCATTTCTAGAACACTCTATTTTGTAAAAAAGATCAGGTCTTTCACTTCAACTTTAGTAAGCTGCCTGGCTAAGATCAGATAGACTATGTTTTTCCAAGGAAGTATCAGTTGTCTAAACTCAAATCCAAGTTGCCTACAAATAATAATAAATTTAAAATGTAATTAATAATCATAGATAAAAATTAGCTATGTAATATATTGTTTACAAAAAAGACATTTGTCAGGTAGGCCCAAACTCTGATACTCACTTAATGGACAAAGGTCAATCACACAATCAAATTAAATATATATAACACTGTCCTTGACCTTTGATTCATTTTTTCTTTTAAAGCAATAAAGATTTGAAACATTTTCTTTGTTCTGTTCAGATGGTATCCCGAAGAGTGAAAGTACTGCCATGTTAGAAGAGGAATTGATGCAGGAGATAAGGGGACAGGCAAAGTCTCAAACCCCCAGCCCCAGGTCTGTCCCCCAGGAGCCCAAGAAACAGCCACAGTTTGCAGGTATTGTTATAAATGTCAATATATCTTTAGCACCCAGGTTAGGACTTTACTTTCTCAAGCCTGTCACACAGTATCTGAGCCTTTGGTAAGTTAAAAAATATCCATATAGATTCTTGTATGCTTATCTTCCATTGTGGATTTATCACGTGCACTTTTGGGATTTGGTACAAGTGTTATGATTGATTGATTGATTGATTGATTGATTGAGTTCCTCTGTTGATCTACATAATTTGGAATTAACACATTTTTTGACAGTTTTTAAGTTTTAGGCATTTTGTTACACATTTATTTAGATTCATATATTTTATGTAGAAAACAGAATAAAATTACCAATTAAACGTTGTATTTCAGAGAGGTTATGTACCATTTGTCATTGGAATGTTTTTAGTTTTTTCATGCTGTGACTTCTCATAAATTTGCTAAATGATTTAAAATGCAGGAAACATATTTTCCCTGTATATATTGCAGAATATAACTGTAGTGACTCAGATTTAATAAACTTTAAATTAGAACTGATGTTCAGTACCTTCTTCCTCTTCTAACATCTATTTACTTGATGAATTGAGGAAACATGTTGGCATGTATAATTCAACCCATGTTCAAGATTCCTGATAACCTTAGCAAGTGTAAAATGACCTACTGTTATACATTACTACCAATATCTCTCTGTTTAGAGCAATGATTTGTTAATCAAACTAAGAGAGATCTTTTAGGTTACGCAGATGAGGGAATGCAGGTATGTCTCAAGCAGTAACTCGTCCAATGAAATTTAATCTCACTTTTATCAGGTCAAGTTTTTAAAATCATACCATGCGATTCGGCCCTGTTATTTATAATGCCTGACACAGTTTGCTATATAAGAAATTGTGGACCCCCTATTTTTTGTTCAGGTGAAAGTTAATTCTGATAGATATGTGTGGGGTGAATTGTTACATCTGATTATTCTCAGGCATTAATAACTGCTTTATCTGCATTGCTGGCTTTTCCACTGCATTACATGAATGGTCCCCCATTATTTTATCTTACGTAGAACTATACTATGTATGAGAGAGATTATTGAGCCATACTCCTGTTTGAATTCATTCTTAGAGTGAAACATTTTTAGTCAGACATTTTCTTAAGAAGAAAATGTCTGACTAAAAATGTTTCTTTTGATCAGTAATTCAGTTGGAGTTGGAGCGTGATTCTGATGTCAAAGTTTATGTAACATGCACACTTTTCACATTTGTCTGACAGCAGTCGAAGTCAGACACTCACTTGTTTACATAGGCTTAACAACTCATCTTTGAAGCTAAGCTGCATAAAGTTTCAGCAGACTTTAAGATTGTAACCTTTGTTCTTGATAGACCTTCGTTCATTTGATTTATATTCTGTCCTTGATAGACCTTCATTTTCTTGATTTATACTCTGTCCTTGATAGACCTTCATTCTCTTGAATTATACTGTGTTCATGATAGTCCTTAATTCTCTTAATTTATACTCTGTCCTTGATAGACCTTCATTCTCTTGATTTATTCTGTGTTCATGATAGTCCTTCATTCTCTTAATTTATATTTTGACCTTGATAGACCTTCATTCTCTTGATTTATAGTCTGTCCTTGATAGACCTTCATTCTCTTGATTTATACTCTGTCCTTGATAGATCTTCAGTCTCTTGATTTATACTCTGTTCTTTATAGACCTTCATTCTCCTGATTTATATTCTTTAGTTCAAGGAAAGAAATGAGATCCAGATTACAAACACATCAATTCATATTGAGACTGACACCATAGGATGTACTCTATTGTGCTATGAAAAAACCCAATTCAGTCCCAGAATGCCATCGTGTTATGTACTGTATTGTGCTGTGGGCAAACAAGTCGGTCACAGAATGCCATCATGTTATGTGCTGTATGGTGCTGTGGGCAAACAAGTCAGTCACAGAATGCCATCGTGTTATGTACTGTTTTGTGCTGTGGGCAAACAAGTCAGTCACAGAATGCCATTGTGTTATGTACTGTATTGTGCTGTGGGTAAACAAGTCAGTCACAGAATGCCATTGTGTTATGTACTGTATTGTGCTGTGGGCAAACAAGTCAGTCAGTGAATGCCATCATGTTATGTACTCTATTATGTTGTGGGCAAACAGTTCAGTTAACTAAGAGTATATAGCATATGTATCCATATTCCTGTACAAAATGGTGGTGGTGGCGAGGCAGAACTGTGGACTGATAAATGAATTTATCAGCTTGTTGCATATTAAAGAAGAATTACTTAAATGGTTTGGGGCCCCAAGTGGCTGAGTGGTCTAAAGCATGCACTGTTACAGATCACTGCTATCTCACCTCTGTCTATGTGGGTTCAATGGATTCGGTTAATGTGGGTATGCGAGAAAGCTTGCCAGTTGCTTATCGTGGGTAGGTGGTTCTTTCTGGGGTTTTCCTGTGTTCTTTCTCTACCATTTATACTGGCCGCCATGTATTACCTATCTTGTGCTGAAAATGGTGTTGAACCTATAACAACAACAACAACTTAAAAGGTTATTACATATCTAATATTAATATGGGGGGGGGTCAGAGAAACCATTCTTTGTTAGATGTATATAATTGTATTTGAAAAATGGGTAACCTAAGTATTGATAGCTGTAGTATGTGTATGCACCAGCTGGTCTGGTTGTACCCATACAAATAATTTAGTAATGCCATCAAAAATGTGTACAAAGAAACATACTTTTTTTAAAATTATCTTCTTGATCCATTCACATCCAAATACTTAATTTCTTGCTCATACTGACTCAGGAAATGCTGTATTGGCCTTTTTCATATTTGCCCGACAGGTCCAGAGAGTCTGATTTTTGACTGACAATAAAATATATAAATGAGACATTGGGAGTTTTTACAATGAAACTTGTATTTAGGCTTGAAAATCACTTAAACTGAAAATTAGAGATTAAAGGTACTGACTTTATAATATTTAGATTAACACTTCATTGATTGTGTCTAGTTTCCTGGTTCCATTGCAAGAGTAAACCATTCAATTCCATGGGTAAAGAGTGGTCTCCATATGAACAGCTGAGTCATTTTTTAACAGACTAAGGAAAAAATGTAGTATTAATTGAAAATTGTATTAATTGCTATTAATTTGAACTATTGCTTGATTGTTTGAAAAAAAACAGGGATTTGTATGTTTGGTTATAATAGCAAACCCACCCACCCATAAAAGTTACATGGTTGTTCCAGTCAGTAGTCCATAGCAGACCAAGCAACAAGCATGTGACGACCATTACAGTGGGGGGGGGTGTATGTGAGTGATCTGGAGGTGCTATTTGAATTTCTAACGTCAAAATAAAAAAGAATAAAGAGGGGTGGGGGGCAGCTCCTGCCATTTTAGCAGTTCAGCTTGTTTCAACAGGTGCATTGGATGCTTGATTGAGCAGGCTTTGGTAGTCCAATGTTTTCTGTGGGTAAATTAATTGATTTATACATTCAGGAGAGAAACATTTTTTTTAAAGATCTGCATTGTTTGCTGCTTAGTTGTGTATGCCAGATGACTGAGCAAACATTTGATGGCTATTGTTTGCAGTCCAGCAAAATATGCATTGAAGACAAACACAGAGAAAACTTGATTGTGTATTGTTAATGGCTCGTCACAGTTACCAGCTTGTCTAGGTCCTAATGTCTTTTCAAAAATAAGCAAGATGATTTTTGTCTTCTTTAAGAATGCCTGACATTTTGCCATATTATAAAATCAATGTTTATATTTGCACTAAAGCTTTGTGCATCTTCAAGAAATAGATGACATTATTGGAACATTTGGGGATTCTTACTGCAATCATATTATATCCAAATTCATGCTAAAACAAAATGTGATATTGTGGGGTTTCACTCTATGTACATGAATGTATATTGGCTGCTAATTGGGAACATGCTGTTTATTGTACAGTTTTGACTTAAATAGGAAAGAACAGCATCCCTAAAGTAGGAGGCAGTTGTCAGTGCATTTATTAAATTTAGCTTGTTGAGAAGACATCTATAGTACATGAGCGAACTCATTGCTATTGGAAGGTACTGCTTTGCCTTGGTGTGGCAGAGACAAATACTACATTTAAAATTGGTAGCAAATTTTATTGAAAAATAATGATTTTAAGGCATTAGACACTTCTGTAACAGCCAGTCTGACTTTCTCTATTCTTCTTTAAATAAGCATCAGACAACTTAGATGGGGAAGTCATCAAAGGTAAGACATTCCCAAATTTTATAACATTCCTAATTTTTATAACTGCTTATTCCTACTCATTTCACTTGTTTGTGGTCTATAAATAGTATGCAGGGTATTATCAATATTTGGCTTGTTTACAGTTATTTTCTGGCATAAAAGGGTAATTGGTTTTTACAGTGTAGAGGTGAGGAAAATATGTTGATTTAGAAAGTGTTTCTTGCCACTAAGACATGATTAAAATTTGAAAGACCTGATAACCAGGCCTTGAATTCACCAACAAACACTTGATTCTGGACTTTAGCATAAAGGGAAAATCTGGACTAAGGTGTAATATAGATTGAATTCATTTTATTTATTACATACAATTTGCACAATGATGGTCCATGATTTAAGGAGAAACTAGCCCTTAATGTCTCACTTCGTCCCACACAGTAAGGTTTGTCATTTTCTCTTTTAGGACATTGTGTGCTTCTTTCAAATATATTGTAAGTGGCACTTCAATCGATCGATCGATTGAAATTATATTAGTCAGCTTGCAGATTATCAGATCCTCTTTGATATGTAACAAGCAATCAAAAAGAATGCATAAGTTGAATATATTGGTTTTCTATCATTTTATCTCTAACAGACATGTTTAAAGATATAGTGTGATTCTTAGTTACAGTTAAACTGCCAGGTTACATCAGACCTCATCCCACTATAGATGTGTTTAAGGATGTGGTGTGATTCTTAGTTATAATTAAACTGCCAGGTTAAACCAGACCTCAGATCCCTGCTCTGTAGACATGTTATAAGGATGTAGTGTGATTCTTAGTTACAGTTAAACTACTAGGTTACATCAGACCTCAGATCCTTCTATAGACATGTTATATGGTATAGTGTGATTCTTAATTACAGTTAAACTGTATATTGTGATTCTTAGTTACAGTTAAACTGTCAGGTTACATCAGACCGCAGATCCCTGCTATGTAGACATGTTATAAGGTATAGTGTGATTCTTAGTTACAGTTCAACTATATACATGTAGTGTGATTCTTAGTTACAGTTAAACTGTCAGGTTACATCAAACCTCAGATCCCTGGTCTGTAGATATGTTATAAGGTATAGTGTGATTCTTAGTTACAGTTCAACTATATACATGTAGTGTGATTCTTAGTTACAGTTAAACTGTCAGGTTACATCAAACCTCAGATCCCTGGTCTGTAGATATGTTATAAGGTATAGTGTGATTCTTAGTTACAGTTCAACTATATACATGTAGTGTGATTCTTAGTTACAGTTAAACTGTCAGGTTACATTAAACCTCAGATCCCTGGTCTGTAGATATGTTATAAGGTATAGTGTGATTCTTAGTTACAGTTCAACTACATACATGTAGTGTGATTCTTAGTTACAGTTAAACTGTCAGGTTACATCAAACCTCAGATCCCTGGTCTGTAGATATGTTATAAGGTATAGTGTGATTCTTAGTTACAGTTCAACTATATACATGTAGTGTGATTCTTAGTTACAGTTAAACTGTCAGGTTACATCAAACCTCAGATCCCTTGTCTGTAGATATGTTATAAGGTATAGTGTGATTCTTAGTTACAGTTCAACTATATACATGTAGTGTGATTCTTAGTTACAGTTAAACTGTCAGGTTACATCAAACCTCAGATCCCTTGTCTGTAGATATGTTATAAGGTATAGTGTGATTCTTAGTTACAGTTCAACTATATACATGTAGTGTGATTCTTAGTTACAGTTAAACTGTCAGGTTACATCAGACCGCAGATCCCTGCTATGTAGACATGTTATAAGGTATAGTGTGATTCTTAGTTACAGTTCAACTATATACATGTAGTGTGATTCTTAGTTACAGTTAAACTGTCAGGTTACATCAAACCTCAGATCCCTTGTCTGTAGATATGTTATAAGGTATAGTGTGATTCTTTATCATAATTAAACTGTCAGTTACATAATACCTCAGATTTATAAACAGGTATGTTGTAGGGTACATTATCATTCTTTGCCATAATTTCACAGTCCACATTTAAGCAGTTTTGGTTGTCGTTTTTTTTCTTTAAAATTTTATTGTTATTGCTTTTTTTAAAGCTATTTTATATAATGAATAGTGAATGAACAATAAAGTTAAATAGACTGAAATGTTGGTTTTAGAAAGGGATTTACACAGATACCTAGACTGAAATAGTATCTTGTACGTTTTTAAGGTATTAATAAACTTATCTTTTTCTTCTGAAAAAAATGGATTTTTCTGTCCCAATTATATGTAAATTATCCATGAAGACAAAATAATTTATAACTAAGATACAGAATCCTTTTTTTTAATTGTTTTAATCAACATCCATCTTAATAAAAATTAATATGCAAATTTCAGTAGATTTAAAATATACACAGAAGCAGTATGAGGAATGTAGACTTGAATGAAAACATGCACATCCCAACTATTATCTAAAGTTGGATATATACTGTTAGGGCATCATGGGAATAAGTTATTTTAGCTCATATCAAAATAAGCTGAAAAAACCAACTAGGCACTGTCCTGTGTTAATTTGATTTTAGCCCCTATGTATTTTTCTGATTGCCAGTGGCAACATCAGAGAAAATTGTCCAGTAGAAAATTGGTACAATAAATATAATGGAAACTACTGTTTCAACTCACTTATAAGTCAAGTCCAACTCCAAACTGCACAGACCCAGATCTGCTGTTGCATAATGCACTGGCAGATCTGGACCTGTGCAGCTTGATATGAGGAATCAATAGAACAAACAACATAGACCCTGATATGCAGGCTCATTATGCTATTGCAGTTCAGGATCTTTGCTGTTTGTAGTTTGTTTTAACTTATAAGCGAG
Source organism: Sinohyriopsis cumingii (assembly GCA_028554795.2). NCBI lineage: Eukaryota > Metazoa > Mollusca > Bivalvia > Unionida > Unionidae > Sinohyriopsis > Sinohyriopsis cumingii. The sequence continues at coordinate 70,567,987 of CM068824.1, forward strand.
TACATATGGTAGTTTTGAAGGTCAGATTTTCCCTTTAAGTCCAACAATCATTTGGGATGAAATTGAACTCTTACTGAAGCCTGACAAAACAAATGTTACAAGCCTAGATAGGTGACTGTAAAATGTGTTGGTAAAACTGGGGCCAGAGTATCAGAGTCAGTTTGATTATTGTGTAGAGTCTGTGAAATATCATATTTAGTTGTTCACATATTCCTTTATAGCCAGACAATACTGTATGTACCATATGAGTCAGAACCAATTGCAAACTTCATACACCCAGATCTGCTGTCACATAATGTACCAGCATGTCTGGGTCTCTTCAGTGTGTCATGACTAATAAACAACACAGACTCTGATCTGCTGGTGCATCATTGCAATGGCAGATCAGGGTCTATGTTGTTTACAATGGGACTATATTTACAAGCAAGTATATAAGGTAAGTATCAGACTGCTGAATACTGTAGACATTTTTGATGTGTGGTGTTTTTTATTAGGTTTTATTTATGCATGCTGATTATCTTACTACTGCATTGCTTAATTATTATATTTATTTTCAGTTTATGTTCTGTTCTGTATAGTTTCACTAAACAGTTTGATGCATGCAAACATTTTCCATCATACACACCTTCCTTTTACTTCACTGTTTTTACTTGATGAAAACTTGCTTTTGTTGTGTTTGGAATAATTTTTTGTTTTAAAACTCAGTGAGAATGTTGGTGTCATCCTAATTTCACTAATTTGCTTGTGCTGGTGTTAATTACATGGGTTTTTACACACAAAAAACATTTTGTACTAAAATTCATAGCTATGCAACGGGTTCAAAAGGAGGACATATTTTTTGTACAGAGATCATTAGTTGTTTGGTCTTTACATTTTTTTGTTTGTATGAACCACAAAAACTCTGGAAATTGTTATTACAGGGAAAAACGTAACTCATTGAGGGAAAAAATACTCCAGTTATTACTGTCCTTATTCAATAATAGGCCAAGAATAGGCCAATACTAGACCCATGCTTGATGATAAGCAATGACACCTGTCATTTTGTGCAGACTTTTGGCAAATATTTGCCAAGAACATCATTGTTAATAACAAGCCACCCCGTTTTTACAAATTTATTAGGCTTGCTCAATAGTCTAATCATGACATAGAAGAAATGCTATATTTGATATTGACTGAACTTGGACTGATTTATGATGATCATCAGAATATTGCTCTGGGTATTTTATTTGTGCCTAAATTCTTTTTAATTTGTGAAAAATGTTCAAAAAAGTTTTCGATTATTTTTCTATCTTTCTGCTCTGTCACCTATAATGAACATGTCACAGGGGACACATTGGAACAAATAGAGCAGTTATAATCAATCCTCAAATATAATTTGGTGACAAAAGACAAATTATTGCAGATAATTAGAAATTTTTGTCTTTTGTTGTCCTGAGGAATGGTTACCATGATTATGGTATAAAAAATTGTTACACAAGCAAAAATAACACATTCCATTCTGTATATTCAAAATCCCACAAATTATATATGCATATTTTCAGTGGAAATTTGATCAGAATAGAGGTCAAGTAAATACTATTAGGCCATATATCAATTCATGGTAAAGTTGAAGCTTTTGCCTGTACACCACTGACCATTTAAAGAATAATTCTTTTCTATTTAAAGAATAATATTTAAGCCAAAATATACTTTAAATTTTTTTTAAATAGTGGCAATAATTTATTCATTGCTATTGCATAGCTTTTACTTTTATTGTGTCAGTAAACCTAATCCATTTGGGGCCCCGAGTGGCTGAGTGGTCTAAAGCACTCTCCATCATGGATCACTGCCATCTCACCTCTGTCTGCGTGGGTTTGAGTCTCAGGCTCGGCCAATATGGATATGTGAGAAAGCTTGCCGGTAGCTTCTCGTGGGTCCTGGGTTTTCCCGGGTTCTTCATCCACCATTAATACTGGCTGCCATGTATAGCCTATCCTGTGCTCAAAAATGGCTTTAAACCCTATAACAACAACAACAACCTAATCCATTTAATGTTAATATATTCTCCCACAGAGTGGAAAATTGTCAGTAAGACACAGTCCACTCATGCACCTTGCCATTCATGGAATAGTCCTCTTTTTAAAAGACACCATGTTATTGGACGAGTGTTCAATCTGTGACCAGAGAAATATCTAAAATGTTGCTAGTGCTTCACCACATTGCAGCTTCCTTCAACAAATAATGTCTTAGTGTTACATGTATCCTCTCTATATATTATTTATATGCTGGAAAACCCCTGCTTCCTTTCAGAGTTTGGTTCTCTAAGGGACCTTTTAGGTTACCTTGCTGTATTCCTCCCTTAGGGGTTAGGGTACACATATTCATTTTAAGTTACACTGGTTATGGGAACGTCTTTCATGTTAAGAAAATAACACAGCAGAGGCAATTCATTAATATGCAGGAATCATGAATTCCTTGTTTTCAATTGTCTGACCAAATCCAGTGTTTTTTCACCTTTGTGTGTTGAAAATTGTTATAATTACTTGCATCACATTGTTATTATTGTGTGTGTTTGCAATTACTCCTCAATAAAGATGTTATAATGGAATATATTAATTTAATATCAGAATAGACAGGTAAGTTCTCATTGTTTACTTTGTGCACAGGTGATTTCATGTGTGACATATACAAGATATTGTCGTTATTCATTGTTTTCTTTCAAGAAATTCGTTATTTCAGACAAAAATGTTGGGACAGTCTTTGTTCATGTGTGGCCACAAGAACAGTCCTTGGGACACTCACCCAGACTGTCTCACTTTTTCAAAATACACACAGATAATCATTGTGTGTTTTGTAAATTATGATACAAGAATTCTATTGAAAAATCTGGAACCTAGATCATTCCAGATGTACTTACAAGGGGCACATGAAATGTCAATCCCTCTTATCATCTGAATTTTCAGGTATTTTTCTTGTATAGCCCCAGGGAGCCCACTGTAATATAACTAATTCTTTGGTTTGAAAGAATACTTCCACGTCCCTAAAGCTTGTGGGACAAGTCTCCATCAAGACAGGTACTGTCGATTCTTTAGGAGGAAGTAAATATTTTAGGAATATATTGCCTCCCCCCCCCCCAAAATGGAGGAGAAATCAAAAAATGACATTTGCAGTTGCATGTTGCTGCCTTCCATAAGGAAGGAAGTGCACTGCTCATCTCGCATCTATGGGTAAACTATAGCAACTTCTTTCAAGAGAGGAGCTGCACCGCATTCAACATTTCTCAGGATGTATTTTATGCCACACTGGGAGTAGCAGCAATACATCTTTTTGAGTGATGAAGATAAATTAGACTCAGACACATGTGACTCCTGACCAGTTACTGACTTCTGATTGGTCACTGGTCAGTTCATAAAAGTGACTGGTCATTGTTTGGTAACTGGTCACTGATCAGTGTGTCCCAGTGACCAGTCAGATTTTAACAGTCACTGGTCATCTTGTAATGGTTGCCAACTTTCCACTGGTCATTACCAAGAAGGCATCATGGTATGAGGACAGGGGTTGGAGTTCCCCCCTTATCCACTCTACCATCACACCCTGTACAGGATTTGGAGTCTGCCCAGTTTCCTTTCCTCCAATGAATCCTAGGATATAGGGCCCTCCACCTCAGTGTAACTGGATCCTGGACCCAAATTAGAGGTGATGCCACGACTTGTGTTCTGCCATAACCTCCTCATTAGATGTCACTCATCTGAAAGGCTAGAGGCATAATATCCAGGAAAAACAAGCAGTCTCATATTCATTCTGAAACCTCTAGCATCTGTAGAGCCCAAACTCAGCATGACAGGATATGGGGAATGGCACAAAGTACTCCTATTTCAGTGTTGCCCAGTCACTCTTCTGCTTGCAATATACGAGATGATGATGCACTAACTATCCTCATTTACTTCAAGGAGTTTGAAGTAGAAACATGTCGTTTTACACCTTCTTTGAGACCCATCAATTTCTCTCATTAATAGGAAGAGATCTGGTCTTTTGATATATCAGTAAAGGAAGCTTAATGCTTCTTACCTCTATACTTGTGCTTGAAACCATTTGGCACACAGATCAATATGATCTTTTCAGATTTGAAAATATCTCTGGGTCTCAAGCACATCATATCTCCTACATTTTCCTCATTCCTCAATTACTGAGGAAATATCTTATGTTTTTGAATTACCAGGCACACTCCCAAAAGTTGGCCATTGGTCCTCCCCAGAGGGATGCAGGTCTGTCCTAACTAACAGAAAGCCTGGCTTTTGGTCACCATAGCTTTTTATGCTGACCTCTTCTCAGCTACTTCATTTAGTATGATTAAAGAGGTCACTTAATCCAGATGCATTGCAACTTGTGCTTTAAATTGTGACCGAGTCATCACAGCATGCACTTTCCATTACAATTGCTTTTTTGGGGGTACTTCTGCATATCAAAAGTGACATTGAGTTGGACTCCTCTAAGTCTTACTTTATGACAGTAAAGACCTAAGGGTTGTTTCATTGGAAGTTGAGACCATTGGTGGAAGACTCACCTCAATGATAGCTTCAAACAATTTGAAGCATCATCAGTTTAAATCCATCTGGTTGGCCAGGAAGCATACTAATTCAAATTACCCTCAAGGGCCCTCCTGTGAATTCTTCAAACAAATGCAGCCTCAGTCCAATTTGCAATCTCTTTCTGGTCACTTAATTTCAAAATGTGGAAATTGTCAAAGAGCCTCTAGGAGTAAGTTCTCTTGCCTGCATTCCTTTCCTAAGGGATGGATTAAGGGTGGAAAGAACCCTTGGGACTTACATTCTCCCTTGTTATAATTCCTTTTTCAAAAGTTCCTGTTGGGATTTACATCCTCCCCTGTTATAATTCCTTTTTCAAAAGTCTGTGTTGGGACTTACATCCTCCTCTGTTATAAGTCCTTGTTCAAAAGTCCTCATCTAGGCCTCTTTTTGGAGGCTTGATCAAGCATTACAAATGATGGGTGGATCCTTTCTATTGTGAGTGATTGTTAATGGCTTCAGTTTCAGGATCACCCCCCTCTATCAAGGACCCCCATGTTCTTTCACCAGTCCAGCTTTGTGTGAAATTAAGGGAAGAGGTACACACCCTTTGGCTGAAAGGGTCAGTTTAGAGAGGCCTGAACAATTGATCTGCCATATTCTGCTCCTAAATCTCCCTGGTCATCTAGAAAATTTTGTATCTTAATAGATCTCACCCTGAATTTCCTGGGAAATTTCATTTCTTAATCTCTCCCCATTAAATCAGTTTCCTCTGGAGAAACAGTTCAGGATGAAGACCACTTCCACACTCTCAAACACAATGTGTCCATCAAATTGGTTGGTCACTATTGACCTTCAGGAAGCCTATTTGCACATTCTGATGTTTCTTCCTCATCAAAAATATCTGCTTGGACCGCTTAAGTTTTGAATTCCATTTCTAACATTCGGAATAGCTTCTACATCCCAAGTCTTCACCTGAGTTATGGGAGTAGTAATTTCAAATCATCAATTGCTAGGATCAGTAATTTTTTGACAACTAATCCACTTTGTTCAGGTTCAGTCCCTCCATTAATGGTCCACAGTAACTTGGTTGGGTCTTTCCCCAGTCTCAAGAATTCAGGGCTCATTCCATCTAAGGACTTTGTTTATGTGTGAATGAGCTTCCTCATGAATCATGACTTTAAGTCCAGGTCCCATAGGATTGCACAGTTTGACTTTTTGGTACTTATCAAGGCACTATGTGCAAACACATCATTGTCTGCTTGTCTATACCTATCCTTAGTGTGAATCTTGAATGCCACTACCAATCTGGATGACTCTATATGGGCCCTGTACAGTTTCTCCTTTTTGCAAGGTGGAATCAGCTGGCTTGCTAGGCACTCAGAATTTGGAGGCTAGTGTTAAGACTGGTCAGCCTGGTGTCAGGATAATATGACTGGGTGGGACATGATGCTATATGTCCACGGCATGATGCCCCAGTTCTTGACATCACTATAAACTTTTGCAATGTTGACATTGGAGCGATATGACTAAAAAATTGTTAAAACTGAGTTAAATATCCAAATCACACACATACCCTTACAAGCCATGAACAGAACACACCCAAATTAGCCATGAAAGTTCTGAAATCAGTATTGAACCTAATTAACATGCAATATTTGTTAGCATCATCATTTGATGAATTATTTTCATGCACAACTCCCATGTATCTGTTGTAAAGAAAGCTGTTGACTAGATTTTGGCCAACAGTTGACTTTAAGTTGGAGAAATATCTATTAAAGAAAGAGATTCTATTGTACTCTACAAATTTTGATTTACCTTTAAATGCAAAGTGATGTATAAAACATTTTTGTTATAAAAGGCAGAGAAAGAAGAATAAGTATTTTGATTTATTTCCTCTTACCCTAAAGAACCTGATAAGGTCGTGTGCTACAGATATAAACACCTCTCACTTGACTTGCACACAATGAGAAACATAGGTTGCATCATAAGTGATGATGCAAGTTACCAAATATAGCTTGGAAAAATGTGAAAAGGGATGGACAATGAGAGGAGCATTCAGTAAGTAGGGGCCTATTTTGGGGATATTTTCTATAAGACAAAATGGAATCTACATATGCCCCATATAAAAGCAGCTTCATACATTATTTGGGTGTGTTGTGATGGTGTAGTAATTTTCCTACTACATAGATTTACAGTTACAATTGTATATAGATAAACAGTTGTGCCCTTCCATAAATTCTAGAGCAACAGTTTCAGGCTTAATCTGCACATTCCTTTTCTTTTTAATGCATGTGAATAAGTTTTCTTTTATTCTTCACCTCAGTTATTCATGTTTATTCCTGCTGCCCTATTTTTTAAATTTGTCTTTCTTTCTCGTGTAAGCATAGAAAACAACCATGTAAGCATTTTGTGTTTAAATACTGCAATGTCAGCTGAATGCATTTGTGATTTATATTGTCCTCATCTAGCTTTTTTCTTATTTATCATTCCACTGTTTCCAAAGAGAAATTACTTTGGTGTATATCTGGATATTTGTAATTGACCATCCTTAATTTAATACACAGTAAAGAAACTTGGGGCAATGTATATAGATGGCTTCATGTTCTTAAAAAATAAAATCTAGAACCATTTTATGATTATCTTGTGTATTGAATATACATACATTTGACATATGACTACCCTGTATTTTTTAATCTTTTTTATTACAATAAAAATGACTTCTAAATGGTTAATTGAATGTGATGATGTTGATCATGAAATTATGGAGGGAGGGTGTAGATTATGCATTGGAACTAAAGCATCTGTATTAGTCTGTCTTACTATTTTATCTCTTTTCCGTCTTTTTATTCTGGAGACCCATTTGATGTAAAATAAAAATCCAGAGCTTTTCCACTAATCTTGGCAGTGGATATGTCAAAATTTATATCCTCTGTGCAATAACAGAACCATGCTTTGCATATTGCACAAATGCTTTACATGCCATGTGCTTTACAGCTAATGTGTTCTCTCTGTCTTATGAAACTCTGATAAAAATTATCATATTTTAGGATCAGTATAAGGAATAAATTGAGAGAATTTTTGAATAAAATGAAGCAAATAAAGTCATTTTTCGTGTCCATGGCACATGCAAAAAACATCTTTGTTACAGATATTCAGAATGTTTCTAATTCAGCGCTATACACTACATCAGCATCTGAATATTACTGTATACAAAGTTAAGAAAATAATCATGAAATATATAAGTTGCAATTTCTGGAGTGATTCCGATAAGATTTTGAAAACAAGTTAGTACTAAACATCAACACATGTCCAGTGTTTTGACAGAAAACAATGATAGGTATCAGAGATAATCAGCTGTACATAATGGAAATAAAAACATCATTGAAACAGTGTAGCAGACTTAAAGGAAATAAAAACATCATTGAAACAGTGTAGCAGACTTAATGGAAATAAAAACATCATTGAAACAGTGTAGCAGACTTAACGGAAATAAAAACATCATTGAAACAGTGTAGCAGACTTAACGGAAATAAAAACATCATTGAAACAGTGTAGCAGACTTAATGGAAATAAAAACATCATTGAAACAGTGTAGCAGACTTAACAGAAATAAAAACATCATTGAAACAGTGTAGCAGACTTAATGGAAATAAAAACATCATTGAAACAGTGTTGCAAACTTAATGGAAATAGACACATACTTTAAACAGTTGCAACCTTAATGGAAATAAATGCATCATTTAAACAGTGTTATGAACTTAATGGAAATTAATGCATCTTTTAAACAGTTGCGAACTTAATTGAAATCAATACATTGTTTAAACAGCTTCACAGACTTAATGGAGATAAACACATCATTTCAACAGTTGCAAACTTAATGGAAATCAATACATCATTTTAAGTGTTGCAGACTTAATGGAAATAACACATCATTTAAACAGAGTTACAAAACAAACAAAAAATCAATGCATATGGTGTGCAATTACACAATTTAAGATACATCTTTTTTTGGCAGTAAGCTTAGCCATCATGTCAGTATTCCATGAATTGCTACACTGTTTCAATCATGTCAGTATTCCATGAATTGCTACACTGTTTCAATCATGTCAGTATTCCATGAATTGCTACACTGTTTCAATCATGTCAGTATTCCATGAATTGCTACACTGTTTCAATCATGTCAGTATTCCATGAATTGCTACACTGTTTCAATCATGTCAGTATTCCATGAAAATATGTGCCACAATGGAGGAGAAAATTATTGGCTGTTTTAGTGGTTATTTTTCTTTACTAAAAGCAGTCCAGGATAAATACTTTTTTAAGGCAGAGAGGGTGACCTCTCTTATCTTTATGAGTTACATCTGGATCAGAGTAGGGACTGAAAATTACCTTTATCCTACCTTGTTAATTGGGAATTGTAGTATGGGGAGAAAATTGTCACAGTCCAAAAATACTATGAATTAATTTATTTTCATAGGTATAGATACTTATATTTTTTTGAAATTTTGTTTCAAAGAGACCCAAGTTAGTACAATTGGTAATGGACACCATCATTGCCATAGAAAGACAATTGTTCATTGCATATTCATAGAAATTGGTATCCCATGACAAGTAGTGAAGACAATATAATAAATTAGAGAATCTACCATGATTAGAGTGGATGTACCAGTAATTTTGGATAATCAGGATTTGGATAATTGAGGTGGTTCTACGAGTTCATGGTTAGCATGATGTCATTTCCTTTCAGCTGGAGATTGGAGCATCCATGTTAGCAGTGAAGAGACACTGGATGATGCTGATGTAGCTCTTGTTGCCTATGGTAACAAGGGTAACTCTGGGCGAATAATCTTGGGAGCTCCACCAGGAAAAAAGATCTTCCAAGGTGGCAATGAAGATGAATTTAGGGTCAGTGATACATATCTTATGGTGCATGAAAAGTTAAAAAATATACTTACTTTTGCAGTGACTGTCAGTAATATATCCTCATTTCGTCTTGCAGCTTCAGTTTGCAAAATGTTTGATTAAACTTCATTAATGTCATGAAAATTTAACAGTGAAAATTGTCTTAATTCATTGTACTCTGTTGATGTGGATTTTCTTTTGAAGTCGTTACAGGTCACAGTGTATGAGTGGTAGATAAGAGTAATGTAATGCAGATTATCTGAATGATGATGTTTATTTGTATTAGATATATGTATGGAACTTTTAATTTTTGTTGAAAGTGACCTCTACGGTGATGTTTATTTGTATTAGATATATGTATGGAACTTTTCACTTTCACTGAAAATATTGTAGGGATATGAAAAGAACTGATAATATACGCCTGTATTTAACCACTTGTAATGTCAGAGTTTGAAGTTTTTAAAACGAAATCAAAAGTGAAATTTCTCCAAGAATTGTGTGACTATTTTATAAAACAGATTACACAGTTTTGTAAAACTGTGCTAGAAATAAGTCCATGAAGCCAGAACCCTCACTTTTTAGAACACAGTGTCTTACTCAGGTTTACTTGATGTAAAGGGTTCTTCCAAAAAAATGGTGTAAATTGCACAGAATTATGACGTTTTCCATATTTTTATGCAGGCCAATTTACTGAAGGTTGGAAAATTATTTAAAATTCGACTAGAGCTTGTTGTAAAAGGTGTGAACAAGAACCCCAAATGGAAGGTTAAAGAAGTCACATTGCAGGACCTTAACACAAAAGAAGTTCTAAAGTTCAACTTTGGTCGCTGGCTGTCACGAAACCATGAGGATCTAGAGATTATGAGGGAACTGCCTGTCAACAAACCAGGAGAGGAATATTTGCGAGGTATAACCAAAAATTGGATAATTACAGTAAATGGCCAGATATATTTCAACACCTTTAATCATGCCAGAATAGGTAAGAAAGTTGACATCTGCAGTCAAAAACTGTTTAGTTACTATTCAGTGCTTTAATACATTTTTCAAAATCAAATCTAAAGTGACAAGTGTCCAGAACCCATTATACAAAATGCAGAAGTCCAGAACATCACTGATCTTTTTGATTTATGATTCACCTCCAAACATTGGGGTCTCCGAGCTTCACTTTTGTTTTAAATACTTATTTACATGACTCCTATCAGATAACAATCTGGGTCACAGCTGTCCACACTAGTCAACCTCTACACCAATTTGCTGTGGGTTCTTTTTATTGACTGCTGAAATGGTAAAGTCTTTCTAACTCTTTTGTTGTAGGCAATATAGGTTTTCATATATATTTGCTCATAAGTTGAGTCCAACTGCAAACTGCACAGACCCAGATCTGCCATTGCACAATGCACAGGTGTATCTGGGTCTGTGCAGTTTGATGAGGAAAAATCAGTAGAACAAACAACATAGACCTTGATCTGCAGGCACATTATGCTACAGCGGATTAGGATATTTGTTGTTTGCAGTTTGACTTGACTTATAAGTGAGTATATATGGTAATCTTAAGACAGTTTTAGTTGAAATTTGGAGTGGCAGTGAATTTATTATATTTTTCAAATTGGCCAAACATTTCTCTGCTATTTTCATGGTCCACAAATAACTCTATCACCTGATCTCCTCTTCCTTCCAGTTTGCAGTGAACTTTATAAAAGTTTTTGACCTTGTTGATCAGGATATTCTTATCAATAAAATTCATTTTAACAATTTGTCAATTCAGTGATTGATTGGTTTACATCATATCTAACAACTAGAAAACAGTGTCAAAATAAATGACAGTTATTCTAAAGAAGAACCAGTCATATGTGGAGTTCCACAAGGATCAATACAGGCCCCACTTCATTTTCATAAATGATCTGGTGCTGATAATAGCCAAATTTATTTCATCTACTGAACTTTATGCAGAGATTACATAACTCTGTCTGATTTAAAAAAGTTAAAATTAGATCTTAACACATTAACCCCTAGCGACAATTTTACTGGGCAGGAGGTAATAGCCTACTGCCGAGCTCTGTAGCATCATGGTCATGCATGATACACTAAAGTGAGTGGTATTATAGAAAGGTAGACAGATGTAGCTCTACAATCATATCAGATAATCTGGAATATCTAGTTGCACTACAAAATACAGATAGGAAAACCTCATTTTTTGGACCTGACTTAAGCAAAATTCGCCTGTGGTCAGAATCCCATTTTGTGTCTGGATTTTAGACTTTTTGGGCTCAGATCTAAGGCAGACTGGTATGAACTGCAAACAGACAGATGAGCCTTTGCAAAAAGTAGGATAAGATGGGCATTTGGAATAAAGAGTAGTCTCCATACAAAAATAATGGCTCCGCTTAGCAAAAAAAAAAACAAGAAAAAACAAAAAATAAGTCCAACTTTTACCCTTCTGCTCATGCGCGAATCAAATAGCCAACAAAAAATGATGTTTCTAATACAACCAGGCAGTATGTTATTGAAAGATGACTGGGGATTTGTTGTTTTTGAGTCTATTCAGAAATAGCTTTCAAAATGTGTTTCCTACTTGATTTTCAGGCAAAAATGGCAAAAAAGCTCCAAGGGTTAATGTGTTAAACAGTCCATTTTGATGACATCACAAAATTTGAATATTCCTTGCGTATTTAATCACTTGTGCATCGACATTGCACATAAATTACAAATTTAGCAATTCCCAGACGAATTGTAAAAAAAAAATCAAAAAAATCTTGCTAACACATTAACCCCTAGCGACGACTTTACGGGGCAGGAGGTAGTAGCCTACTGCTGAGCTCTGTAGCGTCATGGTCATGCATGATACACTAAAGTGGTGGTATTATAGAAAGGTAGACAGATGTAGGTCTACAATGATATCAAATAATCTGGAATATCTAGTTGCACTACAAAATACAGATAGAAAAACCTCAATTTTTGGACCCGACCTTTTTTAATGCAAAATTTGCCCGTGGTCAGAATCCCATTTTGTGTCTGGATTTTAGACTTTTTGGTCTCAGATCTAAGGCAAACTGGTATGAACTGCAAACAGACAGATGAGCCTTTGCAAAAAGTAGGATAAAATGGGCATTTGGAATAAAGAGTGGTCTCCATAGAAAAATAATGGCACCGTTTAGCCACAAGAAAAAAGAAAAAAAAAAGAAGTCCAACTTTTACCCTTCTGCTCATGCGCGAGTCAAATAGCCAACGAAAAATGATGTTTTTAGCACATCTAGGCAGTATGTTATTGAAATATCACCGGGGATTTGGTGTTTTCGAGTCTATTCAGAAATAGCTTTCAAAATGTGTTTCCTACTCGATTTTCAGGCAAAAATGGCAAAAAACACCAGGGGTTAATGTGTTAAGGTGTCTCTTCAGTTAGCTTTCCTTGGATTAGATTCCGAGTGTAAGGCAAAAGGCATGAAAATAAACAGAAACAATACTAAATTATTTATGATTACTAAACAACAAAATAGAGCAAAATGGAAAGTAACAATCTGAATATTAAACTGAATGAAATTTGTCTTCAAATGATTACCCATGACAGAATAAATGGGATGATGGGAGACAAGAATTTGCAGTGAAATGATTACATTATTTAAGCAAAATAATTCCATGTCTGTCAGTTAAACAGAGGTTAGTAAATTCCAAAAACTATATACAACCATATCCAGACCACTATAATGTTATTTGTAGGCACATGACTGTTCTGTCAATAATATTAGCATATTATTCCATTTGAAAAATTGAGCTTGCAGACTCATCCTAAACGATGGTGAAAACATCCCAAATGCAATGAATGATATTAAATATTAACAAAAACTGAACAAATATTTTTGAGAAAGGCTCAACTAATGAAGAAAGTTTAAACAACATGGCCTCATTATATCTTAAGGGCCCATTTCAAGCTTGAAAACAAGGCAAGACTTCCAGTTTAAGATCAGTTTCAATTATCCATATTTTCATTCCAAACCAAATAAAGAACTCTTTTTTTAAGAAATGTTTTCAACATTTCTGGCCACTGATGTAGAACAGAATCTCACAGGAAATTAGAGAATGTACAAATATAAATGCATTTTATTGTAATCTAAGTTATTGGATGAAAAGTATAACCTGTTTGATTTGACATACATGGCAATGTAAAGTTTCATGAAAAATTACACAAATTAAAGTTTCAAGGATTTACCAGTCAAAATTTAACCCATGTTTTTTTCTGTGTCTTAAGTTTATGACTAAATGTTACATAACAGCTTGACATATATGACAAACTGTATTTCAGTGTTCAAGTATGTTGTGTCAGTGTACACTGGCAAGGAAAGTGGGGCTGAGACTGATGCATCTGTCTATATCACACTGTATGGTGAGAGAGGAGACAGTGGCAAACGGCAGCTTATCAAGTCCAATAATGCCAGGAAGTTCAGAACGGGGCAGGTCTGTTCATATTTTTCTTTGTCTTTGTGTTGTACCCATGTAATTTGTTGGAGTTAGAAATGTGAATTTTAATTGGCATTGTGTTGTAGTTCAGTGCATAAATTACATTTTGTTGGCACTTAAGTTCAGGTACATGACTGACAGAAAATGCATTGATGATAAAGACTATGTTGGTATTGAAATTCATGGCTTGTGAAAACCACATTATTCATGATAATTGGTACTTCATGATAATTGGTTCTCCATAATAATTAGTACTCCACGATAATTGATACTCCATTATCATACCTCATGATAATTTATACTCCATGATAATTGGTATACCATGATAAATAGTACATGTACTTCATGATATTTGATACTCCATGATAATTAGTGTTCCATAATAATTAGTACTTCATGATACTTGATACTCTATGATAATCAGTGCTCCATAATAATTAGTACTTCATGATATTTGATACTCCATGGTAATTGGTGCTCCAAGATAACTAGTACTTGATGATAATTGATACACCATGACAAAACATACTGAATTGACAGTATTCTTGGATATTCTTCAATTTTTATTTGCTTGTTAACATGGTAATTTTCTAAACTTGACTAAATTTCTTAATTTGCACACTTGTTTTACAGATTGCACTCCATATTTATTATTCTCATTATCGATAGCTGCCACTTCAGTCAAGCATTGGTGTTGATCCTGCCAATGAAGTCATAGTGTACTAAAAATGAAATAGCATTTGTGCTCTATTGTTCCATAGGTATCATATCTGGACCATTTGTAGTTTTACTCTTTTTGGATAGCATCTTGATTCCAAGTTTCAGTGATAGAGTATTATATTACTCCCTCACTATAAGACCCATCTATATGACAGTTCCTGTTCTAAGGCAGACATGGTCTTTGATCCCATTTCATTATTCAGTAGTAGATTTATATGTATCATGTTTTTCATCAAAATATGGTTTCACAATAGATTATGTCAGTATACTCCATGGTTGCCATGGATAGTGTTATAATGAGGGAGTACTGTATAATGTATTTCATTGTAAGGTAGTTTGACTTTAATTATGGCAGTATACTCCATGGCTCCCATGGAGATTAGAATAACGAGGGAGTACTGTTATCACATATTTTATTATAAATTGGTCTTACTATAATTATGGCAGCATACTTCATGGCTCCCATGGACAATATTATAATGAGAGAGTACAGTCCATTGTCATAAACCAATTGATTACTATAATTGTAATTAAGGCAAATTATCAAAATAAATGTGTTGGTAGTATCTGTGTATGCAGAGCAGTTGAGCAAGTTTTTCAGTTAAAATGTCTCTGCTGAAGTATGCACTCTGACTGGCCTTGGGTTACTGGTGCAATGCATTTATGTACCATTTTCACTGTAGTATCTTTATTTACTTGTATGCTTCAGTTGATTTCAGTGTTAATTTTGTCTTAATTGACAGTTGAGGCTTTAATGCAGTATGATGAACCAGAGAGAGAAAAGATACTTTGAAGATCCATGAAACTAAAAACAAAAGATGTAACAGCCAAATTTATAAATCATCCTCAGCCATATATATGGGCACATGCTCAAGGTTTACTTCACTTCATTGATCAGAATATGCAAAGATTAGAACCATGGACATACTAAAATAATTTGTTATAATTTTATGTGCAGTTATTTAAAAATAGTGATTAATTTCACATTTTTATTGGCCATTTTAGAAAGATGTCTTTGTATTGGAGGTAGTCGACTTGGCCAAGCTTCAGACATGTGTAATTGGCCATGATAGTACAGTGGCTGGCGAGGGCTGGTACTTGGAGAAAGTGACAGTCAAGGAAAGTGATACAGCTACTGAAGAATATGTCTTCCCATGTAACAAGTGAGTTTTATAAATATCCTAAACATTACAGTTCATACAATCTGTTTGATAACTCAGATGAACACTAAGATTAATGTATAAAGTAAAGGTTGAGAATGTTGCATGCATTTAATGATGGAATCATGCTTCTGATTTGTTCAGCTTATTACCATTCTGGAAGTCATATTTCTGCTCTAATTTTGATCTTACTTGGAACATAGGCTATTGTCATAAGGATTTTGGAAGAGTTTGATAATAAACAAGATCCATGCATAATAATGAGGTAATCTTGCATGTCATTGTCCAAGCATATTACCGCTTAGTAGTCATATTTATAATTCAATTTTCATCAGATTTGGAACATATCATCAGACTCTGAGATTTATTCAGCCATGAGTGACATCCATGCATATTAATAAGGTAGTCTTGCATCTGATTGGCTGTGCTTGTGGAGGTCATATTTCCAATCTGATTATGATCATATTTGCAATAAATGTTCATGTTATTAATATCTTGGCCGTACAGTCAACCCCATTTATCTCGACCTCAGTTATCTTGAGAACTCGTGTTATGTCAAGCATTTTGGTCCAGTCCTGAACAAATCCTTCTTTGTCATGCTATATTTGCCCTGCTTATCTCTATCCATGTACAGTCGATAACCCCATTATGTTGGGCATAACTTTTGGTCAGCAGTAACATGTGGACCCACTTAATTCGACGAAATGCAACTTTTAATGTCCATCTTGGAGAAATTTTACAACAAATGATCCAGTGTTTCTGCTACTACCAGTACCTTGTACTAGCAAGGATGGAAAAAAAATTGGTACAAGACCAGATTTTACTGGTACAAATGCCAATAACAACCTCATCAAGGCACGGTTTACCACTTCCATAGAGTGGAGAAAATTATGGTGTAAACAATACTTTAGAGTAAGGAAATTGAATGAATGTGTTTCTAACCTTTACAGGAGCTGCTTTCATTATGAACAGTATCACATGTTAATACTGTGACAATATAGTTCGTTCCACACAGCATCATGAATTGTATCTTATCTGTGACAGTAAATTATCAGGTCAGCTTCAATAATTGTAGCTAAAAATACCTAATTCATTTTACACTATATATTTAAAATGAATTAGGTACTTTCAGCTACATTTAATGATGCTAACATGAAAATTGACATAATTACAAATAGGAAAAAATTTGTGATACTTAGTGGAACAAACTATAGTGTAACCCCATTCCAATATTGTCAGGGTAAGTCACCAACTTAATCCATACACAATTAACAACTTTGGTTCAGAACACACTTTTAAAAGGAAATAGTTAAGGGTTTCCATGCTTGGTGTGAGTGTAAGCCTTTAACTGCAGCATGGCTATATCATGTGACTTACAGTCATCGATAAATAGAACCAGGCAAAATTCCAGACCATGCTGGTACCCTCGCCCAACAAAGACATGGTTGTTAATTTGTTTTGAACAAGAGTAAATAAAAGCACAGATGGTATATTTTTAAATCCATTGTGCACAGTATTTTTTTAAAATGAAGCTGTTTATTGCTGTGCCATGATTACCGATTCTTCAATGCAAACGGAGTTCTTTCATTTGGAATGTTTTATCTTTAAATGAACATCAAAGCCTTTTACTGTATCAAAGTGATATGCCAACTCTCCTTCTGGTGCTGTGTCGTTGCCGATGGTCACTAATCAAAGTTGGGAGGGATATGGAACTATGTATGAACAGGATAAGTCAGCATTTTACAGAATTTTGATGTAGAGACAGTTAATTTAAAAGGCTTTAAACAATATTTTACATGAATACCAACAGCCCCATTTTTTCTGTTACGGAGGCCACTTTTATCAGTAAAAACCAGCATACTGGTGCAAAGGAACCTCTGATAATCAAGAAAAGTTATTGATTTTCACACACAATTTTGGTCAGTTACATTTTGCTACTAGTTAAATTCAACACCAGCACAAAAAAAGTATTGTCCTGCATGTGCATTAGCCTAGATTTTGGTCAGCATGGTGCATGTACTATAATTAGCCTAGATTTTGGTCAGTGTGGTGCATGTACTTTAATTAGCCTAGATTTTGGTCATCGTGGTGCATGTACTTTAATTAGCCTAGATTTTGGTCATCGTGGTGCATGTACTTTAATTAGCCTAGATTTTGGTCAGCATGGTGCATGTACTTTAATTAGCCTAGATTTTGGTCATCGTGGTGCATGTACTTTAATTAGCCTAGATTTTGGTCAGCGTGGTGCATGTACTTTAATTAGCCTAGATTTTGGTCAGCGTGGTGCATGTACTTTAATTAGCCTAGATTTTGGTCAGCATGGTGCATGTACTTTAATTAGCCTAGATTTTGGTCAGCGTGGTGCATGTACTTTAATTAGCCTAGATTTTGGTCAGCGTGGTGCATGTACTTTAATTAGCCTAGATTTTGGTCAGTGTGGTGCATGTACTTTAATTAGCCTAGATTTTAGTCAGTGTGGTGCATGTACTTTAATTAGCCTAGATTTTGGTCAGCATGGTGCATGTACTTTAATTAGCCTAGATTTTGGTCAGCATGGTGCATGTACTTTAATTAGACTAGATTTTGGTCAACATGAAAAAACTATTGCCTTACTGAGACTCCCAAAAGGATGAGGCTTTGCACGGGAACATAAAAACAACTTTAAACTGCTGATATTGTTACAGTAACTTAAGTGTTGTATAAATGTGTGACTGGTTACATAATCTCATTAAAAGGACCTTTTTTCTGCAACCTATCATTACTGAATTATTACTTTTATTGTGCATTAGAAATGTCATTTGTTTTTAGAAATAAAACTCCTCATTTTTGATGCTTCAGATGCATAATCATTTTCTGCAGTAGATTTGTCAACTAAACCATGATATCTTGGGACCTGTTTATGTTGACAATTTTTTTTACACCCCGACATAATTGAGATTTGATCAAACTTAGAATAATATAGACTTATATAATTAAGATCTCACATTAATTTGATAATCAGTGAGGTCCCTACATTTTAATGAGGTGATCTTATATCAAATTGTCTGTACTTGTCACCATTCTTAAGACTGTAAGATTGTCTGTACTTGTTACCATTCATAAGACTTTATTTCTGATTCGATTTTGAGTGAATTTGGTAAATAGAATTAAATCATCAACCATCATAGATGGGTAAAGTTATGGGCAAGATCAGTGAATAGTAATGAGATGAACTTGCATCAGATTTGCTGAATTTGTCAGCACACTTGTGACTATTTTAGATTATATTTTTTTATAAACTTAATAAATAAGATATATTTTCAGAGTTTTATTACAACCAAGATCTGTGCATATTTATCATATTCATCCATTAAAAGTTCTCAATTTTAATGTTATATAGTCGATTTGGTTTCTGCTTTAACATACCTTTCTTCTGTCTCAGAATAAAACCAGAGAAAGTACTCTGTGATATTAGCTATTGAGAACTACAGGTTTGAGGTTTAGAATTCTTCCTCTTGCCAAAAATGCAAACCAGATCAAGAATATGCATTTTAGAATTTTTCAATTTGCATCATGTTTCATAAAATCATGTATAAAAATTATCAAAATTGTACAGCTTAGTGACTAAAATAAATAATTTGTAATTTATAAATGCAGAAAAAGAATAAAATGGAAATAAAACAAATAACACTACAGGTAGAGCAAATAATTGTCTCCACATTTGCAATACCACTGAATCCTTACAATCTTGGGACACTATTATAATGGTATTAACATCAAGATTGTAATACCATTGAATCATTACACTCTTGGGACACTATTATAAAGGTATTAAGATCAAGTTTTTAATACCACTGAGTCATTACAATCTTGGGACACTATTATAAAGGTATTAACATCAAGCTTGTAAAATCATTGAATCATTACAATCTTGGGACACTATCATAAAGGTATTAAGATCAAGTTTGTAATACCATTGAATCATTACAATCTTGGGACACTATTATAAGGGTATTAACATCAAGCTTGTAAAACCATTGAATCATTACAATCTTGGGACACTATTATAAAGGTATTAATATCAAGTTTGTAATACCATTGAATCAAACCATTGAATCATTACAATCTTGGGACACTATCATAAAGGTATTAAAGATCAAATTTGTAAAACCATTGAATCATTACAATCTTGGGACACTATTATAAAGGTATTAACATCAAGTTTGTAATACCACTGAGTCAAACTGTTGAATCATTACAATCTTGGGACACTATCATAAAGGTATTAAGATCAAATTTGTAAAACCACTGAATCATTACCATCTTGGGACACTATTATAATAATATATTGTGATTGGTGAAGACAAAATATTTGGTACATGTCAGGAATGCACAAGAACATTTTGGTTGAGCTGGATTAAACCTGTTTTAAGGTTTTCTTCCTACAGACATTGCTTGATCACTTTACTCTGCCCAGCATAAATTAACAAAGTCACTAGGCAAAACACCATATAGCAGGTTAAGCCCAACAGAAATTAACAAAGCCACTAGGCAAAACACCATATAGCAGTCTTTTTTTGTTGTTGTTGTTGTTGTAGGGTTTAACGCCATTTTTCAGCACACAATAGGCTATACATGGCGGCCAGTATTAATGGTGGAGGAAGAACCCGGAAAAACCCCGGAAAGAACCACCGACCCACGAGAAGCTACTGGCAAGCTTTCTCACATACCCACATTAGCCGAATCCAATATAGCAGTCTAACCCAACAGAAATTAACAAAGCCACTAGGCAAAACACCATATAGCAGGCTAAGCCCAAAAGAAATTAACAAAACCACTTGGCAAAACACCATATAGCAGTCTGACCCAACAGAAATTAACAAAGCCACTAGGCAAAACACCTTATAACAGTCTAAGTCCAACATAAATTAACAAAGCCACTAGGCAAAATGCCATGTAGGAGGCTAAGCCCAACAGAAATTAACAAAGCCACTAGGCAAAACACCTTATAGCAGTCTAAGCCTAACATAAATTAACAAAGCTACTAGGCAAAACACCGTATAGCAGGCTAAGCCCAACAGAAATTAACAAAGCCACTAGGCAAAACACCATATAGCAGTCTAACCCAACATAAATTAACAAAGCCACTAGGCAAAAAACCATATAGCAGGCTAACCCCAGCAGAAATTAACAAAGCCACTAGGCAAAACACCTTATAGCAGTTTAAGCCCAACATATATTAACAAAGCCACTAGGCAATAAACCATATAGCAGGCTAAGCCCAGCAGAAATTAACAAAGCCACTAGGCAAAACACCTTATAGCAGTTTAAGCCCAACATAAATTAACAAAGCCACTAGGCAAAACACCATATAGCAGGCTAAGCTCAACTGAAATTACCAAAGCCACTAGGCGAAACACCATATAGCAGTCTAAGCCCAATATAAATTAACAAAGCCACCAGGCAAAACACCATATAGCAGGCTAAGCCTAACAGATCAGAAATGTTATTGTGCATCACTGACAATTTTGTGAGTGGAAGAAGAGGTACTAATTGATGCAACATTTGATCAGATGAACTGATGTTAGGGACAATGTACAGTTGCAGACTTGCATGAACTATGTCCAGTGTTGTAATTTAGGATCATAATGTCTATACACAGTTATAGATATATGTTTGCAAGTTATGGGTTTAAAAAAATTCTTGTATTAAGTTTATTGCTGTAAGAAGATATTTCTTGTTTATAAATTTATTTAGAGAGAAAAATTTCTAAACAATTTATCACATTTGAAATTCATAAATATTTGGAAGAAAGTTTGACAAAGCTGGTTAAATAGTGTTTGATAGTTGCTTGTATTGTCATGTTAAAGGCTTGAAACATTTGTCCTATATATATTCTTTTATTTTTTCTGCATTATGGCATTACATATATATACTCTGCTATTGCTTACAAATTGTTTGAAATTCATATATATTATATATTTGTGGAATTTTTTCAAATTTATAACCTACCTCCAGTGTCCTTATTCTCCTGAAACACCTGCAGGAGATGCTCAAGTAAAAGAAAACAGTGGGCTTACAAATATCAAATGCATGAATTATAATTGAACTTCTTCTGTCTGCATAATTTCTAAAGATTATTGATTGCTTCTGTCAAGCACGAGAGACAATGCACGTTAAATATGCCATTATATTTGGAAATAATTTGTATCAGACTATATTAAAATCAACGTGATATAATATTTGGGAGATAGTTTACTTCGGTCGTGTTCTGACATTACTACATGGGACTCCTAAGTGAAATGGTACACATTTAAGCTTTGTCAGCCAGATGAGCGATATCAGACCCACTTGGGTGTCGTGTTATTTGTTTGCATAACTATTAATTTGCTTACAATGTTTAGAGGTAATAATTTTCCTGTTTACACTTCATAATTTTTTCATATCATCACTATAATTGTTAACCAATACAAAATGTCTATCAGGAATAGTTTGATTCTAAGCACACTTGAAAATTCGTTCAGTTAAATTTTGTCAGTACAGTTGCATGTCATTTAGATGTAATTGAATGGTGATAAAAAAATACATGAACTTTACAGTTTTGTTCTGTACAAGATTATATAGAAATGACTGCTAAAATGAACTGTTAGAACACTACATGTAGACCAAGTAAGTTCCCATGGAGCTAGATTCACAATTTTTTCCAACTTATCCTTGCCTGATATTCTTAAAACATTTTAAATAAGAAACTCAAACTCGAGCTCAAAACACTGAAATCTGATATTATACTTGGTATAAACCTGTATCATTTAAACTTTACATGCTATTAAAGAAACTTAAGAAAGAATCTTGAGAATATCCTGAGAATTCTGTGAATCAGACTTAATTCTAATCAAAGTAACATGACATCAAGGTTTCACACCTAAAGCTCTAGTGTTAGTTTTGTGCCCATAAGTTTCAAGAATATACAGTGCCCAATGTCATACAGAAATTGCTGTCATTTACTGCATGTCAAGAATACACAGGGTCTGATGTAATACATAAACCACTGACTGATTGCATGTCCTGAATACACAGGGCCTGATGTAATACATAAACCACTCACCAATTGCATGTCATGAACACACAGGGCCTGATGTAATACAAAAATCACCAACTGATTGCATGTCATGAATACACAGGGTCTGATGTAATACATAAACCACTGACCGATTGCATGTCCTGAATACACAGGGCCTGATGTAATACATAAACCACTCACCAATTGCATGTCATGAACACACAGGGCCTGATGTAATACATAAACCACTGACTGATTGCATGTCATGAATACACAGGGTCTGATGTAATACATAAACCACTGACTGATTGCATATCCTGAATACACAAGACCTGATGTAATACATAAACCACTATGACCAATTACATGTCAAGTATATACAGAGCTACATGAAACACTGACCAATTACATACGAAAAGTATACATGGCCTGATGTAATTCACAAAACACTGACCTATTTCATGTAAATAAATACGTATCTGATGTAATGCATGAAGCACTGTGACCTACTAAGCATCAAGATGGTGACTTGTGATATTTTCCAATTAACATAGTTTGAAACTTGTTTAGTTTTAAAATGCATATTTTATGACATTTTAAAAGATCATTATTTTATCAGTGTGGTATTGTTGGAAAGTCTGACCTTATAAATTTAGCCCCCATGTGTTTCTAAGCGAGTGCAAAGAGAGGTTTGTCAAGTTTGTAACTTTGAAAGTGTTAACATGATATATGGCACATTAGACTACTAGCACCATAGACCCAGAAGTACCAGCACATTAAGGGGTACCGAGTGGCTCAGTGGTCTATAGCACTCTCCGTTAGAGATTACTGCCATCTCACCTGTCTGTGTGGGTTCTCGTCTAGGATTTGGCCAATGTGGGTATGTGAGAAAGCTTGCCAGTAGCTTCTCGTGGGGTGGTGGTTCTTCCCAGGGTTTCCCCGGGTTCTTCCTTCACATTAATACTGGCCGCCATGCATAGCCTATCGTGTGCTGAAAAATATCATTAAACCCGACAACAACAACAACAACAACAGCAACAACAACAACCAGCACATTAGGTTGTTTGCTATTCACGATGCAGTCATTATTCACTATAGCACTGTTCAAGGAAGACACAGAAGTGTAAGACCTTATATGTGAATTCACCTTATTTTGGGGTACATTATATATTGGGTACATTATATACAGTATTACTATTACATAATGTAATGGATTCCAAGACTGTATAGTGTAAGGTCAAAAGTGAGAAGCCACCAGAATAGGAAAGGTCAGTGTTACATAGCAAAAAAAATTTTGAAGTGGTGTCAACATCATTGGATTGGAATTATTATGTAACCTTGATTTTATCCATTTGCACTAATGAAAGTACAGAATTTTTTGTCTGAAGTTTAAAATTGTAACAAGTGCTATTTTTATACCTTGCTGATGATGTAAACAGGATATGGTGCCTCACAGTAAAGAATTAACACATGGCCAAAAGCAGATCATAATTCAGTTAACCACAAAAGATTTTTAATGCTTGAAAAATATCTAAAATTACAGGAATAATGTGTTCTACAATTCAGAAATAACTCAACAGATTTCATGGGGTGGGGGAGGTAACAGAAACAAGAAACAGGCGAGTAGATCCAAAATCACAAGCAGAAGAGGTTTGCATCATGTTTCATGGCTTAAAGAGAGACATATCTGAACAGATGAAAACCAGTGGTAAAGAGTAATTGGTAGCAATGAATCTAAACTTTATTTTGAATATAAACCAGATGTCTTTGTTTAAAGAAACCTCATAAAGAATGTCATGCAGAGTGTTTAAGTCTGTGCAGTACACAATCAACATTCAAGAATATTTTGGCAATGTTATTAGTGGTGAACTACCAACAAAGATGTAGGAAATCTGACACAGCTGAGGGCAGCATTGACTCTGATAAATATATCAAAATATTTTGATGAACATTTGTGGCGAATTATTGCAATAGAATTTCCAAATGGGAATTGTCCTTCAAGAAGGATAATTGTCCAGCCCATGTTGCTACTAGGACAGAACAGTGGAAAATTTATAAAACACACAGGGGCCCCGAGTGGCCGAGTGGTCTAAAGCGCTCTCCGTTACGGATCACTGCCATCTCACCTCTGTCTGCGTGGGTTCGAGTCCAAAGCTCGGCTAGTGTGGGTACGTGGGAGAGCCTGCCAGTAGCTTCTCGTGGGTCGGTGGTTCTTCCCTGGGTTTTTCAGGGTTCTTCCTCCACCATTAATACTGGCCGCCATGTATAGCCTATCGTGTGCTGAAAAATGGCGTTAAACCCTACAACAACAACAATAAAACACACATAACCCCAGACCTCAATATTTTTGTGAATTATAGCAAGTAATTAAAACCAAACTAATAAGGAAGAATTAAATCTATGGCTAATTTTCTGTGTGTTGATATTTGGGTCTCTCGCAATAAGTTTTACATCAGAGGACTTTAAAGTTCCATACCTAAATGATTACAATGCATGGTAAAAGGCAAAGGTTTAATTACTCCATACCTAAATGATTACAATACATGGTAAAAGGCAAGGGTTTAATTACTCCATACCTAAATGATTACAATGCATAGTAAAAGGCAAAGGTTTAATTACTCCATACCTAAATGATTACAATACATGGTAAAAGGCAAGGGTTTAATTACTCCATACCTAAATGATAAAAAATACACGGTAAAAGGCAAAGGTTTAATTACTCCATACCTAAATGATTACAATACATGGTAAAAGACAAGGGTTTAATTACTCCATACCTAAATGATTACAATACATGGTAAAAGGCAAAGGTTTACTCCATACTTAAATCATTACAATACATGGTAAAAGGCAAAGGTTTAATTACTCCATAACTAAATGATTACAATACATGGTAAAAGGCAAAGGTTTACTCCAGACCTAACTGAATACAATACATGGTAAAAGGCAAATGTTTAATTACTCTGTACATAAATGATTACAATGCATGGTAAAAGGCAAAGGTTTAATTATTCTGTACCTAAATGATTACAATATATGGTAAAAGGCAAATGTTTAATTTACTCCATACCTAAATGATTACAATACATGGTAAAATGCAAAGGTTTAACTACTCCATACCTAAATGATTACAGTACATCATACAAGGCAAAGGTTTAATTTCTCTGTACCTAGATGATTACAATACATCATAGAAGGCAAAGGTTCAAATACTCTGTACCTAAATGATTACAATATATAGTAAAAAGCAAAGGTTTAATTACTCCATACCTAAATGATTACAATACATGGTAAAATGCAAAGGTTTAATTATTCTGTACCTAGATGATTATAATACATGGTAAAAGGCAAAGGTTTAATTACTCCATACCTAAATGATTGCAATACATGGTAAAAGCCAAAGGTTTAATTACTCCATGCCTAAGTGATTACGATACATGTTTTAAACCAAAGGTTTAAATACTCCATACCTAAATGATTACAAAACATGGTAAAAGCCAAAGGTTTAATAACTCTGTACCTAAATGATTACAATGCATGGTAAAAGGTAAAGGCTTAATTACTCTGTACCTAAATGATTACAAAACATGGTAAAAGCCAAAGGTTTATTTACTATGTACATAAATGAATACAATGCATGGTAAAAGGCAAAGGTTTAATTACTCTGTACCTAAATTAATACAGTGCATGGTAAAAGGTGAATGTTTAATTACCCCATACCTAAATGATTACAATGCATGGTAAAGGCCAAAGGTTTAATTACTTCTAAATGATTACATGATAAAAGCCAAAGGTTTAATTACTTAGTACCTAAATGATTACAATACATGATAAAAGCCAAAGGTTTAATTACTTTATACCTAAATGATTACAAAATACACAATAAGCCAAAGGTTTAATCACTCTGTACCTAAGTGATTACAATTCATGATAAAAGGCAAAGATTTAATCACTCTGTGCCTAAATTATTAAAAAAGACAATAAAAGCCAAGGGTTTAATTACTCCATAACTAAATTATTACAATATATGATAAAAGCCAAAGGTTTGATTACTACATACCTAAATGTTAGGACTCTTTAGTCTTAAACTAACTAATAGAAAAGAGCATAAAACAACTTTTTAATAAAATTCAACAGTTTATTTATTTGCCTAGAATATAATGTGAAAATTAAAAAAGAACTTAAGTATTGTGAATTAAATCCCAAATAGTCCAAAAAGTTCTGTCACCAGACCTAATAAATAAAGTTCTAATTAAATTATAGGGGTGCTCAAAATAAGATAAAGCACTTAAGGTGTCGATGTGCTAGTAGTCT
Organism: Sinohyriopsis cumingii; assembly: GCA_028554795.2. Lineage (NCBI taxonomy): Eukaryota > Metazoa > Mollusca > Bivalvia > Unionida > Unionidae > Sinohyriopsis > Sinohyriopsis cumingii. The sequence goes on from CM068824.1 coordinate 70,595,082, forward strand.
CAAACATACTAATGTAACAGTGGCCTGAAGTGTGATGATGTGCTAACAGTCATCCAATTAATCACAATAATATAATCCAAAGATATCCTTTCTGAATTTGCTATAATTCCAAAAATTAATGTTTTTTTCCAATGTTTGGCAAACAGAAACAGTCAAGCACCATTTTATTTTACACCAATCAAACATCATGTAACAAAATTACAATTAGGGCACTAATGCCGAATGTTATTTCACAATGAAAATGAAGCAAAATCATAAAAATTTTCATATGTAGTATATCACCAGCATGTTATATGCCAGAACTAAGTTTTTACTTCACGCTCAGTTGAAAATCAGGGTGCACCTTGTCACATCAAAATATGGTATATAGCTGAAAAAGCATCAGTGAAGACAGTTCAACATTGGCTGCATGATTATAATTTCAAGAAACACTGAATTGAGAAGACATGGTTGAAACATACTGGAACCCTTTGTATATGTAGAGAACAAGCAAAGAAGCTTGTCAACCTGAGTGCCTAGGACTTCGTATAATCTTATCAACCTGAGTGCCTAGGAATGCATATAATCTTATCAACCTGAGTGCCTTGAACTGCGTAGAATCTTGTCATTCTGAGTGCCTAGGAATGCATAGAATCTTATCAACCTGAGTGCCTAGGACTGCATAGAATCTTACCAACCCATGTACCTAGGACTGCATAGAATCATATCAACCTGAGTGCCTTGAACTGCATAGAATCTTGTCATTTTGAGTGCCTAGGAATGCATAGAATCTTATCAACCTGAATACCTAGGACTGCATAGAATCTTATCAACCTCAGTGCCTTGAACTGCTTAGAATCTTGTCATCTTGAGTGCCTAGGACTGCATAGAATTTTATTAACCTTAGTACCTAGGACTGCATCAAATTTTTATCAACTTGAGTGCCTAGGACTGTATAGAATCATATCAATCCAAGTGCCTAGGATTGCATAAAGTCTTATCAATCTCAGTGCCTAGGACTGCATAGAATTTTATTAACCTGAGTACCTAGGACTGCATAGAATCTTATCACTAGGCCTGCATAGAATTTTATTAACCTGAGTACCTAGGACTGCATCAAATTTTTATCAACTTGAGTGCCTAGGACTGCATAGAATCATATTAATCCAAGTGCCTAGGATTGCATAAAGTCTTATCAATCTCAGTGCCTAGGACTGCATAGAATTTTATTAACCTGAGTACCTAGGACTGCATAGAATCTTATCACTAGGCCTGCATAGAATTTTATTAACCTGAGTACCTAGGACTGCATCAAATTTTTATCAACTTGAGTGCCTAGGACTGCATAGAATCATATTAATCCAAGTGCCTAGGATTGCATAAAGTCTTATCAATCTCAGTGCCTAGAACTGCATAGAATCATATTAATCCAAGTGCCAAGGACTGCATAGAATCATATTAATCCAAGTGCCTAGGACTGCATAGAATCATATTAATCCAAGTGCCTAGGACTGCATAGAATCATATTAATCCAAGTGCCAAGGACTGCATAGAATCATATTAATCTAAGTGCCTAGGACTGCATAGAATCATATTAATCCAAGTGCCAAGGACTGCATAGAATCATATTAATCCAAGTGCCTAGGACTGCATAGAATCATATTAATCCAAGTGCCTAGGATTGCATAAAGTCTTATCAATCTCAGTGCCTAGAACTGCATAGAATCATATTAATCCAAGTGCCAAGGACTGCATAGAATCATATTAATCCAAGTGCCTAGGACTGCATAGAATCATATTAATCCAAGTGCCTAGGATTGCATAAAGTCTTATCAACCTGAGTACCTAGGAATGCATAAGAAATAACATTGGGATATTGGCCATTTTTTGACCCTGCGTCTTGTATGATGGATACTTTGATCTAAACATGGATGGCAAGAAATACATTAATACTCTAAATATTCATTTATGGCCATTTGTTGTTAAAATGTTTGAAATTCCCATTTTATTTCTTAGGATCTCAGGCTTGGCTATTGTGAGTATCAGAATATTTACCAGTTGCTTCCCATGGTTTGGTGGTTCTTACTGGGGTTTCCCCAAGTTTTTCCTCACTAATTATACAGGCTTCCATGTATGTCTTGTGTTGGTAATTGGTGTTAAACTCACAACAACAGCAACAACAGCAGATCCTTGCCCACAAGTGAAACTTTGCACAATCTTGTGGAGCAGTTCAGGCAATTTGATAATCCATCAGTATGGACTGTATCAAAGCATTATAATGCACCATCATCTTAATGAAGTTATGAGGGTCTGAGGCCTAGTACAATTTATACTAATAAAAAAATAGGTAAGTGCCACAATTAGATTTTATTCTGTTTAAAACTGGCACATTAATTATTTATGGTATCAGCATCATCATCTATGATATATGTCATTTTTGGCATGTTGATTTAATATTACACTGTTACAGTTCTGTAGCTGACAATTCCATTACACAAAATACCTTATTTATGTGTCAGTATTTTACTGGATGAGTCAGTTACTGAACAGTTTCTTCTTTTTTTCAGATGGCTGGACACCTCCATGGAGGATAGGAAGATAGAACGAGTTCTGACAGTGAAGGGTAGGTGATTGCAGTTTGATTTTCTCTGCAGTTTCTTAATCACACCTTCCAGTGATGTTTGCTCTTGTGTCAGTTTGCCTGATATAGCAAGGGTCAGAACTTCACCAAATGCCTTATTTAATCCAAGTGCATGGCATGTTCTATAGATTGTATACAGAGTTTTCAGCATATGGCACTATGGAAGTGGTAGAGAGATTTGTACTAGTTCTGTTGTCTGATCTTTGGCATTAGTCAAGGATCTTCTTTTAACCCAATTCTCTTTCATTAATTTTGTATATGTAGTTTGATTTAATGAAAAATCAGTCAATTTTATCCACAATTCTTAACCTTTTGTAAGTAACTGATAACCCAAGTAATAGTATGTAAGCTTATTCATTTTGTGTAAGAAACAAAAGTTAGAGTCCTATTATTTTGTGTCCACATTATTTCTATATGTACATACTAGAATTTATATTGTAAAAGCTTCGTGGTTCTGTAGTATTTATATACAGTAATTTATCAAGATACTGGTCTAATGTTATTAATTTTGAAATGTTGTAAATTTGGAACTTTGTCTTAAAATAATAGCTTATGCATGAGCTGTGATATTTAAGAAACTAAAAAGAGAGGTACAATGTAAAGTTGTAATTGTTCAGAGGAATAAGTCTTGTTTATTAACATAAAATATTTGTGTGTGAAATAATTGTTTTATAATGTATTTTAATTAGTGATTTGAAAACCATGACAGGTTGACATATTGCAGATATTGTATGAATTTTTAAAATACTCAATTTCATCATGAGTGTGCAAAGTATTGTACAGTTTTTTGTCAACATTTTTTTTGAACATACATTATTTTCTATCAGATTTTGTATTCTTTGTGAACATAACCAAACATGATTATTGACAGTTACAGCTTTGCTTTGCATAATTGCTGGAGTGAAGATAATATCTTGCCACTAGCAACACAGTGCTTGTAGAATTGCAGGCAGACAGGTTTCAGAATCTTATGTAAATTAGTTAATGTTTGCTATTTCACAATTGTTTGTGAGTTACCCTAACCTATTATTTTGTCTGAAAAGTCAGATCAATGCAGTCATTTTATGGCTAGTGTTTTGAAGTAGATGAACTGCTGCAGGTCACTGAGGCCTCTATATCACTGCATGTGCATGTGCAAGATGCATATAGATGCATGTTTATTCAGATATTCATCATTGCATTAATAATAGTGAAATGTTGTATGTACTTGCTTAAAAGTCAAGTCAGACTGCAAACAGTGATGATCCTGATCTGCCATGGCATAATGTGCTGGCAGATGAGGGTCTATATTATTTATTCTACTGATTACTCCAAACAAACTGCATGGACCCAGATCTGCCAGTGCATTATGTGACTACAGACCTGGGTCAGCGCAGTTTGCAGTTGGGCTGGATTTATAAGTGAGTACATATGGTATACATTGAGTATTCTTTATAAATGCAACTTCCCATAATGGTCACCTCCATTAAACAAACCACCTGCTATAAAAAGTGTGTTACAGCCATGGTAAATTTAATAAGAAAATAGTGGTTTCTGTTCAGTTGAAGACTGCATACACTGAATATAGCAGTTCATCCTTCAACACAAAACTTTGATTCCTGACATCATCTTTTGTTGCACATCAGGGTGTGCAGAAACAACCAAGTGATTTGTCTTTAAATAGACTATAGGAATGAATAATGTAGTAATAACATCATATGACTTAGTGTAGGTACAGCTATAATCAGGGCTTTAATTAATTTATCTGGTTTGTATGCATTTGTATGCCTTAAAGTATAAAATATAGATTTATGATAAGAGAGTGAGGTACTTTCATAATGCTACTGAATCAGCCATCGTAAATTTATTATAGAGTGTATATGATTGGTAGTTGTTACAATTTGGCAATATTGGCAGAGGATTAATTTGAGAGTGTGAATTAAAAGCGGTCAAAAAAACATTGCATTAGTTAACTAAAAATATTTCATTCAAGGATGCCTTTTGGTATAAATCCATTATACCAGACATAAGATCACCACCAGTTCTTTCATTTTAGAAAACTCTCAAATTTGACACGGCAGTAATGGAATGTTTGTCTTTTAATTGCTATAAAATAATTATTGGTGTTGGATGTGTGATGGGGCTTTTTTTCAGTATAACTGTTTATTTTATGATAGGAGATCAATTACTGGATTTTGTGAGAGAAATAATCTTGATATTTCCCTGGAGTGAAAAAATATCAAAATCTTTCACTGGCTGTTAGTAGAGAGAAACTTAAGTAGGCAAGCAGCAGATATGGCTGACTCCCACAAAAGATGACTTGAGTTAAAATCCAACAGTGCATGAATTTTTTGTCTTAATTTGCTATTTTACTTCCAGTTGGGAAGGAGAACTATGAAACTGTTTATATTTTCTGTGTGAATAATCAGACCAGACTATAAATGATAAACTGCTGACACCACGCGAGATCGAGTAAGAAATCTGTTATACAGTAGATTCTTGCTAGCCAAAACATTTGAACATAAAATAAAAAGAAAACTTGCTTGTTAACAATGAATAATTGATATATTTCATATCTTGGGTGAAAAACTTATTTTCACTCTTGGCTTTGCCGGAAATATTTTAATAGTGTTGCTAGATATACTGCCAGACTTTTTAAGACAAAATTTTCTTAGTGTTGATATATATATATATATATATATATATATATATATATATATATATATATATATATATATATATACTGCCAGGCTTTTAAAGAGGTCTAGTAACCAAAAATGTTTCTTGTTTATGTTAAAGTTGATAATATCCAAGCAATTGAAATTGTCCATCATTCTTGTTTGTTGCTAGATAGTGCCAGTATATTGTGGGATTTCTGGACTTTTCACAAAAGTCTTTAAAATCACTTAAAATAAAGCAGAAAGAAAATTAACTCAGGGATCTATGATGCATTTGCAGTATTCAGGATTAATGTTGATGATCTACAGATCTGCTGGTATTGGCACTCACAATACTTTGATACACCATTGTCAACTTTTAGGCATTTTAAACTAGATTAATTGTCGACTGTTTCAGTGATTATTAAATGAGGCTGTGACCATTGCCGTATGTAAATCTGTTATTAGTCGTCATGATATTTGTAAGCTGATAAACATATAATGTTAGAATTATGCAGAGAAAGTTAACTTGAGCATATTATTGTGACCTGGCCATCCAACATTTTTAAGATGACTTTGAGCTGAAATTCTCTATCAACCGGTCTCCTTTGACTTTATTTTGGAATTGCTGCTTTTGATTGGCTAAAAGTGGGAACTCTGGTTTAGAGTTTTATCATCTCCAAGTCTTTTTCCCACAACATAAAAAAGTAAAATCTCAGTTTTGCACAAGTTTTGGCCTTTTTATCTTGTAGCAGGATATTTGTTAATGAATCTGGTTTTGTGGTTTCTTATGGTTTATGACAAAACTTGGTAAATTTAATGGCCGTCACCTGAAGGTAGATGTATCAATAAATCAGTTTGCTTCTGTGACTTTTTGTAGCATTATTAACCATTTTTGTTACTGACAGTGTATGATGCAATCTCTTGAATGCATGTAGTCTGGCAGTTTTTGATGGATTGACATGAAACTTGGTAAATATTATGATCATCACCAGATGATGTGCATATCAGTAAATCAATTTGCTTGCACCCGGTTTTAGAATCATTTATCCTTTTATGTTTAGAATGAAAGCATCTAGTCCTACTGTTTTTTAGGGGTCACCATCAAACTTAGTACATATATTGACAAATTGTACTCAGACTATTTTAAGAAGAGGTATGAGCTTTTCTTACTATAAATTTATCTCCATCATTTAGTAAGGATGGGATGCATGCAACTCAAGTGTATATTTACGCAAGAAAGTTATTCCTCATTCCTGCTGGTTTCTTGGAATATAGGCTTATCTTATCAAGATCTTGGCTAAGATAAAGATTGAATGATATCCACACACATTAATGAGGTGATCTTTTATCTGATCAGGTGTGTTTGATGCCACCTGGATGACATTTCTTGCCCAGTTTTGATCAGACTCAGAATATAGACTCACATTGTCAAGCTCTCACTTTACTGAGATCCACGCATATTATTCATATAAATCTTGCTTGGAGAAGAAGTTTAATTTTGATCAGAATTGGAATATTGAAGTGAACATCATCGAGGTGTGGAAAGCCTTTTAAATTAATCAGGTGATTATGCATCTGATTGGCTGATCTTTTTTGCAACTCTACAAACTGTGCATTTGATTTGATTTTGATCAGTCATGGCTTGTATTATCTAAAGCTTGAATAAAAATAATTTGATTGTACAAGCTTGTCAACCATTAAGCAATTTTTATTTCTGATCAAATTGTGATCAAGCTTGTTTAACAGTTTTCATGGCATCTAATCAGTTTGATTATGAGCAAGTTATAGGTTCATTTACAAGTTAATCTTGTAAATGAGCTTACTGCCACGCTGTTGATCTTGCTCAGACTGGTAAATAAGCTTATTGCCACTCTGTTTCTCTTGCTCAGACTGGTAAATGAGCTTATTGCCACTCTGTTGACCTTGTTCAGACTGGTAAATGAGCTTATTGCCACTCTGTTGACCTTGTTCAGACTGGTAAATGAGCTTACTGCCACGCTGTTGATCTTGCTCAGACTGGTAAATAAGCTTATTGCCACTCTGTTTCTCTTGCTCAGACTGGTAAATGAGCTTATTACCACTCTGTTGACCTTGTTCAGACTGGTAAATGAGCTTATTGTCACTATGTTGACCTTGCTCAGACTGTTAAATAAGCTTATTGACACTCTGTTGATCTTGCTCAGACTGGTAAAGAAGTTTGTATCATCAGGGTCTTAGGTAGGTTCTGTAATATGTGAGATCTGTTCATGTTAATGATGTGATCTTGCATTTAATTGGCTATTTTATTTTACTTCAGCAACTTTTATTTTCATTTTATTTGATGGTATTTCTGTGAAAAAGGGTTTATATCATCAGGTGTTTGGATGAGTTCAGTTTTGAGCAACATATTTGCATAACAATGATGCCTTTATCCTTGGAGATAATATTTATCAGATTATGTTTAAAAAAACAAGTATATTGACATCACATGTATGTGTTCTTCAAAAAATTATATTATCCTGATTAGTAAATAGTAAACTGTACAGATATGTAAGCTAGGTGAGCAATATCAATCCAGCTTTGGTCCCATAGTCTTTTGCACTTATTGGAATTAAATTTTGGGGGTATGGTTTAGGATAGAAGTTGTATTCATATGATTCAGCAGAACCTGTTTGATCTGTATTAATGGAATGATAAGCCATTTTCTGAGCATATATTCATGACCTGATTAAATTTTGTGCTATTTTCACAATTTTTGCAAGTTATTTGTACTTTTGAACTTATATTTTCTTGGTGGACTTTATTTTGGCACAATTTCATAATGATCACTTGACTGAGACAATTAAAATACAGTGTGAATGCTGATATACATCTATGTCACCTATTTTATATTGTTTGGCTATTATAAAAATTTTGAAAGTTATCAATCGTTGAAATTTTTGGAACTTGGATTTTTTTTTGGCAGAGACAGATCTAGTTTTATGTTTTCCTTATATATGCATGTAATCAGATTTTGAAACCTTTGTATATTTATTTTTTTAAATCTCTTATTTGTGTGTATATTTGTATGTGATAATTGTACATTATGTAAATAAGATTCCATATTGTCGAATATTTTATTAAACATCTTGTATATTTAATTTTGAGATCATCTATCTTTTGTGACCCATATTCTTTTACGATTAATTAGGTCCACAATTTAATTCAGACACATGTATGTATTAGAAGGTACATGGGGTTTAACTATCAGCTTGCTTAATTAAAACATCAGTGCTCCGATAATGGCTGGTCCACATTTCCTGTAAGCAGTATCATTAAACAGAGGTTGGCAGAACTGTGTTACATTTGCATCATGATTGACATGCAGAGCTCCACTGACCTGCATCCCCCCACCTCAACCCAGTTCAGTTAATTCAGTTAAAACAACATGGTGGTATCCCAGATAATAACTTTATTTGGACATGATAATGTGAGGATTTATTTTACAACAATCCTCCTTTACTTTGTATAGATACACACAGTCAAATAAAAAAAGTATGAACATTTCATAGTAGATTGTTTTCTTTTATTACATCATTTATTTTAAGCATCTTGTCGTCAAGATGGTGACCTTATCATAAAACCAATATGACAAAGTTAAATGTAATTAAACAATTCAGAGGGAACTGCATGAATCGTGAGGTAGTAACATTATGATTAGCTCACTGGTTTCTATAGTCACTGTCTTGGGTTTGAACCCCAGTAGCAGACAGAAGCCAGCATGTCTTCACCTGTCCTGTAGCATCTTTGGTGGTTAAGACACAATCCTTTGAATGGGGACATAAAATGTCAAACCTCCTATTCTGATAGACACCCACCTCCTACTGGTGAAGGATCCTTTCTCAGAATTTGAAAAGTGTTTGTGCTTGCCACTGTTACAAAGCTTCTTTCCTCATCCAGGAGTGTATAGTACATTACCCCACCTTCCTGTAATACTTGGTGATCGAGGGTGGCAATCAGTGGTAGGTAAATAATTAAAGTGTGTTTTCAAGGTAAACTCATGTAAAATAATATCATGGGATTTGAAAAAGACAACACAAAAAAAGAGCATTATTCAGATCTTTGTACAATCAATTTTATGGTAGTTGAAAATGACCCCAAAATATCAGTAATCAGATCTTTGTACAGTCAGTTTCATGGTAGTTGAAAATGACCCCAAAATAGCATTATTCAGATCTTTGTACGATCAATTTTATGGTAGTTGAAAATGACCCCAAAATAGCAGTAATCAGATCTTTGTACAGTCAATTTCATGGTAGTTGAAAATGACCCCAAAATAGCATTATTCAGATCTTTGTACGATCAATTTTATGGTAGTTGAAAATGACCCCAAAATAGCAGTAATCAGATCTTTGTACAGTCAGTTTCATGGTAGTTGAAAATGACAACAACAAAAATAGCAGTTATCAGATCTGTTGTACTGTACAAGGTCATAAAAGTCTTATGTGGGTAGTATCTACGTGAAATATATTCCAGGCTGTCCGCAAGGCACAATTTAGAAAGTTTTCTTATTATCATTAATTTTGTCCTCACAAATAGAGTTCTGCTGTTCTGCTCTATTTATGATTTCTAGGTCTCATTGATATTATTGATTTACTTCCCAGATATTACATCACCAAATAAAGGTAAGCAAAATGTTTTCAAACTCGTAACCGTGTGTTCAAAAGCCATAATTTGGAAACCAGCATGAAACAGTTCATAATTGACTTATAACCTTGTTTCAGTTTTTTTAACCAGAGTTATTGCAATAAATATGTATATACTACCTAACTCTGGGCTTTGCTCATAAAAATAATTTGGAGAGTTTCAGATTTACATTTGTTCTAAATAGTTGTTTGCAATTTTTAGCTCACCCAAAGTTGTACTGTACTTATACTGTCCATGTCTGTTTCCTAATATCTTGTTGCTTGCATCATTATAAAATATCCCAAGGAATATTAATTAGGTCACAGTAACCTTGCTAATGGCCCACTTGTTTTCCCTGATGAGTAGAATATGGTGAGATAGATGGCCTCTTGCAATAGTTGATATAATATATGGAAGACTTGGTCTGGACTTTTATTCAACCTGGTACTATATAATACAAAGTACTTTTAAAATCTTATTATCTGTTTGACTTTAGCTATACAGTTGTTTTGTATCCATGGCATTCATGGTTCATTGAATGGTGATGAATTTTTGAGGTTTTTTTTATAGATCAACTGGTCATTCATAATTATTTAGAACTTTTCATGAAAACTGCTTAACCACTTTGCTTGATGTTAAAGCGAGCAGCAATCCAACATCAAAGCCTTTCAGATTTACTTATTTGATGTTAATCTGCCATGCAATATTGCCATTGTTGCTAAAAAGAGAAAATGTTTAAAACAGCATCTCAAAACCACTCAACAAATGTTAACAAATCTGAGAAAAGGCATCATGGCAAGAAAGTTGTTTAGATTTGTACAGATAATGTTGATCTCCCATCAGTTATGGCCACCATTACTAGAATAGAAAAACCTTTAAACAACTACTCAAAATCTGCTTAACAGAATTTGACCAACTTGAACAGAAAGCATTCATGCATCAGGGCCTTTCATATTTGTAACTATTATGCCAGTCCACCATAAAACATGACTGACAATATTAAAAATAGAAAAGCCTTTTCATGACTTATTTTCCAAAATCATTCAGCAGAAATTTGATTGCAAGCATTCTTACATGAAGGGATTTCAGATTTGTTCCAGAGATGCCAGTCTGGCATTACTCAAGTAGAAAAATATTTAAATATCTTCTTTTTAAAAGATGCCCCCAAAAATTTGGCCAAATTTGTTTGAAAGCCTCATGGCATAAAGACCTTTAACTTTGTACAAAGTGATGCTGATCTACCATTAATATAGCCATTCTGAAAAGCGTAAAACAACTCAAAACCTGCTGAACAAAATTATACCAAATTTGACCAAATGCATTCTGGCAAGATCAACTTTTAAAATTGTAAAAATGATGCTGATCCACCATCATATATGGCCCACTATTGCTAAGCATAGATAAACTGGGAAACAACTTTTTCTCAGATACAACCAGACAGACTTGGATCAGATTTGGAAAAAATCACGCTGGCATACAAGGCTTCAAAATTTATTTTTTAATGATGCCAATTCACCATAAAATATGGTAGTCATTATCAGAAACATAAAAGCATTTAAACAACTTTATCTCAAAAAGCTGGTCAACAGAATTGAAATTTTTTAACAGAAATCATCCTTTCAAATATATGATGCAGATGTGTTATCAAATATAGATGAAGATACAAAAGAATGGACAAACCTTGAAACTTGTTTTGCAACATGTGTGATCAACACCATCAACACCATTGTGAAAAAATCTTTTCTAAAAAAAACATCCTACTCACCTAGAGTTGTTGACCAACTACCCAAGCATTTAGTTGTCAGGCAGTTGTCAGTCAGGTGTGTTTGCTTGGGTCTCTTGTTTAAAAATATGGAAGTTTGTCATTATTCGATACCTGGTCAATTACTGTACATGACTATACAGATTGTTTTGATGCAGTTTGATGTATTCTTAGCAAAGGGAGGCAGATAAGACAGCAATTGATATCTGACCTGACTGATACAGTCTATATATTAAGTAAGCTTTAACCCTACATCCTGTTTTCTGTTTAGTTGGAAAATTGCAAACTAAATTTGATTGCTTTGTTTTTTTAACATCTTGAATAACACTGTTGGCATGAAAGTACATTTTTTTATTATTGTACTTTGAAATAAAAAGAATTTCATTCATAATGTAAAGCAGTATCTATCTGTTATTGATGAATCCACTATGATTATATATCTCTCATTCTTTAGCTATCAATCTGACTATATGTATCTACTGTACTGGTATCTGCTTGCATATGCCTGCCAGTCTGTCTGTAAGTCCTTCTGTCTGTATTTTGATCTACTTTTCTGTCTCTCTGACTGTATCATCAACAATCTTCTGTGTTTTTTTCTACCTACCACACACACACACACACACACACACACACACACACACACACACAGAGGATTGGGTATTATCAGAATTTTAACATTTCAATATATTATGATACAGAACACTATCCTGCAATTTGTATCAAATTATTTAATTTTTTAACAACTCTCTTCAAGTTAGCAATGATTTGGAAACATTTTTACACGTTGTCAAGTTAGAGGTACATGAGATAGGCTTCTGTTTAATCTTGAATTTTTCAACTTGGACCACATTAATGGCTGTGATTGAATGATGTTTGGTGGATCTGGGCAGTCAGATATGTTAACTCACCTGCAAACACCTCCACATTAGATTCCCAACAAATGGTATGGCTATCAATTAATTTTAATTTTTTTTGTGAGAATTTCAGCCAGTAATGCCACTATTTTATTTTGCACCAGGTCATGCAAAATGTAAGGTCATTGTTAGGCAACAGACAGGATATAACATGCATTTGAACCATTTTCTAAGCAGAAATCTCATTTAAAAATCTGTTTTAATGATTTTAGAACAACCAACAGAGAAAAACAATTCAAATAGGTCAAATAAAGACTTCAGTAGAAATATTATGTCTATAATGTTTATAGAAATGCTGCAAAACATATTTTGGTACATGTTCCTGCAAGTTCTGTACCACAGTATATTGATATACTGGTAAAACTGCACACACATTCATGTACAGCATGCATATCTATCTACACATAATATACCTACCTATGCTTCTAATAGGTACCTATGTATCTATCCACCTATCCATATAAGGAGCCATCTACTATTCCTTTTCTATCTTTTTGTAATATACGTGTATCAGTATGATAATTACAACATATAATTATAGATATAATAGTAAAATATATTCTAAGTATATATTTAAGTCTGTCTCCATCTTATCTTTATTGGATGTAACCAAAACCACCATTGCATTCAGCCACATTTGACCAGATGTTAAACACATAGATGTGCACATACACACACACACCCATACCCACCCCCACCCCACCCCCACACCCCCACACACTGTTTTGTATTAATTGATCTTAGAATGAGCAGTTGGAGAGTTCCTCCATTTCATCAGAGAGTCTTGTTTTTGATTCAAGAAATTATCCTACTTGAGATAAACTAACTTTTCAGTACTTGGACACCCACATGTTACTAAATAGTGACGCACCCACATGTTACTAAACAGTGTGCCACACCCATATGTTACTTAACAGTGTGCCATCAGATCCCTGTAAGCCTGTAGATGAGTTTTCTTGCTGAAAGATCTGTGTAAGCCTAAAGATGAGTTTTCATGATGACTGATCTGTTTTGGCCTAAAGATGAGTTTTCATGATGACAGAACTGGGTAAGTCAATAGATGAGTTTTCATGATGACTGATCTGTTTAGGCATAAAGATAAGTTTTCATGATGACAGATTTGGGTAAGTCTATAGATGAGTTTTCATGATGACTGATCTGTTTAGGCCTAAAGATGAATTTTTATGATGACAGATCTGTTTAGGCTTATAAATGAGTTTTCTTGATGACAGATCTGTTTAGGCCTATAGATGAGTTTTCATGATGACAGATCTGTTTAGGCCTTAAGATGAGTTTTCATGATGACAGATCTGGGTAAGTCTATAAATGAATTTTCATGATGACAGATCTGAGATCTGTTTAGGCCTAAAGATGAGTTTTCGTGATGACTGATCTGTTTAGGCCTAAAGATGAATTTTCTTGATGACAGATCTGTTTAGGCCTATAAATGAGTTTTCATGATGACAGACCTATTTAGGCCTAAAGATGAGTTTTCATGATGACAAATCTGGGTACGTCTATAAATGAGTTTTCATGATGACTGATCTGTTTAGGCCTAAAGATGCGTTTTCATGATGACAGTTATGTAGATCAGGTTTCATGCTGGCAGATCTGTTTAAGCCTAATGATGAGTTTTCATGATGATAGATATAAATAAGTCTATAGATAAGTTTTCATGATGACTGATCTGTTTAGGCCTAAAGATGAGTTTTCATGATGACAGATCTGTAGATGAGGTTTCCTGATGATGAATGTGTGTATATAAGTTTTCATGCTGACAGATCTGTGTCAGTATGTATATAAGTTTTCATGCTGATGGATCTGTGTAAACCTGAAGATGAGTTTTCTTGCTGACAGATCTGTGTCAGCCTGTAGACAAGTTTTATTGCTGACAGATAATATCATTGATAGAGATGAAATGCACAGAAAATGATGATCTGAATGAATATGGAGATTCATGATAATTTAATGCCCTATCGACCATTCACTCCATTTCTATCCATGTTTACATTTTGACTTATTCTGATTGAAACTCAGATATAAAAAAGGAAGTAAAGCAAGAACTTATATTTGAAACTCAGAAATAAAATATAGAAGTAAAGCAATAACTTATATTTGAAACTCAGAAATAAAATATAGAAGTAAAGCAATAAGTTATATTTGAAACTCAGAAATAAAATATAGCAGTAAAGCAATGACATACATTCAGAAGAAAGATTTGCATGTGAACAAACAAGCTGAAATGCAGTTATAAGTTATTGGTCATAAAACTACCATGAATTTGTTTATTTTCATGGGTATCATTTGTCATGATTTGTCAAAAAATGAAATTTTCATTGGTAGATGAATTCATGGATTTTGAAATGGTCCTCATGTATCCAAAAATAGATTATTGCTTGTCTTTAAATTCATGGTTTGTAACAACCATTAAATCCACAAAATATGGTCCAACATGAAAATGAGTGAATTCATCACGGAACATTGTCTTGTACTTCCTCTTTTATAAAATATCGTATTGCAGAACAATTTTTTAACTGTCTTTTTTGGTGCAACACTAAATTGAATGTAGTGTGTGAATGGAATAAAGAATACCCAGAGCTTTACTTATGTAGAAGAAGGAGCGTCCTGACAGCTTTTATTAGCTATTATTTGTTGCATCATTTATTGCTATCACATTACTTGATCATAGTAAAACGAACCTATCCAAGAGTATAACACAGATCAGATGTACAGCTTGAAAATACGAAAGTGATTGAATGTCCGATTGTCTTCCGTGTTTAGAGGTTTTACCAGTTGAGTTGAATAATAGCTCAAAGGAAGAGGGTGATGAGGAGAAACAGGTAGCTATCACAGAAGAGGTTGCAGAAGGAGATGAAACCTCTAAAAAGGAAGGATCTATACTCCCTGAACCTGAGATTATCCTTCAGGGGTCACCAACTGAGGGTGAGTTAAATGATGTGTGACATAAAGATGGGCTGATAATCGGATGAAGTGACATGATTGTTATAACCTGCATGTTGCATGAAAAAATAACTATCATATACCATAACTGGATTGCTACACTTTTGTTTATTTATATCTGTTGTTTATTTATTATTATAAATCCTACCATTGTGATAGTCTGCCAGTGTTATTTTATAATCATTGCTTTGTGTGCAAAACTGATGGTTTGTATGAACTCTGCCTTGTAGAAGAAAAAAAATGGAAATATATTTGTTTCATTAAGGACTCTCTGTTTTTTAGCTGATATTATTTTTTATTAATTCATTGTGTTAAAAAGAACTTTTAATATGTTTGCATTCAGAATGTTTTATTTAATGGCTTATCAATTTTACATTTCTCTGCAGAAATTCAAAATTTCTTTTCAGACTATCTATTTGAATGTTTTTAAAATAATTTATTTAACTAAAAACTTGACAAAAGTACCAGTACACATTTCTTTTACAATGAGTTTGAAGTGATTTAACAAATTTGATGTTCAGAAAGTCAATTTCTATACCGCAGAGTTAAAGCTAAAGGATGCTATAATCTGCAAAGAATTCAAAAATATAATGTACTTGGTCTTCATCAGTTGAATAGGAACATAAGCTAGGAGGGTCAGTATGATCTGTCAGTCTTTCAGGTCACACATGTTTTGTCACCCACCCACCATGACTCAGTTATTCTGCCTCCTTTCTACTTGCTTCATTGAAATCTGGAAATTCATAAACATGTTTCTATGCTTGTCTATAATGTAATCATGTGTAGGTGGGGCCCCTTGGTGAAGGTCAAAAGAATGTATATTATAAAAAAATATAAGTACTATACTGTTCCATTTTCAAATATATTTATGCAAAATTCTTTATATACATGTGAGAAATTTAGGTTTCACCGCACACACCTTGTGTCCTCCACCATTCTCATCACTCCTCCTAGGTTAATGTTGAAGTGAAGTGGAGAGGCACAAGGGTAAATAGAGGGTCTTATTTGATAGTTTGATAAATTGGTTATTTTTCAAGAGGACAAAAATGTTGCATTTGCAAACCATCATAGTTGCTATATTTATAAATTTACATTTGTGCTAGTCACTTGAGTTTGTCCTGAGTATTTATCACGCTAAACTGAAAGGGGGTCACCTCAAATCCTGCCATCTCAGCTGATCTGCCTGGGTTGGGTGTCCTTGGCCACATCACTTTATTCAAATTGCTGTAGCACTAAATCAGCTCCTTGTGTTACTGTGTTTTAAAATAGTTAACTAGTCAGTAGAACTGTCTTGATCAAATTCAGTTGCTGTTCAAATAGAACTGACCAGAGTAAATTCCCAGTTAAGTAATCAATATAACTGACCAAAATAAATTCACCAGGCCAGTAGAACTGACCAGAGTAAATTCCCAGTTAAGTAATCAATATAAATGACCAAAGTAAATTCACCAGGCCAATAGAACTGACCAGAGTAAATTCCCAGTCAAGTAATCAATATAACTGACCAAAATAAATTCACCAGGCCAATAGAACTGACCAGAGTAAATTCCCAGTTAAGTAATCAATATAACTGACCAAAATAAATTCACCAGGCCAATAGAACTGACAGAGTAAATTTACAGTTAACTAGTCAGTAGAACTGACCATAGTAAATTCACAGACTAGTCAAATGAACTGTCCGCAGGATATTCATAGTTAACTAGCCTATGGAACTGACCAGAGTGAATGCATGACAGGCTAATAAGTTTATTTGTTAAAATTGATTGTAAATATTGTACATTCTTTGTTGCTGACAATGTTCCTTGCATTTCTTGTAAATATTGTACATTAATTTTCATTCATAGTGTTTCTTTTAGCTTGATCACACATATAATATATACAATAATACATATAAAAAAAAAACAATTATTGTTTGCAATGAATGTTCGTTTGCATCATTTCATCTTTAGGATCCTTAAGAAAGCTTTATGTTTAATACCATTAGTTCATTGTTTTCAATTTGATTCATGAATTTGAAGAGAGAAAAAGTGGATTTGATTTTCTCAGGTCTTCCTTTTCCTTTTATTATTAATATTTCAAATTAGCATAACTTATTTTCTTATGTTATCAATATTGACATTTGTTAAGTTTCTTCACCAGAATTTTGTTTATGTAACTTTTAACGGTGATTTCCAGAAAAAAATGAAAAGAAGAAACAAACCTTAAAGCCCAGTTTATTTATACTTTTATTTGAATTCCAGCTTGGAAAATATCATGAGTACATTGGTCTCAGTAGATATGATTAGGGATCCCATATTTCATGCTGAATTTGATTTATAAAATTCCTTTGTGATTTAGCTGAATTTGATTTATTAAATTCCTATGTGATAGATTTAGTTGAATTTGATTTATAAAATTCCTGTGTGATAGATTTAGCTAAATTTGATTTATAAAATTCCTATGTGATAGATTTGACTGAATTTAAAAAATATCCTATCTGATAGGTTTTTAGCTGAATTTGATTTAAAAAAATATCCTATCTGATAGATTTAGCTGAATTTGATTTAAAAAATTCATACATGATAGATTGAGCTGAATTTGATTTATAAAATTCCTATCTGATAGATTTGGCTGAATTTGATTTATAAAATTCCTATCTGATAGATTTGGCTGAATTTGATTTATTAAATTCCTATGTGATAGATTTAGTTGAATTTGATTTATAAAATTCCTATGTCATAGATTTAGTTGAATTTGATTTATAAATTTCCTATGTGATAGATTTAGTTGAATTTGAAGTCTTATGCATATTAAAACTCATTATAATTAAAAATAGGCCCATTTACATAGTGTAGTCTGTATTGTACATCATTATAATTAAAACTATGCCCATTTACATAGTCTAGTCAATATTGTACTTCATTATGATTAAAAATAGGCCCATTTACATAGACCAGTCTGTATTGTACTTCATTATAATAAAAAATATGCCCATTTACATAGTCCAGTTTGTATTGTACTTCATTATAAGAAACTTTGCTTTAAGAATGATAACACTTTGTATGGCTTCCTAGAACAGCAATACAGTAAGGGGCAATTGTATATGGCAAATAGGAATCCATCTTGAAATCCCCCCCTTCTACCAAAAAATGATGTCTCTCAGGACTGCTGGTCTGTCATAACGGGTCATTATACTGTATAATCAGTAAACCAATGGTCTTTCAGGACAGGTTTTATTGTATTACCTTCATACCATATTGTCATCTTTTCATCAAGATATCATTGCTGATTTTTTCCAAAATAAAGGGTTTGCATAAAGAACTGTAATCCAGGAAAGTTTTGTTTCCAAAATACAAGAGTGAATTTAAACAAAAACAAAAATAAAATTTAAAGGATATCAAAGCATTTAGAATACTGAATAAGACCAAATTTAATTTTGAGTCTGTAGAATAATTTCAGAACTAGATGGTACATGAAGATCAGGAACTCTTGACTGGTAACATACTCATACAAAAAATTGATATGGTTGAATTGGAATTTGTGTTTTGTGTGGGAAATAGCACAGCAGAAACCAGTAGTAGCCAGGAAAATTTTGTGTATTGTCGATCTTAGGCTTAAAAATGTCTTTCATTCAAATGTTCAGTGGGTCATATTTTGTTGTGTCCATTTAAGTTGAATTTCATGTTTGATTCTTTGTATCAATACAATTATATTAGCTGATAAATATATAAAGTTGCAAAAAGATTTGAAATATAATTAGTATATAATGTTATCACAAAACTTTCCTGGTTTACAGTTTTTTGATTTGCAAGCACTGTTATGGAATTTATTAATATTGCATATTCTTTTGGGTGCAGCACATTAAAGCAGTAATGCAAAATACATTTAATGATAACAACTTAGGAGAACATGATATTGTACAGTGATTCATTTTGCAATATATTTTTGTTACTCAAAAAAAGAAGCTGAACACAATTATTCCGTGTGAGTTAAAATGCAGATGATTAAAATAAAGTCATTAAAATTAATTTGCTTGGTACAAAACAATTAATGTTTTGTCTGACTTCTTGGATTGTGTTCTCACTGTTATAAACACATTATAGTAGTTGTATGCTTGCATGTATGTATGTATGTGTGTGTGTGTGTGTGTGTGTGTGTGTGTGTATGCATGCATGCATGCATGCATGTAAGTATGTATGTATGTATGTATGTATTTATGTGTGTATGTCTGTCTGTCTGTCTGTTTGTATGTATGTATGTAAGTATGTATGTATTGATCTGACATATTATCTCTAACTTGAATTTATACATTTGTACTAAATGATCAAGTTAAAGAAATATGTCAACTTTTATGTTTTTTCTTTTTAAAATGAATGCCTGTCTGTTGTTTAAAAAGCACCCACCCTCACCTCAATTTTCAATTAAAATTTGCAAAAAATAACCCCATCTAAGTGTGTTTATTAATCCTAGTATGCCTGGTGGGATGGAAATGGTTTCTAAAATCCACTCAGAATATGACGATTTTATTGGAACATACCACCATGCTTTTCTAGTGTATAATTATTACTTTGTGAAGTAAATCATTTTCAGAAGAAGATCCAGTAGGAGTTTAATTTTGTATGTGATCATATTGGGAAAGAAGGAATCAACTGCTACATTGAGAAAGGAGGATGATAGGGGTTGCTGTTTATGAGAAATTTCCCCAGATTATAATCTTGTAGCCATCTATTGTGGGTATTACATTAAATATGAAATCATATTTCTGTTCTCTTAGTCAAGCCTGTTGTGGGTATTACATCAAAAGTGAAATATATTTAATATAATTTCTATAACTGATCACTTAGTTCAGTACTTTGCGTATTTACTTATCATTAGACTTTGAATTAGAAAGTGTTTTAGAAACATCTCCAGCATCAGTTATAAGTCCATTTGATGGTAAGTTATGAAATTTCTCAGCAAATCACAGCTTAAACCTTATAAAACATGTTAACAGTAAATAGCTGATAAGGCAATTTATATTTTGTTGACTTAATATTTCAGCTTTAGCTTTAAACTGTACTTCCTTCTAAGCAGGCACAAACTGCAAACAACAAAGTTCTTGATCTGCCATAGCATAATGCACCTTCTGATCAGGGTCATTGTTATTTGTTTTACTGATCACTCCTAACAAACTGCACATACCCAGATCTGCTGGCATATTTATGCAATGGCAGGTCTGGGTCTGTGAAGTTTCAGCTGGACCTGACTTATAAGTGAGTATATATGGTAGTGTTTTTCTAGATTTATATAGCTTTGCAATTTTCTAATTGGCTTCTTACACAGAATGTATAAGCTGCGAAGCACAATTATTATGTCAACTCTGACATTTAGCATCTTTCAGAAAGTATCCATTTAAATTAAAATGCACAAAATGTATATTTAAGATGTTATTTTATTTGTCAGTAAGTATTTTTCATATTTTGTCAATAGCACATATTAACCATTCTATTTATTATGTTCACACTCTGACACTGTTTTGCAAACCTTGGGTTGATCTCACAGAAAATATAGTAATGTTCAGTTATTCATATGCACTTTATAAAGTGATTTTGACAAGATAATCTGCTTCTTAAATAATTGACCTTTCAAACCAGCCATTGTAATCATAGATTGCATAACAGACATTTGTTATGGCTGCAGACCAATCTGATCATCAAACCAGGTGTTTTACTATTACCTATTTGCATTTTGAATCCTTCTTTATGGGTTTGTCAAGTGGTTGTACAGGAACCAAGTTAAACATGTAAGTGGCTTTTGATACCTATAATATACAGTATAAAATTTCAGATCTTTGTAATTTGATGTCTCATGTACAGTTTTCATGATATTTTCACAATGTACTTAAACTATCTCAGTTTCTGTCGTAATTTGTTTGAGTCAAAAGAGGCTGATTTAGAAAATAATACATTGCTCCCAGATGTTCGGGCCTTTGGCTATAAAATGGTTCAATTTACAAGACAGGTATGATCATGACTATCATTTGATTATGTAGTAATAAAATTATACATATGGTGTACTTCATTTTAAGGTAGTATATTCCATGGATAGCGCTATAGTGAGGGAGGTATGCTAATTAGTGGGTGGAACATTCATTGCATTGTTCTAAGAAGTCAAATAATTCTGATGTCAAGACTATTTCTTGTGTATACCATAAGTACTTGCTTACAAGACAAGTCAAACTGCAAACAACAAAGCTCCTGGTCTGCCATAGCATTATGCACCTCAGATCAGGGTCTATACTGTTTGTTCTACTGATCACTCCTAACAAACTGCACAGATCCAGATCTGCAGACACATTTCTGATGGCAGATCTGGGTCTCTGCAGTTTGCAGTTGGACTTGACTTATAAATGAGAATATACAGTAAGATACATGACTCCTGTTTCCAAATGATTCAGAAAGATGCATATGTCAATATTCAGCATGTGAATAATTGATGTTCTTTACTGTATTCTCCGGTATATTATAACTTACTACCAGCCATCATTATATTATGTTGCTCTCCATTGCACAACCGGATGTAACATTTTCTATTCATCACTCCAACTCCCATGAACTTTAAGCAACTATTTTTAAATTATAATTTTAGTTGATCAGTGGTTAGCCTATTTAGAATCAAATTCCTAGTAGAGTACAAATTCATACTTTGCTAGTTTGATTAGAAGATATCCGTATTCTGTCTTTTATGTTTTCATTGAAACAAATTGTTCTCTCTTATTGTATTTCATTCTCAGATTGTGCTTCTCACTTATCATGGGAAAATATAACTTTTTTACTCTCTTATGCACAAAATGTTTTTATTTTCCACTTGTAAATAATTAGCAAAATCAAATATTGAGTTAAAAGTGTTATTTTTTGCATTTTTATAAGGATTAATATTGCCCTTCATTAGTGACACATGGAAATTTTATGCAGTAGGCTTCATTGAGGTCTTGTTTTTTACATTGTATGGACTCACATTGCCCTTGATTACTGACACATGGAAATTCTATAAAATTGGTTTTAGTGAGGCTTTATTTTTCACATTGTAAAAATGCAAAATCATGCATATTCATGGGATACAGTATTATGGCTTGGGATTAAACAGATGCTTTTTTGGGGATAAAATGTTGCAGGGTCACACTCTTTATCTCAGTAATCAATGCAAAAATAATATTTTGCACTTTGATTTATGTTTCATGGATATTTTTTACCCAGGGAAAAAACCCCACTAAATTCAATTCTCCATGAGTATTACTGGGGTGCCATAGGAAATGGGATACTGGGGTTGCCCACAGCTAGTTTGGCCTCTCAGTCCAGTTTTGTTGTTGAAAACTATTGATTCTGTTATACCTCTTTCCCCATTGACTCTTAGTTTTTTTAAATCCTCTCAACTTCAGGATATAAAGATACCCTGATATGTTATTGCTCAGCTTCAATATATATCTGTTGTATCTGCTCTTGCATATCATGCAGGTAACTTTGAACATTGTAGACCCTGATCTGCTGTTGCATGATACACCGTGAACATTGTAGACCCTGATCTGCTGTTGCATGATACACTGTGAACATTGTAGACCCTGATCTACTGTTGCATGATACACTATGAACATTGTAGACCCTGATCTGCTGATCCATGATACACCATGAACATTGTAGACCCTGATCTTCTGTTCCATGATACACTGGAAACATTGTAGACTCTGATCTTCCGTTCCATGATGCACTGAGAACATTGTAGACCAATATCTTCTGTTCTATGATACACCGTGAACATTGTAGACCCTGATCATCTGTTGCATTATACACTGTGAAACATTGTAGACCCTGATCTACTGTTGCATGATACACTATGAACATTGTAGAACCTGATCTTCTGTTCCATGATACACTGTGAACATTGTAGTCCCTGATCTGCTGTTGCATGATACACTGGGAACATTGTAGACCCTGATCTTCTGTTTCATGATACACCATGAACATTGTAGACCCTGATCTGCTGATCCATAATACACCGTGAACATTGTAGACCCTGATCTTCTGTTCCATGATACATTGGGAACATTGTAGATCCTGATCTTCTGTTCCATGCTACACTGGGAACATTGTAGACCCTGATCTTCTGTTCCATGATACACCATGAACATTGTAGACCCTGATCTTCTGTTGCATGATACACTGTGAACATTGTAGACCCTGATCTGCTGTTGCATGTTATACTATGAACATTGTAGACTTTGATCTGCTGATCCATGATACACCGTGAACTTTGTAGACCCTGATCTTCTGTTCCATGATACACTGGGAACATTGTAGACCCTGATCTTCTGTTGCAGTGTTGCATGAAACATCATGAGGATTATAGACCCTAAGCTGCTGTTGCATTATACACCATGAACATTGTAGACCCTGATCTGCTGTTGCAGTGTTGCATGATACAATTTGAACTTTATATACCCTAGTGTGCTCTTGCATGATACACTGTGACTATTGTAGACTGTTATCTGCAGTTGTATACACTGATAGATCATGACCTATCACTTTTATTCTGCTTTTGATTTCATACAGTTCAGATCTGGATTTATAACACATTTTGCAATTGTAGATTTAGGGTTCTTTTTTGTGTAGTACTCATTCTGTAGGTGTAAATTTGGTACTCACACATACCAATGCAATAGTTACACATGACCTTTTTCCAAACTATTTATGGTAGTCTCCTACCTGCCAAGTCATGGCATGTTACATAAAATCTAGCAACCCATCTGAAACAATCATATTTGGACTAATACAATTTCCCCAAATGCATCTTAACAAGTGATGGGATAAGGCATATTCTTTAGCACTTTTACAGTTGTCTCACTTATAGGATTACCTCAGATTGGGAAAGTTTTTCCAAGCTTAAGCAAGTAATGAACAAATTTTATTGCACGATGTGTCCAGTAGAATTCACATAATGCCATAGAAAGTGGTTTTGTTGGCAAATCAGGAAAAGAGGATCAAAGGAAGTAACAGGAGGAATATGGTTAAGAGCAGTTTTAAACACTCACCTGAACACTGACTTGGAACATAAAAATGACAGGAAAAATTTGGAAACATTATGTAGAAGTTTTTGGGCATTGTCTTTGAAAAATATATAAAATGTGTAAAAATGGAAAGACCAGGTGTGAAAATGGTGCTGCTCGTACATTAAATGTGGTCATAACAGCAGCCATTTTGAAAATCCTGCTATTGCTACCCTTCCTGTATGAATGTTCAAATCAGAGTAAGGTTTTTACATGCAGATTTCTTATGATGTCTAGTTGATCCTGAATGGAAATGATGCTGAGCAGATGTCAAATATGCAATCAGAGTGGCCATCTTGAAAACCTTGTTCTTCCAACTGACATGAATTTTTGATCAGATCAACATGAGGTCTTCACTAAACCCCTTCAAATGATGTCTAGTTAATCCTGAATGAAAATGGTACTGATCTGATGTCCAGTATGGCCACCATGGGAGCCATTTTGATACTCTTATACCACATCTACTGAACCGAAAGTCATATCAGTATGGAGGTTTCATCAGAAGACATGATATTATGTCGAGTTGATCTAAATGAAAATCGTAGTGCTCTGACATCAGACTTGTTTGCCACAGTGACTATATTAAAAATCTTGTAATTTTTACTCTTCTATGTTAAATCTTTTTATTCCTACTCCTCCTGAATAGAAACTAATATCAACATGAGGTTTTCTTGAAAAGGTCTCTTATGATGTCTGGTTGGTCCAAATTGAAAATGGTGCTAGTCTGACATTCAATATGGCCATCTTGGCAGCCATCTTATCTTAAATTCTTTTTATTGCTACTCATCTTAAATGGAAAGTCTTTTCAGCAGGGGCTTTTTACCAGAAAGACATCTGGTGGTGTCTAGTTGGGCATAAATGAAAATGATGCTGATCTGACATATGTATGGTGACCATGGCAGCCATCTTGAAAATCTTGTATTGTTACTCCAGAATGGATGGTCAAATTCACATGTGGCTTTCACCAGAAAGTATTCTAATAATGTCTTTGTTGGTCCTGAGTGAAAATGGGGATGATCTTACATCTAGTATGACTGCCAAAAGAGCCTATTGGAAGACCTTGTATTGCTGAAAAATATCAGAACTTGTTTAAATGCTCTGCATTAAAAAAGAAGAAATGGTCTTATCTTGATTTCCAGGAAATTCTTTTTATCAGTTTTTGAGCGATAGTCCCATTAGGGACTTTTGTCTCTGCTTTACTTTTCTTTGAAACTGCAGTAAAGAGAAATGTTTTTTGATACCTGTATATAATTTACAAGTGTAGAAACCAAATGAAAAAAATAATAACATATGTTTGCTTTGTACAGAATAATTAAATGTACAAAAATTAAATTAAAAAATGAATAAAGATTAGAAGAGTGGAAAGAATACTTTTCATTTTTTAATTTATTGAACTCTTATTTATGTTCCTTATCACTGAAATTTGCAAGTTATTTAGCTTAAAGAAAAATAAAATTGTTTATAAACTCAAATCATCTAGGCATTAACAATGTTGAATTTTTTATAAGAAATTCACTTCTGTTTAAACTGATCATCAGATTGGAAACTACAGCTGTTTTATAACGGTAAAACCGAAAATGTAGCATTTATGTATATTTAACACCTTCGCTTTTTTCTTATAATCTAATTATTGAAAGTACAATTACTTATTTTTCCAGTATTTCTTTAATTCAACAATTGTAATTTATGTTTCTTCTTTGTCTCTTTTTCAGAGACTGGAATTTTGAAAGATGTTCAGACACCCAAGAAGTCTGGTAGGTGACAGAATTTTAGCTTTACTGATTGAAGGCCAGCTTATTTGATAAGCATGTTTCTGTTGTCTTATTGTCTGTTAGCGGTTGTTTATTATCACTACTTTGATAATTCTTGGAGGAAGATCATGAAACTTGGCAACTTGGCATACTTTCTGAGTTCCAATGGGTCTTAAATGAAAATGGTGCTAATATGATATCAAACATATACTTCTCGTGAACAAATGGTCATATCACTTTGGAATTTTAACTTGAGTACTTCCTGTGATTATAGATTGGTACTGGATGAAAATGGTATAAATATGACCTATAAATATGGCCACTACAGCAGTTATTTTGAAAATCTTGTTATGGCTACTGTGGGATTGGTGAGGGATTGAGACACTCAAAGGGATGATGTGGTTGACTTGGCACCAGTCTCAGGATATGTGCCCTAAGAGTGGAGGGCCTTCTTATTAATGAAATTCTTTCCACAATCAAAAAATTTTAACTCCTTGCTTTGCAATACTTTACTGACAAGAGTCAGGGATGAAGAAGGAGTTGATCTGCACAGGGATGGAACACCTGTGACAGCACTTGTTTGAAAAGATTCAGTTTGGCCAGAATCTTCCTGGGTAGATATATTACCAGCTGAAGTAGATCATTGACCCAGGACATGTCCTGCCTGGAAGGGCTATCAGAATCACCTGACCCCTCAACTTCTGGGGTGTTTTGGTACCAAGACTGGGGGTTGGCATTCAGATGCCCACAGTACTTCCCACCAGATTGAAAGTGTGTCCACAACCCAAGTGGAGGGCATTCTGAAGCCAGAAACATCTGATAAGTTTCTTCTGCTGCAGCCATAAAATTGAAGTCGGTCCTCTTCATTTTTGGGTCTAAGTCTGTCAGATCTACATTATTATCACCACATTCACTGTATTTATTTTGGTCTAGCACAGCTTCCATTTCCACAAAAAAGACAAGCCTGGTGGCATGGAAGAAGCATTTCCATCATCCCAATACCTACCGTATCATGGGTACCATCTCTGTGGGTAGGTCATGAACATATGGTTCACTGATGTGTAGGATGAATTTGTCACTGGTAGAATGTTCAGTATGGTTGTCGACTGTGCAGCTGTGTTGCCTCCTATACCAGGCATCTGTAACTTGAACAATAGTATGAGGACAGCAAGACTGCAGCTTCTTGCTCTTCCACTTCCATTGATGTGGTGATAGCCGCTGGCTTCATACATCTCAGTGCGTGTGTGAGGGGTGGTGGTTGGGCTGGTGCATGTGTGGGTGTCCAGCAATGCTATCCACTAGGCTCAGAATTGATTCCATTTTTGCACCTTTTTTTTCTCTGTTATGACACTTCTCTGCAGAACTGTCAGCCATATATCTTCTGACCACACAGTGTATACACTGCATGTCAGGCAATGATATATATTTAGTGCAGGCTGGGCATGTATCATTTGTGTCCTTATTTACCTTGAACTTCTTACACTTGTCCTCATATTTCACTTAAGCGGCAAGAACAATGAACAAGAAATGTATAAATTAACAACTCAACATGTTAATAAGCTACAAAAACAACACCCATCACAAAATGAGAGAACAACAGGTAGTGAGTCTAAAAACATGAATTACAACATGCATCAGTGATACCATTTTAAAACTATGGCTGAACCGAACATTCACTTCGTATTCGCTTTGGGGCCGAATAGTGGGCCAAATAGCTATTCTGTATTCGACCGAATAGTAGCAGTTGGACTGAATAAGAATAGTGGTCACATGACATCTTTTTCTGCATATGCAGCTACTACAGCGAGTGGACTGAAGTAACTCTCTCATTAACATAATATATGCTGTGGTTGGTTGTGTCACACTGCAAAACACTATCCTTTCTGCACCACCTACGAGCTTACCAAGTGAACATCTCTTCAGTACAGCTGGCGATACCTTCAGTAACAATTTCTATGTTTAGTTAAATTAATTCCATTCCTAGTTTACACAGACTGGCAGAAGGATGCAAAAATTAGATGCAGTTAACTGTTTACTTTTAGATTATTTATTAAATTTACTGAACTGAAACTTTTGCTTACGTTTGAAATTTTGAATGTTGTCGGTAGAGCTATTGTGTACACTATTTGTATTCATATTCGGCCGAATAGTTGGTCCAGTTATTCGTATTTGGCTGAATAGTGATAATCACTTATGCGGTACAGCCCTAGTTAAAACATATTGTCTGGATAAACAAAGTGCATGAATGTGATAGTTTCACCAAAAATTGGCCATCATAAAAATGTCTACCATCTGTAGTTAATGATTAATACACAATAAAAACCTAACTTCTTGGGTAGA
This sequence comes from Sinohyriopsis cumingii, assembly GCA_028554795.2. NCBI lineage: Eukaryota > Metazoa > Mollusca > Bivalvia > Unionida > Unionidae > Sinohyriopsis > Sinohyriopsis cumingii. The sequence continues at coordinate 70,623,771 of CM068824.1, forward strand.
CTGTGGAAAACCACTGAGATATTAGCATGATTTTCAGGACGTACATAGTACACTGCTGTCTGTACTGAAGTGAAAGCTTAAAACTAGCAACTCCTGGTGGTGGCAAATGGGAGGTAATGGGCAAGAGTTCCTGCCCTTTGTATGATAAAAACAGAAAAGACAATTTTCGTCTTTCAAAAGAGCTGCATTTGTGAGGCAGCAAGCTTATATTCCTAATATTAATATGATTGGAGAATGTAGTGTTATGTATATTTGAGTTAATTTTTGTATTTGATTTAATTGTTTGTAAGTTTTAAAATCTATTTTTTTTTCTTCTCATTATATTTCAAAATAATGAAGTTCTGTTTATTAGGAACTTGTACTTTTTTCAGAAAATAATTTGACCTTGCCTGTTCCTTTTAATAAACACAAGGCTGACCTTGACTGTTCCTTTTAATAAACACAAGGCTGACCTGGTTCGTTCTCAACCTTATTTCAAAATCAGTAACAGCCACTTCAACAAGTTCTTTTTTTATTTATTTTTATTGTGGGACTTATAAGAGTGAGATTGAAGCTGTATTGAATATGTGACCCTAGTCTTGTAAATAGTTTTAGTGAAGTAAACAACTTTTATTCTCAGAGTAAAATGATTGGTTCTTATCAAGGACACAGGGGCTATGTGATTTTTTTATATATGTAAACATGATCATGTGACCCTTATCTGCGGCATAAAATGCAAGTTTTAAACCATCATTTTTGAGAAATAATCACATTTGGGCTTTTACACTGGAAAGTGTCTGTTGTGTCAGTTGGAGTTATTTCGAATTATTTGGATCCGAAAGGATTCATTCTTTTTTTTCTGGAAATATATGTGTGTTCATACAAAATTCTTGAAGAAAGACATCTCTTATAAAAAGTTATTTGGATTTCCAAAACCGGAGTGATATTTCTTGTTTCTGCAAGGAATTGTAGACTTCCACACAGTACAGGTTACAGCATACGTCATCACTTTCCATATTGGATTCTTCGTTGGGACTCAAACTTGAACCTATTAGAATATTTTATTATTAGGACTTCTAAAATTTTATTCGTGGATTATTCTTAGATTAAATTTGGATTTGATTCTTAAAACCATAAGTTCATATTTTTTCATTTTTTCAGTATTTTTCCAGGGAAATAAATTATTATATTTTTTAAAGCTTGTTGTTTTCACTCTTTCTTGTATAACTGTTTATTCGAGCCTAAACATGTAACAGTATATGAAGGAGAAATGCATTTAACTGACTTTTCTTCTAATCACTGGACCAGCTTAGACTGAATAGGATGTGAGTATCCTTGAATTAGGATCTTCTGGTTTAATTTTTCAAGATTTTAATCTGCTTACTTTTATCAACAGTTATTAAAAACCTTGAGATGATTTATCAGAAACTACATTTTAACGACAAGTTACAATCCAATTTAGTGATGTCATTTTGTCATCATGTTCCTTCATGTATTGCCTGGTTAATATCAACTGCATTTGTTTGTTATTCTCACATGAGCCAGGTCAGTCAGCTTAAGCCATCATGGGCATTTTTTATAAATTACTGGGAGTGATTTTGTTTGATGCACCTAATTTGAAACTGTCAAGAGATATTTGAAAAACAATCATTCTTATACCACTGACACATTACAGTGCCAGGGGGTTGGGTGCCTTGAATTTACAATTAACAATTTATAATTTAATATATTGTTGAGACTGAAACAAAACCTAACCCTTATATGCACTAGGCATGGACCAGAGCTGCACAAGTAATGCACTGATTTTATACTATATAGTACACTATGGTGAATAAGGCGATGCACAACAGTGAGAAAACCAGCAAACCACTTTAAACTATAGTGAACAAAGCAATGTTTCATTCCCCATTGTAAATGTTCATTGTCATTATATTCACGTGCTATTTGACCTGCCAATGTGAGTATAATTTATCACTAAGCAAATAAAATTTAGGCTACAGAAGTTTAGTCATTTCTGCATTATGGTCATATTTTTGCACAAAAATGCGTTGATGTTTTGCACTCAGTTTGTGGAAAGAATGACTTAATATGGCATAGGGATATAAAGCATTATTTATCCCTACCTTTTATGCTTTATAAAATATTTTTTGTTTACATTGTGAATGAAGTTTAAAATGAATTGGATTTATACAAGTTTGATATGTCAAAGAATATTAACACAAGGACATCAGAGAAAACATCTAAATAATTCCCATCTGGGTGTCTTATGTGGTAATACACATTGAAAATCTATATGGAATGCCAGATCAATGATTAAGATTAAAAGGGTATGTAATAAGGGAAAATATCTCACATTCAAACTCAAGTTTTGAATGATTCTTGCTTTTTTCTTAGTAAATTTCTGGCAAGAACAAATTTAGTTTCCTATGTTGATTATTATCTTACATGGATGATCAAAACCTGATTTGCCAGTAATTTTCATGAGGTGTCAACAAGTATCAATGGAGTTCTAGTGCCATGTAACCTCTAAAAATGCATGGTGAGATACAGTAGTCATATTTCTGGCAACAGCATCAGCATCATCACAATGTTAAAATTATTTAGAGCTAGATCAGTAGTTGTACATACATGTGTTATGTATATTTAATTTGCAGTGTTAGTTAATTTTTTAAAATTCATTATGTGCTTTGGTTATGTAAAATTGTATCTTGTAGCTGACCTAGTCCAAAATCAAGTTCATTGTCTACCTGACCCAAATCATTGATTTTTGTTTTATTCTGTAAACAACTAATACATAGTTTATATTTTTCTGTGAGTGTAGGTTAAATATTATAATCTTAGTATGAGTCACAGACATTATGATTATCATGTTCTTCATGTTCTTTGGTATAATTTTAGTAACATACCTTCTATTAATAACTTAAATTTTTCTAGAAATGTACTTTTTGCCCTCATCCAGGTTATTATTTTGTGTCTTAGTTTGTTTTATATAACATTGTTAACTTTAAAAATTATTTATTCATGTTGTAAGATCTTGAAGCAGAATCTTTTATTGTTTTCAGTATTTCATTTGGGCTGGAATTTATTTATTTAAATTATTTATTCACTCAAAATACAAAGTGCTCATAAATAATATTCTTGTGCCAAAACATTAACTTGGAATTATAGTGAGTTTGGACAAAAGCTTTTTGGATTGTATTATTCTGATTCATAAAAAAGGCTGTTGGCATATCATTACAATTCAGGCCATTGGTACATTAGTACATTTGAGAATGCAGGACACTACAGGCACATCAGCACCTTCAGCATTTGAAATTATTTGAAAAACGACTAAAGTTTATTCAGAACTTTAATCATAAGGGCCTGTGTTAGAAATTCTAGGATTATTTGGAATTTAATTAAAATACTGTTCGTTCTTTTTAATTTTCACTTTGTATTCTAGGGAAATAAATTATTTCTTGAATTTTACAAAACTTGTTGGTTTTTGCTCTTTTCTACCACTTATTTTAAGACCACAGAGTTGTAATACATGCACTAGGGCAGAGGTGAGACCCCAGAATATCTGAATCATGCTTTGGGCCAATTTGATTCAGATTTATGAACTGGATTGCTGTTAGGTACCAGTAAATTGAGTCTTTTATAATGTAGTCTCTTTTTATTATGGGTAACCCAAGTTCTGTTCTGTTTTGTATCTTTTTATGTATTTTTGCATTATAGGTGGTGAGTACGATGTGTTGATCAAGACCAGTGAGGACTCAAAGCCAGCTAATGGAGGAAAGGTTACAATTACTGTGTATGGTAACAATGGCAAATCAGATGACATCAAACTATATGCAACTAATGCCAAGTCTGCATTTGAGCCAGGGAATATGGATGAATTTGAGGTAAGAAACAACTGATTGTATCAACCTATAGGTTGTGTGCTGTCAATCATTCATTCTGACTTGATTATTGGAAATGTGGCTTTTAAAAATCATGGTATTGTCCATTTCAACATGGTTTTATTGGTATATCCTTTCAATGTCCTGAAAAAATACTTCACCAGATGAAAACAGTGAAAACATTTTCACATGAAAGCTGAATATTTTTGAGCAATTAAATGAATTTCGTTTTCAGTTAGAAGTACAGTTTATAGTATATGACAGTAGAGATGGAAATTCCTGTACAATCTGCCATTTCAGTATGCTATTTTGGTCATTTTTGTGCAGATTATTATGAATATGACAAGTATTAAGTTCCCTTTCTGAAAAAGTTTCATTGATATTGGGCTGAACTAGTGAAAATATAACATTGTACTCATTTTACCCAAAATGCATTGCAGAAAAGTACCTACAATGGCTTGCAAAAAATGGACATCCACCATAAATTATAAAACTGAATGAAACTGATATTCATTTTCTTGGTCAAAATAATTGAGCTTCTGTGCTTTTAAGATCTATAGTTACCATTTTTAATTTGGTAAGAATTGTTTTGAAAAGCTAGAATGGTACGTCTTTTTGATATATGGACTATTTGAATTATTATTTGAAATAAAATTGCCTTTGTTTTACAACAAACAAAATCAGTAAAATGCAAAGTTTTAATTATAAATATAATAAATATTGTATTATATTCAAATTAAAAACAAGAAATACAAATAGATTTTGTAATATCTACTCTTAACAGCATGCATGTGCATTTCAGGTATTAACTCATTCAGCCCCAGACCCGTTATCAGTATCACTGCTGCTATGCCCCAGCAGCGCTAAGCTGTGTCTAGCTGCGTGTACCCCAGAGTTTTTACCAGTTTGAAAAATTTTGTAAACATCGTGCACATGCATTCACTCTTACCTTAATTTCTCTGCTTATATCCAATTAAAATCCAAGAAAGTTTCACCATTTATTGCAAATGAATTTGTCTACACAGTGATGTATTTTTTTTTCCCTATTTGTCCAAGTCTTTCACAACTTATTTATGCAGAATTTACAAAATTATGTGCAACGTTTATCCGCAAGAACTCGATCATCATCACTGTCAGCATCCTCATCTTTGGACGATTCAATCTCAGAAACTTCTATGTCCGAATCGAAATCTCACAAAATATCCAACTGCCGAACATATCTTTCCTCAGCTTGCTCAGTATTTTCAAGATCAAACCCAAGAAACTCCTCATTTTTGCTCTCATCAAAAATCACTCTTACGTCCGCCATCATTTACGATTTTTCATGACCAGAACACGTGTAGTTATGGTGGCGCTCACCAGATAATATGTACTTTTGAGAGAGTGACATATGTAAGGTGAAGTAGTTCGCATTTAAAACATGCACAGTGGAGAGAATGTTTGCATACCTCTATGCTACATTAATGTAATGTGGATGATATTTCTTTTGGATATTGTACTTTTGGAAATTTTACATGATTTAAGCACACTGCTAACTAAAATGACTGCTCCCTTGTGTTAAAAAATCAGCCTGAATTAGTCTAAAGTGCACTGTGCGTAGCAGCTATTAAAATAGGGAAAATGAATTTTGCCAGACTAGACAATACCAGCTTCTGAAAGTGCAATGAATGAATTACCAAATATATAAAATGTAAAAAAAGTTATCGGCTCTTTTTTATGCAATTTACCTCTGAAGTTCAGGAAGTGAAAATGACCAAGTAGAGCTAGCACTTTTTTGAAAGGTGCACATTTGAAGTAAGGCCAAGCTGTATACTCCATAACCCATAGTACACCCATCAATCATACACCAAAATAAAGGGAATTAAAGGTTCTTTGCATTATACCTAAGATATACAAGCTCTTTTTTAAATAGCCAGTATAACCAGTGAGGAAAGCTGGGGACATTCTTTTTCTTTAAAATCCTAACCCTATGCAAAATGCAAAACTGTATAGTGCCACCTAAACCACTTTCAAAACAGGAGCCCTTAGCTTCTGAACAATTCAAATGTCCGCAAATGAAAGTAAAATCATTTCTGATTGGTTTAATAGTTGTTAGTTCTTGGAATAAACCCATTTCTAACCAATCAGAAACGTTGAATCTAACACACATTCATCACACTTGGAGACGGGATCGGCCATTGAATGCAGTAAAAAAATCACGACTACAGGCAGGATCGGCCATTGAATGCAGAAACCGGATCACGCCTACAGACGGAATCAGGGCTTAAAGGGTTAAAAACCTTCCCATTATCATTTTACCTATAAGTAGGTAGTATCAGAGATTAAGTGGCATGTGTTCTTTATGATAATGGATATGGTAAAATATATCTGTATATGTAACTACAGTGAAACATGAAAATAATAAACACTAAACACATTCACATTTAATGCAAAGTTTACACCCAGTGAAATATAGTCTTTAGTGTGTATATATATATATATATATATATATATATATATATATATATATATATATATATATATATATATATATATATATATATATATATATAGCTAGCTAGCTATGATGTTGGGTTCCTGATGGCTTTGCTATAAATATATTTCTCTGTATATGCATGTAGCTTAATTAGGAAAACACAAAAATGTATATAATAATTCTTTACTTGCATTATATGACTGTCTTCCAGATTTCTGTTGGTGACATTGGGGATATATACAAGATTCGGGTCCAGAAAGAAGACTCAGACAAGTGGGAGGGATGGCATCTGATCGAGGTAAAGCATTTCTACAATGAGGGACTGCACTAATTAGTTTGACAAAAAGGAGGCTATGGGTTTATGAGGGTATGGCTATTATTGGAATATGCCTATTGTTGGGGTATGCCTATTATTGTGAGTATATGCCTATTTTTTTTGTATACCTATTATTTGTTGTATGCCTATTATTGGGGTATGCCTATTATTAGGTTATGCCTGTTGTTGGGGTTATTCCTATTGTTGAGGTATGTTTATTATTGGGTATGCCTGTTATTGGGGTATACCTATTTTGGGGTATGCTTACTATTGAGGGTATACCTATTATTGGGGTGTGGCTATTATTGGGGGTATGCCTGTTATCCAGCATATCTTATTATTGTTGTCTGTTGCTATGGTTATGTTTATATAGTTTAACGGACTTGTTAATTAGACTGTCAGTTTAAAGGCAATTGTGTTGATACAGTTCCATGAATAAGTGATTTTTAATGGAAGTGTAATGCAGAACCAAATATTTCATAAACCTTTTGCTGTTTTATACAGCAAAACACAGTTATGCATGAAATTAAATATCATTAGCTTTTTGATCACAGAATCCTTGTCACCATTTATAGTACAAGTCACATGGGTAATGTATGCACTTTTAATCATTTAAATTAAATATACATTGTTCTTTAAAATTTAACACTATTTTTCCTTAGCCAAAGTGTATTCATTTCTGATTTTTGAATGATCTGCACCTTAACTGTCATCAAGAAACATCCTGGCAAAATTTATCGATCTCTTTGGTCTTTTACAATGGTGGCCATGTACTAAACTTGGGTCAAAATAAGAGTGTGTTGAGTGGAATTGTTACAGTTGAGGGTTGTACAGATTTGTTTATCAATATGCGTTGCTTTCATTGTGACATCACAGCAGGCGACATTCAATCCGGATTGTTTTGGATCATGCCTTTAGGTTCATTTCATCCAAAAAATGTCTACGTACTTTAACACTGATTTTGCCATATGCACCTCTCAAAGCATCTAAATAATGACTTTCCAAAGGAATATGGATGTATACGAATCCAAATGAAATGAATGCTTGCCACTTAAAAGTATGTAGAATCAAATTCTAAAAAATGACACCCATTACTGAAATAGTCAATGCTGAATGCCTGCAAGACCCATATGACTTGTACTATAGTCAATGGAAAGAACCTATTTCGTATAAATTCTTTAAGATATCAAAATATTTGTTCGTGCTGCCACAAATGTGGATGGGACATGCAACTTATGTTCCCAAGAGTGGTTGTACAACTTGAAATTTTTGGTTTCACTGCCTTTAATTTTCATTGAAATATACATTTTTTCAGTTAACTTGAATACCATTCATTTTAGCCATTTACCAGTCCCTTTTTTTTGTTTTAGACAAATAATTTTATTATGTTTTAGTTATCTCCCAAAAAATTGGTTCAAAATAAACTTTATATGAAATCATGTTAGCACAAAATTCCATGATGTGAAACCTGTATTGTGTTACCCTTGTTTGACCATATTTCCGTGTCTGCCCATCAATCTGACACACATTGCTTAAGCTGGTAATTGAATTCATTCTCAGGTACAGTTTGTCTCAATCATACAACTTAATACACCTCTCCTTTGATAATTTTTGCCTGGCTAGGTCACAAACCTTCTAATAAAGTGGGGTCAGGCATGTTCTTTTTCTAAAAAATACAAATTGTTGTTGTTGTTGTTGTTGTAGGGTTTAACACCATTTGTCAGCACACGATAAGCTATATATGGTGGCCAGTATTAATGGTGGAGGAAGAACCCAGGAAAACCCAGGAAAGAACCACCGACCCACGAGAAGCTACCGGCAAGCTTTCTCACAGAAAATACAAAAAGAATTGACTTTTATTTGTTCAATGTGAAGAAAATAATGATTAAAACTAGTACAAGAAACTTAGATATATCGTTTATTTTTGTTGTTGAAAACAGTGGTTAGTGTCCAGAAATCTGATTCATCATCATAAAATTCACAGTGTTTTCTATGCAAAAAATTAAATTCTCAGTACACTGTAAATAGCAGTATTCAGGGATAGTTTGATTGGTCCATGAAAAATGTCAGTATTCAGGGATAGTTTGATTGGTCCATGAAAAATGTCAGTATTCAGGGATAGTTTGATTGGTCCATGAAAAATGTCAGTATTCAGGGATAGTTTGATTGGTCCATGAAAAATGTCAGTATTACCTATCCCTGAATATTGCTATTTACAGTGTACTGAGAATTTAATTTTTTGCATAGAAAACTTAACAAAATTTATCATATAATTGGTACACTTTACATATAGTGTGTGCAGTTTAATATTTTTGGGAAAAGGTTATGCTTGTTGGAATACGGCTAGTTTACCCCACAGGGGCTCATTACAAATAAAACTAATGGTATCAGTCAATGGAAAGAGGGCTAGGGAAGGCACCGGTAATATCGAATCCATCCTTTGTGAAAATACAAAGCAGGTCCACTTTCAATTAATGGTAACAATACAAAACTTCCAGAAATCAGACATCAAAATACAGTCAGCACTCAATTAGGTCCTCAGAAATGCTCACGTATATAGCTGTGATGGTAGATCACAGTTTTCACGTTTAAAAAGATGACAGCAAACAACATGTATGACGATTATACTGAAATCAAATTAAATAGCTAGAACTAAAACATGAATTTCACCTGACAAAACTTATTTAATTGGTATTTATTTCTTAAAATTCCTGAATTGGCACTAAGAAGTTTGCTTAATTATAAGCAGAAATTTCACTATTAATTGCAATAAAATTGCAAAATCAATATTTTACTAATAGAACAATATAAAAACAATAGAGTTTATATGCTAATGGTTCTTGTTTCACAAATTAACTGTCCTTGATTTTTGAAAAAAGAAATCTTGTTTTTATATGAATCAACAGTAACACTGAAATATATCCACGTTCACATGCAAAAATTAGTGATGTAATATACAATGTTTTCAGAGGTACATATGATGCATGTTGAAACCTCAGATTGTGTTGTTTGTAACAATGTTTCAAAGGTTGGTCATCTTGAAAATAAAGGTAATTTATACTGAAAAGCATTAGAGAAAGCTTTTTATTGACAATTATTCCTAATGCAACTATAAAATGAATACAAAATCATTTCACAGCCCACCCCACTTTTCTTATTGTCAGTATCAAGTAGAAATGTCATCCCCATTTTACATTGTTAGAGGTCCTCATTAGCTCGCACCCTTGCTTATCCTGCTGTGTTTTGGTACCCTGTCATTTGCAAGTTATCAAGGGTGAGGTATTATTAGAATTGTTTTGGTGGATTCAATATCATATTAAAGGTATGTCAGTCTGATCTAAATTTTATGATCCAAGACATGGTTTTGCTTTACATTTAGGTCATTTGTTTCTGCCGTTTTTAGCCAAGAGTAATGCAGTTTGTTATGTGGCTGAGTCTTGATGAGTACAACACCATTGTACAAAAAAATGGGTCACCTAAATTTCATGCTTCAGTGAATGAATAAATTTTGTGTTTAGATCAGTTATGAAGGTCTTTTTTATTCATAGAATCATTGAACTTGCCATGTAGATGCACGTTTGAAAATACATCACCATGGTACCGAAAGTTACTGTGACTTGAATTTGCCATTGAAGTTTTAAATTTAAGTCACTTTCTCAGGCATTGTTAGCCTGAGTTATGTATGTTGCTGTGTAGATGTATGTGGGTGCCTTCAACACCATATTACTAAAAACAGGTCACTGTGACATAAATTTCATGCATCAGTGGTTTTAGGCAATGTCTTTGTTTAAGGTCAGTTTCTAATGCATATTTTAATGCAATGTCATGCAAAAAGTAGGTACAAGGGCATTAATGTTTTATGAATACATTTCTAATTATATGTTTCTCTTTCTCTCTCTGTTTCATTTTGACTGCCTTTTTGTCTGGGATGATCTATCTGGTCCATTTAGTCATGTTTCTTTTAAATAGAAGATTTATAAATATCCCAAATAGCAATTTTTCTGCAAGTGGTCAGCAAAGTGTTATTCATGGATCAAATATATATTTCAGTGTGCAATTACTTATAGTTGATAATTTAAATTTAACCTTTGCCTGGTACCAACTTCATTATTTAGATTTAACTGTTGACAGGTCACATGCTCTGAAAGCATTAATGACAATATACAAAAGTACAGAAAATGAAATTGTGTCAATTCAAAACATATCTCAATAGAAACGAATGATTCTTTGTGAAGGTCAAGCTTAAAGACAAGGACACTGATGAGGAGATTATATTTCCATTCAATCGATGGTTGGCTCGTGATAAAGATGATGGAGACATTGCTAGGGAACTTCCTGTCCTGCTTCCAAGTGGACAACATGCAGCCCCAGGTAGGTTGAACATTAACTGATAAATAATGTTACATTTCCTAAGTATTGTTTTGAGTTCAAATAGTACCATAGAGTACTTTTGGACACGTAAGAAAAATAATATGCTGAAACTAATTTACATTTTATAAACAACATGCAACCTTTGTTGTTTTTAAAATGTTTCCCTCCGACCATATGCAGATCTAACCTAGTTTCAACGAGGTTAGGAGAAAATCATGACTTGTACAAAAAGGTATGATCAGAAATTCCTACTATCAGAAAAATGCAAATGTTATTTGGTCGTTTCATAATTCCTACCATCAGAAACATGCAAGGGTCAGCTGTCAGATTTAATAAATCCTATTATTATCAGGAAAAGTTAAACAAAATCATCACCACCTTATTTCATTGCATTGACAACTAGTTTACAGAGTTCTGTCGTAATGTGTTTTGTACTGGGGGAGTTGGCTCACTTTTACAAGACTATTCACAGACTGTGTTAATTTTTTACATAAGATTTTGAGTTTTTAACATATACATTTTTAGAATAATAATCATTATAGATATTTTTTGGCAGAAAGAACAACTTTGTATATAGAACACAATATTCCCAACCAGATAAGAAGTTTATTCCTGAAGTAATGAAAAATTAAGAAATTAATTAGAGCCCTTTACATAATTACCTGTTTTGTGTGGCCATTCTCACTTCTTGTAACAACCAAACTCTGCAGCCCATACACATCATAGGCTGCCATTTGGTACAGTACTTGCATAATGCTCTGGCAGTTTGTAACCCACTACCAGTTTTTAAAACAAAAGCATTAAGGACAAAATAAAGTGCATCAGTTTATAATTTCTAACCTGATTGTAGTGAGGAGGTCTCTAACGTTCATTTTGTTTGCATTTTATTATAAGCATGGCCACGATATTTGCATTGCTGAGTCTGTGTTTTCAGATGACAGGAGTGATGTAGTTAATCATTTTTTTAAATAAGATTTCAATAATTCTGTATATTTGCATGACATTGGGAGTTACAGCCATTGAAACCATTGACTTAAGAGTAATGCCACTTGCCTTTTAATTTTTTTCGACTTTTTTTTAGAAATATTGAAATTAGACATTGCAGATATTTTATGCATGCAAGTTTTACCTTCTGTGTGTCCTGTAATTCTCACCCCTTCACTGAAAATGGACTTGCCCAGGAACCAGAAGTGGACACTGAGCAGGGTCATTATTCATATTGAAAACTCCCATTTGGTTTGAAACACAAGATGTCAATGTTGGGGATATCTTGGCAATATTTAAATTAGAAAATATCAGTTGATGAATTAAATAATTTATTTTTGTTCATTTTATTGCCTCAGTGGTCATCTTGGAAATCTTGTTATCACTATTTCTCCTGATATCTGCTTGGTTATAGATGAAAATAATCACAATCTAACTTCTAATATGACTGCCACATGACTGTCTTGAAAATCTTGCCTCTCCTGGATGACTGGTCATATTGTCATTGTGCTTTTACCAAAAGACTTCTTATGATGTTGGTATTAAAATTAGAAAGGTACCAATCTGATATTGAATATTTCCAACATTGCATCCATTTTGAAAATCTTGTTAATGTTGCTTCTCCAAAATGGGAAGTCATATCAGTATAGGATTCCACCAGAAGACTTCTTATGATACCTTGTTGGTCATAAATGAAAATAATATACCTTTTTGGTATAATGGTGTCAAATTGACATCAGGTATGTCTACCACAGCAGCTGATTTGAAAATCAATGAAGAATATCAAAGATGGTTTAACAGTCTCCAGTTAAAATGGAAGAAATGGTCTTATCCAGGAAATTGTTTTCAGTCAGTAGAGCATCAGTCCCTTTGGGGGTGGGGGACTCTTGTTTGAAAGAGTGGTGGCCCTTGACAGTTAAACTTTTAATCTTCATGTGGAATGCTAAATGCATCCACCATAGCTCAAAAACATTTTAACATATTCTGATGCAATTCAGGTTGAGCATTGTCACATAGACTAGATGTCTTTTTGGGTTGTGTCTGATATACTCCATTTTGGATAGAATTATGGCCTTTAACGATTAACTTGATATATTCACATGGAATATTTCTTGCAGCTGGTACAGATCAAGATCTGTTCAACATATTCTAATGCAGTTTGGTTTAAATGTTGTCTTATATATCTAGGTGTGCCTTTCATGTGCTTTGTCTCAACTGCATTTTGGATTGAGTTATGTCCCCTGGACAATTTCCTTACTCACTTCAGATGGGACTTTGTTGAATCTAGCATTGCTGAAAAATCAATTAACATGTTCTGATGATATGAACATTGTCTTTTAGACCTGGATATATCTTTTATGGATTTATTTTTGTTTAGACACTTTTGGACATAATTCTGTGTACTGTAAAGTAAATTCTTGTCTCTACATGTAAGGCTGAGAATCATTCAATATATTCTGATGGAGTTTGGTGAAAACATTGTCTCTTAGATGCAACCATGCCTTTTGTGAGTTTTGTTTGGATAGAGCTGTGATCCTTGTCAGTAAAATTCTAGTCTTAAGTGGGATGTTGTTTACAAATAGCATACCTCAAGAACCATGTTCTGATGCAGTTCAAAGTGAAAACTGTTTCATAGACATAGATATGCCATTTTATGGGTTTTGTCTTGTTTACTACATTTGTGTCTTTGTAAATCAACTTGATATCTACATGGAATGTTGCATGTATTGACAAGTCCAAGAAAGAGGAAAGAGTTGGATTTCAAGCATTTCACATCATCATTTCAAGGTGACATGCCCCTGAATGATAGTGTGTGTGTGTGTGTTTTGGATTTTTAACGTAGCTTTAACAATTTTTCAGTTATATCACTACGATGTCTGCAGTGTGACAGTTTATAGTGATATCTAGCACTGGGGCATCATGCTGCAGACATGTAGCATGATGTCCCACCCAGTCACATTATCCAGACACCAGGCCAACCAGTCCTAACACTAACCTCTTAATGCTGAGTGCCAAGCAAGGCAGCTGTTAGTACCATTTTTGTAAGTCTTTGGTATGACTCGGCCAGGGATAGAACCCATGACCTCCTGCATTCGAGGCGGACGCTCTAACCACTAGGCCACCGGAGCAGTCCTGAATGACAGAATCATAGTCTTCTAACTTTTGGCCCCTGAATGACAGTCTTATACTTTTTGCGCTGAATGACAGTCTTCTAATTTTTGGCCCCTGAATGACAGTCTTCTACTTTTGACCCCTGAATGACAGTCTTCTAATTTTGGTCCCTGAATGACAGTCTTCTACTTTTGGTCCCTGAATGACAGTCTTTTAATTTTGGCCTCTGAATGACAGTCTTTTAATTTTGACCTCTGAATTACAGTCTTCTGATTTTGTCCCTGAATGACAGTCTTTTAATTTGGCTCCTGAATGACAGTCTTATAATTTTGACCCTTGTATGACAGTCTTCTAATTTTGGCCTGAATGACAGTCTTCTAATTTTGGCCTGAATGACAGTCTTCTACTTTTGGCCTGAATGACAGTCTTCTAATTTTGGCCTGAATGACAGTCTTCTAATGTTTCTTTCCCAAATTTTCTCTTATTAAGGTCTTCATTGACACATTATATCTAGTGGATCCCTTTGTATTGCACTCATTTTTAATCATTTGTAATTTTAATGCACACAATGTTAATTACTAGTGGGGTCCTTTGTAATGAACCCATTGTTAATTACTAGTGGGGTCCTTTGTAATACACCCCTTGTTAATCACTATTAGAGTCCTTTGTAATGAACCCATTGTTAATTGTCAGTGGGGTCCTTTGTATGGCACCCATTGTTAATTGCTAGAGGTGTCCTTTGTAAGGCTTCCCATTGTTAATTGATAGAGGGATTCTTTGTAAGGTACCACTTATTAATTATTAGAGAGGTTCTTTGTAATGTAACCATTGTTAATTGCTAGAGGGGTCCTTTGTAAGGCATTCATTGTTAATTGCTAGAGGGGTCCTTTGTAAGGCATCAATTGTTAATTACTAGAGGGATTCTTTGTAATGCACCCATTGTTAATTGCTAGTGGGGTCCTTTGTAAGGCACCCATTGTTAACTGCTAGTGGGGTCCATTGTAAGGCACCCATTGGTAATTGCTAGAGGGGTCCTTTGTAAGGCATCCATTGTTAATTGCTAGAGGGGTCGTTGTAAGGCACCTATTGTTAATTGTGAGTGGGGTCCTTTGTAAGGCACCTATTGTTAATTGCTAGTGGGGTCCTTTGTAAGGCATCTATTGTTAATTCCTTGTGGCATCTTTGTAAGGCACCCATTGTTAATTGCTAGAGGCATCCTTTGTAATGCATCCATTGGTAATCACTCTAGTTTCCATATGATGCATCTATATCTCAGAAAAGATCACATATAAAATGTCTTACAATAATATTGCTGTACAAACTAATAAAAAGTTCCCCATTGTTACTGCTCTTTGCAAAATCAAACTCCATCAACCAGAAGTTCTGAAATTTGTGTTGCTGCACTTTGCGTACAAATTGCTGATCTTTCATAAATGAGACTTCTACACCATTCAAGCTGCCAAAATAATCATGTTTTTCTGGATTGTTCCTCTTTGTTTACTTTACTTAGGCAAGTTAGCCTAAATGGCTCTCTTATAGCAGTGTTCAATGGATTTGAAACACAAACTCACTCTAACTATTGTCAATCAATTTAGTCTTATGTGCAGTGATGGTTGTTTCTCTTTGTTGTTGTTGTTGTTGTTGTGGGGTTTAATGCCATATTTCAGCACACGATAGGCTATGCACGGTGGCCAGTATTAATGGTGGAGGAAGAACCCGGGAAGAACCACCAACCCATGAGAAGCTACTGGCAAGCTTTCTCACATACCCACGTTAGCGTTTATCTTTGATCATGTTGACCTTTTAATCACCTTTATGACAACCAACTGTATAAACTGCCCCTTGTTGATCATTTTCTATGAGAATGAAGTATGACCAAACTCTTTTTAAAGGCTACAGATATATAATGTGGTGTCAACCAAGGTCTCCCTCTCTGTTTTTTTGTTTTAATGGAAATATTGCTTTCATAAATAATACTATGTCAGGAGGTGTGGAAGTCAGAAATCATGTTTTTGGCATGTCAGGTGATCTAGCAGGTATGCACATATATTTCTAGTACTGTCCTTTTCCAGATCATCATTTTCCCCTTATACTGTGTTATTATTAGCATGGAGTCTGGGTATGAATATGAGTATGTGGCATGTTCAAATATGACTTCCTAAATAACATTGAAAAACACATTCACAGACAAGGTGTGATGTGATTTGGATTTTTAACGTAGCTTTAACAATTTTTCAAGTATATCGCTACGATGTCTGCAGTGTGGCAGTTTATAGTGAGGCCTAGCACTGTGGCATCATGCTGCAGACATGTAGCATGATGTCCCACCCAGTCACATTATCCTGACACCAGGCCAACCAGTTCTAACACTAACCTCTTAATGCTGGATGCCAAGCGAGGCAGCTGTTAGTACCATTTTTTATAAGTCTTTGGTATGACTTGGCCGGGGATCAAACCCATGACCTCCCGCATCCAAGGCAGATGCTCTAACCACTAGGCCACCAGAGCAGTCTCACAGACAAGGAATGACTTTATTGAGTATGTGGCCAATATGGCATGCTCGATTATTACTCCCTTACAACATTGAAAAATACCTTCAGAAACAAAGAATGACTTTATTTATTGAGATTTTAATAAAATAAATGCATCACCAAAGTACAGATAAGTCTGCAGGTAATTAGTGTAGATAATGCTGGTAGATGGAGTACACCAGACTGATAATCAGTCTTTATAAAATTACATAATATCCTCTATTATACGATAATTTCTTTTTACAATTCTGCAATGTATATGTTTTCAAGAGCATTCTAGAGCCAGGGCAAAATTTATTAGTTTTCTAAAGAGGTCAGTGACTAGAGATATGAACCATTGCTCGATTGTGGTACCAGTATACAAAAAGCAAGTATGGTTTTAAGCTGGTTTATATGCCTGAGGTCTTTATATGCCAGAATTAATTTAGACAGCTTGATTTAATTTTATTTCAGCTGTTTGGTTGTACATAATGAGCCATATCCTTTTATAAATTCTGGTCTTCTATGTGTCATATTTTGTTTAATGAGTGTGGGGGACTGGCATTTAATATAAGATTAGGTTTGTGTGGTTTCATGCCATTTTTCAGCTTATGATAGGCAATACATGGCAGGAAGTACATTTGGCTGAGGAAGAACCCTCTGGAGGTGGGGTTACCCTTGGAAGAATGACTGACCCACGGGAAGCTCCAGGCAAGGTTTCTCACATCACCAGATTGGTTATTGATGCAAAGTCTCTTGTCCTAAATAAATGGGTGAAACACAATTTCCATAGCCCTGAATTTAATATCTTCCTAATAAATGGGAACTTCATAGTGATTGTTTGAAACTTGCAATTCATCACGTTAGTATTTGCAAATAAGTGAAGGAATGTGGATATTTCAGACATACATTAAAGAAGTACACATAATTTGGACAACTGTAACATTGTTTTGTGTTGTTTGTACAGTCTGCCATTACCTAGTCCAGGTGTATACTGGAGACCACTGGGGAGCTGGGACTGATGCTAACATGTACATTACACTACATGGCATACGTGGGGATAGTGGCAGACGACTCCTCTACAGATCTGCAACAAACACAGTCAAGTTCCAAAGGGGACAGGCAAGTATTCATACCTCAGTTATAGAGGAAACTTTTCTCTCATGCTAATATCTAACATTTATGTACTGTATGGCCTACAGTTATAATGCTTTCATAGTGTCGCTTTGCAATAACTGTCAGAATGATACAAATGCTTTCTTGGCAATCTTGATGAAGTGAAACATAATTACTTCTGAATGTAGCAATTGTTTAATATTGTTATACAGTGGCATGTGTCATTCAAGTAAAGTAATGATTCTAGTGAATATTATAACAACCAGTTTATTGAAGTTTTTCCTACATATATCAAGTACATTTGAAATTGCAGTCACGTATAATATGTTAGCAGTATTGTTTCCTTCTTGATTCAGGTGGACAGTTTTGAATTTGAAGTAGTCTCCCTTGATAAGTTGACTGCCATAGATATATCCCATGATGGTAAAGGTCATGGTGCTGGGGTGTTCCTGGACAAAGTCATCATCAAGGAGAAAAAGGGTGATGACCTTTCACCCCTACAATATATATTCCCTTGTGGACGCTGGTTAGATGACCATGTAGATGACTGCAAAACGGAGAGAACACTCAGGATGATAGGTCTGTGTCATTTATGTCCTGGCTGTTATATGCCAGATATTTCCTAGTGATAATTTTTGTCAGATAAAACTTAAGTCATATCAGTCCTACTGACCTGTTGGCTCATTGTTAAATTTTCTTTTGCAAGCTCATAACTAAGTATGAGGGGTGGGGAAGGTCAAAGATTACTACCTAATTTCTACATATTGGATAGAATTTGAGGCATATTTGGTATGATGCAAGTGCATTTTTGGATTTATTTTTAAAATGTTCATAAGCAGACAGCTAACTTTATGGGTCTTGTCTCTGTGTGTCCTTAATGTCTGGGGCCCTGACCTTGGGGCTTAAAAAACGTTGTGATCTCCACCTCATAACCAGTATGTGCTTTCTTGGATTGAATAGTTATCTAGCACTGTCCATGAATCTCTCACTTTCTCCTGTGTGATTGGTCAAACTTAGAAACTGTTTGTAGCCATTATAGCCCTGCCTTAAAGAACATATATGCACTTACTTTGTCCCTACAACTTTTCAATGAAAGTAAATGACAGCTTCCTTTGTTTTCATGGGTGAGTGGAAAGTCTAAGCAATCAAAATCTGTAACATATAATTTATTTAAATTGGAATTAGAGTTGAAGACAATGTTAACTTCTCTCAGTTTTTCATTTAGACCTAATTTTTTCTTTAGAATATGGAAATACATCTACTGTCCTAAAAACAAAATCTTATCTAATTGCTAGGCAAAATCAACCATACAGTCCTGTATGAATAGTCAGTTCATCTTGGCCTTACTAGCTGTACTATTGCTGAAATGTACAGGTCAGATTGTAACTAGGAAGAACATTTGGGGTGTCAGGGCCCACTACTAACTGACTCTCTCTCTCTCTCTCTCTCTCTCTCCCCCCTCCCAAGTTCCAGGTTTATATTTCTGAATCTTTTAAAGATGAATTTGTTTGGATATTTTATTTGTTTCTGTTTTCATTTACAGCAATATTTCTCATGCACCAGAATCATGATATGATCACATTGCCCTCATTATTGATGTGAACCAGAATCATGATATGATCACATTGCCCTCATTATTGATGTGAACCAGAATCATGATATAATCACATTGCCCTCATTAATGATGTGAACCAGTGTAATTTACAAATATTTTACAGATAATTATTCGCGAATATCAGAAAAATTAATGCAAGTGGGTGGCGCTAAATTTCAATCAGATTGCTGGAAATTGTTATGAAGAAAGAAAAATATAATTACCCATGTATATAGTTGAGCTGGTGGTAACCCTGTATCTAATTTTTTAATGACAATTTGGTTAGTGGTATCTTCATAAAGACCTTAATCAAAATTATCATGAAGATTTGGGATGAGAATGACCAAGACTATTTTGCCCATAGGGTTTCCTTATGAACAGTAATTGGTAAAATATTTGTAGCTACTGTTACAAGTGTATCCTCTTAAGTAATAGAAAAGAGTGAAAAGCAATGAACTTTGTAAAGTTCAACAAATCATTTATTTCCCTAGAGTACAAATTGAAAATGAAAAAAGAACTAACAGTATTGCAGATTAATTCACAAAATAATTCTGGAATTACAGACACAACTCCTAATAATTTAAAGTTCTGAATAAACTTTAGTAGAAATCCAAATTAAGTCCATCACTGAAGAAGTTGATGTGACTGTGATGACCTGTATAATGCAGGTGTGGCAACATTCTTTTGCTGAAACATGGTAATATAATTCCAGATTTGAATTCACTATAAATCCCAGTGAATGTCTGTCCATGAATATTATTTTTTATGAAAGCTCTCTATTTCCAGAGAAAATAATCACTGAATTAAATAATTTGAAGAAATAAATTCCAGCTCAAATGAACACTGAACACAACAATAATACAAATTAATTCTGTTAGATCTTAAGCATGACTGAATGTTTCCAATGACAAGATTATATAGTCCTCTACTTGACATCAAGTCACAATTTACATTTTCTATTAAAAAATGATTTCCTAATATAAAATAATAAACATGTTTTTTTAAATTAATAATGATCATGATAATACACCCATACACATAGAGGCTATTTTAACTATGCATAAAAATAATAAAATAAAAATATCAGTAATTCAGGTTAAGTAGAAAATAAACTTAATTTTGGACAAGGATAAGCCTATCATACAACATTACATTACGATAACATATAATGAAATAAATTCTAAAAAAGCAAAAAAAACTAACAAACAGTGCAAATTAAATATACACAACACTACCTAAATTTGATTTCATATGGTGACTGCATGGAAAATAATTCTTTTGCAAGCTTTATTTTATATATGTGCACTATTGAACCTCTTAACTATTGGCCTGACGTTGCACATTTAAATGTAATGAGTATTATCTTGAGACTTCCTTGGTGATGTAAAAAAAGATCTGATTCTGCAAAAGCAAGGAATTTTTTTACTAGTGGTAAAGAACAGTACTTGGAGAAATATATTTTAATGCATAAAGTCACAGTAAATTAAATTTGTAAAATGATTTGAATCAAATAAAAGAAGAAATGCTCTTATCACATTGATTGATTTGTTGCTGAGAACTTGTTTATTTTTGTTTCTGTACATTTTTATGTATTTGTTAAAAATGACCTTTGGTGGTCTTTAATTGATAAATGCTCCTGGGGCCAAGTTTGTTTTCTTAACACATTTCTTTGGGTCTTAAATTTAATGGTTTAAAGCACTGATGAAATCCATGAAAATTGATGCACTATAAATAAAACTGAATTTGCCGTGTTTCATCATTTTTCAGAGGTCATAGATTCAAGAAAACCTCCACCATCCAAAGAAGCTGGCAAAAAATCTCGTAAGTAAACATGCTTCATTGTAAAGGGTCAATATATGTAGGTTATGTTTAAATTTAGGATTGAACTAGTACAAGATTTTGATTCTAAATGCAGAAAGAAATTCACTTAGAGCATATTGATACAGGTTTTAATAACTTTCATGATTGTCATTTTTTGACCAATGAATGTGTATGGTTTTTATATGATTCTTATATTAAAACAAATGATGTTAATATTTATTCTCTTCTGTGATTTTCAAGAATGAATTCTTGAAAAACAAACGAAATTAAAATGACCAACTGATAATAATGTCACCTAGAAAATTAATGTTAATGTCACTCTCACTAACCAAATGAATTATTTGCTTTGTTTAATTAATGTTTTTACTAAGTTGAGTATTTTAAGTTGCACTCTTTTTGGAGCACTGAGTTGTTTTACTTGGCAGTATCTTGTTATAATACATATATGTTAAAACATACTTTTTCAGTTATTCCCATGTATTTATCAGTTATGCATTATTTCGTTTTGTGATGAATAGTACAATTATGTTGGAATATAGCTTAAATTAAATCTGCATTTAAACAATAAAGTCACAACAAAGTTAATAAATTATTGTGTTAAAATGGGGACCGATAAAAAGCAACTGTATATTTGACCATTTTTGTTAAAAAAAGGAATTCTGTGGCTTTTAGATTCCAACATGTTTAATTAACATAATTAGTTATTTTATCTGCATTCTTGAAATGACCTTAAAAAACAAAAATATGTTGGATGTGTGATTCACAGCTAGCTTGCTTGGGATATGAGAAATACACAAGAAAACTGGGTGGTGGGGAAATTACAGTAATATTATCAAACAATAGTGAAATGTGTATTTTCATGTATAAATTTATATGTTAAATGGATCTATTTCTTGCTATGTATTTCTTTTTCTCTCCATATGTCTATAATGTATCAGAGGGCCATTGGACAGTGCAGGTTAAGACAAGTGACTTGAATGATGCTGGTACCACTGCCCAGGTTTATCTCACCATTTATGGCACAAATGGTCATTCTAACAGACTCCAACTTGGCAAAGAGGGTAACCCCATAGACTTGTTCTCAGCTGGCAAGGAGTCCACATTTCAGGTATATTGATTTGAAAACCAAAGGTATTTGCAAACTAAATAATAGTTTCAATAAGGACTTGAACTTCTAATTAGGGGAAGAGATATGATTTATGGGTCATCATTTAAAGTCATTTTGGTAATTGTTTTGGTGCTATCTGGCAAGGTTCTTGACAGACTTTGGTTAATTTTATCCTGCCTGATCGAAGATGTTAGCCCTGCCAATAGAACAGTGTCCCATCAAGGTGAGGTTTTATGCTATCAGTTTGGCATACCATGACGGTTCATAAAAGGTACCCATGAAAGTCAGTACTAAAATCATAAAGGTTAAAGTCCTAAAGAAAGTAATTACATTTCTTTTCTTACTCCTATTTGGATTTTTAAGATTTCATATGTTCTTTAAGGAAATCTATTTCCATAGGATATTGATACACATAATAGATAGAAGAATTTAATATGATAATATCGTGAAATTGATTTTTGGTTATGTAAATCTATTTTTAGAATAGGCCTCCATGTTCTTTTTATTGGTAATATTGAATTTTTAGGAAGATTTTTCTTGTTTAATAATACAAATTACAATTAAATTTAAACAATTGTAACATAAAACCACTTTGAAGGCTGAGTTTTGGAAAATTGCATTTGTTGGAGAGAATATTAAGTGGAAGAATACAAATTAATATTATATATATATATATATATATATATATATATATATATATATATATATATATATATATATATATATATACACATGTATTAGGCATTGTAATTGATTTTATAATTCAATTTTTATTAACTCAGTTATTGTGGCAAATGTGGAAATTTTTATTGTAAATAATGACTACATATATAATACCTTTCATCAAAGACATTTTTAGATCTGAAAGTTGGCATGGAATAGAAGTTGAAGTTGCTAATTTTATAAATTTGTCATCCTTAATCCATATATAAGTTGATGTAGAATACAATTCAAAGCCATATCAACATCTTGGCTTCATCATTTTTACTAGTAACTTCCTGGTTTCATAAATACTAATGATATCCTGAATGCCAATCACCAGCACCACCATGCTTTTTGCTGAGTTTCATTTTTGTGGGAGGGAGAAAACAAAATGGGTGTTTCAGGTTGATCCTAAACTGTATTGTTCAATTACCCGATCCTTGTGATCTCCTTAACTACCACTGGGTATATTCCATGATCAATGGACAACTCCAAATAAACAGTTAATAATAATAATAATAATAATAATAACAGCTTTGTTCAAAGAGAATGATACTATTAGTTGCATGGGACTTATCCTCCTTATGGCTCTCTGCATATTTACATACAGGGTTCATGTACATAGTTACACACAATAATAATAATAATAATAATAATAATAATAATAATAATAATAATTATAATAATAATAACAGTTTTATTCAAAGAGAATGACACAATTAGTTGCATGGGACTTATCCTCCTTGTGGCTCTCTGCATATTTACATACAGGGTTCATGTACATAGTTACACACAATAATAATAATAATAATAATAATAATAATGATAATAATAGTAATAATAATAATAATAATAATTATAATAATAATAACAGTTTTATTCAAAGAGAATGACACAATTAGTTGCATGGGACTTATCCTCCTTGTGGCTGTCTGCATATTTACATACAGGGTTCATGTATATAGTTACACACAATAATAATAATAATAATAATAATAATAATAATAGTAATAATAATAAATTTTCAAAAAGCATTGATCATAAGGTATATTTATTTATGGACACAATAAACAGAAAATTGAAGGACAAGGACATATTCCAACTAGGTACATTGTGTACATATAGTACAAAAATAGTGCAACAACAAAGTAACAATGTATTTGTAAAATCATATGGGTTCCACTTTTCATCCATTGAATTAGATTTTAATTAAAGGCATTATATATGTTTTTTCTTTAATTTCCTTTGGGATTCTGTTTCAGAATTAGTGACATAGAATATTGAAAACATTTCTTAAATAGTTCTTTATTTGGTTTTGAAATGGAAAGGTGGTTAGCTAAAATCTTTAATTGGGAGTGATGCCTTGTTTTCTAGCATGAAATAGTTCATAGAGATATAATGGATCCATATTGTTTAAAACTTGGTGTGCAAGTCCAGCCTTTTTCGGAAATATTTGTTCAATTATTGCTAACATTTTACTATTATTCATTGCATTGGAGATTGTTTTTAGCATTATCTGTGACAAGTCTGTAAGCTGTCTTTTGCATGTGGAATAATTTGCAAATATTCTTGTCAGAAGTGATTCCCTAGATAACATTACAGCAGTCTAGGTATGGTTGTATATTGCATATATGATATATTAACCTATGTTTAGTTGATAGATATGGCCTTATCTTGCTAAATAACCAAAGACATGAATTGAATTTATGACATATGACTTAAATATGTTCATTCCATTGCAGATTGTTGTCAATGATCACCCCATATATTTTGTCAGTAGTAACCATTTGTAGACAAGTTTCAGTCAACTTAAGATTCAAATCATTGTATTCCAGTTTTGTTCTCTTTTGTTGGGTAGTAATCATTAATACTTTTATGCCATTTTCGTTACACCAGGATTCTGTTCTGAGGCTATCTGAAGGGAGACCCCTAGGTCTGATTTTGCCTATTTGAATCTGATAAAGTATTTTCATTTGCATACATGTCGGTAGATGAAATACAGTTGTCTATTTTTAGTGGAATATCAATTATGAAAATTAGAAAGAGGAGTGTTCCCAAAATTGATCCCTGTGGAACTCCATATGTAATTGGTTCTTCTTTAGAAAAACTGATTTATTTTGACACACTTTTTTTCTCATTGTTAGATATGATGTAAACCAAGCAATTGTTGAATTGTCACATTAATACATGTTCATTTTTTTTAAGAATGATCAACAAGGTTAAAAGATTTTCTAAGATCAGTTTGTATGAATCCAGATAATTTTCCTTGATCTAAGGTAGTAATTCATCTATGATGG
Source organism: Sinohyriopsis cumingii (assembly GCA_028554795.2). Taxonomy (NCBI): domain Eukaryota; kingdom Metazoa; phylum Mollusca; class Bivalvia; order Unionida; family Unionidae; genus Sinohyriopsis; species Sinohyriopsis cumingii. The sequence goes on from CM068824.1 coordinate 70,649,038, forward strand.
AGACCAAGGCTGTCTCACAGGATTAGTTTTCTTTGAACCCTGTTTGGTTTTTGCAAATTAAGTTTTCAATTAGTTTGGACAGAGTTGGCAAGATAGATATAGGTCTGTAGTTATTGACATCTTCTTTTATGCCAGACTTGTAAATGTTAACTTTTGCCGATTTACATATCTGAGAAAATACAGAGGCAGATATGCTTAGATTACATATGTAATCTATGTTACCAGATATTTTATTTGCTGCAGCCCTGAAGAGACATGGTCCAGTATTATCTAGACCTGTTGATTTTGTTGTTACAATAGTTTACAACATTTTTAGAACTTTTCCTTTTGGTATTGCACAGATTAAATATATATTGTATCAGCAAGAATTTGCTCTGAACAGAAGTTTCCTGGGTCATCATTATTGTAATTACAATGGGTTCCATAATTCTGGAAACTGTACTGACAAAAATTTTGTTAAATGTTTTTATTATTTTTAAATCCACATCAATAATTTGGCCTTCTTGACACAGTTGTTGGAATTTGGATGACCTTCTAGAACATTTACCTGCAATTAGTTTGTTAAAAACTTTCCAGGGGAATTCTTATTGCAATTGTTTTCTAAATTTTTGATCATTGATGATCTATGAGTAGTCCATGATGAATTGATGGCTAAATCTGTGAGGGTTTTTTTTAATAATCATTGAACATTTGAGTCATTAATATGGATTACATCCCTTTATCTGATCAATTTTATCAGTGAAAAAGATGTACATGTACCTGTAATTGCTCAATTGTGTCAAAGGAAATACTGGTAAGTCAAATATCAATGGATCCATGGCTAAAATGTGACCAGGAAGAATAAGGTTTGGTAAAAGTAGTGATGACTAAAGCAGAATCATTTAATTTTTTAAGGAACAAATGATATGCTTTGCATAACTACAACACATTATATAAAGTATAGACCAGGAAATTCCATACAGATTGTGAATTGTGAGCTCTTTTGATTGTTTTCTTTTCTTTTCATCTTTGAGAAATCAGCAAATACAAGCTCATATAAATGGATACAAAATAATGACAAAAATTATAATACAATATTAGTTGTATTAGTTTATAATAATTTATTGGCATGATAATTAAACAAGAATTGGTACAGCTGTGTCAAGGTTTTGATTTTGCTGATAATATCACAGTAGCACATACTTGAATCAATTTAAATGACATATATATAAGCCCTTCACTTATACCTGATGCAGAAAGTTACAGATGAATTTTTGCCTTGCAGATTCAGTGTTTCAGAATATTATTCTTGGACTAGTCAAAATCACTTATTTGCCCCTAATGACCTGAGTGATGTTCTTGATTAAAACTTCTATAATAACAAGAAGAAAAGGGATCTTTTTTTTTTCTCTTCTGTTTTGGTGTAACTTGCTGTCACGTTTGCAATAAATGGCAAAATAGTTCAATAGTTATAAAAGAACTAGCAGGAACAAAATATTTTAATATGCATATATCCTCTCTAAATGTGACAAAGGGGCATGAAAAAGGCTAACACATATTCTTGACATTCTTGTTAATACAGATCGATATTGGAGATATTGGAAAGGTAACCAAATTAAGGCTGGAGCACAGTAACAGTGGACAGAAGCCAGACTGGCATGTGGACTATGTAAGTAATTTTGCATGCAATTTAAGATATGCAGGAAAACGAAGTCAGCATACTAACAGTCAATTCAGTTTTAAATCATCTTTCTTAGAAAAGTGACCAATCAGGCTGCCAGCAGCAACATTTACCATGGTCAAAATTAATCTGTGTCAAGAAATAGAATGATAAAATATGTTTTCTGCCTGATATATCTTTAAAACAAATTTCCATTTATACTTTTTTTCAGTTCACAATTATTACATATATATTTCAAATTATTTCCAAATTAACATTTCAGTTGATTAGCCATTGTAGCTACTATATTTAGCATTTATGTCACAATAAGTTAGTGGTACATTTGTCCAGTGTCCTTATATCTCAGTAAATCCATGAGTGTCTCAGTTATTTGCTTATGCCATGTTATGAATGTTGAAGAAAGAGACAGATAATGCCAGTCTTAGCCTTCAAGTTAATGATCTGGTTTCATTTTGTCTTTAGTTCACTGTGGCATTCATATTTATGAAAACACACTCTTATCGACCAAGTGAACTATCTGGTTTCATTTTGTCTTTAGTTCACTGTGGCATTATATCCATGAAAACACACCCTTATCCAAAAAGACAATGATCCGGTTGCATTTTATGTTTAGTTCACTGTGGTGTTATATCCATGAAAACACACCCTTATCCAAAAAGACCATGATCTGGTTACATTTCTGATTGAGTTCACTGTAGCATAGTATTCATATCTGTGAAAACACACCCTTAACCATCAAACCAACGATCTGGTTACATTTTATGTTTAGTTCACTGGAACATGGCATTCATAGCTATGAAAACATTTTTAGTTTTTTGTAGAGTGTTTTGATCTGTGAAGATCATATATTGCAGTGTTTCAGAATTAATTTTCGTTATGGCTGCAGTGAGTTTTTGTGCTGCCAGCCAATATAAAAAATATTCTGCTGTATGTAAGTTCTAGCATGAAGCATTTATGTTAGAAATCATGTTATTGTTTTTAAGGATGTACAGAGTCACCGCTTACATAAAATGTTGTATACAAATATGATGATGACAAATGATATGCTTTAATTGTGCTTATTATCAATTTAGAAATCAAACAACGATAAATATGTCAGCAACAAAAGTTTCAAGTCTTTCCAAGCTTTGCTGATCATCCAGTGGATGTCTGTGTTCACTTGTCAATATCCCTCCACTGAGTATTTGAACAAAACACCATTCAGCTGCTTTAGTTGTAGCTACCTTGCTCCACTGTGTGACAGTTCATCTATTGCTGTATCCCCTTCTGGATGAGTATTGGAAAAAGCCACATTTTAAAACCATATTTCCTGGGTATTATTACTTGACACTACTATGAACTGCATATATGGAGATGCATAATGTGGTTGCAGATCAGGATCTGTCCTCTTTATTTATTCTGATCATGCAAGGATGAGGGGCAAATGCATTTTGTGCTGAGAGATGCAAGTCCTCAGCATTGGAAATCATACGGGTCAGTCAGTTGACACTTTAATATGGTACTACTAGTATTTCTCATTTTCGCCCCTTTCTGTACAGGTAAAACTTAAGGATGATGACACACAGGATATGCTAGTGTTTTATGTTGACCGATGGCTGGCCTTGGATAAAGAGGATGGTCAGATTTGTCGAGAACTTCCAATGGTGAAGATAGGCTCTTCATCTTTACCAGGTAAAGTGCAGTTTGTTTGAATAGGAATCATGAAAACATTTATAATTGCTACAGAGAAAATTGAAGTCATTCACTCAAAGTACAAATTGCTCAAAAATCAATGTCATTCACTGAAAATTCAGATTGCTTGAAAGTAAATGTCAATCACTCAAAGTACAGATTGCTAGAAAATTGATGTAATTTACTGTAAAGTGCAAATTGCTTGAAAATCGATGTCATTTACCCAAAGTATAGATGCCATTATTGGAAAATCAGTGTCATTCACTGAAAGTACAGATTACTAGAAAATTGATGTAATGTACTGTAAAGTGCAAATTGCTTGAAAATCAATGTCATTCACTGAAAGTACAGATTGCTAGAAAATTCATGTCATTTACTCTAAAGTACAAATGGCTAGAAAATCAATGTCATTTACCCAAAGTATAGATGCCATTATTGGAAAATCAGTGTCATTCACTGAAAGTACAGATTACTAGAAAAATGATGTAATTCACTAAAGGTTCAGATTGCTAGAAAATTTATGTCATTCACTCAAAGTTTAGATTGCTTGAAAATTGACGTCATTCACTCAAGGTACAAATTACTAGAAAATCAATGTCATTCACCCAAAGTACAGATTTCCAGAAAATTGATGTCATTCACTCAAAGTACAGATTACTAGAAAATGAATGTCATTCACTCAAAGCAGAGATTGCTAGACAATCGGTGTCATTCACTCAAAGTACAGATTGCTAGAATATTGATGTCATTCACTCAAAGTACAGTTTTCTAGAAAATCAATGTCATTCACTCAAAGTACAGATTACTAGAAAATCAATGTCATTCACTCAAAGTACAGATTGCAAGAAAATCAATGTCATTCACTCAAAGTACAGATTGCTTTGATAATTGTTGGCTAAAAAATATATCTGATTCAGTCAAAGTACAGATTGCACAGACTGCTGTACTTGGTTGCTTAGAATGTAAACAATCAAGAATTAATTTTGTATGTGCTATCAATCTTGTTAAAAGAGGAAATCTACAAATGCATGTGGGGAAAATGTTTTAAAATGTTTTTAAGAATACATTGTCAAACTGCTATTGTTGTTTTGTTTGTGGATTGTTTTTTTAAAAAAATAATTGTTAAAATCTTATCAATAAGTTGACTAATTACCATGTAATTTACCCAATGGCCATAATTTCCTTTGTGGCTCAAATTGTATTTTTGTTGCAGAAAGAACTTTTTGTCTTTCTTTTAAAACAATTTGTCAAAAGAACTTTTCACATTTTTGTTTCAGTCCTACATTATGTTCTTGCTGTCACGACAGGATACATGGAGAATGCTAGGTTGGATCAAGGATCTGTCTATATCAATTTGCATGGAATTCATGGTGATACAGGATTTAGGGAATTAACAGCACCAATTAGTAAGAATAGGTTACCTTGGCAACCAGGTCAAGAAGACATCTTCATCTTGGAAGCAGTTTCTGTTGGAAGACTCAAAAAGATTGAACTAAAAGTCGATGGCAATGGAGGTACCATAGTAATTTGATGCAATTATGGAATGATTGTTTATACTTGGCAGGACACATTTCTTTTCTTTCTGGATAATTGAATCAGTAAATTGAACCTTCATTTTCATTCAGCAAATGGCATGTGTGTAGTATGGTTCTCTGTTTCCAATGTTTGGCTGTATATATTAGAATTCCTAAAACCTCAGATTTTGTGGGACAGGTCCTTTAGATCATTGGTTTTGATTAGCACATATTCAGGGGAACCAGACATTTGTCATGGAAGTTGTTAGATATTCATTATCAACATGTTTTTAAATTGTTTATCCATTAAATTGCCAAATGAACACCTTAATAAAGGGGGGCCCCGAGTGGCCGAGTGGTCTAAAGCGCTCTTCGTTACGGATCACTGCCATCTCACCTCTGTCTGCGGCGGTTCGAGTCTAAGATTCAGCCAATGTGGGCATGTGAGAAAGCTTGCCAGTAGCTTCTCGTGGGTCGGTGGTTCTTTCCGGGGTTTTCCGGGTTCTTCCTCCACCATTAATACTGGCCGCCATGTATAGCCTATCGTGCTGAAAAATGGCGTTAAACCCCACAACAACAACAACAACCTTAATAAAGTTAAATTCAAAGTAAACTAGATCAGGTATACACATAATTTCATTGTAAGACATTCAAAAGATGTGATTCAAATATTTAAAGCATATTTTGTATTATTTGGTTTTCCCAATTGTTTAAATACTTCATGCCACAACGCGAAAGTAAAAAAAGACTGTAATTTCAGAGCTGTATGAGATTAAAGGATTTACATTTTTGTACTTCAAAGTTTCTTTAGCAAACGTGTTGTGTATCACTTTTTGGGGACTTATCTTCAAGTTCAGGGTCATGGTGTTATATGTTCGATTTTTCTGTTACACATAAATATTTGCAAAAAGCAATGTCAACTGGAAGAGAGTATTATGCATCTTTCAGGTCAATAGAAACAAAATAAGAATCTTTGCGAACCATGGTCAGTGCTGTTCTTAATGTCTCCATTTGAAAATGGTGATGTACCACGTGCATTGAAAGCATGCAGGTTAAGTATAACCCAGATGTTCCCATCATGCTTTTCTCTAGTGAAAATGTTAGACAAGTACTTTACACAGGCAAAGTTTATTCTCTCCAATACTCCCTTTTTCAGCAGTTTATCAATTTCTGTTGTACTTACAATGGATTCTTTGTCAGAGAATTTTCTCTGTTTTGAATACAAGTTTGGACTGGGCTGCTATCAAGTTTGAGTGTATAACCTTTCAGATTAGATAAAATCCATGCATCAGAGGTTCTCTTCTGCCATTGTTTTAGCACACTGACTAACTTTACCAGCAACAAAATGTTTTGGGTTGCACACAGAGATTTATAACTGTAATGGAGATCGAGCTTGATCAGTTCTTTCCTCTTATGAGACATGTCATAAAATGCAGAAGAAAGCATCCGCAATACATTACCAGCATCTGCAAGCAGTTTATTGACATTTGTATGTGTACTGTATAACTTATTATGTAGTAATTCATCCATGAACCTGAGAAGGGGAACACTAGCTTTAGCAACATTTCCTTGAAACTTTTGGAGCTTGGCATCCATTTGTTTTGTAGTTTTGTTCATTTTTGCCCACATTTCTGGATTTACTTTAGGCACACTTAAATTTTGGCAATTTTGTGGCCTTAAATGTTTTTTGCTCAAATCCTTAAATTTATCCTGTGCTATTTGGGCCCTGAGTCCTGCATTCACAACTTTAGCTAAGCTCTCCTGAATGGGCGGCCTACAATGTTCAGGCACTGCATAAAAGTTTGAGAGTTCTTGCAGGATGTCATTTCCTTCAGTTTGTGAGAGTAAATTTGGTGGTGAGGTTACTAAGTTTTGAAGGCCATGCTCAAAGTCATCAACATGTTCCTCACTTTCTGCACTGGTTTTAGAAAGATCACTTCTCTCTTTATGCTGAACCGTTTCTATCCATACACATTTCAGTGACAGTTCATTAAATCCTGGCATATCAGCCATGGTTTTTTTGCTAAGACTGTCAACTTGTGATTTTAAAGTTGTTACCGTAGCTGACAATTTGTCAATAATTCAAGCTGACTGTCCCACATCACTTGATTGTGGGTTGCTTGTCATTCAGTAAGACAGTCATCATGGTTGCTGCCATTGTTGTGCAGATGTCACGTTTTCTGTAACTGACTCTTGAAATTTCACGGACACATGACAGACTTGTTGGTAATGGCATAGTCTCCTTATCAGTAGATGCAGGATATCTCCTTGATTTTGATGCCATTACAGGGCTATCATTTTGCATAGTTGTTCCCCCATGGGAATCATTGCGTTTTGTTGCAACTGTGATAGAGAAATCTTAGGCCTTATCAGCTGAATGCTGCTTGGCTCTATTTTGCAATATTTCTTGCGATAATCCATGCCTCATATTAACCGGATACCTTTGGCTTTGTCCTGATTGTGCCATTGTGCAAAGCTGTGCAAGAGACAACACTCAAAAATGATGAAACAATGAAGTACAGTACAGTTATGACTGTATAAGGCCTTTAAAATGGTAGAGGAAGTTTCTGCTCCGCACTAATTTCAAATTTGCATGAAAGTTGATCTGTAAATTACTGGAATCGTGAAAATTTAAAACTTGAGAAAAACACAAAGTACTGACTCCTTGACACTGGACCATTCACTAACTCATCACATGACCAATTCCATCTCATGGGATCCTGAGGCACTTACAGGGGAAATAAAATCATCACTATAAGTTGTGCTGCATACAACATTTACATCCTGTCTTCAAGGTCAAGGTCACATGCCAGTAGTTTAGGCTTCAGTCACATTTTACCTTTTGATTTTGAGCTTAATAGTTTAAGATAACTGAACAAAACTTTTTGTAGAAGATGTGTTGCATTGCACGTTTGAAGTCTCATCCGTAAAGTCATGGTCATGGGTCTATATTTAAGTTTTCATTTTGTTTTTGCTTCATATCATTCAAGGTTTTTGAGACAGATGGATGAACAATGATGTACTTATATTTCTCAGTTTTATGGCATCTCACACATAAAAAAGATTTTTTTACTGTCAAGGTCACTGATCAGTACTTTTTTATCCACTTTCTGAACTTTCCTAATGCTTCTTAAGACTGGGCATTGAATTTCTGTCCTGAAGGCCATGGTCAGGGGTTTGATGATTATAAACGTTTATGACTTCAGCATGGTACATGGTGGACAAAAAATTACTAAATTTGCCTTTAGACTTTACTAGCACACAAAAAGCAAGTAGTGGTTATCAAAGAATGTTGGTTTTCAGTTCATACAGAGTTACTGACACATTTTTATGATCAGTTTTTGTTTTTAATAGTTTTACGCATGGAAGGTGACACGACTTTTATACCCCATCATATTTTATAATAGGGAGCAGTAAGTTAGTTTATTCAGTTATTCACATCAGTCCATATGTACACATGTCAAATCCTTATGTTACAGTTTTTTCTTCATCCAGAACCTTTGAGGAACTTGTGCATGAGAACTGAATTTGATATGGAACTTAATACAGACCTACACTTATAGTTTCTTTTACATCAGCATTTGACCAGGTTAAGGATCCCCTTTTGTTTATAAAGTTTGCTCTTGCAAAATTAATTAAAGTTTTCCTCAGATTTACATTGTAGCTGTTTTTGCAGGGGCTTGAGTAGATAGTTTTATCAAACACGTGTTTTAGTCTGCTTGGTACAAACAGAACAGAGGTCTGATAATATGTTTACTTCTTCTATTTCATATGTCAGATTTTTTTCCCATTCTTTGTCTGGCTGGAATGAAGTATTAATTGTATTTTATTCTGATGACCTTTATCATTGGTTCTGGTGTATTGTTATTAGACTAAGGACATGCAGTTATCATTATACATGGACAGTCTTTCATGGTCTATCAGTCAAAATGTTGTGACATGCAGTTACCATTTTATATGGACAGTCTGGTCTATCAGTCAAAATGTTGTGACATGCAGTTACCATTTTATATGGATGGTCTGGTCTATCAGTCAAATGTTTGTGACATGCAGTTACCATTTTATATGGATGGTCTGGTCTATCAGTCAAAAGTTTGTTACATGCAGTTACCATTTTATATGGATGGTCTGGTCTATCAGTCAAAATGTTGTGACATGCAGTTACCATTTTATATGGACGGTCTGGTCTATCAGTCAAAAAGTTGTGACATGCAGTTACCATTGTACATGGATGCTCAAGTCTATCAGTCAGAAGGTTAGGACATGCAGTTACCATTTTACTTGGACAGTTTGGTCCATCACTCAAAAGGTTGGAACATGCAGTTACCATTTTACATGGACACTCAAGTCTATCTGTCAAAAGGATAGAACATACAGTTACCATTTTGTATAGACAGTCTAGTATATCAGTCAAAAGTTTAGGACATGCAGTTACCATTTTCTTGGACAGTTTGGTCTGTCAGTCAGAAAGTTCAAAGTCACATCAGGAACTTTGTTGTTGGCAAGAGAATGTTGCAAATAAAAAATATATTCATGAGCATAAATTTTTTGGGTGAATTTAACAACATGATTAAATTTACAGGAAGTGTAATCCCATATGTAGCAATATGCTTAAAGCATGTATACCCAATGAGAATAACAATGATTTTAAAATAAAATTTTTTTAGTGGATTTGAAAACATTTCTTTGTTTCTTAAACAGGTAGCAAGTGGTATGTTCAGCAAGTGAGAGTGATGGAGGGGAAGAGAGCATGGGCAGAGACTGTTTTCTATTGTCACAAGTGGCTGGGAACTGACAAAAACCTGCCTTTGGAATTCACTGTCTCAGGTGACTTTCTTCAAAAAAATGTATCATACCATTTCATTTTAAATCTGTAAAAGTCTTTAATTTAATTTTTCAGTCAGTAAATTCATGTAACTGTTTTGTTTCATTGGACTTTGTATGTCTTGATTTCAGCATATCATGACTTTATTTGCATATTCTTTAAAACAAATACTTCCATATGTGAAATGACTTCATAATGCTTTCAGGTTTTTGTTATCACGTCTAGAGATATATTTGTTTGTTTTGTTTGGGGGGGGAGGGGGTTCAGTAAAATCCTGCCTTTTTTCAGTTAAAAATAATACTCTTATCACTGTAAAATAGAAAGATGGTGACTGTGAGCAGAAATTAATCATCCATTTTTCATAATGGACAACCATAGAAAAAGAAAAAAGCCTGGATCAACCCCCTGATATATCAGTCAATATGAGAGACAGTACATAAATTTAAATAACCTTTCCTTTCACGATATCAGTTAATATGAGAGACAGTACATAAATTTAAATAACCTTTCCTTTCACTATATCAGTTAATATGAGAGACAGTACATAAATTTAAATAACCTTTCCTTTCACTATATCAGTTAATATGAGAGACAGTACATAAATTTAAATAACCTTTCCTTTCACTTTCTATTTAAAAAGATATGTGTCCCTCCAATGACATGATAGATGCACTAGAGAGTATTCCTAAAGGTCTGACAAAACCAGTCAACACCAAGGGCAGATGGTTAATCTGGGTTCAGACTGGTTTGCAGGCCGATGCTGGGACTTCAGAGAAAGTCTTTCTTGTACTGTCTGGACTGAAAGGACAGTCTGATCCAATCCTGATAAATGGCAAGGATTCTCTTAATCCAGGATCAGTAGTTAAGTTGGAGGTAAGATGGTTTGTTCAGTAATTTCAGTCTCAGCTGATATTGTCATAATGTGACAAAGATGGTAGATAAATATAACTGTTAATTTTGAGTTATTTCTTAACATGATTTTGTCATTTGTCCCTTTTTTGTCAGAACAGTGTTGATATATTATCAATTTTTTTCAGTATGTTTAATGTTGTACTACCAGTTTTCATTTGTATTGTCATTTGACTGTCCAGTAATATAGAAGCCCAAAGGTAAAAATTTAATGTCACATGAAAGGCAAATGTTGAATGCACATCTACATTATAAAAATAATCAGCATTTAAAGCTAAAGATTCCCTTTTTTATCTAATTTCCTTTCACAAAAACTGCCATCCTGTCAGTCATATTTATTTAGTGTTCATTCTTTTTTGAGAACTATATACCATATATTCTTGCTTATAAGTCAACCATTTTTACTAAAAATTTGATTCATGCAGAGTAGGGGTCATCTTATAAGCAGGACATAATACAAATCTGATAATTCTAGGGGTATCATTGGAAACTATAGATGTTTGATGTACACAGAAATAGTGTGAATTCAGATATTTTTTGTATTTTAATGCCATTATTCCCATATAGATATGCATATATCATATGCACTAAGTTTATCAGTGCCATGTTTAAAGTTCTGTAGTCAAAAGAATTTACTTTCTGAGTGCTTCCTAATATAGCCATGAAGTGTTTCAGTTGCCATGAAGCAACATATTTTATATTAAATTTAGTTTTCTAATTATATAGCCTAATTCAAGTGTTTATAGAAAGGACAAAAACAGGTACTATCAGAAAAAAACATTGTTTGTTAAAGACAGCCAAAAGTTTTTCTTGGCATTGAAGACTAACACTCTACCAAAAGAATTTGATTGTATTAAAAGTATGTGGCGACAGGCAGATACAGAAGGGGATTATTTTTAATCACTTTGATAGCTAACTTATTTTTACATCTGTACCTGTTTGCTTTCCTCTGTTATAGTGATTTTACCTTACACATTACAGTCCTTTGTTAAACTGCAGGCAATACCAACCAGTAGTGTATGTGTGTGATTTGGATTTTTAACATAGCTTTAAAAAAATTTCAGTCATATCGCTACGATGTCTGCAGTGTGTCAGTTTATAGTGATGTCTAGCATTGGGGCATCATGCCGCAGACTTGTAGTATGATGTCTCAACCAGTCACATTGTCCTAACACTAGGCTGACCAGTCCTAACACTAACTCTTAATGCCAAGCGCCTAGTGAGGCAGCTAATGTACCATTTTTGTAAGACTTTGGTATGACTTGGCTGGGGTTCGAACCAACGACCTCCCGCATCCGAGGTGGATGCTCTAACCACTAGGCCACTGGAGCAGCCCCAACCAGTAGTGTGAAGCAAAACCAAAAAAGTTCTTATTTTCAGTGTTCATCAGATTATCAGATCAGATATTTATTTGATCTGCTTGTTTCATCTTTCCAGGCAAAAGTGGATGAGATTGGTATGGTCTTCAAAGTACGATTCTACTTCGATGAAAAACATGTGGGAACATCCTGGTTTCTGCAAAAGGTATTGAAAACCATTTGTGCTTTTTCATTTAGCTACCTTACATTGCATTGATAATATAAGCATATGCTTAAAAAACTACAGCAAGTAAAAATCCTTTATTATGGCAATCAGCTAGCTTTTATTATTCATAATATTACTTAGAGATAAGTCTTACATGTAAAATTATTCATTGACAAGTCAGTAGATCCTGTTTATTAAATGATCTCAAAGAATTTAAGTTGTTTTTACTCGGTGTTATCTCATGAAACAAAATGTTTTTTTTATAACATTATATTATGATCCTAGCAAATGCTACTAGGTCTTTTTCGTAAATGAAGGAGGTGGAGTCTCAGAAGACATTGTTTTTAAAGACTCCATCTATCAAATGTTAATTGGATTTGTCAACATGGAACACTTAGATCATTCTGTAGTACCATCCATATATGAACAAATGTGTGCCTTTTGATACCTTCCTCCATGATTTTCCTTTTGGAACAACGATAACAAGCATAGTTAAACCTCTCAACTGAGATTAATTATAATCAGTTGGGGGTGGGATTGGTACTTTAAATGAGAGATGGTTAGTTTGCAAAGGATAAATTTGCTGTTTTATGATTTCAAGTAAACGAGAACAATAAGACTAAGTTACAGTTCAAAAGTAGTCTTAATATGGGACTTGCTGCAATGGGAGGTTTGTACAGTAAGTTACAATTCAAAAGTAGTCTTAATATGGGACTTGCTGCAATGGGAGGTTTGTAGAGTAAGTTACAATTCAAAAGTAGTCTTAATATGGGACTTGCTGCAATGGGAGGTTTGTACAGTAAGTTACAATTCAAAAGTAGTCTTAATATGGGACTTGCTGCAATGGGAGGTTTGTAGAGTAAGTTACAATTCAAAAGTAGTCTTAATATGGGACTTGCTGCAATGGGAGGTTTGTACAGTAAGTTACAATTCAAAAGTAGTCTTAATATGGGACTTGCTGCAATGGGAGGTTTGTACAGTAAGTTACAGTTCAAAAGTAGTCGTAATATGGGACTTGCTGCAATGGGAGGTTTTTACAGTAAGTTACATAATTGGCTATTTTCACCACCCTGCACACCATTTCCAGTTAAAACTGAAGGACCAGGATACAGGGGAGGAGCTTCACTTCGATTACAAGGACTGGATGGAATCGACAGAGGACAACCCAGGGGGATTCCTTGAGCTTCCCACTGTCAGGCCTGATATACTTCCTATGAAAGGTAAAGATATATGTGGAAAAAGTATCCATCATGACCTCACATGTCGGAGCAGATAGTGCTTGAATAACAAAGTGATTGAGGACATAGAGTGTGTGTGTGTGTGTGTTAAGTGGTGTTTATTATCTGTCAAAGTTTTGTGCCACAAATATAATAAAAGTATGTTTTAAAACAGTACATTTCTCTTGCGATTTATTTACCTTGTGGTATTAAAGGCAACAGCAGTGTATTAGGTGTTTATAGACAGAATGAAGATGATAAATAATTATATAGTTTCTCCTCTGAATATATTCCTCAATCACATTAACTTTTGGAAGATGTTCTGCTGCCTCTCAAATCTAGCAATAATGTAAATTGGAATGTCTCCTGTCTATGTTTTGTATGGAAGAACCTCTTCCCAATCCTTCCCAATAACTTTTACCACTTGTAGGTGGCTATAGTTGTTTACCATTCTTTTTTGCTTTTAATGATACTAGTAACATGGTATGCGCACCTCAAGGAATCGTAATCAATCTTGTGGCTTTTACAACCATCTGTGGACATTTTTAGCATAGTATTGATGGCAAAGAATTATTCTAAATATTGAAATCATGTTTTAATTTTATTGATATTTATTTGAATTTGTAACCATCGTGGACATCATGGTTTAGTTAACAAAATTTCTGACCTCATACTCCAACATGGCATTGTTAGTTGCTGGTTGTTTTGGCATACATTGGATATTTATCCGCTTGCTTTTCCCCCAGATTTTTCATTCAGAAATACAGAAAATTGACCAAGGTGTTGACAAAAAGCACAAAATGTAAAGCGTTTAAGGCCAATGAAGAAATGAATGCCACTTGTCTTGCCTGTACTAAATGTTCATCCATGACTACATTCACTACGTGTTAGGTATGGTCAGAAAATGTATAGGCTGTGGTATTAAGACCATGTTTAGGACTAAAGAGAAATGGAGTAAGTACAGGGAAAAGGAATGCAATGTTTTAAGTTTGAACCCTAAGACATCATCATCAGCCAGCATTGTGGGGGACATGTTGATAGTACCTTATCATCCTCAATTGATGCATACAGTACCAACAAACTACTGAGGCAGATGAAATTGGAAGAACAAGTGGATAGGGATTTACCATCTCAGCAGGTTTCTTCTGAGTCACAGATGAGGTGACTATTATAAAAGATTGTGACACAGTTGCTGGTCCCTGGTGAATTTATTCTGCTACACCCCTCTTTTAATTTTAATACTGAATAGGAATATCTGTGAGATTGTCCTCCTTCGTCTAGGCTGTCCAGTGGGAATCAATCTTCTCCACATGTCAGAGCCTGGTCCCAGGACTTGTAAGTCTTGGTGCATAGTAATTTTCTGGACATGGATGAGTCATATGGCCACCAGTCCAGTCTGTATAACACCATTCTGGCCACTGTCCAGCCAGTCCAGCCATAGTTGACATTCATTGACCGGGAATCAGTCACTTCAGCATGCCTTACCATATAACATCATGTCACCCTGGATTATGTGAAGCTATATAAGGAAAAGGTGAGTGTATCCATCCATTTCACTGCATGGTAAAAACAGGTGTTTACTCAATTGGCCATCCAGCCAAATACCATGCTGGCCAGCCAGCCAATAGCCATTCCAACTGCCCAGCTGATAACCAGGCAGTATATCCAGTCGATAGCCAGACTGAGCAACCATTATGATTACTAGCATTTATTACCATGAAGACCTACTGTAGCATTTGCATGGTCACCAATGCCAGAACAAATCCTTGTGGTGTATGCCCCAGGGAGAGATCAGATAGTACACAGGGATGATGGATGACATGGTCTTGTCTTTACCTCCCTGGATATTTTATTCTGATGCTGACAGAATACATGATGAGGTCAGCCCCCAAAGTGAGTGTAGGAACAACCTTGAAGACTCTGATCCTACTATGGATCATATGGAATAGCTTTAAAATGGCTCTGGGGAAATTTAATGGGGTGCTGCTGATTTCTGAATTCCCAGCCTTGTCAACTGTAAGCCAGGCATATAGGCTAAGGCTTCAGTTGATTTGGAAGATAAAGAAGAACACCCATTTGTCTATCTTCTTCCATAGTCAGCAAAGGTGAAAGAAATTTCAGACCACCTGACTGATAAAATACAGGACCTATGCAATTCCAAGGCTTTCTTTGCAGAAAGCCAATTACTAGCATCATTTGCACAATACTGGTATTGCGTGCATTCTCCAACATTCAGCAGTGAACTGCAATCCTAAAAAAGTGGTCTATATAACCAACTCTGTTTTACAAGGTAATAAAAATGTCCTGCATGCCACCTCTAACTTGGTGAGAAATATGATCATTACCTCTTGTATGCTAGAATTGGCATCTCAAGCTATTTTTCAACAGGCTAAAAAAGTAGCGATCCACACATGGGAAGCCACAGCCCACATTGCTGAAGTAATTATTATGGATGCACATCACATGATGGCATATGCCGTGACAGTGACTGCTAATATTGATCTTGTGAGAAGGGATCTCTGTTTGTGCTTGGCCACCCTGAAACCACATCATGCCTTGGCTGAGCAGTCTGCACTTTTTGGCTTGTCATTGCTGTTTGGCAGTAAAATGCAGAAGCAGGCATCTCAAAAACTGCTGCATCTATTCACCTTGTCCCTGGCTCCTGTGCTTTAACAGAATCAGATCCTACCAAATCTGATAATTTTACAAAAGGAGATCTTCTCGACAAGTGGGCAGTAGGGGTGGTTCACAAAACAAACTACCTGTTGGTTTTACTCCATGCTGTTTCTGGTATCCAAAGCTAATAGAAATAGTCATAGATCTCAGCTGACTCAACACATACATAGCTGCTCCGAGGTTCAAGATGGAGACTGCAAGTGCAGCCAGAATTTCTGTGAAAAATGATGAGTTTACAGTCAGTTTAGACTTTACAGAAAACATACTTGCATGTCCCTATACACACATTCCTTTTGTTCAGTTTCCTAGAATCCATTTACCAATTTTCATGCTGTCCTGTTTGGCATCCATATCAGCCCATTTGCTTTTACCAAGATTGTCATCTGTTTTGTGTCTCTATTCTGGTCAACCGCATGAGGAGTGATGGCTGTGTATCTCAGTGACACCCTCCAAAACCACATGGTAAGCTGATCTCTTGTCATGTAAAAGAGGGTTTCTGGTGAATGGGACAAATCTATACCTTTTTCCGTCCCAGCAATTCATTCATCTAAGGATGGAATTCTTTACAAACCTCAATCTTGTTTGCCTTCCTCAGTTGCATTTAGCATGATTATTGAGCTTGCAGATTCCATTTCTGACAGGGAGTGGATTGTGGTGAGAGAATATTTGCAGCTCCATGGACTACTTACTGCAGTTCCAGTATTCATTTTCCTTGGCTGCCTTTTCATATGCTCTCTGTAAATGGTCCTGCTAGATCCAGGGATCTAGATCACAAAATCATGATATCAAATGAAATACATGGGTCTGCCTGTAATATTGCCCACCTAACTGGCAGCCACATCCTCTACATGGCCTGTTTTCTCAGCACTGCTGTGTTGTGTACTTAAGTACCCCTTGTAAGGGGCCACCACTCTGGTTTGAAATGTGACCAGCATATTAGTCCAAAAATTTCAAATTAATCGCTCAAAATGGACACTTTTTATGTAATACATGTTCAAAACTAATATTTAATTCATATGGCAAGATAAGTAATCCAATTATCTTTTCTGATGCCTCTTCCAGATGTCAGATTTTTGTTACTGAAGTAATTGCTAGCTAAAGTACATATACCCATCTACCACTATGGTTCATATTTTATATCATTATCTACCAATGACAACTTGTACAGGAAATGGGCCTTACAATGTTGTGGTAGGGTTTTGGGCTTTAAACAGCTATTGAACTCTTCTCTTTGACAATCATGACTGGAGGTAATTATTAAGGTCATAACTTGGTCAGCATAGGCTAAATATAGTTTTTGTGCATTCACACACAAAGAGTAATTAACCTTGAACAAAACAGGCTATCAGGTAAAGACTAAATATCATGTGACAATACAAATAATTTCCTTTATAAATAATGTATTTTGTCTTCTCTACAAAAACTTTTTCTGCATGATTAAATTGCAGTACAGGTATCAACATAGGAATTAGTCATTAAAAAGATTAACATGTTATTACATGTATGGAAAATTATTACTTTAGAAAAAAATGTATTAGTTGTTTGTCTCCACAACAGTAGGGAGAGTTCTTGCAATAAAAGTTGCTGTCGGAAAAACTCAAATAAATAATATCATAACAGAAAGGAGAATATTCTGCAGCAGTAAGAAAATTGAGTAAATGGAAAGATAATGATCTTAAATGCCCAGCAATGTTTGTACCAAGATTTCAGTGACAATGTTTTTGAATGGATTTGCAATGCCAATACTAAGATAATACCCATTCCCATTTCACACTTAAGAATGAAAAACTACCAATTTATATTCACTTAAATTGTTGTTGTTCTTGTCGTTGTTGTTGTTCTAGGGTTTAACGCCATCTTTTAGCACATGATAGGCTATACATGGCAGCCAGTATAACTGGTGGAGGAAGAACCTTGGAAAACCCAGGGAAGAACCACCGACCCACGAGAAGCTACTGGCAGGCTTTCCCACATATCCACGCTAGCCGAGCCTTGGACTCAAACCCACGCAGACAGAGGTGAGATGGCAGTGATCCGGAATGGTAAGCGCTTTAGACCACTCGGCCACTCGGGGCCCCTTCACTTGAAATAAGTCCAATCTTATGACAAGATGTTTTGAAGGTACATATAGCTTTCATGCTTCATACACACACTTCTCACAATATAGTCCCCATCTGGAAAGGCATTTTTCCACTGTTGAAGGGGTGGCCTTATAAGAGGTAGACCATTGTTGTTTTTTCCTGCACCAGTGGAACATCAAATAATGGCTTACTGCAGGAGTTCGTTTGCACAAGCCCCAGCTAAAATTATTGTTTGTATGGATGCCTGCTCCTGCTCGTAAAGTTGGGGAACCCATATGTCACCCAACTTCATTAGTGGAAAACGGGGGCTGCAGGAGTGTCCTGTGTTAAAATCCAAGAAATAAAAGCAATAACAAATGTGTTTCATTTCTGGGAGAAACAAATATACAGAAAGGCAGTCATCATTATGTGGGATAATTCTGTGGTGGTGGTCTACCACTTCAAACATGTGGCAGTGAAATCACCAGATCTGTGCACGTTGATTTGGTAATTTCACCTCTGGTATGCACAGATGAATATAACTGTCCAGATTAGACATATTATGGGCTGGCTTAATGTCCTGCTGATTCATTGCCAAAAATGGGCCAGACCCTTCACACAGAATACTGCATCAATTCAATGATATTTCAACAGATTTGTACACTTTCAGGCTGCTCAGTGATAGATCTCTTTGTGACTAGGTATGATCACAAACTGCCCACCATCATCTCACCAGCCCCAGACCCTGAGTCAAGGGCCATATATGCACAGTCATTTACTTGGGAGGGGTTGATGACTACATCTACCCCTCCCCCATGGTCCTGGCACTAAAAATATTTCAAAAATGAGTGGCTGAAAATGCAGTGTGTGGCTAAATTTTTCCTTTGGCTTGTCAAGGAGAAAGGATGAGAGCCAAGTATGCTTAAAGGCTATGACAAATTCTGATATCAAGGTAAAGCATACATAGGTCGTGATAAGGATTTATCAGACCTACTAGCCATTTTTTTTAATTTAATAGACCAAAATCTCTCACCCTGTTTCCCAGGTAGAATTTATTGTGGGTACTGAATGGTTCAATTCAAATCAGTTTAAGCACTTAGCCACCACCTCACTGATGCTACTGTCATATAAAACATGTTTCTTGACAGGCTCTACCTTCAGCACACAGTGTCAATGACTTGCATCAGATGGCTTATTGGTCATAATGATGCAACCTGGCTTGATAGCAAAGAACATGCTGCTGGCAATTGTCAATCAAGGAAGTGTCAGCCATTGATAAATCTGTGAAGGTTTTGATGAAGGATGAAGTCTGTGTGCTAAAACACTACATGGGGGACAGCAATGCCTCTTTATTCCAGTCAAGACAGGGAAAGAAGATATAGCCACCCAAACCTGAGCATCATGGCTAAAGTTTGTAAAACATGTGGCATACTATGGAATCTCCAGGGAAGAAGTGCACCTCATATAAACTTCAGCTAATAAAATAAGAGCTATCTTGGCAAGCCTCACATTCAAACAGAATGTGACTGTCAGAGACATAAAAGAGGCATTTGACTGGTATGCACAAAGAGAAAAACAACTGAATTTGGTAGGTTCAGTAGCTGCAGCCCAGACTATAACCAGACCAGTTTAAAGTCAGCACATTCTTATCATGGGTGTAGAACAGCACTTTGCTATATTTGCCTGATGATTTACAGGGTAAAAAAGAAAGTCATTGCTTTCCTCCTGTTTCTTTCACTTGTTTTGGCATCACTAGATTAGGTGACTGCTAATGGTGCTGTTCTCTTATTTGGAGTGTGGTTTACCCTCATGCAGGGAAGAAGCCTTATTCCCTCCATGGTAACAATGGTGAAGGTAGAGTGCCCATCATTGCCTCCTCCTATTACCTATTCTCCTTATGTTAATATGATCAGGGAATTTTTTTCAAAGGAGAGAGAAAACTTTTCTAGTAAGTTATGTTCTACAAATATGTATGCAATCACAAACTAATAAGTCCTCCCACACCTCAAAAACACAGATGTGAGTATCCTCATGGAGGTATTGCTCAAGCAAAACTGGTAAACAACTATAGCCACCTAGTGGAGGTAAGGGGAGATAAGGGGATTGTTTGGGAAGAGTTTCTTCCCTTTGCATCTATGGCATAGAGACTGAAAAGATTAATTTTTCCATCTTTCTTTGATTACTGGATTCTGGAGGTAGTGGAGCAATTTCCTAACATTAGTGTATTTGGGTAAGTATTCATGGGTTAAAAAAATTTACTAAACATTTTGCATTTACTTGAAATTATATATCTTCTGATCATTAGTTTATATTTATGTGATGTAAAAGAAGTGTAAATTTGAATGAAATATGTGGCTGATCATATTAAGGTATGTAGTTAAAGCTGATACATATATTTCAAAAGTGAATGAAAATCAATGTTACAGAGCAAGTGTATGTAGTGTCAGTTGAAACTGGTGATCTTGCCTGTGCTGATACAGAGGCAGATGTATTCTGTGATTTGATTGGTCAGTGGGGCAGCAGTAGCCAGAGATCATTGTCTGTATCCAACAACAAGAAGATGTTTAGGATTGGACAGGTAACATTTGACAAATTTATACAAAAATTTAATCAGATAAAGTTAAAACTAGATGAACCTGGGTAAAGCTAAAGGATAGACTAATGTGTGTTCACATGTTATTTAAACTTAGACTTACTGATTATAGTTGGATGACATACCATTTACCAGATTAAGTTTTCCTTGAATTTTTATTATTTATATTACACTTATTATAATCAGTCAACAAAGAGAAATAAAGGGAGAATATGAGAAAGAAATCTAAGTCCAGAAGCAATTATCCAATTGACTTGATTTATGTCTGAGATGTTGCACTCAATATCTATGTAACATAGAGAGTTATACTTATATTATTGCTTTCTTTTGGACATGAACTTGTATGTTATACAAAGACAATCACATTACTTAGCACTGTAGTTAATTTCACATCTTAAAAAATCTGGATTATTTGTTACAAATGATGTATAAAATCTTATAAAAGTATCTCAGCTTTTATGTCTTTCAGAATTCAGAACCCTCTAATATGTCCTATGATGTCTTTTACACCGCCAAGAGAAATAACTCTCAGAAAATTCTTCAATGTTTTAATATTTCCTATTTTGCCTTTTACTCTGCCAAGAGAAATGCCTCCAGGAAAATTAGATCAATGTTTTTCAGGTTGATGATTTCTGCATCACATGTGTAGAGCTGGGTTCAATTCAGAATGTCCTGATTGGTCACAATACAACAGGGCGTGGTCGGGGTTGGTATTGTGAGGTTGTCAAAGTGAAGCTGGCAGAGCACTGGGAAAAAATATTTCCCTGCATGAGGTAACTCACTGTAAATGAGGATGATAAAAGTGTACAAATATTTCTAAAATAAGTACCATATATAATTGCTTATCCTGAGTCCAGCTGCAAACTGTACAGGCCCATATCTGTCATTACATAATGCACTGACAGATCTGGGTCTGTGTATTTTGTTAGGAGTAATCATTAGAACAAACAGTATTGACCCTGATCTGCATGTGCATTATACTATGGCAGATCAGGATCTTTGCTGTTTGCAGTTCGTTTCAACTTATAAGTGATATGACAACTTTATGGTCTTAAACTAAGCAATAGAAGAGAGTGAAAACCAACAAGTTTTGTAAAATTTAGCAAATAATTTATTTTCCTAGAATACAAGGTGGAAACAGCATAAAAATAACTTCTAGTATTGCGAATTAAAGTCCAAATAATCCTAGAATTTCTAACAAAAGTCCCACTGATTAAAGTTCTGAATAAACTTCAGTGGAATTCCAAAATAAGTCCAATGCTGGAAGTGTTGATGTGTCTGTGATGACTCATGTTATGGTGAGGTGAATACAGTCTTTTGTTGAATCCAAATATTACAATCCAAAAATATATCCTTTTTTGAATTTTGCTCTAAATCCAAGTCTATTAACAAGAATGTTTTTTTTTGAGCACTTTGTATTTCCAGAGAAGAATCACTTGAATTACAAAATAAGTTGAATAAATTCTAAAATGAAACACTGGACAAAATAATAATACAACTGATTCTTCTCAGATCTTATACACACATGATTAATTTCTTGATAAACAAGATTATATTGTCTACTTGACCTCAGCTTCTGATTAGCATTTTCTATAAAAAAAAGTTGTATTACATGATAAAATCTTAGTTATAAATAGAAGGTCTGTTACTAAAATGATAATATAAAATGTGGTAAACAACAGGTAGACCCAGTATGTTGTGGGGAATTTCTAATGTTTTGGACTTGGATTGAGATGTTCTTTATGAAATCCAAAATCAGTGATTTAGGTCATGTAAAAAATGAACTTGATTTTGTATGAGGTCATGTCCAAAATACAATTATGCATAGCATATAATGAATAAAAACAACTAACAAACAATGCAAATTAAATATACATAACAGTGAGTATATATGATAAAGATCATGTGCCCTTGATTTTCATATGCACCTGTATGCAATATTCACACATATCAATCATCCATATTAACATCATATTACATATGTAGAGGAACTGTTAGACTTGCAAATTTTACATCCTGTTTTTTCTTTTTCTTTTCTGTGCCGATAAACAAATACTTTTTGCCATGAAAATACAATACCAGAAAGTCCATTAGTGTTTATTTTCCACACAGTTTATATCTACTTTCTCATTTATTATTCAGATTTTGCCGTATTTCTTACATTTATATTTTTTTCACTTTAATAAATGAAAATATCTTTGATACATCCATAAGCAATCGTACGGAGACACCTGAATTTAAAAGGTATTTTTATTGTCTTTATTTGGAAACATATTTGATCAATTGAGGTACCAAACAAGTACATTGGATACGTGATCATAGAAAGATGATTCTGAATTTGAAAAAAATGTGAAATCCAAGGAGAAAAAAATATGTTTTAGGCTGTTATATGGATTCTGTAATACCATGATAGTTATGGAATGTGGCAAATTGCTACTCTTTCCATTTTCTAACAGAATTATGTATGTGTAATTGCACAATTATGATGGATGATATCAGTTGTTTTTCTAAATTGATTCATTTGGTCTTTAGCTTCATATCTTCCACAGATATAATTTTGTAATTTTAATTGTAAGTATTTGTCTGTTTTGACAGTATCAAAATTTAAATTTATACCTTTGTCATTGAAGCAAAATATTAAATTAAACCTTTTCATTGTAGGTGGTTGGACACAGGATGTGATGATAGACAACTTGTCACCCAGTTATCTCCCTTATCAGAACTGTTGATGGGTGTCACCACAGGCCAGAAATACCTGTCAAATAAAGGTTTGTATATTGCTTGTAAACTATGCTGAAATTTATTCTCTCTCTCTCTCTCTCTCTCTCTCTCTCACACACACACACATTCTCAGAGAAACACAAAAATACATGTACTTAATGTCTACACATGCACATGCATTTGCATTAGAAGTTAATAATAATAATAATAATAATATTAATAATAATGATAATAATAATAATAATAATAATAATAATGCTTTATTTATAGAGGGTTATTAATTAGTCAAGGACTATTCTCCCTTGAGGGCCCTCTTAAGGAGAGTATTACAAGACACATTATATGAAGATAGCAATAATTACTGTTTATTTTAACATGTTTAGTATTAAAATACTAAATTCCATTATCTATTAGAAGCACATACATGCTCATAATATCTCTTCTTAAATACTCTAATATTTTCAGCAGATTTTACATGTAGTGGAAGCTTGTTCTACATAACTGTACCAGAGTATTGGAAGCTCTTTTTAAATTGCTCTATTCATAGTTTTGGTGGTAGAAGGTTTCCATGTGATATTGATTTCAATTGGTATTGTGTTGAAAAAGGCCTGAATAAGTCCTGAAGATACTCTGGTGCAATTCCATGTAGACATTTATATAAAAGAACTGCCTTGCGAAAATCTATCCTGTCATATATTGTGAACCGTTTGCGTTCTGTAAATAACGCTTTTGAGGGATGATCAATAGGTGCATCTAAAATTATGCATGTTGTTTATAAATCCTGTCAAGCTCAGATTTAGCACAGTTTCCCCATACATTTGAACAATAATCCATTGTTGGAAGAATATATGACTTGTAGTATAGATTTTGAGTTTCCATAGGTAAATATTTCTTGATTCTGTTGAGTAGAGGAATTTTGCAAAGCTTATCAATATGGTCATTCCAGAATAAATTATTATCTGTGGTCACACCTACAAGCTTTTCATGTTTGACATTTTCTAGTGGATGATTTTTTATTGCAAGAGATAGTTTTGGGTTCCCTAACATGTGTAGCTTTTGTAACATCCCCAAAATCATACATTTTGTTTTACCTTCATTAAATACCATCCCATTTTGTTATGTCCAGTTTTGGACTCTAATAAGGTCTGAGTTTAATCTCATTTGGATAACCTCAGTATCAGAACTATTATGTATACAAGGTTGCATCATCAGCAAACAAGTCTGCATTTGTGGATTCATTATTTAATGGTAGATCATTGATATAGATAAGGAAGAGGAGAGGGCCCAAAACTGAGCCTTGAGGGACCCCTGAATCAATTGTGTGAGTTTGAGAGCTAATATTGCCAATGCTTACTTGTTGAGACCTTTGGTTTAGGTATGATCTAAACCAATTTAAAGAAGGATTGTCGGACATGCAACAGTTTAACGTTTGCAGCAGAATTTCATGATCAACAAGATCAAAGGCTTTCTTGAAGTCAAGGAAAACAGTCCCAGTCATATGTCCATTATCCATTTCCTTAAGCCAAAGATCAATTAATTTGATATGTTCTGTTAGTCCAGATGAGTTGGTGGAAAGAAATACAAGCTGTCAACTCATGATTCCCATGTGCCATATTTTTGTGTCATGAGGTTACCCTACATCTGAGTTCTGTAACAGCAACATGATTTCAATACACCAAACTGGATGGTATTACACAGAGAGGAGAAAGATGTAGTTCTAGAATGACAGCAGATAATGAAGACTTCCTACTCACATTAAATTAAAATATACAATAGAAAATACATAATTTGTTAGACTCTGTGTTGTTTGGGCCAAAAATTACAGGTTTTGGAACCAGAATTTATGCCCGGATTTTAGACTTTCTGTCCTTAGATCTAAAGCAGACCAGTTCAAACTGCATGCAGACAGATGAGCCTTTGCAAAAAGTAGAATAAGTTTGAGATTTGGTGTAAAAAGTGGCTATGCCTCAAAAGTCATGGATTCAATACACAAACAAACACACAAAAAGAAGTCCAGTTTTCATCCTTTTGCATGGGCAAGAAAGCCAATGGAAAACAATACATTGGTACATCTTTTATACACCAGAGTGTCTAACACAACATAAATCTCTCAAAAACAGTTGTGATTGGATGCTTTCAAGTGATAATGAAAAGAATCTCCAAGCGACAGTGAGTTAAAGGTAGGGAATAAACACCTTTAGTGGACAATGAATTACAGGAAGAGAGTAAAAACCTAGTCCCTTAAGTTAGGTTGTCTCTAATTACAGGCAATATAATCATTAAATCTGGATATGGACATTCTAGCCTCTCAAGACAGATGGTCTTTCAAGACAGGTTGTATTGTATTTATTTGTGAGCCATTCTTGGCTGTTATATTGTATTGTATTTATTTGTGAGCCATTCTTGGCTGTTATATGGTCCTCTATCTCAAGTAAAACAAGCCATGAGCCTTCCTGAAGCAGTATGGTTGCTCTATGAAACATGCCCAAACAATAGACTGTTGTTGTGAGTTTTTTCCAGATAGGGTTGTGAAGACTGTGTGAAAACTGTGTCAGAAGAGGGACAACCAAAGAAGATCTTCCTTGGCAAGCAGGAGAGAAATCAATCTTAGGGTGGTCAGAAGAAATAATTCAGAGATTCCCTCAAGTCATCCTTGAAACATTTCAAAATTGGGAAGATCTCACACAGGATTGCTGCACCTGGCACATTCTTATCCATACCTTGGCTACTGCACACGTCCGTGCTCAACCTATATTAACCTCAGTGTTCAAGTATCTTACTTTATTTGTATTTCAATAGCACTGTATTCTGCCTTCTTTGGATTTAGAATATAGCTTGGTGGGATCAACGTACAGGCCATGACCAACTTCATATGTATATGAAATAAATGGTAAACTGTATTGCTATTTTCTTATGTAAGAAATGACTAGCATAGATAGAGATCAGTTACCAAATGTTTGTCCCCTGACCCTGTCTATTTACATGAACAGATAAATGTACTAATGCATTACCATTCGTGTGATATTTTCTGATTTGGTCCTTAAAATTTGATTCCAGATGGATTGTGGAACTATCACATAACTTCAGCAGGGCCAGAGAAGCTCCCTAAATCTGCCCTTAACAGGAAGCTAAGGACTGTATCCCTTGTTGTCTATGGTTTAGATGGTACAGTGGGCCCCATTGAGCTGGAGAACACAGACAGTGATACCATTATGCCAGGAAAGACGGACCATTTCTTTGTGAGTTATTACAATGTTTTTTTTTAAAAAAATGTTAAATTCAAATGAAGTACTCTTTCTTTTATTAGACATTGTTATTGATATATTTAGGGTAATATTCCTGTTTTAATTTCTTTTACTTTTGCACAGCATGAAAAATCAAGCCATAACAAGAAAAAGTTAAAAAGATCTTCAGGTTTAAACATGATAGTGGAGAGCCAGCAGTGCATCTGCTGAGGTTGCTGACACATACATTTCATGTGACAAGAATAATAAAACATATATTGATTAATATCTGACATTTTCACCTTAAACAAGATATTAATCATTTTTTTTTATTTAACAAAGAACAGAAATTTAATTGTACTGTTTTATGCTAATTGTACAGATGTGACATATTAGCATCATTTATAGATTTGTTCTCACCCCATGGGCATTTTGCAATGTTATTTTGTTGCTTGACAAATTGGTCTGTTTTTTCTCACCCATGCGACAGAGAAATCTGTTTAGCTAACCTTAATTTTCTTATCTCAGTCTAGTCTTCTCAGACCAGTCATCTCAGTCAAGGTTTCCACGTGCTCAAAACTACTTTTATAAAAAGAAACCCTTGTTGTCTTCTCCTGTGCCTCACGTAGTTGTTCTAAAATCAAACATCAACAACAGATATATAACAAAAACATAGTAACTTAAGGTCAATCCATCTTTGAGAACACACCATACAAAACATTTTGAGAGAGACAAACACACATACATGCCCAGTGTCAAGCTATTTAGTATTATGCTAATTCGTTTCACACAGCATGGTCAATTTTATCCTATATGTGGGCCCAACTCAGTACATTTTAAGATCAGCGTCATTAAATGTAGCTTAAGCTACCTAACTAGTTCTAAATACTTTATGTGAAATAAATTACATACTGTTAGCTACATTTAATGACGCTGACCTGAAAATTGACTGTGCTACAGATAGGATAAAATTCTCAATGCTGTGTGGCATGAACTGTGACAGACAACATTGATCGATGCACATAGACTATAGACCTATACACTTCAAAGCCTCGGTGAGAGACAAATAATATAACTCCTTGACTTGAATTTCCATGTCTTGGTCCAAAACCCCAACATAGATTCCATTGATCAAGGGATACTCAGGCTATACATATTACTGGCCACAAAAATCCCAACTCTCTTAACAACTACAGAAAACTTAGTAACAGCTAGAAATGCGTTACGACAAACATGCTTTATTCTAATTTTTTTAAGCATCTCCATTGTGCCCCAGTTAAATCAAAAATATACCTACAATATTTAATGACAAATAATGCACTTACCAGCTAGAAGGAATCATTTATCCATCAACACTTTAATCCATAACCAAATTTCACTGTATCATTTGCCATATTTCCAATACAGAAAAAAAAATTTTCAAAGAATCTGTGAACTTGAAAGTTTAGCATATGGTTATCTGCTATGGTCCATATTTGGAGGGTCTTTCATACACAGGGGGTAATTTTACAATCAATATTAATTACAACACAAGTATGTCACAAACAGTTTCACCTCCTCCAAAGAAAAGGTGAGTTATATACGATAGTGACACAGATTTCTAATTACCCATGAATAATCTAATGCAAGTTGTTACTCTTCATTACAGATTGTACTAAGTATAACTACAGTACAACTGTGTACCCAGTATTGTTTCATTATTTGCAATATAACCTTTCAAAATTGGAACTGATGAAAATGAAACATTTTCTTGTAATAAATATTAATTATTTATTGTTAATTTTATATAACATCCATATATTAAATATGATAATACTTCATTGCTATGCAAAGTTTTATGTTATTTTTTTTTTGCTCACGTGTATTAACTGTGTACTTCAGACGCAACAGCCACAGGACAGGCCTCATTAACATATCTGTATTATTGAGCCGCATGTAAACATTGGGGCATGAACTACATTGCATTAGTGAAGTGTTCTTTATACTTTAAAGGAAAATATTGGGTGAGAAAAATAATGTACGTTGGGGTTTGGATTGAGACCAGGAAATCACAATCATGGGGTTACATTATATGTCTCCCCACTCGGCAAGCCTCGTAAGGAGACAAATAATGTAACCACTTGACTAGGATTTCTTTGTCTTGGTCCAAACCCCAACATAGAGTATATTAATTACAGAACCAGATGTCTGTATTAACTGTTGATGTTGTAATCAGAATGAGTACGTCAACTTGATTTATGTTTTTCTTCTTAGAATCATTCCTTGCCTGGTGTTGGTGAGATTCACAAGATACGGGTGTCAGCTGGATATGAAGATGATGCTGAATCAGTCTGGTCTATACAAGCGGTAGGAAATTGAATTCTCTCTGCCCTTCATGTTTGTGATGCATTGTCCCCTTGTGAGAAGGAAAGCCATGAAATTCATGTTTCTCACATTCCTATATATGTATGATTGTGTTTTGCTATGTAGAAAACCAGTGCAGTATAGCTCTATCCTATCTCAACATGTGACCTATATCCTGACTTTTGGGGTATTTTGACCTACTGTGACTTCATTCTGACTCTGACTCTGTAGTGTTTTGGAATTTGACCTTCTGTGACCTTCGTCCTGACTCTTGATGTATTTTGACCTACTACTGTGACCTTTAACCTGACTCTTAGGGTATTTTGTCCTTCTACTGCAAGGCATAGTGCGCACAATGTATCAACAAATGTCTGAATAACATCATTTGCTCATTCTTTCACAATAATCACAATAATATCACTTAGTAAAATGAACAGTGGGTGAAGCTGGGTGTCCTTCAAATAGGCACTAATCAACCTTGCTAAACGTGTGGTATCTCAAATCCAAATTCAAGTTAAAAAGCTGCTGTTTTATTTGTTTGTTTTTTATAATCTCCTCTTACTATTTCATCTGGGTAAATACATCTTGAGCATATTCCTGTTTATTTAGAATTGTGACTAACTACATTATTGTCACAGCAATGAGAGAAAAAGTATGTAGTAATATTTAGGATATTTATGGATCCCATCCATTCTTTTAGAATTTGTGCTCAGGAACTTGGTGAAACCTCTCTTTACTGCCATTCAATTCTTTCCCCTTTCCTGATCACATCAATGCATATCATTAATCCTATCAATACACATGCTTTATGAATAAATAGAGATAAACAGTTTTATTAATATTTTTATTATGTATAATGCACTTTTTAAAAATAATATATTATACCTTGATATATTATTAAAGAATGTTCAATATTCCATCAGAACTCAAATTATATAATAAAAATTATGATCTGCATACTAATAATAATATAGATAAATAAGTATTCTATAAATAATTAATCATAATGTATTGAAATTTATTTCATAATGCCTCTTCTTTTTAAATGAATTAGTAAACTTATTTTTATGATATTAGTTTATACATTCACTATTTAAGTTCTTCTGTATAATATAATAATATAAAAATATTCTTAAATTATTGTAAAAATGGGACATAATTCAAATACCAATCCTTAATGAAGTTTAAAGAACACAACACATATATATATATATAAAAAAAAGGATTAATGAATGTCGCATAGAGTTTTGGAATTTAAACCTTTTCGATATACCATATTGAGACAGTGAAACCAATAGGTTTCCTTTAACAGACGTTCCATCGTTTATCATTAATACATATGGGAGTACCTGGTGACATGAAACTGACATCATCTTGCCTTGGACTAGAAAGATGCCCATTACAGCTGCAGTATACTACAGTTTATTTACCATGATCATCTGAACTAGATTTATTGTTACACAAATGGGAAAAATAGTCAACAATAAAATGTACATTGTTGTAGGATGCTCTAATCCTACTATTAAAATATGTGAGAACTCCTGCAAATGTGGTGTAAAAAATTTATAAGGTTCCCATCAAGGAGGAAATTTAGAATGGATAATCCTGTCATGCCTTGAGAGTGGAGACCAGATGATGAACTCTCAGTTTTATTACACTCAAATGTTGGTCCTTGAAAACTGTGTTCTTTGGTGTTCTTCTCCTCCCATGGGATCCTCACTGATGTCCCACCCATTAAGTCAGGTGATGGAAGAGAAGTAAAGTTTGAACTTTGGACAGGTTGGTTAATAAGGTTTGCTGCTGGCTTCTTCCAGATCTGTGTTCAGACACCAGGAGCTGTTTTGGTTTGGAGAGCCTTTATCAGTGGTGCCATGTAGCAAAAAAGGACCTTCAGTTGCACCCACACTTGGTAATAGCCAAGAAGCTGTTGCAGAAATTGTCCCAAGCCAGTAGGTGATCAAGCAGAAGAGGGAATGTCCTTGGTCCCTCAAGCCTTCCACACTGGGCTTGGGTACTTTCAGGTGAAGATGCTAGTGGAAACCTGGGCATGTACCACCATCAAGTCTCTAGAGGCTGTAAAACTCAAGGCTTCTATGCTACTATAGCTTCCCATACCAACCTATTTGCAGCTGCCTTTTATGGGAGATGGTGACTCATCTAGGCCTAGTTCCTTAAAAGGAGAAATCTGATCTGATCCTTTACACTTCTTTACAAAGAGAAGTCTGATCTGATCCTTTATGGTTTCTTACAAGGAGAAATCTGATCTGATCCTTTATGCTTCCTTACAAGGAGAAGTCTGCTCTGATCCTTTATGCTTCCTTACAAGGAGAAGTCTGCTCTGATCCTTTATGCTTCCTTAAAAGGAGAAGTCTGATCTGATCCATTACACTTCTTTACAAGGAGAAGTCTGATCTGATCCTTTTTCAAAATTTCATTTACATGGGGATGAGTGTCCTTTTCATTAATCAAGGGACAGTTGTGTTACTTCCAAACAGGTTCTTATGATCCATGCTGTCTCTCAAAGCAAGACTGTTTAAGAGGACTTCATTGTCTGCTCACCTTTACCTCTCTCCTAGGGACTCTAAATATGTTAATAATAACTAGTAAATAGGTGTTTAATGTAATTAAATGATGTTTACACAAAGAATAAAGTCCAGCCAGGGCCCGTGATGTGGGTCAGTTCAAGGTCAGTTCAGTGGACACGCACACTAAGTTGGATTAGCGATCAGCCAATCAGAGACAAGGGTCTGCTGTGCTGAGGTAGCTGACAGCAGTCATTCACTTTACAAGCAATCAGCATTGAGAGTGGTCTGTTTTTGTTTTCATATCCTCCACCGCCCCAACCACCACCTGCAGATCTGTTACATCTGGCTCACCCTTCACCTGCAGGTCTTATGATTAACTTTCCACCAGTATACCAATTCCACTATCTCCAGACCCTTCATACTAATAGGCTGCTCTTGCCATATCTTCTCCAGTGGTATTTGCCACTATTGCATCATCGGGCATTCTGTCCCCAATCCACTCAACTTACAGACATAACAAGTTGTGGTGACTCTGCCTCAATACAGCGGCAATTCTGCCTTAACAGTTATGTCAGTCAGTCATACTGGCGAGTCCACCTCAAAACATAGGAAATTCTGCCTGGACATCAGTCATACTGGCAATTCTGCCTCATATATAGGGCATGTTGGCCATTTGGCCCTGACATCAGTCATACTGGCGATTCTGCCTCGTAGTTACTGCCTGCTTCTGTACCATCCTACCACAACTACCTCGTGCAGCTAAGGATGAGACCCAAGGAATGCCAAAGATGTATACTTATGTAATGTTTTATAATGCTAAATAGTTGTTAATTAAAGAGTTTGAGACTACCTCTCAATTAGTTCTTATTATGCTTTAATGAATCATATATATGGTCCACCTGTCGATCATTCCATATATTTTAGATTGTGTAAACATGCATTTTATATTATGCTAGCCAGTGAATTACTGGATTTTTCAAGTAAAATGAAAGTGATTTACTGGAGTGAATTACAAGAAATAATTTCACTGACACATTAATAACAAGATATGTGTGAGATTCAAAAGCAGACTCCAGTTCTAATCTAACAAGGCACTTATAATTTTTTTCTTAATATGTTATTTTACTTTGTATTTGGAATGAGAATTATGCAACTGTACATTTTCTTTTTAAATAATCACAAAACATTACAGAACTTAAATGGTAAACTGTGGACATCACATGGGATTCATTACTGTTACTTTAGTGTGTTATACAGACTATACACAGTACATCTTGCTAGCCAAGACATTTGGTAATGGTAAACTATGGACATCACATGGGATTCATTACTGTTACTTCAGTGTGTTATACAGACTATACACAGTACATCTTGCTAGCCAATACATTTGAGCATAACATAAAAAAGAAAATTTGCTTGCTATGAGTGAATAATAGATATATTTCATAAGCTTAAGCATTTTCACCCACTCAATGAAATATATCCGTTTTTCACTTCATTCAAGCAAATAACCTCTGTTAAATTAAGTTTTTGTTCCTCAGTCTAGAACTGCATTTTCCTCAGATTGTGCACAAATTCTAAAGACTGATGTAATAAAAAATATATATATAGCCTGCCAAATATGCTTAAGTTATAAAATAACAAGAAACTCAATTATTACAATGGTTTCATTTTTGTATTACTCATATAATTTTACCAATGAATTCATTTCTTAATAAAAATAAAATTTTCCAATGGTGATAAATGTACTTTTTGTACAAAGGCCCTGGAATCAATACTGCATTTGTTTTGGGAATGTAATATGATAATCAGGCTGCAGAATGATGTGTCCCACTGTATTCGGAATAAAGTGAACATAGATATTGTGCCAAGTGCAAGTCTGTTATATTGGGAGATACAAGTAGAGATGGAATATATGAGCATCTTTTTATTTATGTTTTCTTCTAGTCAAATACTACATTTACATATGTAAAATGTAAGGGGATATGCTTAGATTAAATTGATTGAAAACTTCTCTTAAAGACCACTATAATATAGAAAAATATATTGCAATCAAATTGGAAAAGAAAGAAGCATTTATGTTGATTTGGGAACAGTGGGAACCATTATTCCACCTATAACTTTGAATGATGTGTTATAATTCAGATGTGTATTTAGTAGCATCATGTTATAGTGTACAGTGTGTTATTTTGTTTGTATTATAAGTTAATGGCTAACCCAAAAATATTTCATTGAATCTCATTTGATGGTAAACAAAGGGCTATAATATTATAAAGTCTCTGTCACCTAGACGATGTATATTTGTATTTGTCTAAAAGGAGATTGTGTATTATATGAATGTGTGCACATGTGCTTGCATATGTGTGCATTATTTTTTCCTACATTACATTTATTGTCCCTAGATTGTAAGGTGACCTTGGGGTGGTTCCCAAACCCAATGGTCAACCTATTACACGGACAATGTAAAAAAAAATGTATCTCATTTACTCATTATTTGTTCTTATGAGTGGAGACCATATTAAAATCTGAGGAGAAAAATAAATGATCATTATAGAATACAACTTATCCTTACACATGCTGGGCATGTGGATAAAACCAGAGATTATCAACTTGTGAAGCAAACATTTTACTAATATGCTATGTTAATGGTCAGATTTGTGCAACCACTGCTTTTCATTGTTTACTATTGAACTTGAACTTAAAACTGAATTAGATTTTTCTTAATACTTTCATTTTGTAGGTTATCCTTGAAGAGCAGAAATCCAAGGACATTTTGAAGTTTGACTTAAGTCGTTGGGTAGGTGAAGTGGGTGGGGACATCCGCAAAGAAGTACCTGTTGTCATACATGGAAAACCTTATGACCCAAGTAAGTATGCAGAATCCATTTCTCAGAAAGTACATAATATCATAATAGCATATAAAATACATCCAATTAAGACCGTGGAGACTTTGGCAGAGTGGTAGTAAAGAATATAGTCAATCTACATACTTGCTAATGACCATGTCACTTAAGGGATGGTCTAGCTTTAATGATGACAAGATTAAAGTTTACTCTTCATGCTTTAAATGCTTAAAAACATAAATAATATGACTACCTGTCTTCAGAGACCACCTTTTCTATAGTTGGTCTTTTAAGAAAGTTTACACTGTAACAGACCTTTCAGATTAGAGAAATGAAATTTAATGATCCAGTAAAAAAAGAACTATTGTTTCTCATAGCCCTGCATAGCTGCTGGTAAAAATCAGGCAAACATGTAATTAAGTCACAACAGTACTTATGTCTAGACTTAGACTTATTCAAGCTTAAGGTGTTTATGTTTAAGTGTATGTCTAGACTTAAACTTGACCAATCAAATGTCATAAATTTAGCCTGAACTTCAAGACTTTTGTTGTTGAAATTGGGGTTTGTTCATTAGGTTGTTACGAATACTTAAGATGTTAATGGCAGTCCATGTAAATAGGAGTGATCACATAAGAAAAAATGTGTTTATATGTATAAATATATAAAATTTGAAAAAAATCCCTAATCCATATCAGTATTTAATATATCAGTTTTAAAGTCATATCAGTGAAATAAAGCTTGCTGTATAATGTATAACTGTTTATGTTCACTTGAATTTTTCTGGTGTTAAATTTCTAAGCGGTGATCAGTGGACTCTCACCTTGTTTATTTAAAATAAGTGCTTTCATATTTTTTTAAAGTGAGAATGTCTGATGACATTTTGCAATTTTCTGCAACAACTTGTTCCTTTATAGTCAGTTTGTAGTTCTGACATGAAATGCTGTCATGCTTCTTACTGCAAGAGCTGTAAGGAGCGTGATGTTCTTTGTTTGCAAAGGAATTCAGTTTATTATGATAGTTGGTTTTAGTCTGGTACCCAATCATATATACTAGGTCAATTGTGTTTCCTAGGGCAGGAATTTTAAAAAAAGTAACCCAATTGTTTTAAAAAAATTGCGATGAGTGAGTTTAAAAGAAAGTTTGAAGATACAAACACAAAAAAAAGTATAAAAAAGTTTTGATGCCACTACAGGTTTTGTACTCATGACCTCTTGTTTGGCAAGCATTACATACAGAAATACAAATGTGGGTGTTTATGTATAATATTTTGTTGTCTATGGGAGGGAGTCACAATGGCTTACTCAGCTAATGTGGGTATGTGAGAAATCTTGCCAGTATCTTCTCAAGTGGCGGTGGTTCTTCACGGGGTTTTCCAGAGTTCTTTCTCCACCAGTTATATTGACTGCCATGTATAGCCTATCTTGTGCTGAAAAATGGGGTTAAACCTTACAACAATGACAACAACGCCGTGGCTTACATGTTATTTTGACTTTATTGTGACCAGATGTCATGCTGACTTGAGTTGAATGCTGTGCTTCTCAGCCATTAGCTTTTTGTTATCTAGATAATTATCGGTGGTAATTATCAAAGGGACAAAACCTGACATCTGAAAAACACATCAGTAATTGGATTACTTACCTCTTTGTATGGATTAAAGTTGGGTGACATTTCACATGTTGGAACAGATGTCAGTATGTTGTATTTGGAAATCAACAAATATTCATGAGATTTACATAAGCAAACCCATGTACCTGCCCCCTTATAAGGGGTACATTTCACTGGCCACATTAGAGGGTTGCCATCTTAGAGAGGTACTTTTAAACACAAACTCATTGGTGCCAAGGTATTCTGGCTACAGAAAGCAGTTGGTTGCAGATCAGGAGGTTTTTTTCTTCAAGAGAAGCACCCTGTTATTTAAAAAATAGTATTCTGTCAGACAAATGAGTCTGACTTTAACCCTTTGGATACTAATGTAATAACTTTTTTTTCAGTCCTGCAGTACTTTGTGATGGTACACACTAGTGAGGCAGAGGTGAATGCTGGTACTAATTCCAATGTGTTTATTACCATGTATGGCTCTAAGTCAGACTCTGGCAGGCGACACCTGATCAGAAACTTAAAGGGCATCAAAAAATTTGATACTGGACAGGTAAGTCATGTTATTATACTAAACGTTATTTATTAACTCCGAACTCTTATACACTTAAGTTGACATGAGAAATTTTAGCCCAGTAACAGTGATAAACATAATCAGCTGACAATGTGTGATTGACAGTAGAAAAGAACGTCTTTTCTCTGAGGAACTGTTTTCTCAGCTTTGAATCTCTTATCAGTTTTGTACCATTGATTGCAGGTGGATACATTCATTGTTGAAGCTGTCGACTTGGGACAGTTGGAGAAGATTGTTGTGGCTAAGGGTCCTGGCACGCCATGGCTACTGGAGAAAATCATTGTCAAAAAGTCACAGTATGAAGCAACGGAACATATCTTCCTTCATGAAAAGTAAGTTGAATGTCAGTTTTACTGAAAATAGTGTTCACTTATAGTTTTATTTCCATCTTTTTTATTTACAAAATATGGCTACCATCTTTACCCCATGCTTTTTAATGCCCACAAAATATATGCAATTTTTATGTCCTAAAAGCTTGGGGACAGTGAAAATAATTTGCAGTAAAACTACCTAAAACTTGTTGACAAAAAAAATATTTTGCAATAAAACTGTCCATTTCTTAGGGTTGAAGTTAACTCTACTGGTGTTGTTTTCAGTCAATTAAAGATCTTGCAATTAGCAATGTTGATTTGATAAATTCAGAATCTTTATATCAATTGCTTTTGACATCTTTATGGAAATACTTTTGTTTCTGAGCAAACAAAATTCCTGCATGGAGACAGCAGATTGTAATCTTTATGGAAATACTTTTATTTCCAAGCAAACAACTGCAGATTGTCAGTGTCAATGAATTTTGACTTAGGCTGTCAGAAGTGCAGTATTCAATCGCCTTGCCATGTATAACATTAAACTCTCTCAGCTATGTGAATAAGTTGAACAGAGACTTTCAGAGATCCATGAAATGAATGTCTTCTCATATAAATCTCTGAGATATATCGCTACGTTTATTAAATTTTCCTGGGCAGTAGTCTCAAGAAAGGCCTCTAGTATGATACCAAGTATGATACAGACATTGACTGAATGGTTAGTAAATCAGTGGTCAGTAATATAATGGAATGTGGTGTCACTGTGACATATGGATATTATTGCAGTGTGTTAATATTGCAATTCTGACAACTTGCTGACATTGGAATTGTTTGATTGGATCTTCCAGTAATATATATATATATATATATATATACAAGACTAATGTCTTTTATCTAGATGGAGATGTGCTATATTGACTCAACCAATTATAATGGTATTTAAAGTTTATATGACTGTCTGGTGTATGAAAGGTTTATTGTTCTTCGAATTTAGTAATCTACTGATCCAAAGTTTGTTTTTATGATTTACAGTATTTGTTACATGGGGAGGGGCAATATGTAACATATACCTTTTTTAAGGCATTTTATGATTTTGATAGGGTTCCAACAATGGGAGCCCCCTCCAGTGTAAGTTATGACACATCTAGAATGGGATGAATTCAAATGATTTTCAACATTTAATGAAATGGTATTAGGAATTATTTTAAATGAATACCCATTGTATCAATGTGAACTTTCCTTTTTAGCATTATTTTGTTGTGCTTTTGCTTCTTCAAATACATTACCATATCATAAGACGTTAATGTGTGTGTGTGTGTGTGTGTGTGTGTGTGTGTGTGTGTGTGTGTGTGTGTGTGTGTGTGTGTGTGTGTGTGTGTGTGTGTGTGTGTGTGTGTGTGTGTGTGTGTGTGTGTGTGTGTGTGTGTGAGAGAGAGAGAGAGAGAGAGAGAGAGAGAGAGATTTTGGATTTTTAATGTAGCTTTACCAATTTTTTTAGTCATATTGCTACAATGTCTGCAGTGTGACAGTTTATAGTGATGTCTTGCACTGGGACATCAATCCCCAGACATGTAACATCCGGTATGAGATTGTCTATGATCATGTCATCAACAACAAAGTCACATTTCAGTCCGCCACATCCCAGGTAGACTTTCAAAGTACTAGTAGTGTCCAAAGGTAAACAGCTAACTCAGTTTGCCCTATTATATTCAGATAAATTTGTGCCCTCTGAAATCAAGCACCCAAACATATTTTGCTTCAAAATCAAATAGTAATCTTATCACCTTTGTCCCTGAAGTCCTAGATAAAAAAGCATGGGCAGTCAGTGCTTCTTCCATGTACTGGAATGGTCTGTTTGCTTATACCTTCATTGAATCCTTCTGATCCTCAAAGTCTTGCAGAAGTAAGGGAAACAGAGTACCATCTTATCCTGATGGCTCCACTCAAGTGGAATAAACCAAAGATAAATGATGTGTTAAACTTAACAACCAAATTGTCATTAAAATCTTGATTTTTTCCTCACCTGTTCAAGCGATGCAGATGCAGGGGTTTCAAATGATCCTGGAATTATTGAACAGTACATGCCTGGTAAATATCCAGCATGACCACACTGGAAACAGTTCTCATAATGGACAGTATCGCTAGGACAAGAAAGCCAGTTTGAAATCATAGTGGAGGGTTTCTTAAAGTGGCTCAAGAAGAAACACATCACCATACCTGTCAACCTTCTTGAATGTTTTGGGGAGACTAAAAAGTCTTGTGCCAATGGGAGTCAGTGAGCATGACCAATAAGCAGCATTGTACTACTGAGAATAAGTTATCTAAATATATAAAGCTGTAGCAAATGACTAGAAATTAAATATAGAAAATACTATATATGTTCTTATTGAAACATTTAATAGTTACAAACAAACAATACCATAGATATAGCATTGTCATATATCAAGAATACACAAACAGACACATAGATGTGCACACATGCTCACAACTATACAGCTATTAAGTACAAAATATACAAAAAGTTTCTGTCTATAAAATCTGTTGTGGAAGACAGTATTATCTTGCAGCCTTTGCTGCTCACAGTAACATTTTTGTGGATTTGAAGGTGATGCAACTGTCACTACCATTATCTTTATGCTCATTAGAGTCTGGATAGTTGCTCAAACTTTCCGAATGATCTTTTAAATTTTTTATGATTTTGTTTTGATGGTTTTAGTGGCATGTTTAACACATGATTGGATATGTCAAGCCTAGGAAATGGGAACTATTGTGCTTTTCCCATGGACACACCAAGGCAGCTAGCCTGGCCTCTACAGGGTGTGTCTGTTGTACCTGTGACCCTTGGATTAGGAGTCTGAAGCTTATTGATGCTACTATGTATATCTTCTTTTTTCTTGAGGATTGATAAGGCTCTTCTCACATTCACCCTGTCAAATGCTGGTGTATTTACCGTGATGAAGGCTGGTGTATTTGCCCTGATGAAGCCTGGTGTATTTGCCCTGATGAAGCTTGGGGTATTTATCCTGATAAAGGCTGGTGTATTTACCCTAATGAAGCCTGATGTATTCACCCTGATGAGGGCTGGTGTATTTGACCTAAGGAAACCTGGTATATTTACCCTGATGAAGCCTGGTGTATTTACCCTAATGTAGGCTGGTGTATTTGCCCTGATGAAGCCTGGTGTGTTTGCCCTGATGAAGGCTGGTGTATTTGCCCTGATGAAGCCTGGTGTATTTACCCTGATAAAGACTGGTTTATTTACCCTGATGAAGGCTGGTGTATGCACCCTGATGAAAGCTGGTGTATTTTCCCTGATGAAGGCTAGTGTATTTGCTCTGATGAAGGCTGGTGTATTAACCCTGATGAGGGCTGGTTTATTCACCCAGATGAAGGCTGGTGTATTCAACTTGATGAAGGCTGGTGTATTCACCCTGATCAAGGCTTGTGTATTTACCCTGATGAAGGCTGGTGTATTTACCCTGATGAAGGCTTGTGTATTTACCCTGATGAAGGCTGGGGTATTTACCCTGATGAAGCCTGGTGTATTTACCCTGATGAAGGCTGATGTATTTACCTTGATGAAGGCTTGTGTATTTGCTCTGAAGAAGGCTGGTGTATTCACCCTGATGAGGGCTGGTGTATTCACCCTAATCAAGGCTGGTGTATTTACGTTGATGAAGGCTTGTGTATTTGCTCTGATGAAGGCTGGTGTATTCACCCTGATGAGGGCTGGTGTATTCACCCTGATGAAGGCTGGTGTATTTACCCTGATGATGGCTGGAGTATTTATCTTGATGAGGACTGATGTATTTGCCATGGTTAAGGATGGTGTCTTTAACCTTATGAAGGCTGGTCTATTTACCCTAATGAAAGCTGGTGTATTTACCCTGATAAAGGCTTGCCCTGATGAAACCTGGTGTATTTACCCTGATGAAGTCTGGTGTATTTACCCTGATGAAGCCTGGTGTATTTGCCCTGATGAAGCCTGGTGTTTATACCCTGAAAAAGTCTGGTGTATTTACCCTGATGAAGCCTGGTGTATTTACCCTGATGAAGGCTGGTGTATTTATCTTGATGAGGACTGATGTATTTGCCATGGTGAAGGATTGTGTCTTTAACCTTATGAAGGCTGGTCTATTTACCCTAATGAAGGCTGATGTCTTTACCCTGATGAAGGCTGGTGTATTTGCCATGGTGAAGGCTGGTGCATTTACCCTGATGAAGGCAGGTGTATTGGTCCTGATGAAGGCTGGTGTATTTACCTTGTTGAAGACTGGTGTATTCACCCTGATGAGGGTTGGTGTATTCACCCTGATGAAGGCTTGTGTATTTGCCCTGATGAGGGCTGGTGTATTTGCCCTGATGAAGGCTGGGGTATTTACCCTGATGAAACCTAGTGTATTCACCCTAATGAAGGCTAGTGTATTTACCCTGATGAAGCCTGGTGTATTTGCCCTGATGAGGGCTGGTATATTTGCCATGGTGAAGGCTGGTGTATTTACCCTGATGAAGGCTGGTGTATTTACCCTGATGAAGCCTGGTGTATTTACCCTAATTAAGCCTGGTGTATTTACACTGATGAAGCCCAGTGTATTTACCTTGATGAAGGCTGGTGTATTTACCCTGATGAAGCCTGGTGTATTTACCCTGATGAAGCCTGGGGTATTTACCCAGATGAGGGCTGGTGTTTTTACCCTGATGAAGCCTGGTGTATTTGCCCGGATGAATTCTGGGGTATTTACCCTGATGAAGGCTGGTGTATTTATCCTGATGAAGGCTTGTGTATTTACCTGATGAAGGCTGGTGTATTTACCCTGATGAAGGTTTGTGTATTTACCCTGATGAAGCCTGGGGTATTTACTCTGATGAAGCCTGGGGTATTTGCCCTGATGAAGCCTGGGGTATTTACCCTGATGCAGGCTGGTGTATTTACCCTGATGAAGGCTGGTGTATTTACCCTGATGAAGGCTGAATGTATTGTATCTGTGGACAACATATACATTGCTCAAGAATGACTGATTTAGAGATGATGTTTGCGGCATGTCGAAAGTATAAAATGTTCCTATTTGCTGCATTGCTTCAAAAAGTCAGTCTCTATCAACTAGGAGTTCTGAAATTTTGTTTTGCAGGGCTTTGTTCACTTCAGAGATGGCTCTTCATCCCCCAATCACAGATACATTTTAACATTGTGCCTTAAAACATTAATTTTACTTCCACACTATTCCAACTAGCAAAATCATGTTTTGTATTTTATACATGGAGTAAAATCCACTTCAGAGAGATGTTGCCACTGATCACAAAACTAGCCTGTAATATTTAACATTATCATTCAAGGTAACTTTAGTTTCTTCAGGATTCATCTCTTTGATATACCTAGCTTAAATGAATTACTGTAGGTTGTTCCACTTCCCTGTACTTTACCTGTGTAAATGAATCTAGTGTGCTCTCATACAGCAATCAGACTTGATTTTTCTCTGCTTTAAAGTGGAATTCTGCTTTTCTTCTGACTTGAATGAGATTTTTCTTGATATAGTCCGTTTTTTATATTATCTCCAATCCAGTTTTTTAAAAATGGTCTGTCCGCTCCCATTCCACAATGACCCTTGTAAACTATTTGTTTCATATATTAATTAGCACACCACTCTTGTAAAGAGTATTCTGATTGGTTGAAGGTTTAAATTCATCCAATGAATCTTTGTGTAATGGAAAATGATGGCAATGGAAAGAAGAAACAGTGCTTGCAAACCATGGTGTCCCGGAGTTGTTGAGGGAGACTGTGACATGAAAAGTTTAAATAAAGGTTTAAAAAAACAAATGGGAATGGCTGGACCAAAAAGTTGACGGAAATTTAGTTGGTCAGTTTATAAGAAAACTGAGCACTGGAGGACTAGCATTTTGTGACCTCTACAATAAAGATCTGAATTACGGTAATCATGGTTGGAAGAGTTTGGAATAGCACCTACAAAAGAAGCTGCATACAAAAACACTGAAGCTCAGAAGGCATTTGGAAAAAGTGCAGTTAATTACTTTAAGCAGAAAGATTTCTTAAATGAAAGAATAGAATATGCACACTGCATGTCGCCAAGCACCAGCTTGAAAGGAAAAAGGCTCTCATTGAGAAGGAAAGGAAATGACTGCACATTGAGCCAAAATAGTCAGTGTGACAAAAAGGAAGGCTAAAGAAATCTTTGCCAAAGCCACAAAAAGAGCTCGACTAGCATATCAACAGGTTGTGTCCATTGGAGAAAAGACAAGTGAATGTATGGGATTATTTGTATATAGTTGATGTACTTTGGTATTTATTTTACAGATTTGTTATGAAAAGAGAAAAGTATAATATATTTGCTGCAAAAATTTACAAATTATTGTGACTTAATTATGATGTGAACACTGACATGCACATGAAATAACTTCAGCATCAATAGAATTGGAGAACAAATTCATGTTACTATAAATATTGTGAAATTATTGAAGTCAGGTTGAACATTTTTGGTAAGTTTATTAGTTTTTCAAATGATTATTTTGGTTTATTTTATGATCATAAGTTGCACCAGGAGCAATTTTTTATGAGTGTAAAATGTGTTTTTGGTTGGGGGCCTTCAGCCTCATGGATCCCTAGATCAGGGGCGCAGTCCTTCAATACCCCATTGGGGGAGGACCCCCAAACGCTCCTTAAAATTTTTTCAGCTTTTTTTTATGGAAGACCAAAATCATGTCTGAGCCGTGCTCACAGATCTTATAACAAAATCACCCCAGGTCTTGTTGACCAATTAAATAATCTCTGCAGTAGTTGTTTTTATCTCTGACCACCTTACCTTTTAATTGCTTGTATGACTATTGCCTGTATAAATTGTCTGGTGGTATTACTTTTCCATGTACATTAAACACACCTATTTAGATTTTACACTGGTTTCTGGTATATATTGTAGTGTTAATAAAGGTCTCTCTTTCTCTTTTGTTTTTTCATATGGTTATCAAGATTTATGCTTTTATAACCTGATTATATTTAGAGGTTTGGAAGTTAACAATTGCACTTTTCACATTGCATGTACTCGGCAGGTATGCATCACTTCATTATATATCAAATACCACAAGTAGCTAACATTCACCTTTAATGACAAGAAGTCAACCCTGATCACTGTAGATGGCTACCATTCCATGATTTCATATAAATTTCATCATCATGTAAGAGAAGATGCATGCCAAAACAAATATCTATCAGACTTCTGGTGAATTTTGATTCTTGACTGTAGATTTTGATCATCTTTTC
Source organism: Sinohyriopsis cumingii (assembly GCA_028554795.2). Taxonomy (NCBI): domain Eukaryota; kingdom Metazoa; phylum Mollusca; class Bivalvia; order Unionida; family Unionidae; genus Sinohyriopsis; species Sinohyriopsis cumingii. Next base: position 70,693,088 of record CM068824.1, read on the forward strand.
GAAACTGAATTTACTGTGGGTTTTGACATGGTTGAATAAAGTGATCTTTTTTAAATTTATTTTTAAGACCTCAGTTACTAATGTCTTGCACAAAACCTGCTTCCTGGTTGTTCTGGTTACAATTGGCAGAATCTATAAAGTTCTGACATGGCTGAATAAAGTGATCTTTTTTTATTTTATTTTTAAGACCTCAGTTACTAATGTCTTGCACAAAACCTGCTTCCTGATTGTTCTGGTTACAGTTGGCAGAATCTATAAGATACTAATGCCTTGTTGGTCACTTGGACAATCTGCAATTCCATAGCAGTAGTTGTCCCAATTGGTTTCATTGACACATATCTTTTATACTGACTTTAGACCATATCTCTCACAAGATTTAAAGCCTCTTCACATCCATTAGGTGACCGGAGATGGGAACTTATCCAGAGTAAGGGGATATAACTCCTTCTACCTCATACCTATTCTCCTAATTTATTAGATTGGGTAACAATTGGAGTACAAAAGTTTTTTCTTTGATAATACTTATTCATTCATAATATGGGCACATGCCCCCATCCTAACTGCAGTTATATCTTAAAACTTGACAGATTATGAATATCCTCTCCAACAGTATGGATGTGATTTAGTGTGAATCACTCTATCCAAGGGGAGATAATTCTTATCTGACTTTCTTCCATGTGGGCAGACTTTTGGCACTTTATTTTGCTTAAAATAAGCTTGAAAGCTTGTGTTGTAGTGGTTCTACTCTTAATTTATTATGATTGGGTAAGTATTATTGGAGAAGCCTATCTTAGTCCAAAAGTTTTAAAAGGGAACATCATATTACACCTGATAGGAATTTTCCATTTATCACACATTTCCATTCATGTTAGATTGCAAATAATAACCATCTATAATATAGAACTTAAGAAATCTTAATTTGTTGTCATTTCTTGTGGTGAGATTTAAATGTAAACATGTGGTTGATAATCTTAAAACCAAACATATGAAAGTCTTTTTATGGCCAGCATGTCATGATGGTTTCATTTTTTTAAAATAAAGGGATATTAAATTACCTTTTTGTTTCTTTGTGGCATCTTGAACTGATCTTGCTTACTTTGTGCAAATGCTTGGGTCAAAAATGAAATTACTGACCCAATTGACAGATTTTTGTGCAATGGATTTTAATATCAGTGGATATTAACCCAAAAATGTTAAGTAACTGAAGTGATTTACAGATCTTAATATAAATTATGTTGACAGGCAGTACTCACAAATTCATGCTTCAGTATAGTTTGAGTTGCCTCCCTCACAGCATCAGAATGTGTATATATGGTAAGCAAAAGCGACCATAATAACTAGAATAGCACTCATAAACTACTAGAGCCAAACCCTTCATTATTGTTTGCAGTGAGTCATTTTTCAAGAATTTACAGTCACCATATAATTCTTTATTGATAGTACTTTGCAGCATATACAATTCCATGTCATTTGTACTAATAAACAAGGTTGGCACTTGCACTTAAATAGAACACTAAATTTGGACTTGGGGACAGAATGTAAGTGAAACAAGAGAAAAGACAAAATATGTGAATATTATTGCAAATTGTTTCAAATGTATCACTGCAAACTTTGGTAAAGCATGTATCACTGCAAACTTTGGTAAAGCAAGCAACAGATTAGCGAGGGCATTATAAACAAGTTTGTTAGTTATCTATGCATACTAAAATAAAATAGTGATGTAATTCATTTTTTTAAATAAAAATAATGTGTATATGTTCCAAACTTTTAAAAAATATTGTGTGTATATTTGTATAAATGTTGTATATAGAATTTTTATAAATATTGTGTATATAATTTTTATAGACTGCTCCGGTGGCCTAGTGGTTAGAGCATCCACCTCTGAAGCGGGAGGTCGTGGGTTTGAACCCTGGCCAAGTCATACCAAAGTCTTACAAAAATGGTACTAATAGCTGCCTTGCTAGGCGCTTGGCATTAAGAGGTTAGTGTTAGGACTGGTCGGCCTGGTGTTAGGATAATGTGACTGGATGGGACATCATATTACATGTCTGCGGCATGATGCCCCATTGCTAGACATCACTATAAACTGCCACACTGCAGACTTCGTAGCGATATGACTGAAAATTTTTTAAAGCTACGTTAAAAATCCTAATCACACACACACACATAATTTTTATAAATACTGTGTATAGAATTTGTATAAATGTTGTGTATAGAATTTTTATAAATGTTGTGTATCTGTACAGAATTTGTATAAATATTTTGTATATGTACAGAATTTGTATAAATATTTTGTATATGTACAGAATTTGTATGAATATTTTGTATATATACAGAATTTGTATAAATGTTTTGTATTTGTACAGAATTTGTATAAATATTTTGTATTTGTACAGAATTTGTATGAATATTTTGTATATGTACAGAATTTGTATAAATATTTTGTATATGTACAGAATTTGTATAAATATTTTGTATATGTGCAGAATTTGTATAAATATTTTGTATTTGTACAGAAAATGTATAAATATTTTGTATATGTACAGAATTTGTATAAATATTCTTTATATTTACAGAATTTGTATGAATATTTTGTACATGTACAGAATTTGTATAAATATTGTACAGAATATTATATGCAATGAGAACCTCAGATGACATTAGCTTATATCTGAGTAAATCAGTTATATCCCTTGAAAATAAGGACTCATTAATATTTACATTAGGCCATAGGACCACATCAACTTTATGTCCATTTTATGTTGTTCATTGAGTCATCCATTTATCAAATTTTGTCTTTTTTATTTCTTATGAGAAAAAAAACTGAATCATTTGTGAGCGAATTTCTTATGAAGCATGGTTGTATTAAGCCAATTAAAAATCATTCAAACTTCTATTATGTTCCCACCCACCCCCATTATTACAAAAAGAAAATTTATAGGAATATTATTATAAAGTAGATATTGGACCATCTTAGCATATTCACTGTAAATTATTCATGCTTGAATTGAAATTTTCAGATGGATAGGTGCCAAGGAGAAACAGAAAGAAGAGATAGAGGTGACCCTTCACCTCACAGCGACATTGGAGAGTAATGTTGCTGTACCTGTAGACCACATTCTGAGTCTAAGATCTTCTGGTATGTTGGTGGGGTGAGGTGCTTTTGAATAATACATGTCACTGATGTCTTGACATAACAAACTTCATCAGAATTCATAGGAATATTTTATTTTTTTCCCTACCTTTAATGTGGACATCTTCTGTATCTGACAAATAATTTTAATCATGGAGGTTGAGAGTTTTAGTCTTGCTTAGAAATGTGCATCAAGTGCATCCATTCTATGCTTCATGATTGTAGCATGCTCTTATTCTGAAATTGTTGAGCATGTTTCTGATTCAGTCACTTAAGAGTTTCTTTGATAGATCATTCACAGATTTATGACCAGAGGGTGATGCATATTTTTGATTACATGCAGCACAAAAGTATGAGAAAAATGAATACAGTCATTGTCTATAAATAGAATCAGCATTGTTGATGGAATATGCAAATCTTTAATTAGTTTAACCTGAAGAAAATAAAAATGTGTGATGATTGTTTAAGATTGATGATTGACTCAAATTTGTAAATTATATTTCCCAAAAGGGGGTCAAAATTATTCTTTAGATTTACAGATTCTACATTTTTTTGTTTTAATGGTGAGATATGATCTTTTACCCATTACAGTTATAAAAAAAACTTTAAATCACTGAATTGATATCAGTCTATACTATATATGGTTCAATAGATAGACTAATGGGCAAATATTCAGTGTTTCTGAAAAAAAGTAAAATCAAGTCCATACATTCTACCTATTGATTAAGCAATAACATATTGAAGTATTTCTTTGGCATTTCTTTGTTCCTTCTCACTGCCATATGATGTCACCATAGGTATTACTGTTGGCAATACCAGATAAATTGCAATAGAATGGATGTAGACTCCCCAGAATGACTAACTGTAGGATGTAGAATCACCAGAATGACTGATTGATGGATGTCGAATCACCTAGAATGACTAATTGTAGGATGTGGAATCTCCACAATGACTAAGTGTCAAATGTGGAATCAACAGAATGACTGATTATAGTGTGTGAAATTGCTAGAATGATTGACTGTAGGATGTGGAATCACCAAAATGATTGATTATAAGATGTGAAATCACCAGAATGACTCACTGAAGGATGTGGAATCACCAGAATGACTGACTGTAAGATGTGGAATCACCAGAATGACTAACTGTAGGATGTAGAATCTCCACAATGACTAATTATAGGATGTGGAATCACCAGAATGACTCACTGTAGGATGTGGAATCACCAGAAGTACTCACTGTAGGATACAAAATCAACAGAGTGACTAACTGTAGGATGTGGAATCTCTAGAATGACTCACTGTAGGATGTGGAATCTCTAGAATGACTGACTTTATGATACTGAATCACCAGAATAACTGACCTTAGGATGTGAACTCACCAGAATGACTGATTATAGGATGTGAAATCACCAGAATGACTCACTGTAGGATGTGGAATCGCAAGAATAACTCAATGTAGGATGTGGAATCGCAAGAATAACTCAATGTAGGATGTGGAATCACCAGAATAACTCACTGTAGGATGTGGAATCGCAAGAATAACTCAATGTAGGATGTGGAATCGCAAGAATAACTCAATGTAGGATGTGGAATCACCAGAATGACTCACTGTAGGATACATAAGCACCAGAATGACTAACTGTAGGATGTGGAATCCCCAGAATGACTGACTTTAGGATGTGGAATCCCCAGAATGATGGATTTTAGGATGCGGAATCACCAGAATGACTAATTGTAGGATGTAGAATCACCAGAATGACTCACTGTATGATGTGAAATCCCCAGAATGACTCACTGTAGGATGTGAAATCCCCAGAATGACTCACTATAGGATATGGAATCCCTAGAATGACTCACTGTAGGATATGGAGTCCCCCAGAATGACTCACTTTAGGATGAATGTCATGGCTGAAATGCTAATTAACTCAGACACATGTATGACTTGCATATTTTATAACTTTTCAGTGTTAATTGAATTCCCATTTACAGATGGTTCCTGGAAAATTGAAACTGTGACAGGGGGAATAAAGGAATTCTCAGATAAAGTTGACCCAGTTGTTATCTTCTGTGGAAACAAAAGGGAGAGTAGACCACTACCACTAATGTCAAGCAGTGAAAACCCATTTCAAATTGGTCAAAAAGACACCTTCCTTGTAAGTACATCTTTGAGAATTATTCAAAAGAGCATTTGATTTTTTGTAAGTGTTCAGCACTGGTATAGAGTTATTGTGGTTTAAGTAAGCTCACTAAAAACTATTTCAGTCTCACAAATTATCTTTTTTGCCAATCACTCAAATGCTACTTGCTCAAAAATGCAATGACCATATTCAGCCTTACACACACACTATGTGCTAAAACAAATTATAATTATGTAAATTTCTTGAAGTTAATGGTCCTCATAAAAAGCACACATTGATGAAGACCTATTCATTGTCCTTATCAATTGTATATACATTCTTGAAGAGTTGTCTGTAGGTTCATTCTCTCACCCTATATGGCTATGCCCATGAAAACACTTTAAAAACCATTGTTAAGATGGGTTTGACCCTTAAAATTAGATGGTAATGATACATAAGGCATACATGCTTGTTGGTTATGAGAAAATGATGATGATCTAGGTTGATTTTAACAGCGTTTCCTTCCCACAAGGTAGGCAGGGATAAAAATACACATACTTAGAAGTGGCCATTTGATGCAGGTCTTTACAAGTTTTATGTTTTCATGGGCATAGCCAATGAACCAAGAGATTAATTTATGGTCCAGATCAGGGCCTCATTTGTGATATCAAGTCCACACAACTTCATTTTTCTCACATCTTACAAGGGCTATACACCTTAATTATTTTTCTTTTCCTGACAGGTGAAACTGATGGATGATGTTGGAGAGTTGTTTAAGATAAGGATTGGATTTGCTAATAATACTGTCCCTAAAGGCTGGTATATCAGAACAGTAAGTGAAGAGTTGAGATTTACCATTAATACTGTCTTTAAAGGCTGGTATATCAGAACAGTAAGTACAAAGTTTGAGATTTGCCATTAATACTGTCTTTAAATGCTGGTATATCAGAACAGTAAGTACAGAGTTGAGATTTACCATTAATATTGTCTTTAAAGGCTGGTATATCAGAACAGTAAGTACAGAGTTGAGATTTACCATTAATACTGTCTTTAAACGCTGGTATATCAGAACAGTAAGTGTAGAGTTGAGATTTGCCATTAATACTGTCTTTAAAGACTGGAATATCAGAACAGTAAGTGTAGAGTTGAGATTTACCATTAATACTGTCTTTAAACGCTGGTATATCAGAACAGTAAGTACACAGTTTGAGATTTGCCGTTAATACTGTCTTTAAAGACTGGAATATCAGAACAGTAAGTGTAGAGTTGAGATTTACCATTAATACTGTCTTTAAAGACTGGAATATCAGAACAGTAAGTGTAGAGTTAAGATTTGCCATTAATACTGTCTTTAAATGCTGGTATATCAGAACAGGAAGTGTAGAGTTGAGATTTGCCATTAATACTGACTGTAAAGACTGGAATGTCAGAACAGTGAGTACAGAGTTTGAGATTTGCCATTAATACTGTCTTTAAAGACTGGTATATCAGAACAGTAGGTACACAGTTTGAGATTTGCTGTTAATACTGTCTTTAAAGACTGGCATATCAGAACAGTAAGTACAGAGTTTGAGATATGCCATTAATTATGTCCCTAAAGGCTGGTATATCAGAGCAGTAAGTACAGAGTTTGAGATATGCCATTAATTATGTCCCTAAAGACTGGTATATCAGAACAGTAAGTACAGAATTTGAGATTTGCCATTAATACTGTCTTTATCACATTAACCCCCGGAAGTTTTTGTCATTTTCATCTGAAATTCAGTAAGAAACACATTTTGAAAGCTATTTCTGAATACATCCTAAAACACCAACTTCCAGGCCAGGTATAAATCACCATTCACATATTACTTAATTGCCTGATAATAGCTAGTGAGATGTGTTTGAAGGCTGCAGTGGGTGAGCCCATTGTACTAATTTGCATAAGTAGGATCAGCAAATGGAACAACCCATTATAGGTAAATTGGAGATGCTAGATACATGTACAATTACAAAAGTTATTACATATCACTGCCTTGAATGAGAATGTTTAAGCCATATGTGTTATATTTTTGACAAGTTTGTGAACAGCGTCAACGTTGCTTTGAAGTCCGATTTTATTGCATATTTAGAATGCAAAGCATGATCATTTCAGTTGTTGGAATAGTGTTCAAGTGTAATTCATTTTTGAAACCAGTTCAGGAAGCAATTAGCTATCAGCAAAGCCCAAGAATAATAAATTCAAAACTGTTGGTTGACGGAATTTTACTTTGTAAAGCATGCCAGCCAAGAAAAGAAAAGAAGAAATGGGGTGAGGCTATTAATTTTTTCACGTACTACAAATAACACAATGACATACATCAACTTAGTTCTGACCAGGATTCACTCAGAGAATCCAGCAGAGAAGTTTGAACACCAGGACCATCCAGTCCCTAGTGAGTGTAGTGATCAACACTAATGACACTTGCATTACCTTCAAACTTCTTTAAACCCTGTTGAATTTATATTCCAAATGTAGGTATTGCACTGTTGTGTGACAATATTCAAAAAGGGAAAATTTGAGGCATGTGGAAATTGGAGTCTGGATACGTGGAATTTCTGTCAGGGCTTGTGAATTTATTTAGGTCACTAGCCCTGGACCTGTGTCTAAAACAAAGTCTTTGAGCACTGACTAGAAAAATTTGCTTTTCCATTAGAATTTTTTGTCCAGTGGAGATCACACATCACTGTTGTTAGCTGCTATAATATTACATCAGTGTTTTATGGCATTTCTACACTGGTGCTTATGTTCCTGGGCAGAAGTTCAGAGACGTGTAACTAGAAGTGCCTTAGTACTTTGTATCCATCACACACACATATGCACACACATATACACATACACATGCACACACACATGCACATAAATATGCACACACATGCACATGCACACACATACACACGTGCACATGCACACACACATATGCACATGCACACATATACACATATACACATGCACACATACACATGCACACACATGCACATACACACATGCATACACACATACATGCACACACACACATATACAGGCACACATACACATGCATACATATTTAAAGAATGTGAGTATCATGTCATGTCAGAATTATCTGCTATTCCTGTTTGTGAGTTATACATCTCCCTTATTATCTTCATACACATATGGATGTAATAAGTACTGTACCATGCCTGTTGTAGATAAGCTTTGAGGATGCAGACACAGGAGATGTGTTTATGTCAGAGTTGAACAACTGGGTTCTGGTGGACAATAAACTAGATGGCTGGAAAGAGTTTCCTATCATGTGGCCAGCAGTTCAGATCCCTGCAGGTCAGTTTAACGGGTGATACAACCCATTTCAGCTCATCAGTGTGATAAAAGACAACACATATTAGAATTCCTAATAATATTCCTTTTTTTTTTAATGTTACAGATTTAGTTATTCAAGTCATGCTTGTATAATAAAATTATTAATATGATCAAACATCATATTCCTTCCACAAAATGTAATCTTAATATTTATTTCCAGCCTGAGCAAATGAAACTGATGTGCCTTTGAAAATTGTATGATTTATATTTTGGAGATAAATCCCTACCCCCATTCATTGAATTAAGCTTCCCTCCCATTACAAGTCATTACCATTTTTAGGTAACATGGACAAAACAAGGCTTTTTCATTAAGTGGGTCACACGTGTGTATATTTTTGTAATTGTCCATACCAGCAATTTTATTCATTTACCAATTCTTCAGCATAATGATGATGAAGTTTTTAGTTACATGATTTACAAAGAATAGCATGTTTTAAAGTACCATAAGCTCAGTACTTCATACATCACCATACCTAGTATTTAACGGCACAAACTTTCAGATTTGTCAGTTTTAATACTGCATATGCACTGTTGCTCAAGATTTCTTTATTAATAAATTTGCTAGATGATCAATGTATTTTCAGTAATGAACTACATTGTCACTATCCATGTTGGGGATGTTCACAAGGCGGGCACTGACAGTAATGTTTACATAGAATTGTATGGAGATCGGGGAATGACTGGTCGTAGAATCCTCAAGCATTCTCTCTCCAACACAGAGAAATTCAAACAGAGTCAAGTAAGTTTTGCATACATTGGTTTAAAATCTTTCTTATGGTTCAGGCAGTGTACTGAAAAGATGAAATATGCTTGTAATAGAACTTTGAAACTTTAACTGCTTTGAAGCCAGATCTTTTGTAAGCTCACATTGTTGTAAGGCCAAGTTAGCTTATGGTATGGTTCTTTAACCATCATGCTTTGCCCATCGTTTGGTGTCCATTGTCCATCAATATTTGCTATGTTCAGCTTCTCCATGATCACTCAACACATTTTGATTAATGTTCACAAGACACATCCTGGCATCACAGTCTCTGAAAATTATGTTGATCCATCATCAAATATAGCTGCCATTTCGAAAATAGCAAAACAATTGGAACTACATCTTTTCCAGATAGAGTACCAGTTTTGAAAAAATGTCTCGGGTAAAATTCTAGCATGAACGACTTTACAAATGATGCCAATCTACTATCAGACAGTTCCATCATTATTAAAAAAAAAAAGATCTTTGAATAATTTTTCTCTAATACATTGCTCAAATTTGAAGCAAAACATTTGGACATACTATCTTTTATAAGTTCATATTACTGTAAGGCCAAGTGACCTTTTGTTAAATCAATAATTTAAATTAATTTTTCATGGTAGCCTCAACCATGTGAACCTTCTGGTCAGGATGGATATCTCCCATTCTTCACTGAAATCTCCTACGTACTCAAAATTATTATGAAAATATTCCAGAACAGGAATTTTTATATTTTTTCTCACACCTTGCATCTAGTGTAGTGTACAGTAAAGATTTCCTGTTATCACATGACTGTGAACTATGTTAAACAGTGCAAGCATGACATTGTAAATGCTAATTCAGCTAACAATAGCCTAAATTTCATCACTGAATTATACTTGTATGGTTAGTAGTAATTCAGAAATTATTAAAGGCATTACTTGATTATGGTTGGATTGCTAAAGCTCAAGTAACAAAAAACAATTAACTTTACTTGGATTTTCTTTTTGTCATGGTCAGTTTGGCCTTGATGTTTAAAGTTTGTTGAGATGGATTGTGTGATCAGAAGCCAGTTGAAAGGGTTAATATAATGAATTATAGCTGGATTATTCATTACTATAAAGCTCAGATAGGTTGGTTTGCTTTGGTATTTAAAGTTTGTTGGGATATCTAGGCATGTGTTATTTCCTAAAGTTAAAATGTCAAAATGTGAATAACTGAAATATCACATGAAATTCAATAATGGATGGAAATATGAATTTATTGGTTTGAATAAAGTTCAGCATGGCATGAATGTTCCTGTAAAGTCTGTTGTAAGAAGAACTTCTCAGATTTTGACCCAGATAGTTCCAGTCTTGAGCAGTTCTGGTAGGCAGGCAGCAGCCTTATTCTATCCACTATTAAAACTTCTTGTTGAACCCAGTAAAGGACATTTTGTACTCTAAAGAATTTACAGGCTAACTCCAAAGGAAACCTGGATCCAGTAACAATGCATCAACTCCTGAGTGTTGAGATCAACAGTATTGATGACTACCACAAATTTAATCCAGGCAGTGTTCTGCTAAGACAGCTAAAATTTTGTGTGCTACTTATAAGGATTATGAAAGGCAACACATTACTTTGAAAGGACTGATGTGATAAGATGATGTACATATTTCAATATTTAAAAAATGAAATTTGTTCAATAATTGTCATTTTTATATATGAGCATGCTAAGAATTCAGTTGATGAAAATTCTCTTGATTTGAAGTCAAAACTCTTGATCAAATCTTTGTTAATGCTACAACTTCATGATCTCACACTAAGGAACAGAAAAAGCAAAACCAACAAGTTTTGTAAAATTCAACAAGAATGCGAGGTGAAAATTTAAAAGGAGCTAACAATATTGTTAAGTAAATCCCAAATAATCCTAAATATTCTATCTCTTACGTGTTTAGGTTCTTTTAAACAGTAACAAGAAAAAAGTGAAGACAACAAGCTTTGTAAAATTTAACAAATAATTTATTTGCCTAGAAAACCAAGGTAAAAATGAGAAAAAGAACTTATGGTTTTACGAATCAAATCCAGAAATAATCCTAGAATTAAAAAATAGAAGTCCTAGTAATAAAAAGTCCTAATGAAACTAAGTTCAGATTCCTTTGTAATCCAAAATGGAAGGCGATGACATATGCTGTGGTCAGTGTCAGACTGAAGTTTCAACAGTTTTTTGTTGAATCACAGAAATTATATTCCAGTTTGAATTCTGTATAAATTTTGATAACTGTCTTTGTCCAAGAATTAATTTAGAGCACAAGTATTTCCAGGGAAAAATGATCTCTTGAATTCAGATAATTAGAAGAAAATAAAAATTCAACTAAACTGGTCATTACAAAACACTTTTAAATGTCAGTGGTTTAGAGCCCAACTGGCTAATTCTTATCATAACATAAATTATAAGACTGATTAAAATGCCAAACAGACACTTGGATGTGGGTCAATCTTCTGAACAAACCTAATTGATACATGTTAATTGACACATAGGCCAGATATGACCTTGACTGAAATCAATCGTTCTGCTCTGGGAAAGAATTTTTTTTAAAAAAAAATTGTTTGCTAGAAACTATCACCGATTACTGAATCAAAGTCAGGAACTAGGTCAGCATTAGATACAATGTCTCTATAAAGTTGTTTACATCAAAAATATAAAAATACTCTGAACTCAATTCTAGACATTATAATAGCATGCAATAGAATTAACAAAAATTTAAAAACTAACAAATAATTAAATTAAATCAAATATAAATTAAATTAAATATACATAACTATCACAAGTCCAGAAGTTTAGAATGTTCAGAATAAATTCCGAGAATCTTGAATATGCTGATATACCAATAGTCTTGATATACCAAATGGATTATATAATCCAGAATGTCTTTGAACAAGTCCTCAATAATCTTAAAGCAGTGTTTTAGTCCAAAAGTTTATGAGCACTTTGTAATTCCGAGGAATAATTTAGATAAATAATTCCTCTCAAATTATACCTGAACACAACTAAAACGGTTTCCACAGGTTGATATTTTTAAGATAGGAATAAATCATTGCCGACCCAGTTCCTTATATATAGACTGTCACCTGACTTATGACACAACAAAATGCACGGGATGTGGGTCACTAACTAACCCATCAAATTCATAAACAAGTTAAGTTTGCTTCAAGAAAATGCCAAACTGGTAAATAAAATCAGGTCTTTTGAACTTAAATTCAATTAACATCATGACAAAAAATCAGGTTGACAATAAAATTTCCTAGGGAAAAACCAAAATCCTGAACTCAAATCCAAGAAACATGTTCATAAATGATCATTATCTTACAATCATTGGCAAAAGGTAACTATATAATATGCTGTTTACAAATGACCCTTACAATCTACAGTCATGGACAAAAGTTAAGCACACAAATATAGATATACATAACAACTAAGCTGACTTCTCTGTTCTCTCACATGTATACAACCTTTCTTTTAGAGTGTGTATAGAAAGTTCCAGTTAAACTGGTCTTGCATTAATTGTGTGATCCCAAGTAAAGTAGTCAAGAGGTCATGGTCTTATGAGGTCACCCCTGGTACACATTCTGCCATGAAAAGATGAATGTACAAGAGGTCTGGTATTAGGGTGGGGTGACACAATAGTAAAATCTTCAGTCTTAATATATAATATGGTGGCCATATTAGTGGGTGGTCATTCTTTAGCAGGACCTCACAAGGAATTAGAACAACAACATTAGTGGTAGTAATACACATAACTACCATTAACACCACTTTCATCAATCATTATATGGATAAATTTTCACAAATATTTTTCAGGTAGATGTGTTTGAGCTGGAGGCTGTATACTTGGGAGATGTTGAAAAAGTTGTAATAGGGCATGATTCTAAAGGGCCAGGTTAGAAATATTATCTTTATTTCTTTCCTTTGTTTGTGTTTTGTATGGAAATCTGAAGTCACAAAATATAAAGAAATACAATCGCATTATTATCATGATGTGGCTGCTGGTTTACTGTGTACATACTGTTATTTGCAGGTTACAAAATTTTGTGGATTTAAATTTCACAGCTGCAGGAAATCACAAATCTAATTGGCGAACAAGCCGTCATGACAGTTGGACCCTATTCTCTATTGGCATTCTACCAGTTCTCATCAGAATGTAGACTTTGACAGAGTTCTTATAAAGTATATATAGTAAAATTTTATTTCCACATTTTCTAAACCAACCTGTTAAAGTAAGTAAGAGCAAAGAGTAAATTTATTTTTGAAGATCTTATAGGAACCAAGGTACAAAGCCAGATGGTAAACATGAAACTTTAGCCAGGCAGCTAGGATGTGCAATTGGTGCAGATGAATAGACTGACTCCTGTTCTGGTTAAACTTTGTACAACAGACATAAAACTGTTATATATTAGCTTTAATTTTAGATTTCTACAAGAAATATTACCACAAACCCAATTTTGAAAAAGACTAAATGATAATGATAAATGCACCTTCAGTGAGGGAATAGAACAAATTGATCATTTATTATATGACTATTGAGTTACTGAATACTTTTGGAAATTATTTATGTAATGGATCCAAACTTATGATCAGAATTATAAAATTACACGAAAAGATATCTTTGTAGGAAAAAACAACTTTGATGATCTTGTCAACCTTCTAATTGTGCTTACGAAATATGATATATATAGATCAAGTTGTGCATCAAAAATCTCAAATCTCTCCTATTATAAAAATTGCGTTTTATTATATAAAAGGCTTAAATAACGTTAACCCTTTTGTCATCTTTTGGTTTGATTTCTTAATTTTTCATTACCTTCACGTCAAACAAAGAAACAGTAAATTTAAAACACTTTGTGGTTTGTAAATTGGGGTTCTTTGTGTAAAATATTTGTGACTATATGTGTCTGTGTGCTTGTTATGTGTTATATCTAAGTAAGGGAACACATATGAAGATCAGCCTGAGGATGGAAAAATAATTTGAAGGTGGTGTCCCATACACCAGGTCAGGTGGTGATGTAGGGGAGCATGTAAAATTCTGACCATTTATTTTCAATTAAATAAAAATGTTTACATACCCACCTACAGTGATTTATGACTGTATTTCTTCGATTTGTGGCCATGAATCACAGTGCATCAGTCTTATGTAGATATTCTTTGCTAGGGAAAGCACCTGCTGATTCACACAGTACATAAGTATTGTGTATTTTGCTTTGCTATGGGAAGCATGTGCCCAATTCACACAGTACATCAGTATTGTGTATATTGGGTTGCTAGTGGAAGCATATGCTGAGTTCACCTGTAGTAGGAAGTTGATAGATGAAAATCATAAAGTCATTTATTTCATTATAGGTGGGTGTCATGTATCACTAAATCAGTACATGCAGTAGGGAATTACAAAAAAGAAGGATTTTGACTAGCAGATGAATTCACTCTTGGAAGAAGTTGTAGTTGTAATTGTTTTAGGGTTTAAGGCCAATTTTCAGCACAAGATAAGCTATACATGGTGGCAAGTATAACTGGTGGAGGAAGAACCCTGGAAAACCCCTGGAAGAACCACTGACCCATGAGAAGTTACTGGCAAGCTTTCTCATGTACCCACGTTAGCTGAGCCCGAGACTCGAACCCATGCAGACAGAGGTGAGATGGCAGTGATCCAGAATGGTGAGCGCTTTAGACCACTCGGCCACTCAGGGCCCCCACTCATGGAAAAAGTGTCTCTAACAGATGAATTTACACTATGAAAGACATTATATTATTATGACTCTATGGTCATAAAATAAGTAACAGAAGAAAGGGAAAACCATTAAGTTTTGTAAAATTCAACAAATAATTTATTTGCCTAGAATACAAAGTAAAAATTTAAAGTAACCTAGTATTATGAATGAAATCCTAAATAGTTTTAAAAGTTCTATCACAAATCCAAAAGTATAGAGTATTCCAAATGAGTTCCAGTGGTGTTCTGAATGAAGTGCAATCTGTTGTGCTGATGTGCCAATAGCCTTGAATAGTGTTGATGTGATAGAGTCTTGATTAGAAAATAGGTGGGCCAGATTTTCCTGGGGGGAAACCAATGACCTGTGCTCAAATCCCATCAAATGCATTAATAAGATTAATCTACACTTTCAAATTTCAGAATGCCACATAAACATGTTTACTTATATTAAAAGTACAACACACTATCCTGAAGCTGTGCAATGTATTTACAGAAATGACCCTTTACAAACTTCAGTCATGAATCAAAAATGAAAAACATAATATAGATATAACAAAATTTACATCACTTTGAGATCTGTTAGTTTGGAAAAATTGGACATCCCTATTTTCAGCATGAAAAATATAATTTCTATATCAGTGGTTCATTTTGAAATGATATTTCAGTTTTAAAATATAAAGCATAAGTGTATTTTAAAAAGGCTTTTGTTAAAATAAAACAAATCACTCAAATGAATATAACATTAACATAAGTTTAGATGACAAGAACTGTTCTAATGGTTGGGGACATCTGTTAAATTTGGGGGAATATTAGAAATGACCCAAGCAGCCAGTTACTTGCAAAAGAATTACTTTAGTGACAGTTTTTGATAAATAGGTAAATTAGTAAAATTTGTTGTTTTACTGATGAAAATATATAGAAAGTTGAATTTGAAAAGGTAAGTATAGTGTATTTGATACTGAGAACTGGTTGGATGTCATTACTGAACATATTTAACTACCAACAAATGTGTCGTTTTCTAACATCACAAAATTTATACCCTCTGAATGAAATGTAATTACAGTGCATGATAAATTAACACTGTCTGTTATTAACTTTATACTGAATCAGATATGAATTAACATTGTGTGATAAATTTATAACTCAGTCTTAACTTTAACTGTTATAAAATATCTGTCTGTACTTAAACTTTGTATGGAAATCACATACAAATTCACAGTGTATTCAGTCTGTACTTAAACCATGTATTATAAATTATTTCTCAGTCTCTTAAATCAGGTATAAATTCACACTGTGCAATAAATTATCTCACAGTCAGTACTTATACTGAACAAGATATGAATTTGCATTGTGTAAGAAATTATTACTCTGTAATTTAACATTATACTGAACCAGATGTAAGTTCAGTGTGTAATAAATTATTACTGAATTAGTACTTCAGTCTTATGCTGAGTTATATAGGATTTCAGTGTGTAATAAATTATTACTCAGTCAGTAGTGAAACATTATGCTGAGTCTTAGTTTAGTTTGTAATAAATTTTTAATAAGTAAGTACTTAAACATTATGCTGAATACAAATTCATCATGTAATAAATTATTACTCAGTCTGTAATTTAACATTATGCTGAATTAGGCATGAATTCACTGTAATACATTATTACTTAGTTGATCCTTAAACATGCTGAATGAGATACAAATTCACTGTGTAATAAATTTTTACTCAACCAGTAATTTAACATCTTGCTGAATCAGACAAAAATTCAATGTGTAATAAATTATTGCTCAGTAATTTAATAGAATGCTGAATCAGATACAAATTCAGTGTGTAATAAATTATTACTCAGTCAGACATTATACTGAATCACAATGGTCTTTGTTGCCTTTTGTTTTGGTATGAAATGTTTCATTTTAAGACATTAAGCACTGGTCGATGCTCATCAGTTCAGTTAGATATAGGCCCAGTAATAATTGTCTTCTGACATTATATCCTCAAGACATTATTTTAATTAATCAGGATATTTTAATTGAACATCTTAAAACAAGTTATAATTGCTCACTGTAGCTAAATTACAAGAACATGAACAGTTGAATTGAATTACATGTATGATGTTGAAGGTTATTTTAACTTCAGATTTCACTCTCCAGGTACTTTATAGCTGTAAATGGCATTTTGAAAATTATTATAAGTTATAAGTTATCCTGTATTTAATGTGTACTTAGAGAAGTGAGTGTAAAGAAAAGGAGTGTTAACAAACTTATCATTGCATTTCAAAGTATACAGCCCCTGTTGACTCGTTATGTTGAAGACATTCATTTGCAACATGCTCAAGTGTCCGATCATTCCCACATTCATTTGCAACATGCTCAAGTGTCCGATCATTCCTACGTACATTTGCAACATGCTCAAGTGTCCAATCATTCCTACATACATTTGCAATGTGCTGAAGTGTCTGATCATTCCTATGTACATTTGCAACATGCTCGAGTGTCCGATCATTCCTACATACATTTGCAACATGCTCAAGTGTCCGATCATTCCTACATATTTCATTCTTTTGAGTTTCAATTAAAAGTTTTGATTTTGTTTTCACCACGATCTATGACAATTAGCACATACGTTTTCCAAATACCTTTCATGACATGAAAATATAATAAGAAACACATGACCTGCTTTGTCCAATAAAGAATCCAGTTTAGCCAAAGAAGGCTATAATCTATTTATAACTAAAATCATAGATACTAGCAATTTGTCATATTTGTGTGTACAGCATTTTCCTTATCTTTTGAATTAGCTGGCTCAAAATTCAAATGTACAAATGCTCAGTCAGTGCAACAAATTGAATGATAAAGTTTACCATTTGGTTAAAGTAGATGACTCACCTGGAAAAGTATAACATAATTTAGCTGGCGGCTGGTTGATGATGAAAAGGCTTTGTATCTTTTCTGATTTAAATTGATGAAAATGTCTGCTTTGTTTTCCAGGTAATGGCTGGTATCTGGAGAAAGTTGTGGTGCAACAGTCTCCAGATTCAAGAGAGGTCATCTTTGCATGCAATAAGTGAGTTAATATACAGTCTAACCTGTATAAATGGGCAACATCTGAACAAATTTCGAACAGTTTCTTTTTTTAATAGAGTCCCTTCTGTTTAAGGGATTACCTTAATAGACAGCGTGAAAGATAAGAATTAGAGTAGTATTGGGAATTGCAAGATAAAGTACAAATACTTTTTAGAATTCTGAGCAAAGAAAATAGACCATTATGTTTGTTTTTTTTTCTGACCATATTTATAGTGTTAACCATGCACGTATGTTCTGTCATGTCCTATCATGTCAGGTTTTTATTTCTGCTAAATAATTTCTGAAAGACATTATGGATTGCAATCAAATTTGGTATGAGGTTTAATGTTAAAAAGACAGAATGGATTGGAATCAAATTTGGTATGAGGTTTAATGTTAAAAAGACAGTATGGATTGGTATCAAATTTGGTATGAGGTTTAATGTTAAAAAGACTTTGAACAAGTTTAGTTTTCACCGTTTTACTTCTCCTGCATTAATTTATGACATTTCTTACTTGTCTTTAAGTTTTGTTTCTTCCCATGTATTTTAGTAAATATTTAAACTTAGCATACAGTTTATGATCTCTGTGTATTTTGTCAGGTTTGCTTCATGCTCAAGTTAAGCCATGTGGGTTGTTTCTTTTTAACTGCAAGATGCTGGTGATCAAAAATAAAAATTAAAATATCACCATTTGAATCAGAAATAGCATCAGCTAGTGACTTTATTGACTCTTATAAAGTTCTCTGAACTTATTTACATTTTTCTTGAAAGACCAGTTGCAAATTTAGTCTTCTTTGCAATTTGTCATTAGGAAAGCAAGGCAAATTTAATTTAGTATTATTTATTGCTTCAATTCTAGATGGCTGGATGAAAAAGAAGATGACCACCAAATTGAGAGAACTTTACTTTCTGGCTTTGCTGTCAGTAGGTCAGGGGATGATTTTGAGGTAGCCCCACCCCTTGTGAATGCATCAGTGCACAAACAGGAAGAGGGTGTGGAGGAGGAAGATAAAGAGGATACAGTGCACAAACAGGAAGAGGTTGTGGAGGAGGAAGATAAAGGGGATACTATGGTACCTCCACCCAAATCTCCAGAGGAGGGTAAATACTGTGGACTGTACATGTGAGGGTTTTTATGGTGGTGGGGTGCTCCTAATATTTTATTTAAATTATTATAGAAGTCCCACCCAGGCTCAGTTTGGGCTGGAAGTTAAATTACTGAAAGATATATATAAAACTCCAAGCCCCCAGCCAGCAATGCCAATAGTTAAATGATTGAACATACATAAAAAGTGAAATTCAACGAATAACAATTTGTTAACAATTCAATAGTCAAATGATTCAAATTTCAAAAGTACTTTCCTTCTGATTGACCCTGTAATAGCCTATTGCATCACTTGATAGTAGTGTGAGATAGATTTCCACCTGTCCTTGTATTCTACTCATATGTATATTTTTCTCTCCTATTCCTTCCAAGTCCTTCTCCTCTTCCTCCCAACTTTCTCCAGATTCCTTCTCCTCCTCGACTTCTCTATACTCCTTCTCCTTCTTCTCCAATTTCTCCTCCTTGACTCTGTTTCCTCCTCCTCCACCTTCTCTCCTCTTTGGTCATCTCCAACAGCTCTGCTAGTCTCGCTTCTAACTCCACATCTTGGAGACTCAGGACTCAACTGAATCAGAAGTTCGGTCCCCGAAAAAGCTTCTTGTGAAAACACAAGGACGGTACAATATTTTCCCTCAGCCCTCTCATCTCATGCTACATCCAGCCTGTCATCAGATAACGGCTATTAAATATCTTCGGTTATGCATTCATTCCCATCGAAATACTCATATGTTCTTGTATGGTAAACCAACATTGTAATAAATGCATGGTATCAATTACTTCTCATACTTACATCAATAAATTGCATCACATCAGTACATATTCCTAATCCCATTATACTAAACAATGTCACATGCTCTGATATATCCATACATCCATAGTAACTAATCTTACACACTTCAACCATTTTCCAAATTCACAATTCATGCATGTGTAAATTCTAACATAGCACATGAATAAATGAACTTGTTTACTATGATGTAACCTAATAGCGAATAACAAAATTAATTCTGACCACAAGCTAACAATCTTCATAATATTCAAGCTAATTTCTCAAATATGCATGTAAATGAAACACTATAAAGGTAATTCCACATAATAAACAATGCTAGTAATTAGGTATACATACTACAAATAATTACAATTATGATGCTGTAATATTCTGCAAAAATGAAGCAAATAACTCACAGACCTTTTCAAAGCTTTGTCTTTCCTTAGAATTTGTTTTACCGCCAAATTACAAGTGGCTTTCTCAGAGTAATCCTATTTGCTCAGCAATCTTCCCAGGAGAACTACTGACCTTTTGCTTAGAGTTATGAAGTTATAATTCCAATCTAAATTGTAATCACACCCTCTATCTCAATCCTGATTGGATATCACTGTGAACTGATCCAATCAAACTTAGCGGACAATGCCCTTCTTGATGTCTTTCCACATGGGAACCAATGAAAACACGCCCTGTTTACCTCGTGGATTTCCTCTGATCTCTAACATGTATGTGTCATATGAGAAGCCTTTGTCCAAGTTGGCACAATCTATTGCCTGTGTCGATTCAAGATTCTGCTCTCTGGCAGGTTACAGTAACCTTTTGTAGGAGATTAACTCTATCCCATGTCAATGTTTGGACATCAAACATATGGCCGTGACAATTACACATGTCTTAATACCTATGCTTAGCAAATGTGACACCATGTACTTGCTTATAAGATGAGTCCAACTACAAACTGCACAGACCCACATCAGCCATTGCATTATGTGCTGACAGATCTGGATCTGTGCAGTTTGATATTAGTAATCAGTAGAACAAACAGCATAGACTCAGGCTCATTATGCTACAGCAGATCAACATATTTGATTTTTTGCACTTTGACTTGACTTATAAGTGAGTAAATAAGGTAGTTCTGTTAATCTGACAAAATCATTGATGTTGAAAATGTTGGATTAACACAGCTGATGAACAAGTAATAATTTAAGTAACCTCGAACAAAATGAATCTAATTTTGTATCTTGTAAGGATATTTATCTATATAAACAGAAGTCTCATTTACAAGATAGATTGTACGTATTTATTTTATTCATTTTGACTCTCAAAGAGTATTCTACAAATTTAAAAGACTAATTGCCAATGATATACTGTTTTACATGTGTTATCAACAAATGGCGCTGTAGAAGTGGATGTCAGATTATTGAGGTTACTCAGGGTGTGAACAATGGCCACAGTTACTATGCAAGAGGACTTCAGTCTCTACCCCTCCACAGTTTTCAAAAAAAAAAAAATCATGCAAGATTACCAATTTTATGGAATCATCAAAATGTGATTTGCAAACTTCATCTCATTGACTGGGATTCATTAACACTGACACGTTTGTCAAATCAGTTTTTGCTTTTAAGCTCACCTCTGCAAAGTAGGGGTAAGCAATTGTACTACCCCAGCTATCGGTATTCATACAGATAAAGCATTATATAAACCCTTACTAAATGTCAAATTTTATACTTTTTTTCTTAGGTCTTAGGCAATAGTTTGGAGGGTTTTATAGCACCCACCCATTGGGAAGGGACTGAGTGGGCTAACTTTGTAAATGAATGTATAGTAGTTTACATTCTTGTTTTTAAGATTTTGCATTTCGCTCATGTTTTTACACACTATAAATATTGTTTTATCTGGAATCATTAAACTTGGTGAGGTGATGCTTACTGATAAGTATTACACATTTTTAATAAAAAAGGTCACTGTGACCTATGCTTCACTAAGTTTGGTTACATTTTAAGTTTATTTTTCATGCTCTGTTCATGTATCTCATGTAGTACCACATTATTACAACAAAGGAAGGTCATTGTGACCTATATTAAACATTTTACTGGCTTAGGTTATGTATATTTGTTTAGCGCATGATCATGCTGGTACTTTGCAAACTGTATAATATACTGTAACACCTAGATTCATGAAACTTGGCAAGGGGATGCAACTACACTCTCATTACAAATGTAGGTAAGGTCAGGTAAGTATTATCAAAGAACTGAATTTTACTCCAAGACATTTTGTGATACTATCACTGTTAACTCCAGTTAAACTGCATCGTTCAGATACATATTAGATGCAGGATAAGGATTCAAAGAATTAATTAATTTTTAGTATCAAAGTTGTAACGCATTTTTTTATTTTCCATGTAAGTACATGGAATTTATGTAATCAAGGTAGAAGCTTCAAAGTTTTGTGATATGATTGAGGGTGAACTCTACA
Source organism: Sinohyriopsis cumingii (assembly GCA_028554795.2). Classification (NCBI taxonomy): domain Eukaryota; kingdom Metazoa; phylum Mollusca; class Bivalvia; order Unionida; family Unionidae; genus Sinohyriopsis; species Sinohyriopsis cumingii. Next base: position 70,715,558 of record CM068824.1, read on the forward strand.
TGCAGCTCCTGGGGTGGGGCTAAGGGGTGTTGGGGTTTGACTCTCAAATCATGAGACTAACTTTTCTAAGAATGGTTTGTGATTACTGTCATAAGTGTGAACACGTCAGATGGGGTTTTTAATGGGACCATTTGTTCACGCACTAGAGGCATGCACTTGTGTCCTATGGTTCACAACTTAGAAGTTATTTGGGATCCCCACCCATTAAGTAAATACATACCTATTCAGAATAAAAATTATTTCAGATATGCAGCTGACTTTTGCCTTTGGGTCCATTCTTGGGCACAGGTACTTGACCCTTGGGGGACATATTTGGGATGGGAACACAAAAAAGGAGGAAAACATGGATATATTTTACGAACATTTTCATTTTTTTTAAATTTGATATCTTTCCAAATAGATTATACTGCAACTTGTCTACAAAGGAAACTGAATAGGACAATAAAATGATGTCCTTTGTGGAAATGTGTTCTTTGTATAGAGACTAAATATTTTTAACCTCTTTAGTAATTGCTTTATGCATCCCTCTGTCTATCTCTTCACACTTCTTGTAATGATCAAAGTACTGTGAGCCTTAACATAATTGGATGCCATTTGAACAGCATTTTACATGTAGCTATAGCTGTATCTTTGAAACTTTTCATTGCTTCTTGTACAATTCTGACAGAGTTATTGCACATTTTCATAAATTTTATTTTCCTTCTGAGTGCCTCATGATAACATGAGATGGAATTGGTCATATAGTAGGTCAGTGAGTTGATCCAGCATCAGGGAGACGGTTCTTTTTTTATATCACTTATTTTAGTTTATAGGATTATTGTAATTTAATGGCAAAATGTTTATGAGAATTTGTTGTTTTTGTAGGTGTGAACTTACTCTAATGTTCTGAGAACATTACCACCATTGCTGTACATAAAGTTCATCAATTTATCAATTAACCAGCAAAAGAATACTGCAAAACTAAAAAAAATTCTCACCTGCAAAGTATATACAAGAGATATCACTTCTACAGCCATATGAGCAGAAGCAATTGAAGAAACATTTTACAGTTTGTAAAGAAGACAGTATTCCATGGAACCCATTTCTACACACATTCTTGAAAGGCCTTACATTATATTTGGACTTTTCTAAATATTAAGCAGAGATAAATCTTGAATTTTACAGGTCATCTCTGGAGAGTGGCGACAACTACAGGGAATGACCCTGGACAAGAGACTGGAAATGCAGTTGAATTGATCCTTTATGGTACTAAGGGGCAGAGTGAGCCAATAATAATAGGGGACCAGGAGGGGTTCAAATTCAACAAGGGACAAATAGATTCATTTGATGTAAGTATGGATACATGTAGATATGAATAACTTAGTACAATGAATACATTTTTCAGGTGGGAATGAAGGACAACTTATGCTATGACCCTAGTGTTTTTGTTGTCTGCATGTGTGTATGTACCATATATTTAAATTACTTTTTTTATTCATTAGGAAATGCTTATCCTTGTTTTATATAAGTTGACCCAATTTTGTTGATTTTTTTTTTCTCTCACAAATTGAGGGAAAACATTAGAGGTTAAGTTTTGTGCTGAAAGGTTTGTACTGTGTAAAGAGTAGGTTAAAATTTATGTGTGAAAAATAGCATATCCCTGACCTTATTCTCAGTTTATTTTGAAATCTTTTTTGATTAAAGTCAAGCTTTGGTCGTTGTAGAGAACAGGTTAAAGTATGTGTTTTAAGTCTTGTTCATTGCTTGTCAGAAATTTGTATTTGAATTTCACTTTTTTATAATAAATGGGGAAAAGATTGAGGTTAAAATTTGCATTTATAGTTTGTTTTATGGAGATAGCAAGTAAAAATTTGCATTATGTTTTTTTTCTATATATATGTAGTGATTTTACATTGAAATTTCACTTGTTTATATTTATAGCCATGTTCCAGACTTTTTTCTTTATTTTTATATAATTTTTGCTTATTCTAACTGTAATTTATTGTGAAAAGTGTGAAATTAAAGGTTTTTGTTTTATGTTTGTACTATCAGTTTTAAAACCTTGTTACCTTGTGGCCTACTTTTTAATTTTCTTTCAGAGAACACAAACCATTTTTATATGATCTACAGTAAATATGAAAGGGTAACATTGTGTTAACCTCATCTTTCTGCCAGTCTCTCCATCTGTCAGTCTATCTCTCCGTCAAACCTCAGCTAAGTCTTGCATTACTTTAGAACAATTTTCCAGGCATTTCCAAGTTTGTTGTATGGATACAGCTTGGAGAGAACTTAATTGTCCTACGCAAAGTTTGTCACATGACCTACATTTCACACTTAAGTCACTTCTTTTACTTTTAGGCATTTGGTCTGTTTTGTTCTACATCAACGGATCAAAAGTAGGTCACTGGGACAGACATTCCATTCTTTAATGACTTTATTGAACTATACATACTTCTTGAGCAGTCGTTATTGTAGTGTTATTATCCTTAGTATGGGTACTCTGTGGTTTGTACAGCACCATCATTCATGAAGTAGGTCACTTTAACCTGTATTTTATGTTTCATTATCTTCACTCTAGAAGCCATGATGGTTCAGTGGATAAGGTGTTGTACTCATGGTAATAAGGGTACTGTTTCAATTCCCAAAACTGAATTTGCTACAATCTATACATTAGCCAAAGGCAAAAACTTGTGTGATTTTAACAAAAGGTCCTGACAGTCATCACAGTGATAGTGATTGAGTCTTGTCTCATTTGAATAGAAGAGGACATACAACATTTGTGAGGAGTATATTGAAACTGTTCATTGGTATTTATTTCTTACAGTTTTGGTGCTTGTAGGCATTTACCATTAATTTTATTAATGAACATTTAGTCCTGTGTGGTATTATATAGTGGGAAGATATTATGTTAAGGAAAATCTTTTTCTCCTAAAGTGGTTTAGAACGATGGTTTTCAAACTTTTGCATATGTGGCCCATTTTCAGTTATGCTCTATATGGTAAATACATCACTTGCAGCAAGCACATGTCCAACAGGTGGTTTAGAATGATGTAGAAACAACTTGACCAAATGCCGTCAACATGTCATAGGGGGTTAACCATCAGTACTGTCAAAAAAGTAAATTTCTGTGGCCTACAGTCCCCTCACAGAATGATGGATGAACACCCTGACCATGCTCTATGAAAATATCATGCCTGCAACCATGATAGAAATTTCTTTAAGCGAGATTTGCATGCTAGTGGATAATGCATTAGAAAAATGCAAGTATTATATTTTATTAGCTTGAAAAAATATTATTTCTCCACAGGTGAAGGTCAAAACTGATGTTGGTGAAGTGTACAAGGTCAGAGTTGGTTTCCATGGAAGTGAGCATGAAGTATCATGGTATCAGGATTACTCCTCTGCACCTTCCTGGTGCCTAGAGAAAGTATGCTTTTACTTGGAATAGAATACATATGTATTGGAATCTGGTTTTTAATAACAATGAAATTTTATTAGATATCACTATGTAACATTTAAAATAGCTGCACTAAGGCATTCTGTTCCTTTGTATAATACAGTTCATCATAATGTGATTCCACATATAACACAGTACTGCATGACCAGAATTAAACCCTTGAATTTAAATCAGTTTAGTACATGGATAATTTGGGTTGTACAATGTTATAATTAGTACTTTGTCTTTATTTACTTCTTAAAACATTACTACATCTCTTCCTTGATAACTCACATGCAAAAGAATCCAAAAACACATGCCACAGTTTAAGCGAGAGTATGTAGTGAGGGACCTCAGAAAATTTAAGATCGGGGTGCCATCATGCCATCATTGCTGGACATTGAGAACAAAAGGACAAAGGGTGTGCAGTTAAATGGTTTAATTCTCACTTTAATTAATTGTGTTGGGGTTAATTATGAGTTCTTTTTCAAATGAAGTTGTGTGATTTTCTGTATAAATTGTCTTTATTTTCAAGCTAACCAATCTTTGATACCGTGTTAAAAACTCCAAGAGGTTTCCAGACACATCAAGTGTACCTTTGAAAACATTGTGTATTACATCATTGCTTTTAGCTTCTGAATGTTGATATATTAGAGTGTTATTGTTATTTAGCAGCAAAACATGATTTAGGTTTTTTTTCTCTCTTAAAAACCAGGTCTATTTAGTTCCTAAGCAGCATCAAAACAACTTTTTTTACAAATATTGTCCTATTAGTTAAATACTAATGCCACAATCCATTGCAAGTAATAGTGAAATTTTGGCTCATCCTTAAGCAAATCTCAGAGTGTCAATTCAGGAATCTTAAGTTTACTACAAACATTGGAATTTGTTTCTCCATTATGAACCATATCTGTGAAACAAAACTTTTCATGCACTAAATATCCTTTTTCTCACTTTGCTTATCTAGCTATCATTGATCACATTTGCTAGGATAAACCATTGATTAATGGTTACCAGGATGGTAACTCAAACATAACCAAACTGGGTCACTGTGACTTAATTTTCATGCTTTAGTTACTTTTGTATTTTCTGCTATTCATTCATTGTGGACCATCTTTCATCAAGAGTCATCAAAATGCATACATGGATGCACCTGACAACTCAACCATACTAAAAGTAAGTCAGTCACCAAATTTTCAGGCCCAAGACGCTTTTAAATTTTCTTCCATACTAGTCTGTATATTGTCAGATACTCCAAATGTGATTCTGTGGAATTGGATTTCGTGTTTACAAATAAATACATTGTTGTATTTTTTAATTCTGATATTTTGCTTTGGAATAATATTTGTAATAAATTCCTGTGTCAGCTAACCATGTCGGATGTGACTAAAGGGAGAGAATATGAGTTTGAAGGCCAAGTCTGGATCAAGCTGGACAACTACAATGATTTCTGGAGAGAACTGCCTGTTAAAAATGGAGCTCAGAAACTTCAGGGTATGTACAACTATTTCTTACTGACATCAGCATTTTGTCAAACACTTTTTGGCAGTGTTGGCAGTGCTGTAATTGCCAATTTTAATCATTTTTCTTCCAAAAGATTTTAATGGTTAGTTGCCATAAATTGTCACAAGATTTGTAGGAGAGTATTTTGATGAAATGTTGTTTAGAGTTGTTTTCTTTTTCAGTGTTTTTTTGGTTTGATATTCTGTTTTGTCAGTAATCTATTGGAGACAAATATGCGAACTGGTCCTTTCATTTTTAAAAGTAAAATCAGTGAAATCAAAACCTCTTATCATGACCATATGCCCTTGTATACAGATGGTACAAAATATGGAGACAAGGTTGCAGCTACTATTGCAACACATCATAAGCATGATCTCAGTGTGGTTACCAGATAAAACCACCATATTTTATTGCTGAAATTACATCGTACTCAAATTGTTGAAATACGTCAAAACATTTCAGGCAGGAAATTTCATCTTTTTAGGTTCCCATTCCACACTGAAAGCCATACAAAACCTTAAATTTTGACAACCCATTAATATATAGTATGTTAAAGAGAAATGATTTACTCATGAAATCTGGAAAAGTATTCAGTACTGTTGACTGCCTAGTGATATAAGGGTAATAAAGGGGCAGATAAAGCTGTCAAAGCTGTTCCCTGCCATCACCGTTACATCACCTTGTGGATCAGTCTCAATCTGTTTAATAGATATAGTCTACGTTTTCACTGCAGAAATCACAGCCAAACTCAGATTTTTTAATTACATCAAAACAACAAAAAAGAAATGTCATTATCATTTCATAATTCTATTTCTGTACCAAAAGTCATGAAAAACCATAAATTTGACAACTCATTTCACCCAAGATTTTACAGAAACAGGATTTGCTCGTGAAATCTGGAAAAAGCATTCTGCACTGTTTGATGTATAGTTATAATAGAATAAGAGTAATGAAAGGGCAGAAAAAACCACCAATGTTTTGCCCTGCATTCACCCATTTTGTGAATGGAGGATTCCATATAATGTTTTGCCCTGCATTCACTCATTTTGTGAATGGAGGATTCCATATAATGTTTTTCCCTGCAGTCACCCATTTTGTGATTGGAGGATTCCATGTAATGGTTTTAAAGACTGTGTAAACTGGTATGTATGATACTTGGCAAAATCTGTAGATCAAGAACTCCACAAAAAAGACTTTTAACATGAAACTGATCATAGGAGACTGGCAACAATCATACCAAACAAATCACAGATATAAGATGGTATTATGTTGCATACTTGCAAGACGTGTATATACTGAAGGGTGTTTGACATTGGTTTTGTGGGCTTAATGGGTGCATTTTGATGATGCCACCAAATTTGAATATTCCTTGCATATTTAATCCCTTGTGCATTGACATTGCACATAAATTACAAATTTAGCCATTCCTTGATGATTTTTAAAAAATTCAAAAATCCTTGTTAACATATTAACCCTTGGTGATGAGTTTACTTGGCAGGAGGTAATAACCTACTGCCGACCTCTGTAGCATCAAGGTCATGTATGATACACTAAAGTGGGTGGTACAGTGTATTATAGAAAGGTAGACAGATGTAGCTCTACAATTATACCAAATAATCTGGAAGTTCTAGTTGCACTACAAAATACAGAAGAAAAAACCTAATATTTGGACCCGATTTTTTTTCCACCCAAAATTTGCCTGTGGTCGGAATCAGATTTTCTGTCCTGATTTTAGCCATTTTATCTCAGATCTAAGGCAGACCAGTATGAACTGCAAACAGACAGATGAACCTTTGCAAAAAGTAGGATAAGATGGGCATTTGGAATAAAGAGTGGTCTCGATACGAAAATAATGCGTCCGTTAACCCTTTACCTCATAGAGCATAGTGACAAAGTGCAGCGCGCTATAAATAGAACACCTTTTACCTAGTCAGCTGCATACGCATAGGCCTGCCTCTGAACTGTTAAGCAGTGTAGTGTATGTTACATTTAACAGCAATTTTAACCATTTTACATTTTTGGTACACTGTTACTGTATTACTTTCCCTATAATTTTCAGCCATGGTGTATCAGGTTGAGACCTACACAAGAGCATTACCTCACTCATACTGTATTACTTTTCCTATAATTTTCAGCCATGGTGCATCAGATTGAGACCTACACAGGAGCATTACCTCACTCATACAGTATTACTTTCCCTATAATTTTCAGGCATGGTGTATCAGGTTAAGACCTACACAAGAGCATTACCTCACTCATACTGTATTACTTTCCCTATAATTTTCAGCCATGGTGTATCAGGTTGAGACCTACACAGGAGCATTACCTCACTCATACTGTATTACTTTCCCTATAATTTTTAGCCATGGTGTATCAGGTTGAGACCTACACAGGAGCATTACCTCACTCATACTGTATTACTTTCCCTATAATTTTCAGGCATGGTGTATCAGGTTAAGACCTACACAGGAGCATTACCTCACTCATACTGTATTACTTTCCCTATAATTTTCAGCCATGGTGTATCAGGTTGAGACCTACACAGGAGCATTACCTCACTCATACTATATTACTTTCCCTATAATTTTCAGCCATGGTGTATCAGGTTGAGACCTACACAGGAGCATTACCTCACTCATACTGTATTACTTTCCCTATAATTTTTAGCCATGGTGTATCAGGTTGAGACCTACACAGGAGCATTACCTCACTCATACTGTATTACTTTCCCTATAATTTTCAGCCATGGTGTATCAGGTTGAGACCTACACAGGAGCATTACCTCACTCATACTGTATTACTTTCCCTATAATTTTTAGCCATGGTGTATCAGGTTGAGACCTACACAGGAGCATTACCTCACTCATACTGTATTACTTTCCCTATAATTTTCAGCCATGGTGTATCAGGTTGAGACCTTCACAGGAGCATTACCTCACTCATACTGTATTACTTTCCCTATAATTTTCAGCCATGGTGCATCAGGTTGAGACCTACACAGGAGCATTACCTCACTCATACTGTATTACTTTCCCTATAATTTTCAGGCATGGTGTATCAGGTTGAGACCTACACAGGAGCATTACCTCACTCATACTGTATTACTTTCCCTATACTTTTCAGCCATGGTGTATCAGGTTGAGACCTACACAGGAGCATTACCTCACTCATACTGTATTACTTTCCCTATAATTTTTAGCCATGGTGTATCAGGTTGAGACCTTCACAGGACAAAAGTTCAAGGCAGGCTCTGATGCCAATGTGTTCATCCAAATATTTGGTGAATGGGGAGACACAGGAAGGAGGAGGCTTATGGAATCAAAGACCAACAGCAGCAAATTTGAGAGTGGATCAGTGAGTGTGACAAGATAGTGTGTGATAAACAAAAATAAATCATGATAAAACAGAAGATTCATTTTGTTTTTAATGTTAAGCTCATTGACTCTGACAGGATTCATGACATACCGATAACTGTCTTAAAATTTGTACTCAATTTAAAAGAAAAGCCATGAAAGTTAATCACTTAGAAAATAAAAAGAAAACTTCACAACCTGGTTATTATAAACTGAAACTGCAATGAAGCTGGCATCTATTGAAGGAAAAGGTTGATGAGGTAATTGTAATGTATCCATTCTTCAGTTATCCCAGTTAATTTTGATTCATCATCATTCCTGCAGTCTTTAAAAATCCGTGAAAAGCCATAACAGAATTTCTAGCCTTTTAATATCATGAAAATAATAAACAGTTTGATAAAATAATTTTGGAATTTGATAGTTGTATAAAGCTATGACCATACCAGTCTTTCATTTGCAACTAATATTGATATTAATTTCAGTATTAACATGAATTAAGAAGAGTTTCATTGTGTCATTTCCTATTTTCACATCTAACTAAATGACCTGAAAGATGGTAATATCCCTTAACCATAAAACTATACTTTTAAGCACTTGACAACAAATTTGCCTTTATATGTAAACAAAAAATATCACTTAAAATTATGATGAAGACACTAGATTTTATTTTGTTAGTATCTTTTCAGTTATTTGTATTTGTTGTGTTTCAATATCCGTTGGTAAAAATTTGACATACTTTATACATAAAAGGCACACAGATGAAATAATAAATTAGCAATGACAAAAAGTTACATAGCGTAAATGTCTGTAAAATTTTTTAAAAAAATGAACATTTGTATGAACATCTTGCCTATTAATATTTATCAGAGAGACCTGTTTGAAGTACAAGCAATAGACCTTGGAAAGTTGGTGAAAGTGAAGATTAGCCATGGTGGAGCAGGTCCAGGCTCAGGCTGGTTCCTGGACAAAGTCATCATCAAGGAATCTCCTACTGCAGTGGCCAAATATGTCTTCAAGTATGAAAGGTACTCATGTGGAAGTTATTACTTATTAATTCATTAGCCTTGAGAGCACATTAGACTTCTCATTTGAGAGGGGGGTAGATGAAAACAATCCCTAATTTCTCCTTAGCTTATCCAAGGAAGTCTAGCTGTACAATGATTGTAACAGTTGATCGGGTGTCTGTATGAGTTAATTTGGGATTGGTTATTTTGTTTTGTACAGGGGGATACAAATTTGACTAATCATGGGGAGGGAGTTTGCTCACCTGTTACTATTCTAAATTCATATAAAATAAAATAAAACAAAACAAAAACACTTGACCAACTTTTGCAGATGGCACCCTGCTTGAAGGGCTTTCAGATTTTTACAGATGATACTGATCTACACTAAAATAAAGCCACCATTACTAACAATAGAAAAACCTTTAAACATTCTTTCAAAAGAAACAATAAAATTTAATAGAAAACATCCTGGTCTAAAGACCTTTCACATTTTGTACAAATGATGTCATTCCAGCTTAAAATATGACCAACATTATTAGAAAGGTAAAACCTGTTTGTTGCTCATTAACAAATGTTATTTTAAACTTCTTAAAACCTACCATACTGATTTCAAACAAATTTAGCACATGGCATGAAGGCCTTTTAGATTTGAACAGATGATACTGATGTGAAGTCAGATATAGCTGCTAATACTAAAAAGAGATAAACCTGTACATTTTTATTGACGAAAACCACTCATCAGAACTTGATCATCTATGACAGGAAGCATCTTGGCATGAAGACATTCAGATCAATTCTGTCTGTGCCAGTCTGTCATTAAACTTGGCTATTGTTGCCATAAATAGAAAAACTCCTAAAAAACCCCACTTAAACCTCAAAATTGAACTTGACCAAACTCCTAAAAAAACCCACTTAAACCTCTAAATTGAACTTGACCAAACTCCTATAAAAACCCACTTAAACCTCTAAATTGAACTTGACCAAACTCCTAAAAAACCCCACTCAAACCTCTAAATTGAACTTGACCAAACTCCTAAAAAACCCCACTCAAACCTCTAAATTGAACTTGACCAAACTTTACATCATTCTCGACAGAAAATCTTTCAGATTGTTTCAAATGATACTGATCTGCCATCAGATATGGCCATCATTACTAAAAATAGAAAGACCTTTAAATAATCTTTTCCAAAACTGTTGAATAGAATTAGATCAAGCTTGACAGGAAGCATGAAGACCCTTCAGTTTTTTCCTAATGATCTGCCATCATATTTGGTCACCATTATTTAATAGAATATTTTTAAAATGACTTCTTTACAAAAATTGCTTACCAGATTTGAGCAAATTGTCAAAAGCATTATGATTTAGAAAGCATATGCAAAAGAAGCTGATCTGCCTTCATATACAGCCACCTTTGCTGAAAAAAAAGTTTTAATGATGTCTTCTGAAATATAACTGAACAGAACTTGACCAAATGTTAGGGATAGCATCCTGGGATAAAGGGCTTTATGAATTGGTCAAATGACACCAATCTTCCATGGTTGCCATGGAACAGCTCTGGAAAAGTTTACCACAATTGACAGGAAGCATTCTTGTATTAAGGGCTTTCACATCCCCACCAACCATTATGATTTTAGCTGTCTATCTATATTATGTGTATTATTTTCATTATTATAGTTTATAAGGGTCATTTAGTTAATAGTAAGTAGGAGTTTTTTATGATGATAAGTTTGCACTTTAAAGATAAGTCATTCTTGTATAAGCTCATTCATTTAAGGGTGGATTTTACTATAAATCCTGGCAAACATCACAAGAACTGATGTATATGATTACTTGAAATGCCAAGCTGACCTAATTCCTGATTAGTCAGTGTTAAAACAGCTGCTTTTGTTTCAAATCATTCTGGAATGAATATGCACTGCTTTGTCTACAAGAAGCGAATTACAGAGAATCAGGCATTTGTAGTATTAATATCAGTCCTGGAAGGATATTTACTTGTGTTAAATTGGAAGGATTCATTTATTTAATTCAATACTTCATAAGTGATTGAAATGTTCAAACTATTTGAAATTTTAGATATTATGGAATCACTATAAATTTATTTAAATACTTTTTGGGCTTATATCAGTGGAAGTCAACAATTAAGAATTAAAATTAGAGGAGGGAAATGTTGACTCCAATGGTGGGTTGCTGTCTCTCAGAAGATCCAGTCAATATGCCACAGAAAATGAACCTATCACATGAGTTAAAATAACTTTGTCAACTAATTAGCATAGTATATACATATAAGTAAAATACTTCATTTTGGAAATTTCTACCATGTAATAAAACATAAAGTTTGGACAAATTTAAGAATGGATGAAATAAAGGTCAGAGAATCTTGATTGTATATGCAGTAAAACCTATTTGCACATAGCTTGCAATATGATTGATCAGTGGTCTTATAGATTTAGAATATGCCACAGTACAGTATTGGCTGCTAGCAAGTTATTAATTGATAGAGCTAGACAATGACACATAGTTGTCAGGACAGTACTAGCTAATAACAGGTGACTGACAGATAGAGCTAGACAGTGATACATTGTGGGAATGACAGTACTGACTGATAACAGGTGGTTGACAGATAGAGCTAGACAGTGATACATTGTTGGCATGACAGTACTAGCTAATAACAGATGGTTGACAGATAGAGCTAGGAAGTGATACATTGTTGGCATGACAGTACTAGCTAATAACAGGTGGTTGACAGATAGAGCTAGGCAGTGATACATTGTTGGCATGACAGTACTAGCTAATAACAGTTGGTTGACAGATAGAACAAGGCATGATACATTGTTGACATGAAAGTACTAGCTAATAACAGGTGGTTGACAGATAGAGCTAGGCAGTGATACATTGTTGGCATGACAGTACTGGCTAATAACAGGTGGTTGACAGATAGAGCTAGGCAGTGATTCATTGTTGGCATGACAGTACTAGCTAATAAACTGTGGTTGACAGATAGAGCTAGGAAGTGATACATTGTTGGCATGACAGTACTAGCTAATAACAGTTGGTTGACAGATAGAACAATGCATGATACATTGTTGGCATGACAGTACTAGCTAATAAGAGGTGGTTGACAGATAGAGCTAGGCAGTATTACATTGTTAGAATGACAGTCCTGGCTGATAACAGGTGGTTGACAGATAGAGCAAGGCAGTGACATTTTTTCAAGAACAAAACTGGCTGATAAGAGTTGATTGACAGATATAGCTAGGCAGTGACACATAGTTGGTCATTAATAAGTCTGTTTTGTTGTTCATTATTTTAGATGGCTGGATGAAGGAGATGGAGATGGAGGAATAGATCAGGAGCTTGTTCTTACAGACATTCTTGAGGGAGAGGATCCTGAGGAGGCTGAAAAAGTTCATGGTAAGAAAACACACAAAAAACATGCATTTGTAGTTTTATAGAACATATCATAAATCAGGTAATGGTATTGTTCCCATTATTTAATGTCATGTAAACCTTCACAAGAAAATTGTATTGTGTACAAAATGCATTGTTGTGAGAATCAGTGACCACACTTTTCTCATAACCCACAGAGATACATTTATCAGGATACAGCTTAGAGAGACTTCTTATAGTTACTGTATTTGGCAACACTGCTTTCTAGTGTATTAACTGTGTGATTATAAATTTGGAAATACTGCTTTCCGCTACAGTCACATAATGATTCTATTGCTAACAGATATTTCTATAACAGAAGCAGATAGGTAATAAAAGTGATGTGGATTTCACATTCAAAACTAATGTTTACTGGTTTTCTTTTTTTTAAAATTATTTAAGATTATTTACTGTTATATGTTATTTATATTACTTATCTATATTTTGTTATTCTGTGTCAGATACTCCATGGCAGGTCCACACAGTCACTGGTAGTGAGGCTGGAATGGGAAGCAGTTGTCCCATAGAATTGATACTTTATGGATTACAAGGACACAGTCCACCTTTGGTCATTGGAGAGAAAGAAAATTTCCACTTCCAAGAAGGACAAAAAAATTCTTTTGATGTAGGTATTCTATCTGTTCTTGTCTGTTTTGATATTTTTGGCCCACAAATAAATAATTCATTTGTCTTGTAATTTTTCATTTCATACTTATTTTCTTTGGATGTCATAAAGTTAATGTAAGCTTTCATTTTCAGGAGTATATCTGAAATTTATTGAAAATCTAAGAAATTCATTAATTTTGCAATCCCAAGTTTCTTGTATGTGAGAAAGTACAATGCATATCAACACGATGGTAATAAAAATTATAGTTCTGAGCAAAATGTATACATTTTCTGTTAATTGAGTTAATTAGATTTATAATACCATAATTTTACAAGTAGACTTTAATGACACCAAAATGTTGTAATACAGTACATGGTAGACTGTTATTAAGTCGGTGTTGAATTTTCTTTTTTTCATTAGCATGGGCATTTGACCATGGAACACAGAGGGTTTTATTTGTGTCTTGATTTCTAGTAAAATGGCCCTAGTTTAATGAATGTTTAATGAACCTTTTCCAAAGTTGAAGAGTATAATGGGAGAATGTAACCAAAAATTGCACTTGATGACACTTGAGGTTTGAGGACATCACATTGAGTTAGGTAATTAGTTGGGGTTGTTTTCCCATAATTATTAGACATTTGGGAAATGGTTCATTTGGATTTGAGTCATCACTCACATGATCTGAATTATATCCTCATTTGACCTTTGGCCTTATCCAAGTTCAACAAGAGGGAGAGTTTGTCAAGTTGAGTTGCAGATAAACAATGATTTATGTTGGCAGTCACACCTATTTGTTCATTTACTAATGTGTTAAATATAAAATTTTGTATACTATTCAACCCACTACATATCATAGGAAAAAATGCATAGACAACATTCTTTTTCAGGTACGAGTTGTTGAGGAGGTAGGAGAACTATACAAGGTTAGAGTTGGTTTCCATGACAAAAACCATGAAGCACTGTGGTATCAGAATTATTCCCAGGCACCAAGTTGGTATCTGGAAAAGGTAGAGGATTTTCTTCAGTTTTTTTACCAAACACTTCTAGGGTAGGCAGTTAATATTTGGTTGGATGTTAATCTGCTTTTGATAGCAGTCATTGTTTTTTTTTATATAGTATTCATATTTTGAGAAGGAAACCTTTCAACATTTAAGACTGCATTTGTTTTAAGGCCAGAGTATACGCACATGGATCTAAATTGTAGGGGCAAAAATATTGACTCATTGTCCCAGACTCTGTATATTTTCTATACTGTGAAACAGCAAACAGCCATATTTGCACAATTTCCCACAGACCTTTTCTTGCCTATAGCATAACTGTACCAGATCTCATTTTATATAAAGTACCCATTCAAACAAGAAAGATTTTCCAAGCATAGAGATCTGAAGTGTATGAAACTGTTCAGATTGAATGATAACACAACATATAAAGTCCACAGGATGCAGTTACAATAAATAGAACCCACAGTTAAAATACAGTTAGTCCTATTAACCCATTTTCTCCAGTTGCAATGAGATAGGTGCATTTCTATTAATTTTCTTCAGTTGCATAGAGATAGGTACAGTCCTATTAACCCATCTTCTCCAGTTGCATAGAGATAGGTACAGTCCTATGTACTATGTATTACTTTTCTCCATTTGCATAGAGATAGGTACAATACTATTAAATGCATTTTTTCCACATGCATAATGATAGGTCCAGTCCTATTAAACCATTTTTTCCAGTTGCATAGTGATAGGTACAGTCCTATTAAACCATTTTTCCAGTTGCATAGAGATGGGTACAGGCTTATTAGCCCATTTACCCTCAGTGCATAGAGATAGGTACAGTCATATTAACCCATCATCTCCAGTTGCATAGAGATGGGTACAGGCTTATTAGCCCATTTACCCTCAGTGCATAGAGATAGGTACAGTCATATTAACCCATCATCTCCAGTTGCATAGAGATAGGTACAGTCCTATTAACCCATTTTCTCCAATTGGATAGAAATAGGTACAGCCATATTAATTAATTTTCTCCATTTGTATTGAGATAGGTACAGTACTATTAACCCGTTTTCTCCAATTGCATAGAGATAGGTACAGTCCTTTTCAAATATGGCCAGTTACTAAAACTATAACCACTTTAAAGCAGGTTCTTACAAACTGCTCAGCAGAATTTGACCAAATTTGACAGAAAGCATTCTGCTATCACAGTATGTCTGCTGTACTAATAATAAAGTTTTAAAACAATTTCTGTGAAAAAATAATATTTGACAATTTTACTAAATTTGAATGAAAACATTCAGGTTAAAACACTTTCAAATTGGTATCAATTACTCTGAAATGTCATTAGATATTGTTGCCATTACTAAAAATATAAAAACTTTAAAACAATGTCTTAAAAACTATATAAGAAAATCTGACCATATTTGATGGAAAGTATTCTGGCATAAAGATTTGACCACCATTACCAAAAACAAGGAACACACATAATCTCAAATGACTTCTTCCAAGAAACAACTAAGCAGAATTTGACCAAATTTGACAGTGTTCTGATAGCAAGGACTTTCAAATGTATAAAGATGATACTCATTTGCCATCAAATATGGCCACATGACTAAAATATAAAATAATTTATATAACCTTTAACAAACCAATGAACAGAATCTGACTAAATTTGACAGAAACACACTAGTATGAATGGGTTTTAGGTATATATAAATTATGTCGATCTACCATGAAATATGGCCTCTGTTACTTAAAATAGAAAAAAAAATCTCCAAGAACTTCGAAATAAGAAGTCTAGAGGCTGCATATTGAACCTATGTGAAACACATGTCCTTGAGCCCCAGGTCAAAGGGATGAGTGAGCATGTTGAAGGATGAATGGTATTAGTTTCATAATTTCTTATACCTGGTATGAAGAAGAGCCATCAGGGGTTTAGGAGATATAAATACATGAAAACTTTTAACATAACCCTAATGCAAATTTTCTGTAACTATGACCTTGACCCCAGGGCTAAAGGTGCAAGCACATCTGTCACAGAATAAATTGTCTTAACTTCATAATTAATCCTTCATGGGAGGAAGAAAATTCATAGTGTGGTTTAGGAAATATATACAAATGAATAATATTTAACCAAAACCTTAATGCACATTTTTGATGTGGTGACCTTGACCACAAGATGAAAGAAGCAAGTGTGTCTTTCACAAAAATAATTGTTTTAGCTTCAAAATGTTCAGTCCCAAGTGTGAAGAGAATTCATTCAGGGCCTTAAGCTGTATATGCCAGTGAAAAGAAGCTTTCACCAAAACCATAACACAATTTTATGATTGTGACCTTGCCACGAGGTCATGGGGGCAGGCATGTCATAGAAAGAATGGTATTAGCTTTATAATGATTCATGTCAAGTAAAATGAGAATCTGTCAAATGGAAAGGAAAATATATGCCAAGATAAAGCTGAATACACAAAAATAAACTTAAAAGCAACTATAACCTAAATCATAACAAACTGTTGATACCACTGCCAGTGGAAAAGTGACTGTTATGTCTTGCTTTCCACTAACATGCTCAGTCATTTGCATTCCACTAACATACTCAAAGCCATTTGCTTTCCACTTTCCACTAACATGCTCAAAGCTGTTTGCTTTCCACCAAATACACTCAAAGCCATTTGCTTTCCACTAAAATGCTCAAAGCCATTCACTTTCTACTAGCATGCTCAGTCATTTGCTTTCCACTAAAATGCTCAAAGCTATTTGCTTTTTACTAACATGCTTAGCTATTTGCCTTCCACTAACATGCTCAAAGCCATTTGCTTTCCACTAACATGTTCAAAGACATTTGCTTTAACTAACATGCTCAGTCATTTGCTTTCCAATAACATGCTCAGTCATTTGCTTTCCAATAACATGCTCAGTCATTTGCTTTCCAATAACATGCTCAGTCATTTGCTTTTTACTAGCATGCTCAAAACCATCCACTTTCTAATCATATGCTCAATCATTTACTTTCTGCTAATATGTTCAAAGCCATTCACTTTCCACTAATATGCTCAAAGACATTCACTTTTTACTAACATGCTTAAAGCCATTCACTCTCCACTAAACATGCTCAAAGCCATTCACTTTCTGCTGACATGCTCAAAGCCATTCACTTTCTGCTAACATGCTCAAAGTCATTTCATATTTATACAAATGATTCTGATTGTTGTTGAAATAATACCACCATTACTTAATGTCAAAGCTCCTTTTACAACTTATAATTTTTTTAAAAAAAACACTGAGCAAATATTTTGTCATCAACTTAAAACATGCTGGCAATGGGTCCTTTAAACATGGGACAATTGATGCTTATATGCTTTCAAATATGGATGAAGATACAAAAATTAGAAAACCTTGAAACAGTTGTTTTTAACATATACAGTCAATAGCAATGTAAGAACAGCTGTACAGCTAATAGCACTGGCAGAACAGTTGTTTTCATAACATATGCAGTCAGTAGCGTTGGAAGAAATTTGTACAGCTAGCATCCTACTCAGATTTCTTAGCCCATTGTGCTTGCAACTGGCAATTAGACAGATGTCACCCAGATGAAGGAAGGCCATTTTTGAGTCAACCATTTTATTTTTAACTATTAGCAGTATTTTCTTGTTCATAAATTACTGAACTCTCACTCCTGGTGCCAGTATCAGATGCAGAGGTAATATGTCCATTGTCTTTATGATTAATTTCACTTCACCTATTTCTCACAGCCACTATGTATATACTAATTCAATTTATATCAGACCATAAGTCATTGTGATCTTCACTGATCTAAGTGCAGTACTCCCTCATAATGCTGTAGAGGGAGCCATAGATTACTGGATTTTCTGTATATTTTTGGATGGCTGAATTTTGTTAAAACTTTGCTATCTGAAGAAATATATAATTATTCCAGTTTGTATTCAAAACCAAACAAGGGAGAGAACAAAATACTCCTGGCTTTGAAATTAGTACCTACAATAATGTGCTACCATGATGTTTTTTTCCTATCTGAGCATGTAGGGTGATGAATGTAAAATAGGCATTTTTTTCCTATCTGAGCATCTAGGGTGATGAGAGTAAAATAGGCATTTTTTTCTATCTGAGCATGTAGGGCAATGAATGTAAAATAGGCATTTTTTTCCTATCTGAGCATGTAGGGTGATGAGAGTAAAATAGGCATTTTTTCCTATCTGAGCATGTAGGGTAATGAATGGAAAATAGGCATTTTTTCCTATCTGAGCATGTAGGGTGATGAATGTAAAATAGGCATTTTTTTCCTATCTGAGCATGTAGGGTGATGAGAGTAAAATAGGCATTTTTTCCTATCTGAGCATGTAGGGTGATGAATGTAAAATAGGCATTTTTTTCCTATCTGAGCATGTAGGGTGATGAGAGTAAAATAGGCATTTTTTCCTATCTGAGCATTTAGGGTAATGAATGTAAAATAGGCATTTTTTCCCATCTGAGCATGTAGGGTAATGAATGTAAAATAGGCATTTTTTCCTATCTGAGCATGTAGGGTAATGAATGTAAAATAGGCATTTTTTTCCTATCTGAGCATGTAGGGTAATGAATGTAAAATAGGCATTTTTTTCCTATCTGAGCATGTAGGGTAATGAATGTAAAATAGGCATTTTTTCCTATCTGAGCATGTAAGGTGATGAATGTAAAATAGGCATTTTTTTTCCTATCTGAGCATGTAGGGTAATGAATGTAACATAGGCTTCATTTGTTCCTATCTGAGCATGTAGGGTGATGAATGTAAAATAGGCTTCTTTTTTTCCTATCTGAGCATGTATGGTGATGAACATAAAATACTCATTACTTGCCTATTTTATGCTCCACTAGTCCTAAACCAGACGAGCTTACGTGATAATCTGCTGTCCATCATCTATGGTCCATCTGTGTTTTTGGATAAATTTGTTATCACTACTTTTCTCAACAACTTGAAAGATTGACATGAAACTTTCAACATAATTTCATTTCACAGTCTAGTAGGTCCCAAGAAAAAACAGTGCCACTCAGACAATAAGTTCAGAACTGTAGACATGTTGAAAATCTTGTTACCACTACTCATGATTAATGTATAGTCATATCTTCATGGGGGCTTTCATTGAAAGACTTCATATGATTGCTAGTTGGTTCTAAATAAAATGGTGCTTATTTGAAATACATATTGGAAATCCTGTTATTGCTACTCCTCCTGAATGGATTCTCCTTTCAGTATGAGGTTTTCACAGAAAGACTTCTTATAATGGCTAGTTGGTCATAGGTACAAATTGTGCCTGTCTGACATCCAGTCACAGAGCCATGTTGAAAATCTTATCCCCACTCCTCTGAAATGAAGGGTCATATGGACATGAGGTTATCACCAGATAACTTTTTAAGATGTCTAGTTTTCCTAAATGAAATTGATGCCGCTTGCACTTGCAATATGGCTGCAGCATGGCCATCTTGAAAATCTTGTTATGGCTACTCTTGATGTCCATTATGGCCACCACAGTGGCCATCTTGTAACACTTATTGCTATACATTATCAGCCTGTTTTCACTAAAAGGCTCTTTATGATATCTAGTTGGTTTTAAATGAAAATTTTGCCAATTTGATATCCAATATGGCCAACACAGTGACCATATGGAAATTTTTGTTATTGCTTCTCCTTCTGAATGTAATGTTGTACTGACATAGGGGTTTTACCAGGAGACTTATTGTGATATCTAGTTGGTTCTAAATGAAAATGGTGCTGCTTGCACTTCCAGTATGACTGCAACAATGTACATCTTGAAAATTTTGTTTTGTCTACTCCAGAATGAATTGTCCTATCAGCTTGAGTTTTTGCTAAATTACTTCTTATGATGTCATAAATAAAAATGATGGTCCTAAATGGAACTGGAGTCAATATGATAACCAATATGGCCATATGACAGCCATCTTGAAATATTTTTATAGTTACTTTTCCAAGATGAAAGTCAAATCCACATGAGGTTTCCACTAGAAAACCTATTGTGATGTCTTGTTGGTCCTAAATGAAAGTGGTGCCAATCTGATATCCGATATGTCAACCACTGGGGCTAATGAAAATTCTTGTTGTTGTTTTGGATTTAATGCCATTTCCAGTGCAAGATACAGGTAAACCCAGCAAGCTACTGGCAGTTTTCTCACATACCCACATTGGCTGAACCTGAGACTCAAATCAATGTGGTCAGAGGTGAGATTACATTGAATGGTAAAGGAAAGCACTTTAGACAACTTTGCCACCCAGAGCCACTGAAAATCTTGTTATTTGCTGAAGAAAATCAGAAATGGTTCAGCAATTCAGTAGTTAAAAGAAAGAAATGGTCTTATCTTGATCCTGTAAATTCTTTTCAACCAGTGAAACATCAATCCCTTCAAGCACTTGTATTTAACTACAGTGGTACAAACATAATGAGGTCTACTTCTTGTTATACCTTTGGAAATGTCAACAGAATTTAGGCTATTTGATGCCATCATTTTCACACATGTAATAAATACACAGCAACAAAAGTTTAAATTGCTGACTTTGAATAACGTACCAACTCTTCAGTTTTCATGAAGATATTTCACAGTACAACTCCAATGTTTATAACCAATGCAATGGAATTCCATGTATAGGCTTAGCATTGCACAATGAATTCTAGTTTCTGTTTTCCCAAGAATTCCTTAAAATATCTAGTTTAGTTAATAGGATATAATACAATCCACAATATTGTTACACTTTCAAAGCAACATAACACAACACGAAAATTGTAGCTTTAAAACTGTAATAGTTCCTCATTAAAAGCTAAGTCAGTACTCTATGACTTAAAAGAACCCAACTAATTAACCAAGCACAGTCTATACATTTTATCCAATTAATTATAATATGTTAATTTGATATAGCATGTTGAACAAGTTTGGTATTTTTTAAGCCATGGCAAGTTAAACATACTTGGTATTTTATAAGCCTTGGCAAGTTAAACATATTTGGTACTTTTTTGCCTTGGCAAGTTAAACATATTTGGTATTTTTTTAGCCTTGGCAAGTTAAACATTTGGTATTTTTTAAGCCATGGCAAGTTAAACATATTTGGGTTTTTTTTAGCCATTGCAAGTTAAACATATATGGTATTTTTTTTAACCATGGCAAGTTAAACATATTTTGTATTTTTTTAGCCAGAGCAAGTTTAACAAATTTGGTATTTTTTAGCCATGGCAAGTTAAACATATTTGGTATTTTTTAAGCCTTGGCAAGTTAAACATATTTGGGTTTTTTTAGCCTTGGCAAGTTAAACATATTTGGTATTTTTTAAGCCTTGGCAAGTTAAACATATTTGGTATTTTTTTAGCCTTGGCAAGTTAAACATATTTGGTACTTTTTAGCCTTGGCAAGTTAAACATATTTGGTAATTTTTTAGCCTTGGCAAGTTAAACATATTTGGTATTTTTTTAGCCATGGCAAGTTAAACATATATGGTACTTTTTTAACCATGGCAAGTTAAACATTTTGTATTTTTTTAGCCAGAGCAAGTTAAATATATTTGGGTTTTTTTAAGCCTTGGCAAGTTAAACATATTTGGTATTTTTTTAGCCTTGGCAAGTTAAACATATTTGGTATTTTTTAAGCCTTGGCAAGTTAAACATATTTGGTATTTTTTTAGCCTTGGCAAGTTAAACATATTTGGTATTATTTAAGCCTTGGTAAGTTAAACATATTTAGTGGTTTTTTGTGTCATGGCAAGTTAAACATTTTCTTGTATTGAAAGCTTTATTTAGCAAAAATACTTAATCTTTTGACAATTGGGTTTCATACATTTCATATGAAATGAACACTAACCTGGCGTGTAAAATACTGTCTGTAATTATAAGTTTAAAAAAATACCTGGCATGTTCAATAGTGTCTGTAATTATGTGATTTTATGTTCCTCAAATTGTCAACCATGTCCATTGTTAAAGCTTGAATTACATGCACGCATCTCAGTCATTATACATGTGTCCCATGTGAGATCTTGACTGGGCTACATGCATGTATGAGAATGTATAGTTTGAGTTTCTGACCTCATTAAGACATAATAATGTTTTGATATTCTAGCTGAGCCTGGAAAACATGACAACCAAGAACAAGTATGATTTTGAAGCCAAGACCTGGCTGAAAGTTGATGACAACAGAGATTTCTGGAGAGAATTCCCAGTCAAAGGAGGCAGAGAAGAGCTGAAATGTATGTGGAGAAATATAGTATAGAGAAAGAGAGGGAAAGAGAGCATAATATGAAATCTTTATTTACAAGGGGGTACATCGTGATTCATTTAAAAACTTTGCCAATAAATCTTACCAAACTTGAAAGTCTGCCTGAAGCTTATCAAGCATTTTGTTATTTATGAATTATATTTTTGAAAATTTCCTGAAAATTAAGAACAAATCTCTTTGAAGGATGTTCCATAGTATCACAAGTAAAAGAGATAACAACGTAATTGAATCCTGAAAAACAATGTGAAAAGGATTTCTTGAAAATGTGATTTTTGATATTACACATCAAGCAGATGAGAAGTTAACATTCTAATTTTGGGTGCAAAACAAGAATTGTCAGAATTTTGTGTACCAATTTGGAATATAATAAACCTAGGCATAAAAATATGGACATCACTGGTTGTTTGTGTTTCATTGAACCTTTGTCAGACAGACCTTATGTTTAATTTTTCTTTACTTGGAATATGTCCAAAGAATTATATATGTGAAAAATATATAATAAGTCAAACAGTGATGAGAAGTTATTTCTGTACTTACTTTCTTACTAATATCAAATGTTACATTAAATAGTTGTACATTCAGTAGTGGTTTTTTATTTCTTGCTCTGCAATGATACATAGCATATTGTGTGTCATCTAAACATGTGAATTTATTTATTGTGATTCTTTATTGCAAGAACAAATTTAAAGACCTAATAATATTCCCTACCTTAAATATTTTCAGCATATTTTTTTATGTTTTTTAATTTCATGGTGTTTGTTTATTTTTTAATAATATCATTATATATTTTTTTTTAATGTCATAGGTGTTATCTAATGTTATAAAGCACTTAGAGCTTCTAAAGATTAGGTGCTATACAAAGTTCTCATTATTATTATTATTGAGTTTTGAAATGTAATTGACAAACTATCCAAGTTGGAGTCATTAATATAATAATTTAGGATTGTAGAGGTACATTATTACAAGAAAAGCATTAGGGTAGCGCATTACTGATTTTATTCCAGCCAATTGAGAAATGGTCAATTGTTTACATGTTCTCTCTTTCATTATTCATTTATAAATCTAATATTGGTTTTCTTTTTTAAGAAGTTGATAAAGAAATGCATTATAGCAGCTTTTATATTTTGCTTTATTTACAACCACTTCTTTTAAGAATGAGTCTAAAATTATAGTATTCAGTTGAGATTAGAAATATCCACTCTATTTCCTTCCTCCAAACCCATTATATCTAGTGGCTTCAGAGATGTAGTTAAAATAAATAAATTTCCTTTTTATGAGGGCTTCATGGTAGATTAGCTGTACAGCTGATTTTGTTACCCTCTTTAAATAAAGTCATTATTACAGTGCTGAAGTATCTAGTTGAGGTACACACATTAGAAACATTCTGTCTAAAATTAATGTATCCTTTTGAAACTTGACCACTGAATTATCTAGCTGAGGTACACATAGGAGAAAAGTTCAAGAATAAAATTAATGTATGTTTTTGAAATCTGACAGTCCTGAAGTATCTAGTGGAGGTACATGGGGGAAAAGTTCAAGAATAAAATTTATGTATGTTTTTGAAATTTGACAGTACTGAGGTCTCTAGTTGAGGTACACATAGGAGAAAAGTTCAAGAATAAAATTAATATGTTTTTGAAATCTGACAGTACTGAGGTATCTACTGGAGGTACACATAGGAGAAAAGTTCAAGAATAAAATTTATATATTTTTGAAATTTGACAGTACTGAGGTATCTAGTAGAGGTACACACAGGGGAAAAGTTCAAAGCTGGCACAGATGCCAATGTCTACCTACAGGTTTTTGGTCAGAGAGGGGACACAGGGAAGAGACGACTAATGACATCCAAAACTAATCCTCTCAATAAATTTGAAGCAGGGAAGGTAATGCTCATTATTATTCATTTATTTAATTGAATGCAAGTATTTGAGGTATTTAGAGATATTTCTCGGCATTGATTTAGTACAGTAAATTATTTTTTCCAGAGTTATTTAGTTACCATGACATTAAACCAATTATTTTTATTCTCAGATCATTATGTACAAAACTGTTATCGCCATTCTAATACAATTGTTTTTTTTTCATTTTGTGAAAGCAATTAAAAAATGTAAATCTCAACAGCAGTTTACTTGACAGCATCTTTGTAGCATTGTTTTATGGATTTTTAGAAAGGTAGTTACATTCACAGATATGGATTAGAGGAAGACAATAAGAAGCTTCCGGAGGAGGGACATTTTACTGGTTGATATAAATTCATTAACTGGTGCAAGGTATTCAAGCATAATTTTTGTTTAAATGCAGAAAGATAATCTTATTATATGCTCATTTTTGTCTCCGTTAACTTTGGATTTTTAATGTAGCTTTAACAATTTTTCAGTGATATTGCTATGATGTCCACAGTATGACAGTTTATAGTGATGTCTAGTGCTGGGGCATTGTGCCACAGACATGTAGCATGATGACCCACCCAGTCACATTATCCTGACATCAGGCTGACCAGTCCTAACATTAACCTTACATTAACTTTACATTGTTAGAATCATGCAGTATTTTATGATACTGAACACCTTCATATTGACACATGTGCCTAAAGACAGTATAGTGTATTGGGAACTACTTTGTAAACAAACTATGTACACTCACGTAGTAGATGCTTAAGGTTTTGGTTGTTTAAATTTGTGAATGAACTAAAGCAGCTGTTTCATCCATTTGAAAGTATAGCTGATAATGTTAACAATGTGGACAAGTTTACTGAGTCAGAAACAAAACTTTCAAAGAAGCAAACAAATGAACACGATATTTGAAATGTCAACAACAAATGGGAGAGACTCAGTAATTGAAAATACCATTCTGATCATTGAAACATTTGTTTAGGAGAATATTCATATCTTTTTGCAAATAGAATGGTTAAAACTATGATGAGCGCTGTTTAGGGTCTAAAAAAATATAGCATAGAAAAGCATATTGAGGCTAAGGTTTTTGCATATCTATCAGAGACGTACCATTTTACAAGTCTGTCAAAATACTAGATTCAAGAAAAAAAATGCAACTGAAGGATTTGGTAGGAAACTAAGAGTGTCAGAGCCAATAATCCAGGACAGTGAAAAAGTATTATTTCCCTTGGGTAAATGGAGTGTCACACAACAGCTGTTTATCAATTTTCCCCATGTAACTATTTTGATTCAATGTAAGGCTAGCGATAGAAGACACTATGATTTAGTCATAGCTGGGGTCCATCCATCAATGAGCCAAGGCATATGCATCTTTTCTTCAGCTGATAATAAGAATGGTAATAAATATACTTATGCATCTTGAATTTCCTCAAACTTTTTTAGTTCTTCAAATCCAACTGACATGACCTTTAAAACCTGATACACACTGAAGCTGTACTGGAATTTCAAATAGCCTACATTTCCAGCTGAAATCCATTCTTCTTACTGCACTGAATTGACCCAATAATCCATTCCCTTATAATCAGAAAAGCAGAGTTGATTTGGATCAACATAGAAACAAAATCCACATGCATTCATTCACAATATGACTCTAAATTTCAATTTTAAGTAGACCAAAATGACAATTCTTTTTTAAACTGATGTTGAGTTCATGACAAAGTTAAAAGGTCGCTGGGCAGAGCTATGTGTGCTTGAATACTATTATTGTGTGTTGATGAGTCTATGGTTGTGAATTTATTTTGGAACAAAGCATAAATTCAATTACATTATTTCTGGAATGTCTGTTATTTTTAACCATAGGTAGTTGAACAAAATGAGCATATAATAAAAAGGTTACTGAATTTATATGGGAAAATATGAACTTGTTTTTTCTGAAAAATGCTGGGCTCTACAAGATCATGCAGCATTTTTTAGAAACACTCATTCCTATTTCTCATACAAATGCAGCAACCTATAAATGTTCTGAATGATATAGAAAATGTTTGCTGTCAGAAACAGTGGTAAAAATTGATTGATTGATGAAACAAATTAATATTGTTTAAGAATAAAATAATATAATGGCATCCCTTATCAAGCAGCATCACTAAACACAGATCCCCTTGTAGATAATATGTATAGTTTATTCATGATAGGTCAGTTTATTTAGCAGAGTTATTCAGACCAGTCTATATTTAGAACTAAATAACCAACAAACTTACTTCTTTGCCTAAATCTTGAAACATAACGTTGTTACTCTTTTTTGTTGGTGTCAACTCGGACAAGAAAGTCAGGTTACCCAATTGACATGCAGTAGCAATGGTTTTGATCAGAGTGGGCAAAGGGAGAAATGCACCTGTCTGAGTGATTTCATGTACTGTTTAAATGAAAATAATAATATGTATACAGTAAAATAAATATATAGCCATTGTAGCCAAAATTTAACTTTTGCAAACAAGAGTTATCTAGGGGTGATGGAAACTAAATGGGACCTCCATTTCTAGAATCAGCTTTATGGCTCGGTGAAAATCTGAGATGCAGAAGATGTTTACATAAGAAGTGGATAAAAATCATGCAAACAAGACAAATATTGATCATTGAAGAATATAGTGTTTTTATGCTCTACCTCATACAAATGTGGGGGTCAACAGTAGTCCTTGTGTCCAGTGGCCAACTGGCATAATCTCCTTTGATGGATTGCCATGAAATTTGGTAAATGTTTTGGTTGTTACCTAAAGATAGCATATCAAGTCAGTCTGTTCATGCAGTGTTTTTAGACCTTTATTCTTGTAGCATGACTCAAACCTCTTAGCACAACTATTCCTCATGGAATGATATCAAACTTTGTAAATATTGTAGTCTTCTCTCATGATGCATATATCAACAAATTTCATTTTGCTCCTGCATATTTTGCTAGAGTTATTGTTCATTATGTCTTGCAGAATGTCATAATCTTGTCAGCATGATGTAAATATTGACAAAACACTTTTCTCTTAAAGAAGTTGATAGAGTTATTGTCCTTTAGTTTTGTAGCCTGATGCTGTGTATGACAATATCATTAGTACGTCTAGTGAATTTTGTTTTGTATTATAATGAAAGTTGGAAAATAGTATGGTCATCACTTAAAGATACACATATCCAAAAATTATTTTCTCCCATAGGTTTTTGTTCGAGTGGTTGCTTTTTTTGTTTTGTAGCTGCATGCAGTATAGGAAAACATTTTGTGAATAGAACTTGTCTCATAGTTTTTTTTGATGAATTTCTGTGAAATTTGGCACAGTATCTGGTAATCATTTAGAGATGCATCTGTTGATAAATGTTTGAGCTTCCTTGCTTTTTATAAGAGTTATTGCCATTTTAATTGTAAGCAAGCATGGTCCTGAGTGGCCAAATGGTCTAAAGCACTCACCCTTATGAATCATTGCCATCTCACCTCTGGCTGCGTGGGTTCAGGTCTCAGGTTCAGCCAATGTGGGTATGTGAGATAGCTTGGCATGGGTTGGTGGTTCTTTCCAGGGTTTTCCTAGGTTCTTCCTCCACTATACTTGCTGCCATGTATAACCTATCTTGTGCTGAAAAATGGCGTTAAACTCTACAACAGCAGCAACAACAACAACAACAACAACTGAAAGCTAGCATTACAGAATTTTGTGAATTCAACTGTTTAATTGAGTGCTGTGAAATTAGTATAATTATGGTCATCAGAAGCTAGATATGCATTTTAACAAGTCTTTTACTTGCTGTATTTTCAGAAGAGGTATGCCCTTTTATAATACATAGATTCATCTCCACCATGGAGTATAGGTTGGGTGAACAAATTGCTTACTATTCTCACCTTTCAGATAAAAATGGGTCGTTCTTCTGTAGTTTAACCAGATGCAGTACACAGTTAAATCTATTGCAAATCATTGCTAATACAAACAGATGAAACCATCTGTCAGCTAAGCAGGATTCATTTTTTGTCTTGGCATATATTGTCCTCATATTATGGAAGAATGATTAACAAGATTATACTGAACAATCATTCTTTTGTGTATTGCAGATGGACTTGTTTGAAATTGAAGCTGTTGACCTTGGTGCCTTGACCAAGGTCAAGGTCAGTCATGATGGGGCTGGAGAAGGAGCAGGTTGGTTCCTTGACAGGATCTCCATAAAGGAATCAGATGCCATGGACAAATATGTTTTCAAGTGGGACAGGTGGGTGTAAACCGTTATTGGTTTCTTCAAGATTTTACTAGTTTGAAAATGGGGACTATCAAGCTGTCATTGCTAGTAACTTAGTATAATAGTATTTTGTACTCATAGATCAATATTTTAGAGCTTTGACTCCCAGCAGCAAAGTTAAAATATTGAAATCTTGAAAAGTCAGCAGGGAATGACTCAGAAGTCAGGAACTCGTTTTGATTTCCATTCTACAAGAAAATAAAGTGATTGAGGTTTTGAGGGACAAATTCAGACAAACTTAATAGTCTGGGTAACTAAATTATGGAATTACAAATGCAAAGTACATGGTAGGATTGGTCCATTTCATTTCGTTCACACTGCAGGGATTGACTGACTCTGGCAGCAGACATATAAAGCTTGATAATTCAAGACTTGAACCAGTGACTTTAGAGGTGCCCTTAAAGACTGCAATGCCGATAGATTATGTCAATATCTTTCATCTCTGATACAGTTCTTTTGCTCTTTTACAGATGGTTGGATATTGAAGATGGCAGATCTACAGTGGAGGCAGAACTACCTCTTACAGAGGTTGTGGAGGACAAAGAACCAGAGCCTCAACCTCAAACACCACATGGTGGGTTTGACAATTCTTGTTGACAATTTTCAAGCAATGCTGCAAAGACATTATGCAATAAAATAGAAAGAAAGTTTGAGCTCGCCTAGCTGTAAAGATT
The DNA here is from genome assembly GCA_028554795.2 of Sinohyriopsis cumingii. Classification (NCBI taxonomy): domain Eukaryota; kingdom Metazoa; phylum Mollusca; class Bivalvia; order Unionida; family Unionidae; genus Sinohyriopsis; species Sinohyriopsis cumingii. The sequence goes on from CM068824.1 coordinate 70,744,946, forward strand.
ATGATAAAGCATTGTGTCTGACATATGGCATCCATTGTGCATCATAAATTATCCATTATGTCAATAACTATTTGCTTCTTTTAACATTTTGAGAACTGTTGGACAATATCAGCTGTTATATTTTTAAAAAACCCATCAAGTTCCATGATCAGATTTGTAGAAAAGCTGCTTATTTGCCATCAAATACAGCTTCCAGAGTTAAATGTAAACAAGACGCCCTAGTTAGCTTGAGATTGCTCAGTTTTTAACATCTGCCCAACAGCCAAATGCCTTCAGATTGCTCAGGTTTTGACATCTTCCCAACAGCCAAATGCCTTCAGATTGCTCAGGTTTTGACATCTGCCCAACAGCCAAATGCCTTCCGATTGCTCAGGTTTTGACATCTGCCTAACAGCCAAAATGCAAGAGAAGTTAGCCAAGAAATATGGGTCAGAAGAATTTTTCCAGGGTGCAGATAAGTTTGATTATGAGTAACATCCATGCATGTTAATGAGGTGGTCTTGCATCTGATTGGCTGAGCTTTTGAACACTCTAGAGGCCATAGATTTAATAGATTTTAGCAGCTTGTATTAGTACGATCTTAGATGAGTTTGAATGTGAATGAGATCCATGCATATAAGTGAGGATCCAGGCTGATCAGATTGTTGGAATGAAACCAGCATCCTTTTGGCCACGAGTACAGCCCTTTTATCTCTGAGCCACCTCAGTTTCTTTGGATCTGAATCTCGAAGGTTTCCAAGTTGCCACTCCATGGAATGCTTTCCTTAGGTTTGAGTCTCAATGGTTTCCAAGTTTTCACTCCATGGAATGCTTTTTAGGATGTGGATCTCAATGATTTCCATTTTATCACTACATGGGATGCTTCCTTGGATCGGAATACAATGGTTTCCAAGTTATCACTCCAGTAGATGCTTTCTTGGGTGTGAATCGCAATGATTTCCAAATTATCACAATATGGATTGCTTTCCTGGATGTTAATCTCAATGTTTTCCAGGCTATTACTGCATGGGATGGTTCCTTGGTTATTAATCTCAATAGATTCCAGGATATTCCTAAATGGTATGCTTCCTTGGGTGTGAATCTCAATGAATTACAGGATATTACTCCATGGGATGGTTCCTTGGGTATTAATCTCAATGGATTCCAAGTTATTACTCTATGGATGCTTTCTTAGATGTGAATCTGAGTGAATTCCAAGTTATTACTCCATAGGATGCTTTCAGATTTTGTCAAATTCTGTTGAGCAGTTTTTGAGAAGAATTTGTTTAGTTGTTTTTATTTTTTTAATTAATAGTGAACATATTTGATGGCAGATTGGAATAAATTGTAACAGTTGAAAGGTTTATATAACATGATGCTGCCTGCAAAAGTTTGGTTGAAATTGGTCTTTTGGTTTTGAAGTTGAGAATAGCAATCTTTGATGAATAATGCATAATGGATGGAAGTCAGGTGAGTTAATGGTAAACTTAAAATAATTTCTTGGAACACTTGATGGACCAGTTGAGACCAGATTTAATGGTTAGCATTCTGGAATGAATGTCTTTTGAGTTTTGTCAATTCTCTGTGATAAAACATTTAAATTCTTCATACTGGATAATGATGCATGACTACAAATCGGCAACATTTGAAATGTAAGTTAGATTAATGCTCATCATTATGAATATTAACGTTTTGTCTTAAAAAGTTTTAAAAAGGTGGGTACTACAGATTTTGTACATAATGTGGGTAAAAATACCCTGTCACTAATTTACCATAAAATATGGATAAAAATTGTGCTTTCACTGATTTTCCACAGCATATAGATAGAAGTATCCTGTCACTGATTTTCATTGCATATAGATAAAAGTACCCTATCACTGATTTTCTATAACATGTAGGTAAAAGTACCCAATCACTGATTTTCCATAACACATAGGTAGAAGTACCCTGTCACTGATTTTCCACAGCATATAGGTAAAAGTACCCTATCACTGCTTTTCCATAGCATATAGGTAAAAGTACCCAGTCACTGATTTTCCACACATATAGGTAAAAGTACTGTATCACTGATTTTCCATAGCATATAGGTAAAAGTACCCTATCACTGCTTTTCCATGGCATATAGGTAAAAGTACATGTCACTGATTTTCCACACATATAGGTAAAAGTACATGTCACTGATTTTCCACAGCATTTAGGTAAAAGTACCCTGTCACTGATTTTCCATAACATATAGGTAAAAGTACCCTATCACTGATTTTCCATAGCAGATGGGTAAAAATACCCTATCACTGCTTTTCCATAACATATAGGTACAAGTACCCTGTCACTGATTTTCCATAACACATAGGTAAAAGTACCATATCACTGATTTTCCATAGCATATAGGTAAAAATACATGTCACTGATTTTCCATAGCATATAGGTAAAAGTACCCTATCACTGCTTTTCCATGGCATATAGGTAAAAGTACCCAGTCACTGATTTTCCACACATATAGGTAAAAGTACCCTATCACTGATTTTCCATGGCATATAGGTAAAAGTACCCTATCACTGATTTTCCATGGCATATAGGTAAAAGTACCCTATCACTGATTTTCCACACATATAGGTAAAAGTACTATATCACTGATTTTCCATGGCATATAGGTAAAAGTACCCTGTCACTGACTTTCCATAACATATAGGTAAAAGTACCCTATCACTGATTTTTTGTAAAATTTATGTAAATGTACACTCAATGATTTTCTATTAAACATTGGAAAAAAGTACTATACCGCTGATTTACTATAAAATACTGGTGAAGATAGCCCTGTTCCTGATTTACTGTAAAATATGGGATGAAGTACCCTGTAACTGATTTACTGTAAATTATGGGGAAAAGTACCCTGTCACTGATTTACTGTAAAGTTTGGGAAAAAGTACCCTGTCACTGATTTACTGTAAAATGTGGAGAAAAGTACCCTGTCACTGATTTACTGTAAACTAGGGAAAAAAGTACCCTGTCACTGCTGATTTACTGTAAAGTTTGGGAAAAAGTACCCTGTCACTGATTTACTGTAAAGTTTGGGAAAAAGTTCCCTGTTTCTGATTTACTGTAAAATGTGGGAAAAAGTACCCTGTCACTTATTTACTGTAAATTATGGGGAAAAGTACCCTGTCACTGATTTACTGTAAAGTTTGGGAAAAAGTACCCTGTCACTGATTTACTGTAAAGTTTGGGAAAAAGTACCCTTAACTGATTTAGTGTAAACTATGGAAAAAAAGTACCCTGTTTCTGATTTACTGTAAAGTTTGGGAAAAAGTACCCTGTCACTGATTTACTGTAAAATGTGGAGAAAAGTACCCTGTCACTGATTTACTGTAAACTATGGAAAAAGTACCCTGTCAGTGCTGATTTACTGTAAAATGTGGAGAAAAGTACCCTGTCACTGATTTACTGTAAACTATGGAAAAAAGTACCCTGTCACTGCTGATTTACTGTAAAGTTTGGGAAAATGATTTACAATAAAATAATAGCGAAATGACTATTCATAAAATTTGCACAGGCTGAAGATTATGAATACCTTATATCAGATATACAAAGTGAATGTTGAAGAGGTAAAATTTTCTTTGCAAAGCAGTTACTGATGTCATTTTGGTTTTCCACAAGAGAAAGCCCGTGTAAGTGGGTTGTATATTGCTAAAGATTTCCAAAGGTGTCATATACATTTTATGGACTTTATCATTTTCTTTCACAGGATTTTTAATGCGACTATTAAAATTGTATACACATTTTTCTTTTTCAATGTTTTCTGTGAGATAGAAGTTTCGACCATGTTATTTGAGATTCTGTCTCTCCCAAAGTTCATAGTGTTATGATACACTTTGGCTACATGTGATCTCATATTGATGATTACACTTTGGCTACATGTGATCTCATATTGATGATTACACTTTGGCTACATGTGATCTCATATTGATGATTACACAATGCAGTGATCACAGTATTTTGATTTGTGCTGCAAGCATTGATTTTACTTGTCCTTTGGACGATAATATATTACAGACATTGGCACAAAAAGAAACCATAACTGTTTTAAAAACACCTTTAATTTGTTAATTAATATGTAATCAGCTTTTCTTCATTTATTTATTATTTATGATCTAAGCACTAAAAGTCTGTCCTGAATGGCTGTGTTGTAATTTTTCAAATCTGAAATGCAGACAAATTATCTAGAGATGAATTTTCTTGGGGATGAATTGTTCAGTAGAAAGAATTGTCTTGGGACATATTGTACAAGAACTAATTGTGCTTGAACCAGAATGCTCATCTTGGGTTCTACAGTCTGCACTTTTGTGTGTATTTTTCCATCAATCCTACAATAGTTTCAGCTTGATTAAATACAATCAGCTCAAGATATTGAAAGAACTTTGAAAATTTATGTTTTGTCTGAGTAGATTTCATAGATTTTTACACATTGGTATAATTTTAATATTTATGCTTTAATTTTAATGGTTAGTATATATTATCTTACCTAAAATTGGCTTTTACTTGTGCTGTCCATTGAGTTCAGTTGTTCATTTGCACAGACTAATTCATTTTACGTAAGAAATATAAAAAACTATTGTAGTTATATTGTTTAGTTCAATGATTGACATGGAGTTTGTGTTTTTGTTTTATGGTAATGAGTGGACATTTAGTGATATATATATATATATATATATATATATATATATATATATATATATATATATATATATATATATATATATATATATATAATTTCTTTTCTATTTAAAATTTGGAGAATAAATTAAATTTAAATTGAATCTTAATTTCAAATTATGTGAGCACAGTGGAGTGGAAGGTTCTAGTCACAACCAGCAGCGAGCCTGATAGCAGCACTGATGCCAAGGTGACGCTAACTATATATGGTGACAATGGCAACAGTGGGCCAATTCTGCTTCAGAGTTCAGATGGATCTCCCATCTTTGAGAGGGGCAAAACAGATGAATTTAATGTAAGCGTAATTCGACAAAGTGTTTACAAGTTTGACCACATAGATGTTTCAAAGTAAGATATCAGCATTTCTTTCTCTATCCAAACGATTTCAAAGCTGATAATCTCTATAACCGATTTAATGCAAGGTAATTATATTTATTAGGTATTCAGTTTGAACTTGTATTCAAAACATAAATCTGTAAATTGTCAAACATAGAAATACATTTACTGTATCAATACAGGCATTGAAATGCTGAGTTGAAATGTCTGATATGAAACTTCATTTTAAAATGGTTCATGGAGATTTGAATAAGGTTTTTTTTTTTTTGGTAAATTTTAGTTTCCACAGGAAGTTACTTTTAGTGTTTTGGTGACACTTTAGATAATGTTCTCACATATTTTGAACCCTTGACAATCAGCACATATACACAAAATAAACATACCATATATCCTCCCTTATAAGTCGAGTCAAACTGTAAACAGTGAAGATACTGATATACTGTAGCATAATGCAACACCCAGATCAGGGTCTATGTTGTTTGTTTTACTGATTATTCTTAACAAACTGCACAGACCCAGATCTGCCAGCACATGATGTGCTGGCACATTTAGATCTGTGCAGTTTGAAGTTGGATTCATCAGCAATTATATATGGTACACGAAAAAAAATGCCTGCAATGGCCTTCCCAGAAGCACATTATGTCTTAAAAAGAAAATATATTCTGGTGCAAAATTAGCTTTTCTTACTATTGCTCAGTTCCTATCTTAGTGATTTAATGCAGCTCCATTTATGTATTTCCCCTATTCTTATTCTCCCTTACTGCAGTTTTATTGGACCTTCATTATCTACATGATGATGTTATCATCTTTGGTTGTAAAGTGTAAATATAGAAGATTGAATATTTTGTGTGTGATGAACTTCACTTTTAAAAACAAAATAAAAGAAATAAGTGCTTTTAACAGTTGCTAGTTTAGAAACTAAGTACATACACTTGTTACCTATATTGTACAGTATTAAGTCCAATGAAACTTTATACACTTATCCATATTGTTCAATTTTAAGTCAGAAAAAAATATTTATATTATTCATATTGTACAGTATTAAGTCAGACAAAACTAAATATATATACTTATTATCAGTATTGTACAGTATCAAGTCCAATGAAACTAAATGTAAATACTTATCCGTATTGTACAGTATCAAGTCCAATGAAACTAAATATAAATACTTTATTATCCATATTGTACAGTATCAAGTCCAATGAACTAAATATAAATACTTTATTATCCATATTGTACAGTATCAAGTCCAGTGAACTAAATATAAATACTTTATTATCCATATTGTACAGTATCAAGTCCAATGAAACTAAATATAAATACTTATCCATATTGTACAGTATCAAGTCCAATGAAACGAAATATAAATACTTTTCCATATTGTACAGTATCAAGTCCAATGAAACTAAATATAAATACTTATCCATATTGTACAGTATCAAGTCCAATGAAACTAAATATAAATACTTTATTATCCATATTGTACAGTATCAAGTCCAATGAACTAAATATATATACTTATCCATATTGTATAGTATCAAGTCCAATGAACTAAATATATATACTTTATTATTCATATTGTACAGTATTAAGTCAGATGATAGAGACTATTGAAGACATTTGAAGCAAAGGTTTCTTATATTTATACCATCATGTCCATTACGATTTACATTACACTTTATGCCATATTTCCAATTTTTTGTCTCAAAGTTTCAGTCCAGGCCTGATGAACCATTTTTCACCTAATTTCAAACAATGTATTTTCAGTGTTGAACATTAATAATGCTGTACGTGATTACAACAGATGAATTTATTGTACATTCTGCAAATAGAAATTGAAATCTGCTTAAGATATTGAGTATCATGAACTGTAATTCATAGACTATTAATTCACTATTGTATGTAGGGCACCAATTTTCATGGTTTTGTTGCCACCAACAACTTCAGATTTAAGAACTCAACAAATGGTGATTCTATTGTGGAAACAAAAATCTTTGAATTTAAGTGCCAAATGTTTTTGTTTTTGCTAAACCACAAAATGTTTAACCAGGAAAATAAATATATTCATAGAAGTAAAACTCCAATATTTTGATTGCTACAGGTTTCCGTCGATCTAGAGGAAGTGGGGCCGATACAGAAGATACGCCTAGAGCATGATAACTCAGGGGTGTCACCAGGTTGGAGAGTGGAAAAGGTTATTTTTAGTACATCATTATTTTAAGATGGTGGAATGAATTTATTACATTGAGACATATATTATAACCTGCCCCAGATCTGCCATTACTAAAATATAACTTGCCCACATCTTAAACTTGCATTTGTGGACAGTTTCATTAAATTTTGTTTATTTGCATTTTGTTCCCATATAGTACATTTTCAGTTCCAACACTCCCTCAGTAACTGACATTTTTACTGGGGACTGTTGAATGGCTAAATTGCCTTATTCCTTATACTTCCATAACAAAAGTCTGTATAAAACAGGCGACTGTTTAATGGCTAAATTTCCTTATATGTACATGATAAAAGTCTACATAAAATGGGGGAGGGGGTTTAATTGGTAATGTTCCTTATATGCCATGATAAAAGTGGGCATAAAAATGGGGGACTATTTTTTAATGGCTAAATTGCCTTATTCATCCATGACAAAAGTCTGCAAAAATGGGGGGCTCTTTAATGGCTAAATTGCATGATACCTCTATATATAAAAGTCTATGTACAGCTTTTCATCAGTAAATGCCATTTTGGATAATTATACGTAGATGACTGTACATCCCTTTTGTCACGATGTTAGTGAATCATCATGGCTTTTATGGTCACGATTCCTGTTGATAATAGATTGTTGTTTATACATGTAACAGTGACAAATATAGAATCTTTAATTGTGAATTGAATTAAATTTTGTCAAAATTGTAACTAAATAAATTCTAATATGCCATTATGTTTTATCACATTTATTCAGAAAATCAACCAAGTCAAAATAAGGTTGTGTTTATCAATAAAATGAGTATTCTTTCTTCTGTCCAGGTTGTCCTGATCAATAAAGCAGAGAATATCAACCTGACATTCCCTGTTAACAGATGGCTATCATCTGAGAAGTTTGGGGACACTGTGGTGGAGGTCCCTAACAACACAGGAACACCGAGATGGCCTGGTTGGTATCTACTGATCTGTGTCTGTCTGTTTATCTATCTGTGCTCTGTTCTGTCTGTTTCAGACATTAGACAGTTGAAGTTTTTTTAAAATATTAGACAGTTGTATTTAAATTTCTTTTTCCAGCATTATTAAAATTTAAAGGGACTTAACTCTTGAAAATCTTAAAACTACTCCTTAGACTCTATGCTTTACAACCATAATTTCATAACATTAGTTTTTACTAAGAAAAGATATTATAATTTAAAAGTGAATTTACAGATAAAAAGCAACTGAAAGGCATGTCCTTGTCATAGAATTCAAGAATTAAGAGGGCAGTCAAAGCTTTCCTCGGTAATGGGACCTAAAAATAGGAAAGGTATTTATAGACGCTTTGAATAGGTTTTAGGTTCCTTGTTAAGAACTGTTTGAAGTCTTTTGAAATATTTGAATGTACAGAACTTAAATAAAAAATAATAAAAAAATTATTTCCTAAACAATACCTAAACCTTTAATCATAAATTGTACAATCATACTCCATCATGATGTTATTATTTGTTTTCTACTGTGCTATACAGTATCTAAAATGACTTGATCAAAGTCAATGAAAAATCAATGAAAGATGCATCTTATATTTTGAGTTAACAGTCCATGCATGATGCTTCATTATCTTTAGAGTGCAGACCTGCCAACTCTTGCGATTTTGCCATAAGTATTATGAAATTTACCCTTAAAATACAGACTCACAGCATACACGCAAAAATTATGGAAAATGATCATTGCCAAAAGATCCAGAAAATTTGTTCATCTGTGTTTGATTTGGATCCGGGTTTCATATTAGAAGTAGTGAAATTGGTCAGGGAACCAGACTAACTTTACAGCAGCACATCAGATGCATTAAACTGTAGATGTTTGTTCAAGCAAAGCATCTGCATGATTGAACTCTTGATCATATAATTTATTTTAAATGGCATCCAGCAAGTGATGCATGTTTAAGACAAAAGGGGAAATAAGCCTCTTGAAAAGTGTTAATAATTAACACAGAAATATAAAAAGGAATATTCAGATTCTTGTGAATAAAAGCTGGAAGGGACACAATTATATTTATTGGACATCACATGACAATTTTAGTATGACTCATGACAGGAAATAATTTCCAAGAATTGCATCAAGTTGAGAGATAGCAACAAGCCATAGAGCTCCATAGGGTTTGGAACTAAAAATTTTGCAACTGTAATTGTGGTAAAAAAATTATACACGTACTTTACAAACTTTTCAGGTGAACATAATGTTTATCGTCGGTGCATGTTCCGAATTCCAAACTTTTAATTATGTTTTCCAGATTTACAATAACAGTTTATGGTATTTTGTTACACATTACTGAAAACTGGTCAGACTTACGGAAAAATCAACTGCCTTACTGAGATGGATGCATCAGTGTTGGCAGGTCTGGTAGTGTGATCATTTTTGGTGAGCTTTCAGAATCAGTAATACTTCGATCAATGATGGTGACAAATGCTTTAGTGGTACCTCATTACCATTAGTTTTTTAATTTCTTTCAGTGAGGAAATATGTGGTGCAGACTGTAACTGGTGATGGTTCTGGTGCAGGGACAGATGCCGTAGTCTATATCAAGCTGGTTGGCAGTGTAGCAGATTCTGGAAAAAGAAATCTCTTACATAACTTGGAGGACACAAATAAGTTTGAAACTGGAAAGGTATATTTCTCTTCCCGAATTCTTCAGTATGTTTGGACTTGAGTATTTTGTTTTTGCATTATGTACAGAGGCATAACTTATAGCTTTTTACTGATGCATTTACTTTGTGCAAAGGAACAGGAATGTATTCCTTTCTTTCTTATTATTTAAGCAGAGACCTTTACACTTGTGTCAGGAATGGTAGAAAATATATCTTGAGGCCTTTAGGTTTTTGTTTTCTTTCAGGCAATTAATGTTTACTATGGCCCCACCAAAGTCATCAGAATCCTGTAGTAATCACATCCATCTATAGTTTGGTTTCAGGCAATACATCATATCACTTTGCAGCAGTAATTTATCTGGGCAAATTCATCCATCCATCAATCATACATGGCATTTAATGAGGCATCTGTTGACAGTACCAACTGAACTAGGACTTTGTATGGTTCATGGAATATATTTAAATGACCATTATAGCAATATTGTTTTGGCAAACTTAGAGATGCAGTACTTCCATTAGAGTTGCTGGAGGAAAAATGTTCCTTTTTTTCTTGGCTTAACTCATTTGGCCCCGGAGGTTTTTGATGTTTTCGCCTGAAATGCAAGTAGGAAAGACATTTTGGAGGCTATTTCTGAATACACTGTAATACATCAGCTTTCAACAGATTTTCCATGAGACTAATGCCTAGTTGTATTAGAAACACTGTTTTCTATTGGTTATTTTGCTTGTGCTTGAGCAGAAGGGTAAAAGTTGGAGTTCTTTTTTGTTTTTTTTGCATAATCGACCCATCATTTTCATATGGAGATCACTCTTTATTCCAATTGCCCACCTTATCCTAGTTTTTGCAAAGGTTCACCTGTGTGCAGTTCAGACAAGTCTGTCTTAGATCTGAGGCCAAAAGTACTAAAATCCGGACACAAAATCACATTCCGACCTTAAGCGAATTTTGGGTGAGAAAAAAAACGGGTCCATATCTGTCTGCTTTTTTGTAATACCAACCACTTTGGTCTATCTTAAATGACCTTGATTCTGCAGAGCTTGGAAATAGGGTACAGCCTCATCATGCCTACAGGCAGGATTGGGCTGAATGAGTTAAGAAGTTAATGCTCCAGCATGTTTCTTAATCAAGAAGCTGCTTTATATACCTTAGGGGACCAGAGATAACCTCTCCTGGCAAGGGAAGTAACTCCATTCACCTCTTACCTATTCTTCTAAGGAATTATGATCACGTTTAAAGAATAAACCAAATTTTAAAGTAAAATGTTTTTTAGATAATACTTAACAGATCACAAAATGGATACAGCCCATCAGGCTACTTTATACTGGAATTACTATATCCTTCATGGAGAGCATACATTCTACTCCATTAGTAAGTCAAGTATTCACAAGATCTGGCACCAATCCCTGTACCAAAGGGAGATGACCTTGTCTGTCTGCCACCCATGTGGGCAGACAATTTTTAAATTTCATAGCTAAAACTGTTTGCCTGGGAGGGTTGAATTTGTGATGTTGTGTTAGTACTCCCTAAGGTATTATGGTCAGGTCAGTATTATTGAAGAAACATTTTACTCCATAAAATTGGTGTCTATCAATTCATTTGACCCAATGTTTTTTTCAAATGTTAGTACAATACTGATTACAAATTTGACATATTAGGCTTATTCTGTAGCTTTGATTAATAGCATATTGGGCCTATTGTGTAGCTTTGAGTGATAGCATATTAGGCCTATTGTACAGCCTTGAATTATAGCATATTGGGCCTATTCTGTATATTTGATTGATAGGATATTAGGCCTATTTTATAGCCTTGAATGATAGCATATTGGGCCTGTTGTATACCTTGAATGATATGATATGTGGCCTGTTGTGTAGACTATGGAAATTCGATAGGTGGCAACCTGATTATTCTTGGAGATTTCAACTTTCACTTTGACTGTCCTGGAAACTCAAATACATCAAAACTCATAGATTCCATTAATGTTTTCAACCTCAAACAGTCAGTTAACCAACCCACCCATAAACATGGTCACATTTTAGACTGGATTCTTCATAGACCTGATGATAACATTCTATGGTCCTCCCTTGTATCCCATGACCTTGCATCAGATCACCTCTGCATTATATGCCATCTGGACATATCAATCCCTTACCCTCTACCTTTATCTGCTACTAAGAGAAACCTTTGTATGATAAATAGAACCAAACTAATGCACGACATCCAAGCTAACCTAACAACTTTCTTACCTCCTATCAGAGAACAACTCAATAACTGTCTGTGTTCATTGCTTGAGAAACATGCACCAGCTACCAAGTGCAGAGTATCAATTCAGAAGTGTTCTTCATGGTATAGCAGTGTTAGGGACCAGCTTTGCACTGCTAAAAGAGACCGCCGTAAAGCTGAGAGGCTCTGGCTTTACACCAGAGTCACTATTCATAAGCAGATCTATGAAGTCGCTAAGAAGAATGTCACAAATATAGTCCATGCAGTGAAATCAGCCCACAACACTACTAAGATCATGGAAAGTTCCAGCTGCAAAGAGCTCTTCGAGATTATTAACAAGCTAATGTCAAGGAACAAATCAACACCACTTCCAACTACCTTCTCTCCAGTCGACCTTCTGGACATGTTTGCAAATTTCTTCCGTGACAAAGTACAAACCATTAGAGATAAGCTTGACACCACAATTTCAATTGACTCATCGTCACCATACAGTTGGGATACAGAATTTGAGCAGCAGCCATTAGCAGCATTTGAACTTGTCTCTATGGATTTTGTACGTACAATCGTGATGAAGAGTGCACCAAAGTCATGTGAACTGGATCCAATTCCAACATCACTGCTGCTTGAGTGCTTAGATCCAGTTTTGCCTTCACTAACTGATGTTATTAATACCTCTCTCTCATCCAGGGAATTCCCATCATTTTTCAAAACTGCCATTGTAAAGTCTCTGCTGAAGAAACCAACACTAGACCATAATGATTTAAAGAACTACCGCCCAGTTTCTAATCTCCCATTCATATAAAAAATCTTAGAAAAGGTTGTTCTGTCCCAGCTTGTATCTCATCTAAATTCAAACAGTCTTTTTAGCAATGTACAATCTGCATATCGCCCTTGCCACAGTAATGAAACTACTCTTTTAAAAGTAGTTAATGACATTCTCTCTGCGTTGGATAGCGGAAAGATTACAGTCCTCACCCTCCTTGATTTGTCTGCAGCATTTGACACAATAGACCATAATATATTACTTCACCGTCTCCAGCATGTATTTGGCATTCATGATACAGCCTTACTGTGGACACACATTGTATCTGCAAATGGAATACACTCCAATCCAGTTGATCTATGTTGTGGTGTTCCATAGGGGTCGGTTCTTGGACCTGTTCTCTTCATTCTGTACACTCAGCCGCTCTCAAGTGTCATAGATCATCATCCAGTGTCTCACCAATTGTACGTTGATGACACCCAAATATACAAATCTAGCCACCCAGCTGAAGTTGATGCCACCATCCAAGGTTTAGAGAGGTGCATTTCTGATGTGAAATCATGGATGACATACAAGCTGCAGATGAATGATGATAAAACTGAGGCCATTCTGATCACAACACAAAGACTTTCTCATCACATCCTTTACCTCAAACAATAATTATCAGCAATGCCAACATTAAATTCACACAACCAGTACGAAACCTAGGTGTTACTCTGGACAGTACTCTCACGTTGCACCAACATGTCATGAACATATGTAAGGCTGCATATCTTGTGCTGAGACGCATCAGCTCAGTTCACAAGTATCTTTCAGTTGATGCCACTAAAACACTTGTATGTTCATATGTTTATTAGTACTTTCAAGACTGGACTATTGTAACTCAATTCTGTCTAGTTCATCTCAATATCTGCTCCAGAAACTTCAAAAAGTTCAAAACACAGCTGCTCGGATCATACTTAGAGTACCACGATCAGAGCACACCTCCCTGCTGCTCTGTACCCTACATTGGCTATCCATTCGATCCAGAATCAAACACAAAATTTGTTCTCTGTACTACGTTTCACTGTCGGACTCTAGTCCAACATACCTATCCGACCTCATCCATGTGTACATACCAGCAAGATACTTACCCTCCTCTTCTGACAATTGTATACTCATTATTCCAAGTATGAAAACAAAGTCATATGGACAGCATTCTTTTGCATACCAGGGCCCAGCAGCATGGAATGAAATGCCCACTGAACTTAGACACAAAAACACAGTGATCACATTCAAGAGAGCTCTCAAAAGTCACTTATTTCGACTGCAAGAACAAACTTGAAGACCTAATAATGTTTCCTACCTGAAATATTCTCAGCATGTTTTTTATTTTTTAATGTTTTTCTAATTTCATGGTGTTTGTTTTTGTAATAATATTATTATATGTTTTTTATCTTATAGGTGTTGTCTAATGTTGTAAAGCGCTTAGAGCTTATAAAGGTTAGGCGCTATACAAAGTCCTCATTATTATTATTATTATTGTATAGCTTTGAATGATAGCATATTCAGCCTATTCTGTAGCTTTGAGTGATATCATATTATATAGCCTTGAATGATAGCATATTGGGCCTATTGTGTAGCTTTGAATGATAGCATATTGGGCCTATTGTGTAGCTTTGAATGATAGCATATTGGGCCTATTCTGTAGCATTGAATGATAGCATATTGGGCCTATTCTGTAGCTTTGAATGATAGCATATTGGGCCTATTCTGTAGCTTTGAGTGATAGCATATTGGGTCTGTTGTATAGCCTTGAATGATATGATATTGGGCCTATCCTGTTGCTTTGAGTGATAGCATATTGGGCCTATTATATAGCCTTGAATGATAGCATATATTCGGCCTATTCTGTAGCTTTGAATGGTAGCATATATTCGGCCTATTCTGTAGCTTTGAATTACAGCATATTAGGCCTATTGTATAGCCTTGAATGATAGCATATTGGGCCTATTGCATAGCTTTGAGTGTTTTGATATTGGGTCTGTTGTATAGCTTTGAATGATAGCATATTGGGCCTATTGCATAGCTTTGAGTGTTTTGATATTGTATATGTTGTGTAGCTTTGAATGATAGCACATTGGGCCTAATGTGTAGCCTTGAATGATAGTATATTAGGCCTATTGTACAAGCTGAACTAGAACTCAGAGGAGGAGGATTAAAACAATAAAATTTATTTACGAGTTTTTCTGAGTCATATAAAGTGCACATGAGCTATAGTTGTTACAAATAGTAAATTAAAGACAAGGCCACATTTGTATACATTGCATTTTTTTCCAGACAGATACCTTCATTATAGAGGCAGTTGACCTTGGCAGACTACAGGAAGTAGTGATAGGCCATGATGGTTCTGGACCTGGCTCTGGCTGGCTGTTGGACAGAGTCATTATTAAGGAGTCACAAGATGCCAAGGAGAAATATGTATTCACTTGTGGAGAGTAAGTTGTGAAATGTTTTATTTTAATGAATCATTTCTAAAATACAAAGATACCTTTTAGAATGTAAAGCAGAGCTTATTGTCAGTGACATTTGGTGGGGTATTGCATTGATGCAATTTCAAGCCACCTACAATGCATACTCGCTTATAAGACACATCCAACTACAAACTGCACAGACTCAGATCTGCCAGTGCATAAAGCTCTGGCATATCTGGGTCTGTACAGTTTGCTAGGAGTAATCAGTAGAACAAACAACATAGACCTAATTTGCAGGCACATTGTACTACAGCAGATCAGGATCTTTGTTTTGTTTGCAGTTTGACTTATAAACAAGCATATTTGGTATTTATTTCCAGTTAAGATTTTAGAAATAGTCTATAGTTGTTGCCATGGTTATTTTGTTTTTCTTGTGGTGGGTGGGGGTGGGTTGCACAGTTCCTTTCTTCATCCTAATGAGAACACACTACTTAATAAAGTTTAAAACAACTTTCTTAATGAAACCTACAGATGGATAACAGTTGTTTCATTTTTTAACTCAGCAGTATTTGAGACCTATCTTTTAATATTGTATATAGAATTTTAAATATATTTCTGTTGAAAGGATTGCCCTATTTGTTGTAAGAAATCAGATTTTATATGATGCC
Source organism: Sinohyriopsis cumingii (assembly GCA_028554795.2). Lineage (NCBI taxonomy): Eukaryota > Metazoa > Mollusca > Bivalvia > Unionida > Unionidae > Sinohyriopsis > Sinohyriopsis cumingii. Next base: position 70,760,902 of record CM068824.1, read on the forward strand.
AAAACTTATCCTTCATGTTATGCAGATGGCTGAGTGATCAGAGAGATAGCAGACTTACAGAGAGAACTCTGTCTTTGGACAAGGTCATAAAAGAGGACGAAGATGACAATAATGTCAGTAGTGAGAATGTGGCAAATGATAATGACATTGATGGAAACAGGAATGAAGAAGACTGATGAAAAAGAGAAGAAGGCAGACGATAGTCAGAACACAGTGGACTTGGAAGAATTATGTAAATTTTGTCAGGGATATATTTAAGCAACTTATTTATTCACAGATTTTGAAGCTTTTTTATTTTTATTTTTGGTAATATTTAATATTTTCATAGAGAATGATTCTTTGACTAAATATGCTTTCATCTCTAATTGTTTATTTTTGAAGTTCATGGTACTTTCATTTATTTACTCCAAATATTGAGTATGTTACATACATCCATCAATGACTAATTGTCACTTAATATATATGCTGTATCTTTACTTTGCCAGAACAGTAATGCTATAATGGTCATTTAAATATATTCCATGAACCATACAAAGTTCTAGTTCAGCTTTTACTGTCAATAGATGCCTCATCAAATGTCATGTAAGACTGATGGATGGATGAATTTGTCCAGATAAATTACTGCTGCAAAGTGACATGTATTTTATTGTAAAGAACATGCCTAACAAGTTTGTTTATATATGAACTAAATATTATATATTATGTACATTTTAAATTATTGTTGGCTATATTTGTTTATGTTCTCCAGATAATTTAGTTTGTTAAGTGCCAGAAATGGTTGGATGATATTGTTCATAAATGTATACAGTTCTGAAATACACAAGTTTGAGTACTTAATACTGCAATATTTAATGTCAGTATGTTTGATTTTTAGATAAGAGAGATGTAAATGGTACTGACTTTTGTGTAATACTATGATCTTATGGTTGAATCCATGAACCAGTATTGTCTGTGATAGTTCAGTATATAAACATCAAGGCCAATATTGTCTGTGATAGTTCAGTATACAAACACGAAGGCCAATATTGTCTGTGATAGTTCAGTATATAAACATCAAGGCCAATATTGTCTGTGATAGTTCAGTATATGAACAGAGACCAATATAATTCACTATACAAACAGAGACCAATATTGTCTGTGATACCATAGTTCATTATACAAACACAGAGACCAATATTGTCTTGATAGTTCAGTATACAAACACATAGACCAATATTGTCTGTGATAGTTCAGTATATAAATACAGAAACCAATATTGTCTGTGATAGTTCAGTATATAGACAGAGACCAATATTGTCTGTGATAGTTCAGTATACAAACACAGAGACCAGTATTGTCTGTGATAGTTCAGTATATAAATACAGAAACCAATATTGTCTGTGATAATTCAATATAAAAAACTAAGGCCATTATTGTCTGTGACAGCTCAGTATACAAACACCAAGACCTTAAAAATCTTGTTCAGAAGATGTTCATGCTGCAATAAACACACCATACAGTTTGTCTGGTTGGAAATACGCTTCTGGATTTTCTACCATTTTTGAGACAACACTTGAGGATCCAGGAAAATTGGGAATGCTTTCACATAAAAATATATAATTGGTAAATTTTAAAATTGTTTTTACACACTGTTAATTCAAACATGTTGACAAAGAAAAGAACCATAATTCAATAGCATAGGGTCCATGACATGGGGTGATTCAAGCAAAATAGTCACTCTCACATCTGTCACTTTGTTTAAATAGTGAAGTTCACTTGTCTTGCAATGTTTTCATAATACCCCCATCCCCATCATTCTTCAGTACAATACAGTATTAAATGAAGTAAATACTGGTTTTGTGTGAATTTTCCCCTCTAAAGAAAAAGGTGGAAAGTTAGAAAAAGAAGTGGGATTTTGTTTCTCCTGTAGTCATTTTCAGTTCAAATTTGATGAACACATATACCAAAACTACATTGCTCTGTTCAGAATTCCCACCAAAAATTTGCCCATGAAAGAAAGAAGTTGAGAATTTTTGTAGATCAGAAGTGAATTAAAAGTCAGTGGGCAAATTCAGTTCCAGTACTAAGAAAATTAATTAGTTTATCCAGTATGGTGAATCCTACAAATGTAGAAACAGGCAACTTCTACTATGGTAACTATTGCCAAGTTTTGACAGGAACATATTTTCAGCATGCTATTTTATGTTGTACAGCATCAATAGTGAAGCAATTTAAGAAAAGGTTTAATATTTTTATAAAGTTTTAATAGTACTTCACAAGTGTTTTAATCATCTGACATGAAAATATACTAAAGCAGAAGTATAAATTGCCTGGTTCAAACTATATATGCTTTTTAACATATATTCATTTCTCCCCATTTTCACCTTTTTTGTCTAATTTTCTGGTTGCTCTTTTTGTCTGCTGTATTGATTACTCTTGTTCTTTTGTCTACTGTATTGATTACTCTCTTTCTTTACTACTGTATTGATTACACTTTTTGTCTACAGTATTGATTACTCTTTTCATCTGCTGTATTGAGTAATCTAGTTTTTTTGTATAATGTATTGATTGCTATTCTTTTTGTCTACTGTGTTGATAACTCAAGTTCATTTGTCTCCTGTATTCAGTTTTTGAAGAAAGTTGTGACTACTTCTTTTTAATAATATGGGAAAGGTCCCTTCTTTCTTAGAAATAAATGCCAGCAGTCAGTTCTTTTGAGTATAGATTTGTAAAATTCCTAATGACAGATATAAAGCCAGTACCTTTTATGCTTTTGGCATGTAGGAATATGACAAATTCAGACAGTTTTGTAGCATTTTAAAGTCTGATTACTGAAAATGCAAAATACCCTTAGCTTTCTTTAAACCCATTGTCTGAATTTTTCCAGTTTCTTCTTAATTGGTGAAGTAGGTCAGTAAAATAATGCTTTTTTTACCAAGATAACTTTCTGATAGCTGATCAGATTGTTAAAAATCATCCATACAAATAGAATTATACACAAATTAAATCCTAGAAGACCAATAATTTTGTCCCTTAAATTTATTTTAGAGTGATACTTCCTCTGAATAGATCGTTATAAATCCTTTATGCATAGAGACAGCCATTGGATAGTTATGATGGTGTCCTTTTACTAAATACATTTTTGAGCGTAAAAATTATGTCATATTTGTTTACAAATTCATCATCTTGAAAATAAAAAAAATCCAGGTGCTTCCGAAATAATTGATAACCACAGCATATAATATGAAACTGAATTAAAATCAAACCTTTACTTCCAGTACTTATTTTGTCTATCTTGGCAACCTAGCTTGATCAAGTCATGTCATTGTATGTGTATAAAAGATAACTCTCACTGATGAGGTCTCATTGATTATGGGTTTGTAAGTTAAGATCGAAAATTTAATTGTCTATAACCTTGTACATGCTCTGATTTCTCATGCACCATAAATCTATATACATCCTAATTATTTTTTGTAATCAGTTGTTTTGTACAGAGAATATTTTTATGAAAACCTTGTAGCTACCTATGGCAGTTATACTTAATAGTCTTACCTTTATTTATTTGTACACCACAAAAATAAATAATAAAGTGTATGAAAGATTACATACAATAGAGTTCAGAAACCATAGATTGAATGATGATATGGTGTTTGTCAGATGATACTGTTACATATTGAACAAAGCTAATAATATAAACAAGATCATACAAGTATCTTATGTTGTTTTTTTCCATAATTTCTATGCTGAATTTAGTTGTTATATTACGATGTTTTGTAAATACTTCGGTATTTGTAGCATGATGATTTTGTATGACCATAATATTAGCCTATCCCGACATTTTGCAGCTCACTGTGATTCAGACTAACACAACGAATGAATGTATGCAATCAATTTGCTTGAGAATGTTGTACAATTTTGATAATGTAACATATGGCAAAGACACTGATATGATGACATAGCCATGTCAGTCCACAGGTTTTTGTTGATTTTCTCATAAATATGTACAGTTAATATATTACAGCACTGATAATTTTGTGAAAATGTTTTTTTTTTTTTTAATGACATACAAATATTAAAGAAGGGGGAAAATTCAATTTTTTTCCCTGTACATCACAATTTCCACTTTGCATTCCTCGTCTTTATTTATCATAGATAACCAGAAAAACATGTGATAATCTTGCCATATAATTTTTTTATAAAGTTTTATATTTATTTTCAGTAACACTCGTCTTAAAAGGTTTTTTTCATATATGCAATGCTGAAACTCATTTTAGAATTTATTTGGACCCCACATCAAAATGCAGGGGCCCTGTTTAATTCCCTTTACCTTCCATCCTATTTAATTACCTCTACCATCCATTCATCAGTCTGTTCATTTACATTTTGTATGCCCATCATAGCTCTTCAATTCTTATGCATAACTGGATCCCATTTGTAGATGAATAGCAAATTGCATGAACACATTCCTTTTGAAGATGGTCATTTCAGGTCCAGTTTTAAAAATTGTTGACCTTTTTTTATCAGTTTGAAATCTTCTTTAAGGCAAATCCTTTTGATCAGTCTTTGGAACCATTCAACTTTCGATGCAATTTTGTGTGTACATCATCACATAGATATAGATGAGCCTTTCATGTATTTCATCTCATGCAGAAGAGTTATGGTTCCTGACTGCATGTCCTCCCGACTTTTGTTTCTGCAACATTACTTTAACAAAGATAATTGGATTTTTAAAAAAATTGGTATGCAGCTTTATGAGACCATGAACATCTTTTATTTCCTGCATCCCACATCGTTTGTAGGGGTTATGGCCCCAGAATGCTCTGGTTTTAAAAAAAAAAACAATCCTAATGTCCTGTAACACAAGTCCGTATCTTGATTGTAGTTAGCAGGGCCCTTAGCAATACACCCGTTGCTAATGGCTCTAGTATTATTTCTCAACCACCACTGTATTTAGGTTTATTAAAACTTATGGTAATGTTTTTTAATTCAGAAAAACTAGGACATCGACACCAGGTATTGTTAGTGGATAGTGAATGTCTTATTCTACTTCCTTCCTGTTTGTTTTATTCAAGGTTTATAATTACTCCAGAATTCATATTTACTTGATTTGCCAATAAAACGTGTACGTCTCATGCAACTAGTTGCTCTTTATACCTCAACATAAAATCAAAAAGTATAACTTCATTTCTGCTTGCTTAGCTAAGAAAGAGACCCTTGAAAGGACTGATACTGGTCAAAGAGAATTTCCAGCAATTCAAGAAACACCATTTCTTTTTTTTTAAATGTGGACTATTGATATCTTGGATTCAGTAATAAAAAGATGTTCAAATTAGCTGATGTGTTGAATGTCAGATTTGCACCATTTTTATATCGTACAAAATAGACTTCATTAGAAGTCTTTTTGTGGAAACCCTATGTCAATATTACCATCCATTCTGAGGTGATGGCAACAGCAAGATTTTCACAATAGCAGTCATGGCAGCTATAATGGATGTACAGTAGGTACCATTTACTTTCAGGCTAACTAGGTATCATAAGAAATCTACTGGTGAAAGCCTCATGTTCAGCGCCATCCATTTGGCAGGAGTAGAGATAACAATATTTTCAAGATGTTCATGATCATCCCTTCAAAAGTAATAGGTAGTGATAACAGGATTTTCCAAATAACTGACCAGCTGCTCATATTTATTAGCACCATTTAGGACCATCAGAAGAAGTCTTTCATGTTCACATATCCATTCAGGAGGAATAGTGATAAGTTTTTAAAGGCAGTAGTAAGGTGACCATCTTAGACTTCACATCAGCAACATTTTCATTTAGAAACAACTTGACATCATAAGAAGTCTTCTGGTGAAAACCACATTGATATAACTTTCAGTTCTGGAGGAGTACTATTTTCAAGACAGCCGCTGTGGTGGCCATACTTGACACTAGATGAGCAGTGTTTTTATTCAGGATGAACTAGACATCAAAAAAACGTCTTTGTGTGATAAAATTTTGATATAATTATCCAATGAGAAGTAGTGATAATATATTCAAGATGGACACTCTTGTGGCCATATAGAATTTCCAATTGGCACCTTCATTCAGAAACAACTAGACAAAGGGATGAATTCATACGTAATGTTATGTAGCAATCCTCCAAGTAGTTTAGAAATAGCAATAATAAACATAGGAAGATGGATGACAAATACTATCCCATAAGCTCATCAGCTTATCAGTTAAGCAAAAAATGAGAGAAGCATGTATTTGAGAATTCGTATTTATTTTAGATGAACAACGGAGTCAAAAGAAAATTGTCTTAAAAGAGAATATAATTTCTATCAAATTATTATTTCAGGCTTGCCTGCTTTTACACAAAAAGATTTGTTCACATTTGTAGACAATATTTGTAATATGTGACAAAAAAAAAAGACAAACCATAACATAGTGCATTTCTATGTAATACATATGCAAATGAAAATACTTGGGCTTTTGACATTTTATTTAAAAAGTATACAGCAAAACATGTGGATCAATTGATAGAATTATCTATGCTTTTAATAAAAGCCGCATCATACTTAAAAATAAAGAAATTTATCAGTACAATATCAGTATAAATTGAAATTCATAGACTTGCAATCACTTTCATGCACATGGTTCACATGCATCCTGGCAACTGAAGTTTTATAACTGATTCTATGACGTCCTTTATATCTCTCCCAAAATGACACACCACTGTCATTTCACAGACAACAACCATAAAATAATTTTGAATTTACAAGTTGTTTCTTATTAAGCTGTTGTAACAACTTTTTTGCTATTTAAATATTTCACTCATAAATTCTAAACTTCCTAAATTTTATATCAATTTTAAAAGCTCTGCCCAAAACTTAAATGCAAAGTTAATGGAAAGACGAAGTAATTTGTTGCCTAATAATGAAAACATAAAACATATTAAAGTGACTGAAACAGAATAAAGCAAACTAAATCTACAAATAATTGCATAAATAAAAATAATTGGAAAAGTAAATATAAGATGAGTTTTATTAAACACAAAGTTTTCATATCGTGCTTGCTATACTTTTCAATGTATAGTTCAAGTGCATGATTATTTTCATTAAAAGAACAGGCAAAAGTCCTATGATTCTTTAACACCTCAAAATTTCCATTTATCCATTGCTATGAAAAAGTTTATTGCTTAGGAAAAGAGAAAGTACAATAAAAATGGATTGTATAACTAACATTTTCAAGGTTATATTCTACAGTTCCACCCTGGATAGAGTGCCAGTGCATATTATCCACAAACTCCAACCATATTATGCATCTCCTGGGATACTGGTAGTTGAAATTTAAGAAATTTAATTCCTTTTGCTAAAGCACAATAGAGTGAAAACTACCATTTTGACTCACTGCTAATTCAAGTCGAACTGCAAATTGAATAGACCCAGATCTGTGGTTGCATAATGTGCCAGCAGAACCTTGTCTATACACTTTGTTACGATTAATCAAATGTGCCAGCAAATCTGGGCTTGAGCAGTCTGTTATGAGCAATCAGTAGAACAAACAACATAGGCTCATCATGCTACTGCAGATCAGGATCTTTGTTGTTTGCAGTTTGCCTCAAGTTATCAGTGAGTACTAATGGTATACCATTCCCTGTCTGCAATGCTAACCATCAGAAAAAGACAATATCTAAAATTTTACAAGTCAACCTGCAAACAACAAAAGATCCTGATCTACCATAGCATAATGTGCCTGCATACCAGGATATATGTTGTTTATTCTGATGATTACTCTTAATAAAATACATAGACCCAGATCTGTCAGTGCTTTATGTGATGACTGATCTGGGTCTATGCAGTCTACTGTGGACTTGTAAGCAAGTATATATGGGAGTTAGATACAGAACTTTGGTGTATGTTGAAATATAAAGAACAATTCAGATAATTAAGATAATTACAAGTGTTCATAGCTACAGTGATGGATGCTTGTTTAGAGAAGAAAAAATCACACCAATGATGCCACACATGTATGGCTGATGTTTGGCACTACAAGAGTAGGAAGGAGTAAAACTGGTTCTGGAATTATATAAAAAACATACCCTAGTTCAAAAATAAAGATAATTCTTTGTCAATACCTCCCTCAATACATACATTCAACTGGATATATATATATATATATATATATATATATATATATATATATATATATATATATATATATATATATATATATATATATATCTCTTTTATATACACACACACAGAGAATACAAATCATAAAATCATAAGGTAAACAACAGTCCTTTCAAATGTCTCAGTAAGAGATTGTGTGTGTGACAGGGTTGTTTATGATAAATGTAAGAAACTGATCATGAACAGAGAAAAACTAGTTTTAGGCTTTGGCTAGTTAAAACTACTTTTGCACTGCTCATTGTCAGCACAAACACACAGTTGTGTACAGTCACAGCGCAACTTCTCATATACAATAAAGGCTATCTAGTATATACATGGGACCCAGGGAAGGCATTTTTAATGTGGAGTAGTCACCCCTGATGCAGTTCACAATTTTGTATTGTTTTCATATGAACTCAAAGTAATCAGAGTACCCTGGCAAATATTTTGTTAAAAAGGTTCCTTCTCTTGGTACTGTGTATCTTTAAATGGAACAGTCATGACCACTATTATCTAACCAGTCTGTTTTTCATTGATTCTTCTACAAATTTAACCTCTCATGAAGTGTTGCCTCCCTTACCCAGCTAAATTTCTCTTGAAGTGTTGCCTCCCTTACCCAGCTAAGCTTCTCTTGAAGTGTTGCCTCCCTTACTCAGCTAAGCTTCTCTTGAAGTGTTGCCTCCCTTATCCAGCTAAACTTCTCTTGAAGTGTTGCCTCTCTTACCCAACTAAACTTCTCCTGAAGTATTGCCTCCCTCGCTCAGATCAAATGTATTCATGTAACCTCTCCTTAAGTGTCATCTCCCTTACCTAGCTATCAGTGCCAGTTAATGAAAATTCAAGAAATGCATATAACATGGCCCTTAACTAACATGGTAACGGTAACAAAAACAAGTACAATTTAAGGGAAAACAAATGCTGTGATCAATGAAAATGATATAAATGATATTCACATTTTATCTCTGTACATATAAAACCAAAATATACATATAGTTTGGTGCCAAAGACTTGCAGAAAAACATAGTACTGATTCATCTGCTAACATGTTTCTAAACAATATCTTCATTTAAGAAAATTTTAAATCTACAGCTTAAGCCTAAAAGAAAATTTACAGCAAAGACCAAGACCTTTGATCTTTTCGTCCAATATACTTCGAAACTTTCTATTTCTTATGTTGAACTTATTCATACCATGAGTCCAAGAGCAAATTCATTATGCAATTAAGTAATAATGCTACTGAAATGTAATAGGGATCATTTTAATGGTACTAGCTGGGAAATGTTGGTCTCAATGACCCTGACTTTTGCTCAAGGTCTATCGTCTTGAAATTAAACTCACTGTGCTGAAACCATTAATGTCTAAGCAAACCAACCATCATCATGACCTCTAACCTTAAGACCCCTAATATCTAAAGGTTGCTTTATTACCCTAAGTGTAAGCCATGCACAAAGTTTGGTTTATACCAGGAATTATGTGTTGTGTCAAATCTGATCAAATTATATTAAGTGGATTTTAAAAAAGACTTTTGGAGGCTTTTATTAATGGCAGTCACATTTGATGATAGCTCAGTATCATTTATACAAAATTTGCCTTTATGACAGGATGCTTTCTTTAAAATTTGGTGAATTCTGTCAAAGGGTTTAAAGACATCTTTTGGAGTTTTTTTTATATTTTAAGTAACACTGGCAATATTTGAACAGCGATTAGCATCATTTGTAAAAAAGAAATAATTGAAAGGCCTTTATTCCAGAACCTTTCTGGTTTTTTTTTTTATAAGTCCTGATTGCCTACTTTCAGTAATGTAAATATATGAAATGAAGGATCAGAATAACGTGTATAAATATGAAATACCTTTATTTCAGGATGCTCTATGACATGTTTGTTGTTACTTGTCAAGTTTAAGAAGAATTTGAAAATAGCAAATTTTGCTGACACATACATGACAGATGCTGGACTATACCATAAGTTCACCTGACCTTATAGCTAGGAGAACTAATGTTGAGATACACAAGTTTCATATAATAGTTGGACTTCCTTACAAACTAAGTCATTATATAATATCCAGGAATATCTGTCCCTTACTATAATTTCCCACGTTATACCACTGCACTCATATGAATCAGGTCACTTCTATGACTCCTTTCAACAGCATTATAAACAGCACTGTAAATGGTTTTCAAAAATCATAAATATCACTGACTACAGTGAAACTTGTGCCAATAATCTGCTTAGCAGGTGAGACAATAAAATTATTCCCAGTTTGTCGATCGCCCCATGTCTGTTCCATCTCTCAGCTCATCCAAACACTTCTTCACAGCATACTGGTCCAAAGATGGAAACAGCACGCATTGACAAAATTTTCAATGTGAGCCTGTACACTTTCCTCCTCTGTCTGCTTGGAATCCCTGGACTCTTGTTCCTTTGCCTGCTTCTTAAATACAGCACTCAAATCCTGAGGAGAGAAAAGAGCAAATGGTGTTCTATGAAACTGATATCTCTTTGTGAATGGTATGACAATGTAGTTCTCTGGTTATTAAGCTGAGACAGGAATTCCTAGCATATCAAGATGCAAACTTCAGTTTCATTTCAAGACAGCAACTGATAGAGAAGATGTATGGTTTTCAAAGACTTTTACACAGTATTGTAACAATACTGACAAAAATCTCAACACCACTGATGCTGTTTTCACCAGATATGTGATACCTATAAATCTCACAATTAACAGGTGTGACAACAATCTGGCTTAGTGAGATCTACCCATTTACATCTGGTCACTCCAGTGGCTTAGTGGTTAGAGTGTTGGCTTGGATGCAGGAGGTCGCAGGTTCGAACCTCGGTTGAGTTATACCAAAGACTTATAAAAATGGTACCAACAGCTGCCTCGCTAGGTGCTCAGCATTAAGAGGTTAGTGTTAGGACTGGTCAGCCTGATGCCAGGATAATGTGAAAGGGTGGGACATCATGCTACATGTCTGTGGCATGATGCCCCAGTGCTAGACATCACTATAAATTGTCACACTGCAGACATCATAGCGATATGACTGAAAATTTTTTAAAGTTATGTAAAAAATTCAAATCACACACACACATACACACACATTTACATCCAGTAGCACCCGTGCAGTGAGAGCAAAAAAACTGAAAATCATATAAAGTTCAAGTTCACTATTGCACAAAATTTACCCATATGCAGGCTTTTGAAAATTTTTATTATTTTTTACAGCAATTATTCTGAACAAGTTAGTGTCCTCATTCTTTAAATTATGATGTTTAAGCATTCATTGGTCTTGCTTTCTACACATTTAATCTTTCAAAAGCAAAATTGCATCCATTTTTAGTGAGATCTCTTGTTCATCACATGAACCTGGCCTTTAGTAACAGCTGGTGGAACATACTGTAAAAGCAAAATGCAATAATTTATGAAGATTTGCTTGTAAAGCTTACAATATGTTTTTATTTGGCAAAAGGGGTGAGTGTTGGAGTGGAGGAAGTTCTGTGCTATTACACTGTCCAAAGTTCTAATGGGTGATTTTAATCTGGGGGTTGTACAATTTGATCAGAAATTGCAGGGGGTGGTGGTGGCTGGGAGGCTTCTTGTTAATTTGGTGTAAGGTGTTGGTATAGATAAAGCTTCACATAAAATGACCATTTGTTCTGACTTTTTTGCATGCTAATTTATACTTCTCTTTTCAATATGACTGACATAGCTGACTGGTTTGGTTTCTGTGAGTATGCAAGTGGCTGATTAGGCCAATTTGTGCTCTCAACTGTCTCTGGCACACTTGATAGGAGATACTGCTTGGATTTCCTTGATCAATAGAGGACATGCTCCAGTTCTGAGATTCATCCTGCTCAACTTCTCACTGCCTTTGCAATTCTCCTCTGTTAAAAGTCTGTAGCTCCAGTAAGCATGAGACTGCACCAGGTAGAGAAATCCTGTGTGAGATCTTCCAAAGACTCAGGGTGAATGTTGAAGTGCTTTTATTTGATGGAATCTTTGAAGCGTTTCTACTGAAAACCTGGAGACTACATTTGTTTCTTAAGTTCACTATAAAATATCTTCTTTGGTAGCTGGCCTTCTGACATCAGTAAAGTGTGGGTGCTTGAAACCTCAACAGTTTCATCAGGCAGCCCATGTGAAAATGGTTCATCATGGCCTCCCTACACAGCCAAGGTTTTGCAAGCATACAGCAGGGGGGTCAGCAACACATTGGCTTTGCAGACCATAGTTTTTTTTGTAGAAAGATGTCTCTATGCCACCACACTTTTGTATGGAGTCTGTCAAAGGCCACATTTGCTTTAACAATTATGGTATTGGTTTCATCATCAATGTGGACTGCACATGACAGAATACTGCTGACACAGATGAACCTGACCATTGCCTGGTGGGTTTGGGCATTTACTTTTATGGTAGGTTCTAAACATGACCTTCCTGGTCCAGGTTGGTGCATCATCACCTGTCTACTTGATACTGATTGTTAGACTGACATTAAATTGTCACAAGCTGAAAATAAATGCCATTCAGGGAACAGTCATCAGAACATAGGAGATCATGAACAGTCACTTCTTGTAACTTTGTCTTATACAGATTGAAGAGACTCCCTTGAGTCTGGTATCTGATATTGATCTCAGTGTCCGAATCATGGAAGGCATCAGTAAGCATGGCAGCGAACATCCTAACGAGGAGAGATAGGGCCAACACACAGCCTTGCTCAACTCCACTGGTGACTGGGAAGGGATCAGATGATTCACCGTTGTCCAGAATGTGAGCAAGCATGTCATCATGGAATTGATAAACCATCACAATAAATTTATCTGGGGAACCAAATTTTGCCATCATCTTCCAAAGGACTCCATGGCTAACTCTGTCAGAGGCTTTTCACAAGTCAGTAAATGTTGTATATAGGTTGGAGTTCTATTCCTGGAGTTCATGAGATGCAAACACCAATGTCTGTAGTCCCTTGTCCTTTCTGAAATCATGCTTCCTCTCAGGCAGGAACCCTTGATCAATGTGATGCACAAGGCAATTCAGTAGAACTGTGGTGAGGATTCTGCCAGCGATTAACAGCAAGGAGATGCACCTATGGTTGTTGCAGGACTGTCTGATGACTTTCCACTTGTACAAGTGTATAATGGATGCATCCTTGTACTCCAGGGGATAGTTCCCCATGTCCAGCTTGACTGAAACAGTTCAGTCAGCTTCTCTGCCATAAGCAAGCCTTTGGCTTTGTCAAAATTCTGCTGGTACTGCATTTCTCCAGGTGTTTTGCAGTTTAACAGCAGGTCAGCATTGGAGGATCAGCAGGTGATATGCTGATTTCCACTTCTCAGTCAATCACTTGCTTCCTTGCGGATAGATGACTGTTGATATAGGAAGTTGTTGAAGTGTCTGCACATCTTTAAGTATCTTTTGTTTGTCAGTAAGCAGTGAGGTCCTGTCAGCACTCAGTACTGGATATGTTCCTGATGACTGTAACTGGCAGATTGACTTCAAAGCATCATAGAAGTTCTTCATACCATTCCTGCCTGTGTTGAACTGAATCACATCTGCCTTACTGTTCAGACATGAGTCTAACTTTACACTGGACAGTTCTCGTGATGTTGAAAACTGCCTTCTTGGATGATGAAGTGCAGTCTCCTTAACAGGCCTTCTGTAGCTGATGTTTCTTATTCAGTCGTCTCTGTATGACACACAGTCTCTGAAGCATGTTTCCCTCAACATTTATATGGATTGTATCTCTTTGGCTGCATAGTTCTTTGACAAATGCCTGTTTCAAGTTCTCCTGTCTCAATTTGGCAACATTAAGCTTTTTGGGCCTTTTTTGCCTTGCAGTCATCTTCTAGGCTTAATCCAGATTATGAGCTTGTGGTCAGACAAGCATGCAGCACTTTTCTTGACCTTAATTACCATATTTGCCAGCCTATAAGATGATACTTTTTGACCAGAAAATTTTATCTTCGTCTTAAACTCCGAATCAACTTATATATGGATTATGTCATCCAAATCGATTTATCATATGCAAAATAGTTCTCCAAGAGTACGAGAAATAATGTGCAAGAAATATTTCATTTTCAGTATTAAAAATTAACATAGATCAGATGCAATTGTGCTAAAGCAGCATGCACTTGTAAAGTACGTTGTTTGTAATATACGTTGTTTAAATTTAATTACATATATGTGCATTAGAATTTACAAGTTAGAAAAAGAATAACCATGACAAAGACATATTCCATCACAATTTTCTTCTTGCACCTAATGATCAAATAATCCATATGCCCCATTGAGAGAGAGAGAGAGACAGACAGACAGACAGATGTCTTCACGATTGTAAATCTGTATTGTTTACTTATCTGATGACTGATTTTACTTGTGTACAAGTGCAGTACCATATTCCATTATCAATTAATGCCTCTAGCTAAGCAATTCCTTCTAGTTTTTGTTGCCACTTCATTATTAAAAGAATCACATGGCTTTGTTGTGGTATTTACATGCTAATTAAATATGCTATGGCTGTATTCAGTCATTCCAAGCTAACACCTGTTTGAGGTCAAGATTTGGCAGACCAGATCAGATTAGCTAGGCTACCAATAGAGAAATGAGGCTAAACATGGGTATTATGAAAATTGTACCATATAGTTAAAGGAAATGCCAAGTGGTTACTATTGTAAATTTCACAGCCAGTGACTTTTTTTAACTTGCCGATGGAACCAACACCAATTTAAACTACATCTAGCATAAGCAAAGATCAAAAACAATTGCCGCCTAAGTACAGGAAGAGTACATGCACTTTAAACAAAATCTTAATTGTTGGGGTTGAAGAGCTTGTTATACTTGCAAAGAAAATTAGACAGCATGTAAAATGGTCATTCTTGGGATTTAACCTAATGGAGACTATATGGATATAACTATTGTGAATATTTAAACCCTGAAGGAGTATGGTATGTACTTTCATAGTTTACATTTACTGTTTCATTTATTAATAGTTTCTTTCTTTGACAAAAGCTTCAGCAACACAGGGGCAATAAAGTTTTAAAAAAAGAACCAAAAAAATCCACAACGAGCTGAACTCTCTCTCTCTCTCATATATTGGACCATATTTTATTTTGATCACAATGTGCAAAAAGAAAAATCCAATGGAATACATATGCATCCTTCTCTCTGTATCTCTCTTCGCCTTTACATCCCACTCTCCACCCCTGAAAAATGCATTTTAGTATTAATGATGCAATTTCCCTCTTGTTGGTAATCTGAAATAGCATACAGTGATACTTTTAATATTTATGAAACCAGAAGTTATTGTAATTTAATTCCACACAGCATCGTGACTTTTATCCCATCTGTTACTCAATAAATTTTTGGGTCAGTATCATTATATGTAGCTGAAAGTATATAATACATTTAAAATACTTCTTGTGAAACAAATTAGGTACTTTTAGTTACATTTAATGATCCTGACTGGAAAGGTTACTGAGTTACAGGCAGGATAAAATCGTGACGCTGTGTGGAACGAAGTGAAAAACACAATCAAATGTTTTGATCTGGCCTCGTCTTATACTCAGCATCAACTTATATAAGGATGAAGGATGGAAAGTTTGCCAAATTTGCTGATTCGACTTATACTCTGCATCGACTTATAGGCCAGCAAAGACGGTACTCTGACATCCTGTTTCTCTCTCCTGATGATGATGACACAGTGAGATGCCAGTGTATGAATCATGGGCGCATCCAAACTGTATTGTTGTGGTTTGCAGGTAGAAGACTGTTGGTTATTAGGTCATGTTCAGTGCATTTCCTCAGTATGAGGAGTCCATTGTTATTGCATTCACCAAAAGCCATTCTTGCCAGGCATGAATAGTTGTATCACCTCTGACTTGTTAGATTTTTGGTCACTATGGTGGGATCCCTGTAAACTCTGTTATGCTGACTAAGATTAAGGTGATGCAGGCTCCTTCCTCATGCTATGGAGGTAAGCAGTGTGATCATAAATAGGGCTGCTCAATTACCCAGGGTGCAGCTGAGTCCACTGATGCTTTAGAGCTGTGAAAAGTGACAATATGCCCTAAGTCACTTGTATGCAGGCTTACAGCTATAACTCCCAGTGCATCCAGGCCTGCTGCTTTGCCACTGGACTTGAAGTCATCTGGGGAAGGGGTCTGAGGGGAGTAATGTCATGACTTTCACAGGAGTTGAATTTAATTGAGGGAAAGCTTCACCAAATTGCCCTCACTCTCTTGTCTAGGTCTGTCTGAATCCAGTGGCACCACAATGTTGAGAAATTAGGAGACAAGTCTGGATGCAATCGATGGCCATCAATTCCTACTGCACCTGAGCTGATCCTGTACTGTCTACACAGCTCTTGCTACCTAACTTGACAGCTGGGGAATCAGCATATATGCACAGAGTAACATATAGTCATATGGACTGAATGATCCATGATCCTTACCTAAATGTTTTGATTTTAAATTTCATACACATTTTCATTAATGACATACATGTATGTAGAATGTAAGAAAGCAGCTGAGATACAACTGTATTCTAACTGAGCAACCCTTGTTAAAAAATTATTATATTAAAATGCTATTTCTGTTCCCCAGTCTGAAGTTGCCACCCCTCACATTATACTGCACACTGGAGTAATATCAGTGGTTTGTTCCCCAATCTATAGTTGCCACCCCTCACAGTATATTGCACACTGTTATAATTTCAATGGTCTGTTCCCCAATCTGTAGTTGCCACCACTCACATTATACTGCATCATTTTTCATGTCTGTCCCTTAAGATACATATTATGCAGAAGGAAAGTTGGATTACCATACAGAATAAGACTTCCTTCACTATACAGATAAGAGAACCATCAAGAAAGAGCTATGGGTCATCATGAATATATGGAATTGGCAGAAGTGTACACAGTTTTAGATTTTGAACATTTGAAACATGTTTTCCTTGGACAATTTCTAAACTATGTTGCTGAAGATGTTCATCAGTATATATATATATATATATATATATATATATATATATATATATATATATATATATATGTGTGTGTGTGTGTGTGTGTATATACTCGAAAAGAGTTCTTCCATTCAAGTAATAGTCAAATTAGTGTGTGTGTATGTGTGATTTGTATTTGTAATGTAGCTTTAACCATTTTTCAGTCATATCACTACAATGTCTGCACTGTGGCAGTTTACAGTGATGTCTAGCACTGGGACATCATGCCTCAGACATGCAGCATGATGTTCGACCCAGTCACATTATCCTGACACCAGGACGACCAGTCCTAATACTAACCTCTTAATGCTGAGTGCTGAGTGCCAAGTGAAGCAGCTGTTAGTACCATTTTTGTAAGTCTTTGGTATTTCTTGGCCAGAAATCGAACCCACAACCTCCAGCATCCAAGGCGGAATTTCTAACCACTAAGCCACAAGAGCGCTCAGTCAAATTAGTAATATTTTAAGAATATACCTACCAATGATGAGATATGTCATACAAAACAATAATTCCAAACCCACAACACCTGACACAACTGTGATTCACTAAATACAAATTTTCCAAATACTTCCATGACAAAAAAAAAACACAAAAGGGTAATATAGTATTTGTGTTCCTCTGCTTTAAAACAATGTTTAAAGTTTTAAAAAAAAATCTGCTTGAGACTCTTTGCAATAGTAATTTTCTGTACTGAATGTAGGTTAAGGGCAATTTACTAACGTGTTCAAGAAACATTAAAGCCCCCTTAATCTAGATCCTATTTACTGGGAAGAGATTTACTCTACAGTCAAACAAAGAGCTGATGGCACACTATTTAATAGCATAGGTGAGTGTAAGTTTTATTTTAGCAAGGGACTCAAGAGTTTCAGACAAAATATAAACAAAAATTCTGTCTCAAGTTATCAATACATCATAGAACAAAGTTGGAATATATGCCAGCTGACCACACCTACAATGCACTAATCAATACAAAGGAAATGGAAACAACAGTTTTATGCTTGCTGAGTGGATGATGGCATGGATAATGCACTTACAACTTTATTTTTTAAGTTGTCAAAAGAAAGCATGAATGATACACTTACAGCTTTATCGTTGAAGTTGTCTATACAAAGCATCATGACTGACACACTTATAGCTTTATTGTTGAAGTTGTCCATACAAAGCATCATGAATTATACACTTACAGCTTTATTGTTGAAGCTGTCTATGCAAAGCATCATGAATGATACACTTACAGCTTTATTGTTAAAGTTGTTTATACAAAGCATCGTGAATGATACACTTACAGCTTTATTGTTGAAGTTGTCCATACAAAGCATCTTGAATTATACACTTACAGCTTTATTGTTGAAGCTGTCTATACAAAGCATCATGAATGATACACTTACTGCTTTATTGTTGAAGTTGTCTATACAAAACATCATGAATGATAAACTTACAGCTTTATTGTTGAAGCTGTCTATGCAAAGCATCATGAATGATACACTTACAGCTTTATTGTTAAAGTTGTTTATACAAAGCATCGTGAATGATACACTTACAGCTTTATTGTTGAAGTTGTCCATACAAAGCATCTTGCATTATACACTTACAGCTTTATTGTTGAAGCTGTCTATACAAAGCATCATGAATGATACACTTACTGCTTTATTGTTGAAGTTGTCTATACAAAACATCATGAATGATACACTTACAGCTTTATTGTTGAAGCTGTCTATGCAAAGCATCATGAATGATACACTTACAGCTTTATTGTTAAAGTTGTTTATACAAAGCATCGTGAATGATACACTTACAGCTTTATTGTTTAAGTTGTCCATACACAGCATCTTGAATTATACACTTACAGCATTATTGTTGAAGCTGTCTATACAAAGCATCATGAATGATACACATACAGCTTTATTGTTGAAGTTGTCAATACAAAGCATCATGAATGATACACTTACAGCTTTATTGTTGGAGCTGTCTATACAAAGCATCATGAATTATACACTTACTGCTTTATTGTTGAAGTTGTCTATACAAAGCATCATGAACATGTCCAGATTGTTTGCATTGAGGATTATCTGTAAAATATAAACAATTTTGACATTTGTAAGAGAGATAACAAAACATTCACAAACTAAAAGCAACAACAAAATTATATGGGCTACATACTTCAAAGAAATTTCCTTATCTATAACTTTACTGAGAATCCAACAACCCCAGTAAAACTTTGTAAAATCTATTAAACTGCTTCCACTTTCATAAAAGATCTTAATATTGAGTAAAATTTCATCCAAGTTTTGCATACTGATTTAAATTAAGAAAGGAAAATAGTATTAAATCTATGCTTCTTAGCAACCTGTTTAATTCAAGGCTTAACACAGAGACAAATATCTTAAATTTCACCTTGCATAAACTTACAGAGAGACAAAATTTTGAGCCGAGTACATACTAAAGTT
Organism: Sinohyriopsis cumingii; assembly: GCA_028554795.2. NCBI lineage: Eukaryota > Metazoa > Mollusca > Bivalvia > Unionida > Unionidae > Sinohyriopsis > Sinohyriopsis cumingii. The sequence continues at coordinate 70,780,479 of CM068824.1, forward strand.
GAGAAGTTATATGAAAGCAGAATCTAGCTGCTACTTGTCATTAGCGATAAAAGACCATCTTTTATATGGTTAATTTTTGGATAGACTTGCTTGGATTAACACTAGATAAATCTCTATACATTGCTAAAGTTTAGAAATTATGAAACTTAGTAAAGTAGTAGATGTGAGAGAAAGTAAAACAACTGATAGTGAAGGGAACAAGAGGTCCAAGTGGGACCCATACTACTCACCTACTAATATGACCATTTCACTAAGGAGGTTTCTGCTCACCAACCAGGCTTATGCAGTATAATATGAACATAACCTATGAAAACTTTCTTCCAAGACTTTATATAATACAGATTTTATCTATTTCACTATAGTCTAATCAAACCTCTGATAAGATAAATTGAATCCAAAGCGTGAACAAAGGCAATCAGATGCAAGATATTTTCCATACATAGAAACAATCTCAATCAATATCGAGCTCTTTCAAGAACCTGATGACATAAAACCCATATTCTAAATCTGATAAAAAATGTATTAAAAATAAAGGTTTTACACTGGTGACAAAACCAAAGTCATCTCTGATAACAGCACAGTTACAAAATCGAGACACGGTTCTTGGAAAAACTGCCAAAGAGACTTGATGAACAATGAAGCAAGTTATACTGACACTGAATATCTGATAATGAAACTATTGACTTGTGGTGTTCAAATGTTTTATTCAGCTGTAGATAGCAAATGCTGCCAAATGTACTGTGTGTGATGGTGACATATCCTAAGGGACAATTGCTCTAACAGCCCCTGCTGTCACCAGATCAGTCATCATCAGAGTGATATTCGAGATCTGGACTATTCCCACCCTAACTCCAGCCCCAATGCAACAGAGCAAAATTCTAAAAGCATTTTGCACATATGCTTGTATGTCCCCATTTTTAATCCTATGTCAAGGTTTAAAAACTTATATGTGATGATATAATACGAAATGATACAGTCTGATCACATGAATCAAAAATTATATTCATCTACTAGGTAATGTAGCAGGTTGTTTATGACAGCATTGCTTTAATATGATGCTCCGAATAGGATTTACTGAAACCTGCCCAATACTAAACTCATTTATCTGACACCCAGGTTTATATCTATCATCAGATACATGAAAACTAATGTGATTGCACATTACTTTTCAGTGATATGCATGCAAGAATGAACAAACAGGATTGTTATGTCTTCATTTTTGTATCAAAATACAAGAAAGCTCATTGCCTAAATAGTGCTATAATAATTTGTATGAACTGACTTACATGGTATTGCACTTGCCCATCTGGACTACTGAAGTAGCGGCGGAGATCATCTTGGTATTTGTGTGAGAGTACTTGAGCCAGTCCAGCATACCAGGTTAAACTCATGTGTTGAAAGGTAATCAGTCTACTGTCAATTTCACACAAGGGGCACCTGTGAGCCCGCCCAAGCAGCTCACAAAGCTCTTCATAAGAAAGACGCATCAATGGCTGCCAAGAAAAACGTACAAAATTATCACATTGTACTAGAAATGAGTTTAATGATAAACAAGAGCTATCAGCAATCAGTGCATCTCAAAGGACCCCACTCACTATAATTCACTCAGCAAAGCCTTCAACAGAGGAATTAGTGTGGCAATGGGTGACCAGGTTTGTGCAACCCCAAAGGCTGGATCTGGCCTGCGACTTGGTTTTATCTGCTTTTTTTTTTACATCAGAGGGTACAACTTTAAAAATTGCTTATGCATCCCTTGCCCTGGAGGAAGCTGCATATGCCTGATAAAGACAGAGGGAAGCAACTCTTACAGGCTAACTCCTACCCATTAGGTGGCTATAGGTATATCAGGATGAAAGCAGTTTTCACTTGAGTGAAAGCTGTAACAGGATGCTTGCAATGTGGAGATGGATGGGGGTGATTCTTAGTACTGTGATCAGGAAAGTAATATCTGAAAAACGTACTTTAAAAAATAAATTGCAGTATTCATTAAATACATTACCTGATCACATTAACATTAAGAGAATATGCAAGAAGAGGAGGAAATTCTGAACATCCTAAAACTAAGTGTTAAGACTGTTCTGCTAAAAACGATGAAATTCTCCATGTTACTTTAGCACTATCAAAGACAATTTATTAACACACTTGTGAGAGAGATCCTGTGTGATTATTGTGTTAGCATAAAATGTTCTCCAGGTAAAACCTGCAAAAGTGGAAAATTTCTGACTGGGTCAAAGGTTGTGTTTTCCTGAATGGGGAGTGGTCACTGTTTGGGCAGCTGCCACAGGCCTGACAAGAATCCATTCTCTTTTTCATAGAAAGAAGCTGGAGAATGCAGACTGGGTGTGCCATTCTGATTGATCCCACTGGCTCAAATTGAGACATTGCTTTCATAGGCTGGATGTGTGAAATGGCCTGATTTCATAAACCCAAATTTTCATTAATCAGAGTGTGTTCAGAATTAAAGCTGTCAAAGTTTTGAAAACTTCTACATCCATTGATCCTAACAGTTGGTTACCCGGGTACCCAATCAAAGGGAAATTATATTAAATGTGAACTTGAACTGCTTTTTGTAGGTTCATTTATACCAACCTCCAAGAGAGGTATAATCATAATTATTACTATTACAAGTGGCAAAAAGCATAATCTGAGCATAAAAATAACTATCTATATATTTCATTCCACAATTTTAAAAAATGTATAAAAAACATACATTTTTGCTACTTACCTGGATCTGCAGTTAAATTCAAGACACAAATCAGCTAAGTGCATGTAGATTAGTAGTTAGTACGAGACTATATTTATTTATGCATACCACTCAACTTTAACTAGACAAAATTTATATCTTTTGCTGAATGGTCAAGAAATGATGAACACTGTATTAGATCACTGTTGAATTTGTCTTTCTAAATTTGTAAAGTGCTATTGATCAATCCTTTTCCTGATCCAATGTTTATAAGATTAACAAAATCCCTCTCCTCTAACATTTTTCAGTCATACAGCATCCATGAGTCACATTGATAAAGCCATTTCTCTTAATATTTAGCACAATTTCTTTTGTTATTTAGACTGGTTTACTACATTAGTATCAAAATATAATGAATCTGTGACACATGGTTTTACATTCATGAGACCTGTCTGTTTTCTCAGAACCGTTTCATGTAGAGTTACAATAAATAGAAAATAAGGAAATTAGAGGTTTAACGATGGATAAATGCACAGCAGCCAATAGACATACAACATGAGCCTTGAACTGTAATTGTTATGATGTGTCTCACTCACTCTTGATGTATATAATCTGAACTTGGAATGATGTTTTTTTAAAATAATTTTTAATGGATATTGGTTGCCCATTATATTACCCAGGTTATTATCAATGGGCAGGTACCTGTTTACAGCTATATTCAGAGTACGTTGATTTGACAACTACTTCAACAAAGCAGCAAGCCTGTGGCATAATCCGTTTTTTCCATTCTTTGGCAGTAGGAATATTCTTTTATGGCCATTGAGGAATTCTCTGTGTGTGAGTGTTAGATAGCACTGAGGAAGTTGCAGATTATGCTGCTTTATTTCCCTTCATCTACTGATCATGGGAAGGAAGCAAATAGTTACTTATTGTTTGCCTAGTGATAGCAACCTGTTCTTAGAATTGGAGAGACAAAGGTGAGCAATTTGTAATTCCACCTTGTCACAAAAGACTGACCATCAGACATCCCCAACATGTATAAATACAACAAAAGACCAACTGATGGAGGCTAATACCATATGAATTACTTGAAACATTTGGGAGAGAGTGCCAGTCAGAAAACCGAGTCTTCTGGGAATGTGCCTGACTGATAAGTAGATATGGAGTTGGTAGCAACAATGTAGAAACTGTCAAACCAGAATGCACCTGTTAGGTGATTTGGTTACCCTTGTTTGAGGAGATAGGTCACCACTACAGAGTTGTCCAATATAATCAGAACTATTTTTCCAGAGAGTCAGTCCTTCCAAAACTGAAAGGTTTGTGTTCTTCTGGTCTCTACTTGCTACTGGCCATATCAAAATCCAGTAACAGGTGGGCCCCCCAGTGATATATTCTGGTATTTGTAGATGCTATCACTTCCAGTTGGGGCTTCTGAATGCCTTTCAAGAGCCAGCCATGGTTGTATCACTGACAGGAATGAGTGTGCCTCATTAATGATCCTGACTTGATTCAGTGGACAAAAAGGGTCATCTGTAAGGGGTACATTAAAGACAGCCAAGCAGGATCAAAAACAGCATTGAGTTTTTAGAGCTCTTTGACTGAAATCCAGGTCCTGTTGGAAATGGACATGATGAGTTGGATGAAAGTCAGGCTTCTTCCAGGACATGAGAAAATGGATATGATAAAAAATAAGTGATAGGAAAATTTTTTTACCCTTTAGAAGAATAGAATTTACCATGTTTGTGAATGACACCATCTATATATGCTGGCATGAATGCAGATGAAATTACCTGAACAGGGTTGAAAACATAATCCATGATTCTGGTAAAGACCCAGGAGCTGAAGTTAAGACAAAATGAAAAAACTTGTGGTAAGGAAAACTAAGAATGTTTTGATGCTCGGTGGATTAGCACATGAAAGTGTGCATCAGTCAAGTCAAGACAGCATCCTTGTCCCTTCTGATGGATTGTTGTATTGATCTTACTTGTCTCCATCTTCAACTTCAGCAGAAGAATGTGTTGATTGAGGTGACACAGGTCAATAATCAGCCTCAACTTGACACTGGCCTATTGTTTAATGAGAAGTCTTGAATAAAACCCTAAAAAGTGTTTTGCTCCCCCATTTCTGGAAATGTAAGAGTAGCTGATGATTGTGTATGCCACAATTTTGGTGGGAAAAGCACCCCAGCAATTTCCCCCACGAGGCTCACAATAGACTGAGCCACAGGATGAATACTTAATGTGTCTGTGATGTCCTTGTGAAACTTTCCTCTTCTTTGCTTCAGGCCAAATTCTACAAAACACTGGACCATATGGTACAAACACTGTATGGTAAGGACAAAGTACCTCTAGGACATTAAGATATCAGTAACACTGATTACTTGGTCTAAAAATGTTTTTAAAAAAATTCTTAAAGTCTTATATCATCATGCCGTTGACAAGCAATACTAGGAGATCTGCTGGAATTTTATCTTTCACAAGGTCTCTCTTCCTATTTAAAACAATTGTGACCATGTCATGATCTGTTTGAAAATAAGGTTACATATGATCAGTACTTCTTGCACAACATGCCCCAGGAGGGCAGTAGTGTAAAGATTTTAAAGGGATGGGGTTGGGATTGGTGTGGAATTATCAATGAACACAACTTTCAGATAACAAGAGGCTTAAGTTGGCCTGAGATTGCTCAGCTATAAATATTTTATATCCTCATCCATATCTGATGGCACATCAGCATCATTAGTCTGATAAAAAAATGCCTCTATGCTTGGATTCTTAACATCAAAATTAATCAGTTGTTTTCGGTGGTTTTATTTATATATTAAAGTTGTTAAAATGTTGTTTCAAAGTTGGTCAAATTCTTTTGAGTGTTTTTTAAAGATAAAGTTGTTAAAATGTTTTTATTTTCTATTCTTAGCAACATGTTCACATTCTGATGGAGGATTAGATTCATCTCTATAAAACGGAAATGATTTGAAGGCAAGATATTGTACAATTTCATAAAATTCTATTTATACAGTTTTTGAGAATAAGTTGGTAAAATGTCCATCTATCATTAGTAATAGTAGCAAGGATTTAATGGTGGATAGGCATCACATGCTCTTCAAGCCAGGATGCCTTCAGTAAAATTTTATCAAATTCTTTTGGGTGGTGTTTGAGAATGGTCATTTTGGTGTGTTTTTTCTATCTTAGTAATGGCATATTTTGATAGCAGATGGACAGCATCTGTTGAAACTTTGAAGTCCTTTATGCCAGTGTCCTTGCTTTCAAAAATGGTCAAATTCTTTTCAGCACTTACTAAGAAAAAATTATCTAAATATTTTTATAATTTTAGTAACACTGACAAATGAAATCTGGATAACATGCACACCGGGAAGCTTTCTGTTATATTTGGTTAAATTTGACTGGTCTTAGTGAAGTAATGTAAAGGCCTCTTTCTTTTTTCAGTAAAAGTTGCCACATTTATTTGCAGATCGTCTACACTTGTACATATATGAAATCCCTTCAAACAGGAAAGTCAGATTTGGTCAAATTCTGTTGAGCAGTTTTCATGAAGACAATTCAAAGATTTATTTATTTTTTGTACCAATGACCAATGATCATCATTTGTAGAAACCTGAATCCCCTCATACTCATACCAGGATGCTTTCCATCGTATTTGGTCAACTTCTGTTAAACAGTTTTTGAGAAAAGATTAATTAAAGTTTCTTCTGTTTTCAATAAATACAGTCACACTGCAAGCCAACATCATTTGCAAAAACCTGAAAGCCCTTTATGCCAGAATGCTTTCAGTAGATTCTTCTAATATGAATAATGATAGTCATACCTAATAGTGTATCTGTTTGAGAAACATGAAAGCCCATTATGCCAGAACACTTTCAGTAGTCTTCTAATATGAATAATGATAGTCATACCTAATAGTGAATCTGTTCTAGAAATATGAAAGCCCATTATGCCAGAATGCTTTCAGTAGATTCTGCTAATATAAATAATGATAGTCATACATAATAATGTATCTGTTCTAGAAATTTGAAAGCCCTTCATGTCAGGATGCTTTTGAATCAACTTTGATCAAATTCTACTGTGGGTTTGAAGTTAATTTTTCTTTCTTTCTAGTTTTAGTAACGGTGGCATAATTGCAGACTGGCATCATTGATACAAAACTGAAAGCTCCTCATTCCAGGATATTTGTGCCAAACTTGGTTTAAATTAGTCCATCAGTGTTTTAGAAGTTTAAATGCAAATGTTGACAAAGAAAAGAAGATTGGACCAAAGCTAACATATCTCAAATGCAGGGCCATATCACAAGCTCATTTGGCCTTTTCAAACACTGACCTAAAATTGTATAAAAGAGAGGGTGGGTGTCTGATCTTATCAAAGGTGTTTTGTCTTTGTGTTCCAGTTTCTGACTTTCTGGGCTATCATTATATATTTTTTATTTCATTCAGATTTCTTTGCTTCATTTGAAATTGAGTAATAAACCTACATCTTTGCTGTCTTCTGTGTCACTCCTCCTTTTCCTCTTGGCCTCTTCTTCTGCACGGTCTCCAACCAGCATGCGCTGCCATAACACATCTCGACGGCACTTCTCCATTGATTCTGCTGCCATCTGCTCTATCTTTTGCCTGTAGATTTGATATTTAAACAGTTAAAGAAGAAATGTTACTCTGTGTGTGTGTGTGTGTGTGTGTGTGTATGTGTGTGTCTGTGCCTACATGCTTGTGTGTGTGTGTGTAAAAAAAAAGTGAGCAACTGGCTTTAAATACCAAAACTATCACTGCCAAGACAACCACCTTAACCCAGAAATGAATGGTAGCCATTGTCCAGACTCTTCTTTTCTGCAATGACCATCATCTTTGTTTCTCACTGTCACACATAAATGACAAATCATGCATACGTGTGAACCTCCCTCACAGGAGAGTTTTTCTCCAGAGATTAGGGGTATCTCTCATTCCTTGCTGATATCTTATCAAAGAATAGTGATAGTGATGGCAATGATAACAACAAGGGTGTCTGCAAATTAGGCTTAAAGTCACAACTGGTGTGATGGTATAACATATGAGTTTGTGGCTATCACTTGAAGAATCTTACTGACATTAAAACAACATTAGACCAGACAGTACCAATCTTGAGCAGTTCTGGCTGTCAGTCAGCAATCTGAATATACCCACAGGCACAAAACAATTTAAACTTCTTGGTGGACTCGGCAGAATTATACTAAAACTGCCACATTCCAATGCAGCTACTGAAAGTAGTTTTACCATTCTGAGGAAATTTCAGGCTGACTTCACTTACTCATTTGTATAACAGCGTGACTTTCTGTTAGCTTGTAACATAATTTGCTACAAGAACATTGTCTCTACATAGTGAAACTTAGCAGCCATATTACGAAGTTCGTCCATGGGTTTTAAGACAATGCCCAATGGCAATTTTTAGGCAATAGGTCATTACATGTTAAATCACATCCACCTTATGGTCAGCTTTGATCAGGTTTAATGTATGTTTGTATAACTATATGCAAATATAACCACTTTACAGTGTCATCTTACTACAAGTGGAAACTGAAGTAAATTCATGTTATTTACTTCAGTCATTTTGGCTACCATCCTACAATACATACAAAAAAGTTCATGATTTTGGAGTGGAAAGCACTTCTTATAGTATAACTGTCAGACATTAAGTACAGGTACTTGCCCAGCTAGTAGATGGCATATAAGCTGTGGACCTTGAGATGAACTTAAGCTATTGACTTTTATTAAGATGGAACAACACACCATCATTTATCTTATTAATGTTTTTCTCTAAAACCTTGGTATTTATTCAAAAAATGTATAGTGTTCATCAGGAACTAACAGTAAATTATTTCTGGAACAAAACTGAAAAACATTCTCTAAAGCAATGGCACCTTCATATCTATCTGCCTTTATATAAAGTTTATAGCTAGAACATATAAATACAGAAATGTCCAAAGGAATGTAAAGAGGTATTCCTCTGCATAGATATTTCTCAACATTCAAAAATGACTTGTGTTCTTGATAATAAATAGATTTTGTTGTTTAATTCACCTTCTCATGCCAATCTGGACACATACAATCTTTTCAATGCCTGAAAAATTTACTGCATGAAAAGTTTTAATCATGCATATTTTTTGTTAGATAAAAATTCAAATAATCTTCAAGAATTTCTCCACCTTGGCTGTATCAGTTTTATAATTATGTGCCTTAAGATTTTTCTGACAACCTCTTCTTCTAAATATTTATTATTCAGCCTATCATTAGTAATTTAGTTTATTAAGCTTTTTATTTCACAAGTCGGTCGATATTTAAAAGGAATGCACAACAAAATGGATGAACAGAGATGGGTGCAAGTAAGAATAAAATGAATGAACAAATGAACAAATGAATTAACAATAATGAATGTAAGAAACGAATGTGACATACATATTTATGAATTTCCACATAAATAAGAACAAGTAAGGGGATAATAAAGAACTATGACATTTCATAAAATGGCCATTATAATTTTACCAAAACCATTACAACAATAAATGGAAAATTGTTTTTTTATGTACTATTTATATTAGACTGAAATATACAAAAAGTATTTATTTGCTCTTCTACTAAATTGGTAAATATTTCAAGTGCCCACTGTGTTCTCATAGAAGTGCTTCTTGCAATGTTACAATCAATTAAAAAGAGATCTGCTTTGTGTTATGATATTAATTAGGTTTTGAGTAAAGGGGGTAGAAAAAAACAACTTTAAAAGGTATGCAAATCCCACCTATGATGAGAGCCAATGTTCACAGTCAACTAATTTCAGATATGCAATTGAACACTGTTTTAAACATTATTATCTAAGTAACATAATAACAGTATCTAAGACTAATATGTGTTTTATCCTATTCATTTGCAATGTGATTAAGGTGAATGAAAACCTTACTTACATTGACAGGTTTCATTATAGAGAATCAAGATTTAAAGTTTGCAGTGAATTTAAATTTCTAAATTAGCATTGTGGGTTTTTCTCAAGGACGAGCAGAAATTTCACAATTACTTCCAATGAAATCAAAGCATAAATATTTTACTAACAAAAAATAATGGAGTTGATGCTTCTCTACATAACTAACTCTTTTTCAACAAAAGAATCTAGTTCTGTTCTGAATTAACAATAACAGATGGGTGTATCCACATTTACATGTAAAACTCAGTGATGTGCTAAAGAATGATTTTGTTGGGAATCAGATGATGTGTATTGAAACAACTGGGAGCAATGTTTTTAACTATCTTTCAAAGATTGGTCATTTTGAAAATAAAATTACATCTCTCCCTTGATAACTTGCATAAAATGGGGTCCAAAAACATAAACCATGGCATATGCAAAGGGCTTCTGAAAAATTCAGAAAGGGTATACATCTGGACATATTCTAGTGTTACTGAAGATTCAGAAAGGGTATACATCTGGACACATTCTAGTGTTACTGAAGATTCAGAAAGGGTATACATTTGGACACATTCTAGTGTTACTGAAGATTCAGAAAGGGTATACATCTGGACACATTCTAGTGTTACTGAAGATTCAGAAAGGGTATACATTTGGACACATTCTAGTGTTACTGAAGATTCAGAAAGGGTATACATCTGGACACATTCTAGTGTTACTGAAGATTCAGAAAGGGTATACATTTGGACACATTCTAGTGTTACTGAAGATTCAGAAAGGGTATACATCTGGACACATTCTAGTGTTACTGAAGATTCAGAAAGGGTATACATTTGGACACATTCTAGTGTTACTGAAGATTCAGAAAGGGTATACATCTGGACACATTCTAGTGTTACTGAAGATTCAGAAAGGGTATACATTTGGACACATTCTAGTGTTACTGAAGATTCAGAAAGGGTATACATCTGGACACATTCTAGTGTTACTGAAGATTCAGAAAGGGTATACATTTGGACACATTCTAGTGTTACTGAAGATTCAGAAAGGGTATACATTTGGACACATTCTAGTGTTACTGAAGATTCAGAAAGGGTATACATCTGGACATATTCTATTGTTACTGAATATTCAGAAAGGGTATACATCTGGACACATTCTAGTGTTACTGAAGATTCAGAAAGGGTATACATTTGGACACATTCTATTGTTAATGAATATTCAGAAAGGGTATACATTTAGACACATTCTAGTGTTACTGAAGATTCAGAAAGGGTATACATTTGGACACATTCTAGTGTTACTGAATATTCAGAAAGGGTATACATCTGGACACATTCTAGTGTTACTGAAGATTCAGAAAGGGTATACATCTGGACACATTCTATTGTTACTGAAGATTCAGAAAGGGTATACATTTGGACACATTCTAGTGTTACTGAAGATTCAGAAAGGGTATACATCTGGACACATTCTAGTGTTACTGAAGATTCAGAAAGGGTATACATCTGGACATATTCTAGTGTTACTGAAGATTCAGAAAGGGTATACATCTGGACACATTCTATTGTTACTGAAGATTCAGAAAGGGTATACATTTGGACACATTCTAGTGTTACTGAAGATTCAGAAAGGGTATACATCTGGACACATTCTATTGTTACTGAAGATTCAGAAAGGGTATACATTTGGACACATTCTAGTGTTACTGAAGATTCAGAAAGGGTATATATCTGGACACATTCTAGTGTTACTGAAGATTCAGAAAGGGTATACATCTGGACACATTCTATTGTTACTGAAGATTCAGAAAGGGTATACATTTGGACACATTCTAGTGTTACTGAAGATTCAGAAAGGGTATACATCTGGACACATTCTAGTGTTACTGAAGATTCAGAAAGGGTATACATTTGGACACATTCTATTGTTAATGAATATTCAGAAAGGGTATACATTTAGACACATTCTAGTGTTACTGAAGATTCAAAAAGGGTATACATTTGGACACATTCTAGTGTTACTGAAGATTCAGAAAGGGTATACATCTGGACACATTCTAGTGTTACTGAAGATTCAGAAAGGGTATACATTTGGACACATTCTAGTGTTACTGAAGATTCAGAAAGGGTATACATCTGGACACATTCTATTTTTACTGAATATTCAGAAAGGGGACACATTTGAACACATTCTAGTGTTACTGAAGATTCAGAGTATTAAAAAAAACTTTATTTCAAAAAAGGGTGAGTTATTTGCAGATTGTCAAAACACAATCTTGATAATTTTCCTGCAAGTTAGAGCCAAAATTTATGTTCATCTTTGAGCAAACCTCTTAGTGCCAATTCTGGAATAAACTCTGGAACTTGCTTGTCCATAATGAATCCTGAATGTAAAACTAAAGCTTTTTAATCACTTTTTGCTTGGTTCCTTTGCAACTGATTGTCAAATCTCCAGATGAATATAATAAACTACTGATTAATGTTAGATACCTTAACTATGTAATATGTACTTTGTGTTCTCAGTATTCAATTAGTCAACTGAAAGGTAGGATTTAGATGTCCTTTAACTTATTTGTATTCTACCAATTACTTAATTTGATACAAAAGGCTAATTAATATGAAAATATAATGCAGGTCAACTTTCAATCGACTAAAAATACAACAAGAACAAGCTCTTCTGCAAACTGGAGATCAAAACACAATTGGTAATTAATTAGGTTCTCATGGAAATGCTCTTGGGCATCATTCTGATGGCCAACTGATGGGCATCATTCTGATGGCCAACTGATGGGCATCATTCTGACGGTCAATTGATGGGCATCATTCTGATGGTCAATTGATGGGCATCATTCTGATGGCCAACTGATGGGCATCATTCTGACGGCCAACTGATGGGCATCATCCTGATGGTCAAGTGATGGGCATCATTCTGATGGCCAACTGATGGGCATCATTCTGATGGTCAATTGATGGGCATCATTCTGATGGTCAATTGATGGGCATCATTCTGATGGCCAACTGATGGGCATCATTATGATGGTCAATTGATGGGCATCATTCTGATGGCCAACTGATGGGCATCATTCTGATGGTCAATTGATGGGCATCATTCTGATGGCCAACTGATGGGCATCATTCTGATGGTCAACTGATGGGCATCATTGTGATGGTCAACTGACACTTTCACATTTAGTTCTTAAAGTGTTACCATCTGTAAACATTACTAATATTTTAACCGATCAAAATTTCATCATATTTTCTTATTTACTATTATAACTCCATGGTCTTAAAACAAGTAATAACAAGGAGTCAGAAACTTGTAAAATTCAACAAAAAATTTATTTCCTGAGAATAAAAAGTAAAAATGTAAACAACAAGAAACTTAATGGTATTGAAAATTAAATCCCTAATAATCCTAGAATTACAGACACAAGTTTTAATGATTATAGTTCTGAATAAACTTTAGTGGAAATCCAAATTAAATCCAGTGCTGGAAGTGTAGATGTGTCTGTGGTGCCCCATGTAGTTGTGATGTGCCAACAGTTTTTTGTTGGATCACAATAATACAATCCAAGAATATATCCTTATTTGAAATTTCACCATAAATTCCAGTCTCTATTTCCAAAAATGTTATTTTTGAGCACTTGTATTTCCAGAAAAGAGTCACTTGAACTAAATAATTTGAATAAATAAATTCCAGCCCAAATGAATTATTGGACACAACAACAGTACAACTGATTCTGCTAAGATCTTACATCATGAATAAATACGTTTTCCAGTATCAAGATTATATAGGCCTCTACCTGACCACAGTTCACAATCAGCATTTTCTATAACAAATATGTTACCTAATGGAAAGTTTCCTTCTGGAAGGCTCCAAATGTTTTACAAAATAAAATCTTAGTTAAACTTATAGGTCTATTTCTAAAGTTATAAAATAAATTGTGGTAAACAACTGGTAGACCCTGCATTTCATGGGGAATTTCTAAAGTTTTACACACAGACTGAGATAGACATGTTTACTTCAAAAACAAAACAAATGATTCAGGTCAAGTAGAAAATGAACATGTTTTTGGACAAGTCCAAATACAATCAATCATGGATATAATGAAAATAATAAAAAAATGTTAAAAAAAAATAAAACAAACAAGCCAAATTAAATATACGTAACATTTCACTGTAGTGAGAATTTTGTTTATAATAACAATTTTAAACATAGAATTTATTAAAAAATTTTTGCTAATTTCATTATGTTTATTCAAAATCCTGGGCACTAGCTGCTGTTTTAGACTACAAAATTAGCAATATATCAAGGTTTGTAAACCCATTTTGATTGCTATTTCATTCACACTGAAATAAAAGGGGCCTATTTTGAGGCATTTTCAAAAAGATAAAATGTGATTCACACCTGCCTAAATGTTATAAATAAGTTCATGGGTATAGCAACGAAGTAGTGTTCCTCATTATCTTGCACCTCAGTTTACACTGTAGTCAATGTTTTTGTACCCCCTTGTGCACAAGTTACAGAGGGTGAGGTGTGTATACAATTACTTCTATGCTATAGTCAATGTTTTTGTATCCCCTTGTGCACAATTACTGAGGGTGAGGTGTGTATACAATTACCTCTATTCTATAGTCAATGTTTTTGTACTCCCATGTACACAATTACTGAGGGAGAGGTGTGTATACAATTACTTCTATGCTATAGCCATTGTTTTTGTACCCCCTTTTGTGTAAGTTGCTGAGGAAGAAGAGTGAATATAATGACTTCTATGCTTCTAAGACCCAATGTGCGATAATGACCAAGACCAATGGCTGCCAGTTTATTTTTAATGACCCGAGAGGCTCTCTCTCTGCATCTGGTACATAAAGTGCTGTATGGTGCTGAAGAAGCCCAAATGAGTACATTGGTCCAGGTAGAAAGACTGAGAGATAGACTGGTCATTAGTACTTACCTGACAGCTCCAGTTTCCTTGTGTAGCATCTGGTACATGGGTGGCTGATATGTATTGGAGAAGCCCAGATAGTTGGGCGGGTCTCGAGGTACACCTAGTACATGACTAATGGAGGTGAAATCCTTAGAGTCTTTATCCTCAATAGCGATTTCCTCTGAAACAGACCAAAATATTTACATTTTAATGTAAAACTTTTTCAATGGCAGCTGTATCAAAGATTTTAATCTGAGCAGCTTGAAGGTATGAAACTGTGGTGAAGATTTTAAACTGAGTAGCTTGAAGGTATGAAACTGTAGTGAAGATTTTAAACTGAGTAGCTTGAAGGTATGAAACTGTAGTGAAGATTTTAAACAGAGTAGCTTGAAGGTATGAAACTGTAGTGAAGATTTTAAACTGAGTAGCTTGAAAGTATGAAACTGTAGTGAAGATTTTAAACTGAGAAGCTTGAAGGTATGCAGGTGTATCAAAGATTTTAAACAGAGTAGCTTGAAGGTATGCAGGTGTATCAAATATTTTAAACAGAGTAGCTTGAAGGTATGTAGTTGTATCAAAGATTTTAAACAGAGTAGCTTGAAGGTATAAACTGTAGTGAAGATTTTAAACTGAGTAGCTTGAAGGTATAAAACTGTAGTGAAGATTTTAAACTGAGTAGCTTGAAGGTATGAAACTGTAGTGAAGATTTTAAACTGAGTAGCTTGAAGGTATAAACTGTAGTGAAGATTTTAAACTGAGTAGCTTGAAGGTATGAAACTGTAGTGAAGATTTTAAACTGAGTAGCTTGAAGGTATGAAACTGTAGTGAAGATTTTAAACAGAGTAGCTTGAAGGTATGAAACTAGTGAAGATTTTAAACTGAGTAGCTTGAAGGTATGCAGGTGTATCAAAGATTTTAAACAGAGTAGCTTGAAGGTATGCAGGTGTATCAAAGATTTTAAACTGAGTAGCTTGAAGGTATGCAGGTGTATCAAAGATTTTAAACAGAGTAGCTTGAAGGTATAAACTGTAGTGAAGATTTTAAACTGAGTAGCTTGAAGGTATGCAGGTATATCAAAGATTTTAAACTGAGTAGCCTGAAGGTATGAAACTATCAAGGATGTTAAAATGAATAGCTTGAGAGTGTGCAGCTGCAAAGTCACATTCTTTTTCAAACAAATTTTTAAAGGAATGTGAACCTCTCTATCAAAGGTCTTGGGGGGGGGGTCAGTGTTTTTGATCCCACTGTAACAGTTTTTCATTTGCAATACAAAATACTGAACAGATTTTAAAATTTAAAGTTTTATTGTCTCACTGTTGCACTACCTTCACCCCTTTTCTGGGACACAGCTCATAACCAAGAAATCTGGACCACTGACGGAATGGTAAACCTACCATCAAGAGTCTGGTGAATTTTGTGTCCTCTAAGGACCCCAAGTGTTTGCTCCAAGGCATGTCGAGGAAACAGCTCCCCACAACTTGTCAGCACAATGAAAAACTTCAGCACAAGGGAACTACGATCCATTTCAGGACCAAGCTGATGGGGTTCTTGGAATATTATCAGCCCAAAGCTGTAGCTCTCTTTCTCTGGTTTGGATGATTCTGAATACTGCAGAATTTCTTGGGAAAAGTTACTGACTAGGGCATAATCAACCATCTTCGCAAATGAATAATCCTGGAACATTTGAAGATATACATAGTGTAAATTCTGTTTGTAATGAAATCAAATATAACAACTTGTTGGGTATCATTAAACACACTGCAAAGTCTCTTCCAGTTTTTATATTACACTGTACAATGAAATTAAGCTATAAGGAAATGATATCTGTGCACCTTAAGTTTACTGCATATATGATATTAATGACGACAATGATGATGAGATGATAACGATAAAGTTAACTTGTAAGAAAATACTAGTTTAAAGAATGGGATATACCTGGATGCTAACACTAATGCAAGCTATGTTCACTTGTCACCTGTACCTGCTTGCAATATAATTTCCTTGTCTGATATTAAAATGCATAAACCTGCTTAGCCAATCACTGCAAGAATAAGTAAAACATTTTCACATAACTTATCATGCTGTTTAACTATAAATGGCTGTAGAAGGTACCAATATTCATTCTAGAAGGAAAATATTGATATACTTCTTTTTCTTTAAAACAGGGTACTAACCTAATATTACTGGTAAGATTAAAACCTTAACTTGTGTGCAAAGGAGGGGAAGTACTTTCTGCTTGCCAGTTCTAATTCTTTTAATCTGAATTGCATTTCTCATTCTTCTCTCTGCATCTGTAGTTCCATCTTTTTTTTCTCTCTGTATTTGCATCCCTCTCTCTCTCTCCTTTTCCTCTTTCTGCATTTGCATTTCACTTTCTCTTTCCCGATTTTGTATTTCCATCATTTGTTTTTAAAGCTGAAGCTTTCTTAACTCTATTTCCATCTGGTTTGTTAATTTCTTTTAATTTAATTTCAGAACCATACTGAAACTTAATAATCAAACCCAAAGCACTTTTATATAAAAAAAAATTCTTTTTCACTAAATATTGGACCAAAATATTTATTATTTCCTATAGCATTAAAAAAGCTTTTGCTTCAGAAAGAACATCATGTCTGGCAAGCTGAAGCAATTCATCCCTTTTCAAGGAAACTCTAACCCTGCCTGGGTAGACTTAAATAAAGTTCTCCACTTTAGATGACACTGTAAAGCTATGTCGGTTTCACTAGAGATTTCTCAAATATGTGAAACTAAAATACCAGAGACTAAAAACATTTAGAAACAAAGTGAATTTAAATGTTAAAACCAAATTGATGTTTTCTGAAATATTTTAAAGAAATCTGTAGTGTGGACAACAGCCTCCCCCCCATTTTCTATTATGACTCTATGGTTTTAAACTCAGTAACAGGAAAAAAAAGAGAAAACCAACAAGTTTTATAACATTCAACATATAGTTTATTTCCCTAGAATACTGAGTGAAACTTTAAAAGGAACTTACAGTATTGTGAATTAAATCCCAAACAGTCCCAAAAGTTGTATCACAAGTCCAAAAGAATAGAGTATTCTGAATGAATTCCAGTTGAGTGCCAAATTAATTTCAACTTTGCATGTGCTGATGTACCAATAGCATGGAATAGTGATCCAGTGTTAACAGTCTTAACAACCTTAATATAAAAACCTATGTCACAATAAGAAGACCAAGATGAGGGTCATCTCAATGTAACTTTCCATCAAACTGTAAACATAATTCATTTCTAGAATTGTCTAAGGTCAGAATCAAGACTTATCTAGGCTTAACACCAAGTGTGTGTGTGTGTGTGTGTGTGTGTGAGTTGGATTTTTAACATAGCTTTAACAATTTTTTAGTTGTATCACTACAATGTTTGCAGTGTGGCAGTTTATAGTGATGTCTAACACTGGGGCATAAAGCCACAGATATGTAGCATCATGTCCACCCAGTCACATTGTCCTGACAGCAGGCTGTCCAGTCCTAACACTAACCTCTTAATGCTGAACGCCAAGCTAGGCAGATGCTAGTACTATTTGAATAAGTCATTGGTATGACTCAGCTGGGGTTCAAACCTGCAACCCCCTGCATCTGAGGCAGATGCTCTAACCACTTAGGCCACTGAGGCAGTGCAAAACCAAGTAAACATGTTAATAAACAGTGACATTAGTCATGTAGGCCAAAACTCATATCCTCAGTTATGGACAAAGAACAATCACACAATAGAAATTAAATGTACACAATTTTTTTAAAATCTGCTATAATATGCTGCATGAAATGTATGTCATTATTGCAACTAAAGCAGATTTTAGATCAGCTTTATTGGAACTTGATAACTGAAATATAAAAAATTTAATAATAATTTTGCCTACATGGGAGATTTCAGTGAGTAATGGGATATGCCCCTCAACTTGTAAGGAAAACCCACTCATTCAGAGGTTAACATCTATGCATATTCTATGTGCCAGTCTATCATACTAGTACTAACATTTAGCTACCAAGATTTTCAAAGTAGGCTGCTGTTATGCCCAATACTGGATGACAGCTCATAATAATTTTCAGTTGGAACAAAATAGAAATGATTAGAAGTCTTTAGGTGAAAACTCCATGTCACAG
Organism: Sinohyriopsis cumingii; assembly: GCA_028554795.2. Lineage (NCBI taxonomy): Eukaryota > Metazoa > Mollusca > Bivalvia > Unionida > Unionidae > Sinohyriopsis > Sinohyriopsis cumingii. The sequence goes on from CM068824.1 coordinate 70,799,147, forward strand.
TAACCATCCATTCAGGGGAGTGGTGAAGACAAGCTTTTTAAGCAGCCATATCATATATAAGATTGACATAGGCAAGATAAGAAGTCTACTGTTCAAAATCACATGTTGTTATAGCCATTCATTTGGGATAAGTAGAGACAACAATATTTTCAAGATATAACTTTCCATTCAGGTGGAGTAACAAAAATATGATTTTCAAGATGGCTGCTTTGGCAACCATATTGGACATCAGGTCAACACTCTTTTCATTAAAGACCAGCTCGACATTGTAAGAAATCTTCTGGTAAAAGCCACATATTAATATGACTTTCTGTTCTGGTACAGTTATGATAAGATTTTCAAGATGGCTGCCTTGGTAGCCATATTAAATGTCAGATTTGCACCATTGTTTTTAGGACTATATCAATAAAGTTGTTCAGGAAAACCCTATGCTGATATGACCATCCATACTGTCATTCATTTGGGAGGAGCAGAGATGACTACATTTTCAAAATAAAAATTTCCATTTTGGTGAAATAGCAAAACAACATTTTCAAGATGGACACTCTGGCAGCTATAATTGATTTCAGATTGGGCCCATTTTTATTTAGTACGAACTAGTCATAATAAGAAATGCGCTAATGAAAAAATGAAGTTTCAACTCAGGAAAAAGGAGTTTGCTGTTCTTTTAGCCATTTATAAATATATAACTGTACTGAATAGGAGAGATGAAAAAAATAAAAGCAATTATTGTCTGCAAATTTAGCAAAGGCACAATTCCAATATTCCTAAGTAGTGATTACCATGCCAAAATGATGCACAAAATTATTTTAAAAAAGACCTTTCTACAAAGCAATGGGGAAGGGGTAATAAAGAAAACAATGGCAAAATGATATACATGGAGATATAGAATCAGCCGAGGTGTCTCACTCAAATACTCAGCACCCTCTATCTGCTATCATTCCTATAAAGTAAATGTAGGAATCAAACATCAGTGGAATGTAATGACTGAGTTATTCGGGTTTCTGTAGAGGACACTGAATTATGGAGTGAAGTATGAACTTCATGATTTAGCAGAATACGTCCAAGGAGCCTCAAGTGAATTGAATACTACATGGAAACATGCTTGCTGAACAGTAAATTATAAGTTCAAAATTTAGAAACCCTAAACATTGGTTTTGTTTCCCAACTAAACCACATTCTAACCACTTTCCAACCCACTCCCCCCTCCAAAAAAAACTTATCGGATTTGCACAAATTGGAAGATCAACCTATGGGGACATTCTGATGACAGAATTATCAATATATAACAGAAAACTTTCACCCATGCAGCTAGACAATGGGAAGAATGTGTCTGTTTAAAGCTTCATGGAAATCCATCAAGTAGGAGTAGTGATAACAAACTTGTGCTAACAGACAGACGACAGACAAGAGGCCATCTCAAAAGTTAATAAAATATGCTAGAATCTGGGATAATAATCCATGTGTTTACTCACCAAATCCTTTATTTCAGGATCGGTATGATACTGCATCTTCAAACTGGTCATGTTGTAGAGATTTGCATGGTTCAACATATATTCATATAACTGCTGACCTGAACATGAGGGCTTTGGGATAGTTACAACATCTGTAAATAAGATATTTCTTTCACAATTAATTAGAAAAGTTGTTTAATTTATAGAGGCTTTAAATGATTTCTCTGAAGTTCTGTGTCATACCTAAAAGACTAAAACACTGTATCAAACCTCTTGAAAGACCTGAATTTCTTCATTATATCAGTCACACAATTTTTTAACAGTCTGTTCACCAGACCATGTATTTCCATAAATAATGTATTTTTCATAACTTTCGAGGATTCATTAATGGCAGGGACATTTTTTTAATTTTTAGGAAATGATGGAATGAGTGGCAAGTTTATTTTGTTCTATTCTGGGAATAATACAATAATATTGTCATTTGTTGCAATATTTAATACACAGTTTAACGGAAAAAATGTTTATAAGACAAGAAATGTATCTGTATCAATTCGAAGATATAAAAGTAACATAATAATACAGTATTGATGTACTGGCATTGACTGTCTTCTTGTACACTAGTAATATAATAAAAACAGCATTGAAACTGATGTTGACTGCCTTCTGATACACTATTAATATAATACTGTATTGATGTTGACTGACTTCTGGTACAATAATAATATAATAATACAGTACTGATGTATTGATGCTGACTGCCTCCTGGTACAATAGTAATATAATAATACAGTACTGAAATTGATGCTGACTGCCTTCTAGTACAATAGTAATATAATACAGTATTGAAACTGATGCTGACTGCCTTCTGGTACAATATTAATATAATATTGAAACTGATGCTGACTGCCTTCTGGTACATTAGTAATATAATAATTCAGTATTGAAATTGATGCTGACTGCCTTCTGGTACAATACTAATATAATATTAAAATTGATGCCGACTGCCTTCTGGTACACTAGTGATATAATAATACAGTATTGAAATTGATGCTGTCTGCCTTCTAGTACACTAGTAATATAATAAAACAGTACTGAAATTGATGCTGACTGCCTTCTAGTACACCAGTAGTATAATAATACAGTACTGAAACTGATGCCGACTGCCTTCTAGTACAATAGTAATATAATAATACAGTATTAAAATTGATGCTGTCTGCCTTCTGGTAATATAATAATACAGTACTGAAACTGATGCTGTCTGCCTTCTGGTAATATAATAATACAGTATTGAAACTGATGCTGTCTGCCTTCTGGTACACTAGTGATATAATAATACAGTATTAAAATTGATGCTGACTGCCTTCTGGTAATATAATAATACAGTATTGAAACTGATGCTGTCTGCCTTCTGGTACACTAGTGATATAATAATACAGTACTGAAATTGATGCTGACTGCCTTCTGGTAATATAATAATACAGTATTGAAACTGATGCTGTCTGCCTTCTGGTACACTAGTGATATAATACAACAGTATTAAAATTGATGCTGACTGCCTTCTGGTAATATAATAATACAGTATTGAAACTGATGCTGTCTGCCTTCTGGTACACTAGTGATATAATAATACAGTACTGAAATTGATGCTGACTGCCTTCTGGTAATATAATAATACAGTATTGAAACTGATGCTGTCTGCCTTCTGGTACACTAGTGATATAATAATACAGTATTAAAATTGATGCTGACTGCCTTCTGGTAATATAATAATACAGTATTGAAACTGATGCTGTCTGCCTTCTGGTACACTAGTGATATAATAATACAGTACTGAAATTGATGCTGACTGCCTTCTGGTAATATAATAATACAGTATTGAAACTGATGCTGTCTGCCTTCTGGTACACTAGTGATATAATACAACAGTATTAAAATTGATGCTGACTGCCTTCTGGTAATATAATAATACAGTATTGAAACTGATGCTGTCTGCCTTCTGGTACACTAGTGATATAATAATACAGTACTGAAATTGATGCTGACTGCCTTCTGGTAATATAATAATACAGTATTGAAACTGATGCTGACTGCCTTCTGGTACATACATAACATTCATTTCATTATGCTTCACATCACAAAAGTATCATCACACTGGCGGGTATTGCTCTTGATAGTATGTGGTTGTCTACAGATAAATGCTTATTCCTGTGTTTTCTTTACATGAATGGTTAATGACAATAACAAATGTCTAAACCGTGTCGTACCAAGCTATCAAAATATTGTTTGGGCCAGACATAACATAAATTACTGTGTAACAATGCCAAGTGATGCAAACTGATCCAGTTACATTAGTATGTACTATAGACCATACAAATAGTTTATATATCTTTGCCTCAATTTATAATAAAACGGTTCAAAACTGGTTTTAGTATTGTCAGCAGTTTTAAAGAAGTGAGCAAACTAACAAGTTCAAAGATTAAAAAAGAAGCCTACCTTGTTGTAGAAAATTTCTGGAGAAAGATGGGGCATAAGGGTAAACCTTAATGAAATCTATGAGGAAATTCACTACATGATAGTTTGGAGGAAATCCTTTATGTTCTCCATTCAGGTATGCCTGCACACAGCGCAGGTGGAAATCATGAGCAAATGAGTGAACATGAATAATGTCCTTGCATTTTTCACACTCGTCAACAAACATCAGCTTCATCTGAAAAATGTTAACAACATTAATGAGAAACTAGTAAAGGCATGAGTCATATTAAAAACCAAGTGTATTGTTTATTATGGCAAGATTTAATATCAATTATTTACAAACCACCCAAAATTCTATTACTGTATTATTTTTTTTAATATCTGATCTATTATTCTTTCTCCTTTAATTAGTTTGTTCTTAATACTAGCTTCTACAGAAACATGATTGCAACAGTTCACTCTGGTGATTATTACCCAGGGTGTCTCAACAACCTCGACCTTTGGTCAAGACATATGGTCTTGAACTAAAGTTACCGAGTGGAAATCATTAATTTCTTTCTAGACTTAATGTAATGATGACCTCTGACCTCAAGACTCAATGATTCACAGGGTTTGTTTATTACCCTAAGTGCAATTCAAAACTCAAAATTTGGTCGGGGAACTTACTTTAGAATCAAAGCTACTCTGCAGAACCCATTCTTTGAGTCACAGAGACTACAAAATCAAAAGACATCCTTTATATCTTAAGTGCAAACACATGGCATAGAATTAATGTTATTATAAAACAAAATAATATTCAACCTTTAGTCAAAGTGACCTTGATCTTGGATCTTTTTGTTCCAAAATCAATATGCAAGTAACCTAAGGTACATATTCCAGAACCAAATATTGTGTGCAGAAATCATGTTTTCTTCTTTCAGTGTCTGTGACCTTGCCCTTTGGACCCTATAATCACAAAGATTTTTCCTTATATAACTGCAAACTCATCCACACGTTTGGTTTGGCATGATATATAGAACTAATTTTTTGTGCAGAAACAATCTTTTTTCTTTCTGTTATAGTGACCTGACATTTGACCTTTTAACCTAAGGACAAATAGGCTTATTCCTTTCCTAAGTGGAAGCCATCTAGTTTTTGTGCAGTTATGTCATGTGGACCTAATGTTATTGTGCAGAAATCATTTTATTCTTTCAGTCACAGTGACCTTAATGTTTAACCTTTATCCACAACATTTGGCCAAGATACCTGCTGTAGAACTGATGTTATCATGTGCAAATGAAAATGTTAAAAAACAGACAGGGTCTTAGCATAATACACTGTGCCTAAAGATGAGTGTAAAAAATATATTATGTTCTTAATAATACTTTATACACTGAAACAAGGGTCATATTAGAAAACATCTGGCCTGTCCATTGTACTAGTATGTGCCCATACTGCATATAACTTGCACAAACTTTCTTTTCAATAATGACAACCCTGTTACCATCACAACTGAAATCATATACATCTTGCCTTGCCAACAAAAGCAAGATAAAAAGGCTAAAAATATTAGGTGGTAAAATGTTTCAACAAATGAAAACAGAATTGTTATACTCTTACAAAATGACATTAATGTCACTGAGATATCTAAACTTTTGTAGTTTACTTAAAATTGTGTGATATGTTATTCTGACTAACAGTGACACTTTAGTCTTCCACTACTTATTTACACTGCATTGTAATCTAATTAAACTTTCTTTGAAAAGGATATCTTGCATGGGACCATACTACAGGCAAACCACCGATTTTCTGGTACCCTTGGTTCCAAAGCCTTGCCTGATTAACAGTTTTGCCGGACCAACCAAGGTCATGCATCACCAATATAATGCAGTTTTGTCTGCATTATACACCTTCTCAGCTCACGACTGAGGTGCTCATTAACTACAGGCTTCTGAAATTCGTCCACATACTCAGCAGCTCTTTCATGGTCTGCAGACTGTTTTTCTCCACACACTTTATGCATGGAAATTCTATGACTCTTCTTGAACCCTTTAAGCCATCCTTCACTATAGTCACTCTCATGTTCTACTTTAAGTTCTTTATGAAACAACTGAGCCTGGTCCATTACCATCCTGCCAGACAAGTCCACTCCATCACTCCGATGTTGTCGAATCCATTTCATCATCACTCGGTCATGCTCAGTACTCTTACCATCTTTCATAGTTTTCTAATGTTCATTCGTTTCTTGGAATCACTGTCTGAATAAAACTTTAATATTTTGTCCCTCTTCTTCTTTATATTGTAAACAGTTGATGAACCAATACCATATGTGTCACACAGCTTTCGCACAGAAACACCACAGTCCAGTTTTTCAACAGTTCTACTTTATCTTGCATCGATACTGACAGGTGTTTATGTTTGACACCACCACTGACACTTGCATCTTTCTTAGAAGCAATAGCTAGGGTTAAATGTAAGTGAAATAAGCTAAGAACTGCACAAAATACAAGTATCACTACCAACAACTGCAGTGTAAATAATCCAAGCAAGTGTGTGCACAGTAAATTTATTTGGTGGTGTCAGGAATTTCAAGTCCCCTCACATAATTTTGTCTGGACTGAAAGAGGTGCCAGACCATCCATTGCCAGAAAATCGGTGGTTTACTTTTATAAGCTGGTTCAAAGCCTTAATTCTAGGAATGAGGTAACAAAGAGAGCAGTTACCATCCTTGTTCATGCCTACTCTGTGGATAAAACTTCATAACTTATAAGGCCCAATTTATTAGCACCTCATTACATGTCTGACCTTGTACACTGCCCATCTAACCAATGAAAATGTTACCCTGTTACCCAAATACTTCAGAACTTTTAATCCAGCATTTCTATGGGTGTTCAATATTTCCTTTTAAATCAATGCATTGAATCTGATGACAATTCAATAATGCCAATACAGGACATACATGAAACAAATTCCCCAAGCTTGATCATGTTTCAGGTTATTAATTATTATATCTCAGTACTCTCAGCACCTCAGATATTTTCATCAGCTGGTTACTGAGGTGGCAAAAATGGATGATCAAGAGAAAACTACAACCAAGGATGAACAATCACTCAACCCTGCATGTTGAAAGATAGTATCAAAGCAAAAAACTGCAGATTCAGGTAAAAACCAGTGGACTTTGCTAATTATACAGGCCCTAGGGTAATGTTAATAAAGGATGACAGATGCCAGAAAACTACTATGTAATCCCTTTGACACACATACACATCCACCCACACACACAAGAACATAAATGTCTGCAGCTGTAAAGATGAATGACAGGTAATATGTAAAAATCTTGTACATGAATCTGATGCCCTTTAAGCATCAATGACATCAATCCAAATGAATTTTCCTTGATGTTCTGTTTTCGATTTTATCCCCATCAAATGTTGAGTAGTATATGTTGCCTAGATTTTGCAACAGTGGTGATAATGAGAAAATGAGTTCCATAAACCTGTTGGTTGACTGTGTCTGATAGTCTACTTGACTCATAGGTATAGAGCTTGACACAGAAGTACTCTGCATGGAAGCTGAGTTCTATTAGAAGAATTCCACCTGACAGTGTCTTCTGGAGGTTGAATATATTCCTGTGATGAGTAGCCATCTCCTCAAACTTTTGGTCACTTCTTCTATCCAATCTGAATGCAAACAATACAAAGCAGTTTTAATGAATGTAAATAATGTAGTGATTCACTTATATTGACATTGCAAAGGCTGACAAACTGCCTAAGTAAAAAGGAAAACGCAAAGTTATTGGCCAATGGTCATTTGTCATGACAATTTTTGTCATGCTTATGTCAATGGCAAGAAAAAAAAGTATAGGTCAACAAGTAGTCCTAACTTCAATAAATCCTTTGTTTTCTAGTTGTTTATACTGACATGCTACCAGTCTTGACCCATAGTATTTTTAACAAATTATTCAATTTTCCCAACTGGTTTTAATGTTTCTGTCATATTATCAAACATGCATTTATTTGGTCCTCTAATATTGACCTGCCTCAGAGACTTCAACAATTCATGTACCCTTCATCAAAGTAAGCAAGCTACAAACTTCAATAAAATAATGCACCCTACATCAAAGGAAGTCATCATCAAACTTGAAAAAAGCAATGAAATTTGATCTTCTGTTGCATTTTCCAAAACGAGCAGTAATTAAAACATGTTTACAATGCCATAAAAGTTTCATTTTCTGAAAGAAAAAAAGTAACTTTATTTCTGCTTATGATGTGCTTAAATAAGCCTTTTCTTTAAAAAAAAAATGTCATCTTGCGATCATTTGTAATAAACATTTTTACTGCTATTTTGAGAGAATTTAAAACTTGACAGGTTTTCATTTAGCTTTGAATAGCCTCATCACCCTGACAGTCTCAGTTGTATGATTTCATCTGTTGCCACAGTCAGACTAAATTCTGTGTCAATTTAATTAGCATGTAAATAACACTACATTCTACTGGTGTCAGTACTGAATTGCTTTGTTACATGTTGGTTGACAATGGGATATTGATCAAATGAAGACTACCATTTTTGAATATGTGTTTTCTATAGGATGTGATCTTTACATGAATTTTCGAACATGGTACCTATACTAGAATTCAGGGACTTTTCCTATTCATGTACTTTAGGCATCATGAATATTATTACAAAAAGGTACCAAAAATGTAAGCTGTCAATATACAAGTGTATTTCAAACTGGTTTTGTCTTCATTTAATCAAAATTATCATTGTTTATTTTATCAAATCCTACTCACCGATGACAGATCAAACCTAAAAGATGAATTTCACTTGTATGCAGGTCAATAAGAAATTTAATTTTTTTTGTCTGTGACCCACTCACCCCACATCTCAACATCTGCTTATGTGTACAATATTACTTCATATCCAAGGATGTCAAGATAAATAGGTAGTACAGTGGAACCTGTCTTGAAAGACCACCCCTTCTGCCAAAACATAATGGTCTCTCATGACAGGTGGTCTCTCATAACAGGTTATAACACTATATAATCTCTAAATCTGTACATGGAGAACCTGGTCTCTCTAGACAGGTGGTCTCTCATAGCAGTGGTCTCTCAAGACAGGTTTTACTGTACTATATAAAGTGGCCCCTTCTCATAGCTGACTTTCCAAACTTTAAAGTGGGGGTTTAATACTGAATATTAAAGTCCATAACCATGCTGCCATTACCACTGGAAAAGGTATAAAGAAGGTTGGCAGGTATGTGAAACAAATTATTTTTGGGATTATATGTACAACATGCCAAATCATTGCACAGTCTTACTTGTAAAAACCCTCAATACAAAGTTACCTCACTTAAAACGCAGTACACTTTATACTCCCAAGAGGATTCTTACAATTGAGAGATCAATGTAACTCTATATTCCATACTCATTCCATAGTCTAAAAAATTCATGAAATAGTTCTGATTTCTGAATCAAAATAACAAAATAAATTATAAAAGATGACAATTAGGTTCATCGTGAAATGCAGATATAAAATTAGCAGCAGGCAGACTTGCCTTATCACAAAGTAACAGTAGTAGATGCCTCACACAAGATGATTACAAAGTCTTAAAACCCTGACAATTCTTGAGTCTATTACTTACCTGTGTTTATATGAGACAGGTGTGGTGTGTATGTAGTGGAAGCCAATGGTCTGTAAGTATGCAATGTATTGTAGTCTGAACTCCTGTAGCAGGGTTCGGTGCCAGTCCTCTTCGATGGCAGGCTCATAGGCTTTGTATTCTGGTGAATCTGTTAGTTTCCCCATAGATGATGACATGTTTAGTGGCTTTTTCTTCCCGTCTTGGCCATCAATATGTTTGGTGCGAACACTTCCTACAGATGTGCCTGAACTGTGACGGGACCTCTGCTAACAAAAATCATGTTTAGTTAAAAGTACAAAAATGCTACACTATTTACAATATTTATTAGTGATTTTTAAGGTGATCACTCAAACAATAACACAATAATAGTGATACAAACAATGGTTTGTAAACATATCATCTAGAGATGGCAACTCCCTCCATCCCATTTTATGTATAGACTCCTTCTGAAAATACCAAATGGTCAAACATGCTCAATTTTTATACTTCTTATGTTAGTACCATACAGAACAGCATTCTTAATTTGCATAATACTTAAGCTAAAGGTTGTTTGCTCTGTAGCAAATTTTCAAAAGGCATCTCTATGCCTCTTACATGACATGTGTACCAAGTTTGGTTGAAATACCTTGAATGTCTCTGAAAGTTATGCTCCAAAACAGAAAATGTTTATAGAAAGAAAGACATATTGATAGCAATATTTTCTTGTATTAAATGCAGGGAAATAAATATAGCACTGATTTTAGTAGGTAACAGGGGGATAAAAAAAGGGCACCGATTTGTAGCATGATTAGTATGGCACAGATTTTTGTACATACTGATGGTATTAATATAGCACTGGTTTGTACATACATGGGGCTATAAATAAAATGTTGATTTGTACTTACTAAGGTAATAAATATGGTATGGATTTGTAGGTACAAGTGGGATGAAAATGGTTTTGATTTGTGCACACAAGTGGGATAAATATGGCATGGATTTGTACATACCAGTGGGATAAATTTGGCATGGATTTGTATACACCAGTGGGATAAATATGTCATTAATTTGTTCATACCAGGGGATAAATATGCCACTGATTTTTGTGCATACCATGGGTAAGAATATTGCACTGATTTGTACATACCAGTGGGATAAATTTGGCATGGATTTGTATACATCAGTGGGATAAATATGTCATTAATTTGTTCATACCAGGGGATAAATATGCCACTGATTTTTGTGCATACCATGGGTAAGAATATTGCACTGATTTGTACATACCAGTGGGATAAATATGGCATGGATTTGTACATATGAGTAGGATAAATATGCCACTGATTTTTATGCATACTATGGGTATAACTATCACACTGATTTGTACATACCAGGGGGATAAATATGCCACTGATGTTTGTGCATACCATGGGTATAACTATCACACTGATTTGTACATACCAGGGGAATAAATATGCCACTGATTTTTGTGCATACCATGGGTATAACTATCACACTGATTTGTACATACCACTGATTTTTGTGCATACCATGGGTATAACTATCACACTGATCTGTACATACCAGGGGGATAAATATGGCACTGATCTGTACATACCAGGGGGATAAATATGGCACAGATTTTTGTGTATACCATGGGTATAAATATGGAACCAAATTTTGTACATACCATGGGAATAAATATGTCACTGATTGTTACACACTAGAGTGATAAATATGGCACTGATATTTACACACCTGGGTAATAAATATAGCACTGGTTTGTACATATCAGTGAGATAAATATATCACTGATTTTTACACATACCATGGGAATAAATATGGCACAGACTTTTACACACTGTGGTGATAAATATAGCACTGGTTTGTACATATATGTGGGATAAATGTCACTGATTTTTTTGCATAAAACAGGTATAAATAAGGTAGTGATATGTACTAACCAGGGTGATAAATACTGCAATGGTTTTACAGATTTGTACCTACCAGTGGAATAAATATGTTACAGGTTTGTACCTACCAGTGGGATAAATATGGTACTAACTTAGTACATACCATTGTGATTAATATGGAATCAAGTTGTACTTACCAGTGGGACTAATATGACACTGATTTGTACCTACCAGTGGGACTAATATAGTATCGATTTATACCTACCAGTGGGATTAATATGGTACTGATTTGTACATACCAGTGGGATTAATATGGTACTGACTTGTATTGGTTTTAGCACAGTTTATTGTCCATGACTATTTTTCAAGCCAAAATCCATAATATCTTTGAAATTTGTATGCTGGTGTTCTTATGATTAGTTATTACCATTTTTTCATATTGATGCAGTATAGTTTCTACAAATTTGGAATATGGTGCTACATATACAGTAGGGTTTAAACAATTAAATAAGAATACAAACATAACATTATAGAAACATTTGATCTGGATTTGGTTGACCTGATTGTTACAAGAAGTTATTATGATGGGCTAAACACAATGAAAATTTCCCTTAGAGAATTAAAAACTATACGAAAAGTAAGCATAAAGGATTTATCAGCCAAAATTTGAAATGTTCTTCAGCTTTAAGAGTAACATCATTTAAAATGACACCAAGCTATAAAAAACTAGCATTAATAACTTAATAAAATGTCTGCAAGAAACCAATTTTTGGAGTAAATTATATTTTTTCGATTATAGTTAAGTGATAATAATACCTTAGCAGTACTAAAACTGACTCAAAAATCCACGACTCCCAAGCTACATTATATTAGCTATGAAAGCTAAATATTGTATGTCCACATAGATGGCAGTGAGACAGTGATCTCCCTTTCATACAGAAATTGGTGCAAATTCCATGAATACTTCAGTTATAACCAGAGCAGAATACACACTCTCTTAGCAGCATGAAAACTGCAGCAGAGTTGTGAGGGTATATCCATATTATGGTTTGGAAAGCATTATTGAAGAAACATATTTTACTACAAAAGTTTTCTTCTTCAAAAATGCTATCCAATCAGAATACCTTATGTGCATAGATCAGAGGTGGATTGAGTATCACCCTTTACCTGGAAAAGGCCACTGCCAGTCTCCTAATGTATGTTAGGCAGCTTCTAGAATGAGAAGCTGGAGAATTGACTTTTCATGCCAATACACAGCTTTTGGAAAAGAAGCAATTCCTCCTCCCCCAAATCCAATAGGTCTTCATGCCACTGCTTTAAGAAGCTTCAGAACAACCTGGGAAACTAACCTTTGTGCTGCAGCGATGGGTCCCATCAGGTCTAACTGAGCCTTCTGGGATGAAAGATCTATGAGGTAGAAGCAAGAGAAAGTAGACTCTGACCTCCATCCAACAGCTTATATAATGTCAGCCTGGGAAGAGTTTTTCTCTAACGCAATAACTGCTGCAACTGCTATAACTTCATGAGCCAAAATGCAAAGAAAATTTGATTTGGTTAATTTTGATTATGCACAACAACAAATCCATCTTATCCAGCCAATAAAGTCAGTGCTGAAATATTATCCTTTTCCACTTTCAGAGGTAAGATAGACAGGATCTCCCTCTTTGCACCAGTACATTTCTTCCCAGGTACCATTTCAAAGCTCTCACCAGTCCTGTACATGACCCAGAGTTAAATAGCTCAAACAAGAAAGAGTTTTGCCATGAAAAAATGATTGTCCCTGAACAGGAGCCTGATCCTGGCAATGAAAGCAAGGGTGTCAAGATTAATGTTGACCCATCCTGTTGGAACTGTCACTAGTTCAGGTCAACTGCATACATTTTGTTGATTCTGCCTGCTGTAGTTATTACGAGTATGTGAACCAACAAAGCTTTCAACAGCAGTTCAGATAGTTCCTTATTGAGCCAGGTTAGAACACATGAGAGATTCTACTTTGGGCCACACCTTGGGGGGTCTGAAATCAAAACTCAGTAGAAGAACATACAAATTATCAACTTTACAAGACATACCTGCATAAGAAGACTTGATATGTGCCAAGTGAAGTTCTCCCATTTTCTGATGGTAACTTGGATGCACCAAGATTGGTACTGTTTATTTCAAGGAGCAAAGTTTTGGCATCAATTGAGATAACAGTATTACTTGTAATGGTCTCATAAATGTTCAACCCAAGACAATCAGATCCACAGCCACAACCAGTATGCAACAGAATTCATGGCTGAGAAACTCTTCTGTGTAAGAACTAAAACCACTGCTGAAATGATTTTCAATGTGTGCTCCTGATGGAGACCTACTCTTTCAGATGAATTTGAAGTACATATTCTAGTGGATAAAAAACCGAGTTTGGATGATATTGGAAATTTCCTTGTTGATAAGGAATTTAAAGTCATGGAGGAGTGCAACAAGGGATTTCATGCTTTGATTCAAAATATAACTTAATGGGGCCTTTGAAGAATGTAGTTGGATGTCACTGATGTGGAGATGGTCCTGAAATGAGCCTTAACAATATTTCAGTCATACTGCTACAATGTCTGCAGAGTGGCAGTTTATAGTGATGTCTAGGACTGGGGTATCATGCTGCAGACATATAGCATCATATTACACCCAGTCACATTATCCTGACACCAGGCCGACCAGTCCTAACACTAACCTCTTAATGCTGAGCACCTAGCAAGGCAGCTGTAAGAACCATTTTTATAAGTATTTGGTATGGCTCAGATGGGGTTTGAACATGTGACCCCCGCATCCAAGGCAGATGCTCTAACCACTTAGGCCATCAGAGCAGTCACTGCTGGGATATCTACATGAAAAACTTGTGCCTGTGTTTTGTAGAATCTCCTACTAAAATCTGCTGGTAGGCATCACTGAGAAAAAAGACATCTATTTACACCAGGGTCCTGCAATTATCTGTAAGCAACCCAACAGGTCAACTTAAGTCTGTGGTAGCAGTCTGAATGCCAGTTTGTCTTTCTTCATTTACCAGTCAAGTGATGCTGGAATTCTGGACCAAGGTGTTGATTGAGGAGGAGGACAAACAATGTTAGTAACAACAAAAGACTTCTTTGACTGATGTCCAAAATGCAGTCTTCTCTTGTCATTGCAAGATCTATCAAAAACAATGAAGCTTATGAGCTTCATTGTCTTTAGAAGAATGTGGCTGATGCCTCTTGTTAAATCCAAGATGCAGCTGGTGAAGATTGTTTAAAATGGTGGCTAGCAGATCATTCTGATTGGGATATGGGAAAGACTGGACAATCACTAAGCAATTCCTCCCTGTGAGTGCCAAAGACATGTGAAAAAGTTGATTCAATATCACTTTGGTACTGGGGCACTGAACTGGACACAGTGCACTGAGTGTGTTATGGAACTCTACTGGGTATACTGATCCATGAGAGTACCTGTCTTCTGGTGTCGAGTAAGCAGACTGGAAAAAGACATTCCCACCTTTGACTTTAAGGTTAAGCTTGATGGAAAGTGTTGACCTTTTGCATTCGGATATGAAAAAAATTGTCATGACAGAACAGTGTAATTTTATCTTCCATTATGTTGTCCAGTTTTTATGCTGGATTCTGTTACAGAATACCTGATCCACAGAAACAGTCCTTACTTGCAATCTGAAAGACAGTATCTAAGCCAGCTCAATTTCATATCAAACTCATTCATATGTAGATGATTGAGACTGGCTGTTGAACCCATGTGATTAAGCCATATTGGTTCTGCTGAAAATGGTTTGTCAAGTTGAAGCAGCAAGGGTGGAGCTGTGGTTGCAGGCTGAAAGGGGATATCTTGAATTGCTATGGACATGATCCTATTGCACAAGAATGATGCACCATTGTGTATACTGTAATGGATAAATGCAGTTTCTACAGCAAGACTGACCAGACTGTTCCTCTAGTGAAGACCCAGATGTAAACATGTTATGTCACTGCCATCTTTTCTTAACGCGGCCATAGAAAACATGCCTATATGTATCCAACCAAAGCAGAAATTATACATCAATAAATGTGAAGCGTCAACTAAAATAACTGCTGTCATAATGAATTTTCGAAAACACAAAAATGACCTGCATAACAAAATATAGTTTTTAAACATATTACCAATTTTCCAAGTTAATAGAACACACAAGCAACACATGCAGGTAAATACAATATCATGCCTATATGTAAGTTTATGACAAAATTATATAATTCTGTAATAAAACGAAAGATTTAAATGTTACAAAAACAGTTGTACTCGAATGAAGGATCAATCTGAATAAGTATTAAATTTAATTTTCATATACATTGTATTAT
The DNA here is from genome assembly GCA_028554795.2 of Sinohyriopsis cumingii. Classification (NCBI taxonomy): domain Eukaryota; kingdom Metazoa; phylum Mollusca; class Bivalvia; order Unionida; family Unionidae; genus Sinohyriopsis; species Sinohyriopsis cumingii. The sequence goes on from CM068824.1 coordinate 70,814,928, forward strand.
TTTTTTCTTTCATTTTCAGTATTACTATTGTTTGAATGCTTATGCTTTTTCTCTATTTTCTCTCTATCCTTACTTACCTCACATATTGATTTAAGGCAGTGAGTATAAAATTACAGCTATCGGATACCTTATCGAACATGTGCATTTAAACAATATAAAATGATTTATAATTCTTGCTTCAAAAGATTAAAATAAAAAATAAAACAAACACATGTATAAGCTAATATTTAATTACCAGATTACAGTATTGACCTTGCTTTATTCAATACTAGTAGCTGTGTTAATCTCTAGGAATAATACACTGTAAGAAAACAAGGAAGGGGCATCATCTTACGTGGCACATTTTTCATTGGGGATTTAAATTCATGGTTTGGGGCAACAACAAAAATCACGAAAAATGATCCCCCACGAATATTGATGATACTACAGTATTATGATCAGATAACATATTTTAAGAAAAGATATAAAATCCAAATCAATATAAAATGCAAGATACCGATTTGCTGTCCACACTGACTGACACTGGTGATGAGTGTGAGTCCTGTCCTGTGGCTCTATATTTCTCCAGCACCTTCTGTCTCCATTGTGCAAAGAAGAGAAGGGGTGTGGCACAGTAATGGAACAGCCTGAAGTGCTGTTTCAGAAGCACTATATCATCCTCCTGTTTAAATTAAATTGCAATTACAATAATATGAAATATCTGTAAAGCAACACAGCAAAGTTTTTGTTATATAGAATATCATTCTAACCAAAAGGTGGTCAATTTATTAACAATTGCAAATATCAAAGCATTGTTTTACTATTTGTATGATCTCTGTGTTAACGTCTCTCTTACAATATGGATACTTAGTCTCTTTTCTTCTTATACATATATGGATACGTGTGTATTCAATCAGACCTTGACCTGCGTCTGTCATTCCAATTATATAGGTCTATCCATCTGCCTGTCTGTCTGAACAACTTCTGTTGATAAAACTGTTGGATAAATGTAACAAAAATTCCAAGGAATTATGTCTCACCAGCATCCCTGCTCAACAGATATTTTTCATTTTCAAATGACCATCATCTTGTAAGAGGAAAGGTAAACAAAATATGCCAGAAGGTTGACACTTATAAAAAAAAGTAATACAAGACTTTTATCATTTCATTTATTGTGTGAGGTCAAAACTTAACATTATCTTACTGGCCATGAAAGACAGCTATCCCTCCCAAGATAAAGGATGAATGACCATTAAAAAAAATACTTTAAAACAAAATCTTGTGCATAAATTTCAAATGACCTTCACCTCACCTGAGGGTCAGCGAGAGACATGAAATTCATACAAATGATAAAACAGTGCTTATTGACTACAGAGTCTGCACATTATGACTGAATTTAAAAGGGTTTGAGACCTAAGGTCATGAAGACAAAAATCTTTTAACTGCAAACTTTATCAAGAATTTCAAATGGCCCTGACCTTGCCGGAGGGTCAGAGGGAGAGCTTGGTTCATGGATATGAAAAGCAATGCACAATGAAAGTATGATAGCCATCCATTCTATGTTTTGGGACCCATGTCCATGCAGAAAACTTCAACCAAAAACTTGACCCAATTTTATTAATGAAATTGACCTTGCCTGAGGATTAGAAGGATGGAAGGTGTACTTGGATATGTTGTTCTTGTTGTTGTTGTGGGGTTTAATGCCATTTTTCAGCACAAGATAGGCTATACATAGCAGCCAGTATTAATGGTGGAGAAAGAACCTTGGAAAACCCCAGAAAGACCCACTGACCCATGAGAAGCTACTGGCAAACTTTCTCACATACCCACACTAGCCGAACCCGAGACTCGAACCCACGCAGACAGAGGTGAGATGGCAATGATCTGTAGCGGTGAGCACTTTAGACCACTCAGCCACTCATGGCCCCATACTTGGATATACTTACTGATGCTACAGTCCAAGTGTCATAGCTACTCTCCCAAGGGGTTTGAAGTTTTGAAGATACAGAAAAACTTCAACCAAAACCTTTATTATGGCTGATGCTGCCAATGAGCTATATTTGCTGCCACCACCAGAATTAGTGATCCGAATGCTAAAAATGACTTTGAAAAAAAACTGATAAATTTCCTAACTTTAAATAATCTGAGTCCTGTTTCAAAGACAAATATTTAAATGTAAGGTACCCAATTATGAACCTAATGTTGAATGAAGTGATAAAAGTCCTATATTACATTTTATAAGCATCAACTTTCTGGCACGGTATGTTGCCTGACTTAACATTCTAATTGTTTAAAAAGGCTCAACTTTGTAAATAATAATTAAAAATAAGATAATTTTAAACTTACAGATATTTGGATATTTGGCCCTGCCGTTTTCTTCAGCCACATCAAATACAGCTTCTGAATCTTCAGCAAACTTTCCTCTTCTGATAGTATAAATTTTTAACAAAAATTTTAAAACTAATTTTCACATGCTATCTTTGCAACAAAAAAAAATGAAACTGATGAATAATTAAAAAGTCCCAATGTCATAAATGTTGGAGCCTTATTTCACACTTACAAATTAATGCAAGGCTATCTGTGCTCAAATAAATCAAATGGATGAGAATTTTATCATTGTTTGGCAATTTTGGTCTGATGCAAGTAAAATATAAATCTGTGCATCACCAACATTTTCTTTATTTATTTATTATGAAAGATGGGAACATGCTTTCATGGATATTGGTTTCTTTTGCAAAATGGCATCTATAATTTTATAACATGATGTCAATGATATGATATTTCTTATGATGTCAGTGATGTGATGTTTCTTATGACATGGTGTCAATGCTATGATATTTCTTTAACCCATTTAGGAATTTGTTTATTGATTAATAAAATACAAATTCATAACATCAGAAATGAAATTATTATTAAAAAGTTAAAACCTATCAAGCCAGGATGGTCTCTCATGTCTGAAAAAAATTTATGGAGAGTTTCTGGGAAGTAAATGTATAAAGGCTGAGGTTGATGGTTCCTTTGGGTTTCAAGTCTAGTTTCATTCACTCTGAGTACCACCTAGTTCCACCAACTGGATTAAAAAAGGTACTTTACAGAATTTGTTAGATTGTACAATCAATGTAAACCTGCATGTAAATGAGTCCAAGTTTCAAGCTTAAATTTCAAACATAAATTGATAATTTAGATGTGTTCTGACAGGCATTACCTTTTTTAATGCCCCGTCTAATTTCCTGTGCCTGTTGTCCATGCTGTGTGACAGGGTCTTTCTCTGCAACCTGCAGATTTGCACGGACAGTTTTCCATGGGAATACATCCTTAAATGTTGTGTCAAATAAAAGACTTGGGGTCCTGTCTTTTGCTGTCATGCTGTTGGTGCGTCTAATGTGTTCCTTGGAGGATGGAGTGGACGATCTAATCAGATGATCCACATCTGACGTGTTGATAAACGGGTTCTGGCAAAAATATTTTAGAAAGTATCAACCACTTTTTATTTCATCCACAGCTGCTGATATGCATTCTAAACTTTTTGATCAAAAATAAAATGATTTCCCAATAAAATCATCAATTCAATAAACTGTTGGATAAACGGTTTAGATTTCCAAATATGAAAATGTTCCCATTACTTGAATGCATAATAGACTGTACTGACTAAACCACATGAACTATAAAGTTCAAAACACACTCAAGTGGATACATCCTTCTATTTTGTTGCGAAAAAAATACTTAACCAAAATTAACATGATAACTACAAAAGTTGACAACACAAGAGCTCATTTTTTTGAGCAGGTGAATGAATTAAAATTAATTTCAAAGTCCGACTTTTTGCAGATGCCAACCTGTGCAACATCATGTTCCAAATCAAACGGACTTAAGTATTGTGATTAATTATCTGCAATGTATTATGAATATGAATAGCATCTGACTCACATTTTTATTAATACAGAATTTCAATTTCAGTTCCAAATTAGCTTCTAGCAGCTGACAGCATATGCAATAGAAATTCCAGTACAAATTGTAGCTTGTTTGAAAGTTATTATGAGTAATATTCTGCCAGGTATTATGGGTGTGGCTGGTATGAGGTTCTAGCTTGTACATTATTGTAATGATATAAGTGGCAAACTAGTTAAAATATAATGTAGCACGTTATACCCATGACGTTTTCAGAAAATTACTCAAAACGACTTGTAAAAAAGATTTCTACAGGAATTTCTGTTTTTGCTGTTGTCAACTGAAAAATATAAATCTAACTGAAATTTAAATGTAGTTACCTGCTTGAAATAAATGAATTAAGCTCTATAGTCATCATTTTTAATTGTGGAATATTTTTATCTGGCTAATAAGGTTTCACAAATTTGTCCTTTGCATCTGTTATCGTGAATCAGCATCTGAGGCTGATATTGCTATGTGCAGTGTCACAGTGTAGAATTATTTTATGATACTATAAAATAGATGTGAGTATAACAAAATAATTCTGCCTGGATTTGATGAGAAAGAAATCAGTCCAGTAGCAACCAGCAAAGCAAGAGTCAAAATCATAAGGGGTGCTCTCAGCTGATGATCTGGCACTACAGATTTAAGATTATCTCTGGATGTAAATGTTATGAAATAATTTCTTATGTCATACTCACTGGAACATTTGCCAGGTCACTGAAGAGGTAGTGGGTGAAAAGACCCATTTTCTGGGTAATGATACTGTTCAGAAGATGTGCCCGGGCATTATGCCACTGTACCAAGCGAGTTAAATACTTGGACAAGGAACTGTTCAAATCACTTGCCCAGTTGTATGTGAACACAACTATCTAAAAATGAAAAAAAAAAAACACAATGCAAAGAAATATTTAAGTCTAAAACAACAGAAAACATCAGACTTAAGAAATAATAACAAAAAAGAATGCAAATGAATGTTTAAACAAGAGTAAAGTAACATGTATAGCATGCCTATGCCCCATTTCTGATAGTCATGAAAGTGGGCACTAATCTTTAGGTTTCTTTCATATCCCAAGCGCAAGCCATTCACATAGTTTGATCATGGAATGTAGCCTAGAACAAAATTATTGTGGGAAAAACTCATATTTTCCTTCCGTCAGAGTCACCCTGATATTTGATTGTTCAACTCCAAAATCCAATTTCATCCTTACCCCACCCCCCCAACGGTATCCACAAAGTTTAGTTACACTTTGCAGTCAAGAACTAAATTACTTTTATTATGACTATGGTGAAAGAAAAGAGTGAGAACCAGCAAGTTTTGCAAAATTCAACAAATATTGTATTTCCCTTGAATAATAAATAAAACATGTACAAAGAACTTACAGTACTGCAAAAAAGCCCAAATAATTCCAGAATTTCTATGATAAGTCCTAATGCTTAAAGTTCTGAATAAACTTTAGTGATATTCCAAAATAAATCCAATGCTGGAAGTATTGATGTGCCTGTGGTGGCCTGTATCACAGTGATGTGCCAACAGTCTTGTGTTGAAAACACAATAATACAAACCAGGAATATATCCTTATTTGAAATTTCACTATAAATCCAAGTCTCCTATCCAAGAATGTTATATCTGAGCACTTTGCATTTCCAGAGATGAATATCTTGAGTTAAATAATTTGAATAAATTTCAGCCCAAATGAAATACTGGGCACACCAATAATACAACGGAAATTGCTCATATCTTAAAACAATAATGAATAATTTATTGAAAAACAAGATTATATACTCCTCTATTTGACCTCAGGTCACAATTAACATTTTCTAAAAAACAAAACTATTACCTGATGGAAAATTTCACTCTGGAAGGTTCCAAATGTTAACAAGATAAAGTCTTAGTTATATTTAGAAAATCTATTACTAAAATTAAAATATAAAACATGGTTAACACAATGTCCTTGACTCAGACCAAGATAAATATGTTTACTTCTATTAATAATAATCCTAATATCAAACCCATTCATAGAGAAAATATTAGCTATGTATTAGTTGTTTACTGAATAAAACAAATCAATGATTCAGGTCAGGTAAAAAATGAACTTGACTTTGGACAGTCAAATTCAAAATACAATTATCCATAACATATAATGAAAAAAACAAAGAATGCAAATTAAATATACATAACATTTTGCTGAAACAATTTTTCAGCCAGAGAGATCCTGACCTTTAACCTTTTGACCCGGAAATCAATAGACAGTTTTCTTACCAAAAGTATAAATTATTAAACAAGTTTGGTCATGGTCTGTCATCTGGAACTAAAAATACTGTCCGCAAACTGTTTTTCTTCTTTAAGTCAGAGTGGCCTTGACCTTTCACCTCTGGACCTCAAAATCAATAGGAGATGTGGTAGCTCAGTTGGTAGAGCATCAAACTCATAATCCAAGCATCAATGTTCAATACCAATCCAGGCCATCCTGGGTCAGCTGCCTTGATGTGATCTTGAAAAGGCACTTAGATCCCATCCACTTTGTATGACAGAGTCAAAAAAGCACTAAATGCACCAATAAAATCACCCCACCCCATGCACAAGCCATTCACAAAGGCTGTTATGCATGTTATAAGACTTTTAAAAAGTAAAAACCAAATCTTAACCTTGTCAATGCTTCTGCCAACACCATTATAACTGGAAAAATGAAACCTATGTTTTACGATCTGCTAATGCTAGTGACACAAACCATTTTTATAAGTTGTAAGAAGAAAACAGGCTAATAACTCTTGACAAATATTTACTGTACCAATGAAAGACAAAAGAGATGAAGACACAGAAAAAAAAATAAGGGGTATAACTCATAACCACACTCAAGTAACCACTCTGGTGGCCTAGTGGTTAGAGTGTCCACCTTGGATGTTGGAGGTTGCGGGTTCGATCCCCAGCCATGCCATACCAAAGACTTATAAGAGCATTAAGAGGTCAATGTTAGGACTGGTCGGCCTGGTGACAGGATAATGTGACTGGGTGGGACATCATGCTACATGTCTGTGGCATGATGCCCCAATACTAAACATCACTATAAACTGCCTCACTGCAGACATCGAAGCGATATGACTAAAAAAATAATTAAAACTATGTTAAAAATCGAAATCACACACACAGGTACCACACTCAAATTATTTACCTGCTTGTGTTTAATGAAGATCATGAGAAGTCTCTGGCGTGGTACAAAATTACTTTCACTCTCATCTATCACAGTTTTGTCAGGAGTTGTACTTGGGGTAGAGGAGTAGAACTTCTGGGATGTTTGCTTACTTAGCACTGGGAATGAAAATATGGTTTGCATCATGGCAAAGCAAAAAGTTGCAATTTTGTTGGTACTTAAATTCATGGAAAGGACTATGGAAATGTTATTTATATAGAGAAAATACTTTACATTATTGTTAATTCAATAAATAAAAGAAACAAGATTTTAATTTTTCAAAAACTATGGAAATAAAATACTGATGCTGCAATTTAACTGCAAATAATACTGAAATTTCTGCTCAACACTGGAGTAAACCTCTGCATGCCAATTTGGGAATTTTAAGCTCAGTACAAACATTGAAACTCACTTCTCCATAATAAATCATATCTTTGAAAAATTCAAAGGAGAAAATCTTTTACAGAAAGACTACTCCTTTTGTTTGATTTTATTGCTATCATTGATGACATATGTGAATTAGAAGGATAAAACATCAAATAATGTTAGATACTTTATGTTTCCTATATAATAATTTTAAGTGTTCCAATGGTCAACTGAAACGAGCTGACCTGACACACAACCATGACTACTAGCTCTTACGCATGTAAGATTTATATGCCTTTCAACTGTTTGTTTTACTCTACCCTTTTATTTGATTTGATACAAGAGATGTAACTGGTGTGATAATACAAAGCAGGTCTACTTAAAAAACACTTCTGCAAGTTGGAGATCAAAATACAATTGGCACTTATAAATTCTTGTGGACATATCTCTCATGGTAAAATTGACACATTTACTTTTAATGTTTGAATACATGTGATCATATCATATTTATGATGATTACACTACACTGAATTCAAAGAGAGAACTAAAACCAATTTTACTTTTACAAAACTTACAAAATTGGTATTTATTTCTTAAAGTGCTGCCATTAGCAGGCATTACTGACATTTCCATGAATCAAGATTTCTTTGAATCTTGTTATTTACAGCATACTGCCTATATAATTTGTTTTGTATAGAAAATGTAACAAAATATATGACATTGTATTAAAACTTGCAAATTATGTTAATTGAAATTTCTGGTCAGTAACTGCTGTTTTCAATGATAAAACAAGCAATATATTAAATTTTAATATACCAGTTTTAATTACAATTTTCTTTATGTCCAACAGATTAGGTCCAGTTCATTTGGTAATTTCTTTGTTTGAAAAAAAAATTGGGATTCACACATGATCCTGTGTTGTAAGTTGGGGTACGAGTTATTGAGGGAGAATTGTACATGAATACAAGAAGACCAGGGCCTACATGTTGAACCAGCAAACACATGATCAAAGCAGTGCAGAAATATTTGAACAAAAACCTTAACAAATCACTGATGCTGCTACTAATAAGGGCTCAACAAAAAGTAAATTTCCTGTATGATTTCTGACACAGAACTCATGCAATAGGTTGCTTCTGTTGCACTGGTTCTGTTATCCTACATCTATTGCCTAATTTCTTTTACCTTATTTATGTTACCCTGCTTTTATAGCACTAGTTACCTTTTGTAAATAATTTAAATTTCAGCCAGGATAGTAGGTTACATAGCTTTTATGTGTGACACATATTCATCCCAACATGACAACTTTGGTTGAAATGCCAGTAGATGACTCGATACAAATTGGAGTTATCTTCAAGAGATATCTAGACAATGATGAGTACCCATCCACCATAGCTGTTTAAAGAACACAGTTTTGGTGTGCAATAAATTTAATTCCCATATACACCAACATTGCTAAACAGATACAAAATATATTGGAATTAGAACCTTTCAACTACTTAAGCAAGCTTAATAAACTCTAAAATGTGGGTCACAATAACCCAAATTTTTTGTGACCTGCACCTTCATCCCAAGATATACAGCAATGGCAATGTGTTCTAAATTGGTGTAATCAAATAAGAGTTAATGCCTAGACTTATGCATTGTCCTCTAAACATGAGAACACTGAGGTGTAGAGCTGGAAAGAATCCTATATGTACAGCCCACTTCTAAACGCAAAGGTAAAATATATATATTCTTTTGATAAGACATGCTGATCATGAAAATACTTTTATAAGAAATCTCAATTACCTTTCTGGGTTACCCCTGTTACAAAGTGTCCACTCTCCTCTTCTGAATCAATCTCTATACTGGATTGCCATTGACTGAAGTTTCTACCAATCCCAATGAAGGTATCTATTTTACCCGGAACAAAGTTCACTGCGGAAACTGCATCTACAGAGGTCTCCTCAGAAATATTACCAGACTGGAAATACATTTTTAAATATACAGGTAAATGGACAGTGTTTCCCAAGAAAAATATCCCCAAGTCTCTGTGTGTAAGGATAGACTTTGTAAGTTAGTTGCACCTCAAGATTTTACTTGCACGTGACTTTGTCTTTTCATGCTAAGTATACAGTATGGGGCTCTTAATGGTTTGACACAAAGATCAATGTCCACTGCATATCTGACTTTGTCTTTATATTTCTATCAAGTGCAGATATTGTTAAGGGTGGGGATTTCAATAATGTTTCAGTTATTAAACAATGTAAAACCATGGGGATAAATCACTGGAAGTGATTACTACTACTACTACTAATAATAATAATATCCAGGAACCAATATTGAATTTGTCTTTTCATGCCAAGTGTCTTTATGGTTATAGGGTGTGGATATTAGTTTTAAAGTTATGGCCCAGGGTCAAAGGGTTATGCTTGTAATAATAATAATAATAATAATAAGAAGAAGAAGAAGAAGAAGAAAATAATACTAATACTACTACTACAGCTAATAATAATAATTAAAGAGGGTAACTCAATCACTCGCCCTTGAGTGCCTCCAGAACAATATTTTAATATGTTCATGGTTATCAAATACATATACAAAATTTTGATTCAGAATTGTGGTAGAATTAAGCATTTTGTGTATTTGACTGCTTCCTGGAGCCAAATGCACAGAGTGGGACTTTTGACTAAGTTAGGAATAAAATAATGTCTCATTATAATGCCATCAATATGTCCAACAGAGAACGCCACCTTACAGTTAGACTGCTTATAACGGAGTACATGACACAGTACTCCTTCATTATAATGCTGTCACTGGGAGTTAGTCTACTGCTCTATATGGAGACTGACTTACATGTATAATGAAGCACATACTGTATAAACTCATTATAATGCTTTCTATTAGAGCCAGAGTATACAACCTTATACAGTATTGAGACTATCTTATAAGGAAATAAATGATACAGTGCTCCCTTGTTATAATGTATTTCACAGGAGCCACTGAGTATACCACCATATAGTCAGACAACATTATAATGAATATGCATATAATTATGATACCAATTAACTACATGAAGTCAGTGGTAAAACTCAACTTATAACTGGAACTGTATTCTAATGAACAACTTTATAGTAAGGGAGTGCTATAAATGCCACACCAGTTTACATAATGGAGAAAAAAGTCTATTAGGATTTTTTAAAGAATTTTCTTTGGAAATTGTAGTATGTGACAGCATGAGAAACTGACAGGTGGAAAGATAAATGTAATCATGACATCCTTGACTTTAAAAAAAAAAAACCTTGTAGATGCTTAGTAAATGACCAAATTTCTGTGATTTTTTCTTTCATGATTATACAATTATAAAACTCAGTTTAGTGTATATGAAAATTAAATGCACAGATAATAATATCCCTTGACAATATAGAGGGTTCAGTAAAGTGATCTGGAGATCTTCCAATATAATTTATATGACCCATAGGTACCACTTCACGTTGTATAAAAACTTGAACTAAAGGGTATAACAGCAATAACCCTTGGATTAACATTGACAGCTCAGTAGTTGACCTAAAACTGTAGTACATTATCCAAAATCAAATGATTACAGAGTTCAAATTTGCTTGGAAAGTATTTTTACCAATTCTTGTATCTAATGTCAAACTTCTGGAAAGGCATTTATAGCTGTTATGACCAAGATCCAGTACCATCATCCAATGGACAAGGATGGTGTACCACAATTCTAGCAAGACTAAAAAATATAAAACCCATGAACTGGACTGAGGCTTTACTGCTGGAAAAAAGAATTTTACATGAATCCACTATAAGACCATTTTTTTCTTTTTAAATTAGTGTTGAAACCATCGATTATATTATTGAGCTATATTGGATGTAAGATCAGCAGCATTTCATTTAGGATCAACTGGATATAATTTTAAGTCTTTTAGTGAAAACCCCAAGTGAATATCATCATCCATTTCAAGATGGCCACCATGGGGGCCACAGTGGATGTCAGATCAGCATCTTTATCTAGGACCAACTATGCAAAATAAGTCTTTAGGTAAAACCCCAAGTCAACATAACTTTCTGTTTAAGAAGAGCAACGATTATAATAATAGATTGCTGCCATGACAGCCATGTTAGTTGTCATATCAGCATGGTTTCCCACCAGGACCAGCTAGGCATCTAAGAAGTTTTGTAGTGAAAACCCCATGTCAATATGACCTTCTGATCTGAAAGGAGTAATAAATATAAGGTATTCAAGCTTGCTACCATGATCTCCATAATGGATGTCAGATCAACACCATTGTCATTTAAGACCAACTAGACATTAAAGAAAATCATTTATTGAAATTCCCATTGTGATATGGCAATCAATTTGGAGGAATAGCAATAACAAGATTTTCAAGTCTGTGCTGCATAATTTTTATTTGAACCAACCAGAATTTGGGATGAATGTGTATGTAAAATTTCACAGCAATTTATGAGTTGTAGCAAAACCAAACTTGAATTAACTGACAGATGGACAATGGATGACAGACATGATGTAATCAGTAGAGCTAAAAAAGTAAATGATTTACTGAATTTTGTTTCTCCAAGAACCAATCACATTAACATAGGGATATAAATGCTGCTTCGTCTCAAATCCAGTCATTTTGGAAAAACAAAATATTTGACTTCCAGTCTATGTGTCATTTATAAAAAGGGAAAAAACTCTTAAAAATTATACACCCATAGGTGACTAACAGATGTTTAACTTCAGTGAAGCATCACCATAGATGCCTGCATTTTTTGTGGGGATGCGTGGAAAAGCTATACAGTAATGTGATTGGTCAAGTAGTTTTGGAGAAAATTAATTTTCTCCATTGAATAAGTTCCCTGATACATTAACGTTAGGAAAATAGTTAATAGCAGGAAAAAGCATGAGCATCCAACTTCTACCAAGGATACATTTGAAAGGCAATATAGCTGGATCCCACATATAAAGGATAGGCAATGCAGCTGGATTCTCTATATAAAGGATAGGTGATACAGCTGGAGTCCCTATATATAGGATAGGCAATGCAGCAGAAGTCCCTATATAAAGGACAGGCAATACAGCTGAAGTCCCTACAAAAAAAGAATAGGCAATGTAACTGGGGTTCCTATATATAGGATACACAATACAGCTGGAGTCCAAATATCAAGGATAACTCACTGCCCTAATATTATGGCAGCACAATCAATGGTCACATGATATGTCATGTAAATACATGGACAATGAAGAACAAGTCATTTATCTTACAAAGAAAGCTTTGGACACATCCAGAAAAACCTATAAAACCATGCCTGGTAAGCTACTGTGCTGTCATTAACTGGGTCTGTGATCATCTCAGCCACAGAACCTCAACCACCAAAATAAATTCTTTATATTGTTATGCTAAATCTCAGAAACAGAACCCTGAATGATCAACTGCATGCCAGTTGATGGCTTCAGTGATGTCCAGTTGTTGTTGTAGGGTTTAACGCCATTTTTCAGCACATGATAGGCTATACATGGCGGCCAGTATTAATGGTGGAGGAAGAAACTGGGAAAACCCCGGAAAGAACCACCAACCCATGAGAAGCTACTGGCAAGCTTTCTCACATACCCATATTGGCCGAATCCGAGACTCGAACCCATGCAGACAGAGGTGAGATGGCAATGATCCGTAACGGAGAGCGCTTTAGACCACTTGGCTCAGTGATGTCCATAATCAAACCCTTGCATTAGAATATAAGGTGTGTTGAGATCTATAATCTCATGAGCTGAAATTTGTACAAGACATATCTGGTCTTTTAAGACTTCAGAACATGTGGAGCACATCACCCTCATAAACCAAGATGCCAAGGCCTGCAGGGTTATATCATGTTTCCTGACCATTAACGGAAGTGGCATTTTAAGGCCCCATTACTGTTTACTGAAATTCAAGTAGTGCCTGAGAATATGGACTGGGTCTTGCATCACTGCCTTTCTCAATAGGAGTTAGGGAATAACCACCTTCTGACTGCCTGTAGATGGCGACATTGTTTCATCTATGATGCCTGGACACATAACATGATTTTCTGAACTGGAGATAGTTTGGCCTCATCGAATGGGCATGTGACTCACACACCTGCATTTCAATGCTTAGGGTTATAAAAAAAAAACAAGTTTTGTTAGATAGCTGTTTCAGCAAGGTTCTGGCCAGAGGCTCCAGATTGCCTGAAATGAACCATCTCAGAATCCATGAAAGGTTATACCTGGTAAATAAATGAGTGACTTGGGTGGATTCAGGTAAAAACTGGCCAGCAGGTACAAGAGATCCTTGTCTTGACCTAAATCTCCTCTCCCATGATGTCTGAACGTGTCAGAAATCATAGAGCAGTAGCCCCTGATAGTGATAGGGCCTAACTTCTCAAAGAGCCAGAGAAAGCAACTTAGCAAGTTCTGACATCACAGCCTGCAAGGACACGATGTTATTGCCCTTGCAACAGTCTATGAAAATAAGTGCCATAAGTGGAGGGTTTTCTAGCTAGAACTTGAGTAGAGTGGGTGTCAGCAGGATCTTCCCGGAAATCTTTATTGCTAGATTGTTTAAGACTCTTCACCCAAGACATGTTCCATGAGAAAACCCCATCCCAACTGACATATGGCTCTGGCCTCTAGGTCCAGGATTGGACATGAATGTGGGCAGTTTATGCTTCTACTCTGCCAAAAAGAGATCTGTAACAGGATGCCCTCAAAACTGGCAAATCCAATTAAAACTTAGTGGATAAAAACTGACTTGGTGTAAAGTCTGATGCCTTCAAGCTGGGCATAACACTAAAGCTGACAGGAATATATCTGATATGGACTGTATTCCTGTACCAGAAGATTAGAACACAGAAGCTGCTTGATTTGGTCCCCATCACCTCACCTTTTGAGGGTGTAGGTCAACACCATATAGTTGTTTTGTGTGATGAGGATTACCCTTTCACAAAGTTGGTCTTTCCAGAACTGAAACGTTTTTATTAGAACCGTCTTTTCCAAAAGAAGGATGTGATGGGCCCACGCCTCCAGCCTCCACCCTGACAAAGAGTTTCTGCTAACCATCGTGATGCAGGCAACAGGTCAGCTTACCAATAATATGAACTGGCATCTGTATGGATGATAATCTCCAGATAGAATCTATCCTGAGGAATTCCAGCTGTAAGCCATTTTTGTGGGTCTCACCAGTGGGACAGGAACTCTTTTATTTCTGTCATTATCATAACTTAATTATGCTAGACAACCAGAAAATGGGTGCAACTGAGCCAAAAGTGTTGCATGAACAGGCAAATGAGAAGGTTCAAGTCCACTACCAAACTGAGTAATCAGAGGAATTGCAAAATCTCTCATGGAAATTCAATCCCTGTTGGAGACAGATTCCAACAGTTTGATTCTCCACATAATGCAGACAGGAAGGAACTGAATGAGGCTGAGATTAGTAAAACATTCCATACCCTGACAAATGGAAGGCTGGTTGAGATGAGTAAAACATTCCATACCCTGATGCATGGAAGGCTGGTTGAGGAGAAATCTGACTTCTGGTTCACTAAAAAGTCCAGCTGGGAAAAAGGTTGTTTATGTCTTGCAACAGAATCTAACATACATATTTTTTAAAAGTTTGTCATCTTGGCATGCTGTGGTCACTGTTGATGAGACTGACCTGAACAAGGATGATGAATCAATGTAAAGTCTTTGTAAATACCCATGGGCTGAGGATGAGACCAAATGGTAAAGCATAAAATCAGCATTGAGTTCCTCACAACACAAGAAGCTGAATGGATAGGGATACAGAAATATGCATCAATCAGATTAAGACTGACTGATTGCAAAACACATCTGCACAGTTGTGTATATGTTTGAGATCCATAACCAGACTAAGATTTCTGCTGGTTTTGTTACCTGAAAAAAATGATAATAAAAGATCAGAGTTCAGTCTGTGAACTCTCTATCACCTGCTTGATAAAAATAGAGCTGATCTCGCCCAACAGAACTGCCATCTTCTTAGGATCACTTCCATCATGGAAGGGGATGATGAAAGGTATTGGACTGGATGAATAAAATCTTAAGACAAATTTTTTTTTTAAACTTGGATCACCCATTCATTTTGTGGCAAGAGAGTGCATACAAGACTGTCCCAAAAATAGGCTGTCAGTTGTGGCTTGGGTGTAAAGCTACTTAAAGTTGTTGGGAGGCTTGTGGAAGGAAAAATTTGGTTTTGTGTCTTTTTTATTATATTGCCTCCAAAACTGTGGGGACTGAATCATCTGAAGTCAAAATGTTGCTGAAACTGCTGATAAGCAGGATTCTGCCTTCTCTGCTTCTGCATTGAGGCAGAGACTGAAGTGGTGAAAAGCTGTAGTAGGTGGTATACTGTCTACTTCTGCATATTGTCAATACCTCCATGGAAAAGTTGTCAAGCATCAATGTCAAGGTGACCATATTTTACAAACAAGTCTGGATGTCAAATGAAAAATACAGCAGACAACTTAACAGAATTGTGGGGTTGCCATGTTCACTGGTGCAATGTTCTAATCTAGTCTCAGAATGTCTGCATTGTACATTTCTGAATGAGAGCAATACCAGTGGGAGAAAAATGACTCGGGCAACTGGCTCTCCAAATAGAAGGCCTTAGAGATTCCATGGACTCTTGGAATTTCTCTAAATGATGGTTGGAGATTTCATTAATCTTTGCTGACTGCAGTAGTAGATGGAAGAAGAGGTGTTCGTCCTCATCCTTCATGTTTACAGAGGCCTTGACCTTATAGACCTGGCTAGTGCACAATGCCCTACCATATCAACTTTTATGCTCGGATGTGTAGAATTAAAGATGATTTTGATGGATATTGAGATGTGATGGAGTTTGATGCTACTCACAATGAGCTAAAGCTTGAATTTGCATACACATACAGTGCAACCAAGAAGTGCAAAGGGGAGGTAAATTTTTTCATAGACTTTCTTCCCTTTTTGTTTATATGATACAGCTTTTCACCACTTCAGTCTCTGCCTCAATGCAGAAGCAGAGAAGGCAGAAATGCCAGATTTAATAGGCAGCTAAGATTACTTTTCTAATGTTAATTTAATTGGGGAATGTAATCAACTGAGAAAATAAATTGATTTAAGAAGCTCACAGTTAGTGGATGCCTGCATGGGTTATAGATAATTCCTACTGGGAGTTCTTCCATTTCCTTCCCTGGGATGACTTTAAATATCTTGATGTTAATGTCAGAGCAAATGTTGCCAATGATGTTTTGAAGCTCCTGCAGTATAAAGTCTACTGAGAACTGAGACTTCAGGCATAGTTCTAGCTGAAAAACTGTTGGAACACCTGCAAAGAGAAAAAAATGCTTAATTTTGCATGCTTTCTTTTTGGAATTTTGACACTTGGTGAAACAAAATGTATGACTCTCATAAATTTTCATTATTTTTGACCTGACTAAAAAATTAGCAAATACAAAACCAAATAGAAATTTGCCCATATACAGTAGATGTAAATGGCACTGCATTGATACTGCCCATCAACTTTCACCTCTGACCTACTAAACACTTATAATCTTATGCCTCCTCCCAAATGACCTCCATCTTTGATTTACTAATCATTCAGGCTCCTCTACCTACTCCCTATTGACCTCCATCTTTCATCAAATAAGCACACAAGATCTTCTGCCTTATCCATAATGACCTCCACCTTTGACCTACTATTGACTCAAAATCTTCATCACCTGATGAATCTGTGTCACATCTGATTTAAGCACAAGATTTAAGGACAAGATGAAAATACATCCAAAGCTATTTTTAAAAACCTTTAACTGACAAAAGGATGTGAGGACAAAATACAATTGCTTGTATAGTTGCAAATGATATGACTGTATTTGTTGAAAATGGTCACGCTTTTCATATGCTATACCTTTTCACAGATGAAAGCAAAGACTAAAAAAATAACTAAATATGTTTGTCAGCTTTAATAATTACAGTAAGGCTGTTAAAAAGCAATAAATATCTTTAAAATTATCAATTTTCCATGGTAGTTACAATATATTTATACATTTATGGACAGAAGCTTTAGTTTACATGAGCAAGATTTTCACATGACCAGTAACTGAAACATGTGAAATATAACAGTTAAATTTTTAAAAATTTAACCCTTAAAATTATTTTTTGGAGTTCATGATTTTATGACTTTACACTTATTCTTCTAATTGTTCTGAAATGAAATTTCATGTAGATTCTAAATTTCTGCTTTTCTAAACTACCTACAGACAAATATTTAACTCTAAACCTCCCTGCTGGATACATGGACAGTTATATAATATGCTGCATTTGCCTTACATCTTGCAGCATTCAATAAAATGATACAAGAATTAATAAAATATTTTCAAAAATTTCTGCGAATTCATTTTTATGGGTATTAATTTTCATCATTTTTCACAACTAAATTTTTCACTGGTACTGAAATTTATGGAATGGGGGAGATGTTTACTGTTTTCAAGAAAAATCATATAGTTTTTTTTTGTTTATGATGAACAGCAACCATGAAATCCATAAAAAATGATAGTTCATCAGAAATAGTGAATTCAGTACTCTACCATTTTGACAACAGAAGCTGAACCAGTCCTCCATCAATATTGTGTAGACTTTGTGCAGGTTGCCAAAAGTGCCACACTGGTACTTCTCCAGTAGCTGACTGGTACTCTCCTGTACATGACTTCTAGGGGGGATTCCAGACTGGTTACATAGTTGAATCTGCTGCAGGGTTGAGGTGCCAAAAGTAGTAAGATCAAAGGTCTAAAGAAAATAAAAAGATTAAAATATACTTAGCAGTAAAAATGATTGTCTTATGTTAAAAAAAGTGGTATGATAAAGATTCCCACAAATTCATAAAAAAGGGAAGATCAAGGTGAACATATGGACTAATAGAGAGAGAAGCTTCAGGGAAATAATAATCTTTTGTGGCATGACTCACCTTGTGCATGTCAGGTGGAGGGGACAAAACTCTCTTGGAGGTGATGATGGCCTCCTTCAGAGATTGAAGGGGAGACTGATTCTGCAGGGATTGACGTCTCTCAAGTTTATGATGTGCTGCATCAGATTTCATCCTCAAAACCAATGAGAATTTTCTCTCACGAATGTCTTCAACTAAAACACAGAAAAAATATTGTTGGAACTGGCAAAAATTAGGAAATAAATAATTGTATAGGTTAAATTTACATTCAAACCTAGTACTTTGTTAAATCAATTTATCATTTAAGACACAATCCAAATTCATTAAAAGTAGGCTCCACTGTATTGTTTTGTTTTTAATAATCTGTCCTAATACATGGGCATGATGATATATTTACATAACTGTTTGTTAGAAATGCTTCTGGTTACTCAAATTGTTTCAAGTCTTGCTATACTGGAGATGTAATTGCTGCTCAATTCTCAGTTATCATACTGTATACAGCTATCTACCAGTCAGGTCCAAAACAACATATACCCTGAGCTGCCATTGTATAATGCATCAGAGGAACAGGGTCTATATTTGTTTTTTCTAATGATTACTCCTAGCTAACTGCATCGACTCGGACCTGCTGGCACATTATGTGATTGCAGATCTATGTCTATGCAGTTTGCAGTTGAATCTGACTTACTAATGTTTCTTACCATAACAATATGTCCATTTTCCAGATGTTAGTTCAGTTGTCTTCAACATACATACAGGACAAAATGCACTCTCTTATGTAATGAACAGTATTGGACATATACAAAAATAGCAAATACTAATTTTGAAAAAAAAATATTTTGATGAATGTTTTGTCAATTGTGCAATTATGAGGATTCTTATTCAGACTGCAATGTGTTCGTGGAACATGGATGGCATATAACAGTACCTAAAAACTTAACAAAATTCAAACTTAAGCAAAGAGAGATGGATGGAGAGATGGATAAGGGCATCCCTATATAACCCTATCATCATGGATTCAAATATGGTTTAGAAAAGTACTGACTAATACACTGTAAACTGTGCAACTACATGTTTACAACATTGCATTTGTCTTTTGGTTTATTAGTCAGCATGTAACAGGTATAATTACACTAACTGGGCTAATCTGTTTTTATTGCATTCTTTCAAAGTCCCTAAGAAAATCATGCACATATTTTTTCTCTGAATTTCATTGAGATTTGCAAAGTAGTGATAAATAAATGTACTTCTGTTCTGTAGAAAGCAGAATTAACACCCAGAGATAGAACAAATATTCTCTAGGTTCAGCTTCTGGGTTTTTGTGTAGGATTACAAGGCAAACTGGTCAATCATGCAGGTCTAGGAATGGTCACTTCAAGTAAAAATTCCAGCTATTTGTTTCAAATAAAACTAATTCCAGAAAATGCAACATAGCCTGTGCTGACTTTTGGATACAGTATGTTGTGTCCAACATAAGTGGTGGCATCTTGGTACATCAGAACTTATAATTAATGTACTGGATTTCATAAAAATGTAGAAAAATGAACAAAATGTATATGGAACTTGATCAGTGTAGTGAAACCTTGAATAGAATAATGATGGAAATATATATGGAACTTGATCAGTGTAGTGAAACCTTGAATAGAATAAATATGGAAATGTATATGGAATTTGATCAGTGTAGTGAAACTTTGAATAGAATAATGATGGAAATATATATGGAACTTGATCAGTGTAGTGATCCCTTGAATAGAATGATGGAAATATATGTGGAACTTGATCAGTGTAGTGAAACCCTGAATAGAATAAATAAGGAAATGTATATGGAACTTGATCAGTGTAGTGATAGTGATCCCTTGAATAGAATAATGATGGAAATATATATGAAACTTTATTAGTGTAGTGAAACCTTGAATAGAATAAATATGGAAATGTATATTGAACTTGATCAGTGTAGTGATAGTGATCCCTTGAACAGAATAATGATAGAAATATATATGAAACTTGATCATTTAAGATATCCCTTGAATAGAAATTTTATTAAAAGTACATGTATATGAAACTTGATCAGTATAATGATACCATGAACAGAATAAATATGGAAATACACATGGAACTTGATCAGTGTAGTGAAACCTTGAATAGAATAAATATGGAAATGTATATGGAACTTGATCAGTGTAATGATACCTGGCTATCTGTCAGGCATTAACTAAATGTCTCATGGTCTAGTTATCTGTCAGGTATGAACTAAATGTTTGTCTCCTGGTCTAGAGATCTGTCATGAGCCATGGCTCCTGGCCTGGCTATATGTCAGGGATTAACTGAATGTCTCCTGGTCTAGATATCTGTCATGAGCCATGGCTCCTGGCCTGGCTATCTGTCAAGGAATAACTAAATGTCTCCTGGTCTAGTTATCTGTCAGGTATGAACTAAATGTTTGTCTCCTGGTCTAGATATCTGTCTGGCATAAACTAAATGCTGGTCTCCTGGTCTTGTTATCTGTCAGGCATGGACTAAATGTTTGTCTCTGAAGACATCAAATTGTAAAATTTACCATCCTCAACAGTGTTAATACCTACTGAAAATTATAAATCAGGATATGGATAATTATAAAATACTCAAAGTGTGCATACCAATGTTAAGGCAAAATAGAATCTACATCTTCTGACATAACCCATGAATCTCCAAATGTCTTTTATTTCCCCTTTGGTGCATACAGACTATGTTCTTTCTCCAGATACATTAGAAGTACCATTTTAAACATGTTTAGGTTATGTTAGTTTCAAAACAACAACTTCAGTGGAGATATGTTCATAAATGATGACATTTTATTATTTTTTAAAAATTTCAATATCTGAAAATGTAACAAAATTTCTGTATTCTGACTAGTTTAAATATACCAAAGAGAATTCAGTAATGAAGATGAGAAGTTCTTGTGTTTGGATCTTACATTTGTAACCTATGGCATTACATGACCTCCACTGTCTTGTAAGATAAACTGAACTCTGGAGCAAACTACAATGAAACATGCAACCGCACTTCATAATTATGCTTCAGTGTGGCTAAATATACAAACAAAACAAATGTATTAAATAGGTGCAACTTTTATCATCTCTTCTTGGTATTGCTATTGAATTCCACTGTAGTCTGTATAAGAATCATTCAGA
Source organism: Sinohyriopsis cumingii (assembly GCA_028554795.2). Taxonomy (NCBI): domain Eukaryota; kingdom Metazoa; phylum Mollusca; class Bivalvia; order Unionida; family Unionidae; genus Sinohyriopsis; species Sinohyriopsis cumingii. The sequence continues at coordinate 70,836,504 of CM068824.1, forward strand.
TTTTGTTGTTTTTCCTGGAGATCTGCTAAGCAGTGAAGAATGTTATTTGCATTCAACAGAAAGCAGCATTAAATTCAAGAGAGATGATGAAATGCTTAAAGTTTTTGTGAAGGATGACAAAGTTAACATCACTTACATTTGCACCAAAGAATTTCCCAAAAGTGCAGCCTAATACCTGCTTTTCTTTTAACATGTTATATCCAAGTTAGTGCTTACAGTAAGTAAGATAGCCTTGGTACACATTAACTGACTACTGCAATAGATTTTTAAAAAAATGTGGAATAATTATGGAAAATAACAGTCACACTTTTCAGACAACGATTTATTCAAATCAAAATAACAGATCTGGCTATTTAAACAATCATGGTTTGCTCAGTTGTCTGCTGAGTTGCAGTACAAAGTCAATGATGACTAATTTTCAAGCCTGAATTAATGATTAAAATGGATTCATTTTCTGAAGGAAAAAATATGCATAAATACATAATTTAGCAATTAAAGCAATAAGTTATAAAATTTGATAAAAAAAGACAATTTTGATTAAAAATAAAAAAATTGGTAGATAATGAGTTAAGACTAACTGAAAAGTTAAATTAGATCAAGAACTGGAAAGGAAACTTTTTATAGTGATGCTCTTTTAAGGTAAACCCATTATTGGAGTTTTTCAGTGCTTTAAAGGTTTATCTGACAACATGATAAAATGTTTATTATAATAAAGAAACTTTCCACATAAAAGATACTAGTGCAGTAAAAATTCTAATTTTTTAGATGGCCAAGTGGATGCCATTTTATAAAATACTTAAGCTGAACTTTGCCCATCTCATGAAAATGGCAAGTTTTGCTTATAAATTCTATTATGTCATACACAGTTATCTTATGTATATATCATAACTATATTTGTCATTAGGGTCATGTGTATTTACACTTACAGATACCAATAACTACTTTAGATTATCAAATAGATGTAATTTTTCTCCAGGCCCAATTGATCCACAAATGGACAGAAATCTCTAAATACTGGCTAATTTGGGGTGTGGAGAGAGGTAAAAATATTTTGATTTAATATAAACCATTTCATAAAGTACTAGCACAAGCACAGTAACTTATGTGGCATAGGCAAAATGGTAGGTATACATTTAAAGGCTGCTTCGTTTATGGTTGAGGACTAATATATGCTACAAAGACAAAACTACATGTGTTTTATTCCAGTTGGCAGAAAGAATGAGTTTGATACCTGTCAGCAATGGTCTGCTACCATGACACTGGACCAATATCTCTCAGGATACAAGGCTCATTCAGAAATGTGATCAATTGGTTGTTGATATGAATTGAGGTGCTGTTTTCTGATTACAATCAGTCTGTTGTTCACAAAGGTTGACCTAACTGTACTATTTGTATTAGGCCAAATATGAATACCTCATTTAATAAAGTATTTGGGGCCTAAGTGAACATGAAATGAATATTCAGTACAGGCCTAGTTTTTTTTATACCTTTTTGTTGAAGGATGTTTCACCCAGAATTCAGCACTATGTCACAATTAGCAAACTCATCTTCAGTTCATATGCTGTAGCTGTAGTTACTGTCCCTTAATTATCTGTCCATAGCTGTGTTGTAACTATTAAATCTGGTTCATACGACAAACCATCAGATTTCATTAAAGGAACCCATTAGGCACTGATTTAAGTGTCTAATTAAACAGGAGTAAAGTTTTCTCTTAATGTGGGGGGCATTTCTAACCATGCTTTGAATCTTTACAGGGTTCCAAAAGTCTTTGTTACTTTGTATGCATTTTTAAAACTTTTAATACAAGATTTCAGCAGCAAAGAACTTGGTATCTCTCTTTCTCTATCATGTTTGGTGTCACTTTGGACACCAACTTCATCTGAAAACTCATTGTCAAATATTCTGTCCAAAATATTTTTGTCAAACTCAACTTTAATTTCTCAACAGTTAATATTGTGAAATCACAATAAACTGCTTGTTGCTACTTATGGTACTCCTCTATTAAACCAAGCAACCAAAGTGGCCCTTGTCATCCAATATGACAGAATTTCTAACAATTCCAAACATGTATTTACATTTTTGAATACTTTAAAATGTACAGCAATAAATCATTCCTAAGAATTTATAAGGGGACTATTACTGAATATTTTAAGTTACAAAAGTTGTTCCAAGCTGGGTGTGTGATAAGGAAATTTAAGATGTATGGAATCACAGACTGAACATCTGTATCAAATGCCATATCAGCCATGTAAGATTATTAAAAAGGCATGTAAAAAAACTGAGTGCTGATTTATCTTTTTACATACATATGATGGAACCATGATTTCAAAAACCCAGTAGATGTACAAATTTTGATCAGTAGATTTACTTCTAAACCAGAAGATTCTGCATCTGCACAACTTTTACGTTCTTCAAAGGGACAGAAAACAGCATAACAAAACAGCAAATTTTGAACATAAATCAAATTTATATTCTGATGGCAATGTTACTATAATATTTAATTAATACAAGTTAGTAATTATTTAATGAAAAATGAAGAGTTGTTTATCTTATAGTTCACTGCAAAGGATTTTTGTTTATGAACAATCAATAGCAGTTTTAATTTCCATCACAAGATCACTTCTCATGGCACACATAACAGGTACTCATTAGTTTTCTGGTCCAGATTTCACCCTGAATCACTATGCATTTGTGAAGAATGGAGAATGTCCCCTCTGTATCAGCATTAGAATGGTGTAATAATGGGATAACAAGGTTCAATCTGCGAAAGAGTTCTAGCTTGTTTTCCTTTTGCTGGGTTTTTAAAGTTGCTGACTGCTCTCCAATACTCCTCCATATAATGTTCATTCCAGGGATGAAGTTCCCAACTTGGTCTTAAGATGTATCCCTGCGTCTCATCCTTAAGGGTTTCTTTCTTTTCATAGCTCAGATCCAAAAATGGGCTGGCAGGTTTCACCACTGTGAGTAAAAGATTGATTTTGTCTTGAAATAACAATGAATAAATACAATGTGCATTATGCTTTTATGAATAATTTAGCCCTAAAAAATGAATTAACTTGTAACTGATGTATTTTATCTTGGGACAGAATTTAATTTATGTGCATGAAAACTCCAAAAAGTTAATGAAATACAAAAACACATGATAACATAGAACCTTTTACTACTTGCCTGCACATGTTTAATTTCTGATACTCAAGCATTGTTAAACTTGTAATATTTCTTAGTGGTTTCTTAGCACTGAGAGACAAGTTGAATTTTGACATTTTATTATGAACAGAACAAAATATGTGCAAGAATTTTTTAAATATTCCTCTTAAACCTGCTTAAACAATACAATAACAATTAAACATGACAAAATATCAAAATACTTACTCCAGTGTTGCTGCTGAAATCACTAATATTGTTGGTCTCTCCACCTTATCTTCCCTCTGTGAAATGTTGGGCAATTTTCAACAAAAGCTTAGAAAACATCATGACCATTGTTTATTCCTTCAAAACTGGCTGGTTTTTCTAACTGGTTAATATAACACTTAAAAATGCCATGTTTTGATTTTGAATAATTTTTTTTAAAAAGCAGTAGTTTTCAACTAAAAAATGGTATGTGCAGTAGATAGTGTTTAAAATGACATTTTTTGCCAACCACTGGTAGAATCACATGTATGTCTGTGAGTAACCAGCAGTGTACACTCATGTACACATCTGTATAGGTGTAGTTGGCAGTGCTCTGTAAAGGTTAGTGGTACTCAGCTGAAATATGAAGTGATCAATATTTTGTGCCAATATACTACATTTTTACATTTACAGTATTTTAACACAACAGCTCACACAAGTATTTCATCACAGTTAGCAACAGTCTAATTTTCACTCAGATATTTATTAAAGTTGGTTGGTTGTTGTGGGGTTTAACGCCATTTTTCAGCACACGATAGGCCATATATGGCGGCCAGTATTAATGGTGGAGGAAGAACCCGGGAAAACCCCGGAAAGAACCACCGACCCACGAGAAGCTACTGGCATGCTTTCTCACATATCTACATTGGCTGAATCTGAGACTCGAACCGGCGCAGACAGAGGTGAGATGGCAGTGATCCGTAACGGCGAACGCTTTAGACCACTCGGCCACTCGGGGCCCCATTTATTAAAGTAACACATGTATTTATTATGTGCAAATCTAACTTTGCCTGCCTATGTATTAAGACACTGGAGTCACTTTAGCTCACAAAAGACTAAACTGTATATACCATTCATTTCATATATGAAGGATTATGAATCATCATATAATTAAGTTTTCATATAGAGTAAAGCTATTTAAGAAAATTATTCAAAGTTAAAAATTAAAATTGTGAATAAGGTACAGAACCATAATACTGATGTCAGTTGATCAAAACAAGAGCTCCAAATATAATTTCAAGTCCTCAAACATAAACTTTAACAATCCTTTAGTGTCAACATCAACAGCACTAACCCTTTCGGTGTCTGCACTGTTTTGTAATACCTCGAAACTCAGATGTTAAATGACAGATAATTATATTATATATAACACCTGACATAGATTAACAAACTATATTTTGGTCAGAACTCACATAAAAGTTATCCATTAGTAAGTGTGCATGGTTTGATCATATTTTGCTTCATTGATGGGAAGCAACTGCAAAAATCTGCTTAAAAACATCAAGATCTCTTTTAAACCAACAATCATGCATGCCTGTTGAAACCTGCCACTACACTGGCCAATTCACTAATCACCACTCAACTTTGTTGTAAATTCAGTCTGAAAAATGAATCATATACATATTTCAATGGTCACACTATCTGGAGTGAGAAAAAAACACACAAAGTGAAGAGCTTTTGGAAAACTCTTAAAATATACAAAGGGAGCAGACTCTTCTATTATGTACATACAGGTGGTGATGTGCAGGTGATTTGTGACATTATCAGTGTAAGCTGAATGTGATAAACTTTAACCATGAAGGATATTCTTTGAAGTGCACAGTGCATTTATTACATCAAGCGTGGGTTTTTGCTACAGTATATTATCATTTTTTGTATAAACTTAAATGGCTTTCATGCAAGGATGTTTTTTTTGTCAAACTGATGAAATTCTGTTTGCCATTTTGTTTTTGAAAAGTTTTTTGTATGTTCAAATTTCAAATTTTTTGTATTTTCAGTAGCAGTGGTCATAATGATGATGGCTTAGCATAAATGATAAAAAACTAAGACCTGCATGCCACAATACTCTCAGCCAGGCTTTGTTAAAACTGAGACTATTAATCTGTTAATGGATGATGCAAATGCATGAAGCATGATGGAAAAACACTGCATGTAGGCTAAAAATGTAAATCTACTAACTATATTGCATTATTTCTGTGTGAAATCGTTGGAACAAATTAACACATCCTCAGGAGTAAAGAAAGGAAGTGTGTTTAAAAACTGATTTTTAATAAGCAAGATTCACCTTTAGTGACAAGCGGGGAAGAGGGAGCAGAGTGGGTGGGAAGGGAAGGTAACTCTTGCAGATGCTCAGGAATCTCACATATTGGTGCTGTTAGAAGGTAGTACTCAATGACGATGTCACACAATGCATGTTTCAGAGCTCCTATCAATTTCTCCTTTAAAACTGCAATATCAACACTGCCACGCTCCCATATACGAAACTGAATCAGGGCAGTTGGACCTGAAGAAAGAAGGCATCTTTTAATATAATTACAATATCCTTAAATTTTTTTTTACAAACTTCTTAAATAATGTTTGTTATTTAATGTTAAATTGTCACTTAAAATGGCATAAGAAAAGTTTGTTGATGACATCTGGGCTCAAAACATGCCAACATCTGCATGATGACTAAGCTTACCTGTTTTGGAAGCCAAACTCATTATATCCATCCCCTGATAAAATGCCATCCCAACTGATACTGAAGTAGTTCCTCTTACTGTGAAGTAATTTATTCAATGAAGACAGACTGGTCTTAAATGAGGGGAAACACTGTAATACATGCATGTATGTTACTTCAATCTGTATACATGTGACAGAACATAGAGGTCATCTTAGGACAGATCAGGAGATTTACAAATCTGATTAAGAGTTTTGACTTCAGATCAGGAAGATTTTCAAAGACCTGATTTTTAGCACATAAAATGAAAAACTGACAACTAACTACTGAACAAAATTTCCTTTTTCTATATTAAAATATGCAAATCATCTCATCACATCAGTCCTTTCACAGAAACTTGCTGCCTTCCATATGGTCCTTATATGTAGCACAATCATTTTTTGCTTTTCTCAGTACAGTGCAACCCCGCTATAACGCGAATTTGGATATAACGTGGTCGTTGTGTGGTTCGCAAAATTTTGTATATTCATTCGCACATGAAACAAATATTTTTTGTTCAAAGTACATGAAATAGTGTATAAAATGTATTATGGGGAAGAGATCATGTAAGAATTAGAATTTAATATGATCGTGGCTTGGTTCCTGAAATTTTAAATGCATGTAAGTCTATTTTTCTTGTACCGGGAAAAAATATTTTTTTTTAAAGTACGAGAAATAGTGTGTAAAAAGTTTATTATCATTTTGGGGAAGCATTCGCGTAGGAATTTTAATATAATATGATCGAGGCGTAGCTTATGAAATTTAACAATATCTCCAGGTTCTTGAAGCATTATGCCAAAATAAACATTGTCAGAAACGTTACTTATTACTGGTCAATGAGTAAAGCCAGTAAGTCATCTTCGTGACTGTCTTCAATTAATTCTGTATACAATCGTTGCTCAAACAATAGCCAACATGTGTTTCTTCTTTAACTGCATACACAACCAAGCAGCAGACAATGTGGTGGTTGACAAAAGATTCTCACAGTTTAATAAACATCAAAAACAAAAGCCGCCAACACGTTTGCTGGGCTTAGCGGTGTTTTCAGTTGACCAGTAAATAATGTCCTCTTTATTAGCTGTAAATTGAAAGGGTATGAAATTGTACATGCATTCAATTTTAAAAATTTATAAAAGTGACTCGTGACCATTGCAGGCCTAATGCACTTAGTTTTCGGGTTTTACATGTGTATGGGGTTTGCTTATGAACTCGTTATTAGTTTCCTATTTTTTTATAAAAATATTTTATCGTTATGGAAAAACAAGTTCACAAATGCAATTTGTTTTCTGCACTTTGCGCACAAAAAAATGTATTATCATGCTGGGAAAGAGATCGTGTATGAATTTGAATATAATACAGTATATAACATGATTGTGGCGTGGTTCTTGAAATTTTAAATTCATGTAAGTGTATTTTTCTCCTACCCGGAAAAATATTTTTTTTAAAGTACGAGAAATAGTGTACAAAATGTTTAATACCATTTTGGGGAAGAGTTCATGTATGAATTCGATTCTAATACGATCATGGCTTGGCTTCTGAAATTTAACAATTTCACCAGGTTCTTAAAGTGTTATGCCAAAATAAATGCTATCAGAAATGTTAATTATTACTGATCCATGAGTAAAGCCAATAAGTTGACTTTGTGATTGTCTTCAATTAATTCTGTATACAATCACTGCTCAAACAATAGCCAACATGTGTTTCTTCTTTAACTGCATACACAACCAAGCAACAGACAAAGCGGTGGTTGAGAAAAGATTCTCACAATTTAATAAACATAAAAATACGAAAGCAAACAACATGTTTGCTGGACTTGGCAGTGTTATTAGACGCAATCAGTTGAATAGTAAATAATGTCCTCTTTATTAGCTGGAAATTGAAAAGGTATGAAATTGTACATGCGTTCAGTTTAAAAAAAAAAATGTAAAAGTGACTTGTGACCATTGCAAGCCTACTGCACTTAGTTCTCTGTTTTTACAAGGGCATGGTGTTTGTTTATAAACTCATTATTAATTTCCTATTTTTTTATAAAAATATTTTACCGTTATGGAAAGGCAAGTTCACAAATGCTAGTCATTTTCTGCACTTTGCACAATGATTAGTATAGTAGTTTTCACACGTTTTTTTTTATGTTCACAAAATCTGAAGTAAAAGTTATATGCACACTGAAAGCATGTTTTGATTGTTAATTATTCTTGCTGTAGTCATTCAAACGAATAGGCATTCAACAAGCGTTAATTACTGGAAATTTGCAATGGATAAATGTACATGGAAACGCATATAAGAAATTTTTAGCAGTATGAAATTTGTGCAGACACTGTTCATAGATACTGTAACATCATGAACCGTACACCTGCTTCGTCTTTCTAATTTTGCTGTTAAATTTTCACATTGAATTCAGACACATAATGATGTGTGACAAAATTATTCAATAGTTTAAATTTGTATGCAGTTTTTGCAATGGAATTACATATATTATGGATTAATTGCAAGCCCCAATGGTACGATATCAGATGGCAAGTAAACGGTGTTGATACTCTGTTCATGCTGTATATTAGACGTTGAATTCAGATACAATCTGGGAATTTTTTTTATTGAATACTGTATATCTGTGCAATTTTTTAATGGAATTACATGCATTACAGATGAACTGCATGCCACGACAGCACGATAATAAACAGTCTTGATACTCTATTCATCATATACATTAGACATGAATACACGTATATGTGCCAATGAGTTGTTCTCTGAAAAAAGTAAAATACTGTAAAACCATGCCTTAACGCGACCCCGATATTAACACAATCCAATTTATTGGACACCAGTTATCGCGTTATAGCGGGGTTCCACTGTAGTTCATTGCCTGGATTACATTTGTAGCAGTCCTTACAAATTTCAATCTCAACATTTACAAGTTGGTGTCCCATTACTGCATCAAAGTTTCCTTTGGAGTCAGTCATAATTCTGCTCAGAACAGAAAATGTCTTTTTAGTGTCTACATTGGAATGTGGCAATATTTGTACAGCTCTCCAGAGTCCATAAAGAAGTTTAAATTGTTACATGCCTGTGGTAAGAATCAAGTTGGTGACTGCCAGCCAGAACTGTTCAATATTGGTGATATCGGGGTCAAATTTGGTAAGTTCTTTCTAAAACAGACTTTACAAGAATGGCAGAACGTTTTATGTCACTTGGGCTCTTTAGTAAAGACTAATCTAACCATATTATTCTATTACTGTCTTTAATCCTTTCAGAATTACTTCTTATCACATATCATATAATCCATCTTAAACTTTAAATGCAAAGGTCAAATCAATCCTGTTCAAAGATTCCAAGTAATGTTAATTGTTATAAGGTTTCTTGAGCTCTTTAGTGATCCAACCATACTTCAATAATGATTTATTCTGAATTACTTCTGAATTCACATAGTAAAATTCAACAAGTACATTTAGATTATTGTCTGTCAAATTAGCAATTAAAGTGTCAAGCTCACCTTGCACAGGCCACTTCACAGTAATGTGATCACAAAATGTTGTTACCATAGCTATACTAATTGGAAGCAAGGTGTGACAAAATAGTGAAATAATTCCTTTCATGGAATCTTTAAACAATAATTAGTACACAATTAAATTAAATTTATTTTAACCAATATCTCAAAAAGCAAAATATTTACAGAGTATGTCAGGGTCTAAAATTTTGTTGTCAAAATTTGTCCATAATTGGTACTCAGAACAGTGCTTACAATATTTCCTGTGACATAGTTATATGAAACATGACTAAGCTGAATTAAAATTCGCATTTGCATAGAAATTACTCAAGGTGAAAATTGTCTAGCATAAAACAATCCTGATGCCATTGCTACAAATTTTAAATAGAAGTCAGTATTACTGCCATGCTTTTCTTAGTTATAGTTGTCCCTCCTAAGTGAATTATACATACATGCAAGTATTCCCACTCCTAAGCTCTACCCCTACCCCAGGATTCATCAAAATTCTATAATTGTTGTGCACATCTAAAGGCCAAGCCCAATTATATTTGTGTGTTTCAAGTCTTTTTCAGACTGTTTAGGTGGGCTTGATTATTGCAAATGCACATCTGAACAGCTAAAACAAATCAACACCTTTTCTTCAAAAAGTTTGAGGATAATAATTTATCAACATGCAACGAAAATAATTCAGTTTAATGTTACCTGGCCTTTTGCCCTTGGCCTCATATTGTTCAGTATGGATGAATGCCTCTAGGTCACTCTGGGTATGTACAGAGGAGTGGGCCTGACTGGAGGGTTTTGCACAATGGAGTAGTCTAACAGTTTGCTCCTTGCCATCCACAAGGGATACACTCACACAGGCAATACCTGTGAGAAATCAACATAAATGAATGTCAGAAAAATAACTTATTTATTTTGCTTTTTTACCCAAATAAATATTCTGTTTCACTATAATTTTAAAGCCATACAATTTCATGTTCATCTTTTTAACAGCAAGACCTATGTTACATCAATCATAGTATTGGCTTGAATGAACATTCTTACATGAAAAAGACATTTTTAAATAAACCAAGTTTCTTTGAGGATACTTACAAGATCACATTGACATTAGGAAAATGATTCCCTAACCTCAGAATCCATCTCATCCTGAGAAACAAAACAAAATCCTTCCATCTATAATTAATACAATGGGAAATAACTCTGACAGATTCTCCCCCCCCCTTTCCTGGTCACACAGGTTAACAGCTGTATCCCAGATGTTTACCAGTTTAAACTTAAGTAAAACCAAAAGCAATGGAATTGTGTGAGGGACTGGGAGTAATGTGATAGGGTTAGTGTTCTTGGAGAAACATAATTTACGCAAAAAATTCTCCACTGAACACGTTATATGATCACATAAAGACTTGAGGAGGATATGCATGAGCATCCAACTGCTATTGCATCACCCTCTAAAAGTATTATGAGTGCTCTTTGTTTTGAAAGACTTATCATTCCATATATGCCATGTACTTAAAACTTTATTCCACAAATAAATTCAAATTAGGAAATCACACCTGGTGACCTTAATATCAACAGCAAACAAGACAAGCTTAGTTGATTGTCAAAAATAATAAGTAGAAGACTGATGTCTGCATGACAAGCCCAAGGTCAAGGGATTGCTGTAAAATCTTTAACTTTTACCCCAAAGTCAAAGGCTGAGTATGCTACAGAATAAATTGTCTTTGCTTCCTGTTGATTCATCCAGAGAGAATTCATCAATGGGTTAAGAAAATACAAGCAAATTAAAAAAGTATAACCAAAATCTTAATGTAAATTATTTATAACCATGAACTTGACCCAGATGTTAAAGGGGAAAAATCCTTTAACCAAAGCCTTAACACAAGTTTACTATGACATTGACTCCAAGGTAAATGGCTGAATTAGCATGTTGTAAAATTAACTGTCATGGCTTCATAATGATTCATGCCAAATATCATGAGAATCTATCAGAGAGTTTAGGAACTATATACAAATGACAAAAATACAAACTGAAACTTTTAATAAAATGATGATGATGAAAATGCTGGAAAAGTGACTGGTATATCTCAATTACCACTAATGTGGGTTTATGAAAATATGATTCTGGCTTCATATAATAAATACATCCTAGCAATGCTATTGTATCCTTCACATATGTATTCCTTATTTACCTGTTCCACCAGAGGAATGAGATCTTATGTAGAGGAAGACCTGGTCATCTGGAATGGCTGTCATTTTGCCATCAATCATATCCTAGAAAAATTAATTACACTGTATCAATTTAGGCAAAGTGAATGAAAGAGGACCAAGAGGATGAAGAACAGAGTTTAAGACAGTGAAATCAATAAAGACTACAGGTTATACTAATACTGTTTCATTACCTGACAAAATTACAGTACAGCAAAACTTGACTTGAAAAACAGTTGCTGTGGGATACCATCTGTTTTGTGTAACTGATTCTTAATGCACATATTACTTTGTCATATACGGTGAGACCACCTGTCTTGAAAAATCACTCTCTTTTGATAGAAGGAATGGTCGCCCAGGACCAGTTTAACTGAAGCAACATATGTACTTTCAATCGTTTCCTGGTGGTTTACTTACCATCAAATGAATATTTATCAAGCAGGCAAATAAGAACAGTTCAAAAGAGTACAATTACCCAGAAAAATGTTAAGTTATTAAAAGTCACATTCAAACAAAACACCAAAATCCATACATTAACCCATCATTTAAAAACAACACTTAAATCCATACAATGACCCATCATTTAAACAGAATACTTAATCCATACACTGACCCATCATTCAAACAGAACACCTTAAGTTATACATTGACCCATCATTTAAACAGAACACTTAAATTCATACATTGACCCTACATTTAAACAGAACTCTTAAATTCATACACTGATCCATCATTTAAACAATACATTGAAATCCATACATTGACCCATCATTTAAACAATACACTGAAATCCATACACCTACACATCTTTTAAATAAAACACTGAAATCCATACAGTGAACCATCATTTAAACAATACATTGAAATCATACATTGACCCATCATTTAAACAATACATTGAAATCATACACTGACCCATCATTTAAACAATACATTGAAATCATATGCTGACCCATCATTTAAACAATACACTAAAATCATACACTGACCCATCATTTAAACAATACACTGAAACCCATACACTGACCCATCATTTAAACTCTTAAATCCATAAACTGACCCATTATTTAAACAGAACTCTTAAATTCATACACTGATCCATCATTTAAACAATAGACTGAAATCCATAAATTGACCCTTCATTTAAACAGAACACTTAAATTGGTACACTGACCCATCATTTAAGCAATACACTGAATCCATACATTGACTAATCATTTAAACAATACACTGAAATCCATACACTGACCCATCATTTAAACAATACACTGAAATCCATACACTGACCCATCATTTAAACAATACACTGAAATCCATACATTGACTAATCATTTAAACAGAACTCTTAAATTTGTATATTCACCCATCTAGCACTTCATTCATGTACTTAATAGGTATAAGTGGTTTTTTATTTATTTTAAATACACAGATCTTTTCAGGATTATATTTTGCTACAAGTCTTATTCATTGAACTTAGCTGAATGAGAAAAGCTACTGTAGTGAAGTTAGAGCTATATGATATATAAGCTACTGCAAGGTGGTAAGAACAAAAACTACATATAAGCTACTCTAAAGAGGTTAGAACAATACTACATATAAACTACTGCAGGGAGTTAAGAGCAACACTACATATAAGCTACTCTAAAGAGGTAAGAGCAATACTACATACAAGCTACTCTAAAGAGGTAAGAGCAATACTACATATAAGCTACATTAGGGAGGTAAGAGCAATACTACATATAAGCTACTCTAAAGAGGTATGAGCAATGCTACATAGAAGCTACTCTAAAGAAGAGCAATACTACATATAAGCTGCTGTACGGAGGTAAGAGCAATACTACATATAAGCTACTCTAAAGAGGTAAGAGCAATACTACATATAAGCTAATCTAAAGTAAGAGCAATACTACATATAAGCTATTCTAAAGAGGTAAGAACAATGCTACATATAAGCTACTCTAAAGAGGTAAGAGCAGTACTACATATAAGCTACTCTAAAGTAAGAGCAATACTACATATAAGCTACTCTAAAGAGATAAGAGCAATACCACATATAAGCTACTCTAAAGAGGTAAGATCAATACTACATATAAGCTACTCTAAAGAGTTGAGAGCAATACTACATATAAGCTACTCTAAAGAGGTTAGAACAATACTACAAATAAACTACTGCAGGGAGTTAAGAGCAATACTACATATATGCTACTCTAAAGAGTTATGAGCAGTACTGCACATAAGCTACTCTAAAGAAGAGCAATACTACATATAAGCTGCTGTACGGAGGTAAGAGCAATACTACACATAAGCTACTCTTAAGTAAGAGCAATACTACATATAAGCTACTCTAAAAATGTAAGAGCAATACTACATATAAGCTACTGTAGGGAGGTATGAGCAATACTACATAAAAGCTACTTTTTGGAGGTAAGAGCAATACCACATATTAGCTACTCTAAATTAAGAGCAATACTATATATAAGCTAATCTAAAGTAAGAACAATGCTACATATAAGCTATCCTAAAGAGGTAAGAGCAATACTACATATAAGCTATTCTAAAGTGGTAAGAGCAATACGACATATAAGCTACTGTACGGAGTTAAGAGTAACACTACATACAGTGTGACCCCGTTATAGCATGCTCTGTTATAACACGAATTTGGATATAACAAGGTCGTGGTGTGGCTCCCGAAATTTCATATACATGTATTTTTCTTGTGCACAAAAAATAATCTTTTTTAAAAAGTACCCCCCAAAATGTAAAAAGTTTATTATCATTTTGGGGAAGAGATCGCACATGAATAATATAAGACGATCGTGGCTTTGCTCCTGAAATTTTATATGTATTTTTCTCGTACACGAAAAAGTATTTTTTTCTTCTTGAAAGTATGAAAAAGAAAGCATAAAAAGTTTATTCTGGGATCGCGTAGGTCTTCGTCAATATCGCAAACTTGGATTGTTTTTCCTTATTGGCTGCAAAACATACCATGTGGCGACTTTTTTTTATTGGTGACATTGTTGGCTGTTTAAACTTTTATATACAACCATTGGTTTGGAGTGCAGAAATTCAGAGGCCCCATGAAAGGACGCCACAAACTGAATATAAAATGCACTGAAATTTATCTATTGTTACATAAACAAATTCTTTGTTCATATTGACAAACCATCTAAATAGTGCATTGTTATATCATAATCTGCCATCTCGACATCTAGCTTGAGTTCTGTATGTTGTGAAATATCGCTTTTTGTTGTTATTTCTGGTAACATCAACCAGACAAGGCATTGTCTCGTAATCTATCTTTCATAGTAATTAATATATTTACAAAGACTGACATTTGTATACGGATGGTAAGTAAAATTCCTCTTCTTTTCACTCAGAATTAAATCCTTCAGAACACACATTTTCTGTAATAATCCCTGTCATCAGAACATCTACGTCTCTATCGTCTATTGACTCTTTGTTAATTTTCAGATGCATGCTTGGAAGGCAGCATCATGCTGCTACCACAAATGTATAAAAAAATATAATAAAAAAATACATCTTACTTATTGGTTTATTCAATAGGCATGGAGGGACAGTAACTAGACTAGTCCAAACGACGGCCAATTCCTTTTCAAAAATGCACCTAGATACAATAGTTTGCTGACATTTCAAAGGAAACGGATTACCTTTGAAGCACCAATTGTTATGAAAACGTACTCGGCAATGGAAAACATACCAGTCTCAATCATACAATACAATTATTTGATGTTGCTGCCACAATAAGAACTGGGCATTTGTTTGGTGCCCCAAAGCTGTCCTTTAGCAGTGACTTCAATAGTGCATGCACCCTTCATCAAAGAAAGCCGACTACAATCTTTCAATAACAACAAAGAACTTTTTTCAAAGGAAGTCAGTACCAAACTTAAATAAAAGTGATGGAATCATTGATTTTTGCATTTTCCAACATGACTGGAACACGTTAACTGTGCTGTGAAAGTTTCCTTTTTGCTGGGAAAAAGTTTATGCTTACGAACGCTACCAACGGCAGCTTAAAACACAAACTAACTTTACTGACTTGGAATGTACTGAAAAGTAAATGTGCTTCATCATTCTTTATGTGATTATGATATGTTTTTCCACTAAAATCAGACCAATATGACCTGTTACATGTACAAAATTACTGAATATTTTAAAGCTGTGTGTGCATATTTTCGATGGAAGCACTTGTATTGTGGATTCAGTGTATATGATGAGGTTCGCAGGTGAGTACACGGTGTTGATACTCTGTTCAAACTATACATTAGACATTTATATATAAACAATATTCACGTATATGTACCAATTCGTGGTTCTCTAAATAAAGTAAACTATTATACATGTCTTCTCTGTTTTCACTACAGGTGTATTTCTCATTTAATATGCATCAATTTAAGATGGTAACTGTGCCGATGAAGCACGTATTTTACCGCCCGCATTTATTACCTATGCCCCCCCCCATTATTTAGAGTTAAATTTTCTTCAGCTAACTGACCTGGTTGCTTATAACACTATAACACAGTTCGGTCTATAATGGGGTTGGGTTCTATGGCTCCCAACTACCGTGTTAAAGCGGGGTTACACTGTATAAGCAAGGGTTATCTACAAATGATATATTCTATAGTGTATATAAAGACCCCAAGTGAAAGTAAACTATGGTCCAGCCAGCTTGGTTTTTATACTACGGGTACTTATGCAAAACTTTGTTTCTATGGCAACATAGCACATATTAAATGCAGAAAATTCTACATATCAAATGGCACCTCTACATGACTTGCTTGGCATGTGCACTGAGTCTGATTGAAATACCTTACCAGTTTTTAGATTTATGCTCCAGAAATGAACAAGTTTATGTAAAGAGATACAGATGGACACAGTCAAAGCTACATTATCTCATATTACATACCATGGGGTGAATAAAACAAAAGAAGACTGAATCAGCAACATATCCCACCTTGCCAAAATGTCTGCCAAGTAACAAAATAATCAGTCGAAGATGTTGAAATTTGTACTTACAAATATTACCGGGGTACCTTTCTTGAACAGTCCCATGAAAAGTAGCCATCCACTCTATATGGTCTAACTCTCTTGCTGCTGACAAAAGTACCCCTGGAGTATAGCCACCCTTCTAATGCAACCCATGGCCATAAGAACAAAAACTGTAAAAACTTCACCCTCACAAACAACCACATAATGAGGCTTGCAGATGGAGATCTTACAAGCAGTTACACAATGGGCTTAACAGATAGAACAGAAATGAGCATTTTCATTTATGATCATTTTCATTTATGATCAATTAGACATCATGAAAAGCCTTTTAGTAAAAATGCAAGCTTGATTTTTGCAAAACTTGCAAAAGCAAATTTTTGGTAAATAATGTTTTTTCAAGAATACTATCCAACCACATTAAGATTAGAAACCAAGTTCAGCTACCTCCCACGATCCACACAAAATCATGAAAATCATCTTTTTCATCAATATCAAATAGAAAAAGGGCCATAATTCCTGCCTGTTACCTCTCATTGCCACAACAAAGAGCTTTAAGATGAGCAATACATCAAATAGGAAGCTCACATCTGAGGGAAGGTTGGATGGGTTTTAAAGTAATGTGATCGGGTAAGTGTTGTCAGAGAGACATAATTTTCTAACAATTTGCTTTCTCCTTCAAATACATTTACCAATCACATTAATATCAGCAGACTAGGTAATAGAATGTAATGATAAGCATCCACACCTATAACCCATGCATCTTTTGAGGGAAGAAAACCTAGATTCCCTATGTGACAGATAATCCACTCTTCTACATTGACAGCAGCACAGCACAACTGACCAGTATAAATATACATAAATATAAATGGACAAGAAGAAATTAAAGAACTGTTCTTTCTGATTAAGCTTTTCTATTTCTAGGTGAACCCAGTGAAAGCAGTACAATGCCGATGATTAAGTTGTGCAGACTTTAACTGGGTCTGGCATTTATCAGAGTTACAGCCACCAAATCTACCATACTTATATATCGTCTCTGCAAAGCTAAATCACTATGATAAAAACTTGAGAAGGTTGGCTGTGCATTCCAGCCAATAGCATCGATTATGTCTTTGACTGAAATGTTATGTTCAAATGTGAGGCTTGCATAGGTTGCTCTGATCTCATTAGCGGAGATCTTCACGAGATGACTCTGTTACTGATCTTAACTTGAAGAAAGAGATGCTTTCATCCTTCATGAATTATCTCTGTGTGCTTCATGTCATGCTTGAGATCATGAAAGGTCTTGTTTGAATGACTCTCTGGATGCATCCAACTTTCTGATTGCCCAATGATGGCATCCTACTCTTGGCTATAAAGCCTGGCTGCATCATCAGGATTCTGGAACCTTTTGATCTGAACTGAAAGTGGCTCAGGTCTGTTGAGAGGGTATGTACCTCACTTTGCAAGACTTTTGAAACATTAAAGTAAAATATAAGAAATATCTGAGGTCTTGGACTCTGGTTTGGAAACCATTTTTCTAGCCAAGAAATGTAAGTTCTGATAATTATCATTTTATGTGAAATAAAACTCCATATATAAAGTAACATAAAAATTCAAAGATAGTCACTGTTTCTAAAACACAAATATTTTATTCTGGACATCACAATAATCCTACTTAATTACTGTAATTTATCTATATAAAGTTGAAATTTAAACATGTCCTGAAACTATTAATGATGACAGGAAAAACTTACTTTCAACTGAACATAAGATATTCTTAAATATGATTATAAGCAAAGATAAATAAATAATAGCTTATTCACTATTTCAGAAGTAAATTAACAATAAAATCCAGCTTTTGATGGGACACAATCTATCCAGCAATGAAGGTTATTGTGAACAGCAAAGAGCACACATGTAGATATGTGTACTAAGATACATAAAGATATATTAAACAGTTCTGAGGTTGTGCTCCAGAAAGGAAATTATCAACAATGGATTGATGACCTGGATGAAGATAAGACAAGGTACTTAAACTGATAAATTGTGAGTAGCAGTAGGTACATACACACCACTAATCTAATATGTAATTTTTTATTGAGATATCTTAAACGGTTTGGGAGTTTCTCCCCAGCAATGAAAGTGTGAATAAAGGATGGATGGATAAAATCACAGCAATAGTTATATGCTCCATAAACAAAAATACTTATGGCAGACAGACAGACAAATTAAAGAGACAGGACAGACAGATAGAGACATAACTGAAACTTCCATGTATGAAATATGCAAATTGTGCAAACCATGAATTTCCTATCGGGCCTTGTATCCACATAGTTGGGTACATTGAGGAACTGAAGCAGATTCTGTCTTAGGTAATACAGGAGTGCCTTCAAATGCTGACTAACTCTACTTGGAAGGGTCAAAAGAAGCTTCTCCGTAGGGCTGCTTCCAAGTGGCTGAATAAACTGAAAAATATGCACAAGATTAAAAATAATGCTGCCTTCCAATAAAAATAATGAACAATCTAAAAACAAAACTAAATTATAAGATACTGGCCATGTCCTACATGCTGAGCCTGCCCCCACCCTCATCTACATTCAAAATAAAAAGCATGATAAAATGTTACTAAAATAAAAGTGAAAAACATCACTGAGGTTAATCTGGGGTGTGGACATGCACATGGTTTGTTATGGTATCTTAGGGAACAGCATCACTGATGATACAGAGTCATATATATGGATGCCAAAGAAATTGCAGTATCAAGCTTCCATCAAGGCAGGCTCAACAAATATCATCTACAATGGTGTATATGGAGAAATTGCAATAACAAAGAAAATATAAAATCCCTAAAATGAAAAAAATAAATTGTGGACCAAATGATTGCATTAAAGGGTATTCTTTAATTACTTACTAGTTATTGCTTAATAGTAAGAACTTAATATGAATTTCATTTCAAAGTTGGTAAAATATAATGATATGCTTTTGTTAAAAACCAACAAATAAACTGATATCTATATAGTAAAACTGCAAACAGATGAAAATCTTGTTACTGAAATTAAAGGAAGAAATGGTCTTATCTTAAATCCCTGTAAATTCATTTCAGCCAGTAGAGTTTTAGTTCTTTTAAAGAACTCTTGTTTCAATACAGGTGTAATATTTGAACATTTAAAGGTATCTGGAAAGTTATCACTCATTACACTTAATTTAATAATGTGCATTAATGGCTGCTATTATTGATGCAACAAGTTTAAGAATATATGGAACAATTCCATTCAGTCCAAAGGATGTATTAACATTCAACTCTATGAATGTATCAAACTCCTCAACTTCATTAGTTACTAAAAAATATCCTTCATGAGTAATTGAGCTCTCATAAACAATATCTGAAAGACCTAATATGATATTTTGATCAAATTCTGTTGTGCAGCTTTTTAGAAGATGTTCTGTCTTATATAATGGTGAAGATATTGGATTACAGATTGGCAACAACTGATCAAATCTTAAAGCTCTTACGCTATTTTTCACCGTGTGCACTTATGTACAAATTAATGAAGAGGTTTTTAAGAAGTTGTAAATAACAATGGTATGTAGACAACAGATGAAACATGACACAGGACCCTGTCATAGGCTCACCTCAACAGGTAAGCTGAAAATTGACAAAAGTCTACAAATGCAACCAAGCCTGTCACTAAAAGGATAGAACATTTTTTAAAAGTTCCTTCTCTTTTACTCTAATTTTTCATTATCAGCCTTACACATTTATTAACATTTCTTGAAATTATGATCTTCAGGACCACCATTGATCTATCTGCATGACTTCAAAGAAGGTCACAGTGGTACATATTTTGACTGAGATCTAAACAATCAAAGATAACATGTAGTTCAACAACTTATTTTAAAATTCAAATAACTTAACACTTCAGCATCTGCCTTAAAAGCAAAACAGGACTTATTCAAAACTATGTTTCTAATATTGATGGGTATAAAGTGCACACACACTTTTCAACCCTCTTTAAAGTTTTGGCAAACCTGCACATCATCCCATGTGAGTTTGCACACTGGATTTCTCCTCAGCATGACTGTAATGATATCCAACACCGACTCATCCAATTTGCTCTGTAGCAGCCGCATCAGGTCAACCTTTATCTCTGGACCTATATATATATATATAGAGAACAAAGTTATTATAAGCTATACACCTCTCCAAAACACAGACTGCAGCATAATTGAGGGTACAAGTTACTGACAAACCTTTAACAAATTAAGAAAGGGATGGACATCACCATGTGAGAAGGGAAGATTAGATGGTTTAAGACTCATTCTGTAATCATGTTGGGAATAACGGTCAGTAAATAGTAATTCTATTGTAGTTGTTTGCTTTTCCGTACAAATTACCTTTTATTTTCAACATAACCAATTTTTTTTAAATCTTAAAAAACATTCTTGAATAATGTTTCAATATGCATCAGGTTTGTACCAGCAAAACATTGTGTATTTCTTGTTGCAATAACTTAGGTGTAGTTTATCTTCAGTACTAGAGAACCCACTCAGTATCATTGTATATAAAATAATCCACACCAATATAGTGTAGTTGCATATTAACTGAGCATTCATTAATAGTTCTTATTCTTGACATAAGCATGAAATGCAAGTGGGGTATTGTTGTCATGTACATGCAAAACCATTCAAATTACATCATTTAGATCTTGTTACATACATAATTCTCTTTCCATGTGCTCTAGTTTCCCCACTGCTGCTGAATATTCTCCTTATCTGTTACGACTTTGTTTATTTGAGTCCTTTCAACACAAAATTATTCAGCTAGTCCCACCCCATTGCTGAGACAAATAACTTTTGACATTCTTCTAAAGTAACAAGTCTCTGTTTTTTATGACGACTAGTTAATGTTTTGTAATGATTTACTCCTATGCTGCTAATTGTACAGTACTGCGATGAGGGCAAAATCTGTGTGGACAAAATGCCTTATTTATAAAGGAAATGAAACATGTACTATCACAAAAATGCCTTATTTATAAAGGAAATGAAACATGTACTATCACATGATTTTTCAGTCTATGTCTGGTAGCCTGTTTTGTTCAAGTTAATTTCTGTGTATGTGTTAATCCTCAAAATCTATATTTATCCTATGCTATGCTGACAATGTTATGATCATGACAATTATCTCTGGTTGTAATCATCAATGAGAAAAACCCAAGAGCTGTGTGAAGCTCAAAACTCTATCACAACAATGCTGAGCTTATTTCCTGTAAACATCAACTTTTACAGATAATGATATAATATTAATCTTAGTGTTACATGTACTTTAGCCAACACTTCTTTCAGAAATGGAAACCTGACATTGACAGACAAATATTGGTAGATAAATAAAATGTAATAAAATAAAATGTGGCCACTTGTTAGGGGAATATGTTACATTTTTGTATTAATATGCTGGCTATGTTAGTCAGGTGGCCATTCTTGAGGGGTACTTTTGAAAATAAACTCATCAGTGCCAAGGGATTCTGGCTGTAAAAAGTGGGTGGTTGCTGGTCAGAGGGGCCATTCAAGTGGGGCACCACAGTACTAGAAAAAAATTAGTTTTTTTCTTTAAATACGTTACCAATCATAATACCTTACGAGAGTAGCCAAGAGTTGGCAGGAGGTACATCCCTTTACCATGGAGATGCCATCTCCAGTCCCATAAGGTCTAAGGTATGTGAGACAGCTTCTAGGTAACCCAACTGGAGAAGACTCCATCTGTAGGGGAGCAGCTTCAGAAATGCAAATCCAGCAGAAGTCGTGAAGCCATGTCTTATGAAGCTGTCAAACGACCTGGTAAGGTGACCTGGTGCACCATAGCTATAGGTCCCATAAGATCGAGTTAAGCCCTTTGAGATGAAAAATCTCTAATGTAAAAACTGCAGAATATGGACTCAGATCTTCATCCCATGGCATGGATAATATCAGTTAGAGAACAGTTGGATCAGAGGCGATACTTGTGGCAACTGCTCCAACCTCATGAGCTGAAATGCATAACAAATTCATTGAGCTGGGGTTATTTCTTAAAATGCAGAGTGAATAATCCACTTAATCCAGGATGAAAGGATCTGTGCTGTTATATCATCTTGTCCTTGTTTGAAAAGTAAAAATAGGCATGATCTCTATTGATGCAACAGCTTGGTCTTTTTAAGATACCATTTCAAAGATACATCGATCCTGTAGGTGGATTTGAGTGGAAGTGTCCAGAGTAGACAATAATATCTTTACAAAGGTCTGTTTATCCATGGATGGAAGCCTGTTTTTGCCTTTGAAAGTGGGAACCATCGTAAGTGAAACTGACTCGTATTGTTGGAACTACATGTACATTCAAGTCACATAGTGGAGCATGTATTTTGCAGATTCTGTCTGCCACTGTTAATGTGATATGGAAGCAGATCTTGTATGAAAGGTGGGCCAAAGATGCCCTTATAAGTGCTTCAAATGGTGTTTTGTTCAAACAGGTTAGCACTCATAATAGGTTCCACTTTGGGCACAGCACCAGTGTTTTTGGCCATGTAAAATCAAAGTTGGAGAAGAGGTCGGATAAGTCTTTGTTTTGTCCGATATCCTCTCTTCCATGATGGCAAAAGGTGTCAGTAATCATGGAGCAGTAACCTTTGATTGCACTTGGGGCTAATGTTTTCTTGTCAAAGAGCCTTTGGAGGAAGTTAGCTAAATCAGGTAAAGATGCCTTTAGTTGTATAATTTGCTCAGAGTGGGGGGCCTTCTTGCCCGTGTGATTCTCTCCATGACTGATTGTGAGAACTGTTTATTTTTGAGGTTCTGTTTAATGTGATCCAAACGTACAGGTTTAGTAGGTCTAGGCCAGGGTGAAACAACTGCTATCATGGTTGTCTGAGTATTTTCCATGGAATTTCCATTGTGAGGTTGATGAGCCATTATTTCACAACTTCTCCCATGTGAGTGGTGCAATGAGGATGTGGTGACACCAATTTTCTTGCTTTTTCTATTACCTTTGGAATCAGAGGTATTGGAGGGTTTTCATATGATTCCATGCTGTTCTAATCTATGGATAGCACATCAACTGCCCAGGCTTTGAGATCTTTGATGAGACAAAGGTTGGGAGCTTGGTATTCCACCTTGTCACAAACAGGTCCGCCAATGATCAGTGCATATCTGAGTGAAAACAGGGATCGAGAGACCATTCCATCAGCTGATTGCTCTGGGACAAAGAAATCTGCTATTACATTTAGACATTCAGGAAAATGATGAACTTGGATTTGGATTTGTTGTTGATGGCCCCACTTAATAAAGTCCCACACCAATATGCAAAGGACTGGGAACTTGGTTCTGCCTTGAAGATTCCTTTTCCAGTTAAATATTCCTGCCACCAGTGAAAGGCTTTAAAAATGGCCTTTATCTCAAGGATATTGATATGTAGATGCCAGTCCTGGGAAGACCACACTCCTCTAGCTTCCTGAAAAAACAGCAGGTGTGCCACACCAGCCTTCTATACTTCCATACAGATTATGATCTCTGGTGATTGTATTTGCAGAGTCATACAAACTGAGAGCCAAGTTAGGTCATTCCATGTCTGCAGAAAGTACCTCATATTTGTGCAGATGGGAAGAGGCTGGTCAAGTGGACAAGCTTTTGGCCTCCATTTGGATGGAGGAATCATTTGTAATTGGTACATCTAAAGGTGACCTAGGATGATGAGATCTGCTGACATGATAAGCAAGCCTAAAAGACAAAGGAATTCCCATGCAGAGATTCCCATGAGAGTAAGATAGCCATCAGGGTCCTGATTTTTAATACCCATTCCTGAGGAAGACATACTCTGTTTACCTGTGTGTTGAATTCCAAACCTAGATGAACAAATTGTCAATATGGTACTTGGTCAAATTTGTCCTTATTGATAAAGGAACCCAGATTTGGAAGCAGTGTAACAAGGGTTACCATAATACTGTGTTCTAATACATAACTGATATTTTACAGAATGTTGTCCAGTTTACTTTAAGTTGCCACCATGTGGAATGTCCATACATGAGCCATAACACAGTTCATGTAATGAGTGAAGACCCAGAGAATGATGTTGAGTCCATAAGCAAATAACAGGAACTTCTAGGAAGCCTTCTGAGCAGGGTTGTAAAGATAAGTGTCTTTTAAGTCCACAATGATTGTGAAATCTCCCTCTTGAACAACATCCCAAATGTGCCATGGTATTTCCATTGAGAACCAAGGAGTATGAATGAATTGACTGAGGGCACTTCAGTTGATGACAGAGTGCAGAGTGCAGTTTGCCTTTAAGACCGAGAAAAATCTGGAATAAAATCCCTGGGAATTTATATTTCGAACAATTTCTACCACCCTTTTCTAAAGAAGTAATTTGTTTCTTACTGCAAGGTGGTGGCTTTGAATGGGTCTGTTGGAATGTTTGTAGTTGATGGGACTCAACAGAGGATGATGTGTTTTGAAAGTGATGCAGAGTCCCTCAGAAACCATCTGTTATGTCCAATGATCGTTATGGCAAATCTTGTCCCATTTGGCAGGAAAGAATTGAAACCCTCTTCCTGCTGGGATATGTGGAAAGAATGGTGTGGGGAGAGATGGAGGCAGTAGTGTAGAGAAATTTTGGCATAAATGATCACTACTTCCCCGTCTTTTGTCCACTTTTGTTTGAGAGAACTGTAGTTTTTTATGTATGGAAATATGATAGGACAATTTGTCAGAGGTTGGTGTTTGTGTCATGTCCCTTGGTTCCTTTTTAAGGTTTCCCAAAATGTCCCTGTATCAGTGTTGCATTTGAGGGGAGGGAAATTTTGCTTCCTTAGTGGCGTGTGTGCATACTTTGGCAATCTAGCCATCAAGACGTAGATGTGAAGATAAGAGTTGTGATTGTAGCTTGGCCTTACAATGACCCTTAAGGAAGGTGGAGAGCATTGTATCTGATTCTGCTAATTGCAAATTTGCAGCTGCCGTTACAGCATTGGCTCATGTATGTTAAGCAGCTCTGTTCAAGACCTGGGCCATTCTGATGGTTACCTCCCATGCATGTACCATGGAAATTGGAACAAGAGATGATGAGCTCTGTTCCACCTGAGTCATGGATACCAAGTCCAACATAGAGCCCATGGCTCATGCATTGCTTACCAACTGTTGAGTGTCATTGAAAGATGTTTGATCCAAGGAATAGAGTAAGTTTTGACAGCCCCAAAGCTGTTATGTCCCATCAGCTATTGGGGTGTCCAAATGAAACACTGCTGTATGGCAAACTGCCAATGAAAACTTGATGGAAGGCATCTTTGTGAGAAAATGAGACAGTTAATGCTTGGGTCTTGTAGTTGATGATGTGAACAGTTCAAAATGTCTGTGATTCTGCCAGACTGTGGAAGTAATTTGAAGTTGGATTCTGCCTTTTTAGTGACAAGATCAACAGATGCTGGAACTCTGGTCCAGATGGTTGATAAGGTAGGAGGAGGCAGAACTGTGAAGGTAAAAAGCAGAAAACTTCGTCAGTGGAAGCTATAAAAGCTGAGTCTTCCCTAAAACATAATGTAATCAAGAAGTGATGAAGAAGCCTGAGAGCAAGTATCATCATCTTTTCTTGCAGAAGATGAGGCTGATGTCTCTCGAGTAACCTTAGAAGGAGCTGGCAAAGAGTGTCAAGGTCTGCCGTTGACAAAACTTATAGAGTGCTCTGAAGTTGAAATGGTGATTTCCAATCAGTCACTGATTAAAGAGTCCTTTCCACTAACCAAGGGTCAAGAGAACTGAGAGATGGCATCTGTCAGAAGCTGAGGTACTAAGCCAGCATCGTAAATGGAGAGTGTTGTGAGGCTGTAAGTGAGTTAGAATGATCACCATAATTGCCTGTATACACTGGGTTTGACAGACTGGATGACAGATTGATTTCTGGGAACTTATTGTGTTGAGGTCTTTGTCCCTGAAGATCGCTTGTAGTAGGCCTAGACTAGTCAAAACAGAAATGGTCTATGCTTGTTTGGAAGACATCATCTTAGTCATAAAGTTGGGATGGGTTATGGGATGTTTGAGTCACGTGAACAGTTACTGTATTCGATGAGCATGAGAATATCATTTTGCTCATTCCCTCACTGTTTATTATCATGAGCTGTAGAGTGGAACCCTAAGGAGGCAAGTCCTATATGTATTGCCAGCAATGAGGAGCCCTCTGGTGGCAACATAGGTGCCAAGGTTGTCTCTGAATGTATAGATTTCAGGCATTTTGTAACTGTAGAGTCCTTTCTGAGTTATCTCCCTTATCTGCCAAAAACTTCCATACTGAGGGCATGTCAGCATGTAGGCTTAAAGTGTTTTCGTTCTTAGTTGTGCATTTCTATGCTCTGCCCATGGTCTAATCTGTTGGACAAATAGATATATATAAACCTGCACCTGTCTCTTATTATTAAACACAAAGTTAGTACAGAGCTATGCCTTAGAGCATTACCTGGAAAATAGCAGACAAACTTAATAAAACTATAAAGCGTCTATATAAATACCAAAATAATTCACCATACTACCTGTGAGAGGCTCCAGGATGACCCATACAGGTAAATGCAATGAAGTGTGGCATCTGGATGCTAAATGTATTAGCAGACAAAACATACCTGTATGTAGCCAGCCATTGTGGAATTGTACATATTAAGAGTTTTCTATTGGTCTCAGGGACTTGTATAAACATAATTAATAGTACAGCCCAAACTTATTGTGAAGCTGCATAGGCTACCTGTGCATGTACCTAAGTACAATTAAATCTGTAAAGATGGTAAAGTGTTGAAAACTGCAAAGACACAACTCTGCCAACATAGAAAGAAAGTTGTTGTTGTCATGGGGTTTAACGCCATTTTTCAGCACACAATAGGCTATACATGGCGGCCAGTATTAATGGTGGAGGAAGAACCCGGGAAAACCCTGGAAAGAACCACCAACCCACGAGAAGCTACTGGCAAGCTTTCTCACATACCCACATTGACTGAATCCAAGACTTGAACCGGTGCAGACAGAGGTGAGATGGCAGTGAAAGAAAAGGTAGAAATTGTTGTTGTTGTTGTAGGGTTTAATGCCATTTTTCAGCACAAGATAAGCTATACATGGCAGCCAGTATTAATGGTGGAGGAAGAACCCAGGAAATCCCTGGAAAGAACCACCGACCCTCGAGAAGCTACTGGCAAGCTTTCTCACATACCCACATTGGCCGAATCCGAGACTCGAACCTACGCAGACAGAGGTGAGATGGCAGTGATCCGTAACGAAGAGTGCTTTAGACCACTTGGCCACTCAGGGCCCCTAAAGGTAGAAATAGAGTATAATTTCCTTGTGAACTGAGAACTTGTATTTGCCAGAGCTGATTCTGGCTTTGCAAGGTCTCTCATGGTGAAAGTGTGCTTCTCAGCAGGAGTGGAAGTAGTAACTGGGATATTCATGGGTTTTGCCATCAATCCCTATATCAAGGGGAGATCACTCTGCCCAACAGCCATCTAGGTGGGCAGATAACTTTTATCTCTTTTAGTTAAAATTATTATCTGGGAGGGCTGGATTTGCAAGTTAGTAGGATTTCTCCAAAGGTGTTATGATTGGGTAACATTATTTAAAGAAGAAATTGCATGGTTTCATTTTACAATGTTGAACAGAATATTTAAGATGCAACATTTTGACACTTATGTGAACATTATGATACAGGTATTGTAATGCATGAAAAAATAATACTTGTTACATTATATTAAGTCTCAAATATCACTTAACACATTAACCCCTAACGATGAGTTAACGTGGCAGGAGCTCTGTATCGTCATGGAATTTCTAGTTGCACTATAAAATACAGAGGGAAAAACCTCATTTTTTGGCCCCGTTTTTATTCTACCCAAAATTGGCCCGTGGTCGGGATCCGATTTTGTGTCCGGATTTTATACTTTTTGGTCTCAGATCTAAGGCAAACCGGTATGAACTGCAAACAGACAGATGAACCTTTGCAAAAAGTAGGATAAGATGGGCATTTGGAATAAAAAAAGTAAGGGCTCCATTTAGCACACACCCCCCCCCCAAGAAAAAAAAACAAGAACTCCAACTTTTACCCTTCTGCTCATGCATGAGCCAAATAGCCAATGAAAAACAATGTTTCTAACACAACTAGGCAGTATGTTATTGAAAGATCACCTGGGATTTGGTGTTTTTGGATCTATTCAGAAATAGCTTTCAAAATGTGTTTCCTACTCGAATTTCAGGCGAAAACAACAAAAACTTCCAGGGGTTAATATGTTAATGTGCCCTCACTGGAGATTATGACAAAACTGGCCATAGCATAAATAAAGTCTGATACATTACTTTATGATACAAGACATTCCTTCAGGCTGACTACTGATGTTATGTTTGACTTACCTGGGTCCTGTATGCCATGTACATAGAGCTCCACCCTCTCATACCCTCCCCGCTGTGTTGATGACAATGCACTGGTTGCTGATGTAATGGATATGGTATCTAAATCCTTCTCTTTATCCATCCCAGAATCCATACATCTCCATCCTCCAGATGAAGAATCTAAGAAGAGTTGAAAAAATGTGCTGTAGAACTGTAATTTACATAAAAATTAGTGTTCTTCTAGGTAATATGTGTGTACATGTGGTATGTAATATTGTACAAGTCACCAATACCATATAAAATAGATATCTACAAGTGATATTCTTGAGATTTCACTTGTTTCCATTATATACATCTTAACATTTTTAAATCATGCTTGAAAAAGGTACTAGCAAGATGACTTTAATATTTTAACCAACACAGAATGATTCATCTTTCATCAGTTTCTAACATGCAACAACATAAAAAACAACCAGGCATGCCTGCCTTTTTTCAGCAGAGCTGAGAAGAATAAGCATGCATTAGATAAAAATAATGCTCAGGTGAATATTGGTGATTAGCTGGGTTACTGGAAATATACACTTAAGTGTGAACTTGGGCTGAAAACAATTCAACATTGCATGGTGTTAGCTTCTTATGTTTACAATAGTGAAGTCATCAAAACTTCATAAGAACAGATATGACCATCTATCTAAATAAGTCCTGAAAAGATTTTCAAGACGGTTGCTATAATGGGCATCAGATCAGCACCATCTTCTTTTAGGGCCAACTAGACATCATAAGGAACTTTTGTGCAAACATCCCAACTCAAAATGACATTCTTTTCAGAAGAAGTAGCTAAAACATGGTTTTCAAGATATCTGCCATGAATGTCATATTGGATTTCATATGGGCACAATTTTCTTTTAGGACCAGCAAACCTCACAGAAGTATTTTAGCAACAAAAAAAAAAAACCTTGCTGAACGGACCCTTCATTCAGGAGGAGTAGCTGCTGTGATGGCCCTATTTGGAGGTCTGAATAACACCCTTTTCATTCAAGAAGTAGTTATCCTTAGAATGAATGTGTGTGTAAAGTTTCACTGCTATCTCCCATTTATTTTTGGTGCAGTGATAACAAATTGGTGCTAATGGATAGAAAGACAATGAATGATAGACAAGAGACAACAGGTCATGTTACAAGTTCTTCCAGTCTGTGACAAGTAGAGGTGAAACTTAAATTACTGAAGAGGGACTTCAGTAAAGCTCAAAAAGACCCAAAATATCCAGAATCTCTATTTACCCCAGACCATTAAAACAAGAGTCCCTTGAACGGATTAAAGTTGTAATGATCAAAAAAGAATTTCCAGGCATCTGCAATAAGCACGGGGGCAGGTTGTATCCTTATATTATTTGTACCTGCTGAGTACTGCAACCATCACTGATATCATTTATTGACTCCAATATACTACAGTTGTTAAGAAAAATATTTTCTTACATGACTTTTTTAACATGAGATACCAGTAAGTATGATACAAATTTTATTACTATTGTCCTTGTCCTTTAACCTTATATCATCAACAGAAGATCACTGAAACCTGCCTCAGAAATTGTAAAGAAATAACCACTTGCTAAGTATGTTTAAATTTATAATAAACATTTTTTTGCAGAATAAATGAAGTGGTATCATTCAAGGTTTTCGTCAGATATATTTAAAAACTTCGTTTGATAAAAATTCATTCAAATTCATATTACCGTATTTCATGTTATTTTTCGTACCCTTTAATTTTTTGTACACCATCAAGCCATAAAATAATAATTAATTCTATTATATTTTTTCATACAGAAACTTTAACATTCTTTTGGTCATCCTATTATTTTTCATACACAAAACGATCTACTGTGAAGATTTACTTTTGCCAAAGTGATAAAAAAAGTATGGCCCATTAAATTTTACAACTAAGAATAAGAGATAAAATCATTGTTTTAGTTGCATTTTTATTTACCTATTATTTTTATTTTATTTTGTTAAAATTGAAGACAGGTTCCCATTTCAAACAGATTTAAAAATATGCCAAAGTTCGATTTAGGAACATCAAATGACCAGGGTATTGTTTTGCTAAACAGGTTATGAGTAATAATAATAATGAGGACTTTGTATAGCGCCTAATCTTTAGAAGCTCTAAGTGTTTTACAACATCAGACAACATCTATAACATAAAAAACATATATAATGATATGATTACAAGAAACAAACACCATGAAATTAGAAAACATAAAAAAACATGCTGAAAATATTTACGGTAGGAAACATTATTAGGTCTTCAAGTTTGTTCTTGCAGTCGAAATAAGTGAGTTTTAAGAGCCCTCTTGAATGGGATCACTGTAACTTTGTGTCTAAGTTCAGTGGGAAATTCATTCCACATTGCTGGGCCCTGGTATGCAAAAGAAGACTGTCCATATGACTTCATTTTCATAGTGGGAATAATGAGTATACAATTGTCAGAAGAGGAGTGTAAGTATCTTGCTGGTGTGTACACATGGGTGAGGTCGGATAGGTATGTTGGACTGGAGTACGTCAGTGAAATGTAGCACAGAGAACAAATTTTGTGTTTGATTCTGGATCGAATGGATAGCCAGTGTAGGTACGGTACAGAGCAGCGGGGAGGTGTGCTCTGATTGTGGCACTCTAAGGATGATCCAAGCAGCTGTGTTTTGAACTTTTTGAAGTTTCTGGAGTAGATATTGAGATGAACCAGACAGAATTGAGTTACAATAGTCCAGTCTTGAAAGTACTAATGAACACACAAGTGTTTTAGTGGCATCAACTGAAAGATATTTGCGAATGGAGCTGATGCGTCTCAGCTCAAGATATGCAGCCTTGCATATGTTCAATGACATGTTGGTGCAATGTGTTGTTGTTGTTGTGGGGTTTAACGCCATTTTTCAGCACACGATTGGCTATTCATGGTGGCCAGTATTAATGGTGGAGGAAGAACCCGGGAAAACCCCGGAAAGAACCACCGACCCAAGAGAAGCTACTGGCAAGCTTTCTCACATACCCGCATTGGCCGAATCCGTGGTGCAATGTGAGAGTACTGTCGAGAGTAACACATAGGTTTCATACTGACCATATGAATTTAATGTTGGGTGTTGCTGATATTTATTGTTTGAGGTAAAGGATGTGAATGAGAAAGTCTTTGTGTTGTGATCAGAATGGCCTCAGTTTTATCATCATTCGTCTGCAGCTTGTTACATGTCATCCATGATTTCACATCAGAAATGCACCTCTGTCCACCTTGGATGGTAGCATCAACTTCAGCTGGGTGGCTAGATTTGTATATTTAGGTGTCATCAGCGTACAATTGGTGAGACACTGGATGATGATCTATGACAGAGTAGTGAGTAACTTTGGGCATGTTCTTAACTGAGGCATCGAATAGTGAAATGGGAGATTCACGCAATATAACAATCGTTGTTTATTGTTGTTGTTGTTGAAGGGTTTAATGCCATTTTTCAGCACACGATAGGCTATACATGGCAGCCAGTAGTAATGGTGGAGGAAGAACCTGGGAAAACCCTGGAAAGAACCACCGACCCACGAGAAGCTACTGGAAGCTTTCTCACATACCCACGTTGGCTGAATCCAAGACTCAAACCCATGCAGACAGAGGTGAGATGGCAATGATCCGTAATGGAGAGCGCCTTAGACCACCTGGCCACTCGGGGCACCCTAATCATTGTTTAAAATCATGCATGTAGGTCAATGATAATTTCTTTCTTTTATTATTGTATTTCACTACATATTTTTGTTTTTATTTGCATCACGTTTCAAATGGCGTCAGAAAAAAATGCTGATGTATCACTCAGATAAGCAAAACGACCAATTTATTCTTTGCTAAGTAAATTTGGTATAATTCCATGAGAAATATAAATATTTGTTTCATCAATGAAACACAAACCCAAATTATCTGTTATCTTCGCGTAAATGTGTCTCCGAGCATCTAATAATGAAAAAGACAAAAAAAACTAAAGACGTATTCACCAATTATAAGTGTGTAGAAAGCTCTTTGCTCAGCTTATTCAGAAAGGGCAACTGTTTTGTTAACTGAGAATCTATTCACATTCATTTTATTGCCCTTCTTTGTCTTTTGTATTGGTGAGAAAATATAACGATTGATGCATTTGTTCTGTTGTTGTCATTACAATATATAGCGCTATTCATTAACAGCTGGACAACATCATTAACGAGTGCCCTTGATTATGTCAGTCGGTGTAACAAATAAACGTGCGCATTTAAAAATGAGTTCAGAAGCCATTTGAGTTTATTTATCCAGTAAAAATAATATCTCAGTACAGGAAGACGCAAAGACCACAGACCATTGGGCAATTAATCTTATTGTCTCAATATAGTAATGCAGTAAAAACTATAAAAACCCAGTTAGTTTTAATCATAAATGCAAAAGTCATTGACTCTGTGAGTTCCATATATATATAGTTAATATCTTCAAAGATCTTGGTCTGTTCGTGCTTGGGCATGTCTTCATTATTAAGTTTCTTCAAACCCCTGCCAAAGGGAGAGACTTTTATCCAACCACCACCTAAATGCACTGAGCCACCAAACAAAAGGCAGAAAATTGCACCTGAATGGCCCGGAAAAGACAAAGGTGAAATCCATCTCCTGTCTGTTACTTCAGTTACCAAGATCGCCAATGTAAAAGACGATGCTGAACTGCACAAATCAAATACTGATGCAGCAGGTAATGCCATCATACCCAAAGATACTGTTGCAAAGGCGCCCATTGTTGCTGACAAATTTCCTAAGCCTGCAGTAGACAAGCTGGACTACAGCAAAGATATGAGGGATATAAGCCAGTTTCCTGGTACTGCAAAGTCACCAGTAAGAGGAAAGTATAAGAAATGGGACATCAACGATAAAATAAGAATTGTTGAGGAGGCAAAACTATGTGGAATAAGGCCTATAGCTGCAAAGTACCACCTTACACCAAGTACTTTATCAAGCTGGATGAAAATGGATTTTTCGAAAAATATTCAAAGGACAAAATAAGGATCTATCCCAGGTGCCGGTCAACCCTTGACGTATTTGCACGAGAAGGAGCAGGAAATTTTATCCTGGTTACTCTGTATGCGTGACCATCACGTGCCTGTAACAATTGAGATGTTACAAAATTATGCTACTGCAGTTATTCAGCAGGAAAATCTAAAGTTTCAGGGCTCAAGAGGATGGGTTGATGGATTTTTCAAGTGAAATGGACTTGCACTGAGGTGTAGAACTTCAATATCTCAAAAACTACCTCGAGATCTAGAGGAAAATATAGACTGCTTTACAAGATATATAAGAAGGCTGTGGGAGGATGAGGAATTTGATGAACATTTAACTGGAAATATGGCCAAATACCAGTGTATTTCAACTTGGTTCCAGGGTAGATAATTGATAAAATCGGAACAAGAGAGGTACGTATTTGAGGTACCGGCAGTGACAAGTGCCATTTAACTTGTGTACTGACATGCCTGGCATCTGGTGACTTGTTGCCACCCACGATAATCTTTCAGGGAAAAAGAAACTTTAAAAATCTAAAAATCCCAAAAGGGAGTTGTTGTGAAAGTTCAACAAAAAGCATGGATGGATGAACACCTAATGTTGGATTATACTGATGAAGTTTGGAAAGTACACACAAAGCACGCACCTTCTCTCCTAGCGTTGGATTCATTCCATGGCCATTTGACTGATGGAGTGAAAAACTAAAAGAAAAAATCCAGAACAACAATGGCAGTAATCCCCAGTAGATGCACAAGTAAACTACAGCCACTGGATGTATATCTAAATAAGCCTTTCAAGGGACTGCTGCAGAAAAAATGGTCAACGTACATGAAGGACCAGGCTTCCAAAAATATTGCAACCAGGAAAGCTGGTGAGGAGGCAACAGAAAAAATTCCAGCCCCTTCAAAGCAGCAGATGATTGACTGGATTTTTGAAGCCAGTGAAGAATTAAAGAAGAAAAAGGACATGATGATCAGTAGCTTCAAAGTTACTGGTCTTTCAAATGTAGTAAATGGTAGAGAGGACCACTACATAAGGAGTGACAATGCAGATCCATTGGAAAGTGTTTCTAGTGATGAAGAATGTGAATGGTTTGAGGGTTTTGAGCTGGAAGACTTGTAAAACTCTTGAAAATTATGAATGTTTCATTGCATCATGTTTTTGCATTTGTTTTGTGCATTCGTCCAACATTGGATCACAAATTATATCCTTGAAAATAACATGTTGTGTTTAAAATACAAAAATATTTTTTATACACGTTGCTTTGTTGTTCTCTCTCTCTTAAATTCATTTGCCTTTTTTTCTTCAACTTGCTTCAGAACAAGTATCAGTAGATTAATATTGTTCTTGAGCTAATAGGCTTGTCGTACATATTTTCAATACCCCATGGGTAGCCTCATTTCCCTACATAAAGCCTCCTTAATTTGATCTGTAGAGGTGAATCTGGTCTTCAACCCAGTATTTACTAGAAAAGACCAAGGTAAAGGCCAAAAATATTTAATCAGCATGTATATTACGTCTGCATAGCCATGTGGCACAGTGACAGTGGATCTCATAATTACACACAAAATGATTTATTTATTTAGGTTTTAATTGCCAATGGAATATAGTAGTGCCCTTGTAGTGTTTACATAAAGAATAACAACTGACAGGTAACTGAACAATAAAGAGTATTCTCCCTCTCTCTCTCTCTCTCTTGACTGATTTGAGAGCAGAATGAGACCGGATTTGTACATAAGTTTTGTACGTTAGGTTGTTGAGTGTCTTGTGTTCCACAGGCCTTGTCCGGGTATGATCTCTTTATTTTTCATACACGGTTATTACCCTAAAAGGATAAATCTTTATTTTGCATATAATTTTTCGTACACTAAGATTAATAATTATTTTTTCATGTACGAAAAATAACATGAAATACCTTATGCTCACAAGCCAGTACATTTAATACCCTGGATCAAGACCTTTGACCTGAAAATCAATGTCAGAGTGCATGCTATCAACTTGTTCAGTGGAACGAAACTAATATAAAAGTCTGGTAAAAATTAACATGTATAGTAGTACAACACTGTGTTCATAAGCTGTATAAAAAAATGCAAGCAATGATTTTATACCTGATCCCAAGATAAATTTTATCTAGTTTCCTGAACTCTTTGATAAAAGTGTGGATATGTTGGTGACCAGATCTGCACAATTTTGATTCAGAACCAATTATATGATTTGTATAGGTTACAACTTCTACCACAGAAAGTAGTCACTCAAGACAGGTGGTCTCTAATAGCAGAGCAGGG
This sequence comes from Sinohyriopsis cumingii, assembly GCA_028554795.2. Classification (NCBI taxonomy): domain Eukaryota; kingdom Metazoa; phylum Mollusca; class Bivalvia; order Unionida; family Unionidae; genus Sinohyriopsis; species Sinohyriopsis cumingii. The sequence goes on from CM068824.1 coordinate 70,872,747, forward strand.
TGAGAAGATCTCTCATTATTACAATACCGGCATTGTGTTGGTTTTTACAACTGAAAAGAAAACAATAAAAACCACCGAACTGACTATATATGTCTATGACTGCTCCCTTTTCAACAAGGAATGGTTAATTGTAAAGGGATTTACGTGACTTTGGTACTACAAAGGCAATTAATAATAGATTTTAATCTGGTTTATGATAAGCAGTATATGAAATTATGTGACTTTAACACTACAATGACAATCAATAATGGATTTTAATCTGGTTTATGATAAGCAGTATATGAAATTATGTGACTTTAACACTACAATGACAATTAATAATGGACTTTAATCTGGTTTATGATAAGCAGTATATGAAATTATGTGACTTTAACACTACAATGACAATTAATAATGGACTTTAATCTGGTTTATGATAAGCAGTATATGAAATTATGTGACTTTAACACTACAATGACAATTAATAATGGACTTTAATCTGGTTTATGATAAGCAGTATATGAAATTATGTGACTTTAACACTACAATGACAATTAATAATGGACTTTAATCTGGTTTATGATAAGCAGTATATGAAATTATGTGACTTTAACACTACAATGACAATTAATAATGGACTTTAATCTGGTTTATGATAAGCAGTATATGAAATTATGTGACTTTAACACTACAATGACAATTAATAATGGACTTTAATCTGGTTTATGATAAGCAGTATATGAAATTATGTGACTTTAACACTACAATGACAATTAATAATGGACTTTAATCTGGTTTATGATAAGCAGTATATGAAATTATGTGACTTTAGCACTACAATGACAATTAATAATGGACTTTAATCTGGTTTATGATAAGTTGTATATGAAATTATGTGACTTTAACACTACAATGACAATTAATAATGGACTTTAATCTGGTTTATGATAAGCAGTATATGAAATTATGTGACTTTAACACTACAATGACAATTAATAATGGATTTTAATCTGGTTTATGATAAGCAGTATATGAAATTATGTGACTTTAACACTACAATGACAATTAATAATGGACTTTAATCTGGTTTATGATAAGCAGTATATGAAATTATGTGACTTTAACACTACAATGACAATTAATAATGGACTTTAATCTGGTTTATGATAAGCAGTATATGAAATTATGTGACTTTAACACTACAATGACAATTAATAATGGACTTTAATCTGGTTTATGATAAGCAGTATATGAAATTATGTGACTTTAACACTACAATGACAATTAATAATGGACTTTAATCTGGTTTATGATAAGCAGTATATGAAATTATGTGACTTTAACACTACAATGACAATTAATAATGGACTTTAATCTGGTTTATGATAAGCAGTATATGAAATTATGTGACTTTAACACTACAATGACAATTAATAATGGACTTTAATCTGGTTTATGATAAGTTGTATATGAAATTATGTGACTTTAGCACTACAATGACAATTAACAATGGATTTTAATCTGGTTTATGATAAGCAGTATATGAAATTATGTGACTTTAGCACTACAATGACAATTAATAACATACATTAACATCAGCTATCATTATCAGTCTCTCTTATACAGTTTAATTACCATATTCACTGATAGTCACCTTTACATTAACATTAGCTATCATCATCAGTCTCTCTTATACAGTTTAATTACCATATTCACTGATAGTCACCTTTACATTAACATTAGCTATCATCATCAGTCTCTCTTATACAGAGTTTAATTACCATATTCAGTGACAGTCACCTTTACATTAACATCAGCTATCATCATCAGTCTCTCTTATAAGAGTTTAATTATTTTTGTTCAGTGTCAATTTCACTCAAAATTGCAAAAACAATTAATTTTGGGAGCACCTATGTAAGATACAATTTAACTGCTTCTTTTGATCTCAATGGTGTGGACAGAGCAGCACATAAATTTGAATAATCACAGTATTAAATAAAATATATACTCACATATAAGTCAAGTCAAACTGCAAACAACAAAGATCCTAATCTGCCATAGCATAATATGCCTACAGATCAGAGTCTTTGTTGTTTGCACTACTGATTACTCCTAACAAACTGCAAAGACCAAAATCTGCCAGTGCATTATGCTTGGTCTGTGCAGTTTGCAGTTGAACTCAAATTAAAAGCGAGTATAATATACAGTAGTCACTTAATCTTTGATAAATGATCTGCCAAACCATAAACAAAGAATGAAATTATTTAGGTGTTTCCTGGCATGGAATGCACGTATACTATTAAATTCACCAAAATCAAACCTTTCTAATTCAGAAATGATTTTAAATTCGCTTCATGCTGTATATCTTAAACTATTTGGCAACCATAATGGAAAGGGTATTAAATAAATATAAAACTGCATTCTACTTCAATTGGGAGAAAGAATTAAAATTTTATTGCACATGAATATGTCTTTGCCTGACATCTTCAATGTACCCCTATACATCAAAATCAGAACAAAATACACAAGGGTTTGTGTGCATACAGACATACACAATTACCATTGTCTTTACCTGATATCTTGAATGCACCCCTATACATCAAAATCAGAACAAAATACACAAGGGTTTGTGTGCATACAGACATATATTTACACAATTACCATTGTCTTTGCCTGACATCTTGAATGTACCCCTATACATCAAAATCAGAACAAAATACACAAGGGTTTGTGTGCATACAGACATATATTTAAACACTTACCATTGTCTTTGCCTGACATCTTCAATGTACCCTTATACCACATCAAAATCAGAACAAAATACACATGGGTTTGTGTGCATACAGACATATATTTAAACAATTACCATTCATCTCATCTAAGCTGACAGTAGACAGCTGTCTAGAAGAGCTGCAAGTTTCCTTTAATCTGGAAGAAAAAACTTACACTTTATAAAAACCCATAGCATGTTCAATAAAATCAGTGACATCTGCCTGTTAGTATCAAGAGTATATTCATGACTTTCCTATATGTTTCAAGTGGCAATGAATGAAAACTCCATAGCTGAATTCTTCAACTAACAATCTAAGGATTCAACTGATATTGGCAGAAAAAAGCCATTGAGGCAAATATTAACAAGGTAACAATTCTAAATATTTTATAATACCAAATTTTAAAATATTTTTCTTGTTCTTAATGACTTTTAAGGGTCATGACTATTCTACAACTTTTCCAAGATTTTTGTGATCAATGAAACTAGGGATTAAAATAATAAAGGAAAGAAACATTACAAATGTACATTTAACATCAAATACAACACATTTAAACATACATGGTACCCAGGGAAGGCAGCTTTTAAAAATATATGCCAGGGTACTTTGTTTTCATAGAGTACATATTAAAATGATAATAAATTATAAAATTGCATCTATGGGCGAGTACCCCATATTAAAAGTGCCTTCCTTGAGTCCCAGGTATGTTTTACTGGAACAGCCCTGACTAACAGACATGAGGTGACTGAACAAAGTCAGTATGATATACACAATGCATTGTGAAAATAACTAATCTGTATATTTTAGGTACAATACAGTGTAAAATAACTAATCTGTGTGATATTTTAGCCACAACACACTTGCAAAATAACTGTTTTAAGGAACATTTAATATTAGATCAATATATTCTGACAAACAGCCAAAATACAATAATTTTTATTTGTCAGCAATCCAAAGCAGTACAAACTGAATGCAAACAATGCAATGATCAAACAGCAAGAACCACTTCCAGCTGAAATTAACAAGAGATCAAAGTAAATATTGATTGTCACCTAAAATCTAACAAGATTCCTGCATAAGCTTTAATGACAGAATAATTGAATATCCATTTCCTCTTATTGCTAGCTGATTGTACAATGTACAAAATCTAGGCAAGCTCCTTTCAATCTATAAGAATAAGCTGGTGTTTTGACAGATATGTTGTATGTCATGTTAAGCAATCAAAAATGCTGAAAACGACACCATTTTTTTTAGGAAACAAATACTTATGTCATACTTGGACTAAAAAAAGATGTTTCCATAATTTGCTTTACATATTAACAACATAAAATCCTTTCAAAATGAACAGGGCATGATTTTGTGGATTATTATTTAAACCTAATGCTCTTGACTAGTCCTATACCAAATGAAATTATCTTCCAAATGGATTAAGCCTAACTTGATAATTAAACTTTGCAGGTAAGTATTATACAATTACGATTAGTTCACCGCCACCCCAATAACTACATTAGCACAGCAGCAATAATTTATGTGCTGCTATCACATTGATATATTTATCAGTCAGGAGGAAGGAAGGATTACCTCAACAACTTGGGTATAGAGAACAAATGCACTTACCCAGTGAGAGAATCTTAGAGTTGGCAACATTAAGAACCTAACCCCTCTGACTCCAGATGAGCACCCCATCCCAAATCTGATGTACTGGTGTACAGAAAGCATTTGGGATCTGGGTTGTGAACTGGGGAGATCCAAATTAGTCAAAACTGAGTAGGTCCTTGCAGTCTCCAGTTTGCTAGAACAGAAACTAGAGCAACTACAAGGAAGTCTCCTTAGAGGAACTAAGTCTGCCGAGTACAGAGTTTCCATGGACAAAAGGTGAACTAATGATGAGGTCATTTCCAGAAAAGCCATTATTATAGCCAGAGGAACACAAACCGTCCCTAGGTTGGCAGGAAAATTCATCTTCACATATATGAAGTCCTGAGATGGGAAGAGAGTTGACTTCTCTAGGTTGGGAATAACACCAAGATGAGTCACACTGACCAACTAAAGGAGAGCTCTTTCTGAAGAGAATCTCTGAAAATTATTGGTGAGAGAGAGGGTGTGCACATGACATGATGTCTTCACTATGATCTCTTGTAAGCACTAAAGTGAGCTGGAGACAATGACTGCTCCTTTAAGAGCATTATGGAGGCTACCAAAAACAGAGCAGGAAGTGGGGCAATCATTACTACAGTGCAGACATTAAGCTCTAAGACCCTGAAAGCATCTCCAGACAGGAGAGAATCTTCTTGTCCTCAGTGACATAAGTCTTAGGACACAGGTCTGAGGGAATGAGGCCGTAAACTTGTATCAATGTCTTATTGAATGTCAACTTCCTCTTCCTCCAACACCTGACCCAACGGATGGGAGGAGAAGGGGATCCCAAAGAGGGAGAAAAACCAGTCACTAGTCCTTCTAAAATCTCATCTGAGTCTACCATGATGGAAAGGACAAGATCATCCTGACCCCTCTGTCCTTTCAAGTATCTCTTTCCAGAGAGGGAGACAGCAAAATGGGGTTGCCATCATCACAAGAGCACTCATGGGGGGTAATGAGACTAGCCCTATTAACTGTCCTCCTAGGTAAATATGATGGCTGATCCCTTCTAGACCATCTAGGAGGTGTGTGGCAGCACTACTCCTTTCTACTGGACAAGGCCTAAGGTAACAGTGCGGGAAGAAAGAATCACATTCTGGTAAGAGGGGTGGGGCCTAAAATGGGAACACAAGGAAAGGGATGTTATCAATCTGATCCCCCTCATTATTTGGGTGAGTACAACTGACTCCCTATCCCCATAGGGATTAAATAGTAACACAGAAACAGATGGACACTGATCTCATCACTCTTCCTAAGCAAAGCACAAAAAACATTCAAACGTAACAAAATACTGAAAATAAATAAAAAAAGGACTGAGGAATACAAGACATTTAGAGATGAAAATGAAGATAACATCTGATGAGCAATACAGCAAGGAAAAAAGAGGATGGTATTTTGTATGCTGGCTGTACTAAGGAGTCAGACTGCGATCATATTCTTTTCAGTTCTTGGACTGGGGACCAGGTGTCTCCAAAAAGGACAGCAGTGCTTGTAGTATATAACTATTATTAAAGTGTGGATGAAGACAATTCCATGCTCAAAGAAAAGTCATCATTCCTGTGTACATATCAACAGCAACAGCAAAGAGCATTACTCAAAATCTGTAAGCAACAGGTTTAGTAATTTACTTTATTTTCAGTGACAGTCACAGTTACTGATGTTCTGAGTAGCAGTGTAATCAAATCAACAAAGAAACAAAAAAACAAAGAACTGCAACTTGACAATGTAACATCTGAATTCATGTTATAAATAAGCATGTTAAAGCAAGGTTACCTTGTACTATTAATTCCATTATGTTGATTTTTCCTCAATACATTTTTCACTCTTTGTTGGTCAACACTCAAATACCAATTTAACTAGGTAATTGCTCATTACTTTAACATTGAATTTCAAGAAGTTCATACCTGAGGTAGAAGACTGCTTGTGTGCTTTCTTTAATAACGAACATGTTCTTCCTGTTAATCACACAAAATTTGTTCAACACCGATCTCAGAGCTTGAAGTCCTGCAAATTATTTCAAATATAATTTAATATTACTTGTAAGAAGGCAACAGTGCATATATTCTAAATTCACCTTCTTAAACTTATATGGAACAAGACTATCACAGTCCATCACCATTTTGGAGGACAGTGTAGCTCAGAAGGGAGAGCACCAGATGCATAATCTTCATCATGTTCAATACCCACTTAGGACAGCTCCTTCAGTGTGTCCATGGTAAAGACAATTAGTTCCCATCTCACTGGCATTATATTACCAATAATGTATTCAAAGTGATGCTAAAACCAACAACAAAAAAACATAATTGGTTTTTATAAGGATTGTCAATCAGAGCAATGGTTACAGAGATACGTAACAGACATATTTGGTAAAGCCTAGTTGCCTGAATACAGACCTCCATACTGGATATGAGTTAACAATTTCTGTAGTTGTAATTTTACTCATACCAAATGTATGAACATTTCTTAAAATTGATGTCAGTACTTTCTACTTTCAATAAGGCAGTGCAAGATGGCCAAATAGCTGGCAAAAAATGAAGAATTCTGAGGGAACATTTTTTTCAATACCAAAAACAAATTTTGGATGAGCAACCAGTATTGTTTCATGCGCTGACCCTGGGAACTTAGATATCCCAATGTGCAATCTTTATTATATTCGCTTTTTTTTTGCAGATAAATTGTGATGAGTGTTATCTGTCTATAATGTCTTTGCATACATTCATGTATCGGTCAATCCATTTGTCACTCCAGCTGTCAGTCTGGTTGTCGGTCCACCCATCTCATACTTGTTTTTCTTGTAACCTAAACTACATTTACCCAAATGAGGTCATGTGATCATATTTGATATGATGTTTCACAAGGATGAGTAGAAAACAACATTTTCATTCCTGGATGCAGCCCCTGGGGGAACAGGTGGTTGGGATCTGTTCACATTTTCATAGATGATATGGACTCTCCTTGTAAACTTAAATCCATCACTCCAACTGAGGTTTGTGTTACCATATTTAGCATAATGTTTCACAAGTATAAGATGACAACATTTGTTAATCTAGCATGCAGCCTCTGGAGAATAAGTGGATTGGATCAATTGTCATATTTTCAGATGTGATATGGATTCTGAACTAGACAGAACTCCACCTACATTAACTATGGTAAGGATGATCATACTTTGCATGATGTTTGACTAGGCTCAGTCAAAAACAAAGGTTTCTGATCTGGATGCAGCCTTTTTAATGACGGTGGGTGGCTATGGTACTGGGTAAATGAAAGCAGACAAATATTTATTCAAATTGGATATTTGTGATGGCTTCCATCTTTAGCTGAAAATGCCAAACAATGAGTATGCTCATCAAGAATTAAAGACTATAAACATTAGTTTTGCTCACAAATTATCTGTATTATTTATTTTCTACTCATCACTGCCAGTATTTTTTACCTAGCTATGGCCTAATCAACTGGTTTATGTTATATAAATTATTTTTATATAAATAAATATTTATTCTATGCAACAGTATCATACTGATGCTAAAGTACTTTTCTTCCTATATGTGCCCATTTGGAAAACTCTTCTTCAAAATTATATCCCATGAGATGCCGATTTTCTAGAATTTCCTCAGCATAATTTGGAATAAAGAATTTTCACTACAAGCAGTTTTAACAGTTCAGAAAAAAGTCTGGAGAGGTTGACATCACTCTGCTAGTCTTATTTCAATATCAAAGCAAGCGTAAAATGTTTACAGAAGATTTATCCTGCAAGTCAAAACTATATTCTCTCTTCTAATTATTTAAAACACTTCCAAGAATAGTTACTCTTACCTCTGGATACACCAGTTCTACCTTGGCCAGTCTTCAGCCTTGGGTGGAGGGTAAAGCAGATCTTGAAAACACAATCACAGTCAAAATGTCCAGGACCCAAATTCATTGCAGCTGCGAGATATTTTCTCTCAAACAGGTCATCATCATCAGCCTCAGAACCTACAACACAATGGTTCACAGAACACCATGCTTCACTCAACATAAATTACTTTCAAAAACTAGAACACAAACCTACAATGAATTCACTTTAATGCTCAGAGTAACAGTTTGTCTGGATTGTATGGCTGCTAGAAACTAATCATTTTAATACACAATATATAACTTCTTTGCCATGAATGCCATGAGATAAATACACTGAAATAAACATGTAATGACATGTTTTTGTTCATGTCAAACTATGAAAACTGTTGCCCATGAAACTGAATTAATGGGAGATGCTGATGCCAGCACAGCCACAAAAAATTATATCAATGTGTTGTGATCACAAAGGCACGATATTCAACAAAGCACATATCCACAAAAAATGGTGAAAAGATTATTAATGACACTTTGAAAAAGTGGGAGTAGGCATAATTTTGTCCACATATAAAGTCAAAGTCCATTAACATTCTTCATTACAAATAGACATTTCTGATAGACAAGAAAATGTACAGAGCTGGAGTTCATCAATTTATGAATACAATAAAACTGGTTATCCAGACCTTGAAGGCAAAGGTGACATAAATTACATACAGATTGAGTGAAATCAAATGAAATAATATGCATCTTAAACAGCACTACTACTATTTCTTCACAAGGATTCTTTTAAGGCCATCTTGTATGGGGTTAAAACAAGAAATGTACTTTGAAACATCTCAGTAACATTGATCTTAAAATGCTTGTGAACTTCCTATAAGATATTTTTACAAGACAAATATTGTGATATACAACTGTAGAGAGAAAGAGATACAGTTTTTATACTGTTATTATGTATCTTTCTGTTTAAAAATCCTCCAATTTTACCAATAAATTTTCATGGTCCCCATTACAAGTCCCTGTAATGGGTTACCTGTAATATTTTCAATGGCCACAAGTTCAAATCCCTGTATGGGGTTCTCTGCAATATTTTCACTGGCCCCCATTTCAAGTTCCTGTATGAGGTTACCTTTAATATTTTCACTTTCCACAACTTTCAAGTCCCTGTATGGGGTTACCTATAATGTGTTCACTGGCTACAAGTTTAAGTCCTGTATGGGATTATCTATCACACGTTCACTGCCACAACTTCAAGTCATGGGGTTACCTATAATATTTTTCCTGCCACAACTTCAAGTCCCTGTATGGGGGATGATGGTGGGGTGGCTTAATAATAATGGATTTAAAAAAAGAAATGTTTAAGATGATTAGCAGCATGGGTAATTAAGGATAAATTGAATAAACTGTGGTTCTAAAGAACATCCCAATTGTATGGCTGTTGAGAAAAGCAACAAACCAGTAATAAGATTCAGAATTAAATGTAGTGTATATTATGATGGCATGCTTCACCCACAAAAGCCCCAACTAGTGGAATGCCCCACCCATCATGGCCTCACCTAATGGCATGCCCCATCTATTATGGCCCCACCTAGTGCCATGCCCTATCATGGCCCCACTTGGTCGCATGCTCCACTCATCATGGCCCCAACTATAGGTATGCCCCACCTATCATGACCCCAACTAGTGGCATGTCCTACCTATCATGACCTCACCTAATGGCATGCTCCACATATATACGTTTGGGGAAAGATTGTCTCAAGTAGAATAAATTCAAGAAAACCTCATTCAATCAAGAAAACCTTGTGAAAATAACCACAATGATTGACGTAGCTTCAAAGAAAAAGTACAAAAAGATGTTCTTTACTGGATATATATGCCATCTTGAAAACAAGACATCTAGCATAATTAAGTTTATTTTTATTTCTTATTGAATTTGGATATACAAATGAACAGTCTTACTGCTGCTGAGATTGATGTTTTTCTTTATGTGTGTGTCTAGATTCCAGGTCACTTCCTCATCTGCTTCTGGCACCAATAGCATGTGACAGTTTCTGTTCTCATACAGGTCATTCAACAGCAGGATCTGGAGATATGAGGTAAAAAAAACAGTGTTCCCTCCTTATAATGCTATTCAAAAGAGCAATAAAAGTAACAACATTGTAAATGAAGAAGCCTTAAACCAAAGGGTGTTCCAGCAAGGCTGTGTTCAGATAGCATACTGAAACACAAAAGCTGAGTATTTATCAATATGAAATCACAATATAATTGGTTCTGAAAAGCCCAGAAATGAATTAAAGTTAAAGAAATTAAAAAGCAATAATAAAAGAACAAGAGACCCTAGAACAGACTGATGCTCTGCTGGGCACAAAAAAATTACAGAAATTCAACATTTCTTCCTTTTAACTGTCAAAGGTTGAAACCATTTCTAATATTCTTCAGTAATAACAAGATTTTCAAATTAGCTAATGTGGTATACATTCCAGATGCTAGCTTGACAACATTTTCATTTAGGATAAAGTAGACGTCATTAGAAGTGTTTCTGGTGAAAACCCATGATATAACAATCATCCATTCAAGAGAGTAATGACAATAAGATTTTTAAGACAGTTGTCATGACAGCCATATTGATGTATGACTCGCACCATTTTCATTGAAGACCAACTGGGCATCATAGGAAGACTTTGGTGCAAACACCACATAAATATGACTTTGTGATGTTCTTTACTGGATATATAGCAAGATTTTAAGATGGCTGCCACATTGGATGTTAGACTGACATTTTATTTAAAACCAGCTAGACATCATAAGAAGTCTTTCAGTGAAAACCCCATGTCGATACATTCATCTATTCAGGAGGGGTTTCAAGAAAAAGATTTCAAAGGTGGCTGCCATGGGGCACATATTGGACATCAGCTGGAACTAGGCCATATTGGACATCAAATCAGCATTATTTTTGTTAAGCGACAAGAAGACATCATAAGAAGTATTTTATTAAAACCCCATCTGGATATGACCATTCATTCAGGAGGAGTAGCAATAACAGTATTTTCAAGATGTTGACTATTGTTGCCTTACTGGACATCAGACTGGTACCATTTTCATTAGAAGAACTGGTTATATACATGAATTATGAATTAAATCCTATATCTAACAGAAAGGAAAGTGATTATACCTGGATTCACAATGAAATTCAATCTGAGATACAAGTCTTGAGTCATCTAATTCATTCCAACCTACAAGCCAGGGCTAATGTAATTTATTCCAACACACAAGTCAAGAATAATGGAATTTTTTCCAGTGCACAAGCCATTATCAATGGTATTTATTTCAATATAGAAGCCAGGGTTACTGTAATTCAATCCAACAAAAAAGTTAGGGCTACTGTAATTATTCCAAAACACAAGCCCAGGTTACTGTAATTCATTCTGATGTACAACCAGAGGATCAAAGTCTTACAATTTGATCCTCCAATTACAAACAATCAAGTAAATAATCCAAGAAGTCTATGTGAATGGGAATTAAGTCTTTGTCACTTTTTGAAAGGCTAACAGCTTTTTATACATAAGATTTTTTAAACAAGCTTACAGAAATATAGTAGCATATTTTTCCAACTTTCTGCTTGCAATAAGAATACAGGTACATATATGAGAAATTTATGACATCATGACATCAATTAAGGACCAAATATCAAAAGGAAATTCACATGACATTGTATTAAGGACCAAACATCAAAAGGAAGTTCACTTGACAATCAATTAAGGACCAAATAATTAACGACCAAATATCAAAAGAAAATTCACTTGACAATCAATTAAGGACCATATATCAAAAGGAAATTCGCTTGACAATCAATTAAAGGAGACCAGAAACACAAATTTTTCTTTTATGTATGTAATTCTCTACAAATTTTAATTGGACTGTGATGTTTATAAATGAAATATCGTAGGCAGGTAGTGATTATATTGCGTGGAAGATACCATGATTCCGTAAATTGGCGAGTTTTTCCGAGCTTTGATGAGACGACAGATCCAGTGGTCCCGTAACGCAATACTAGCCAGTCCTCAAATACAAACATATATATGGCGAGCGAGACAGACAGAAGGAGACCAGATTTGGGTTGAATATGCTTCCATATTTGGGTTGAATATGCTTCCAAGTTATGCTCATAACTGTATCTGTTGAATTGTGTGTTAACAATGTGTTTAAGGCCTGGCAGCAAAAAGTACAACAGTAAGAAGGTGCTCATATTTCATATTTTGGAATTTAAAAAATGCAATGTAATTTTTAAATAAATACTTATACATCGTGTGATGTGCAAAAATGTGATAAGGATTAAGTGATGGTGCCCAATGTAAAAATTTAAAATTTAACACAATGCAATAAATTCATTTATGAAGGATGAGGTTCAATCGTATTATATGTAAATGACATATTCATTACCTACCCCCAACACATACACACACACACACCACCACTGAAGGTATGACATCTTGAACATATACATCAAACACTGAAACGCTGAGAGATAATATTAAATTCTGGGCGAAGAGACTAGAACAGGGACAGACTTGTGTGTGAAACAATATCCATTACCTTGGAGGTGTAAAAGGCATTGAGAACGGTTTTCATCGGTCGAAACTTAAGCATTAGTTTTTCACACACAAAAAAAAAAACACAAATAATTCTGCTAAGCAGAAATCATAAGTAATTAATTTAAACATTAAGAAGCTTCCTTCTTTTGATTCAATCACAGTGTATTTTACATGCAGGCTACATATAGCATATTGACAAACCTGATAGTATATACATATCTGGTATAAATAGTTTATGTACTGTATTGGTCAGTGCTGAAAGAAATTTTTTCGGCCCTGGCCCAGGGCTGGTGAGGTAAATAAACTCACTAGCCCTGACTGAAATTCCACAAGCCCGGACAGTTCATACCTGTCAACTCTCAAGTCGGGAGAAAAACCTCCTGATTTTGGGGGTATTTCCACACCTACCTCCCGAAATAATATCAGAGTTTTTATCTTCAGTAAATAGAATGTTAAGATTAAACATTATTCATGTAAATTTCAGATTTTTTAAAACACTACAACAGAATGGTAGTAATATAAGCATTAAAGAAACAAAATTGTCACCAATTAGCTTAAATCCTATGAATGATCACTGTGAATGTTGCCTACTTTTCTCTGCAAACAAAATAAATCTCCATTTCCACCAAAGAAACTCGGCCAGTTAACACCCGATATTCCTCTACTGTATATGTAAAGTTTTATTACCATGATTAAAATAAAAGAAGGAATAAAAGAAAAATATGCCACACAGTATATGTGCCCCCAAAGAACTATTTCAGAATAAATATTTTATTCAGTAAACAGTGTTACACGCCTTAAGACTTAAACCTAAGGAAATAAGGTGGGATTTAAATGTGGGAAAAACAGATTTTAACTGTTAAAATGAAGTCCTAGGCATCATAAGCTACAACAAAATAGGGCATCGTTTATTTGCCAATCAATGCTGATGTTTACATATACACATTGTAGAACATGGTTTCTTTGAAGCATGTCTGAAGGGCAGTCCTTTTCACAAGATAAATTAATTGATAATGATTAACTGTTAATTAGTAACACTGGCCTTATGCTTGAGTACTCAATTCTAACCTTTAACTATTATGCAGTTCAGCCATAGCTGACCAGAATAAGATACAAGGGTCTTTTGGGGGATAGGGGATAATAAGGCATATCCCAGGGAGAAATGGAGAGTCCCATGGGCGCTCACACATTGGGGCAAGGGGTGGGGTCAATAGTAGCCTCCCCCCAATTTCTATTTTCAGCCAGTTAAATTGAAACTTTGATTTTATAACTGACCTCTTTTCTTTTAGTTGCTGCTATTTAAACATCCCAAGAGATAGTTTTATATCAGTTCCTATCATTACCGATTACCGTTTATACATACTACATGTAACAGGCATAGACTAAAAATTTTTGGTTTTTTAATTTTTAATTATTTTTTAAGATTACTGAAAAATTATGTTATCTCGAAACATGACTGTGTCAGGGGTTTAGAATCTTATTTTTAGCAAAGCTTCTATTTGATTAAAGTCAGATCTAAATTTCACCTAGGACAGAGGTGATTTGATTTTGATTGTACCATGTTAAGGTATGTATGTCAACATCTTGAAAATACATTTACTCATTTCATCCCCGCGATCAAAGTTTCCTCAGGAAAACAATTTTTTTGGACAAATCCGACGGGCACCTAATTTTGAATACAGGATGGGTCCGAACTAAAATTAGAGGGGCCCCAGGTGTTGGGCTATCACATTTTTAGCACTGCTGGTGTAGATAAAAGATCTGTGAATTGACTGTTGCATTTTGTGGTCACTTACTCAGTTTTCTGCCTATTTTCGTAACTCACACGTTTAACACTTTTCCCAGGATTTAAAATATCCAACAGTATGTCTGGAACAGTGACAACTTTTAGTCTAGGGCCTAGCATTTGCGTATCTTAGAGCTGTCATTTTTTTCAGGATCGTTCTCGTAACATTCCTTTAGAAATGTAAAGATCACAGAGTGATTTATGGTGGTGCTTTGAAATCGACTCGCTTGTAATAACGTATCCATACTTTCTTTATGCCTTTATCTTTGGAAAAGAAAAAAAAATGTTGTCCACAGGCTTTTCTTAATGTGCTATTACACCCGTAAGCAATGCGAAACGGCATTGTCTTTTACTCTGGCAACTCCCAGTTGGGATGCTGGAGTCGCTACTATGATGTCACACCCCGAAAGTAACCAAATAGGCGCGGAAATTTTGCATACGAGGTCACAGAAATTCAGCTCCTAGAAGATATGCCAATATTTAAATATTGGCATTACGGTCACAGATGATACTTCATAATCAGGTTTTCTTCTATAGTGCTTTTATTGTTATTCTTTATTTCCATTGGTTTCTGGTCTCCTTTAAGGACCAAATATCAAAAGGAAATTCACCTGACAATCAATTAAGGACCAAATATCTAAAGGAAATTCACTTGACAATCAATTAAGGACCAAATATCAAAAGAAAAATCGCTTGACAATCAATCATATTATCAACATTATTATATCCTAAAATGTAGTACTAAAAGTCTAATATAATAGACACAAATTTTGCAAGATTTTTATTACCAAATTACATTATCACCTCAAGAAATGCCATTGATCTGTATTTTGATATCTTCCTCTTTTTTGTACATACATGTTATAATCTCCTGTCTTTTTGTCCAATGTAAATCTATTTTTCAAAAAGCTGCCAATTTTTAAGAAAAGCAATAAATGAGATTTTTTTTCTCTTTAAGCAGAACTTGGTAAAACCCCACTCCTCTATGACTTTATATAATTTACAACAATATGATGAACTAGCCTACCTGGTTGACCTTCTGACATATGCTTTCAATCTTTGCCTTGACCTGACACAAGAGCTCCCTCTGCTTTAAAATTTCTTCACTGTTTCCTCTTCCAGACTCCCTGTAAAAAGTAATATGGAAAAAAGTAATTTTTTCATAACTGAAAAAATTACATTACAAATTTATTTTTGTTTTGGTAGTGGTGGTGGGGAGGGATCATTAAAAAGCTTATTGTATCTACTCTTAGTAGGAGTATAGATTGTTATGACTATTATGGTTTTGAAAAGAAGTCATCTTAAGTTTTCTCCATTTTTCACAATGGTATCCATGTTGAATTACAGAATAAAATGCAACTGAACAAATCTGAGACATTTTGATGCCCGAAATCTACCTGCCAAATTACATGCAAACTGACCAAGCAGTTCAAGCAAGTAAATGAATAATGCATGACCGATGATGCACAATGCATGACCACCATACATAAGCTCACTGGCCTCATAGTCATGTGAGCTAATGATACACTGTATACTAACAACCACTAGACTACATTGGCTTATATCTTTGAAACATCTGAGCAAAAGACTAAAGTTAATGCTGAGAAATGCAAAATCATACTTGAAGTACTTAATGTAAGTTACAATTTAACATATTAATATAGGGACAAAAGGAACAAAATCCTGACAGTTGTAGGATTTAACATAGCCTGAAAATGGTCGTCTTCACATAAATACAAATATGACAACCAAAATTAATTTGTCTACCTCTAATGCTTTGCTTAATCATGCTGGCAAGGTTTTTCTCACAAAAGTAAAAAAAGTTTACAAATATGCAAAAGAACTGAAGAAAGAAAGCACATAGATAAACAGGTTAAACATGCAAGTCACAGAATGAATTGTCTTCATTGGGCTTAGGAAATATAAGCAATTGAAAATACTTCACTGTGACACTGCTAAAAAAAGTCAAAAGGGCAAGAAAGCATGTTGAAGAATAAATGGTCTTGGATTCATAATGATCAAACTAAGATGAAAATCTATAAAAGAGTTTAGCAAATGTTAGGAAATGAAAAAACTCAAACAAAAACTTTCATGCAAATTTTCTATGACTGGGACCATGACCCAATGGTAAAAGGAAAAGGTTTAGGAAATATCAGCAAACTGAATAAAACATTTCATCAAACCTGAATGAAAGTTTTCTATGACTGAGATCTTGACCACAAGGTAAAAGAGGGAAACAAGCATATTTAAGAAATATATACCAATGAAAAACCTTAACTAAAACCTTAAGAAAATCTTGATTTTGCCAAAGCTGCCATCAGCATAAAAGTGACTGCTCTATCAGACTTCCCACAAATGTGAGCTTGACAAATATTTCTTAAAAAAAAAACCTGAAAATCTAATCCGGTCATATATATATATATATGCATAAAAATTGCTATCCAAATTTCATTTTTCTACATAAAGTGGTCTTTCCTCAGTCTTGCTGACAAGCTTCTTGATATGATTAGACCATTGTGGGATAGATAAATAGACAGGCACTAAATGAAGATGCCCCCTGTAAACAGACCATTTTATGGACGGGATGGATGAATAGACAGGCACCAAATGAAGATACCCCCTGTAAACAGACCATTTTATGGACGGGATGGATGAATAGACAGGCACCAAATGAAGATGCCCCCTGTAAACAGACCATTTTATGGACAGGATGGATGAATAGATAGGCACCAAATGAAGATGCCCCCTGTAAACAGACCATTTTATGGACGGGATGGATGAATAGACAGGCACCAAATGAAGATGCCCCCTGTAAACAGACCATTTTATGGACAGGATGGATGAATAGATAAGCACCAAATGAAGATGCCCCCTGTAAACAGACCATTTTATGGACGGGATGGATGAATAGACAGGCACCAAATGAAGATGCCCCCTGTAAACAGGCCATTTTATGGACGGGATGGATGAATAGATAAGCACCAAATGAAGATGCCCCCTGTAAACAGACCATTTTATGGACGGGATGGATGAATAGACAGGCACCAAATGAAGACGCCCCCTGTAAACAGACCATTTTATGGACGGGATGGATGAATAGACAAGCACCAAATGAAGATGCCCCCTGGAAACAGACCATTTTATGGATGGGATGGATGAATAGACAGGCACTAAATGAAGATGCCCCCTGGAAACAGACCATTATATGGATGGGATGGATGAATAGACAGGCACCAAATGAAGATGCCCACTCTAAAAAGACCATTGTATGGATTGGATGGATGAATAGACAGGCACCAAATGAAGATGCCCCCTCTAAACAGACCATTATATGGATGGGATGGATGAAAAGACAGGCACCAAATGAAGATGCCCCCTGTAAAGAGACCATTATATGGGTGGGATGGATGAAAAGACAGGCAACAAATGAAGATGCCCCCCTGTAAACAGTGGAGGCAAACAAATTTTTTAATTTTGAGATTCAACTTGAGTTTTATTCTCAGAAAGTTTTAATAAATACTGGGCTATACCTCCTCTGGTAGAATATATCCACTGCCTTGGGACCAACCAGCATCACCAACCAGAAATTGGGCAGCTTCCAAAACATGGCACTACTGTCACTGACTGAGGTCCCACTATCATCAATCTCACTCATGTCACCGTCATAGGCTAGAAATCACCGCAAATAAAAATATCAGACCCACGATTTGCAGATTTTCAAAAAACTATTTATGTGTAGGAAAGTTTAATAAGGACTCAGTATATGCAGATTAATTGTTTTGAAAATTTATAATTGACAGCAATTACAGAGAAAGTGAAATAATAAAAAAATTAAACAAAACAAAAAAAAATAAAAATAAAATAAAATATAAAAAAATAAAATAAAATAAAATAAAATAAAATAAAAGAAAAATAATCTGCAAAACTGTAATTTATTGAAGAACTCAGTCTGGGATCAACATCATACATGAATAAACTATGCGGCATTTTCAACCAGCAGACAATTTCAAGCTTCAGTGGTCATTCCAGTTGTCAGCTATTTTTAATAAATCAATTCAAGTTTAAAAATTTTTAAGTCATAAAGAAGCAAAACGAGCAATATTGCTGCTTTGGTGGGTATGATTTTGGTTTGTAACCATGCATAATTAACTGGTGACTCTTAATTTATAAAAACTCACCATCTTCGGTAAAGCTTCCCCTGGAAGACTGCCAAGATGGTGTTGGTGGAATGGTAGAGTTCCTGTTACTGCGGGGTGTTCCTTGACTAGAAGGTGCTGAAAAGTGTCGCAGTCTGCCAAGAGGCGTGAGTGCTGGTACTGCAGTCTTTGCTGGTGACTGTGACAATATTTCCTCCTGTTTGGGACTGGGAACAACTTCACATGTCCTAACTGACTTAAATCCTGCAAAACTGGAGCATCTCTTGAGGATACCACTGGTCTTATCAACTTCATCATGTGAATCAAATTGGTCCTCCTCATCGAGCTCTCTTTCCTTCGACTGAAGAAATTCTTCTGATTCTGTGTAGTCCTCAGCTTGACCATCCTGGTTGGTCAATACAGTGGGCATGTCTGGTATATGGGCCTCTAATGACTGTTGCTCAGTCTCCACATATTGGAGATTCAAGGATTTGGGTTTCTGGACAATACCATGTCCTCCCACAACTGACAAGGACATTAGCTTAGCAGGATCAGAACTTCTCCTTTCACTTGAATCCATTCCAAAGGGTATGGCTTTTTCATCAAAGGTCTTGCAAGTACCATCTTTCTCATCATCTTCCTCATTTTGGTCTCCTTGTCTAATACCATCACCAGCAGCCGCTTCTCCAGACAAGTGTTTACATCTCAAAACCATTTTTCCATCTTTATATTCTGGTGGAACTTCACCTCTTTTATCTACAGTGGCAGTTGTGCCTGTAATAAGAGATTCTGCTTCCAGAGCTTCATCACCCGTGCTAATTGTACTATCTGCTTCCTTGTTGTGAATTGTCTGTGATAAACTGTATCCACTCTTCCTGTCAGCTGCATCATGAACCAGATTCTCATCATTTATTTCTGTGCCAGCTCCTGACTCAGTAATCATAGCATACTGCAATTCCTTCTGAACCTGTTTTGATTGGCTGACTGGAGAGTCCATCTGCTTTGAATGGTTTAGGGCAAGGGGGGATGTAATTGCACCAGACAGTTTGGATTGGTTTGAAATCAATGGAGAAATGACCTTGAGAGGTTTTACAGTGTCCATTGTTTCCAATGGTTCTGACTTGGACCCTGATGAGTCGAGTTTCTCCCTTGACATTCCACCCTCCCATTTAAGTTCATCAAGTGCTGTGCTGAGGGCAACAGCATTCACAAAACTTATGTGAGACCTGTTTTTCACAACATAGTACCAATCATTTTCTCTGACAAGACGATATAAAGGAAGATTCATCTTCTCAAATTCCTGCAATAATTGTAAACTGACTTAGTGTGAATTGTTTCAATTAAAATTTAGATCATAAAGTCATGCAATCCTACGAAAAAAAAAAAAAATTCTTATAAGTTAGAAGACTGAGCAAAATAATAAAGAAAATTACATTGGAGGTAAATCCAAGCATGCTAGCAATGCAAAAAATGACCTATGTTTATATAGTAATGAACGCCACTCTTAGATATAGTGACCGTAATCTGATGTTTTGCAAATTTTTTAAACAAGGGAAGATCTGATAGTATGTTCAAAGATATACAGAAGAAAAATAGTCCACTTTTCATTTCAAAATTTTGGTTATCTGAAACAGAACTTATATTTTGCTAATTTTAACCGTCTTGAAATTCATTTTGTAGAATCTGAATAAATTTTGATATGTCATTGTTTTTTAGTAACATGGCAAACAAACTGTGAAACCACTGGGTACAATTATGCTGAATTGTTACACCAATGCCAAACTATGTAGTGACTTTAAAAAACTGACGAAGGTGAGTATCCAACTGACTGCAAAGTACATTTTACCTCTCTGAACTGTGGAAGGCTCTGGTCCAAGCCAAACACAAACTGTAGCTGTACAGTATCATGGCTGCAGTTGGCCTTGCCTGCAATGGCTGACTGCTGAATGTGATTGGTCACAAACTGGAGTTCGTCACTGCTGATCAACTGGATGAGCCTCAGGGAGGACACTATTTCATCCTTCAGAAGCCATTCAATCTAGAGAAATATATTTTCTTTTCAATGGCAGAAATAATGAACTGGACACCAAGGAAACTGAGCCTTTACTACCTCTGTGAATCTCAGAAATCTATTTCATTTCATGGTAACAAGAATTTCATAATTTAAAAACAATTAACCTGCAACTGAAACTTAAAAATGCTCCTATTTTATATCAAAATCATAGTTATGTAATGAGCAGATCAGATGGTCCTAATTAAAAAGAAACATATTCTTGTAAAAAAAGAAACAGTTCTGCGATCCATCTAAAGCTAACTCTAAAAAAAAAAAGCAACTTAGGCATGAAATCAGTCAAATGGCTGACATCTGCTTAACTGCCAAAAGAATAAGCAGTTGGCCAAGAAACCTGGGTCAGATGGGAGCTTTTAGCAAAATATATTTTCCCCAGTTGACTGCATATGTTGTGAAAACAAATGCTTCAAGTTCCTGTATATTTAATATCCCCATCTATATTTGATGGCACATAAGCTTCACTTGTCCAAAACTGAAAGGTCTTTATGTCAGAATGATGTCAAATTTGGTAAAATTCTGTTAAACATTTTTGTTAGGTAGGTTTTTTTTTAAATGCTTGACTATATTTAGTAAAAGTACCCATATTTAATGGCAAAGTGACATCACTAGAACAGAATTGAAGGCTAAGAAACTAGAATTTCATCAATTCTGGTTAAATTCTATTAAGCAATGTTTTTCTAAAGTAATCTAAAATTTTCTCTATTATTAGAATCACCAACCATATTTGAGGATGGATTGGTATCCTTTGGATGAATCTGAAAAGCCTTCATGCCAGTATACTTTCCATATAACCTGGTCGGTTCAGTGGCTTTTGAGGAGAAAAAGAATTTTCTTCAAATTATTTTGTGTTTAGTAATAGTGAAAAATTTAGGCCTATTCTCTTCAGAGCAAACCACATTTAAGGCATTACAGTTTTCAATAAGATCAGACATACCTGATGGCAGATTGGCACTGCCTGTACTAAGCTGAAAGCCTTCAAACCTGGGTATGTTCTATTAAGTTTGGTCAAATTCCATTCAGCAATTTATTTAAAGTCTTTTCAGGGTTTTCTATTTGTAGTATGCAGCCACAAATTTAACATCCCTTAATGTCAGAATGTGTTCTGCTAAATTCTGTTGTCATTTTTTGGGAAAGTCATTTAAAGGTTTCTAACTTATGCATCAGAGGCAATATCTGCAGGTAAAATGCATCATTAGCACATATGTTAAGTCCTTCATGTCAAAACATTTTGTAAAACTTGGACAATTTTTTAAAATCACTTTTTAAGAAGTACATTAAAGGTTTTACTACAGCAGCCATAATTGATGGCTGATTGGCACCACTAGAACTTTATGCCAGGCAGCTTACTGTGATATTTTATTTAAACTGTTCACAGTGGTTTTTGAAAAGAAATTTATTGAAGCAAATACTAGTGTTGGATGATGGACAGTAATGGACAAATGCAATGCACAACACCAACCAAAAAGTTATCTTCACTTTACAACCAGGTGAGTTAAAATACTCTTCCGAGCATGCAATACAATGTACAGTACATGCATAAAGTTTAATGGATTGCCAACTCAATCCAGTGGATGTGGACAGAGGACAAGGGATTAAGTGCCCACTATGAGTAGTGGAAGTTCACTTAACCTGGTGGATTTTTCCTGCCACTATTGGAAATCCACTCAATTGAGTGGATGTCCATCATGGATTTTATTGCAGCCATAGTGGGTTTTATGGCATCCCTCGGAGATTCTGTTGTATTCACTCAGTGAGTCAACACAATAAAAACATATGAGAGAAACCCTGTCACCATAAACCTTATCCTGGATGGGGGTCAGTTTCATGCCTTTACCAGTACAAAATATAGAGCAATAACATTTTTTGTGATATTTATCAATTAGTTTGTCACAGTTTCTTTTTCATTTCCATACTATTTCCAAGATCTGCTTTAAAGAAATTACTGAAAGAAGTATTATGAAACTCAAATCTAACACAAATGAACGCCATGCTATTTATATCCAACATGTATGATCAGGAATGCTGGAACATTATGACATACATGTCATAATTCTTTTTAATGTTCATTCTACAACTATAACATGGCATGATGTACACAAATAAAAAAGATAAACGAGTTATGTTATAAAATGGTTTTTGGGTAATTATACCCTTCAACTCTGAAATGACATTGTTCATGAGAGAGTACAACTATTTTTTAAATGCATGAAATTGTGTACACTGTATTTACTGTTGTGCTCTATCAGTAGCCATTCATGTCATGAAGAAAGTGATTTGAATTTTTAAAGTTTCTTTCTATCCTGACTTTTTTTAAACAAGTCTACCTGCATCACCAAGTCAGGACAGTTTGTACATGTACAAGCTATTGTTCAATGTCATGCTTTGATGTTTCAAAATAATTTAACTGTTGAAGGAAAATATCACAACATCACACACTTCAGAACTAAAATGATGTCATTTTGTGAAAAACAAATTTGGACCGAGAAATGCATTTGATGTCAAGTTCTCATAGTACTGTGTACAACTGGTGTTAAGCATTTAACTTAAGTTTAGAAAAAAGTGTAATGACCTAGATGCATGCCCAGACTATGTTCTTTCATTTCTAAAAATTGGAACAAGTCATTTCTTTCAAGCTATATTCCATCTCCTCCATGTCTCTTTGTCTGCCAGTCTACAACCCCTCCCCACTCCTTAATGTAATAAGCAAATAGAGTAGAATCTTAAATGACTTGAATTACAGTTGTTCCTAGCAGCTAGTGGTCAATGTCACGCTTTGATGTTTCAAAATAAACACTGCTGAATGACAAGATTTCCTGATGTCTTGTTGCCATGAAATCAAATGCTTTAAACAAAGAAGACATTAGTGATCATTTTTAAACATGCTGAATTCCAAGTTTGTGTTGTTGTTGTCATGGGTTCAACACCATTTTTCAGCACATGATAGGCTATGTATGGTGGCCAGTATTAATGGTGGAGGAAGAACCCGGGAAAACCCCGGGAAGAACCACCAACCCATGAGAAGCTACTGGCAAGCTTTCTCACATACCCACATTGGCCGAATCCTAGACTCGAACCCATGCAGAGAGAGGTGAGATGGCAGTGATCCATAATGGAGAGCGCTTTTGACCACTCAGCCACTCGGGGCCTCTCCAAGGTTGTGGTCTCAGTGGCTGTTTATGCCATAAACCAATTGATTTGTACAAAAATATTACTTTCTTTGTCACTTTTTTCATGTATCTATTTTCAAAAACCAGCAATGGAGTGATACTTTTATGTTGAAGTCAGCTGATATGCTCTTAACAATAGCCAGTTAGGATGGTGTTGAGCTTCAAAGTTATTTTTTTTAGCAACAACGTTTCAAAAGAAACAGTACTTCTGACCTAAAAGGTTTTTTGTTGTTTGTGGACAAGCGAAATTTTGACTTGTAATATTGACTGAGAAACATAATATGGTTAAGTTGCAATATTTTCATGTAAAATTAGTTTCTAGCAGTGAGAAGGGAGTGGGTATGAACAAGAAAAATTTCCACTTAGATAAAGCTACAAGGAAAACAACTTACAAAACTGGAAACTATTTTTACTGTACATCAAAAACAACTGCATCTACCACAGATGCCCATTTCACAACGAAGTTTGCATAATAGCATGCAATTTAGCTGAATAGCAAATGATAATATGATGGATGTACTAGAGAAATTTATATAATAAACTGCACTATTAACCTGCTAGTAATGTGCTTTTTCTTATTTTCTTATTTATTTATTATTTATCATGTGCTGCACATCATCAGCAAGGTGCAGAGCCTGCAGTCCACTGGTCTGTCAGTCTATTGTTGAACTGTTGAATCTGGTCATAATAAACATATACGAACTTAGTGCTTGAGAAATTTAACAGAAAGTCAAATGCATCAGTATTACTGAAATAATGTGCGCGATGACGTTAGAAATCATTCAAGATAAACAGAAAATAATACAGATTAACAGCCTCTGAAGCCAAACCTCTTTCACATCCAGTATGAAGTAAACAAAGTTCTACAAAGGGAGACCTGTTTAAAACTATGAAAAATAAGAAGCCACATTAATAACAATGAGTGCAATTATAGATTTTATAGCTTTGTCTAACACATGATTTAGCTATTTCAGGTGATCTACAAGGTCATGTGGATTGAAAGAATGTAATGTATACAAATTTCATCTGCATTAACTGATGATAATACATACAAGTTTATCTCCTACCAAAAATATTTAAGTGATTACAATTTTTCATCACTTTCACCTGTCCATTTTGTAGCAGGTCAATGGGAAAACAAAACAGGTGTCTAGTTTCTGAGAAAATGAGTCACAAGGACATGTATATTTGGGTCACAAGAACAGGCGGAACTAACAGAAGTTGCTTATTGGATAGTCCTGTGTACATTTCATTGTGAGGGATAATGTTCAGCAACCAATTTAAAAGTGACTGGCAGAATTAAACCTGCTAATACTTACGTGTGATTTCTTTTTCCATTTGCTTTTTGTTTAAGAGCAGAATCTTCCTCATATTAAAATTACCATAAGTAATCTTGATATATTTTGTGAAACACCTAAACAGTTTCATTATTCTTTGTTCAAAATACAGTTTTCTGTACCACAATTTTTTCACAGTCTTACTTTCATCCAACAAATCTCTAGGCATATCTCTGCACCGCTACCTATCAAACAGTATTGTGTACAACTATAAAAAAGGCATTTTGCAGCTGAGCTTACAAGTTTCACATGATGTAGTGGATGTCCATGATTACATAATTATATTGCTGTGACTTCTAACTTGGGCAATAAAACTTAATCCATCCACTACAAGCCATGACACAGACAATCCATGATGACCACAATGTCCTGTCCATGATGGACACAGCATGAAAAGAATTAAAGTCCACCACAGGAACGTGGATCTTTCATAAAACGTGATGCATGAACTGTATCATTGCTATGATTGCAGACCTGGGTCTGAGCAGTTTGCAGTTGGACTCATCTTAAAAGGAAATATATATGGTATGTGTGAGCATATGTGTGTGCTTCAAAAAAGTAACGAGTAATTTACTTTTAACACTAACCTCTTCTCCACACTTGGTGACAGCTTCCTGCTGAAGTGGAGGCAAACTGCCAATCACATCTCGTGCAGCTTTAAGGGAACTGTAACATCCATATAAAGAGACATAATTTTGTGAAAATCTTCTGGTATGTGTGCAATGACCCTGTCTAGCAGCTATTTTTATTGTTCAGTTTATTCTGTATCCTAGGTAAATGTCTCTACGTGAGCTCAAACTAGAATCCTAGCAATGAGTGTCTAATTATTGTAACTTGTCCAATAAAGCACCAACTACTATAGAGGCATTAAGCATAATTACCCTAGTCTAACACAGCAGACCCAGACCTACCGTCATATAAAGCACCAACAGGCAGTCTCTATGCTCTTTGTTATACTTAGACTGTCGTTTTAAGAAAAAATATGTGAATCTGGTGGCACATTATATAATGGCAGATTTGGTTTGAAACTGTTTGCTGCTGTATGCATTAATAAAGTAAATATGGCATTAAAGCATACTCCATTAAAAGTAAATACCAGGTCCAATCTTAGGCACTACAATATATGAAAATTAATCAACCACCTGCTCAATTAACTATTTTACCAAAGCATATAAATGTGTTTGAAGTAAGAAAGCAAACAGATATGAAAAGCAAATGCATAAAGCTAAACTAAGTTTAGAGACTTTCTGACCTCTTAACCCTTTTAAGATTAAATTTCACATTAAGTTTCGCGTTTAAAAAGTTCTGAAACATCACTAATAATATTATCCCTAAAAAATGAATAAAACAATGGTGCTAGATGAATCTGGCTTGATAGTTTTTTATTTTGTCTGTGAATGGCACCATTCAATTTAATGAATGCATGAACTTTGACCTCTGACCTGAGAGAAGATCTATGAATGAACTGAATCAGAGACTGAGGTGTGAATCAAAAGTATGTTACATGGTGGATATACTTTTAAGATGTCTTGATAGGCTTGTGCTGAAAGATATAGTTAAACAAATTTCATTCCAAATCTGCTGATATAAAGTTGAATCCTTTTGACTTTTGAAATATAAAGAAGCCCAATTTTCCTCTTTTTGGTCTGACCTTGATTATAATGAAACTTAATTATAAATCTTTACTGTCATAATGAGCCATTTGTATCAACAATGAAAAATATTTCAAAGGGCTTTGACTTCAATTACATAACATATATACATTTATCTGTTAGGACCACTATGATCTTGAATTTGGGAATTGATGATATGCATACTTGCTTTAAGAGTCTTTATACACCACTCCCATGATAACCTGCAATTCGTGGGATTCATAAATATAAATTGCAGCATAGGCAAGGGGGGGGGGGGGCAAGATACAGAGAGATACAGAGGTAGACTCATAGTTTTGATGGTAAAATGGTGGGGTGGAGTGCTAGCAAGAAGTGTTGAGATGTGAGTAATATAATCTGCATTGCAGTATTTAATATTCATATAATGGATTTTAATATTTTTGGATATTAGATCCGAAAGGCCATTTCAGAGTCAAAAAGTAATGAGTCTCTTAATGCAGATCATGTTGACATACAGTGCTCTCAGATTCATAATATAACAGTAAAGTTAGAGTTGCTTAAATTTCAAGGTACAAACGTGTATCCATGGTAAGGAAATAATGATAAGCTTCCAAGAATTATGCTCAAAAACAGATGGAGCCAAACCCATCGATATGTTTGCACTGATTAATTCTTCAAAATAGCATTTGGAATGTCATGTTGTCGATAGTACATGCCAGTGCAGCAATGACTGTGTACAATCTAATATTATTTGTACTAATAAAAACAGCACAGGAAAGTTACATGGTCCTGGAAAACTATATTAGGATTGAGAAAAAAATTGACCACTGAAAAAAAGAGAAATAAACCACAATTTAGTTTGATTTTATTACAACTCACAAGTTTATATTTTTGAATGCACAACTGCAAATTTAGAGAAGCAATCCACATATAAAACAAAAGCAACAGCATAGGATTTATCTATGTGTAATTTTAACAAGCAATTAGGCTGACCATACACACAGATGTTAGTGTCATGTTGGTACCTTTCATGTATTGTAACTAGCTGAGACAATTTATCTGTTAATTAGTTTGACTTTTCATGCCAAATAACCAATCAACTTTCAAAAGTTGTCAAATAAATTCATTTTATTCACAAGGTAAGCACTTAATTAGGTTTTCATAAGAGTACTTGCAGGAATTGCTATGAATCAAATGACCCTTCTCACATCTAATGAGAAAATGGCATTTTATATCTATCATGATGACAATTCAACTGAATCAAAAAAGGACATTCAAGCATAAATTTGACTTAGGCTTCTTTCATTGGTATTTATTTCTTACAACGTTGACGCAACAAGTAGGCATTTCCAAACAATGTGTTTTTGTGTGCTGTTGTATATATATATATATATATATATATATATATATATATATATATATATATATATATATATATATATATATATACACATATATATATATATTATATTAGTATGTGGTGCAAACAGGTGAAGAGAAAAGATTGTAAGGTCTATGTAGGCGAGGTCACACATGCACACACATATACACATGCACACGCACACATACATATCAGAGATTCTGAAATCCCATTTTTTACCAGACATGTCCAGAAGAACGTAGGTTTACACTCAGCAACCAGACATCACCAATATCAACATATAAAGTTGTTTTTAATTTGTTTATCCATTAAACTGCCAAAGAAACACCTTAACAAAGTTAAATGCAATGGCATAAGGTCGAGTTTACAGATTGCTTCTTTGTATGATAAATAAATAAAGAAACTGATGAGGTTTAAATCACCTTTTTTTCTTTGTCAGAAAATCAATAAAGCCTTTGCCACCAAGCTTGTTATGTCATTATGTTTTCACAATTGTTTAAACACTCTACAGCCACAAAACCACAAGTCAAAAGGGAAAGAAACTCATCCATATCAATTTTCAGGAGAAAAATTTCCTGCAAGCAGTTTTAGAATTTCAGGATCCGTGATTTTATATATATATATATATATATATATATATATATATATATATATATATTTATACATACATACATACACACACACACACACACACATATACATGCATACGTACATACAGACATACATACATACGGAAAACAAATTAGGTGAGAACAGTTGGGGAAATTTTAAAATTGAAGGAACTACCTCATGTGAATATTGCTTTTTATCCTCTGCCCTTGATGACTTTGTTATTGGACATTTTTTTAATCAATGGATCACTCTAAATCACAAATGTCTCCATTATGAACCCATAAGTGTCAGACAGTCTTCCTCCGATGCTATCTCAATAAACAATTTTGAGGCAAAGTAAGCAAATAGTGAGTTTCAGACTTGTGAAAGATTGCCTTCTGGAACACTGATTACGGTCCATAAAATAAAATGCTATCAGAGGCTAGAAAGGAAGAAATGAGAATTATGTTAATTGTAAGTGGGTAAGTGAGTGAATGTTGGAGAGGGTGTGTCCCTCACCTGATAGAGCTAACTTTGGAGGACAGTACAGACTGGTCATTCCGAGTCACACTGACAGGAGAAGGAGGAAAGATGGTGTAATTAGTGAATTAATCATAAGCAGAGAACCAAGCTCTTTCGCATAAAATCTGAAAAGGAAACATTTCAAACCCAACACCTGGATTTCAGTGGATGAAGATCGATGGTACCACACCCCAGATCATGAAAATGCATGCACTAACTTATTTCCATTTCATATTTTAAACAAGTTAATGTATCACTTTTTAATTAGATCACCATCCACTTCAGAATTCTTTTCTCCAATATCAGAGGTTTAAATATGGGTTTTTACTCCGCCCAAAGAAAAATAAAATTTGTGAAATCAATACTGAGGCTAAAAGACAAGTTTTATGCAAAAGAGGTCTGGTTTAAACTCATATACTATTATGGCCAAAAAGATATAATCGAGTCCAGGGTCCAACAAAATATTGTGCCCAAAACAGGAGACAACAGAAATGAGGTCTTGGCTATCAAAAGTTGAGTTCCAGTAGCCCAGTAATATCATAAATTGTTCAACATTTTTCACAAAGGAGGATAACACTGAATAACTGATAACAAGAAAAATGGGAAATTCAAAAGCTAACTGCAACATTTTAAAGTGCCTTCTCTGAACTACTGAATATACACTGGGCTATCTAGTTCTCTTCAGGAGTTACTTGATTTTTTGAAATTTGTCATACCCTATACTCAATCAAAAAACACCTGTCTCAGTTTAAAAAAATTAAATGTAAGATTATCACACAACTAGTAAGAATAAGAATTTTTAGCTCTTTGGAAGATCAACTTTTAATAGATTTTTCTCAAGTTGTTGATGATATGTGATTTTTATGTTTTTGTAAAAATTCCAAATTTTCATTGAAAACTTGCTGTACTTTCTGTTCAGTTCTAAACATATGTTCAAATATGCTTGTCAAATTTCTTTTGTCAACACTGAGAGATTTTGTGTGACCTTGTTAACAAGCTGCTTGGAAGAAACAAATGGAGCGAATGATGTAAGGATGTATGGACAGATGGGTGAATGGACCAGTCAAGATGTTTCTGCTGCAAGCAGTTAGGACATCAAATCCAGATCTTCCATACAGTAATATCAGTTTGGACATCAAATGCAGATCTTCCATACAGTAATATCAGCTGAGATATCAAATGAAAACCTAAAATACAGTAATACCAGTTAGGACATCAAATGTAGATCTTTTATAGAGTAATATCAGTTAGGACACTAAAAGTAGATCTTCCATACAGCAATACCAAACAGAAATGTTCTACACAGTAAGTATAGTAAGTAACAGGCTTGAAGAAAAGAACATATATTGATTAAAAACAAAGAATTTGTTTGATGGCTTTCTAAAATTAATTCAACAAAGGAATGTTCTACTTGGAAGGCAAACAAAGCAGAAGAAACCCAAGCCATATTTCTTAGTCACTGTCAGAAATTATTGAATACACAGATTTTGCAATAAGCAAATCAATATTCCTTTTAAATTCAAAGTAGCAATAAGTCTTAAACAACATAGAATATATGTAGTATTACACATCTTTAAAAAATCTGGATCAATGTTGATTATGATAATTTTAAACAAATATTAACTTCTGGAAAGAGAAAATGTCTAGAACTTCAACTGTTTTCACATAATTCTATAATCATCCTACTTTGTAATGACATTAATACAAAAACAAAAGGATTATTCCCATGCAGAACTTAACAGTTCATATATTTTTTGTGATCTGTGATAACTTTCCAGGATATCTGGAATACATTTTGCATTTTATGACTGTCAAAATTTTGGTTCAACATGTCAATCTGTGCAAGAAATATGTTGCCCACCCCCTCCAAAGATATAATTTCATGTTTCATTTGAAAACATTAACTGCAACCAAGGCCATGCAGAATAAAGTCATTAAATGCAAAAAGTTACTTTCTACAAAAGAATATATATACACCATTCCTTCGATAATTCGCGCCCTGATAACTCGCGAACCAACTTATAGTATGGGGTCAGGAGTGGATCCCATTTTATAAACCAGAAAATACCTCAAAAATTGATCCCAATTTGTTGAACTTGAAGAAAATCCCGATCAAAATTGGTAACGGCAACTTTGATATATCGCTCGCTTTATCGTCAAAAACTATGAAATATCAAATTTAAAAATAGGTAATACAATTTTTCACATTTTTTTCCAAACGACATTCTTAGTACACCACAATTAACGATATGTAAGGAAATTTCGATCAATGAAAATGTCATTCATGCCAAGTGGAGACAGTACTTTAATAAATAAATACAAATTAAATAAAAATTTTTAGCAACTGAAATTTGTTTTCTAGTTCTATCTTTTAGTTCCTTTTAAGTTTAATCATCATAAATACAATGTGTCCTCTTGTAATTAAACGTAAAGTGCATCAATCTACCGTAACAGCTATGTCAGTGACCATTTCTCTGAGAACCTAATTAAGTGCCGACCATGTTTTGATAACTGACTTCCAGAAGTATTTGTTGTATTGTTGCACTGAATTAAAAGCTGGCCTCCTTTGTATTATCACATTATGTCTTTTGAATCAAATAAAGGAGGTGGAATAAAAGAAAATTTAAAAGGAACAAAAATCCTACAAACTTAAAATCTAATGGCCCTGGTCATATGTCGGGTGAACCCACTTCACTTGATCAATCGAACACTTATAAAAGTTATTGTGCATGTAACATAAACTACCTTAGATTAACAGACTCTTTCATAACTGTGATCAAAGATAACAAGGCAGCCAAGCAAAATGAATACTGCAAAAAATAAAGAGCATGATTTCACAGATACGGACCATTGTGGGTAAGCGAGTTTTGAACTGGCACTTAGAGATATCCTCAAGGATGATAAAAAGTTTTATTATTAATTTCCAATTAATTAATTCATGACATCAATACTGTACTAATTGAGTAATACAAATATTGAGTTTCAACGTAGACGATTGTCCCACGAAATAAATATCACGTTTTTAAAAAAAAGGAATCTTGTTTGGTGGTGTATCAACAGTTAGTCTAGTTCCCTGCTCTATGGACTCCCAATTTGACAGGATAATATTAAATACCACTACGGGAACCAAACTCATCAAGAAAACAAAAAGCAGTGATGTAATACACAGATATTTTTTCGCGTACATGTGATGGTTGACGAAACCAGTTGGAACAATCTTTCATATGTTGGAAATTTTGAAAATAATTGTCATTTAAACAGAATAACGAACAGCTTCATTAGAAAAAGCGCATTATTAAAAACTAATGTTGACGTGATTGTAAAATGAGGATTCAGTCAATAAACAGCCCAGTTCCCTAATGCCACCCCTCCGTATTGTTTTCTTGATATCAAAGTGATTTTTTTCAATATTTGGAGGTCCCTCGGTAACTCGCGCCTCACTTATAGTGCGGTCCATGTTTGTGGGCCCCATTTGCATGAGTTATCGACAAAAGGTGTATATATATATATATATATATATATATATATATATATATATATATATATATATGTAAATATGTATGTATATGAAATTGTATTATTCTGTAGAAAATAACAGCTACTTTTGTCTAAAGAGATTTAACTTTTACAACACATAAAATGTCAGAAAAGGCTGAAGGCTAAAAGCTATTTTGCTGCAAGTAATTTTTTAACATAATTTACATGAAAAAAAAACATTAAAAAATGTAAGTTCTGCAGAACACAGTATCTCTTCTGCAATGATGTATCCCCCACCCCCAAAATTTTGACTTGTAAAAACATTAACACAATATTGTCTCATAGATGCTAATGATGCCATTGTTGTAAAAATAATACCTGTATCTCACCTTGACAATGTTGGTGAAGCAACAACAACAACA
Source organism: Sinohyriopsis cumingii (assembly GCA_028554795.2). Classification (NCBI taxonomy): domain Eukaryota; kingdom Metazoa; phylum Mollusca; class Bivalvia; order Unionida; family Unionidae; genus Sinohyriopsis; species Sinohyriopsis cumingii. The sequence continues at coordinate 70,906,058 of CM068824.1, forward strand.
ATAACAATAATAATAATAATAATAATAATAATGATAATGAAATCATGGTTCATTAATAATAAAATATAAACTATGATATTCTAGAAATCCTTGAACTAAAAGCACAAGTCATGAGGTATTTTGAACGAACAGGTAAAGCAAATATCATTTATTCTCCCTGTAACATTACTGTTCATGCATTTAATTGACTACCAGAAAAAATAATAATGAACATAATCAAAATAACAAAAGCTTAGGACTGTTCCCTTTAAACATACATGGTACCCAATGAAGGCAGTTTTTAAAAAAAAAACATATGCCAGGGTACTTTAATTTAATTTCAAAGAGTTCATATTAAAATGATATGAAAATTTTAAATTGCCTCTATGGGTGAGTATCCCACATCAAAAGTGCCTTCCCTGGGTCCCAGGTACATTTTAATGGAACAGCCCTGAGGAGAATATAGATTAAAATTTTCTTTGTAAACAAGCTGATTAGTCTTAAAGGTCTTTTTCATTCCTGCCAAATAAAAACAGTTTCTAATAATTGGTTGTAATATCTGCATATATGCTTTCCTGATTCATTTGTATGTATATGGTTACAAATTTATAAAAAATGTCATATGATAGGAATTATTTTTAAAAAGTACAGACCAATTAGTGGATAATTAAAGTTGTTATGTTATTGTCTGTTTGTCTGTCAAACATTTTTTATGATATGACACTATGACAGATAAACTAGAGCATAATGTCATAAAGGTCTTTTTGTGTGTCATACCCTGCAGTATCTGTGTTGCTACCCTTATCTTCAGTGTCAGAGTCCTGTGCAGAGGTGTAACTCATGTTTGATAACATTCGGCTGAAAAAAGGCTTCTTCACTGTTGGGACTTCAAGGTCTGTAGGCAAGGTCAGTATGTTCAGGTCAAAGGTTATCTTCAGATGAGTAAAGTCTATTTCTGAATAAGTTTCTAAAGTGTCTTTCATCTCACCTATATGGTAAAAGAGAAAACATTCATTTCAACTATTAGTGTGCTACTCTTTAAGCTTAAATACAATTCATGTAAGTTCTAAATTAAGAAGATGTTATATGAAATATTATTTGACACATGTCATTATTCATAAAATGGAAACTTTCACTAAAGTTTTTTTTGTTTTTGCATAGTTTAATGTCTCACTTAGGATCCCAACACAAAAGACTGTAAAGGGACAAACAGAAATAGCAGTTTTTAATGCACTAATAGTGCTAAATAATATATAATCTTATTTGCTTTCACAGTTTTGCAACCTTCGCTTTGTCATCTGCACCATTTTATATTTTCCTTGGACATAGGCATTATTGTAATAAACATTTTATCATGTGTTCAAGCATCTGGTGAAAACATTAAACATATCTGACTATCAGGTTCAAATGAAATTAAATTTTCCATCCCGAATCATGCTCTCACTTAATTTTAGTGTTTGCTCATTATCTACCAGCATCTATAATAATAAATACCCATGTATTCTGAATGACCTTTCTTTTCAAATTAATAAATTGATCATTACATGAATAACTGTTTATTTACATAAATTTTTAGTCTCTTTTGTCAATAATTAAACCTCAAAATAAATAAATTAAACCTTTGCAGTGTATATGTGACTTTAACCTCAAAAATAGATTACACTAGCAACCATCAAAGACTTTATATTGGAGCTCAGCCGACTACCACAAACTCTGAATGTTTTCATCATCAGATACATTGTTTTAAAATGAATATTAAATGCCATCATATTTTTATTGCCTTTAGCAACTTTGGCCTTTTCTAGTTCCAATATATATGTGGCTATACACTAAATAAAAACTACAGGTATATTTTAGATATTTTAATGCTGGTATGTTCTACAGAACTGAACAAAAATAGCCTCATCATTTGGTTAGGTCATCAAAGTTTTTATTTCATATTGTGCATTAATTCAGTCATGTACAATAAAAGCAAATCTCTGGTAAAACCCTCCCAATTTTCACATAAACTCCATCTGTAAAAAAATAAAAATAACTTCCCAAAAAATTTTCTATTGCTTTTATTTTTAAGTTATTCATAAAAATGCAACGGATATTTCTTGTAACCAGTTTGGAAATGGTGGAAACACCTGGTCATTACAGTAACTACAAAGTCATAATAAAGGAATAAGTTGTTGGAAACTGCAAAATGTCATCAGGCATTCTTAGGGCTGTCCCACATAAATATTATTGCTACATTTACACACCAAACCAAATTTCCCTAACAGATTGCTGTTATGACATGGGGTTTTCACCAGAAGACTTTTTACGTTATATAGTTGGTCTTTGATAAAAATGGTGTTAATATGACTTCCAACATGACTGCCATTTTAGCCGTCTTGAAAGCCTTGTTATCACTTGCTACCCAGGGAAGGTACTTTTTAAAAATATATGCCAGGGTAATCTTATTATTCCAAGAGTTCATGTGACAAATTTTTTTAAATTGCATCTATGTGTGACTGCTCCACATTAAAAGTGCATTCCCTGGGTCCCAAGTAAATTTTACTTCACTTTAGAAGGAAAAACAAAAGCAATTCAACTAAATGAAAGTAGAGTCCTAATATCATAAAGAATCAAATAAACATTCGCAGTTACACAATCTACAGCAGAGAAAAATGGAGTGGATGACAATGATAGCTATAGCCAGATGTTTATGCTCTCGTTTATTTGACATAGTTACATTGCACAGGCATTAATGATTATTTATAATTATTTCAAACAAATAACACTGATATGTTTTATCATGCTAATTCCATAACATGCCTGTGATTTTTAAATAAATGTACAAAATATTGATAAATTAGTTATACTTTTCATTACTTATATTAATTATTGCTCACATTCAAGTTTTCATATTGAGGAAATCCATTTATTTTCTTGGAAATATGTCATATACAGCTGTTATAAGGAAAGTACATAAAGGTCTATGATGTACAAATATACTATTATGCTATTCTTATGCAGCAGTCTTCTTTTTCTAGAATATTTTCAAACTTGTGAAGGATTAAAGTGATGATAAAAACGACACATACAAATTTTTCTTGCTGTATTTTTTAATTAATTTTTAATAAACTATAAAGTTTAATCCATACACAAGTGAAAATATATGATTAGATCAGGTGGAAAAAAAGTGCAATGATTATGCCAAAAAACATAATGGGTGGCATGTATGTTGTAAGGTCAGATTGTCACCATTTTCAAACAAGACCCAACAAAATCTTTAAATAAAAAATTAATGTTGAAAATTTGCAGAGGGAAAATTTCATTAATGTTATTAACATTGGTGTTAACATGTTCTGCATGATTAGTGGTAACATGGTTAGCAAGATGGCCAAAATGGCAGCTATGCTAGTCTTCGGCTGAAAATCCCATGTCAGAACAGCAATCTCTTAGGGAAATTCGGTTTGGTGTGTAGATGTAGCAATAATAATTTCAAAACAACCATTGGAGCAGCCATATTAGGTGTCAGAGGGAAAATTTCATTTTGATCTCACAATGAAATGGTGTGCTAAGTTTCAAGACTTTCCTTTTGGTACTTTAGGAACAGTGATAACAAATCTGTAGTAAGGGACTGATGCTGAACAAATGCCAGAGGAATCGATGATTAATAAGGGACAAATGCTGAATAAATGCCAGAGGAATCAACGAGTAATAAGGGACGAATGCTGAACAGATGCCAAACGAATCGACGATTAATAAGGGATGAATGCTGAACAAATGCCAGAGGAATCAAACGATTAATAAGGGACGAATGCTGAACAAATGCCAGAGGAATCAACGATTAATAAGGGATGAATGCTGAACAAATGCCAGATGGATCGACAATGAATGATGCTACAACATAAGCTCTTTTGAACTTTGACCAGGAAAATAAAAACTAAAAATGTGCTCTTAAAACAAAAATTCCCTCCAACTGTGTATGAAAACTGACCTAAATGCAAAACTTAAACATAGTGTGATGGATGGACCTGGGTAACACAAGATACCCTGCCACTGTTGTAATGATGGATAAAAGAATCTCTGCAACATTTTATGTGAGAAAGCTTGCCCGTAGCTTCTCGTGGGTTGGTGGTTCTATCAGGGGTTTTTCCGGATTCTTCCTCCACCATTAATACTGGCCGCCATGTATAGCCTATCCTGTGCTGAAAAATGGCGTTAAACCCCACAGCAACAACAATAGCAACAACAACTGCAACATTTAACTTCTCTATTTGAATTCATTACATTTAACTTTATTTTTTTAATAAATTTTAAGTGGATCAAGATTTGAATGTTGATACTAAATCCATTTTTTTGGCTAACATCTAAATTATAAGCAGTCTTGCTTCCTTCAAATCTAACAAAACAAAAGAATACAATCACCAAGACATGTGATCAGGGACTGTGAGCTGACACTCTGGTGCTCCAGATGGCTTTTGAATGTGCAGGTGAAGTTCAGGAACAATGGATTCTGGTCATCCTTGCTCTCATCAAAATACATCTCCATATCCGATACAGATTCGACCAGAGATTCACTGGAGTCTATGTTGGAGGTATTTGAAGTGGTCTCCCTTTTTCTAGTAGCTTTAACAGTGAGATGGGAAATAACCTCTGGTTCCTCCATCTCACTCATACTGTCTGCTGAGATAATACAAATTACAAAATGAGCTTATAAGTATTTAACAGAAAGTTTAAACTTAAAGTTTTACATATATACAGAATTTATTTATATATACAGAATATGATGTATAATCTCAACATACATGTTCAAGTGTGAGAAATTTTTACCAAACACATCATAAAAATGTTGAAAAATCCTTAATTACATTGGGAGAGCTATCAGAAGGTATTTCAATAAGTTCATTTGTGTAAAATAAAATAATTAAGTAATCTTAAAAATACAATCTTCCATCAACCAATGCATAATAAGCTTAAAGTAGTTTCCTGCCCCATCATAAGTTTAGCTGATATGGGATCTAGATTTACTGACCAGTCAAGAGTATTAGCTTTAATTAAAATGCCACAAAAGTATGCCTGATGTATGTTCATTTAATTAAAATGCCACAAAAGTATGCCTGATGTATGTTCATTTAATTAAAATGCCACAAAAGTATGCCTGATGTATGTTCATTTAATTGAAATGCCACAAAAGTATGCCTGATGTATGTTCATTTAATTAAAATGCCACAAAAGTATGCCTGATGTATGTTCATTTAAGCTATACTTCTGGATATACAAGTTTTTAATCAATTATGAAAAATATCTTTCAGTCCAAAAACTACAAATACATCTGACTCTTACATGACCTGTAGGGTATGCCATTTGAACTATTATTTATTGCAACACAGAAAATACAACATGTGTGTCAATGTGTTGTGACACTAATTTTCATACAAAGCTTTTAGTTTACTTGACTCTTGGACACTTTAAAATTCAATTCAAAATAAGATGGTGTCATACATATCACAAAGTATCTACACAAATGAAACAAAATTCTAGCAGTAGGAATGCTTCAGAAACTGACCTAGAAGAACACCTAGATGTTGTGGATGAATCAAATGCAGGTCACAGTAACCTATATCTAATATGGTGATCTAATACTTATACTAAATCCATAGATAAAGCTACACAACTGTATATGCAAAGTTGTACAACAGACTGACCAAACGCTCAAAGAAAAAGAATAGTGACCTACTTTTTGGCACAACAATTTACATATACACACTAAATTACAAGTCCTTGCAAGTGAGATTGCTGAAAATTTCACCATAAGTAATGCAAACCAAATGAAGGAAGTAAGGACAGGAAATCAGACAAATGGGTAGGCAAATAAGGTCAACACTGGATGCCATTTTCATATTTATTGTGTCCTCTGAGAAAAATGAAAGGAATTCTAAACTTTCACCTGATTGAGCAAACATAATATAAAATCTTTGACCTTTTAACCATGAACTAATAAAAATACATGAAAATGATATTCAAAACAAACCAAAAATGACAGCAAATGCTTAAAAATACACAAAAAAGAAATGAAAATGCACTTTTTCTCTGATAGTTTTGTAAAATTTGGATCAATAGCACAAATGTGAAAATGTATTGTGAGGGGAGAAAAAATAACTGTAATTTTGCAATACTTCCCTGTTACTATTGCAATGCTTACCTATTACAAGACATAAAATCTCCATCCAAGCTAAATATTCCCTCCTCTAATTAGTAACTGGAATGCCAGAATTGAAAAGAACTTTATCTCAGTCTGACTCCTTAGTCCAAAACCAACATATGGAATATCCTCATCTTCTGACTTGGACAGAGACTATGGGACATCAGAGCAGGGTGGGAGGACAAAACTTTTCACAATAGTTAACAGCAGTAATAGTTTATCTATTACTTCTGCATTGCTGAATTTACCAGTTAGAAAGGAGGCTGACTGTCCCTAAGAAAAATTGGTATAAGAACATGTGCACTTACTGTTACCCTTATATTAAGAGAGTTCACTACTGTAAGCTGATCAAGAGCTTAGACACATGTTGTGCCGTCCAGATTGTACCCAAGGAGTAAATGCCTTCGCTTGGGTACAGGAAAGATAAAAAGTAAAAGCATGAAAATGATGTGTGAGACTGCCATAAGGCTGCTTTCATAACATCATTCAATGAGGAGCAAAGTAGACCTAAAATGTAGCAATAGCCCTAAATTCATAAGCTTTAGTCAACTGTTCCGGTGGCCCAGTGGTTAGAGCATCCGCCTCGGATGCAGTAGGTCGTAGGTTCAATCCCCAGCCAAGTCATACTAAAGACTTACAAAAATGGTACTAACAGCTGCCTCACCTGGCACTCAGCATTACGAGGTCAGTGTTAGGACTGGTCGGCCTGGTGTCAGGATAATGTGACTGGGTGGGACATCATGCTAATTGTCTGCGGCATGATGCCCCAGTGCTAGACATCACAATAAACTGCCACACTGCAGACATCATAGCTATATGACTGAAAAATTGTAAGCTACATTAAAAATCCAAATCACACACACATAAGCTTTAGTCCTGATAAGAATCTATCTGGAAATGCTGACCACAAATAACATCAGAAGAACCCTATATAGGTAGAAACAGATGATTCCAACTCTTCCTTAGTTTGAAGGAAGTCATATAAAAACATAAGGCTCTCATTGGGCAAAGGAATCTATGCTGATGATATGGATCACAGATACAACTGACACCAGTAATCTCAATATGAACACAGCTTCTAAAGGAGGCTGATTCTTAGCCGGAAACCTAGGACAACAAAGAAGAGAAACTAAAACACAGTTTCTGCTAAACTATGAACGACCCATTTCATTTCCACTGACAACAAGTTCACTTGTTCTCCTCACTGATGCTAAGGAAAGGTGGAAACATCTTTGGGAGTAAAGTTCTTGAAGGAAGTTTCATTCAAAGGTTAGAAAGGGGATTTAGACAACACTCAGATAAAACGCAAATGGTTCTATCTTGGCATCAATGAGTGAGACATGATCTCTGAAGCGTGCAACATCTAATGAGATCAAAAATATAAATGTCCAAACCTATGGCAAAACCCCTAGAAGGGGCTGCCCTATAGCCCTTACAGTAGAAAGAGAACATCCTCTTTCCCAAAATGGAAGAGAAGCCTACAACTGCATTTAAAGAGGAACAGCTATGACCAATGCATTTCCTACTGCACCAAATAAGAATGATTTTCCATTCTGTATAATAAATTTTGGGAGTGGACAACCTCCTAGCCTATACAATGCAGCTGGTAACCTTGCTTGAAAACTAGTCTTGGGAGATTGATCATTTGAGATGAGACAAGCAAAAGGGTAGAGAATCTGTAGATTGTTGCCTAATAGTGACTTCCTGTGCTGCAACAGCAGGTCCCTCCTTTGTTATAATTTCCTAAGCTCATCTGCCAATAGGGCTGAGTAGATTGATGAATCATAACCATGAACACTGGGGCCATTGGGGATATCAAAATGAAATGAGATGGGGTGACCCTGACTTGGTGGAGAACCTGCAGAATTATTTTGAAAAAGGTGGGAAAATCAAGCATAAAGCCTTGAGACATAAAAATGGAGCTTGTTGTTCAGTCTCATAACAAACAAGTCCAATAATGGTCTCCCCCACAGCTGTACTTCTGCTACCTACCAGTGCAGAGGCCATTCTGTGAGAATCATATGGCCATATCTGGACTGGCTATCCAACAGGGTATTCCTTTTACCCAGGATAAGACTGACTCTGAGAGTGATCTCCTTCATGACTGCCCACTGGAGGTTCCAGACATCCATGCAAAAATTAAGTACATATGCACCTCCCTACTGCCAGAGAAACACTGATGTATGCTATTACCAAGATGATGTCAGAGGCAGAAATAACACAGTAAAGCTTTGTGAGGTTGATGTTGCGATGCTGTGTTAGGGACGCTGACTACATTTCTAGGTTATGTATATGAAGACTAAAGTCCCCAAAAAACTAAACCCTCTAGCTCCAGATGAACAACCCATTCCAATGAACCCACACACCATGACACCCAAACAAACCTCTGTAAAGAGGGCTAGCTGAGCACATACTAGGGTGCTGAGATGTGAAAGGTGCTGCAGAATAAGGTGCAACTCCCGAGGGGTGACTATCTCCCTCCTTAAGGAAGGGACTGGAGTCCAATGATTTCTTCTCTTGGCCTCTTTGCCCACTCATCTAGGTTAAGACAGGCAAGCTGGAGATTTGAGCTGGGGCTGCCTGTTTGTTTCTTGAGGCTGACCCAATCTGAAGAACTTGTGAGGTCTTGGCAGTCAGTCACATGTGTACATTTAATGGCTAGTTTTAACAGGCCTAGAATTATGGCCATGAACTGGTGTTGCTGGTCCTTCAAACCCTCAACCCTGCAGAAGGGATGTGACCTCTGAAGATTATATCCACATCAACTGGTGCTGCCTCAAAATCTTCTACTGTGGTCCAGCATGACTCTAGACATTTCCAAGGTGGTATACCTGTGAAGGAGAAGCTCCACTGAGAGCCACTGACAATGATACCACATGCCTTGACATTTTCACTAGACTCCAGCATGCACTGAAGCACCACTGGAGACATCAACTCATCTTCAATTGACTGAAGGAGGCAACCAAAAAGAGATCAACACCAGTGGAGATGAGTCCAGGTAACAGCCAATATTCCTATTTGGGATGCACTGGAGTATGAAGGGAGCAGGAGGTGGAAGCTGAAACCCAAAGCAAGGAGGAAGAGACAGACAACCCCTTCTACTGTGTGGCATTCTCTTGGCCATATTAAAACTTCTAAACAAGCTCCTGAACAACAGCAGAGTGCAGGAGCAGCAGACCTAAACTAAAAGCCTCTCAAGACTGGTGAGAATCTTAGCACCTTCAGCCCCATAATGCTTTAGGCACAAGTCCAAGAGAAGGAGGCAGATGAGAAGAAAAAAAAAACACTTTTCTTAGAACTCATTTGAGTTCACCAGAATGGATAAGGCATCATTTTCCTAACCCACTCCCAAGGCAAGACAGGACAGTCCTCCCTGGTATCCCTCTCCTTTTGCAACTGCTCACAGAGGGTAATGAGATTAACTCTACTAGCTGACTACCTAAGCAAGTGGGATCGCCGATTCCTTCCTGGCAGTCTTAGCAAAGAGTGGTGGCCCACCTCCATTATCTTGGACAAGGTAGAAGGTGATGGAATAGGTCCCTCACATGTCATGTCTGCCATACCTTGAAAACAAGGCAGGAACATTCATGATGGTGGAGGAAAAAACTCACCACCTGGTTAGCAGTGCCCCTCAAATCCTGAGGGGATAAACTGGGAACATATGAAAGGGGCAGATGCCAATCTGATCCCCATTCCCAGACGGGCAAAACTCCCTATCTCCACAGGGACTGGATGGCCACATTGAAACTATTGGGGTTTTCACTAGATCCCGTCCCAAGACTGACAATCAATACCTGATGTCCAGTTGCTTGAAGGTTATGATCTGGTATCTGATGACCAGTAATCAGAGCATGGTGATGGTTGGTCAACTGGTACCCAGTGCACAGCATGCAGTGATGGATGAATAAACAAAGACCAATTCTGGCAACAAAGAGCTCACAGACAAGCCCGGACAAGTTCCATCAAGAGTGAGATCTCTGTTGTTCTATGTTTTCAGAAAGCGCAACTTGCTTATATTATTCACTAGCACTATGTTTATCTTGTGAGGGCACTGCCTGTCACTGTCATGATGACATGACTTGCTCTCAGGCACCTATCCTCACTTGGAAGGGGTTAGGAATCTATCCTTCACTGGCACTGATGACATCAGACAAAACATCAGGGATTCCTTGCCTTTTAATGATCTTCAAAATATGGAGATTGCTCTTTGTTTCTGCCCCACAAAACTGACTTTCCAACCCAGGAAGGGATCCAGACCCCCCTTGGGAATGGAGAGGGTCATTTGTAATGATGATGAGGACGTTGGGTCTTTCCTCCTTCCTCTATTAATGCAGAGACTTCCCATCAAGTCCCACACTTGATCTGTCTACAGACATAATATAGGACATTCATCCATGTGTTCACAACTAGTGCACAATATCAGGTGGGGTGTGTATCTCACTGGGCATTCCTGTGCCTGTGCTTAACCACATCCTGCAACATACTAATCAGTGAAAGAGAAAATCTTTTACCCAAAACAAGATAACTGAGAAACAAAGAATGGTATACAAAACTTACTTGACCACTGGTTACTAAGATGGTGAACAATGAACAGAAGCACCACTTGCTAAGTATGGTCCCATATCCCTTCAAAATTAGCAAATGGAAAAACAAGAAACTCAAATAATGCAATGGGGGGCGGGGGCGGTAATGGCCAAAATGACAATGAAAACAAACGTTGATGAGCAACATGGCACATGTGAAATCTCATTAAATTCTAAGGAAAAAGAATATATAGGAATTAGACTAAGATCTTTTCAATTCTGGGTCCCCAGTTACCAAATAGGGGCTGAGAATATTTAGCTTGGACAGAGGACTTGGTGTAGCATTCTTAACAGTAGCAGGCAATATATTACTGCTATTAAAATAAGTACATATGGAAAATAAGAGCACACATGAACTCCAGTTTCTTTTACAGCAAAAATATGCACTTGTACCATGACATGTCAAATCCTGAATGCAGCCCCTGTGTGGCTGGTGGAAACAAAAAACAAACTTGAATTTGTACATTTATGATGATTTGATCTAGTTTACTTCTCATGTATAAGTGCAGTGACTGCAAGCATGTTCATTCTTTGCCTTTGATAAGAGCTAAAAGAGCCGCTGTGACTCAGTGGTTTACACGTTTGCAATGTGAGGAGTGCAAATTCCAATCCATCCCCATTCAGGCTGGGTCAGACACTGTGGTGTGTCCATATGCAATACACGTTATCCCAATTCTTTGGGGACAAACACCGACCAATCAATGAATTTCCCACTGATAATTAGATTGTGGACACCACATCAAAAACATCTCTTCTAGAAAATAATTTTACCAGTAGTGTTGATCGATTTAAAATTACCCAAAGTAAATTGTCCATTTCAATTAAGAATGTGCCACAAAGTCCCATTGCAAGCCAGAAACAAAACTACAATAAAATTTGGTTTTAAAAAACAACGTACTGTCTTTCTAGCATTTAGGATTTTTCCATTGAAACATTCATGGTACCCTGGGAGCATTTTTTCAAAATGAGATGCCATGGTACTCTGATTTTTCAAAGAGTTTATATTAAAATAACACAAAATTCTAAATTGCATCTATGAGTGACTATTCCACATTAAAAGAGTCTTCCCTAAGTGATAAATATATTTTACTTAACAACCTTATTTATTCTTCACTCCTCAAATTTCTTTCAAGAGTTGCTTCCAAAACATGGAATGAAACTTTTCAAATTGGTAATTATTTGATCCTCACCTTTTTTGAGGGGGGTGGGGTAAAAAGCTCAATGGTTTAAATTTACCAAGGGCAGATTTTCACACTACAGTCATAAAACCAAGCATCAATAAAAAAAATGTTAGACTGCATTACTAGATTAAAATGATCTCCTTTGAAATAGTCAGTAGTGTGAAGTACTTCCTAACAGAGCATGAAATTTCAAATGGGAAAGGAAATTACCTGGTATTCCCTCTGATATCTCAGTTGTATACTTTTCATCAGAAAATTCATCCATCTATAAGGAAAATAGAAATTGTTAATAGTTTTAATTAGGTGTTCCTCATCAAGCCAAAAAGTGTAACACAGTAACAGTAAGCTTAACATTGTACTAACATCACTGCCGACAAAAGTTATAAAATCTAAAAAAAATATATTGATAACACACATCAAACAAGAGCAGCTTGAAGTTCCATACGCTTGACAAACAGTGTCATAATTTTAGATCAAAAATCTTTTGGTGTATTTCATTATTATCCTCCAATGTAATAAGTAGACATTGTCAAAATTTCTTTGAATGAACATCCCATATACATTTTTTGATTTCCATATTTTTCACCACATTACTCATTTTGTTTAGGAATTATTGATACGAGTGAGAATGTCTGCATTCTTTGTGGAATTCTTCTCCATGGACTATCTTAAAGAAAAGACCCCACCCACACACACACACACCTTTGTTGAGTCTGTCTTTAACCATACATACCCACTTATAAAGTCAGGTCAAACTGCAAAAAACAAAGATCCTGATCCGCTTTAGTATAATACACCTGCAGAATATGCAACAGCAGATCTGGGTCTATGCAGTCTGCAGATGGACCCACCTTATAAGTATATACAGTACTTTGATATAATGTAAATGACTGTATCACTGAAGTTAATCTAAAATGCACTGATCTTACTCTAAGGTAAGGAAGGACATAATAACCTGAATTCCAAAGTGAATGATATATCAAGCTACTGCCATAGCATGCTTCACAAAGACAAAATGTAAATGTAAACCAGATAAACAACAGAATATATGTAGGAATTTTTAGGAAATCTGAGTGAAAGGGTGCTTTATTTCATCTGCTCCAAGGCTTAGCACAAATAAGGTAACCAGGACATTGACTTCCTTGTCCATCTCATGACGAAATTGTATACAATATTACAGCATCAAAATGCACTACGCCACTTTATGACTTCAATCAATCAATCATGTGACAAACAAAATCAAGACAATCTGACTTGCCACCAAACAGAATCAAAATCTGCAAGATTTTTCAATAAAACAAAGCTTTCTTACCTGGCTCACAATGGTAGGCAAAATATCTTACAATAATATTTTTACAGCAGGTTTCCTGTGCACTACTTCAAGCTGCCTTTGGCATTCATCAAAATATTTAACTCCTGCTCAATAGTTGCTAAACAAGCTAATAGCAACAGCTGTCTGAAGAAACCATGGCTTCTCTGTATAATAATGGCAATAGAAAACATTTGGCAAAGACCAAAATGTTACAATTTTTTAAATGAAACCAATTTTTTCTACTAAAATGTTTTTTCAAGAATACTTTAAAAACTTCTATAACCTTATGTGAACTACTAGTACCTCACAAATCCAGCCCTCCCAGGTTAAAAACGTTTTGATAAAAAGCTAAAAGTTATCTGCCCACCTAGGTGGCAGTCAGGCAGAGTAATCTTCCCTTGGTTCTGGGATTGGTGCCAAATCACAAGGATATTTCAGTTGCTATTGGTGTGAAAGGCACATGCTCTATATTGATGTAACAGAGAGGAGGCTAAGAGGATGTATTTTGGTGTGTTTAAGCAAAAAGGGTGTTGAAATGTTGTCTGCTTTCTACAACAGACATTAGAAGAATGTGTTCCCACCATGGAGAGTAGGATTAGCATCAAATCCCATCATTAGTCATTCTCTTCCAGGAATGTAACCAAGAAAATGCTTAGAAAGGTGTATCTGTATTATGATTAGGGGAGTATTATCAAAGATACATCTTACTCCAAAACTTTGTTCTTCAAATACATTACCAGAACATAACATGTTAGAAGAATAGCTATAAACTACAGGAAGTTACTTATCATTACCTCAAAGCTGGTCCTTGCTCTGGTTTCCTAACATATGAGAAATAGCTTTGAGTCTAATGTGAGATGTCTAATATCAGTCTGTCAAGCTTCATGAGCTGATATACACAAGAAACTGACACTGACACAATTCCTTGTGGTCTGAGATGATGACCAAATGAATCCATTTTGAAAGAACCTGCACAGAGACATCATCCTTCTCTTCCTTGAATGGTATGAATAAAAGATTTTACTCTCTTTTGAATAGGTCAGTATATTTCAGATACCATTTCAATATCCTGACAATTATTGGAAATGCAAATATAGAAAAGATCCAGTGGATACAGCAGTTTCAAAATAAAATAATGATTTTCCACAAACAATAGCTTGTTCTAGGCAATAAATACAGGGCCTGTCATGAGAGAAAATGAAACATCATAGCAGAACTAAATGCATGACTCTATAGATAAGGCATGAACTCATTCTGAATGCTAGGGCTAGAGTAACAAGAAAGCAAGTTTTATATGAGAAATAAGTCAGTGTGGGTTCAGACAGTGGTTCAAGAGTTGATTTGTTTAACAACATTAAAACCCAATAAAGGTTCCATTTTGGACAAAGGGTCAATGCATTCAGTCAGGACAAGTCAAAATTTGCAACCAGGCAGAAGAGGTCTTTGTTGTGGTCTATATCCTCCATTCTCCCTTGTACAAAATAATGCTCAGCTGGTGTGTTTTTTGGAGAGATAATTTGATGCCCAAGACATGGAGTGTGACATGATTGGGTCAATGTCTAGGGTGAACAATCAAGGACAGTGATATCTATCAGTTGGGAGAGTCATGAACTCATGAACAATGCCCTTGAAAGCAAGCCTCAGGAATTTCTGGGAAGACGTGGATGAGAAAATGAAGGCACACATCCTAATGTCTACACTGACCACTAAGGGTCAATCTTGGATGTCACTATGGGCTGAACCTAAGGTCTCTATCTTAAGTTTAGTGACCATATGTTCTTTGAGTAACATTAAGCTATGTTTGTGTTCCAAATGATTGCTACTGCCCTTTGCCGGATGAAAGAGACTAAGATAAAACATTCATGTCTTCTTCCTACCAGGATTTCAGAAAATTCAACATGAGCATAGCATTATTTTCTGAGTCAAAAAGAGTTTGGTTGGGGGAGAAACTGAGCTTACAAGCTATGAAAATGCTAATGGAAAAAAGGACAAGTCAAAATGTGTAACCAGGTCAGAGATGTCTCTGTTCTGTTCTAAATCCTTCTTTCTATGATGGCCCAATGTGTCTGAAATCATAGATGAGCCAGAGGTGTTTAGTTGCAATTTTTAATATGAAGGCTTTTAAAGAAATCCTGTTTCTCTATTAACAACACTGAAAGAAGTCTTTCTAGTTTCTGTCATAAGCTTTCAAAGTGGTGAGTCTACTTCAATCAGTGGTTCTGTCCGCCACTTGTTCACATAAATGTTTCTTTCTGAGTGCCTGTTGAATACTGAGTCAAGAGTAAAGGCTCTGTATTTTTGGAATGGCTGTATGTGCGTCTGTTTCAGTAGGCTTGAAATGGCCAGGATTTTCCTGGGTACCTCCACCATAATATTCAAGAGGTTGTTCATCTGAGATATCTCCCACCCGAGGAGATCCATAGAATAAATCTGCACTCAGGTTCCCTTGATCTATGGATCTTATGGCTGTACACACTGAAATCATTCCAAATCAGAAAAAGGGTGTCAATTGACAAGGTTGGGAGCTTGATATTCCATTTTGTAGCAAAGAGGTCAATTATGGGTCAACACCCAACCAGTGCAGATTCAAATGAAGACCAAGGATCTGTGGGGTGTAACAACTATTGTGTGAATCACTTGATTCCATCAAGACCACAACTTCACAAGGACAATGAGCCTGCCTTGTAAGTTGTGGACTTCAATGCAGATTTATCAACAGCAACACCACTTAATGAAATTTCATAATGGAAGGCAGAGGTCTGATTGTTCTCCCTTTGGAGAGAAATGATGGCAGTAGAGTTGTCAGAAAGGATCACAGCAACATTTTCAGACAGCATCTCCTGTTGCACTCAAAAAGCATTCACAAGGACTATCATCTCCAAATGCTGATGTGCATCGACTGTACCTGAAGGGGCAAACCCATCCCAAATGGGTGCAGGGTAGCATGGGCACCAAGTCATTCATTGTGATGTTCATACAAACTGTAATTTCGAACAGTTGGTTCTGAAATGGCATGCTTCACATAAGCTCTGAGTTACTCCCATTTGCCAAGATCGAACGTCATGTTATCTGGACACTGAATATTTGGTCTATTTGGCAAATTTTCAAGTACCACTGAGGTACAAGGATCATCTACAAGTGGTCTCATATGCAGATGTCCCAGAGTAAGATTATTTGTTGAGAAGGCTAATGGGCAAAGGAATCCTTCCTTGAAATCCACTCTCCAAGATGACACAAGATATCATTAGGCTGCTCCACATGGCACAATGTTGAGGGATGCACACTTGACTGTGAAAGTTGTTTGAACTCCATGCCCGGATGAGTAAAAAACTGGGATACAACAAGATCAGACCTGTACTTACTGGTAAGGATTCCAAGTCAATGTCGAAAGCAGAGATTATATATCTTTGTAGAAAAATCCTGATTTTAGAGGGAAGACAATCTCATGCTTGAGACAAGAAATGTGAAATGTTTGTGTCAGTGCCTATGGCAAACACCAAGGCTCAGTGTTAAAATATCAGTTGGGAGAGTTATGAACTGGAAAACAATGCCCCTGAAAGTGAGCCTCAGGAATTTCTATGAAAAACTGTGTATGGGAAAAGGAAGGCACCTATCCTGAAGGTCGATGATGATTATTAAGGGTCACTCTTTGATGTCACTATGGGCTGCACCAAAAGGTCTCTATCCTGATCTTGGTGCCCATATGTGCCGTGAGAAATGATTTCTTCTGCCCTTTCCTGGAGGAAAGATCCTAAGTGAAACAACGATGTCTTCCTCTAACCAGGATTTTAGAAAATGGGAAACATAAGCATATCATCATTTTCTGTGGAAAAGAGTTTGGTTGGGAGAGAAACTGGGCTAAACTGGTCCTTCTCTTATTGCACTCATTGCTCTGAGAAAATGAGCCACAGCCAATAAGTACAATCTGAAGGAGGATTCCTCTGTTGGGAGCACTTTAGTGGGGTCTTTTCTGCTTCTCTCTGAAATAAATGATGGATGCTGGGTTAATGGCACTGAGTGAGACCTACCTTTTACAGCAGCCTGTCTCCTGATCTCCTCTTTATGGCCATGGAACAAAAGACTGGAAACAGTAGCTGAAATCTATGAGCTTCCTTGTGATGATCTCTCCGTAGCATGGATGACAACAGGAAGGCGACCCACTCAGCATGCTGAAGGTTAATGAAGTAGCTGTGAAATTGGAAACTAAGTGCTGTACTGCCATCTTAAGTAAACAAGCCAAATGCAAGTATGATGGGACCAGGACTGGTGATGGAACAGTTCAGTAGCAGTCCCCACTGCCATCAGAGGTCACATACTGGGGATTGTTGGAGGCTTGATCACCAAATCCAGGGCAAGTTGTGATATGCATATGTGACAAGCTGAGGCTGGAAGTGATGTGGCAAGATGCTGGACACTGCTGCCTTCATGGGTCTGGGTCTGGATATGTTAGGAAGGTGCATCATGTTACCCAAAGCCAGTTACAATGAAAACAAATCAGGACAATGCTGAAACTGGACAGCTCAAGGTACAAGTCCAGCCAGTATCAGGTTATGAGGTCTGGTACTGGTTACTGAAGGATACATCAAAATAGCCAGTACTGTTGTGTACATGCCATATTGCATTCTCCAGGTTTGGTCCACATAGGCAAGTGTACTGTGTCAGGACTGGCCGAGGAAGCAGTCAAGTGCTTGTCTGACCAGAAGAGAGTATTGACAAAGTGGGCTATGATGACATTGGAATTGTGCTAGGGTCCTGGGGTGACAAAATGGGTACAATGACAGTACAGTTGTGTGGATGGCCTGAGGTGGCAAAGTAAGTAGCAATGATAATTGAATTGCATGAGGGGCCCAAGGTGGCAAAGAATGCCAGATCTTTTTTAACTGATGACTACTCTGCTGTAACTGATTGCAAAATCAAGTAGTTCGGCATCTGTGTCAAGACTGATAGCATATGTTTTGCTTGATGACCATTTGCTGGCTGTCTCACTTTGGAACAATTGGCTGACTAAAGTAATTATCATCTGTTCCTGTCCACAAAACACAAATTTTACAAGTGGTTTGACTGGCACTCTGTACTCACTATCACAAAAAAATATCGCAGACCTAAGTCTGTTGGGGCATTAGTCAATGCCAGATCTGGGTCTGCAAACAACAAGGGTATTATGGAACTGTGTCTCTCACATGTAAATTAATCCTGATGCATATGTGTATATGTGTTAAAACAGCACAACAAAAAATCTTAAAGCTATAGTCCCAGCTAGGGATACATGTTTGTAATGGTGGAGCCAAGGTGACTCCGTAATTAGCATGCAACCAGAAGTATGCAGAATCAAATCAAACACACTATGATGCATCCCTGGGAAAGGCACCTTATTCCAACTGCCTCAGCATGATATAACCTTTGTGTGTTGATGTGCCATTTGACACAGAACAAACAAAACAAACTGTGTAAATATTTGCTCATATGGAGCAGACCAAAGACAAATCTTGAATTGTAAACAGAATCTTACATTTTAAACAATGTCATGATTTATACCTGTGGTTGTTCTGGGCAATAAAAGTAGTAATCTGGGTTTGCTGGGACAGGTCTGAACCACTTGAAAACAATTTCTTGGAACTTGTTCCTGATAAGGTTATGGAGGTTGTCTAGTGCTTCACATGACTGGTCTAAATTCAGTGAAGGGATGTCCAACTTCATTGTGGTTCTAGGAAGCTGCAACGCATATGGTATTTGAGACTGAGGATCCGGTTCTCTGGATATAAAATAAAATACATTTTGACCTCTTCAAAAACTTGCATGTTCACTTTCAATGTACAAACTTTTACTTCAGTGCAGAATTCTCCATGGATCAGATATTGATAAAAAAATATAGTACTGAAGGCGAAGTAACCAAAACACAGCCGCCAGATTCAGACATTGTTTTATGCTATGTTATATATTAAACAAGTTATTATCCACTGAAACTAATTCCCTGATACTCAATGGGTGTGTTACAAGTTGCAGAGCAGTGTTAATCAAAATTATCAAGAGGATGGAGCTGACTTCAATGATTTGTTGTATAAAGGGTGATATATTCTAATATTTTCCGTATGACATATCCTAATGATTTTTTTTATAAATAGTGACATATCCTAATGATTTTTTAAATAAAGGATGACATATCCTAATGATTTTCTGAATAAATGGTGACATATTCTAATCATTTTCTGTATAAATGTGATATATCCTAATGATTTTTTGGGGGTATAAATGGTGACATATCCTAATGATTTTCTGTATAAATGGTGACATATCCTAATGATTTTCTGTATAAATGGTGACATATCCTGATGATCTTTTTTTGTATGAATGATGACATATCCTAAAGATTTTTTATGACTGAGACTCCTCCTTTACAATTAAGTAAAATAGTTTAAACAGTTCATTATATTAGTGTAAGCAACCTAATCAAAAGTAAAGGACGGTTCTCCAAATGTTTTACAATTTCTTCTAACATTGTCAAGGTTATTTCCAATGAAATGCAAGCCATTCCTCCACTTCCCTAAAGTGTATTTCTCTCTTTGTTTTACAACTGTGTTTGAAAACATAATTTAAAAAACAAAACTCTTCTAAAACAAGTCAAAAATATAAAGCTCACAAAAAATTATTTTGGCAAATAAACAGTGCTTTCAGAAAATAAGCAGAAAATACAGTGTGTAAGAAATACTATTTCAGTGAAAACAAAAATCAGAAAGGTCTATCTTTCTTGTGAACCTGACCAATTGCACTACCACGTACAGTTCACTCTGAAGTCAGTTACAACTCTTTTTAACTCGAACTTCAACTTCAGTCCAATTACAAAACTTTCAAATTAGAACAGTGTGTGTGTGTGAGTGTGTGTGTGTGTGTCTGTGCGCACGCACACTAGTGGTTTTGGACACCTCAAGACAATTGTAGCTGTACAAAAGGAAAAGCTCAAAAATGTAAAACTGAACTGCACAAAAACATTTATGGAAGATAAACCCCTTCAAATAAATGCAAACATAATGTACAACAAGACAAAATACAAAATGGAAAGGTGTTCAAATCCTGTAAAATGTATATAAATTAAAAGATGATGGTAACCTATGTAATATCCTTAAATGCACATGGTCAAAATTTTGTTTATAAGCCACATTCCCTCAAAAAAAGTCTAAGATTTTCTTAGGTAGTACATCATCATACAGTTTCTCTTCAAGTACACATCAAATACTTCTGTCTAAACTCTCAGCAAGTGACACTGTGGACACTGGCATGGTATGCAGTCTGGTCAAGGTTTACTCTTCAGGAAGTATGTCTGTGTCCAATATGTCACAATAACACCTGATCTCTGATCTGTTCTATACGAGGAAAGCCACTCTCCAATAATGAGTGGGTGCTAGGCTAGATGGGACAAAACATTATCACAAATTACTGAAATGGCACTGCAATAGATTTAATTGATTCTTGTAAAAATGCATCCCAGTAAACATGAACATATTGCTTAACTTACAAATCTCCATCTTCCATGTCCATGAATCTAACCGAGCTCCTCTTCTCAAACATTTCCTCCCTGGCTTCCCCATTTTGTTCCTTCCTGGCCTCATATACAAGATGTTGTAGGTGTCCACATGTGGCATGTAGAAATGTGGTGATATCCATCTCCATTGGCAATGACTCCTCACAGATATTATTGATTGCCACATCCACATCCTGAGCATCTAAGGTGTACCCTTTCTGCAAACTTCGGAATACACCTAGCAAGCAGATACATTTGTTTAATGAAGATTTGTTTTAAATATTCATAGTTTATGATAGCTTTGCAACAATTTCTAATAAATGATAGAAGACACACTTGTTGTCTGATGCGGCCTTTAATGAGGAGATAACTGAGGAAACCTCTGGAAACCACCAACTCTGAATGGGTGAGTACATACTCCTGCATGTGCTTAACTGTAGAGTCAACTGAGACCACATCAATGCAAAGCAAATGTGTTGATCTGTGTAATATTTACTGTGAATCTGTCTCTATTACCTTGATGAAGAGTACTAAATTGAAGTAATGTTGCTACTGGCCTCATCACACAAATAAATCACTCTCCATGAAATCTTTGTTATTTTCTTATATATAGAATTTTGTTTGTTTTTGCACCTACCTTTGCCTGTTTTTATTTGGGGGGAGGAAAGGTGTAAATCTGTAACAAGTTTATACTCATATAATACAAAAAATTTAAAAGAAAATCACCCAGAATACTAACAAAGATTTGCACTCACCAAACTACCAAGAAAACTTAACCCCCTTCCCAAATACCATGAAAGAACATACAACTCAAATACACAAGTATTTATTTAATGAACATACTCAATGGCAGTATCAACCAAGACTTCAAGCTGAGTCCACCCTTGGCTAAAGGATAAAATTATAATATTGATTAATCAGAGTTATGTCTAGTTTTATCAATATATGGCTGATTACAGGAATAATAACTACATGATAGCTTTATGCCCAGAATGTGGCTCTATTTGAAGGTGAAACCAAATGTTTCCTTTGCATGAAAACTTTATTGCCACATACAGCTAAAACTGCTTTGATAGGCATGATTTTGAAATTGGTAGCAACATTCGCAACTTAAAACAATTACCCCAAATAATACCAAGATTATTTTGCAGAACCAATACCAGCTAAAATTCGTCAACCCATCCCTATCCTGACAAAATTTTAAATTGTGACACCCACCCTCAAAAAAATAAAAGTTTACCTACAGAGCACTTTAATCTATTTTTTTTTCTTCTTTCACAAAACCAATTTAAAAACGGAGTACAGAGCCCAATCACAATATTTACAGTGTATAAGCAATAAATATATTTAAAATAAACGGTAAAAAGACTATTTTCATCCAAGAACGCTCTGGTGGCCTAGTGGTTAGAGCATCCGCCTTGGATACGGGAGGTCGTGGGTTCAATCCCCGGCCAAGTCATAACAAAGACTTACAAAAATGGTACTAACAGCTGCCTTGCTTGGCACTCAGCATTAGTTGGTGGGACATAATGCTACATGTCTGCAGCATGATGCCCCAGTGCTAGACATCACTATAAACTGTCACACTGCAAACATCGTAGTGATATGACTGACAAATTGTTAAAGCTACGTTAAAAATCCAAATCACACATACACACACACATTTTCATCCAATAATAATAGCTATATAAAACAAATCTTTTTGTAACAAGTATCAGGGACTGACACTCTACACACCAATAAGAATTTCCAGATATCCAAGAAAAGACCACTTTTCCTTCTTAAATGCTGAGTATTGAAACCATCTCTGATATTCTTAAGCAACGATTGATTTTCAAGATGGCCATAATGGATGTAAGATAAGCACAATTTTCATTCAGAGTGTACCAGATATCACAAAAAACTTTTGGTGAAAATGTTTTTGGTTTTTGATGTGGGGAGGACTAATTTTAAATATGTAATACTTACCTGTTGCTAATGCATAGCTGGTACTTTTCTGATCAGAAAATACCCTGACAATATGATGAGAATTTGTCCCCCAGGTAGGATGAACCTTTCTAGAACACAAAACTGACCCGTGTCCAACCCACCAATACCTTGCCCATGCACCCACCCTTCATTCTTTTAAGGTTGCAGCCTAAACTAGCAGGATATCAGTGAGGGGCAGAAGGGAATCTGGCAATAGCAACAGCTAAGTATTACATCATTAAAATTAATCTGACTACTTCCCCACCAAAAAATCCCCCTATACTTTAATAATATCAGTAATACAAAACATGTTGCCACTGCATAGCTGAATTTGTCAATTCAGTGGGAGGCCAATACTCTTACAACTGGCCTGTAGAATAAATTACTGCTGGATGGTATCTACATGGGACACATTCTGAGCAACAACAATCAGACCAAGGATAATATATCTTTACTTTGATAAGCCAGTAAGGGAAGGAACAAAGAGGAGAAGGTGGTCTGAGGTCACCACAAGGCAATATTCATCACATTCTCCAGGCATTAAAGAGTTAAACAGGCCACTAAGGTAAAAATGGCTCAAACTGCATGAGCTTAATTGAAATAATGGAAGCTGGAAGATCAGCTAAACCCTTAACGGGAGAAAAAGATGTTTCCTACTCTTTCTTTTCCTTTTAGAAGCTCCTAAACAAGAACACAAAGCTATAGCTGAACAAAAAAGTTTAACAGGATCATCGCCAGCATAGATATAAAATTACATCTTGAGATGGAGCAAGTTCCAATTTGTATAGGTTGTGTAGAAGACCCAGCCTGATCACTAAGGACCAACAGTATGACAGACCTACTCTCCAGCAATCATCAGAAAAGGAAGATTAGGATACCTAGTGAATGTTGGGCTGAGCAACCTTTCTACTGCAGCCTTTTAAAGAAGGGAGTACACATTTTTTTTTAATTGCACAAGATTCAAGTGATGGAAGAACACAGGAGAGCCTAAATAGAAAAGGAGATCTTGAAACAGCAGTATCCTCCTTTATGATAGAAAGGACCCAGCTACTGCCCTAATGCCAGATCAAGCTTCTGAAAAGCAGTCTAGACTGGCACATATGTGAGGCAGTGGGAGAGGGACACATTACAGGAGACTAAACTTTTGAGAAAGCACCTTCATTGTAACTAAGGAACAACAAGAGATCTGGTTAAGAGTTAGTCCCAGAATGTTTATCCAAGCTGGAAAGAAATTCAGTGTCATCTGAAAGCTTAGGAATAGATCACTTGGCAAAAGACAGTAAACCATATTTAACGCTTTGTTGAAAGACCAGATCTTGTCCTCCTCTGCTGCCTTTACTGATGGATGGGAGGAGGTAAGGGACTGGAATGAAAGGCATACCTTTTCTGTATCAAGCTCATGAAAAATGAAAAATGATGAGGACAGAAAGGATATCTTCATCCTGTTATCACTCTTGGGAGACAGGACTATGCAACCCATTATCCTTCTGTTGCCAGGGAGATTTGGGAGTAAGAGGGACCCCGAATATGTAAATCCCAACATGAAGCTAGCTGATTGACCCTAGCAGCAGGCTCAGCAGATGGGAAAGATTGACTCTCCTCCCTCTTTTAACTAAATTTGGTGAAAGAAGGCCCATCCCCAAACTTCTTTTTTGACTCGAGGTCATAAGAGGAAAATGCTTCACTATAGCCAAAAGCACTGACCTATCAATCATGTGGCCAGTGTTCTGAAGACCAAGGCTGCATGCAAGGAATGGGCCAATCATTTCCCTGCAGTGGAAGGCCTCATGTCCCCTAGGAATTTTTACGGATTAAAGAAAGAAAAGGTGGGGCATGACTTGATCCTAACCCCCTCCCTGGTCTGGCATCTGTATACTGATTCCTAATCCCCAGAAGATGAAACTGCAGTATGAAGAGAAGGGGGTCTTGATCTGATCCTTATCTTTGTACCAAAGGGGATCCAATGCCCAGTGACTGCTTACCAATCAATGACCAGTGATATGTGCTGGTACCCAGTGCATGGTGGCTGGTCAAAGACTGATCAGGTACTTCAGACTTGTATCAAGTCCCTTACCCATATCTAACAGACTTAGATCTCAGCTCTCCCCTTAAATGATGGCTTTATCCCATCAAGATCAATGTACCCTGGGGACTAAAAGAGTGCTGCTCCCCCCTCATGGAGGTAGGGGGCACAGCTCACTTTCAGAATGCACTGAGCTGTGGGCAAGTACCAGCAGTGAGTATTGCTCCCATTCATCATGGGACAGGGGCAACCTCACTCTGCTTTTCTACACAAAAGAAGGTGCTTATCCTCCTTAAGTGGAGGGCACAACCCACTCTTTGTCCAACTGGACAAGAGTGAGTGCTACTCCTCCCAAATGAGAGTGTGTGACTCACTCTCTTAAGAGGGGCCAAGTAACGGTAAAAGTCTCGAGACAGTGATAATCCTTCCCTGAAACCCTAAGAGGAAATCTCTGACTGAATTTCTGTAGAAGATAAGAAAGGAATTATCTTCCTTAAGTGCAACTGGGTTTGGCAAGGTCCCATACCTCACCCAACCAGACACATGCCAGTGGGATGGGCATCCCAGTGGGTTTTCCTGTGGTAGACCCACCCACACCTGCCTAGCCACTGCTGAAATAGAGTGCTGTAATAAAAGAGTTATCAAAAAAAAATTCTATATAAGTAAAAGTATAAATGTATTTGCATGGACTAAAATCTATGCTTATATGGTAACAGTAAGATCTCACCTTCCCTAGGTGTTGTCTCAGAATTAAAACAATCACTGATGTCTGAAGCAAATAGGAAGCCATGCTAGCTGAAAATGAATTGGTATTTGATAACTAAACACACAACATAAAGGGAAAAACTCGTGTGCAAACTACCTTCTGAGAAAACAATAGCAAACATCACATTAAAAGAAAATTTTAAATGTGATGATTCATTACTGTAATAAATAATAACCACAATCAAGAGAATAAACAGAATCAATTCAAGTCTGCAGACCAAATTTACTTAAGGCAATAAAACCACCAAAAATGCTAAAGATAAGTAAAAACTGACGATGACCAGTCTTATCTGAGAACTGGCGATGACGAATTTAGCAAAACCCAGTTTGGTAAGATTTATGACTAAAAAAAATACTATCCAATACTAATTATGAGACTGAACTATTATTTTGTAATCAAACCGGCAATATCAAGGTAAAAACTGGCAGGTGACCTGCTTTTCCAATATAGAAATAGCACAAGACACATTTAAAGAAAATGTGAAATATAAAGATTTGTTACTGTTAAAAAACAAAAAACAATACTAGTTCAAATTTAGCAAGAATAGGGATACTTACTAAATACCTGCCCCAGCTAGAAATAAGTTCTCGACACTTAAGTTCTCCACACTCCACAGTTCTGCTAACATGCCTATGGGGTAAGAACCTAATTGCAAGGTGATGCCAAATGTAACCAGGAAAAAATTATAACAGCTCTCTTGAGAGAGCTCAATTCAAACAAAAAATTCCAGATCAGAGGTAATTCCACACAACAGAAATGATGCACACAAAGAGAAAATTCAAACTGCAATAAAAAAACATGTAACAAAGGCAATTTCTCTATAATGTAGAATTTAAGCAACCTGTATTGGCTGTGACAGGAAAAAGAATCAACGACATGTAAGCAAGGTATCTGTAAGATGGATCAGGTGTGATCTTGTGTTTTACAATCTTCTGGTTCACACCATAACTCAAGGAAAATTTTTCATCATATGTCAGGGTATTTTCCACACAGAAAAGTACAATCTATGAAAAAGCAACAGGCATTGTATTACTGATATATAAATCCTGTGTCAATCTCACCATCTATACAGAAGGAGTAGTGATAAGATTTTCAAGATGGCCCTATTGGATGATAAGCGTTATTTTTACTTAGGACCAACTAAACATAATAATCTTTCTTCCAAAACCCATGTTATTATCACCATCCTTTCAGGAGGGGTAGGGATAACAAGAATTTCAACAAGGCAACCATGGAAGTCAAATTGGAAGTAAGATCAGCACCATTTACATTTAGAACCAACTAGACATCATATGAAGTCTTCTGGTGAAAATCCCGTGTCAATATGATCATTCATTCAGGAGGAGTAAAGATAACATGAGTTTCAAGATGGCTGCTGCAGTGGCTATACTGGTGTCAGATTGGCACGATTTCATGTAGAACCAAGACAAGAAGTCTTTTAGTGAAAAATCCATGTTGTTATTACCATCCACTCAGGATAAGTAGGCAAAAAAAGATTTTCATGATGGCCATTGTGGTAGTCATTGTGAATTTCTGACTGAGACCATTTTCAATTAGGATGAACTAGACCTTAAGTTAAATGTCAGGGTAAAGCTCCATGAAAATCCTCCAAGTAACAGTGGCGATAATAAATGTGCTAATGGAAGTATGGACAATGGTCAACAGTCCATCAAAAAAGCTCTTCTGGTCTATGTCCAGCAGAGTTAAAAATGAGTTGGGCTTAATTATGTAAGACCAGATGACATGTGCAAAATGTCATTGATAGAAACACACTTATGTTGTACTTCCTATCCATGGTTTCCACAAATGCCAATTTTTCCTGTACAGTTACAATGCATATATGCTTTGTGAAGAAGATGCTATTTTCATGACAATAATCTTTCAGCCATATTAGTATGTAATAGATGTTTTTTCTTTCTATAATCTGCGTTTTGATTGACTTGTTCTCTATGTGCCAGGATCATATTTATAATTTTATATATTCATCTTTTAAATGTGCAGAATTAGGTATTTTATTATTTATTGTTAAATATTTTGGAATGTATCTTAAGTTTGCATTAGGTCTGCTTCATATAACAGAATGCTATCAGATTAAAATAATCTGATCATGTCACAACTATATTTTTATCTCAGATAACAAATGTGGGTCAAATTATTATTGTTTTATGAAGTAAAGAATGAGAAGTGTTCTATTTTTTTATAATCTAGTCCAGTGTTGTCCAACCTTTTTGACACCATGGGCCAGTGAAATGTTTTTCTTGAAGCCTAGGGCCGCAGCAGAAAACTGAAAAGCAACGACTATATAGCTTCTCGAGCTCTGGCGGGCCATTTAAAATCAGCCAGTGGACCGCATGCAGCACACGGGTCAGATAGCACTTATCTAGTCTGATTATTCTTGTTGCAGACGGATTACTGTATGAACATGGTTATCATGCAATTTCATGTAATTGTTCTAACTGGAAAAAAAACAGGTCTTTTCTTATGTACATAAACATGATGTGAACAGTGGTGTTTGTACCATAAATCATGCTAGAATTTATGTACCATGTATTACATGGTTCAGTTGTGTAGTTTTAGCTGACTCTGGCATTGGCTTGTGTCAATAACCGATAGATATTGGCAAATGTTCCTGCATCAACATGTGTCTGCACAGAAGTAATCTTCCCAGTGGATCCTTTGACAGACAGGATAGGAATGTAATATATGTGACAAATCTCCATATACATGCTTTATAGTGAAATAGGCCAACTTCATACCCACCACTGGCATTATAGTGAAATAGGCCAACTTCATACCCACCGCTGGCATTATAGTGAAATAGGCCAACTTCATACCCACAGCTGGTATTCTCATGAAATAGACCAACTTCATACCCACTGCTGGCATTATAGTGAAATAGGCCAACTTCATACCAACCACTGGTATTATAGTGAAATAGGTCAACTTCATACCCACCACTGCCATTATAGTGAAATATGCCAACTTCATGCTTACTGATGGTATTCAAGTGAAATAGGCCAACTTCATACCCAATGCTGAATGATGTATCAACATAATTTCAATGTGAATAAGATGAGGAAGCCCGTTAGCTTTGGACCCATAATCCATGGGTTGGCAGTTTGACAACCTGCCCTGGTCTGCTTTGTTCAGCTGCCTAAGCATGTTCTTGAGGAAGGCAAAAGTTCCCCATTTCCTTGGCATGATATAGTCTATGTGTGTTAAAAGTGCCAATGAAATGATCAAAAACATTACAAAAATGTAATAACATTATAACTTCATATTCATAGATGGCTGGTATATTCTCATATATTCATGATGGCTGGTATATTCTCATATATTCATATATTTTGTAAACATTACAATTTTGCAGATTCATGTTTCGCATGTCAGTATCATAGTTTCATAATTTTATTAATAAGAATTTTGTTAAAGGAGCAGAACAGTTTGATATTATGTTAACAGAACTTTATCATCTATGTTTGTTGAATGCACATGCTACTGTGTAGAGTTTACTGTGCAACATATGAAAAAACTTCTCAATGCTTTACTGAGAATTCAGCATGTCAATGAAATATCAATTTAGTACATGTATGAACTAATTGTAGTGAGCATTTGTTTAATCTAAACTGGGTACAAGATCAAAATACCGGTATGATTATTTAGCTACGGGTATCAAAACCTGTAAAAATCTAGTAGGACTGAATTCATTTCCATATAAATATTGTAAACAAATATACCATTTCCATAAATGGTCTCTCCCTCTTTCCTAATCCAAAACCAGCTATTTAAATAGTGGTCAAATAGTCTCAATGACCATTCCTATATCCACCCCACACCAAAAGTTCCTCTAAGAAAGTATCATATTAAATGGTCACAATGGTTTCTTAACACTAAAGGCAGTAACTTTAGTGCATGGACTATGAAAATAAACTCTTTGTTTTCCCAAGAAAGAAACTGTTTGGATAAAGACATGACATCCAAACTATTGCGGATGAGAAAGGAACTGTTCAGATAAAGAAATGACATATAACTGTTGTGAATGAGGAAGGAACTGTTTGGATAAAGAAATGGCATACAAACTGTTGCGGACGAGAAAGGAACTGTCTGCGTAAATACATGGCATATAAACTGCTGTGGATGAGAAAGGAACTGTTTGGATAAAGACATGGCATATGAATTGTTGTGGACAATGCCTCATCTTTCTTATAAGTACCACACTTAAATCAATTGTTCACTGTAATTTTACATTGGATATACTATTCATTATGTTAAAGAATCGGAATAAAACCACAATATTGCTAAGAAATGTGTTATTGGGGTGAATACTTGAAGTAAATTGTCCTTCTTATAGATCTCCCACTTACTTTCTTGCAGGGAGGGAAAATTAGCTAATCATTGTACAATATAAAGATTAAAAGAAAATTAATTTGACCACAAATTTGCTGTAGTTTATTAAAAAAGTCGCATAGCTAGTAGGAGCAAAATGTGTTTTCACCAAATTTTTTTGCATATAAGTATGTGGAGCTGGTCAATTTTGGTCAGTCATATTTCTTACACTCTTGTTGTGACATCAGTCTGCAAATTTATTTAATGCTGTGCTAAAATATTATTTGAG
Organism: Sinohyriopsis cumingii; assembly: GCA_028554795.2. NCBI lineage: Eukaryota > Metazoa > Mollusca > Bivalvia > Unionida > Unionidae > Sinohyriopsis > Sinohyriopsis cumingii. The sequence goes on from CM068824.1 coordinate 70,936,179, forward strand.
AGGAAAGATTTTCTTGGATTATTAACTGGAATTACAAAGTGCTCACTCCACTAAAATATTATTTTGGGACTATTGTTAATTATTCAAATGTGTTCTGGACAATGCCATTTTCATACATCAGGACTGATGGCAGACAATTACATTTGAGAATCTAAATTTTAATTAGAACATGATTCTTTTGAACCTGAATAGAACTTTTAGGATTATATTGGATTCTTTTCATAATACAGTTCCTCTAACATTTTCATTTAAAAACTCTGATAATAAATTGTTTTTTAAGCTTTACAAAATACTTTGGTTTTGCTTCTTTCTGTTACTTAGCTTATGACCAGAGTTGTAACTATGTTAAGAGGCAACTTAATGAATTGGTTATTCTTTTTCTTCCCAGAATAGATCATAATAAACCAGCACTACATTAATTATTCTACTGGTTCAAATTTTCACAGAATGCTATGCCAAAATTCTACAAAGTAAAAAAATTAAGGATGAGTGTTTGTATTTGACAGCGTATACAAGATGGGAACAGCTTTTCAACTTAAAAGACATCAGAAGTCTTTGAGCAAAGATGACTGTCAATCACTGATTTGACAGATTCTACATTAGGTCTAGGTCTTTATCTTGTAAGATAGCAGATAGCAGATACCAGAGCTCTAAAATAAAAGCAGCTGAACTAGCTACCTCCTTACTGTATTCACCACTCCCCTGATAACTCACGAACCTGCATGCAATCCTGGATAGGTAAAATTGGTAAACAAAACCTCAATATATCACTCATTTTACCAACAAAAATGGTAGTTAGTTAGAAATAACATTGTGAAATTTGTATGTTTAAATTAAAAAAATCACATATTTTGTTAAAATTTCTTGGAAAAAATATTTTCTCAATACAATGAAGAAAAACAAATACAATATACAGTGAAAATATTGATCAATTAAAATGTCAGTAATGCCTACCGGTAGCAACACTCAAAGAAACAAATACCAATTAAATAAGTCTTGCTAAATGAAATTCATGTTTTACTGTTTTCATTTGGTTTTAGTGTACTCATCATTAATGTGATTTGCCCTCTTACATTCAAACAAGAAAACAGTAAATCAAATATCACAGTGATGCATGTGAGCATTTCCATGAAAAGCAAACTCTTTTTTTTTTATATCTATGACTTGTTGAAGTGTTAGTTGCACTGTTGCAATCAATTAAAAGTTGACCAGCAAAGTATTATCATGTTAATTAGTCTTCTGTATCAAAACAACTAAAGAGGTATTTAAAAGGCATGCAAATATTACCTGCATAAAAACAAACAGTCAGTCATGTGTTAAGTCAACTCATTTCAATCGACTATTTTAACACTGTAAGTACATGTAACATAATTAAAGTATCTGTTGGTAAAATTAATCAGTGGTTTATCATATTCACTAGCAAATGCTATCAACAACAGCAAAGGAAGGTTACTAAGTGCATAAAAAACTTAGTTTCATATACATTGTTCATTATGGAGAAGCAATTTCCATTAATTACAGTGAACTTAAGACCAAAACTGGCACTCAGAGGCCTGCTCAGGGATGAGCAGTACCAGTAGCATGTATCCACATTTACAAGCAAAATAGCAATGATGTAATACACACTGTTTTAGCGGGTACATGCGATGTGTGTTGAGATCACCTGAAGTAATGTTTTTAACAATCTTTCTGAATGTGAATATATTGAAAATAAAGAAATTCTTAGAAAAGATATAAATTGATAATTATTTCAATACGATTATTAGATGAATATTCAATATCTAACCCCACCTCTTCCCACTGTTTATGTCCATCTATTAATTTTTCAGAGGTCCCTTGCTAACTTGCATCCTTCCTTAGATCGCAATCTATGTTTCTGCATCCAGTTGTGCACGAGTTATCCAGAAAGAGATATTTATAAGCAAAATGTAAAATGGATAGAAAGAAAGTCTGATGAATTCTATCAATAAAAGAAAATTGGACAGAATTAATGAATGATAAATTTACACAATGAATTCTATGAAGAGGATAATATGACAATTATCTGAAATAATAACAGTAAATGTAAAAATAATTAATAATACTAATGGTATTCTGTGTATAAAAAAATTTCAGGAGCCAAGATTAAAAGCTAAACCTATATTCAGTTGTGATCTGTGTACAAAAACCAGTCTGACCTTTTCTAATATGTGACTATAATTAACAGGTTATACTGTACCTACATACATATGTACTTACCTACCCACCCATTCCACACACACATGAAGATCCATGTCAGGTAGAAGCAGGTTTGTGGAGAGAGAGAGAGAGAGAGAGAGTGAGAAAGAAAGAGCAATGAGAAGCTTCTGAAACTCTGCCTAAGAACTTATCACTTTTCTTAACAGTTTTGGACAGAAAGCTACCTTTGACATAGCAGCTGAAGTAGATCTCTGACAGCATTGAACAGTTCTGTGTCAGGTCACCAATTCCCTCCTGGTTCCCATCCACATACCATCGTTCCTGTGCAATCCGCAAACGTAAGTTAGAGGTGCCACCTTTTTCTTCATCTGCAGAATCCCCAGTACTGAATGACACCCTCTTGTTGCGAGGACTTGCCAGTGGTCTACTTGGGTCAAGAGAAACATCAAAGCTAAAGTCTTCATGCAAATCCCTGGGCAATGTAAAGCTCCATGGATTAACAAGTGACTCAATAATATTCACCATGGTAGTTTCATACATGTACAGTGGAACAAGCAATGGCTGTGTCGGTTCTTCAACATCATGTTTTAGTTCCTCTGGTATGGGATCCTCTTCTTCAACTCTCTGGCCATCATTCCCTTTCTCAAAAAGTTCAGCCTGTTCTTCAGACTTTGTATCAACCCTTCTTAGGTTTATTGTATCACTGTGTACACTCTTAGTTTCAGAAATATTGACCATTAAAACCTTTCCCTTTTCCTCAAACTCTTTCTCTCTTTGGTCAACAGAACTACCAAGGCCCTTCAGAAGAAGAAGGTCATCTAAAGAAGCTGGAAGAATTGTGATGAAGATACAATTGCTGCTGAAGGCTCTGATGAAACATTTCCACTCAGGAGTGCTTTTCTGTTCAGATGTACTCTCAGACTGGATCCTGGATTTTTCAACAGATTTTTCCTGAGACTGATTATTAGTTCTTTGAGGTGCAAGTTTATCAAGTGGGAAAACATCAGGGAACCCTTCATGGTTTTTCTCTCTGACATTCAAATGGGAAATGTAAGCTTTGCTCTGTTCCCCATACAAAGTGAACGATCTCTGATACACATCATGTAACTTGTCCAAAAAGAATGAAAACAAAAGGTTGTTTGTATTTTTGCTGTCTCTTTGCACTTCATCACTGGCATTTGTGTCTGAAAAAAAAGAGCAAAACAGCAAAATTAAGATAATGCATGCATTAAAATTCTTTACACACAGGTATGTGCAATGTACAGTAATGAAGTTTCCTGTCTAGAAACTCCAGCAATGGGACACAAATTTTGTCTTTAGTTATCAGACTGAAGATAAAATGCAATAATATAAATGAATGAACATCAAAAAGTTCACTCTTAGATCCAGACTAATTCAATGGTTGAATTTTAACCCATTACTCTGTTAGATGCAAGTCTGTCATGCTAGACAATGAGCTACCACATCTCAGGTCTAATAGCCAAACGCAAGGGCAGCTGGCCACGATATCTGATCTACTGGATGTTTCCTGTAGAAATTTCTTCATTGCTGTTTGATTGTATATATTTCGAAAACAACTGTTTCAAAGTTTTTCTGGTTTTTATATCATTATCTATATCTGTTGGCACAACAGCATCATTTACATTGTACTGAAATGTCTTTATTTCAGGATGCTAAAGTTGTTGAAATTTTCTTAAACTGTCTATTTAGATCAGTTTTATAAATATTTGTTATTTTCAGCAACAACAGCCATATTTGATATCAGATCAACAGCTTTTTGGAAGAAGTTATTAAAAGTTTGTTTTGGGGGGTTTTAACTGCAGTCGACTTATGGCTTCATTCCCGGATGCTTTCCATCTAATTTGGTCAAATTTTGTTGAAAGTTTTAATTACACAAGTTCCATGGCAAATATAGCTGAAACTGGTGCAGTTGCTTTTGACATGATTCCCACGCTTTCCTAAAGATAAATTTCCAGGTCATTTCCAGGGTTTTTCCATGATGAAATTAATTTTTTCAATGTTTACATACGACATTACTGAATGGAATTAAAGAACAAAATATATAAAACATGCATTTTCTAAATGAAAAGATCTTTCTTTTTCAAGACTAACCAAAAACATCAAAGTCAGAAAAGATGATCATGTACAAAACCACAAAATGTATCACACGAAACAAGTTTGATTATAATCCTAAAAACTGGCATGTTTAGTCATTTCAATGTACAGAATAAAAATTCTAACTTTATTTTGCTGCATTGTGTTGCTAAGTGGGAACAACATAATGAACATAAATTATGCTTTGTTAACCTTCAAAACCTTTAGTACTAAAGAACTCTATAGCAATATAAATATATATATATATATATATATATATATATATATATATATATATATACACACACACACACACACACACACAAACACACACAGTGCAACCCCACTATAATGCAAATTCAGATAAAACGCGGTCGTGGCCTGGCTCCCAAAATTTTGTAAATTCATTCACATATGAAAAAATATTTTTTGTTCAGAGTACATGAAACAGTGTATAAAAAATGTATTATCATTATGGGGAAGTGATCATGCATGAATTTGAATTTAATATGATCGTGGAGTAGTTCTTGAAATTTTAAATACGTGTATTTTTCTCGTACCAGGAAAGAATTTTCTTTTAAGTATGAGAAATAGTGTGTAAAACGTTTATCATTTTGGGGAAAAGTTCGCTTATGAATTTTAATATAATACGATTGTGGCGTAGCTTCTGAAATTTAACAATATCACCGGGTTCTTGAAGTGTTATGCCAAAATAAACATAATCAGAAATGTTACTTATTACTGGTCCATGAGTAAAGCCAGTAAGTCGTCTTTGTGATTGTCTTCAATTAATTCTGTATACATTGTTCAAACAATAGCCAACATGTGTTTCTTCTTTAACTGATACACAACCAAGAAGCAGACAATGTGGTGGTTGATAAACGATTCTCACAATTTAATAAACATCAACAAACGAAAGCTGCCAACATGTTTGCTGGGCTTGGCAGTATTATTAGATGCAATCAGTTGACCAGTAAATAATGTCCACTTTATTAGCTGGAAGCTGAAAGGGTATGAAATTGTACATGTGTTCAGCTTAAAATTTTTTATAAAAGTGACTCGTGACCATTGCAGACCTACTGCACTTAGTTATCTGGTTTTACATGGGTATGGTGTTTGTTTATGAACTCGTTATTAATTTCCTATTTTTTATAAAAATATTTTACCTTTATGGAAATGCAAGTTCACAAACGCAAGTCATTCTCTGCACTTTGTGCAATGATTAGTATAGTAGTTTCCACAGGTTTCTTTTGATATTCACAAAATCTGAAGTAAAAGTTATATGCACGCTGAAAGCATATGTTGATTGTTAATTATTCTTGCTGTAGTCTTTCAAACAAATAGGCGTACAAGCGTTAATTATTGGAAATTTGCAATCAATGTACATGGAAATGCATACAATGTTTTTCTAGCAGTATGAAATTTGTACAGACACAGTTTATAGACCCTGGAACATAATGAACCGTATACATGCTTCGTCTTTCTTTACCTAATTTTGCTGTTAATTTTTCCCATTGAATTCAGACACATAATGATGTGTGACAAAATTATTGAATAGTTTAAATATGTATGCAATTTTTGCAATAAAATTACATATATTATGGATTAATTGCAAGCCCCGATGGTACAATATCAGATGACAAGTAAACGGTGTTGTTACTCTGTTCATGCTGTAAATTAGACGTTGAATTCAGACACGTTGATCTGGGGAAAAAATTATTGAATATTGTAAATCTGTATGCAATTTTTCAATGGAATTACATGCATTATAGGTGAACTGCATGCCACGATGGCATGATAGTAAACGGAGTTGATACCCTATTCATCATATACATTAGACAGGAATGCATGTATATGTGCCAATGAGTTGTTGTCTGAAAAAAGTAAAATACTGTAAAACCCCACATTAACGCAACCCTGATATTAACACGATCCGATTTTTTGGACCCTAATTATTGCGTTATAGTGGGGTTATAGTGGGGTTCCTCTATATATATATATATATATATATATATATATATATATATATATATATATATATATATATATATATATATATATATATATATATATATATGTATATATATATATGTATATATATATATATATATATGCATCTCATAGAAAGTAAAATTTCCTATAATAGTATATATATATAAAAACAATAAACGCAAATAATTAGTATCTTGTCTTGTAATGAAAAGAGCTTAACCCTGAATTTGTCTGTGCCATTAAAATACCAAACAAGATTTTTCAAACAATCTAATCTCCTTAAGACAATCTGGTTAAAAATCCATCATTTAAAACACATTTTCAAAAGGGTTGATTTAAATTTTGACAAAAGACCTTCAAAATTATACACTGTTGTATAAACAAAGACTGAAAGTTCTGTAAAATCAACTTTTCTTGTAATTCATTAAAACCAGTCCTCAAACTTGTACTGATACAGGGGTTCGTATCGTTTTTTTAATAAACCACCATGTCGTCAATTTCTGCGCGTTGGGTAATGCTGCACAACGATGTCATTTCTGTAAACATTCAATCATGTGGTTTTTTTTGTCAAAATCCATTTTGTATCAAGAAAGAACAATTGTACTTTAATTAAGAAAAGTGATATTCATAAAGTGTACAAAAATACCCCACATTTCGAAATGCATATGAAAATGTGATTTCTAAATGTCAACATGAAGACCACTCCATGACCTTGTTGAACCTGTAACCCAGAAAATCCTTTTTACTACGTATCTGTTAGAATCATACAGATAAAGACATTATATGATGGAAACTTAAAAATATTTTGCATCTTAATCCAAATTTCCAATTTTGCAGTTGTACCACATGTACAAAGTCGTCTGCTACCCAACATGTCAGCTTGCTACTAGAATGGGATTCTCATGAAATTTCCTGGTGTATAGGCTGTTTCTATATTCTTTAGTAATTTTTCCCCATAAACAAGACATTGTAAACACATTACACCAAATTCATTGTTGTTTCTCTTCCACATGATAGCTTATTTTTTTATAAAATGTTGCACTTTACTAATTTTTTTATAAGATCGGTCTAGTTGGCTTAATATTGCTTGCCATTTATTGGCATTGTTACAATGAATTTTATAAAACTAGCTATCAACCTGACCTAATTGCTTGACTCAACTGCTGACAGAAACAGTCCAAAATAACGTATTTCATTTCCAAAGCCAGATGGATAAACATTACATCTTTTCAAATCTGTGCGCAGAATTGGCTGACATATAGTGAGTCATGAAAACAGGAGGTGGTATCACATGTGTCCAAAAATTAATATTATTTTGAACAGAATATTCTGGTAACAATTGCCTCTTTTCAAATGGTAAGCATTGCAGTTTTTTTTCTTTCATCAATTGGTCGACTTTGGTATGGGCTTTGCTTCAATATTGGAGATGGAAACCTTAGGTGCGCAGGGATGACAATTTCTCATTTCTGCTCTGAGATTCAACAATTTGGACTACAAATTTGGCTTAAAATGAATAGCAGTCCATTTTCTAATCGAGTTTCCTCCAAATATTCCCACCCCATTTTTCATATTTGGATATTTAGGATGGGGTGTGGGGTCACTGCAAATGCAAATCGAAAATTTGGAATTTGCTGCCACCGTGCGTTAGCAACATATGGTAGCCGCTTACCAGTGGGCCTAGAAAATTTAAACTTATGTTATATCAACTCATAACTGCAAGAAATTGATAGGAATATGATTTATTTTCTCAGAAATGGCAAGTATTATAATCATTATGTCATTAATCCACTGACAGACAAGACGAAACTACGGGATAGATGAAACCTGACCCAGTACTCGCAATTTGCATTAATAGTCACAAGACTTCACAAATTTCAAATGATGACATCAGAAATCCAATAGTCATGTGATAAATTTAAAGAAATTGAATTATATTAAATGTAAGTCACATACTTTTTGTAAAAACCAGCAATATAGCAAGTCTGAGTTATCAAGAAGAGAGCATGTCAATGTGGTAGTCACGTGGTAAAACAGAAGTCCAGAAGTTGTTCTCGGAATACATAAACATGGAGAATTTTGTGTTCTTTCATTTTTTTTTTTTTATTACAACCAGTATGCAACTTTAATATTTTTTTTTCTTCTATAACATTTGAAAATGTGGGCTGTTAGATTTGTGTACTCATACGACTAGCAATGCCAATCAGGAGTACCAAGTCACATTTCATCAACAACATAGTTTTATCTTGTCTTTCAGCAGATTAAAGACATAATGATTTTAATACTCACAATTTCTGAGAAAATAAATAATTTTCATAACAATTTCATGCATGTATCACTCAATCTAACGACGTTTACAGTTTGCTAGGCCGTCCTGTAAGCAGCTCTGCAATGCCACCACCATGTTGGCATCTTGTGATGCTAGACTGGTTTTCATACCTTCCATGTGAGGAAAGATACGGATATCGAGCTGACTTTGAAAGTAAAAGTCTACTAGACAAATCTAATCCTCTGGGCTTTTGGATTTACTCAGCATACATGTTAGAACTCGATAAATTTAACTCACGATCAGTTTAGTTATGACTCAATTACGTTATTGTTTCCAGCCTCAAGTGGTGTCAGAAAATTCCTAAGTTTTTCCCAACTTTCATAAATATTTGCAAAATTTAAGGACTTTTCACGGTCAGGGAAAAAAATTATCATTTCTCCCAACTTTTTCCCAATAGCATAGGAACCCTGTTTTGAGAAACAGCAGAAAATAGCAATTGCTGCCAGAAGATGCACGCACAACCATACCATGGGCTCACTTGATCTTATGGCCAGTACAGCCAAAAGAACAGAAATGTGTTCACAGAACATGAATGCCCTCCCCAGTGTCTAAAACATGGTCTATATGCAAAACTTTACTTGACGGAAAGTGGGACAGAGAAGCAGTACATTCCTCAACCACATCTATGGTGGGGGCATAAAAATCTGTAAATTTATCATTTCACATCTGACATTTTTCTGAGGTCATATTAACACACTACCAAAAACTATGTCATTCCTTTCTGGGGATCAAAAACTGATGTCGATTATTGCCAGAAATTTAGAACAGTATAATACATTACAATAAGGTGCTTTACAGCCATGGATCACTGCCTGTGCAAAGGTTGTCAAGTATAAAATGGCAGAAGGGGCAAAGGGTCAATTCTTAATTAGGTCTGGGTTCTACCCGTACAAAATTAAAAGGAGTAAAGATTTTAGTACATCATAAGCATATAAACGTCAACATATGTACACTGGAGTATTGTAAATGGCATATTATACATCTGCCATGTCATGCTATTTCATGGAAACCATTTTTCTTCTTTCAGTCCCTCTGAAATTGGCCACTGACCTTTTAACCCCAAAATCAACAGGCATATTCGACAGTTTCATATGCAAGCCATCAGCAAAGTTCAATCAAAGAATGTGGTGTAAACTTAAGCCATTCCTTATTTCAGTCAATGTGATCTTGGCTGTTGATCTAAAAAATTAAGAGGGGTCTTCCTCATCTCAAATGCAAGCCCTCTACAAAACTTGGTCAAAGAAACCAGTTTCCTCTTCAAGTCACTGTGACATTGACCTTTGATCCCAAAAATCAACAGACGTCTTTTGTTTCTCATATGCAGACCTTTAACAAAGTTATGTTTCTGTCATACAAGTCATGTTACTATGAGGAGTTATCCTTCTTTCAGCCCCCATGGCTCTGACTTTTGAACTTATAAGCCAGATATTTGATAGATTTCTTCACTATCCCAAATGTAAGTAACAAAGTTTGGTAACAGTAGCTGGTGGAAAATTCAAGTTAGTGTGTGAAAACACAATAGGGAATAGACAAATGGACAGACAAACCATGAAATAGTCATGCACAGAGTTATGAAGAGTAGAGAGAGATTTAATTGATGCATATCTGAGTACACACATGTATGTGTGTGTGCATGCGTGCATGAGTGTGTGTGTGTCCATGCATGAGTGTGAAAATAATTTAAAGAAAATGAATGATAAATAGAAACCTGGATGGATACAAGCAAGGAAAGAAAGATAAAAAAAACTTATTCTGCCATCACAAGGAACAAAGTTAACTTCCTATAAGTCCTTCTCATTTCTGAATGTAAAATCCTCAAATGGGAGTCTTTTCTTTCTCCTCTTGCAGTTATTACCATGAGTGTAGATGGGAAACAGAAGTTCTGCCTGCTGGCTCCTCTTCAGCAGAGACAAGATGCTGAATGGAAACTGTACATGATGAATGTTTTCAGTGATGTTCGTCAAGATGGTCTCTGGCTGCAATCTTCAAAGATACAAAAATAATTTGAAATGTTCACTTATTTCAAGACAGCTGTATAGCAAGCTTACACAACATATACAACTCAAAATCTTTACTTATTAATGTGAACTGTATAGCAAGCTTACACATGTACTCAATACTCCAGATGGCTAGGACAGAGATGAGGTGAAGGAAGTACAACCATGGATGGACCATGCACATGCTGGCTTCAGGGATTGAACTCAGAACCACATAGGTGCATACTGAGTGGTTTACCATTCTGCCAAGATACCCTGAGCTATACCTTTGGTTGAATTACTATATCACTGCTGCTAGAGTATATACAATCATGTGCAAACTGGTGTCAATTAAAAGCTCTACTTCTGTCAAGAATACCACTTTAAAGTCATCTTCACCTGAGCAAACTGGAGCCAATTACAAGTTCTTGTCATGAATATTCCTTAAAAGAAATCCTATCATGAACAAAGTGATGTCAGTTACACATTCTCCTTCTGTCAAGAATACTACTTTAATGAGTCCAAACTGATGTCAATTACAACTTTTACTTGTGTCAAGAATACTCCTTTGAAGAAGTATTTTCACATACATACTGATCTGAATTAAAAGTCTTAGTTCTGTCAAGAATACTACTTTAAACAGACGCTTTCATGAGCAAATTGACATCAATTACAACTTCAGCTTCTCTAATAAATACTCTTTCCATGACAGTTTCTCACAAACAAAAAATGATGTATGTGAAGCCTGCTAAGCCTATGCCTAAAATGCTGCAGTCTTCTACCAGCCTCTATGTGTGATCTGGATTTTTGTAACATAGCTTTAACAATTTTTCAGTCATATCACTATGATGTCTGCAGTGTGGCAGTTTATAGAGATGTCTAGCACTGGTGTATCATGCCACAGACATGTAGCATCATGACCCACCCAGTCACATTATCCTGACAGAAGGCCAATCAGTTCTAACACTAACCTCTTCATGCTGAGCACCTAGCGAGGTTGCTGTTAGAACCATTTTTATAAGTCTTTGGTATGACTCAGCTAGGGTTCAACTCCGTGACCTTCCTCATCTGTGGCAGACACTCTAACCACTACGCCACTGGAATCCAAGGTAAGTCATTTTCTCTGGATTCTCCAGTTTCCTCCAACACAAAAGACAACATGGTACAAACATCTAAGCAATGAAGTGCTAACAACATGCCAAGAACATGCACAATTAATGTACAATAAACACAGCAGTCAACCTCTTATACACACACACACCTTCTATACTGATAAACTGGCCTTATTAATAGGGTTACCTCTCCTGAGGCAGACAAAATCGTTGTAAAAAAAAACTATTTTGATGTTGGGAAAAGATAACATTGTTCATTTCAGTCATAATGTGGGCATGCCTAATATTTTGCAATGATGCAAGAAGACTCTATTCTGAGAGTGTATAAAGCACAAATATTGATTCTCATGTGCTGAAAACTAAAATAAAGTAAAATTATTTAAATTGCAATGAGAACACTTTTACATATATATATATATATATATATATATATATATATATATATATATATATATATATATATATATATATATATATATATATATATATATATATATATATATATAATGGAATTCATGACCATACCCATATTATGTGAAAGGCAACAGTATAATGAGAGGTGAGAGACCACCTTTCAAGTTTCATCCAACTGGGTAAGATATTTTTATCTTGCAAACACACTTGGGATGGGTTACATATTTTTATATTGTCAACACACCCAGTACTGATTTTATGAAAACCAAAAAGCTTCTGTAATACATAATTTAAGTAATGATGCTCTACATGATTGGACTGCTTACCCATTGTTTGCCAGTTGTCCAAGGTCTGCTGGTATAGCACTGTTCTGGCAAAGGTACATCAAATGTTCAAAAGTCACAAGGGCAGACACACATTCTAAATCCTTAGGGAAGAACTGAAAAAAGAAAACTCTGTGATCAATAACAATTTCTATGCTTTACATATGTATTATTCATCTTTGGCTGAAAAATATCTTGCAGTGAAATATCAATTATCCACACCCCTTAAGATACATGGATATTTCCTGGATAACTGTTTGAATAGCCCAGCAATTATACATTATTATCACTGGTTTCAAATAGCATTGCAAATGGTATCCAACTGTATCTAAAAATGTATTAATGCAAACAGCTTGAAAAATGTATATAATGAGTTTCTTGTATGTAGGTTTAAATTATATAATACTCTTCATTAGTTAATCACACTCAAAAGTTCAATGAATTTGGAATTTTAGTTTCCACACCTGAAAAGATTGGCCAGGAGTTGGTATGCCTTGAAATGGTGGTTGCCCTTGTACAATCATGAGCTACTGTCAGGTCTGCATCATTATTAGCAATAATAATTTTTTCCCAATTTATTAAGATACTTTCTTAAAAAAAGTTGAACCTTTTATAAAACCAAATAAAAAATTTAAAACCAATTTATAGAAAAGTAAATGACCAAGAACAGCTGAAAAATTGGAGCCTATGCATCCCTATAAGAAGAAATCATGTGACATGGTTTTAATTTTAATATAATGCATGCCTTGTTCATTAAGGGATGAAATGAATGCATGCTTTTTACATTATTATAGGATAAAGCATAAATAAGACATACTTTCTTCACATATTTTTCAGGTTGTTGGCATTAATACATGCTAGATGCAACAGCTGATACCACTTACAATGCCAATTTTAAAAATTTGAACCAGGGGCCAAATTAAAGGGTTCAATTTCTTCCCAGAGTGTTGTGGCCAGTTTTGTAACTTTCCAACCTATGCATGATCATTAATATTGCCATATTGCTGATTCTCATATATACTCACTCATAAGTTAAATCAAACTGCCAACTACACAGACCCAGATCTGCCATTATGCTATGGCAAATCAGGATCTGTGTTGTTTGCAGTTGACTTATAAGTGAGTATGTACAGTACATGTATTAAGATTGCATCAATTATTTTCAAGAAGAAAGGCTTGTTAAAACTGAGTTATCTAGTATTTTTAATAGCAAGAGTAGCAATTATACTTGCTAACAAGTCAGAGCCAACTGCAAACTGCAAGACCCAGATCTGCCATTGCATAATGTGCCAGCAAGCAAATATGGTATAATGCCAATAAAGTATTACCAAACTTTGCATTAGCACAATTGTTTCCAACGTATCCATCTACTCCATAACAACACAATTGTAAATAACACCTGTCATGACAAACTTCCTGAATGAGCACAGAAAAAAAACTTTACCACATCCTCCATACAGCCGAGATTTGTCAATAAGACATTGTCTACTTGTGCAACTACCATGCCTATGCAGAAACAATCTTTTTCGTAGACAACAGTGCTCCATAACCTCAGACTGAGGTGGAAGGAGGGAATTCGATCACAGCGATGGGTAATTATTGCATAATTATAATTAGTTTACCCAACCCCAAAACTACATTTTAACAGCAGCAATACAGTACCCATTGCTATTACGTAGCTGACTTTGTCAGTTACGTGGGTAGGTGATGCTTTAAAACTGACTAAAAACAGAGAAAAATGGAAAGTAATACCATTAGAGGGAGACATCCATTTTGCAAACTGCTGATGTATCTCTGGGCCAAATGTTATGCACAATGATGGATCCCAAAGAGAAAAAAATGTGCTTTGTTGTTGTAAGGGTACAAAATTAGTCAGCATAGCACATAAACATTAAGCCTGACATATGGGTAAGTCTTGCCATAAATTGTTGACTGCATGTGATGGAATCTGTTCAGTTTGTGGCATGCATTGAATTTTGAATATGACTCACCTGATTAACAGTCAGAGCTAGATTTAATGCAATACAAAGTCAGTAGCAGTAAAATGACGAGTTGCGACAAACCAGGAGAAAATTTTAGGAAGTTGCGGTCCATTTGAAACAGGTGTCATAAAATTATATTTTCGAGAATAGTTATTAATAAAGGTGGATTAGAGTGGATTATTCTTACTTTTATGGGAGTGATAAAAAAAATTTGCTGTTAAAGTAAGTAATTGTGATTGCCTAAGCTTGACAAAGGAGTGTGTATTTCCAGATGGAGTTTAGGGGTTTAAAATAATCTCCCTTGTGATATTAGTCAGTCCAAGTTATTCTGCCAAGGGGAAAAGTCTGATGGTCTCTGAGGAAAATTACAAAAGTAATTTCTCTCATTAAACAAATCATCCAAGGGAACTTTTAAATAACTGGATCCAGAAAAAAGACGGAGGGAATTCTCTGATGGTAAGTGAGCATGGGCTCAGAAAGGCAATGTTAGTCTCAATTACATGTTCATTGATGTAAGTTTGTAATTATTGTTGAATTTATTCATTTAATTTCATACTTCAATTTTCCTCTAGTTCAGAAAATAACTGTGCGTGTTATCTGATTCATGTATGGTAAGATTGTCATACAATATTTTGCTGAAGTGTACGAGTTTAGATTTAGTTCTTTGTATGTAATATAAATCATTTAGTGTAGATTTCATGCATTTCTTCTGATACAAATTGTGTGAATATGCAAGTTACCTTTCTTAAATGTTATTATATATGCTGAAGATTGATTTTTCTGTCTCAAAATTTATGTCAATGAATCACTAATTAGCAAAGTAACATAGTTAAGACATGGAGATAGTCCATTAATTCATGTGTATTTAAGCTGTGAATTCTCTTCAACTGAAAATCAAGGAGTATGCCAATTGGCATACATCAACTCGTAATTTACAGCCACAGAGGGGTGTGATGGTTTTTCTAAAGAGGTCTAATCATGTCTTGGTCTCAGTAGGAATGCGAAAGACAAATTCATGTTAACAGAGTTGTGAATGTGTATTTGGCTGTGAAATGACCATAGGTAGTTCTGTTGAATTTTGATTGACAATACCTGCTGAAGAAGAGAGGGAAAACTGGTTGATCCCAGGAGAAAAAAACCTGACAGGTATATAGGTTGGGTACTATATTATATTTTGAAGGAAAGAAAATATGTCCATACCTGTATTGCACAGTGGGAAAAGAGCACAGACTGCAACAAAGAGGTTCATGACTCAAAGAGGAGAGTAAATATAGTGAGAAAAAGAAGGACAGAAATATGGAAATGCTGATCTATCAACAGCAATGATTTGAAAATGACTATCAGTACCAGGTGATGCTGACATGCTGGCAATTTGAGTTTGATCAGTCACTCAATCATATGATGAACTTGTTCTATCAGTGTAACAGAATGGCTGATGGAATTTTGCATAATGTTTAACTCTCTTTTCACGAGAAATTATTCAAAGGTCATGTACGATCTCATTTTATTTATGTAATTGATTAAATTGTTGATTTTACATACAAGGGATCATGTTATTCTATTTTATATCTGTGCTCATACCTCTGTAATCCCATCCCTTAATTTCATATTTGATGTTATTAATTACTTGATCCCAGTAATAACACCATGGTTGATCAACCTAGATAATGGTAATCAAAAACCGTTAAGGAGTGGGGGAGATCACACATCTCTGCCACCTCCTGACAGTTGTGCTAACAAATGGAGGTAGATGGAGGAAAGGTTTTATGGGATCTCCAAATGCTGCCTTCATTATGTCCTCCAAGGAAGAGTGATTTAGATAAGCCTAGGAGGCAGTGATGGTTCAAACCTCATGGGTTTCATTTACATAAAAACACAGTGCCTTAATTGGCCATAAAAACCTATTTTGATTATCTCCAGCACAGACTTTACTGAAACCAGGAATCCTATAGGTGTTGCAGCTAAAATGGGGATATAAGAATGATATGAGCAGTGGAAGTTCAGACCTTTTTTAGAACTTGAAGTAGCAGTCAAAATAGTAGGAAGGCATATGTGAACAGACAATTCCACTGGAATCTGAATATGTCCACTGCCCATGCTCTCTGGTCTGGGACTGAAGACACATAAAAGGGAAATCTGTTTTCCCCCCAGTCCATTACAGATCAGTGAAGAGTTCATTCCAGGAGAACTATTTTTCCTGACCTGGATAGTTTGTCTACTAAAATGTTCTTCCCTGGAACATGTTGAACCCACAAGGTAATTTTCTCTGAGGTGGCCCAGCAATTGAGTTTCCAGACCTTCATACAAAGAGTATGTATGTGTGTTTCCCTGATGTCAGAGATATGCTATGATAGACGTGTTGTTGGAAGAGACCATGACACATCAACCTTTTACTCCAGAGATGATTCATCCAAAGTCTAATGACCCTGGAAAATTAAGCCCTAAGCAAGCACCCCAAATTACTCCCTATATTCAGACCCTCCAAACCCCTTTTTCAGAGCAGGTGAGGTGACCATATTTTTAGTTCAGGAACAGTCCCTGAAAATATGTTATTTATCCCATCTTCAAAGTAAATTTTATCCAAACCCTAGCTGTATACATTTGCATTTATTTCTCATAAATGTATATGGCGACAAGTGCATATATTGTTCTTGCTGTTTATATTATGAAAATGTTTTCTTTTCGGGGTGGGAGGGTAAAACTATTTTTTGAATTAATCAATACCTATTATTCAACAGCTATAGTATTGAGTGTGCAAAAAATCCATCCGTTTAATGTGATTATATCGTCCCAGAGAGTAGAGTAATGTCAGTATGATACAATCCACTCTTGCTGCCCTTTAATGTTCAGCAGGTTGTGCTGTTATTTCTTAAAACAAGAGCCTAAGGTGTATATTGAAAAGTAAGAGATTGTACCTAAACCATTAACAGTTGGGATACACAAAATAACTCTTATGTCCTTTAAAGAGCTAAATTCTAGAAGAGAAAAGGTTACCAACACAGAGACTGTTATTAGTGTGACACCAAGAGTCAAATTAACAATATAAGGGAGATCACTAATACTCACTACAAATTTTCTCTGGTGATGAGCCAGGTATAATGTCCATACATATGGAGTCCTTGAAAAAGATGCCCATTTTATGCATGTGCCATGCCAGGTGCACGAGTGGATTACATCATACTGACAATTCTCCACTCTGTGGGAGTGATATATATACAGCAAATGGACAGCATTTTTTCACACTAAAATTAAAACCTGCACTATAGTGATGGGCAAGTTTTTGCTGCTATTAAAAAGTAATTAAATAAATGGTCAACCAACATTTAATATATTATGCAATTGTTCAAGTAGAGTAGCCATGTGTACCACAAAAAATATTATTGTTTCCTCAGTTCCATTCTGATATCAGTGGAGAAGATAACATGACTGCTGACATACCATTCTGTTCTATGGTTAAATTTATGAATTCAACAAAAACCAGATAACTTTTTCTCTTTTTTCTTTTCTTTTATGGCCATAGCAGCAAGAACATCTAGTAGTCAGACAAGAACATCTAGTGTTCGGATTGTTCATGGGATATATAGTTCGGCTAATGATACTTGTGCTTAGAGTTTATCTTAAGCACTTGTGATTTCGTAACCACTTACCCATTTTACTTCATATCTTCATATGCTTACATTAATCTGTTTATACCTTTACCACTATTGCCCCAAGGTCATGCCCCTGGATGGTACAATTAGGTCAAGAAGAATGACACATTCCACATTCTCTCAAAGTTTTTCATCACATATATTCAAAGTATCAGGACATGTGCCCTTGGTTCAATTATTATGATCAGATACAACCTACATTTTAAAACAAGCTAATATTATTAGAGCCTAACAATGAGATAATGGCCTAAAATGTAGTCCTGGAGTGGGGGGATAAAACTAATTTTAATTATGCAATACTCACCTATCACCAGCCATTACTTTTCATGCCAAAAATACCTTGAGTGTTTTGATATGAATACATCCTTCACAGTGACAGTCCACTTGTGAACCTCACATGCCCATGTGCAAAACAGTCATCTTTATCATTATGACATTTATTCCACATCATCATAGCAGGGTGTGAGCAGGACAATTAGCAATAGTGACAGGTTAAGTATTGCATAATTTAAACTCATATACCCCCCTCCAAAACAAACCAACTACATTTTAATAGTAGCAATATCTTACCAGTCACTATTGCATAGATGAATTTGTCTGTATGGGGGGCAGGCTAATGTATTAAAACTGATCAACAACAGAAAAATGGAAGGGAGAGATGCACTTTAATGAAAGATGGTATCTCTCTCAGCCATATGCTGTGCCACAAGTAAGGGTTTCAGTGAAACAATGCCTATCCTCGGTTGTACTAAAGAGTGGAGGATGCATGATGAGAAAGAGTGTGTGATCACTAAATGCTGCCTTCATGACATACTCCTAAGAAGAATGATTTCAATAGATCTCTGAGGCAGTGACAGCTTGAACTCCATGGGTTTCCAAGTTTATAAAGAAGGCCTCAATCAGCAAAGGGCCAATAAGCTCTTGATAGTAGTGACAATCCACCACAGATTGATGGAAGCCAAATATCAATGGCACCCTTCATTGGAAGAAATTTTTTACCCTTCCTTTTCCTTCAGAAGCATTGAGATAGAATGCAGTGCCCTGACATGGCATAACAGCCTGATCATCACCAGCACTGATTCATCTGAGACGGGATTCTCTGGGTAGGAGAACTAGGCACAGATGACTTAATTTAGCAAGATTTGGCAAAGAAGAGAAACAGAATCGAAACTGCCAATCACCGAAGATGGCCAGTATTGAAGACAAGGCAGGAAACATGCTGTCTTCTTGTAGTCAGCAAGGTGAGAGTGTAAGGTCCTGAAAAGAAGCCTCACTCATTGATTTATAGGGGGTTTGGTGAAAAATCACAAAACACAAGACAGATTCTATCTGGGCATAAAACAGTAGGGGACTAGGTTTCAGCCATTCTAATTACTTTTTAAATCAGTGATGTGTGAATAAAAACCAACTGCCTTGCCCTGAGAGTATTTACATGTGTTGGAAATGGCAGTTCTATAGCCCTCAACAGTGGATAATTAACATCCCTTGTGCTTGAAAAGAAACAAAAGAAAGTCTGTGACAGTACTCACAAATGGACAGCTAGAAACAATGTGCTCTTACTTCACTGATCACGCAAGGTTCTAAACCTGACATCACAGACCTTGAATGTAGAATCTCTTATGACCTGAATTATGCAAGTGGTAACACAGCCCAAAAACTTTTTCTTGCTGATGGGTCATTTGAGATGAGCCAAGTGAGAAAGTGGAGAATATTGGGCTGCATGTAAGTGGGGGACCTCTGTATTTTAACAGAACATTCCTTCTCTAGGATAAGGACCTGGCTTGATCTATCAGCAGCTCTAGAAAAATGTTACACCATGATGATTGGTGCCATAGTGGGGCCATGAGGATGACATGGGCAGTGTATGTTCTGAAATTAGAAGAACTGTAGCAGCCGTTGAGATAGCGGGAAAGAGTACATGAACAGATGATCCCAGAAGAAGCTGAATCCATCTACTACCCATGCTCTCTGATCCAGGACTAGCAAAACAAAAAAAGGAAGTCTGTTCTTGAGCCTGGATAAATCCACCATAGGCTTTCCACCAGTGTAAAAAGGGATTCTGTGATGAAGAAGTGTACAGACCATTCCCTGAGGACTGTTTCATCTGACCTGAACAGACTGTCTGCTAATACATTCTTCTTGCCCAACTCAAGGGTGTGATGGTTCCCAAGGCTGCCCAGTAGAGGAGATTCCACACCTCCAAAGAAGGAGAAGGAGCATGTGTGTCTCTCTGATGTTGGAGATAAACTATGATGGCCATATTATTGGAGGAGACCATGAAACATTGACTCCATACTCTGTCTATGCACCATTGCTATTTTAGAAAATATAGGATTCATTTCTAGATTGCTGATGTCGAAGGACAATTCAGAGTCAAAACTAGTCCAATTCATCAACCAATGCAGGTGGTGATGAAAATCAGGTCTTAATGGAATTGGAGACGAGAGTAAATCTCTGCACGACTTCCACTTTTCAAGAAGGAGAAACAGTATATAAAGCCATCCTAAGGGAACCAGATTTATAGCAATAGTCAAGGTTCCCAAAAGGAGTAGGCAAAAGTGGACTGACAACATCTTGCTTGTATTGCCTGTTGAAATGTCAGGATTCATTCTATCAGGTCCCACTGGATCCTAAACTCTAATTTTGAGAAAATTTATCACTGCAAAAATGAAGTCATGAGAAGTAGTAAGACCTGACCAGCAAAGGAACAGATCCTAATGGAGGGACTGAACCTAAACATTGTGGAACAGATACCTCCAGCCTTTCTGATAGATGCCGCTTGAGGAGGAGGTGATGGCAGGACATGAGCCTATGCACCACCTATACTATGGGTCCTGGGTCCAGCAGCCAATGGGGACATAAAGGACAAAGTACCCTGAAGTGGAGGGTCCCACATCACAAAGGGATTCATAGGTATACCAGTAATGGGGTGGATAACAATTCAATCCCATCTCATAGTCTGGACATGCTGAGCAGACTCACAATCCTGTACAGGGTATGGTGGTAGTGCATGGTAAAGGGGTTTTAATGGTCTGGTCCACATCCAAATACCCATGGTAACCACGCTTTTCTAAAGACAAATTTCCAGGTCATTTCCAGGGGTTTTCCAGGATGAAATTAATTTTTCAAGGTTCACATATGACCATTATTGAAGGGAGTTAAGGAACATTTAACTTATAAAACATGCATTTTCTAAATCTAAAGATGTTTCTTTTTCAAGATTCTCCAAAACATCGAAGTCAGAAAAGATGATCATGTACAAAACCACAAAATGTATCACATGAAACAAGTTTGATTATATTCCTTTAATTTGGCATGCAAAGTCATTTCAATGTACAGAATAAAAATTCTAACTTTAATTTGCTGAACTGCATTATGTTGCTAAGTGGGAACATCATAATGAACATAAATTAGTTTTGTTTCTTTTCAAACCTTTAATTCTAAAGAATTTTATAGCAATATATATATATATATATATATATATATATATATATATATATATATATATATATATATATATATATATGCATCTTATAGAAAGTAAACATTTCCTATTACAGTATAAAAAAACAATGCAAATAATTGAAATGTTGTCTTGTAATGAGAAGAGTTTAACCCTGAATTTATCTGTGCCAATCAAATCCCAAACAACCTAATCTTTAGATGATCTGCTTAAAAATCCATCATTAAAAAAAAAGATCAAAAGGGTTGATTTAAATTTTGACAAAAAATACTTCACATTTATATACTGTTGTATAAACAAGGACTGAATTTTCTGTAAAATCAACTTGTCTTCTTGTAATTCGTTAAAACAGTCCCCAAACCTGTATTGATACAGGGACTCAAATCGTTTTTTATAATACAAGGGACGACAATTTCTCATTTCAGCTCTGAGATTCAATAATTTGGACTACAAATTTTGTTTTGAAATGAATAGCAGTCCGTTTTCTAATCCGAGTTTCCTCCGCATATTCTCACCACAATTTTCATATTTGGACATTTAGGTTGGGGTATGGGGTCCTTGCAATTGAATATCAAAAATTTGGAACTGGGTGCCACCATGTGGTAGTGATATACGGTAGTCATTTACCAGCTGGCCTAGAAAAATTAAATTTATGTTATGTCAACTTATACCTGTATGAAATCAATAGGAAAATGATTAATTTTCTCAGAAATGGCAAGTATTATAATCATTTTGTCTTTAATCTGTTGACAGACTAGATGAAACTTCGACATAGATAAAACCTGACCCGGTACTCGCCATTTGCATTACTAGTCACATGACTTCACAAATCTCAAACGACAATATCGGAAGTCCAATAGTCACATGATATCAACAACAAACTCCTTTTTACTGTTGTACAGAAATTCAATTATATTAAATGAAAGTCTGATACTTTGTGTAAAAAAACAGCAATCTGGACAGTCTGATTTACCAAGCAGAGAGCACATATCAATGTGGTAGTCACGTGATACAACAAAACTCAATAAGTTGTTCTTGGAATATGTAAATATGGAAAATTTTGTGTTCTTTTGTTTTTGTATTTTTATTACAACCAGTATACGACTTTCATTTAATATTTTGTATTAATTTTTTTCTCTACAACATTTGAAAATGTGGGTTGATAGATTTATGTACTCATGTGACAAGCAATGCAGATCGCTAGTACTAGGTCACATTTCATCAATGCCATAGTTTTATCTTGTCCTTCAGCAGATTAAAGACATAATGATTATAACAGTCACAATTTCTCAGAAAATAAGGTAATTTTCATATCGATTTCATTCATGTATCACCTGATCTAACAATGTTTAAAGTTTGCACAGCTTCGCTTTGCCACCACAATGTTGGCCTCTTATGATGCTAGACTGGTTTTCATGCCTTCCATGTAAGGAAAGATATGGATATGGAGCTGACTTTGAAAATAAGTCTACTAGATGAAGCTAATCCACTGAGCATTTGGATTTACTCAACATATATGTTTGTTACAAGCAACCAAATGATCCATATTGCACATTCTGAATATTCAGGTTAGAAATCATTAAATTTAACTCACAGTCAGTTTAGTTATGACTCAATTAGATGATTGTTTCGGGCGTCAAGTGCCGGTGGAAGATTCCAGGGTTTATCCCAACTTTCATCAATATTTCAGAAATTCAATGACTTTTCATGGTCAGGAATTTTTGTTATAATAATAATAATAATAATAATAATAACCTTATTTAAAGAGGGTAACACAATTAGCTAAAAACTAATCTACCTTGAGGCCCTCATACAAAGGAATTCATTTATTTAAGCTGCATCTCTGAAGCCACTGGATATATTGGGTTTGGAAGAAGGAAATAGAGTGGGCATTTCTAATCTCAACTGGAATACTATTCCAGAGCAGAGTTCCAGAGTATTGGAAACCTTTTTTAAATAATTCCTTATTTGGTTTAGGAATTTTATACTGTTTTGTAGACATGGATCGCAGGTGGGGAGTATTACCAGGTAGCCTATACTGGAATAGTGATTGTAAATATTCAGGAGCACTATTATGAGATATCCTGTACATTAATTTGGCTTTTCTCAAACAGATTCAGTCTTTAATAGGTAATATTTTTAACCTACCAGCTAAACTTTCCTTGCTTTCTTTCTCGACTGATAAAGCCCAAATGCTCTTTTTTGAAGATGTGCCAGCTTTGCTATGTTTTTATCATTTGAATTACCCCATACTGTACTACAGTAGTCCAAATAGGGTTGTATGTAACTGTTATAAAATAGTTTTCTGTGCCTTTCAGGGAGAAAATGTCTTATCCTACTGAGAAGCCATGAACTTGAATTGACTTTTTTACTGATATGTTTGATATGTTCAGTCCATGATAGGTTATTATCTACCAGAACACCAAGTAGTCTATCATGACAGACCATTTGCAGATTTGTATCCTTCCATGTCAGACATAGTTCATCACTATCAAGATTTGTCCTTCTTTGCTGTGTTGAGATAAGTAATATTTTAGTTTTACCACTATTTACCACCATGCCATTATATGTGCACCAGTTTTCCAGTTTGTTTAGTGCATTGTGTAAAGAAATTTCGAGCTCATGCTTTGTGTTTTGGATGTCTGACAATGTTGTGTCATCTGCATAGAGATCTGTAGATGATATTGAGTCTCTTAGTAAAAGTGGTAGGTCATTAATAAATAAAATGAATAGTAATGGACCTAGAATTGAGCCTTGTGGTACTCCATATCTAATTGTTTCAGGTTCAGACAGAACATTATTTATGTAAACATGTTGTGTTCTCTCATTTAAGTACGAAGTAAACCATCTAATTGTTCTTTCATCACACTGGTAGATTTTCAGTTTCTTCAAAAGGATTTCATGACCCACCATGTCAAAAGCTTTCCTGAAATCTACAAATACAGTTCCTATTATTCTACCTTGGTCAAGTGCTTGAAGCCATTTATCAGTTAGTGAGATCAAGGCAGTCTCACAGGAATGGTTCTGTCTAAAGCCTGATTGATTAGGGTGTAACAGCAAGTGTTTGGTTAAATATGACAATAATGAGCCATGGGCATGTTTTTCAATCAATTTTGACAAGTTTGGTAGTATTGAGATTGGTTGGTAGTTATCAGCATCATCCTTAGAACCAGATTTGTGAATAGGAGTTACTTTTGCAGTTTTCCATATTTTGGGGACAGATGAGGTTGCAATACTTAAATTAATTATGAATGTTATGCTATCTACAATAGCAAAGGCAGAAGATTTAATGAGTTGTAGACCAATCTGATCAAGTCCTGTAGCTTTCTTGGTTTCAAGTTCACTGAGACATTTCTCTCAACTTTTTCCAGACTCACCTGTTTGTATATACTACATGCTTTATATACACCCCAGTGTATTTGCTGTTGTTGTTGTTGTTGTTGTAGGGTTTAATGCCATTTTTCAGCACAAGATAGGCTATACATGGCGGCCAGTATTAATGGTGGAGGAAGAACCCGGGAAAACCCCGGAAAGAACCACCGACCCACAAGAAGCTACTGGCAAGCTTTCTCACATACCAACATAGGCCGAACCTGCAAACACTAGCTTAAATACTGTTCAAGTGAGAACTTAATGCAGTTTAATCTTGTAGCAGGCAATTTTTGTCTGGTTCCACTGAGAGAAAAAAGACTGTTTCTATACATGTTCATGTGAGGTGTACAAGTGGACCTAATTTTACTGACAATTCTACACTCTGTGTGAGGGTGTAATGACATTTAGTGCATGAGATTTATCTACATGATAAAGAGTTAAAGCTGCACAATAGTGATGGATAAGATATTTCTGATGTTAAACATACGTTTTTGGAATGGATTTGTTTTTATTGGCAAAATCTTTTCTGAAAATTGATGCCTGCCACAGCATATTTTGTTTCACTGTTTGAGATCTGTTGGTATTATGGTTTAGTATATTTGACAAGAGCTATGTCCATAGATTTCTCTCCTGGGAGGCATGTTTCTCTTTTCCATTTATTCAGTATGTAATTTTCTTCTCTGATTGATTTTCAGACCCACAGAAAGACTAACACTGAATCTTTTTCTTCTCCTTTTGTAACATTGATTCTTCCATCTGTTTCCATTTCTGGTTTTGAAGATTTCACAATTTCATACTGTTATTTTCCATAAATTCTTGAAAAAATGCAGAATTATCACTGGCATACATGCATCAATGGTGAAAATGTTTCAACTTGTCTAAATGAAATTTTCTACTCAGAACAACTATTCTGCATTACATTCAGGACATTTTTTTTATTGATATTCATGCAAGGACAATTCTTCAGAGGAAAACTACTACATATTCAAGATTGTGAAAAACTTGGGAATTTTGAAAATTAAAGAATTTAAATTGTGACTGTTTAGGGCTCTTAAAATGAAATGCTTTAGCAAGTAATAAGAAAATAGTATATACATATATCAGATGATATTGTTACACTCTTCGCTGGGGCCCTAGATGGCTGAGTGGTCTATGGCACTTGCCTTTACAGGTTACCAACATATCATCTCTGTCTCAGTTTGAATGTCAGGCTTAGCCATTGTGGGTATCTCTGAAAGCTTGCCAGTAGCTTCCCATGGGTTATAGTGGTTCTTCCCAGGATTTTTGTGGATTTTTCCACCAGAAATACTGGACAGCTGCTATCATCTGCTGCAAAATGGCATTAAACCCACAACAATATATACTCTTAATTATTTAACTTCTGTCTCCTGTCTTAGCCATGAAAGTATCTTAAAATAAATTAATATATTTACTTGAAGACTAAATATTAATACATATTTTATTTAGCAGGTCAGTTTTCTCTTGTCTTTATTGACTGTAACATTTGCAAGGACCCGGTGAGGTGGTTTTACAGTATGGATAAAATTCACTTTGGTGAAAACAGGTTTGCTTTTAGGATTTTTGCAATTGCTTTTATTTTTTTGTTTTGGATGAATGAAAAAAAGGGGTAAACATATTTTTTGCAATGAAACAGTCTGCTTTTGCTCTGATAGCCATGTACATGAACTCATGGCACTATCTAGAGGATGTGTGTCAAAGTCCAGTGATGTGTGTAGACAGCTGAATGAACAACAGTAAAGGCCTCTGGATTTCTGAAAAATAATCCACTACTAACACAACTGTGTAACATCACAGGAATGTACAAAATACAGTATAATAACACATATAAATATAGTGTGAAAGCGCAAGAATGTACTAAATACAGCATAACCCAAGTCTAAAAACAGTGTGATGTCAGAGGAAGGTACTGAATACAATATAACTTAGGTATACCATAGTGTGATGTCACTGACATCTACTAAATACAGCATAATCCAGGTACAACAATAGTGTGACATAACAGGAATTATTTAATAAAGCATAACCCATACATAACTGTCATGATCACAACCAGGGCAGGATTAAGACTGGACAGAGCTTGGGGGATTCAAGATAGGGTACCCTTATAGATCTCCAAAAATGTTACCCTGAAAGCAGTCCTTAAACTGTCCTTTATATGTGAATAGTTATTATGGCTATATTAGGCTCAGTATTAGACCTATATATACGGTTTATTTAAAGACATGTAACTGTATCCAAAGTAATTGGAAGGGGTGCATGACTAGACAGGCCTGGGGAACATACCTCCCTTGCAGCTCCCCTTCATCCAGTGTTGATCATAACAATGCATATATTCTGTATAACAGTGAGGTGTTTAAATTTATCCTTGCTGAATATGCAGCAAAACTATTTTCAAAATTTGTACTGGTTCAAACAGGATTATCTCGTGTTTTTTTTTATTTTACTGTGTATCAATGTTAGAAACTTTAAAAAGTTCATCTTTTGTATCAAAATAAATACATGAAAATGCAAGGGGCATTTTTTAAAAATCATCTCATCAATTTGGGACATTCAGGACAAAGGAGTCATGGAATGTGGAGTCCTGCATGCTGATGTAAATACAGTATTTAACATAATCACCAAAAGTGTCTTGCTTTTGGTCAAACTTGCAGAAATATCCAGTGCTACCCATACATCTTGCCCTCAACATGTCCTGTCAAAGGAAACTGGCTGCTAAAACCTGCCTAGAATATCATTATTTTCATGGAACTTATCACCACATGATCTCATTTTTACCACAGCATGGTTTGATGGAAGAAAGTGAATGTCAAAACCTGCCAAGACCATCATTATTTTCACTGCATTTATTAATATGCATGTTTTTGGTGCCTCTGTTATTACTAACTTTGTTGGCCAAATCAGTCTCAAAATTTGAGCTTATATGTATTTAATGCAAAGTGATCATTTTGGGAGAGAAAATTTTTCTCCTCAGTGGAGAGCTCCAATTGTATGTAAGGGGAGTTAAACTCTTCTGGCTGAACATGCTCATGAAAGAGTCATTGTTTATGACTTTGTCAGTGTGCACATTATGATAATCTTTAACCTCGTGATATTTCCACAGATAATATTGTTTTAAGGGCAAAGTGAGGTTACAATTGATACAGTATTTCTCCCATGGTAACCTCTGAGGGCCAACCAATTTAATTTCTCAAAAATAGGAATGTGTTTATTATCAAAGGTATCCTTAATAAATACATGCATTTGCCAAAATTCTGTAAAATGGGGCTGTGCATAAATACCATAAATGTACTGTTATGTAACCAACACTTTCTGTGACTTATGAAACTACAAAACTTTCAGAAAAACTTTAACACATAACTTTTTGGAATATTGATACTACAGCCAGAGCCATTGCTGCCACAAAGGATACCTAAGTGTCACCATACGTTAAAATACAGACTTGACCACACCAAAAAAAACTTTGTGCAGATGATCACGTTTACACAAGCTTGGCCATTTTTAGCTTTGTCCTTTGATGTTGAGGATATCTTGTAAGACACCTAGGTGTGGCAGACAAAACTTTATCAATAGGTAAATATTCATACCTATACAATGTAAGTAAATATTGTCCTGTTTCATATTGTGAAGAGGGTACAATGT
This sequence comes from Sinohyriopsis cumingii, assembly GCA_028554795.2. NCBI lineage: Eukaryota > Metazoa > Mollusca > Bivalvia > Unionida > Unionidae > Sinohyriopsis > Sinohyriopsis cumingii. Next base: position 70,964,721 of record CM068824.1, read on the forward strand.
TCTACTGCAAATGTCACATGAGTTCTTGTTAAGATTAGACAGGGCATTTAACTGGATCCTTCTACACCTTGGACCTAGAAACAACAGGAGATAGATGATGACCCCTGTGACCTTACTTTCATATCAGTCCTAATTTTGACATCACATGCCCTGCAAAGATGATTCTATCCCTGTCCTCGCGACAACAGAGAGGTTTTAATCAGCTCCAGGGACAAGATCCCTTCCTATCTCCTTGGGAACAAGAAAATGGGATCAGCAGAGATAATGACTATCTGTTTGAAGACCGCCAGATAGATAGTTTATAATTCAAGCTGTGATGATTGTCATATTGAGATCATATTGCATCTTGTCATAGGACTGCCCTATCTACCTGTTTCTTTGTTATGACTCCCAATTAACAGTATCTAAGCTGTTTAATACTCATTATCATTTTAGAAATAGCATTATACCACAGGGGTTGAACATAGGATCCCAGCAGCAGTGTAAACTGTGGCCCCCCATCTTCCAATTTGAGTAACATAGAGAATATCGACAGGACAAAGAAAAGTACTAGAAAGTAATTAATGCACAAGCAGTGGTAAAAAAAAATATGAGATAATCTTATTTGCTTTTACAATTTTCTCGATATCATATTTTCTTGACACTTCTACAAGCATGATAAACATTTATCAAGTAACTCATGGAAACATTTGCATGTCTGAATATCTTGTTCACATGAAATGAGCTGCACTAAAGAATTTTCTGTTTCGGATCCTGCTCTTAATTAGCTTTAATATTCACTAATTAAATAGCAGTGTTAATTACGATAATTCTCATGTTTCTGAATTAATAAGTAATTGATTAAATGTTACATTGGTTATTACTGTAACCTTACCACCCCTGATATTTAGCTGCTTTTATCATCATTTCAACCTCAAAAATATATAACACTTGCAGTCATCACTGAATTTGAATTGCAACACAACAAACTCTGCATTTTTTGATTGAAAAATGGATATTTATGGCCATCTTAAAGTTTGTATCACTGTTAGTGATTCTGGCTAAATGCTGGAGTTAAGACACTATGGACAGATGTGCACTAAAGAAAAATATTTTTTTTTATTTTTTATTTTTCTTAGATGAAAAAAACATTCCCAGCAGGTACACAAGTCAAGATTTCAGTTACACTGGACAAAAACTTGCAGGAAACATGTGATTGCATGCTCAAGGTGATGCACTTTATCACTTCACATTGAACAAAGTTAACTTTTACTGTGGGTTCAACACCTGCACTTCTACTAAATAAACATCATCCACTCAAATGTTTTCAAGTAAAAAATTATGTTTAATTAATCTTAAGCAAATTTTCTCTCTCACTGGGAGTATAACAAGAGTCCCTTGAAGGGACTGATGCTCAGCAGGCTGAAAAGAATATCCTTGAATTCAAAATACGATGATTTCTTCCTTTTAACTTTCTTAGTGTTGAAACTATCTTTGATATTCTTCAGCAATAACAAATTTTTCAAATTAGCTGCTATGGTGGACATACTATTTGACAGCTTGGCACCACTGACATTTAGTACCAAAAAAAACATCAATGAGAAGTAGTGAAAACAAGATTCTGAAGATGGCCAGTGTGGTTGTCATATTAGAAGTCAGAATGGCACCATTTTTATTTACAACCAAGTACACATTGTAATAAGTCTTTCAGTGAAAACCCAATGCTGATGTGACCATTCATTCAGGAGAAACAGTCTTAAAAAGATTTTCAAGATGGTCACTGTGACAGGCATACTGGATGTCTCAATGGAACCATTTGTCACGGAATGGTGTAAATGTTGTTAATTAAATACATGTACTCGGGTTTCGTTTCTTTTTCTCTGTACAACGATACCCGAGGGTGATTATAATATGGTCTATGTATTTCGAAATCGTGAGTACGATTTGTCCTGTGCCACACGTGCAAGGTGCCTTTGATAAAGAATAACGAAAATTCTAAAGGTATAAATACGTTACTACATGTAAAGGACCTTTACAATACTAATGGTTTTGTCAGCAAGCGGCCTGCTTAAAGGATTCGCACAACTCCAGCTGTAGGGGTAGGTAATGTTTTGGGTTTTAAGTGATAACTAGTGTATTACCATATTTGCCTTTGCATGTTTGTTATAGTTTTCTTTACATACCATAATGCGTGCATTTTTTATTCTTGTTGCGACATAGTGCAGGACTTATATTGGTAATGTAAAGCTACATTTTTTAAAAAAGAATTGTTTACTATTGTCTTATCAAGCAGGGTTAGGTTTACTATTGAACCTCTGTTTTGTAATTGCCATTATAATATAATCTTTTTAACTTACCATGTATAACGTCCTTACGTTATGTCTGTATCAAGTTTAGTACACTGTATCGGGTATATTTTCAGCTGAGTTTTGATGGTAGGAATATCCGAGGTGTCCGGTGTTGTCAGAGTGTAGAAACGTCCATGTGTCCGGAGCGTTTAAGGTGCCGGAGCGTCTAATGTCTAGCGTCCGGAATGTCAAGAGTGATTAAGGTGACCCAGCTGTAGAGCCGTCAAAGGACCAGGGGGACCGGAGGGTCTAATATTTCAAGTGTCCGGAGGGTCTAATGTTTCAAGTGATCATAGTATTCCGAGGGTCCGGAGTCTATATTGGTTGTGAAATTGATTCGGAGGAGCTGTGGAGTGGATATGGTGCACGGGTGACGGAGTGCATCTCCACACATGTATTTTTAGCTGTATGCTAATTTTGGGTTAGTAAGACCCAGTGTATTATTCAGGACTGGAAGGATAGATTGTATATCCGTTCTTGTTTAGTGACATAATCTCGCTACCTGAGCGAATACATTTTTTTTACTATGTGTAAACGCTTACATTGTTTACTATTTGAGTGAACTATATTCATCTTTCCATTATTGAATCATTTGTGAAATCATTTATCCTGTGTTTTAGGGTTACTGACCTAAATTTATTTGTACATTTTTTGTCATCTTTGAAACTGTGCGTTTTTTGTTAAATAGATCCAATATTTGGATTATAAATACGCACACATCTTAATCATCCACTACTCATATAAATTGCCACATTAAACCATATATCTGTGTCGTCAAAACGTGTTCTGTTGTTAATCCGAAATATCCCACCCGGTTATCTTGTTACACCATTAGGACCAACACAACATCATATGAAGGTGAGGAGAAATCCCATGTTGATACAAGTATCCATAAAGGTGGAGTAGTTGTAATATTTTCAAGCTGACAGCTGTTGTTACAATACTCAGCATCATATCAACACCATTTTCATTTCTGACCAACTATACATATCATAAAAAGTCTTCTGGTGAAAACCACATGGCAATATTACTTTTCATTCTTCTGGAGTAGCAATAACAAGATTTTGAAGATGGTAACTGTACTGGCCATACTGAAAATTGGATTGACTCTTTTTTCATTTACAACCAGCTGGACATTATAAGATGTCAAGTGAAAACCCCATGCTGAAATTCTGGAGGAATAATGCTAGGAAGATTTTCAAAGTGTAAACATAATGATGGGAAATGTTACACTTATTTAAGCTCTTAAGTAGATGATTAGATTGGATTTTCAGCCATTACAACAGTTCTTTGGGGGGCTGAGGATTGGCACATATTTGAACTTTATGAACTTTGAATATACTTGCTTATAAGTCAGGTCCAAAAAACATATACTATTATCTGCCATCATTCATTGAGTTGACAGATCAGGGTCTGTGTTGTATGTTCCACAGATTGCTCCTATCAAACTGCATAGAACAGATCTGCTGGCACATTATGTGGTGGAAGAGCTATGTGCTTGGGGATTTTGCTTACAGTCGCAGGCCACAAGAGTAAGAACAGTTCCTTATCACTAATCATGCATTTTAAATAAAATGCACATTTTCAAAAGGACTGCATAATAATAATAATAATAATGGCTCAGCTCAGCCTCAGGCCACACAGTGTGAAGGACTGGGCCACATGCATCCCATGGGCCATGGGTTGGACACACCCATATTAGAATATTGGAAATGGTTTCAATGCGTAGCAGTTAATATGTGCATATTGATAAATCACTTTTCTCCTGCCATATTTGCCTTGTTGCTTAATTTAATGCAGTATATATAACAATCTCCATAGCACACCTAGTTTTGAGTTTTTTAAAAATTAATTTCCATGACTCTTGGTAAATACTGTTGTCATCAAATGTTCTCTTTTTGTTAAGAGTTATGGCTATTCAGTCTTGAACTTAATGCATTGTATAACACACTTGTAGAGTCATTTCCCTTTATCTCTTACTGCCTAATGCATTGTAGGACCCAATCTTGTTAACATAACTAATCCCACTCAGTTTGAAGAAATGTTAAGAAACTTGGAAAATAGCAACAATATCACTTTTCTCCTATAATTTTTGATAAAGTTATTCTTGCAGCTGAATGCAGCAACTGAAAATCTTGTGAATGCAATTAACTGTTGATGCAACAACATGGAGTTTTAGGAGTTGCTTTTAAAACTTTAATTTCTTGACAAACTTGTAAAAAAAATCTAAAACTCCTTGAATTTATCTTAGGAAAAACAAAACATTAGAACTGAATGAAACAGATAACATTTTAAATTCATAATTTTTATCAGCATATTTTCCAGAAATAATAGATAAATGCATATAGGTCAATTAGTGCAATCACATGACACATGACATAGGTAGTTACCATATGGAATAATGACTGTTTGCTCTAGTTGGCATACACTAATTAAGTAGTTTTTTTTCTCCACACTAATTAGGTACGTTTTTTTTCTCCACTTTTAAAAAAACACTTTTATGCAGTGATAAACAAAGGAACATACTCAAAATAATATCTTGAAAACTTGAGGGAAAAAACACTGAAAAGTCCTTCAAAACCAACTTTCTTGTTCTGTATGATCATGAACTTACCTTGTAGCTTGTTTATGGATTGCTGTGAAACTTGTTAGATATTAAGGTCATCATTTATAGACGGACATACTGACAAAATCCTTGTACTCACTTGAATTTTATAATAGTTCATGCTTATTTTGCCAATAGATGCAGTGTATGACAAAACTGTACCAGTATGGTCTTCATCATCAGATGTTATACATGTGGTGCTGACACTATTTTCACAAGAGCTAGGCCCTTTGTTTTTACTATAGACTCATCTCCATCACTGGGTAGGGGTGGAATGCTGGACAGGCTGGGTATGTTTACTCACCATTCATCTGGTTTCATTTTATGTACATGTCCTGTTTAGATATTTGGTCTATGAGAGAAATTTGTCCATTTTTTAACAATATATTTTTTTAACTTAAAACTTTTTTTTCTGGTCTGCAGTATGGTATGTATGTTCTAGAAACATTAATGTATTATATTTTGCTTTTTGGGTCCTAAGACGCAATAGTAACAGTTCAAGAAATTCCTGTGCTTCAGCAATGAATAGAATTTGTCATTTTGGCTGGGATGTCATTGGTTATCACAATATTGACTATGTGTTGATAACATTTTCTTAGATACTGAGAAAGTAACAAAAACAGAAACAGCAAAATACAATTGCAGCAAATATTACATAAATATAAAGAACTCTATTAAAAATTCCATTTTCATTTGGAAACTCTCAATAGGAATTGAGCATTGCTTGCATGCTAAAACATGCATGAATGGTGTCCAATGAATGGTGTTTTTCAAAACCAGAATTATTTTTTGTTACTTTCATGCACAGACATATGTGCTCATTTAACAACTGGCAGTATTACTGAAATTGTGTATATTTCTTTACTAAATAAATCCTTGATACCCTGCAGTTTATAATGTGTCCAATATACTTATCTAACAATCAGGTAACATTATTGTATTATGATACTTTCCAGCTTATATATGTATATCCTATTTATAAATTTAATTGATATCCTACATATGTTTGAAAGTTGGACCCAGTATACCACTGAAAACTTCTTTTCAAGCATTAATATTTATATGCTCATATAAAGCAGAGTTAATATTTTGTTTGTCTGTTCATCCATTGATATATCTGTTGCAAAATAATCTGAGTTTTCCACCATCTACAGCTACAAAACTTTATTGATGGTGCTTGCACTTGGGTTAAGAAAGAACCAACCAAATTTCAGTGCTAATAGGTCAAAGGTCACCATCACTGTGAGTGAAAGAATAAAATGTTCTCAACATATTAAACTTGAGTTTTTCACCATCTACAATTACTGAAACGTTTTGCATGGTTTGCAGTTGGAGAAAGGAAGAACTATATCAACTTTTTGGGGGTTGAGGGCAAAGTTTAAATGTCAAGGTCATTATGATTGAAGGAATAAAATGGTTGCACACAGTAACATTAATTCTAGATCATATAACTAAGCCAAGCTTTGTGATTGGCATACACTTGGGGTAAGAAAGATGGATATTAATTTTGAAGTCAAGGTTACTGTGACTGGCAGAAGAAGAATGGTTTCTTAATATAGAATTCAGTTATATATTTAGAAGACTGTTAAACATGGCATGAGCATGTAATGTGCCATTTGTGGTACTCTTGCTTGCATACTGTTCATTTCTTACAGTACTTTTTCATCACTATATTTCTGTGAAAGAATATTACAAAGTACAGACTGTGACTTCTGGGGTGCAAAAACAGCTCTTACTGCCTCAGACCCATTTGTAAAACAGCTATTGTGATGGTGAAGGTAATATGACATTAAGTATATCATAAATTGTCTATCTAATTCTACATTTCACTAAACAAGCTTAAGGGCACTCATATTTTTATTGCCATGACACTATGATTCACTTGTAAATTATGAGCAAACATTTAGGTCACTTTGACAAACTTTTGTGGCTATGAAAACATGATTAGGTGTGTCACACAGTTGAATTTATTCTCAAATGTAAGATGAATAACACTCAAACCCATTTATCATAATGGAAGTAGAGTAAATTCTAGATAACTTGTTGCACCTAAGACTGTTAATCAGTTAGAGAGAACATTGCTTCAAGTCAGCAATGTTATATATAACTACAGTAAGACCTCACTGTAAAGCACCTTTGTATAACACATATAATACAGGTATGGCTGTGAATCTCATTGTATTAGTTGAAGTCTGTCATTGCATGTAGTGTATCCCAGTATAAGGCAACTACACCTCTAACATGGTACACATTTTAGGATTCCATGAAGCATAACTCATAGTAACCTATTAAGGATAGGTAAATTTACATAATAATTCCAGAAGTATTCAGACAATCTTGACAGCATTATAGCGAGGTATTTGGACACTATTTGACAGCATTATATTGAAGTATAGGCTACACATATTTAATTGGCAATCTATAGGGGAGTCGGCTGTACTTATTCCATAGTTTACTCTGGAAAAGGATGGAATATGATGGAAAAGCATGGAAAACCCTGGAAAACTATGGAAAAATGAAATATGCTGCAGAATTTAGCATGGAAATCCTGGACATTGCGCATGGATAATACTGGACATGCCTGGAAAATGCTGGACATTTTGGACTCTGAATTTTTTTCAGCATTTTCCATGCTAGAATTTTCCAGCATTTTCCATCGTTTTTCATGGAATATGATGGAAAATCTACACCCGGGGATGACTTGATACAATATCATCCAAATATGGCACTCATCATAGCTAAAAAATTTAACTTTGGCAGTTTTAAAATAGATAGCCAAAATCTCTTTAAATCTAATTTGAGCTCTATTAGTCATAGACCAGAAGAGCTGATGGGATGGCCTGTTGTGTATAGTCCATCCATCCATCTTCTGTTTTCTGTCATCCATCCATCCTTTAGCACAAGTTTCATTATTGCAACTCCTAAACTACTTGAAGGATTGCCATGAAATTATTTAACAAATATTCATCTCATGGTTGAATTAGTCCTAATGAAAATGTTGCCACTAAGACATCCAGTATGTTTAGATTTAGGACAGCTATATGGATGTATAAACCAACAGCAGCATAACAATATGCTCCCTCTGCTACTGCTATACAAATTACCAAAAGAATCAGAAGGCACATGAACTATATATTTCTGAACGAAGCAATCTTGTGAGAACAAAAACCTATAAATAACTAGCAATAAATGATCCCTTTCACAAAGTTATTGTAATTAATAAACCTCTGCTGAGCAAACCTCTATTTTGGGAGGATACTTTTATCTCATTCCATATTATAGACCTTTCCATTACAGTTTTAATGGCCTCAGCCATGTGTATCATGTGACATTCTTCCATAAAGGTATTATTGCCCAGTGCCCTGTACTATGAAGCTATAATCATGCACATTTACACAAAGATCATTTATTTGCACAAGCATTTAGGTTAACAGTGCACTGCTATGTAAACAGTATTAAACTGATTATCCCAAAGTTTTATTTATAATTTAGCACTTTTCCTGTGTAATTTTGTGTAAAAGGTTTGTCTTTATCTGAGGTTCTAAATAGCTTAATTCTTATTGTCCTCAATTATTTATTTCACAGTCCTAAATTCTGACTTATTTAATGAATTTTATAAAACAGTACTTTACTTCCTTTACTGGTCCTAACCAATCATGCCAACTTCACTAGGTTAAACTTTTCATACCTTCACTTTCTCTCACCTATCTTTTTCATTCACTAATTCTCATCATTATTTGTGACAATATCACCTATGAAGGTATATAATTGAAAAACCTATCATCTACATAATATTTGCAAATATATAAACACACTGGTAAATGAATTGACAATTACTTCAACAATTAATTACATTAATTAATTGACCAACAAATTAAGCTCTATTTATTATGTCCATGAATGTCAAATTTGTAAATGTCCTGAAGACTTAAATCTATTTACATTTTGCCTTTCAAAGACTTCAGTTACATCTGTACGATCCTTTTCCTCATTCTTTTTATGGAATACATATAATGACTTAGTAATTATAAAGGTGATTATTTTACTTATCTAAATGGTATGAAAGAAACATTTTAATTTTTCTTTCCATAATAATATTATATTATAATATTATTGAAAGTATTAAGGTTTTTTGAAGTTTCAAGAAAAGGAGAAAAGTAATCATAATATATTAAAGTTTGTGTGTGTATGCATATATATATATGTATATGTATGTGTGTGTGTGTTTTACTTTGTTATTAATTTCAAAAAGGTAAACAATGAAATCACCAAAATGCATCAAAATGGTGATTTTCCAGTTCTTTGGGTATTTCAGTTTTGTTTTTCTTGTAACAAATAATTTGTCAATTGGACAATTTCTTTCGAATGAAATTTCTTACAATTAAATGGAAGAAATGATTCCATTTTTCAAAAATGAGGACCTTAATTTTGTGAACACAAGTATCTTAATTAATGTATATCTTTTGCTTTTACTTTCATTTAAATAGTAGACATTCGAAGATTTATGCAAAAATAAAGTTGATTTATAGCAATAAAGGAATATGGAAGTATTTACAATGTATCCTGTTGTATTCAGTCTTTTTTGTGTCAGACATATGTAAAATCAGTATCTGTAATCAGTACCTAAATGGCATATGCATATAGATGTATAGCAGAAAGGAGGAGTTAGATATAGAAGATCTATCCAGTGGAAAGGTCTGTATGTGATACAATCTGCCAGTGTGAGAAAGAAATGTGATACATGTACATCTACTAAATACCCATTTAATCTTATATAAATGGTGTTCAGTACAATCTGTGATTCCATACCGCACACCTAAAACTTCTGTATTGCACACCCATCCTGGAACTTCTTTTACTTTTATAAATTGAAGTATTCAATAATATTCCACTTATAAAATATCAGAAATGATTTATTGCTATAAAGATTAAATTGTTTAAAAATGGCAACACATGCTTGTAATTTTAGGAACTGCAGTCATATAGATTGTAATGGCCACTTTTGCTTATCGGGATAATGGGGGAGTACATTAAGTAGCGACAGGCAGTTTATGGGCATTTCACTGTATACACTGCCAAGAGATTAGAGTTAGTTAAGGTTGACAACAATATATAGTTTGAACAGAATGTTTGACAACGAGTTCTCAGATGAAACTAGTGTGCAAAGTGACTCCAAACCAGAGAGAGAGAGAGAGAGAGAGAGAGAGAGAGAGAGAGAGAGAGAGAGAGAGCATTTACTTCGCTGCTATAATCTTGTATTGAAATTTTTTAAAATCCAGACAAGGTAAGAAAGACTAAGGGAGTTATGTCAAAATTCAATGCATGATTAGAAAAACCCCCATGTTATGGGTGAAAATTTTACCCATTTTTAAATTACAGTGTTGCCTAACTGGTTTCTTTAATAAAACCAAATGGCTTGTACGATTAATCAGATACTCTTCATAGCTAAAAACAGCTATAAACAGATAATTAATGGACAGTAACTATGGTTACACCATTTGAACTTCAAATAAGTTTGCTAAATGCCACAAGTGCTGAATTCTGGGCAAAACAACCTTAAGCAAAAAGGTCTAAGTAACCAAAGAATAAAACTTTCTTTACTGTGCAACCCATTGATCTTGTTCCCAGGATTAGCAATCATGACAAGACATTACACAATGTCAATGACCTAGAATACATATCTTACCCAATCACGACAAGACATTACACAATGTCAATGGCCTAGAATACATATCTTACCCAATCATGACAAGACATTACACAATGTCAACGGCCTAGAATACCTATCTTACCCAATCATGACAAGACATTACACAATGTCAATGGCCTAGAATACCTATCTTACCCAATCATGACAAGACATTACACAATGTCAATGACCTAGAATACCTATCTTACCCAAAGAGAAAACAGAATATTATTTAGAATTTTCTCATTAAAAATATCCAAATGGATATTCAAAATCATGTTCACATGTCAAAAACATACAGAATCTTAATGTTTTAAGAAACAAATTTAAGTGGAGGAAATTTTTCAACTTGTCCATTAATATTACTGAAGAATCAAATTTGTTTAGAAAATCTGAGGATAAAACTGGCAAACATTTGCAACATAAAAGTCAATGTATCACAGACAGAAGCTGTTTCAGCGTAAAGTAAATTTTGAAAAATTACATCTTGTTACAATTTTGTTGAGACTTTTTCATCACCAGGGCACATGCAGGGAAGTATATATTTCCTGAAGTTATTACCTGTAAGTTCAATGCATCAATATTTTCTTGTATTAAATGCAAACACGAGAATAGGGACTTTGAATATACTGTAAATTGACTAGCTTTCTGTATAAAATTGAATATAATTATTGTGATACAGTAAAATTTCCCCTGAAAATTGCTTGGATGCATAGTGTGTGTGTTCAGTAAGAAAAAGAGTCACTGTTCCAAAACTGATCCATTTTTAAAAATAATTTGCATGTGAGTGCATTTAAAATCGATTCATGTGTCCCAAACATCATTTTTAAAAATTCAAATCTAAAGAATAAATCACCGTATCTGCAAGGCAGACAGATCAATGATGCAACTGCACAGTACATATCTAGGCTTAGCTCCATGCAATTAAATACATGGGGATTTTTATGAGGGTAGTAAAATATCTTTCATAAAATGCCAAATTCCTGATTAATTTTTTTTTAAAGTTACATTAAAAAAGTTTAAATGATTCTGAGAATAAAAAGGGGATAGTAAAAAATACAAAACCACATAGGAGCTTTGTTCTGATGTCAGGAGACAGAACTTGTTTTATCCGGTGTTGGAACATACATTTAGGTCTGATGGCCTCAATTCATTTTGATGCCATATCAAACTAATTCTTTCCATTCACTCAGAACAAAACACATATGCAGTTTTCTCCATGGATCTCACATGAATGCACTCACTGACACTGTAGATATTATTATACTCATAACATAATGAACAGTCGCGTAATAATTAATTCTTGTTTTGATGTAAACTAAACCATTTATACTCATTTTAATCACGTAAATTCTTTCAGAAAATACTCAGTATTTTTAAAGATATATACATACCAATGGTATTCCATCTTTCTATTTACAACACTATTTCGCAGTGAGATATGACAGAAAAGTAATCCATCCTATGTACTAATGTGAGATAAGGAAATCACACCCCATTGACCAGGGCAGAAACTCAGTAGCATTGTCCCTCTTGGTGTGCATCATTTCAGATATGTAATCAACACCTAGTTTGAATGAAAAGAACTCTGATTTAAATTCTTTTTCCAGATTTCCCAATACACGTGTCTACCTTGGTGGATTTGTATATTAATAATGCTATTTTCAAAGCCGTGTTCCAGGCAAAAAATTCTGATTTCTGGTTGGGACTTACTCCAGTACATATGATGGATTCTATTATTGTCAAATCCCAGAGGTGTCTGCTTAAGATAAGCTTGTGTTGTCATAAATAGTGGGTTACAGAAATACCAATAAGTCCTCCAGGTCTTTGATAACAAACTTGTAATAATATTCTTTTGCTTCTCTTTAAATAAATAGGCTTTTGCACATAATTAAGTTTTTGTGCAAAACAATGACCCAAAGGAATCGGGAGGAGGAAAGACAGTAATACTATGGGAGATAACTCTGAAAGCTGGTAATGTAATGTACCAATAATTTAGGTTGTGAGAAAAAGAAAAAGAAACCTCTTCCTTAAAACAATGATTTAAATAACTGATAGCATTTTATACATTTAATATAACACTGGGGAATTCAATATAAAAGACAGTAAGCTGGATACAAATTTTGGCTTTCACAACATCTGCTCTCATATCTGTAACAAAATTCTATATAATATGCAAACAATATTATATCGAAACCTGTCAATAAAGTACAATCAAGGAATATCAATATTCTGTCCTTGATGGACAGGTATCCTTCATAGAAAAGTGAATTATGTTGGTAAGCTTAAGAAAATGGATTTACAGATAGTGTCTCCTGTGAAAATGGCCTCAATATAAAGGTGTCTTCTAAAGCAGAAACTAGCTTCACTAAATGTTTGCCTGATATGGCTGCTAACACAACATAATCTAGAATATCTCAAATCCTAATAAATGAAACATTATCAGGCCTCAACAATCATAATACTCCACTATCTGCCAATCAGAACCAAACGTTTAAAAGTAAGATCAGCTGTGATCATCAAAACAAACTTCTCAGCTGGTACTCAGCCTTAGGAGCTCCTGACCCCTATTCTCAAAACCTTTATGTGCAAGAACTCAAGACCAATTTAGGTGATCAAAAACTCTGACAGTTTACAACTTTAATTAGAACAGAGCTAGAATCGCAATGTTATGATTTTTCTCAGCTGTGTACTTTGGTCTCAATTGGCTGCCAATGTACATGTGTGAACTGAAAAGATCGTTTGTAATTTGGAGGTCTTGAGCTGGAGTTTCTTGCTCACTTCCTCTTTGGTTAGGGAAAAGACGGTACTTTGGTTTCATAACTCTTTTCAAGCATATTAGATTTTGTCAAATTTTACTACAGCAATGTACATCCAAATGGGAACTGTGTAGACCCAGACCTTCTACCTAACAATGCACCAGCAGATAAGGATTTATGTGGTTCACATAAACTAACAAGCTGAATGATTAACACAGACCTTAATCTGTCAAGTTATTATGTGATGGCACATCTGCCATTTTCATACTCTAGCTAACTAGCATTGAAAACAGTTGTACTATGTGTGTTTGGTAAGTGCTGTATCCAGTTCCTTCCATGTAACCTACAGGGTGAGGAAGGGAGGTGTTGTTTTGCCTTTGTTATATATATATATATATATATATATATATATATATATATATATATATATATATATATACATACACACACACACATAGACAAGTTAAATCATAAGCTGGGTCAATGTCATGCGTGAATAAGTTTTACACAAATTATGTTATTTCTTGACAATTTCAGTTTTGCTGCTAATATGTCATTAATAAGTCCTTCTATTGCATGTTTAAGGAAATTATTAAAGATAAGTGAACATTATGCATTTGAAAATGATGTTATCTATAATACACAAAAATCTGAATGGATGGTCTTTCAGTCAACATCTTTCAAATTACCATTTCTTCCCACTGTACACCTTAATGGCCACGCTCTTAGATATCTCAACAGTTGTATATATTTGGCACCCATTTTAAAATCCAGTCAGTCTGTTGATGACGATATGATGAGACATTACATACTTCTGTGTACTTGAATAAACATGCTTTTAAAAATATTCTTTAAATATCAAAATTAGATTATTCAAATCTAACTGATGCACAATGTACTGTGCTGCTCTGCAGACAAACTTGAGTGAATGTATGACAAGACAACTAGTAATTGGTTATAATAATAGTCTTTAAATTCTATTAGGCCTTCCAAGATGCAACAGTTCCTGTGCCATATTTGTAAACAATAATCTATTCCATTTTGAAGAAGTGATGAAAAAGTATGCATTTCAATGATAACAAGAATATCTAATGGTAAGAATTGTATCTTGAAATCTTAGAAGGACTATAGATAGATGGAACAAATTACTCATTAAATGTCTTACATAATTTTATTTTTAACAATGCTTGACACATTCTGTAGCTGTAGATGTGCCAGTATATTTAGATATAAGATTCCTATATATTTAATGTTTAAAAAAATTTCACTTTTTATATTTCTAATACACTGTATATATGTATGGACTATGCATTCTGAAATAAAGAAATCTAATCTTATCTTGTTGGGTGCAGGTAATAAATAACCAAACAGTCTCAGAACACGGAAGAAAGTCAACTTAAATTTAAAACCATTGCATTAACTGAAAAAAATATATCATAAATATTTTATTCATTCACTTGTGATAAAAAAATTGTATATACTTGCATATAAGCCATATAATTTAGAAAGAAAATAAGCCTGGAAGAAGGGAGGTCAGCTTATCCACAAGACAAGGTCTAAACTTGAAAATTTTTAGGATTTTTTCTTGACTGCCAGTATATATTGTTAATGCAGATCACCAAAGATGAGCATACATACTTAACTTGAACCCCCAGGACCTCCTGTACTCAGGGTTCTGCCACAAATTTAAAAAAAGATTCCTTTTACAAACTTTTCCTGACCAAAACATAACCATTTCCAGACCTAACAGTAAATCCCAAAGAGGTCCAAATCTACATACTAAAATTTCTCCCAAACAAAATGCAGTCAAATAACCCATTTCCAACTAAAATGGTTGTAATAATGAATATTTAGGAACTTTTCATGACATCATTTTTAAAAAATTTCAATCAATAACAAGATTTTTCAATATGCCTGGACATATCTCTTCAAAGAATGTACAGATTTGGATATACATGTACCATATAATAAAACTGTCAATTATGAAGGAAAGAGTTAAGAATACTGCTGAACTCTTCACTTCAAAACTTCCTACAAAGTTTACAGTTAATCAATTCATCAAACAGTAATAAAACTTTGTCGTTTTGGTTTTATTCAATAGATCAGAGGTAAATGAATCTCTTCAGCAAATGATCAAAATCCTACAAGTCAAGAATAATGAAATATACACTGCACTTTTCAGTATACTGATTATTTTTTAAATCAGATGAAATACAGAAACAGCCAATTATAACAAATATTTTTTAAAATACCATAAATCCAAATGATATTCAACTAAAGCTTTATAATACAATAATGCCCTCTCATTTATAAAATCTTTATTTTCATATAAGAAAGCTTCTAGTAATCATATACCCCATAATCCCCCATCCCCACCCACTTCATTTTACAAGGCACACTTATCACTGGAAAAATACAATAAGAATGAAGATAACAAGCATTCACAATCCTCCTGAATGACTCCTGTTATATTTAGAAAAACACACAAAATAGTGAGTTAAGGTTTCAACTATATTTTTAAAAATTCATACAACAATCTAAATTGCACATTACAAAAAGGGCTAAATGAGCAGATGTATTGTACTAACTTTAAATTCTATGTTTTTCTTATAGAAATCTAATGCACTGAAAATATTAAAGTAAAGACTAACTTATTAAAATTTTTAAAAATACATAAAAGTATTGTCTCACCTGTGATGATGCAACATTAACCTTAGTAACAGTACCATGTGACTCTGACAGCTACCTTTTACCCCCCCCCATTCATCTGTTAACATTGGCAAATTTGAAAACAATACATGTTTAGAAAGAAAATATATACCCCCTCTGCACAGCTATTAACAATTTATTCTGAAAAATTAAACAATCCACCCCATGCACTTGACTACTGACATCTGACTCCATCATTACCATTAATGTAGCTTCTGAATCCAACATCACCATAAATGTGCCATATATATGTACACTAATTAATCAGGTTGTAAGTCAATGGTCAGATTAGCTTTGCCTCAAAATAATGAAAAACTGACCACTATGACCTCATCCTTTAACCTTCTGAACACCACATCCCATAGTAAACATCTTGATGTTATCTAATGTTAAGTCACTCACGGCAAAAGTCAATGTTTTACAACTCAAATCAAAATACTTTAATTACTTTAATAATTTAATACTGCTCAATTTAAACAACTGCTTCTCATATCCTTGACCTTTGTGATTCCTGGCCTTCAATCACTAGGGATATTTCTTCCCCCAATAACTATCCCCTGGTGAAAACAGGAGATACTTCCCAATAAACCCGAAATGTGTTCATAGAACACATCTGCCCAAGCAATGCCTGAAATGACCCAAATGAAAATATTAACAGAGGTGTAATGAATAGATGGATAGATGAATGGATGGACAAGGATAGCACCATATTCTCATGCCAAGGTCTCAGTGGGGCATAAAAATCACCTTAAAAAAGTTGACACAAGACAGATAACTGGAGACTGCAACTTCTTGTTTCTCATCTTTTATAGCATTTCATCACAGCTGAGACAAAAATGAAAGGAATACTTATGCTATATACTGAAAATATTCAAGTATTCATAGAAACTGTACAAGAATGTTATAATTTTTACACAATTTTAGTCAATTAAACTCTGTAATACAAATGATAAAATTGACTTATGAAATCAAATAACATGTATTTAGGTAATTTGTAGTGTACTTACTTGAAGAACTGTGCTTTTCATACTGTTCAATCAGATGGGCTAACATCAAGATCACGTTTTGTGTGGATGAAACTAACTTCATTTCAAAAATCTGCTGCATTTAGGTGTTGACTGCAGTTGGAGGAGTTGAATCTCACCATATTTTTGACGAAAGATGAGATAAAACTCTCTCCACTACACAGTACACCACAGTGAATCTGGAACTATGTCAAACAAAATTTTCTCCAAGACACACTTCAGTATTCTCCAGTATACAGTACACCCCAGTCAATCTAGAACTATATGTGAAAACACTTCCTAGTACACCCCAATACATATCAAACTGTGCAAGACAAAACTTTCTCCACAACAAAATACACATTCATGATGCTGAAACTGTGAGACCAAACTTTCTACACAACATAAAAATGTGAAAATCTTTCAGAGAAGAATTTCTCAAAAAACACTCGCAAAGTTTAAAGCAAAAAGTGCTCAAGTAATTTACACATCTCAATCAATCTGTAACTGGACATAAGCAATCTTTTCATAAACAATACAAATGGGAAGAAAAATCTGATAATGTGTGAGACAAAACAATCTCTGATAAGCATCAATTAATCTGGGAAATTATGAAGTACATCTTTTCCACAAGACAATATAAATAAATGAATCTGATATTAGACACAAAAGTCTCCATTATGCAGCACATTGCAATAATTCTGAAATTTTGGAATCAGAATCCTTTATTGCAACATGACTGACTCTTAACATATATGACAGCATGCCAACAAAACTATGTCTACTACACAGCTTTATATTACTTCATTAGATCTGGAATTGTATTAAGAGAAAGCTTTCTCAATTATATGCCAAATTCTTTCTCAATTATACACCAAATTCTAATGTTTCTCTGGAGGTGTCCGAGACAAAACTTTAGTTTCAATCATATACTTCTAAAAATTCTAAGCTATGCCAGTGAAAAAAATCTCTCCACTATATCAAACACCGAGTAAGAAAAGCCAAGTCTTCTACATTATATTCTTTACTACAGCACATCTGGTGACATTAGTGTTTTGTAATATAAAATTGTTTCCCTTACTACCATTCAAACTCCTGAAAGAAATGCAACAACTGAGTGAGATGCAAAGTTCCATGCTAGTCAGCATATACAAAAGGACTAGTGTTAGGAAAGTATTAGGAGATATCTAATAAACAATTCTTTTAACAAATGCAACCAGTTAAAAAAAGTGATGGTTTAGTTGGATTCATTCAATTTTAGCAAAGTCACCCTCTCACCTCTTTCCACATGGGTTCAAGTCTTGGGCTTGGCCAATGTGGGTATGTGAGAAAGCTTGCCAGTAGTTTCCCATGGGTTGGTGTTTCTGACAGGGGTTTTCCCAGGTTCTTCCTCCACCAGTTGCACTGCCCACTATGTAAAGCCTATCATGTGCTCAAAACTGGCCTTCAACCCACAAAACAAACAAAACCATCCTTATGAATCACAAGTGTTTGCTCTCTTCAAGGTGTACCATTCCTCTGGAACAGCACAGACTGTGCACTCGGAGGTGTACCATTCCTCTGGAACAGCACAGACTGTGCACTCAGAGGTGTACCATTCCCCTGGAACAACACAGCCTGCACGCTCTGAGGTGTATCATTCCTCAGGAACAACACAGCTTGCACACTCAGAGGTGTATCATTCCTCTGGAACAACAAAGCTTGCACACTCAGAGGTGTATCATTCCTCCGGAACAACACAGCTTGCACACTCATGTGTGCCATTCTCTGAGCAACACAGCTTGCTCTCTCAGAGGTGTATTTATTGCTCTGATGCAGGTAATGCAACAAGACTCAAAAATCAAGCCTTCAAAAGAGAAGTTAGAAGATTAAATACACTACCTACTAACCTATGTTAATGCATGTAGCAACAATAAAATTGTCAAAACAACAGAAGAACAAATATAGTTCTGACTGACCTACATCACTGCAAGTAACAACAAGTTCTGTCAATGTTATGGGATTAAGCTTGCTCAAGAGAAGAAGCGGCCAAATTGAAATTAAAAAGTATGGCTGACATAAAGTGCTGTAATTTATACCATGCTGTGATGGCACAGGTAATTCAGGTTAACCTCTCAGTGCTGACACAAGTCACAAGTGTAGGTGTACCGAGGTATACTGCGGTACACTTCTAGACAAATTATTATACACATTATCAATAACAAAACCCACCATCATAGCACACATTTCAATAAATCTGTTTGAGAAAAACTTTCACCAGTAAACAACACCAAAATTAACAGGGAGAATTACATAAGGATATATATTCTTCTGAAGTCACTGCATGTAAAAACCACTATTTTGCAAGAGTTAATGTGCATCACCAAATAACCAAGTTTTTCCCCAAAATTTTGTTCAAGATCAAAAGAAAGCTTGAATACTGGCTCACAGCAATAAATCATTTTGCCAGCAATTTATTTCACAAATTGAAAAAAAATTAATGAAAATTAGATAAGGTTCTAAACTGCAGTTAACTGTTGGTATCTGTAAGAGACCAGACTGGCATGACCAAATATCTTTCTGCCACAGCTATATGAGCCAACTCATGTTGAACACTGCTACATTTTCCCATGCCTTTTGACACACACATACACACACACACACCCCTTTCATAATTCTCCAGAAGTACCATCCCTGACAGTCCAACATAATAGAGAGAAAAATTTGTAGCTGGAATGGGATTTAAATTCAAGATCTCCCTAAAATTTGCTGGGTGCTTGACCACCTGGGCTATTTGAGCTGTGTACATGCACTCAGCAGGCCTGCCTAATCTGTCATATACTTTTCATAAATAGCCTGTTCCTTAAGTAGTGAGTGCACAAAAAATCTGCCGTGTAAGCTCTTAGTAAGGACCAACAAAAAACAAAACAATAACTCCTGCCCTGGAAATAGTGTTTTTCAGTGTTGATCACTCAATCAAATTCAGTTATTCTTTCAACCTATGTGCACACAATCAAATTCAGTTATTTTTCCAAATCCATGTCTTCACTCAATCCAAATGGGTTATTTTTTTCAATCTATTTGCTCACTCAAATCAATTCAGTTATTTTTTCAGTCTATGCTGCAAGGAAAGTGGAAAGAGAGCAATATATGTTCCAAACAGAAGAATTATTTCTGAAAACTTAGGAAAATTAAACTAATTATTCATTCAGTAAATTTCATGCACGATAACTTTACTCCATCGATATGATCTTAAGACATCTGTAATGTTCATATACATCTGGAAGCATTTGGTACAGGTAAGTTAGGACAGTCAGTGCATGATTTATAATAGGCCATTATTACCAATAAATCTGCCTCTTCAGTTCTACCTGCCATGTAAGATTTCATACCAGACCAAATCATTTTCCTTGCTTGCATGTTTAGTGGTCATATGGATATCATTATGTCTGAATATTGGTGTGGAGTCAAAGTTCTCATATGCTAGTTGCACAAAAGTAAATATATTGTTCTAAATCTGCCAACATATGATCAAATCTACCAGACCTACTGCAAATTCTCATCAAATCCAAAGAAAAAAAATCAGTAGCTCTTAAAACTATTTGTTTTGTTATCTTCACTATCTATTCAAATTTTCTTATTCCAAAGCTGTTCTTAAAACAGTTATGGTAGCTCAGCTGGAGCAGCATTGGACTTGCAATAATAAGACTGCAGGTTCAATACCCACCCAGGGGAACCTGGCATGGCTTGGTGTGTCCTTGAGAAAGGCACTAAATAACCATGTACTTGGCATGGTATATCCAACAGTGTATTTGAAGTGCCATTTAAACCAACAGAAACAAAACTCAGACAAGACTTTGTTAACAGTAGTAGATACTGCTGCAATTGATTCACTTAACAATATTTGCTGCTTAACTATAATGACATCATGACCTCCCTCCTAAGATAAAAATGTTTATAACAAGGCCTCAAAGATGATCAAAAGTGACCATTGCCAAGAAGTTGAGTGGACATCAGAGATGGTATCTCTTGAGGATTTCATATTTATGCAATGACTGAATGACCAGTTTAAGTTTCCATATGGTGACATATAATCTCTTGACCAATACTAGGTTTTGCTGCATAAACAATTCTGAAAACTCATTAGAACATAGTTGGAGACCAATATTTACTGGCTCAATGTATTCTTGTATCCACAACAAACAACTCTACAAACTACATGGATCAATTTGTCAAAAGCACTAACCAATAAAAAAACTGTAAGCTAAGGAATGAAGCATAAGCAAACTTTCATGGTCACAGTTACAAACGTTTGGAATGGAATGTAAAATGCAATACCTCTGTAACCAAGACTGTACATCCTCATATAATAACCCTGAGCAATATTGCTGGCCAAAGATTGTTAGGTAAACACTAGTCTATTCCAATTTATTCTAGTTCTATGTAACTTTCTCCACAATATGCAATTATCTTGGATACTTCACAGCGAGGACAATTTATGGCAATTTCATATTCAGTTCTGTTGAACTTGTGAATGGTTAGGATGGTATGTCTCAAAACCTCCCAATGTGTGTTAATACACAGATATTTCATTTGCCTAGCAAACAGGTATTAGGGTAAACTTAGCTCCTTTTAGTGACAAGGTCACGCAAGGTCAAAACTTCTTGATATCATTTGCACTTTACTCAACCTGAGCTGGAAGGTATTGCCTAATTCAACATTTTGTTGTTATAGAGCCGCCACTGATCGCTGTCCTTGTACTAATACGAGATATTTCTTCCACTTTTACCTTTGATGAAAATTCCATGACTATGAATCCTGATTTTTGTCCAATAAAAATATAATCTGCCTCAGCACTTTGGGCTGGGGGTTGGGGGTACAAGAGTGTTACCATTATCTTAGTTCCACTAGTCAACTACAAATATTAAAGATCAGTATATATAACACTTCTAATCTGAACAAGAACCACTAGCTGTCAAAATGTGTCATATAGTTTTAATAAAAAAAAAACAATAGTGTCAAACAAAACACCCAAAACCTAAATTCCAAATTTTCAATGAAAGAAAACCAAAAGAGTTAATTCTACAAATATTTTTTCTAATTTTATGATGCTAACTAATCAGGCCAACATAGCAGATTCAATTCCAGGATTGGAGAGATTAAAGGATGGAAACAGAAGACAAACAAAATAAAAAGAACAGAAAGAATAAAGTTGAAAAGAAGTGTACTTATCTTCAAAACAGTAATCAATCATAACAGGTAGAGTCATGTAAAAAAAAATGTGGACTAGGAACAAGAAATCAATGAAGACAAGTAAAAACAAAAAAAGATGAGTAATCTTAATTCCAATATTCAAAAGAGAATATATTTGAATAATAAATCTACATTGCAGAGCTTAAACACATACAATACAGTGTGGACTTTCAGTGGTTGAGAAATTTTTAGGAATATAGTGATCAGAGGAGATGATTAACATGAAATTCCATAAAAATTAAATCTAACTTATCAGCCATCCCTAAAATATAACTAGTGAAACTTTACAACTGCCAAAAGATCTCACTACACAATATTTTAATAAACTGCATGACATTATTTCTACAACATAGATCTTTCAAAAATGATTATAATCAATTTCAGACAAAAACTGATAATTTTCTGCAATATCCAAATTCAACTGAATTAAAGTTCTAAAAGAAAAATTGCCAATTTGGCGATAATAAGCTCTAAAAATGTACCAAACAAATTTCATCCAACAATTTCAAAAGATAAAATCTACAAAGTCCAAAAATTTATGCTTCCATGGTTCATGGACAATAAGACATAAATTATCGGATAGGAATTTGAAATGCAAATGTATTCGTGAAATTTACTACTTACTTACAACAACAAAAATGTGCCAAAAAGGGGTATAACTCTATTAACTCTAAAGGCAAAAGAAATGCATCTAAGAGGTCAGAATGCATATTGTCAGAGAAACTTGCAAAATGAAATAAAGAATAAGCAAACATCTATTAAGAAGCCTGCATGAGGCCTGATCCTGGCTCTGTGAAATTAATTAAATAAATAATTAAATAAAAACTTCATCAAAAATATATTTAAAAACTATTGTAATAGATACTGTAGTAATTAATATAAGAAACTGCAATCCATATAGTTCAGAACAAAGGAACAGATAGTACACATCTCTAGTAGTTTACTTCAGCTGAACAGGAAACAAATCTATGACTGCGATGTGTTCATCACAAATATAAACAAGTTATATGAGCCATTTGAGAATGACTATTTCAGATCTGTAATATGCATTCAAATACACCACATTCTGGCCTAACTAAACTAGAGACTCACTGAAATAATATACAATATTTAGTGACCCACTGAGACAAAATACAATATGCACAGTATGCAAATCAGGACTTTCAACCATGACAAGAGTGTAATTATATCTAGACTATAAAAAGAAGTGGAAACAAAATGACATCTTGATGAAAGCCAGGGAACTAATTTAATTTATGCCAACTCAGGATAAAGTGGCTACCTCCACATAAAACTAAATTACTGAACTGATCTTAGGAGATTTCTAAAGCTTCTGTGCAGAATGTGTCTGAATTATGTGCATTAAATATTTTCCCCTATGGAAAGAAACTTTACTTAGCACCAGCATATGTCTTTATAAAGGAGGAGGTGAGCCTTGGGCCAAGTAGTCTAATGCACTTGCCTTTACAGATCACTCACACATATCTCACTACAGTCCAAATGGGTTCAAGCCTCAGCTCAGCTTATGTAAGAATGTGAGAAAGCCTGTTACTATGCTCCCATGGGTCATTGATTCATCCTGGAGTTTTACCAGGTTCTACCTCCACCAAATATACTGGCTGCCATGCATAGCCTATCAAGTGAGAAAATATGGTGATAAACCTACAGAAAATAAAAATTATATCTTAAAGGATGACCAGCAGTTGGACCACCAGCCTTAACTAGGAATGAGTGATTACATAATGTTATATTACATGGACTTTTGGGATTGAGGATAAGGGGTTATGTCCCATAAAGTGGATTAAAATAGAGGCTATAGATATTAACCTTGCCCTTTCATAAATCAAATTTGGAATCTGGCGTATCTGTATTAAATATAGACTAAAAAGGTTTTGTGCACTTAGTACAGATTTTCCTATACAAATGAGGTTGGCTAGTGCTTAGGTAAAATAGTGGAATTACTCATTATAACAAACTTCAGATATACTCTACATAAAAAGCGAGATAAGTGGTACACAAGACCAATTAATTATAAAAATACCTTTTTTCCTCTAAAAATGGATTCAAAGGAACAATATATGATCATAACCAATCATCTCCATTTTTTTCTCCATAATATTTTGATCTTCATTTAATTTGAAAATGGAAGAAATGGTATCCATAAATGCTGCTTTTGTGAATGAATGAAACAAGTACAGCTTCAGAGATACATTCATTTCATATGATGGATAAGTACTAGCACAAGTGAAATATAATTATAGTGTCACCAAAAATGCGAAACTTTTCCAGCCAAAGGATGGGTAAGATTTTATGTGCACATCATATATAAATTATACAGGTGTGTGAAGTTGGAGGCATGGCTAAGGCTATTGGTATGCATAAGAAACTACTAAGTACCTGAGCATGAATTTACAAGACACTCATTACACTGTATGTGATGTACAATGGATTAATTGTAAGAAACAGAATCAACCAATAGGTTAAAACATCAATGAATATCCTGCTCATCTCAACAAGGTTTTCAGCCTGATTCAATTGTCAACTATATATATTTCAATCTCATTATTCAAGTTTTTTGTTTCAAACTAATTTAAACTCATTTTATTGTCTTCACATATGAGCCACTGAGAGTAGATCCATATAACAAGTTTGAACATTAGGTTAAGACCTGACAAGGAAGAATGTCATGCTATTGATAAGATTCTAGACAAGACTGGTCCTTGAATATGACTTATCTAGAAATGACTCTTTAACTGAATTATGTATATGTATCAGATCAATTTCAGTCCCAAACAGCTCTGAAAATATTCAATTTTCTTTCACTGTTTAACAGAAAACAAAAGAAAATGTTTTGTTTAATCCATGGACAAAACTCGCCCAAATTTTGGTAAGTTGTCTCACAAAATTCATGAAGCATTTGAGTAAGAATCAAACATGTATCCTGGTCACAAGAAAAACTTCATGCAAAGCTTTTGTACAATCAATACTTGTCTCATAATGCTTCGCCTAGTGACACTGATCATTATAAGAACAAAAATGTGTGAGGTTGCATATGTACTCACATATAAGTCAGATACAACTGCAAATTGCATAGACCCAGATGCACTGCCACATAATGCTGATCTGGGTCTATGCAGTTTATTAGGAGCAATCAGACAAACAAACACAGACCCTGATCTGACAAAACACTATACAGCAGCAGATCAAGATCTATGTTGCTAGCAGTTGGGTTCTTACTTATATGCAAGTATATAATATGGCATATAAAGTGTCTGAGAAAGTAACAAGCTTACAAGTGTTAAAAATGCTAGATTGGCCAATTTAACCAACATTACACTGTGTCTTGATAAAACTGAAAATCATTATTACTAAGTTATGGTGAAACTCTATATATGACAACTATTATTGATGTGCAGCCATCAACATGGCGAACAATTTTGCTGTTATCATAAAACACATTCTTAATCGTGACTACAGCACTGTATTGACACTATGCTGTGCCTAAATTCCCTGAATCACAATTTAGCCAAACTTTGCCAAGACATGCCAACCAGTTCAAAGTGAGAGAACAAAACACTATCAAATAAAATAACTTTTGTGATGATTTTTATGCTAACTGGCAAACAAAACATGCTGATAGAGTTCAATCGGACAATCTAACATTGCAAATACACTAAACTGACATTATACTGCACCTAAATCATCCTTTCACAACCTAGCCAAGATATCAATAATTGGAAAAAACAGAATGAGTACCAGAAATAAGACCAAGATTTTTACGAAGAACTGCTGGCAGCCATGAGCTGGAAGAGTTAGATCTGGCAATCTATCTGACACTGCATAGACCTAATCTTCCAACGGATGGATACTGCAATCAACAGGCAGCAGCAATTCTGTCAAACCTGCCTCACTTCCTCTCTCCAGTCTTGATAGGAAAGAAAAATTAAGTTTAATTATGGAAATTCAATTAATGCTCGATTAAATCTTAAATTAATTTTTGTTAAAATGTGAACAAATTTAATTTTGCAAGTCAGTGAAAGGTTTTGGAAGAAAAAATAATGGATGCCAATCATTAATAAAAAACCACTGTACAATGTAGGAAAAATTTACATAATATTTCTATTATTTGGCAAACGAAATTCATTTAATGGTATTCACAAATAATTATTTAAGATATAAAATTAGTAACAAAAATAATCTACTTATTTCTGTCATAAAAGTAATGCGTTCTATGTATGAAATAACTAAATTAGGTTTTAGGTAAGAAGCCGGTAATCAGTCTAATTGTTAATCTGCCAAATATACACCTATGAATTTTAAACTGGTATGAATTATATCATATTTGTGACCTTATTCTTGCAGGCAACTTCTAACATTATTATCTTTGAAAGAAAAAATAAATAATTTGTGAACTGAATCAAAAGTTAGGTTTTAAAGTAACATCACCTGAAGTGAAGTTAAATCCGAGTAAGTCCCGCAGACCTCCCCTTCCAAACGAGTTTCCAGTTCTTCTACACCTCAAGGTGTATACCAGCCATGTGCTTGTGGTTTGGGTCTGGATCACCCACAGCTTGAAGTTGAGGCAAGCCAGGTAGAGGGGAGATTATATGGGCATCTAGCATGTGCTCAGACCTCAACTTTGTACTTCGATATGTCAATCCTGGGCTAGTCCAAAGTTTTGTCATTGAGGGAGTGATCAGGTTATCAAGACTGGAGAAAGGCATTGTGCAGTTCAAAGTACTTTTCATATACCATTAGCATTTCGGACAAACAAATCAAATTTCATCACAAAAAGTTAAAACCTAAAATATGTGCAATAATTCAGAATCAAATTTTTTTTCACATTGCAATTATTACCACAAATTTATGATGCCAAACTTCCCATGAGTTTTGAAGCCTATCTAACTTGTCTGAACATTGCCTTGAACAAAGTCTACATGTCTTGGCTAATTCGGCTTAGGAAGATAAGAGTTTGCTCCTGACTGATACCGCAAAGAAATAAATTGGGCCAAAGCAAACACCCCTATCTTCCATACGCTGACATAAGGGTCTGTCTGCTTATCTTCATAGCCATGTACAACAACCAACTGCCACTTCAGGTTGATCCAATGTGGCCCATCACAAAATCTACTGTTAATTAATCAATAAAGAATAATCCTTACTCAGCATGTTGCACAAATACTCCAAAGGATCAATTTAAGCAATGTAACAGATCATATATGGTATTTATTAAATATTTTCATCTGTTCCTAATCATAATAAATATTACAAGTTCACAGTTCATACATCATTGTATACTGTTCTGATATTGTGGGAAAGATGAATATCAATCAACTCTAAGAAGAACATGGTTAAAATATATCATTCCTGCATAACACAGTCAAATAATAAAAAAACATTGCTTTCAAGGTGGTAATAAATATCAAGTTTTATACTTTGCTCTGTTGCATAATCGTAACAATTTGGTCCCAAGAAGTAACTCTATATGATTTTACTGACTTGAAGAAAGCAAAGACAGATCATTATTAATAAAACTTGCATCAAGTATCAAAGCATGATTTCTATCTTTGATTTAAAAGAAAAAAAGTCACGTCTTTATACTTAAAAAGAAACATATTGCATTTATGCAAACAGTTACATATATATTTGAAACTGCTGCGGAATGATTAATATTAATACATCGCAATGAATTATGCTCATTGCATACAATAGGACATTCAACAAGAGAATACCTAAATATGGTAGATGATTGGTGATAACCTAGATAATGTATTAACAATGCTGTCAACAGAATATTCTGTGCCATTTTAAAGCCCCAAAAGCTGCCATTTCTGATAAATTTTACCATTCTTCTAATCTATCAAGTTTGGAAACGATGGAAATGATTTATTAAAAAAGCTGTCTGACATAAACTGTTCTTTGAAATAATCAGAATGTTAAGTTTAAGCAACAATTAAATATTCAGTTTAAAATTAAGAGGTGCCACCAATTATTCAGTCAATAAAGTTGCTCATAATTCCATATTTTTCGGGGTTGCTTCAAAATTAGTGATGTGATACATTTGACAAATTCCATTAGTGACTAATAACAACATTTGTATATGGGCACACAAATTTAAGAGAGGCAAGCCCACATTTTTTTAGCGGATTTCAGAAGAAAAAGTATGCATTAGATAAAAATAAGACTTGGGTGAATATTGATCAGCTGGGGTGCTTGAATACTGTGAAGCTCAAACTTTGGCTAAAGAAAATCCAACAAAGCGTGGCACTGACTTATGTTTATGTTCCACCTTTCAACGGGGCCCCGAGTGGCCGAGTGGTCTAAAGCGCTCTCCGTTACAGATCACTGCCATCTCACCTGTCTGCATGGGTTCAAGTCTAGGATTCAGCTAATGTGGGTAAGTGAGAAAGCTTGCCAGTAGCTTCTTGTGGGTCGGTGGTTCTTCCCAGGGTTTTCCTGGGTTCTTCCTCCACCATTAATACTGGCCGCCATGCATAGCCAATTGTGTGCTGAAAAATGGCATTAAACCCCACAACAACAACAACCAGATAGGTTGACCATTGGATGTCGCCAATTTATATCATAAATTTCTACACATATTAAAAATGGCAGGGTTTCTCAGGGTTTCTCAGTTCGAGGGAAAAATTACATGGACCATAATTGATCAAACATTGGTGTTATCTGGTTTTAATGGAACCCAATGATGTTTAGGACCAATACCTTTCAAGGTTCAGTATTATTCAGACGATTTGACAAATACAACTTTTTGCTCGTAACTGTGGCATTGGGGCCTCACGATGCTCTACCTCATTTTGTTTTGAAAAATGATCACTAAGACCGAAAATGAAAACCAGCCATGGCAGCATATATGCTAATGATTTCTAATGTTATATATCAAGACATTGGAAAACTGTAAAATTCCATTATTCAGGATCAGTGAGTCAATGTAAATAAATCCTTAACTGTCACATGAATAAACTAGTGATATCATACAGAATTTGGACTATCTCAGTCTCACTCCTTCAACTCAACTTCTCACACAAGTGACAATAATACAAATCTTCTGCTATGATTTTCCCTCACAGTATTCTGGTTATATTTATGCAAAACTGATTGAATACAAAAATCTAAGTCAAAACCAAAGACAATACATAACAAATGTTTTTATAATAAGTTACAGATGTGTACATTTGAAGATGGGGTGTCCTGAGAATTAATTTGTGTTTCCATATTCCACACAATTATACAACTTATCAAAATTTGATAACAGTGATCTCTTTAAAGAACAGTTTATCTGCATTCAAGAACAAAGCACACTGATTACCTCTGAATAAAGGAGTATTTTCACAGATAGACTGGAACTCTGAATATCACAGATATGCCTCATATCAACCACACATGGTTCTTAAACTCTTCAAACAATTTGATCTGTTATGTAGAGTGGATAGATGTAAACAGGCTGACAGATAAATAAGGGGAAGAGATAAATACTGAGTAAAAAAGTAACTGTAAGAATGCAACATATTTCAATTTTGAATTCATTCAGAAAATGACGTTTCCATATGAATGTTATATTACAATGTCAGTGCAAATATTACAGGTTTTACTGCACAAAGACACATACAAAAAGACAGATCAAAAGGACTAAAATAAGCTGGATACACAGATACATAGATTCATACAGTTATCTATGGACCCTTAAGCTTAAGTGTCTAAATGCAGTTTTTCAGTACTGGTAATCTATATATTTTCACATATCTCATAAACATTGACAGACCAAGGTAAATTTCAAAAATCAAAAAATCAAAGCCATACTCTTCTTAATTAATAGAGGAAAATTCTTATTCTGTTCACTGATTTTCAAGAATAAGCTGTCAACAATTTTTTCTCAATTTTTAATAACTGCAGCTTTATTTGACATCAGAGTGGCATCATTTACATATATTTAGAAATCTTTCTTGTCAGAAAGCAATCTGATAAATTCACTAAATTCTGTTCAGCAGTTTGTCACTAAATTCATTTAAATGTTTTAAAATTTTTATTAATGGCAGCCATATTTACTGGCAGTACTACATCATTGAACAGACTTGAAATGCCTTGAGGCCAGAATGTTTTCTGTAAAATCTTGTCAAACTCTCTGTTCATTTTTCTTAAAAGGCCATTTAAAAGTCTTTATGCATATAGTAAAGGCAACCAGATTCAATGGCATAATTTGTACAAATCTGAAAGGTCTTTTAAGCCAGGATATGTTCTGTCATATCTAGTCAAGGTTTTTTTATTTTTAGTAACATTAGTCAAATTTTTATAAAACAGAAGGCCTTAAAGCAAGGATGCTATTTCACTTCTTGTTAAATTATGATCAATGGATTTTCAGAAAAGTTGTTTAAAGTTTAATTGCAGTCATATTTAATGATGGATTGGCACCAGTTGTATAAGCTTGTAAGGTCTTAATGCCAAGATTCTTTATGTCTAATGTTGCCAAATTCTCTTCAGTGGTTTTTGACAAGTAATTTAATGTTTTCTTTTCTTCATTTTTACTAACAATAACCATACTGGATGGCTTTTCTAATATAAAATACTGAAAGGCCTAATTAAAAGCAGGATACTCTCTGCCAAATTTATTTGAAACTAGTCTCATAATTATTATCAGATAAACATCTGACAGATGAAAGTTCATGGACAATACCGGGTATATGATGATCACAGACACAAACCATAAATTCACTTGGCCTTACAAAAACAAACTGCAGAATTTATAATATTCACTTGTCCACCAATAAAATTTTGCTTATGGGGGCTTTGTATGCGGGTGGGAAAGGAGGAATAGTTTCTTTGTGTCAACATAAGATTAGTTCTCTGCATGGATATAGAGAAGGTGGGATGAGTTTTTATCCTATTTGTAAGGCAAAAAATTTGTTAATTCACTTCAAACTGTGAATAGGTTGGGCAATAATTAAGTCAAGTGGTTTGGATCATGTGCTTGTCTTGACCAGTAACTGGCTACCTGATAATGATAACATAATTGTCTATCTAGAAGCAGATAGTAGTGAAACAGGAGTCAGACATGTTGAAGATCATGAGACACTTGGACAAAGTTCCTTCTGATATGAAGTTTTGCCTCCATCACAGCGGGTCTCAACATGTTGTCATAGCTAAGTATTAGCCAATTTAAGACCAATGTCCTGATATGATACATATTTAAACAAAATAATGGATTCACACTTACTGACTTACCAGTGGAGCAATAGGGACTTTTGCCAAAACAAACAATGAAACAAACAAGTAAATATCCACAGATGAATGAACGCACACACATTCTCCCCACTGATATATACATAAACACACAGTTAAATCTAAAAGCCCTCTTTTATTTTAACATTCTGATGGCACAGCACCCACCCTCCTGTTTCTCTCTCTCCCTCTCACACACACACACATATATATAAATTTTATATACATGTATTTTTCTCGCACATGACAAAAAATTCTTTCTGAAAAGCACACCAAAAAAAAAGTAAAATGTTTGTTATCATTCTGGGGAAGAGACTGCACATGAATAATACAAGATGATCGTGGAGTGGCTCCTGAAATTTTATATGTATTTTTCTCGTACACGAAAAAAAAGTTTTTTTCTTCTTAAAAGTACAAAAAATAAAGTGTAAAATGTTTATTCTAGGATAGCATAGGGATTCACCAATGTCACAAACTGCAATTTTATTTTCCTAATTGACGGCAAAATATAACATCTGGCGATTTCTCTATTTATTGGTGACATTGTTGGCTGTTTAAATTTGTATATACAACCATTGGCTTGGAGTGGAGAAATTCAGAGGCCCCATGAAAGGAATTCGCAAACCTGATACAAAATGCACTGAAATTTATATACTGTTACATAAACAATTTCTTTGCCCATAATGACAAGCCATCTTAACAGTGCACTGTTATATCATAATCTGCTTATGTTGACATCGAGCATGAGTACTGTATGTTGTGAGATATCTGCTTTCTTTTGTTGTTGACATGTCTGTCTTTCGTCAGATTTTTGGCTGCTTGCTAGTAATTAACATATTTACATTGACTGACATTTGTGTGTGGATGGTATGTAAAATTCCTTTTCTTTCCACTCAGAATTAAATCCTTCAGAACACCCACATGTTCTGTTACTCTGTACTAATCTTTGTCATCAGACCAGAACACCAGAGTTTCTATTTTCAGTTGACCCTTTGTTAAACTGAGTGGAAGGCAGCATCACTCTGCAACCACAAATGTAATAAAAATTAATCTTACTTGTTGGTTTATTCAACAGGCAGGGAGGAACGATCGACTAAACGAAGGCCAATCCCTTTTTTAAAAATGTATCCAGATAAAATAGTTTGCTGAAATTTCAAAGAAAACATTACCTTTGAAGCACCGACTGTTATGAAAACATACTAAACAAATGGAAAAAAATCAGTCTCAATAATGCAATACAATTATTTGATGTTGCCACCACAATAAGAAAAAGGCATTTGTTTGGTTCTCTAAAGCTGGCGTTTAGTGGTGACTTCAATAGAGCATGCATATTTCATCAAGGAAAGCTGACTACAATCTTCAATTAAAAAAAAGAACTTTTCTTCAAAGAAGTCAGTACCAAACTTAAATAAAAGCAATGGAATCTGATGGATTTTTGCATTTTCTAACGTGAGTGGAACAACACGTTTACTGTGCCATGAAAGTTTCCTTTTTGCAGGGAAAAGTTTGTGCTTACGAATGCTACCAACGGCAGCTTAAAATGCAAACTAACTTTTACCAACTTGGGACGTACTGAAAAGTAAATGTGCTTCATCATTCTTTACGTGATTGTACTATGTTTATCCACTGAATTCAGACGAATATGACCTGTGACAAAATTATTGAATATTTTAAAATTTGTGGATTTTTTCAATGGAATTACTTGTATTGTAGATTCAATATATGTGATGAGATTCGCAGGTGAATACATGGTGTTGATACTCTATTCATGCTATACATAAGACATGTATATATAAACAGTATATACGTATATGTACCAATCCATGGTTCTCTAAATAAAGTAAAATATTATATATGTCTTACCTGTTTTCACTACAGGTGTGTTTCCCATTTAATATGCATCGATTTAAGATGGCAACTGTGCCAATGAAGCACTTATTGTACCACCCGCATTTATTACCTACCCCCCTCCCCCTTGCAAATTTGTTGGGATAAATGCATCATTTTCTTCAGCTAACTGACCTGGTTGCGTATAAAACAGGTTCAGTCTATAACACTGTCAGGTTCTATTGCTCCCAATTACCGTGTTATAGCGGGGGGGGGTGTGTGTGTGTGTGTGTGTGTGTGTGTGCATGCGTGCATGCGTGTGTGTGTGCGTGTGTTATATGGACACAATTAAATATTGTTAGATCTTCCAAATCACAGCAAAGAACATTTCTGACATGTCTTATTACATTATTAACTTGTATGAACTTCCCTGAAAGTGGAAATGACAATTCCATGGAACCAAAATACATAATAATATTATTTAATTGAAGGCAATGTTAAAAGTAGATAGTTTACAAATTATAATTCAAAAAGCAACTGTCCTTCCAAATCAATAGAACACTTGACACAGACATCATTTTTCACCACTGGATCCCAAATGGAAATTCTTATCTGATGTCACATAAATGACTCGGTAGACACACCATATACATTGATTTTGATGAAATGTTTACAATGTTCCCAACTAAAGTGTGTCAATTCCATTACTTTTGTTGCTATGGCAGAGAAAGTAGCATTATTATATGCTCATTTTTTTCTCCATTAACTTTACATTGTCAGATTCATGCAGTATTATACGATATACTTCATACTGCAATCATGTGTGCCCAATAGTGTATTATGAAATACTTTGTGAACAAATCATGCACACTCACACAGTAGACACTACGTTTTGGTTGATTAAATTTGTTTCTGAATGAACTAAAGCAGATATTTCATGGACTGCCACATACCAGCTGCTTTGCCACATCCTGCGCTAACTTTTTTGCTACAATGTTCTGGATTTAGGCTAGAGATATACCCCAGACAAGTCTGGATACCTACAAATAACATGCAAGTGACAAGGCATAAAATGCCTTGTTTAGCTTGTAATGTCAAAAAATATACTTTTACAATTTTGCATCTTGAATTTCCTCAAAATATACTTCTTACTTCTGCAAATCCAAATTATATGAGCCATGTCATGGGTTCTCAAGCTTCATTACACATTTTTTAATTGTACTGTAATTTTGACTATATTCTAATTGCAATTACATCCTCCTTACAGTACTTGAAACAAAATAAACATATTCCAAAGCATCCTTTTGATAATTGCAATTGAAAGACTTCATATTTTTCCCACATTATGATTTCAAACATTCAATGACAGAACAGAAACACACTTGCAGATGCCAACACACTGCTCCCTCACTGATGAAATCAAATGTACTTAATGTAGAATTGACACAGATAAATCCAGTCATTATCACGAAATTTAGCAGAATCAACAAAAATACCAAAATCTATTCATTCCAGACTAAATGGACAAATTGTTGCAATGCACATTCATTCACAACATGAATCTAAATTTCAAAGTTAAGTAGACCAAAATGCCATTTTCTTTCAAAAAGTTATGTCTAGCGCATGACTAAGTTCAAATTTATCTGCACGGAGTTATGTGCGCATTAATAACGTTTTTGTTGTGTACCCATGAATCTGCGCTTGCGTATTTAGTTTGGAATATGGCATAATTTCAGTTACTTTGTTTCTTGTAGTGTATTTTTGTTTATATAATAAGCCTTAGGTAGAATAAGAAAATGAGCATATAACAAAAAGGTACTGCATTTGTACGGGAAAATACGAACTCATTTTTTGGATGGATATACTCCCAAGGTCGTGCAGTATATATCCATCTGAAAAACACGTTTATATTTTCCCATACAAATGCAGTAACCTATAATTACAGTTGTTGGATGTTCATGTTATGGGATAATTGCTGAATGCAGAAATTCTTGAAACAGATGTGAGTTTATTCATACCTATTTGCTAATATTTAAAAATATCGCCGCCTAACTTTCTGTACATATGTGAACCTTAAAGACAGATCTCCAAGTACATGATATGCATAAGGTGTAATGATTATGGTTGACTCATAAGATGGTACAGTTAAAGTGTCTGAAAATATTACAGATCCAATGATCAATTGGAGTCAGTACAATTACAGCCCTGCCCTGCCCCTCCCAATATAATGAAGTTGGTGCTTGATAGATTTCTCTACTATTCTGTAGAATGTTTGCAAGCCAAATATTTAAACCAGAAATCAAACACTTAAACCCCTCTTAGACTTCACTATTAGCCCTTTGCTAGGAGAAATCCTAACTATCAATATACACAATTTACCTCTATCAAACCTATCAATATGATTGCAATGGGAAGAATAGTTATAAAACTAACCCAAGAGATTCTTTATTATTATTATTATTATTATTATTATTATTATTATTATTATTATCATTATTATCATTCAGAGGGAATCCATATTAGAAGTCTATAACTACAAGGTGAACAAATGGTTCTATCATAGTATTGATCCCATAGGTAGGTAGGTAGGTAGGTAGGTAGGTGGGTGGGTGGGTGGGTAGGTAGGTGAGTGGGTAGTTTAGGTAGGTAGGTAGGTAGGATGGTAGGTACAGCTGTATAAATGTCAGGAATGTATATGGGTGGGTGTTGGATAAACTGGAATGTATGCAGACAGGTAAAACAGTTTTTTCATTAGATTAAACAAGGTAAGTCAACATCTGTGATAAAAACTGGGGAAAAACTTACACTTCTGTCTTTCTGTATTTAAAATTCATTAGCCAATTATTTGTGGCTATGTCAACATATACTCTCAATAACATTACCAGATTGAAAATTTACAAGACATCAACTGATTTGTGCCATCAAGGTTAATATATATTAAAAAACTAAACGATGCCTTTTAAAATTTGCTTTATTTTAAATCAACCACTCTTTATTTCAAACATGATTTCAATCTTTTCACACGTCTTCTGAAAACTGTTGTTGGTCTGACAGGTTAACCATTAAAACACTGAAATACAACAGATCTGTTATCCAAGACAACCTTGTGCCAGCAACCTACTAAGCTTTACCTCAATTTGAAGAGATTTTGTGATGGTAAGGTGTGCAAGGAGAATGATCATAGTGTAAAATCTGAAATAACAAACATATATTTTATTTTAAATCACTGAAGCTCATTCTGTATGCATTTATTTTTTATATGAACTTTTTAGCCAAACATATTTCAGTACAATTAACTGGGTATTTATGCTTGGATATTACATTTAACATACTATATAAATATTGTTGCCAAAAGAAAATGTTGATAGAAAACAGATAAAATGCTATTCATGCTATGCTAATAATAAATGTCCTACCCTCATGGGTCAATATGCTAATGATAAATGTCCTAGCCTCATGGGTCAATATGCTAATGATAAATGTCCTAACCTCATGGGTCGATATGCTAATGATAAATGTCTTAACCTCATGGGTCGATATGCTAATGATAAATGTCTTAACCTCATGGGTCGATATGCTAATGATAAATGTCCTAACCTCATGGGTCAATATGCTAATGATAAATGTCCTAGCCTCATGGGTCAATATGCTAATGATAAATGTCCTAACCTCATGGGTCAATATGCTAATGATAAATGTCTTAACCTCATGGGTCGATATGCTAATGATAAATGTCTTAACCTCATGGGTCGATATGCTAATGATAAATGTCCTAGCCTCATGGGTCAATATGCTAATGATAAATGTCCTAGCCTCATGGGTCAATATGCTAATGATAAATGTCTTAACCTCATGGGTCGATATGTTATGATAAATGTCTTAACCTCATGGGTCGATATGCTAATGATAAATGTCCTAACCTCATGGGTCAATATGCTAATGATAAATGTCCTAGCCTCATGGGTCAATATGCTAATGATAAATGTCTTAACCTCATGGGTCGATATGCTAATGATAAATGTCTTAACCTCATGGGTTGATATGCTAATAATAAATGTCCTAACCTCATGGGTCAATATGCTAATGATAAATGTCTTAACCTCATGGGTCGATATGCTACTAGTAAATGTCCTAACCTCATGGGCCAAGATGCATAATAAATGCATCTGATCTTGGATTAGTTCCTTGCAGGCTGACCAGATAATCCTAAAGTTTCAGAATGGCAGAGCCTGATTGGAAATATCATCCCTTCTGTCTTGGAGTGGTAAGAAAACATAATAACCAATACTTCTGTGCTGAAAAGATGGCCTTATAACAAGAGTCCCTCCAGGGGACTGATACTCTACTGGGTGAAAAGAATTTCTAGGAATTCAAGATTATACCACTTCTTCCTTTTAACTGTCAAGTGTTGAAACAATCACTGATATTCTTCAGACATAACAAATTTTTTAAATCAACTGCTCTGATGGATATATTATACATCTTATTGGAACCAGTTTCATTTAGTATCAAGTAGACATCATCATTAGCCTGTAAAAGCCCATGTCAATATAATATTCCATTCAGGATGAGTAATGACAAGATTTTCAAGATGTCTGCCATGGTGGCAATACCGTATGTCAGATCAGCACCTTTTCATTTAGGTGGCGCTATACAGTTTCGCATTTTGCATAGGGTTAGGATTTTAAAGAAAATGAATGTCCCCGGCTTTCCTCACTGGTTATACTGGCTATTTAAAAAAGACCTTGTGTATCTTAGGTATAATGCAAAGAACCTTTAATTCCCTTTATTTTGGTGTATGATTGATGGGTGTACTATGGGTTATAGAGTATACAGCTTGGCCTTACTTCAAATGTGCACCTTTCAAAAAAGTGCTAGCTCTACTTGGTCATTTTCACTTCCTGAACTTCAGAGGTAAATTGTATAAAAAAGAGCCGATAACTTTTTTTATATTTTATATATTTGGTAATTCATTCATTGCACTTTCAGAAGCTGGTATTGTCTAGTCTGGCAAAATTCATTTTCCCTATTTTAATAGCTGCTATGTATAGTGTACTTTAGACTAATTCAGACTGATTTTTTAACACAAGGGAGCAGTCATTTTAGTTAGCAGTGTGCTTAAATCATGTAAAATTTCCAAAAGTACAATATCCAAAAGAAATATCATCCACATTACATTAATGTAGCATAGAGGTATGCAAACATTCTCTCCACTGTGCATGTTTTAAATGCGAACTACTTCACCTTACATACGTCACTCTCTCAAAAGTACATATTATCTGGTGAGCGCCACCTTAAGACAATCTAGACCTTGTAAGAAGTCTTTTAGTGAAAACCACATATTGATATGATCATCTATTCAGGGGTGACAACAAGATTTTTATGACAGTCATTGTGGCAGCCATATTGGATGTGTCACTGGTACCATTTCTTAATTATCCCACACAATGCTATTAAACAAGCAATGAACAATAAACACATTATTCTTAGTTACTTATGGACCAGTGGTTCCCACTCTTCTCAAATCAATATAATGCTTCTTTCTTTTTAGATATGCTTGCAATATATCTTTCCAGGACTGGTACCATTTTCAAATAGGTCTAAATAGGTATCATAGGAAGTATATTGGTGAGAAACCGATGTTGATATAGCCATCCATTTGGAAAGGAGTTGAAACAATAATATTTCAACATATACTTTCCATTCAAGTCATTTGCTTATGTGGGTTCAATGCCATATTTTAGCACATGATAGGTATACAGGGCTGACAGTATATTTTGTTAAGAAAGAATTCAGGAAAAATCCAGAAAAACCACCAACCCACAGTAGACTACTGTCAATGTCTCTCACATTCCCATGTTGGCCAAGCCAAGAGTTGAACCTATGCTGATAGAGGTGAGATTATGGTGATCTTCAAAAGCAAGTGATGTAACAGCTATACTGGATGTCAGATCAGCACCATTTTTAAAGACCAAACGAACATTGCAAAATGTTCAACCATTTGAAATGTGGTAACAAGATTTTTAAGCTGGCTGACATGGCAGCAATATTGGATTGTCAGATAAGCACCATTTTTATTTAAAACCAGCTAGATGGTGTAAGTTTTTTTGTGAAAACCTCGTGTTGATATGACCTCCAATCAAGAGGAATAGCAATACAAAGATTTACAAGATGGCTGCCATAATGGATGTGAGATTACTACCATTTTAATTTAGGATGATCTAGATATTGTAAGAAGTCTTTTAGTGAAAAGGTCATGTTGATATGATCACACAGGAGTAGCAATAACACGATTTTCAAGATGGCTGTCATGGTAGCCATATTGGATGTCAGATCTGCACCAATTTCATTCAGGACCAACCAGATATCATAAAAAGTCTTTTAGTACAAAACCCATGTTGCTATAGCCATCCATTCAAGAGGAATAACAATTAACCTGAGCTGATGGATAGATGGATGATGGACAACAGACCATCCCACAAGCTCTTCAAGTCTATGACCAAAAGAGCTAAAAATGGATAGCCTCTGCTGAAGAGGATAAAATGTTAAAAATATAACATTGTGTTCTGGGTAAGGCGGTATTTGAATAAGATGTTGCCACTCTTGATAGGAAGCCTTCGAAAATGATGAACTCCGTATTACCTCTTGGGAACTATGTTAGTGACCACTGAGTGATGATGTCTTTTGTGGCAAAAAGGGAACATTTTAGGATCGAAAAATCTTCCTCAAACAACTGGTGTATGCAATTACTTATTTAAATGAATTTTACAATCACATGTTTCAGAAATTGCATCAGAAACACTAACTGCAGAATGACCCTCATAGGTATCTTACACCTGTGCTGCAGATTATCACCAAAAGTTGCAACTTAAGGCTTGTGATTCTCCTTATTTACATTACAATACTATGACATGCTTGGCAGTTAAATGTATCTTATTTGTGTCAAATTTAAGGACCATCAAACCTTTTGTAACAAGACTTTGCAAAACAGGTAAATTTATATCATTCAATACTTACATGGACCACTTCAAAGCACTGACATATTAAAACATGGCATGCTGATTTTTCAGTTAATTTGAACTTTATATGTATAGAACTGTGAATTTATTCATTTTTGAGGGCATACATTTTCCTGGTTTTCATGGTCAACTTTTCAATGTCTGATTTGTAGCAACCATGAATTCCACATTTAGTTAATTTAACAACAGTTTAGGTTCCAAATATGCTATATTGTCTATAATTGCAAAAATTTTGTGACAAAATATCTTATTAATTAAAAATAAATCCTCAGAGATCTATTTCATAGATACATAAATATTGATTATAGATATACCTTACAACCTACATTTTTCAGCTACCAAAGGTACTAGGAAGAAATGCTACTGACTTGTTGCTCCCTGTAATTCAAACATGACCTCATTTAGCTCAAAGATCCGTTGTATAGCTGCTTTGTCATTCATACACAAAATTTGGCAATTTAAAGACACTTACACCCATAATTACCAAAACCTGTCCTATTTATGCTGTAGCCAAAGCTTCTATACAATATACCATATATAAAAACTCAACATTCCAGTGAACAAAAACATTTACACTCATTTTCTGACTAGCTATGTGACACAAACAACAAATAATAAAAAAATAGAAAAGATGAAATCAAAATCTTTTTCTTGGTATATCCTAATATTGCTTTATAAATGTTATCATCAAAATCAGGGAAAGATCCTAAGATGAGCCTGATGAGGACTGAAGGCAAACAAATGACTGAAGAAAAGAATTAGAAATGTGTCAATTGGACACATGCTCCTGCCAATATGAAGCAACTGAAGGACAAAGTTTTAAGCCAAAAACTGAGGCCATAACAACATCAAAAATTTTGTTTGAAAATATAAAAAACTAAACTTGACCTGGTCTTTTTAATGTAAAGACTCATACCAAATTTGGTTTCAGTCATTGACATCTTTCAATTCAGTCCATGAATTCCTTTAATTCAGTCAATGAAGTCCTTCAATTCAACCCATGACATCCTCCAATTCAGTCCATTAAGTCCTTCAAAAGTTTCTAAGGAAACAAATTCTGATTCAAGAAAAGGACCAAGTTTCAAGTTAAACAGGAACCATAACTCACTTACATACTGATGAGATATCTTGAAAACTAAAATTGACCCAGGCCTTTTTAAAGTAAAGCTTCATACTGAATTAGGATTAAAACATAAATTCCTTGAAAACTTCAGATTCAAATATGTGCTATAGATACAAGGATACATATCCCAAACCATGTCTAAACAGTACTTATGGAGACATTTAAGTCATGTTGATCAAGCTCCATTAATGAACTGAAATAATTTTATAACATGATTTTGGATCTGTAGTCATCCATCTCTAAATGTTTGGTCCCAGACATGACACATCATTTATTACATATTATAAACAATGGAAAATGGCCAAGATCACCAAGCACTGCAGAACTTCCAGCTGATGGATTTAATTTTCAAAGCTTTTTAGAAAACTTTAACTGTACCTTCCCAAGTACATCGCTATGTTCAATACCCCAAATATCTGATCTGTAGCAAAGGACAGGTACAATCAAATAACAAAAAAGGGTATAATGCCAGAGAAATTGAGTCATCTAAAATCATGCTTTCTATCAATCTTCATGGATTTTGTTGCTGCTACAAGGCACACATTTAATGACAGAACACATACTAGCTACTCTGTGGAAATGAGATCCCTTTCCCCATCCATGAATTTAAGCTTTGACCAATCACAAAAAAGCAAACATTTTATGATGGTCAAATAACATAATAATACTTTTGGACTTGTGACAGAACTTTAAAGATTATTTAGGATTTAATTCACAATACTGTAAGTACCTCTTAAATTTTCACTTTGTAACTTAGAGAACTAAAAAATTATATGTTAAGTTTACTAAACTTGTTGATTTTACTTCTTTCTTTGTTGACTTTGTTGAATTGATGACATGTTAATCAAAATGTATGTCACTGAACAGATAACGGTGTTGGACACCTTTATTTGTAGGTGGTGGCCTAGAGGTTAGCACACTGGCCTTCAGCACCAGAGGTTCCAGATTTGAATCACAGTAGGGGCAATTAACTGTTTCCAAACATATCAATTAGCTTCACTGGTAAATACGATGCAAAACAAAGTGCTGTTCATCAGATGCAAATATTAAATAGCAGTATATGACAGCACATTGCAGTCAGTGGTTGACAGATTGATAAAACAATACAATTTCTTTTCTTGTAAATGCTAATTCTCCTCTGAACTCTGGTAAAAATCCACTGTATGTATACCTTGGCCTTATTCACTTGTTCTGAATTCTTTAGAGCTCCTAAATGATACAGTAGTGACTCTACCACTTTTACCTCCATCAACATACCAGAGATGATTGTAGAAGAGATGAGGGCTGTGTGTTTAGGAGTGTTGGTTCAGTAAAACCATGATAAGATCAATGAGTGGACCTGAATATGTATGCATCCAGCAGTGGTTTACAGTACCTCTGTATAAAAGCAAAAATGAAAGTGCCAATTAAAAAAAAGTTCAAAAACTAATAACAAATAGCAAGAAAGTTTAGAAAGATAAACCCTTCCATAAATGTCAACATTAAATGCAGCAAGATAAGAAGGTAAAACAAAGATGCTAAAATTCTGTAAAATCAAAATAAATAACAGATAAAGACAAAATGTTATATTGCTTTTTTGTCCCTATGGTCCAATTTATTAGGTCTACTGAATACTGAAGTATTAAAAAAATACTTCCTTGAATTTCTAATCCTTTTAACATTGTGATTTTAAAACCTGGTGGTCATTAGGTGGGGATTCTCTAGTACCTTGATATTTAAAGCAAAATTTTCTTACTTGTATTTCCTATATGTGTCAATTAAATTTTCATATCATTTATCCACATTGTAATCAGTCATAAAAATTGCACCTTAAGTGTATTATTCCAACATTTTGATACTTGCAGACTGACAAAAAAAAAAAACGTAAAGAAAATTCTTCAAGAATACCTTTCAAAACGTCACTAAAACAACTGCACTGGTTTATCTTCACAATCTCCATGCTTTTGCTGCATATTTATAGCTTGTCTGTACCCAACCACTAATGCCCCCACCCCACACACACACACACAGACACACACACATGCTTCTTTAGCTCAGTGATTTGCATGTTGTACTCATCACCAGAAGGGTGAGGGTTTGATTTCCACCACTGTATCAACCCATACTGATTAATGTGGTGTATCCCTGGGCAAGGTACTTCTCTCAACTTGCCCTAGCACAGTAAAACCTTCAAAGTGTTGATATACCAAATGCACCAAACCAAACCATGCCCTCCATCCAATCCCACTCCTGGTAATCCTCCTTTCCTCCAACCAGATATTAACCCAGACATCATAATGCAAAATCCATTACAAGAATGCTATGAATGCATATCTGAAGTGTGTTTTCATTAACTATCTGAAAAAATCTTTGTAATTTAAATTTTTTCCATGTCAAACTTTTTGTCCCCTCTCTATCTAGGTGTGTGAGCCAAGGACAACACCCTTCTTGTTGATGACTACCACCCAGTGATTTAAGAGGTATGATAATAGGGAGATGGAAGTCTAAACTTTAAAAGAATATTCAGAATGTAGTGTCCACAACTCTTACACAAGAAATAGGACATGGTGGCAACAATATAGCTGGGGATGTTCAAGGGGTGGAAGTTGGGGGTGGGGATGCATAATCATAGCTCTTCAGTTTACAGCCATAGTTTTTCTTTCATCCAGGAAGTTATATATTTGCAATCTGTATTCAATACACTGTATCTGCTCATGTACAACACACATCAAGAAATGGCTTAAACCTGCTGCCCAATGACCAACCTGCTTTGTCTGAAATGTTTGTCCTTCTTTTGATTTTGAGTAAAATGGGTAGACTATGGTCTACCATGACATAATGTACATACTATATTGTCAAATCAAGAACATTTACACACAGTAAATCCAGCATAAGCTACGTACCATACATACCAGCATATATGACATTTCAAACTGTTGTATGCAGTTATGTGTTAATACTGAACAATACTGGTGTACAACTCTTTATTAAAGACTTTGGTTAAGCTCAAGAAACCATCTATATGAACGATTTTACATTAAAGTTTAATTTTAGCATTTAGGGTAACAAAATAAGCATGTGGGAACTGAATTTCAAAGTTCTAATTACAATTTATTCATTT
This sequence comes from Sinohyriopsis cumingii, assembly GCA_028554795.2. Classification (NCBI taxonomy): domain Eukaryota; kingdom Metazoa; phylum Mollusca; class Bivalvia; order Unionida; family Unionidae; genus Sinohyriopsis; species Sinohyriopsis cumingii. The sequence goes on from CM068824.1 coordinate 71,009,346, forward strand.
CTTATATGACAATAATGTCACCATTAATAAAAATAATATTTCATTAGAAGAAGGATGAACTCTTTATAAGGTACCTTAAATTCATTCATTACAAAGATAGCTGGTTCAACATTGTCTGGGGCAAGTATTTTTGCCAAAAACTGCTGTTAAATAAATGGAGTTGACAATAACTATAACAATAGAACTGGTCCTATTTTACAAATGCTTCTTCCAGGCTGTGTCATGCTAGCAGAAAACAGGATATCTTCTACTGCTTCCAAAGTCTAAAGACAAACATAACATCTTTATAGGAACTCATGTAAGAAAGGACAAAAGGCAACATCTAGTTGTATGGGTACATTACTATCCCCATATAATGAATTTTTCAAATTTTACGGATCTATTCAAACAATACACACTGCAAATAAAATCAGTCTGGGAGGCTATTCATATGATATTAATGGATGAGATAATTGAATATAAAGAACAACAATTATAAACAATATGCACAGGTAAAATATTGGCAGGTATGAGTTTGAATCCCCAAGCTCAGCATTAGGGTTCAAATACTTCCTTATGTTTTGGAAATGTTCTTTGTTTTAAAAAAATTTTGTAGGATGCCTATAATGATATTCCCTCAATCATTGTTAATTCTACCTCTAATATAATATATCAAACTGTCCCTTTAATGGGAACAGTGTATTACAGGTCATTTAAAAACAAAGCTGTCTCTTTAACGGGAACCATGTGTTACTGGTCAAATTAAAATATGTCCCTTAATGGGAACAGTAAGTTACAGGTCACTTCAAGTTAAATTTGTTCACTAAACAGTTTGGTTTGACTTATAATTTTTAATAGAAATAGTTTTTTATGGATTAACAAAATTGGATTACATTCTTATAAGATTTCTTGTTTTTCTATAAGAAGCAGATTTCTAGTCAAAGTAAATCGACACAGGTGAAATTGAAGAATTAACCTTTTCTAAAGAAAAAATATGTCCATATGACACAAAGAGCATACATATTATATGATGCAATTGGATAGGGTCCATGCCTTTGTTGAATTCTGATAAAAAAAAATGAAAATCAACTCTGACCTATTTCCTCTTAAAAACAATTAAAAAATATGATTTCAATCCATCAAGTTCTTCAAAGGAAACAAAATTGGCAATGGATGTGATGCTACAGCATGAATGGTCATCAGAAACACTATATGTCCCTTCATTATGTGACATTATAAGAGGGATGGTCAATAGCAACACTATGTTCTCACCACATGTGACATAACAGGATGGATGGTCAATGGCAACACTATGTCCACTCCACAGGTAACATTACAGGATGGCATGTCCCTTCCACATGTGATGATACAGGATGGGTGGTACTAAGCAACACTATGTGTCATTTCCACAAATAGTGCCAGGGCATAAAACAAAGAATATATAGAAGTGTATTCAAATATGTCACTCAATGTCACTCTGATGCTTGACAAATCTCTGGGGGGATGGGGGGTAATTGTAAAAGGTATCTATGGGGATATGTTTTTCCATTATTCATAATCATTTTGTTAATGATGCATTAAACTTTAGAAATGCTGTAAAAATTATGAAAAACTGTACATACCATCTGGGAGATCTGCTGGAAGTTGGCTCCATCAAACTGTTGCCTCTCTGGTGAGTTGTTGATGCTGACTCCATCCTGTGGCTCCACCCAGCACTCCGTAACTATCTGAAGTTCACCATCTGCTTCAGTAGTCTCCATCTCATCAAGGTCATCCAGGAGACTGGGAAGACAAGAGTCATGTCTCCCACTTACATAAAGGCTTCAATTGAAATTACCCTATGGCTGGCACACTCAATTTTTATACTACTCTTCATAATAACCTATGGTGCGGCACTGCCCAGATTATATACTACTTATGCTATGCTTTGTTTCCATGGAAACAGCAATTTATTTAAAAAAATTATATCTCTCCAATAATACTTATATGATCACATTAATATTAGGATAAGCCTCTACAACCAACCAAATCCAGCACTCACTGAAAGATGAAAAATGACTTTCTATCTAAATATCGTGTAGACAAAGGGAAGCAACCCTTAAGGTTACCACCCCCACCCACCCATTTTCTACCTGCTAGGTTGCTAATGGTATACCTATAAGGGGGCACTCACCAGTTATGTACTTTTGAGAGAGTGACGTATGTAAGGTGAAGTTGTTTGTATTTAAAACATGCACAATTGAGAAATGTTGGCATATTCAATGCTACATTAATGTAATATAGATGATATTTCTTTGGATATTGTACTTTTGGAAACTGTACATGATTTAAGCACACTGCTAACTAAAATGACTGCTCCCTTGTGCTAAAAAAATCAGCCTGAATTAGGCTAAAGTACACTATCCATAGCAGCTATTAAAATAGGGAAAATGAATTTTGCCAGACTAGACAATAACAGCTTCTGAAAGTGCAATGAATGAATTACCAAATATATAAAATGTAAAAAAAAAATTATCAGCTCTATTTTATACAATTTACCTCTGAAGTTCAGGAAGTGAAAATGACCAAGTGGAGCTAGCACTTTTTTGAAAGGTGCACATCTGCAATAAGGCCAAGCTGTATACTTTATAACCCATATTACACCAATCAATCATACACCAAAGTAAAGGGAATTAAAGGTTCTTTGAATTATACCTAAAATATATAAGGTCTTTTTTAAATAGCCAGTATAACCAGTAAGGAAAGCTGGGGAAATTATTTTTCTTTCAAATTCTAACCCTATGCAAAATACGAACTGTAGAGTGCCACCTAAGTAACTAGTTTTCACTTTAGCATACCTATAACAGGATGTGCACATTGTGAGAAAGGGTGTGAGGGATTTTCGGTAATGTCATCTAGTAAGCATTATTGAAGAAATATAATTTACTACAAAAATTACTTTCTCCATCAACACATTACCTAAACACATTAACATTATGAGAATAGGTAAAGAGGAGATGGAAATGTCAACCTGTGTTAAGTAAATGACTTAGAAGTGTAATTATTTCAAGGTACAGCATATGTTAACAATCACAAACAAAATGGATTAAGATTAATTTAGAATCTGAATAAATTCACCACAGTTTCACAAAAATGTTGTATGCACCACATTCTGACTCATTATACCACTGAAATAAAAAGTGGATTGTTGAATTAAATATATTAAAGATTGGATTCATGGAGGTCATTGTTACAGAATTAAGCTAAAGTTAAAAATTAGTTTACTATTGGTATAATGGTTAGCAGCCTAGCAGGAAGAAGGGGATGTAATCTATAGGGGTTGCTTCCCTTGTCTAAATGAGCCACTGAAAGACACTTTCCATCTTTCAGGAAGATCTGGTTTCTGACGTAATTGAGAGTTATCCTAATGTTAATATCATCAGGTAATGTATTTGACAGAGAAATTCAAAATTCTGAATGCAGCCAATTTTTAAGATCAAACGATATCTCATAGCAACTTGTTTGACATGTGTACCAAGTTTGGTTGAACTATCTTAAATGGCTTGAGCTACCCTATGAGAGATGGACTGATAATATAGAAACATCTATATCCTCTGGTATTACATACCAGAAAGATAGACAAGAAGATGGAAATATTTACATCCCCCATCCAACAACAAATATATGCTAGGTAACAGAATAATCTGATGAAGATTTTGTATACAGGAAGTTTGTATGTAAAAAGAATACATGGAAGTGACAGGTATTAGAAGTTTTGTTCCAGAAATGGAAGAGTACATAAGGATGGATGAAGAACAGACAAATGGACAAAAATATTAAATAGTAAAAGGAATTCTTTAAAGAAATAGACAGCAAATTGACTAGTCTAGTACAAGTACCAAATTTCACAGAAATGTCTTAAACAGTTTGGGAGTTTTGCAACAAAAAACAAAAGTATGAATAACAGATGGATGGATGTACAAATGCAAAACCATTTACAATATTAAGACTAAGAACTGAATAGCAGAGTGCAGATCTGGACCAATGGACCAAAATATGTACTAAGATTCACAGAGACAACTTTCTGGACTTGTGCTCTTGAACCAAAAGCATAAAGGATACATCTACACCACTATTCTAAAATGTACCAAATTTCATAAAGATATCTGAAACAGTTTATTTAGTTTTGCTCCAGAATGAAAGTGTGGATAATGGATGGATATGTGGCAGAAAAAGAGACAATAACATTTTTAAAAATACAGAAACTAAGGATTGGAAACAGAAAAGGACACATCTGTATCACTAGTCCACAACATGTACCAAGTTTTATAGCCATAAATTAGTACACTACAAGTACCCAGTTTCATATACATAAACTACGCCACTACTTGTACCAAGTTTCATAGATAGAAACTAATCCGCTACATGTACCAAGTTTCACTTACATAAACTAGTCCACTACATGCATCAAGTTTCATAAACATAAACTAGTCCACTACATGCATCAAGTTTTATAAACATAAACTAGTCCACTACATGTACCAAGTTTCACAGTCATAAACAAGTCCACTACTTGTACCAAGTTTCACAGTCATAAACTAGTCCACTACTTGTACCAAGTTTCATATATATAAACTAGACCACTACATTTACCAAGTTTCAGTCATAAATAAGTCCACTACTTGTACCAAGTTTCACAGTCATAAACTATTCCACTACATGCATCAAGTTTCATAAACATAAACTAGTCCACTACATGCATCAAGTCTCATACACATAAACTAGTCCACTACATGTACCAAGTTTCACAGTCATAAACAAGTCCACTACTTATGCCAAGTTTCACAGTCATAAACTATTCCACTACTTGTACCAAGTTTCATATATATAAACTAGTCCACTACATGTACCAAGTTTCAGTCATAAATAAGTCCACTACTTGTACCAAGTTTCACAGTCATAAACTATTCCACTACTTGTACCAAGTTTCATATATATAAACTAGTCCACTACTTGTACCAAGTTTCAAAGACATAAATTAGTTTACTACATGTACAAAATTCCACATACTTAAACTAGTCCAGTACTTGTACCAAGTTTCACAGACATACATTAGTCCATGACATGTACCAATTTTTATATACATAATTAAGTGTACTACATGTACCAAGTTTCACAGATATAAACTAGTCCACTACATGTACCAAGATTTATAGACATAAATGTGTCCAATACATGTATATAGTTTCACAAACATACACTAGTCCACTACATGTACCAAGTTTCATAGACATACCCAGAACTGCTTGAGATTTGTACTTTGGAAACAAAAGTGTGAATAATGAATGGATAGACATATGGACAGAAAAATGGAAAACTATATAACAAATATTGAAATCGAAGAATTGTGAACTGCAAGGACACATTTGGCCCACTAGTCTAACATGTGTACCAAGCTTCTAAGAACAACCTTGGTCAGTCTAAGTCATGTTCTGGAAACAAAAGTGCAGATACTGCTAATTGGATGAATGGAACGACCAATGGACAAAACCAAAATACTGAAAGCAGAAGAATTGTGAACAGCAAAATACACATCTCGACCAAGAGTTAAATATGTGTACCAAATTTCATAGAAATACCATCACCATTTTGAGAGTTATAGAAACAGAAATGCTCAAGCAGAGATTGACAGATGGTTATAATGATAGTTATTTGTCCCTGTCATTGCATACTGGGGACAATAATAAAAAGAGGGTCTTACACTAGGGCTCATATTTCCTGAAATATATTTAACTAAATAATTCCCATTTTCAACATCTCAGAGCAAGCATATGATTCAACTCAATAAGTTTTATCTATTTCATGTGAAATGAGTAGACATAAGTTTCAGCTTATCATTTTAAAAAATCTACTAACTTTTCCAACTTATTTTATTTTTGAGAGCTTCATTTTATTTTCCTTTCTTGTGTTAAGAATCTTTTGCTTTAAGTCATTACTGATGCTTCATTTCAATGACCAATTAAAAATGCAAGTACCTGTAGATTTATAAAACTTCCTTTCTTGTGCTAATACACTAACCAGATCTTTTAATCCAGGATCTCTGATTGACCTTGAGATCACTTTTTTTTTAAAATTGATGCAGAATAGATGATAGAGAGAATAAATTAAAATGTCATTAATATATCTCAGCTACTGTGACTACAATATCTCAGCTACTGTGACGAATATATTTCAGCTACTCTAACTACAAAATCTTGGCTACCATGACTACCATATATGTTACTAAGACAACTATATCACAACTACTCTGACTACTATATCTCAACTACACTAATATATCTCAACTACTATGACTACTATATCACAGCTACTCTAACTACAAAATCTTGGCTACTGTGACTACCATATATGTTACTATGACAACTATATCACAACTACTCTGACTACTATATCTCAACTACACTAATATATCTCAACTACTATGACTACTATATCACAGCTACTCTAACTACAAAATCTTGGCTACTGTGACTACCATATCTCAGCTATATGAATAGTACATCTCAGCTACTGTGACTACTATATCTCAACAGATCTAACTACTATATCTCCACTACTATATTTCAACTACTCTGACTACTATATCTCCACTACTATATCTCAGCTACTATGACTACTATATCTGGCTACTGTGATGACTGCATTTCAGCTACTGTGATGACTATATTTCAGCTACTGTGATATTCACTGCATATGAGAACGTGAGACCTAATTCATAATTTAAAACAATAGTTGTAAAGAGACAACCAAGCTGGCTGTACACTAGTGTTTGTGCTTGGGATAAGCTGCACATAATAAAGTAATTTATTACAGAAAAGTATGTCACTCAGACCCAATTTCAATAATGCAAGGAACATTCTGATTTAAGTTCCATTTAGATGCACTGTCTACAGCTGGAGAGATCTGTAACAAATATCAAAGTTTGTTTAGCATGCGAGTCATAATCAGTGGGTTCCAAGTTTTAATGCTTTCCTGATCAGCTCTAATCAGCTGCCATGGTGTCTCTCAGAGAAAGGCACTTTACTAACTTTTGCTTCATCACCAGTATTTCAGGTGCTGATGTGCCATTAAATGCCCACTCAATCAAATCAATCAATCAGTCAAAAGGTGTGTAACATATTATCAAGTTTTCTTCATTAATGCTAAAATGTGATTATCAATAGCAAACTGTTCAAAATGTCTTTGCTAATTGGACAAATAACATAGGGGCCCCGAGAGGCCGAGTGGTCTAAAGCGCTCTTCGTTACGGATCACTGCCATCTCACCTCTGTCTGCATGGGTTCGAGTCTTAGATTCGGTCAATGTGGGTACATGAGAAAGCTTGCCAGTAGCTTCTCGTGGGTTGGTGGTTCTTCCCGGGATTTTCCCGGGTTCTTCCTCCACCATTAATACTGGCCGCCATGTATAGCCTATCGTGTGCTGAAAAATGGCGTTAAACCCCACAACAACAAATAATATAAAATACATCAAGCTTTCATTTAAACATAAAATGCATCATGTTTCCATTGAAATATACAATGTATCAAGTTTACGCTTAAACATAAAGCATATCAAGTCTACATTTACAATTTCAATTGAGTACCTGTCATCTGAAGTCTTGCTATGAGGTGGAAACATAACATACTGGATGACACAGGAGGAAGTGTCTGGCTTTCTGATCGAGGTTCCTGCATTCACAGTCCAGGCTGAATCCTAAAACACAAAGTCAAACAGTCAAAGTTGAGTGGAACATAAAAACAAAATCTTAATCTCCAGCACAATCACATATTACCATTTTTTAAAACAAGATCTGTATTTCAACATCATTTATGAAGTTGTTCAATGATAAAGAACACCAGGGCTCTCTTTTATTATTTTATTTGATGCTTTCATTTTATGTTGTGGTTTTGTTACTTTATGCAGTAGAGTCATGATTATACATGAAGTGTTTTGCTATAATATGCAGTGGTTTTATTTCTATATGTATTAGTTTAGACATTAGATGTGGTACTTTTTACACTAAATACAGTAGTTTGTCATTATATGCTGTGGTTTTACCATCATATGTGGTGCTTAACTTGAATATATCAGTCAATTTTCTTTTATATTGGGTGCTTTACTACTTTTCTTTATATTGGGTTGTTATATCTTTATATATGGTGTTCACATTGTTATATTTGGTGTTTGTTTTATAATACAGTATATACTTGCTTTCATTATGATGATTATAAAGTTTCTTGTAAATTTCCAGGATTCAACTCAGTGCTGCCAAAATCAGATATAATCAAAACTGGATTGTCAGCTCACACCTCAGCTGTACATTATTATGTATCATCACATATATTTATGTCCTCTGCCTTTCCACAAAAAGCAGGGGACACAGTACGCGTGTTTCCATCTGATAATTTGTTCATCTATCGGTCATTCTTTCATTTCCACGCTATAACGCTTAATATATTAGGCATTCTATTTTTTCAAGGTCAAGGTCATGGGTCAATATTTTAGTTTTAAATTACATTTTTCTTCTGTCCAGTCTAAGATAAATTGATGAAACATGGTTATACTTATATAATGTCAATAGAAAACATCTTGCATTTCATCTACAAGATCAAGGTCACAAGTCAACATTTTCAGGTTTCTTTTGTTTCTGCTTCAAATCTTTAACAGTGTCTTTGGTGTAGGGATGAACCATCATATACAGTCCTACCCGCATATGTTGACATCACTTATGTCGACAAGCCGCCTATTTCGACAAAAGTCCCGGTCCCTTGGTCTACTATTACTACCAAACTTGTCATGCTTATGTCGACATCAAGATAAAAAATAAATGTGCATGTCAACAGAAGCCCTTGGTCCCAGCTTGAACAAATCCTTTGTTTTCTAATCATTTATGTTGATAAGCTGCCAGTTTTGACCCATACTTTGTTTAACAATTAGTTGATCTTGCCGCCAGGCTTTAATTGTACCGCCTAATCATTTATGTCGGCAAGTGGCCAGTTCTGACCTGTCCTCTATTCAACAATTAACTGCCGCCAGGCTTTAATGTCATGGTCGAATAAAAAAAACAAGCTTTTGTTTGATCCTATAAATTTGGCCTCTTGTGGTGACTTAAATAAAAGCTATGAAATCTGATAGATTCTTGAATTTTCCAAAGTGATCGGTGATTAAAAGAAGTTTATTGTGCTGTAAAAGTTTCCTTTTTGACTTTATTTTTATTTACAATGGCTACCAACGGTAGTGAAAAACGCAGATTAAATTTACAGTCTCTGGAAACTAAATATCTGGCTGTTAAGGAAGTTGAAGGTGGAGCATCTCGCAAAGATGTCTGTGAAAATTTTTCTCTTAAACATAACACCTTGTCAGGATGGATGTAAGCTGCTGAGTCTATAAAGAAAGACTAAGTTGAAGGTAACTGCGCTCCCCAAAGGAAGAAGCAAAAGACTGCTAAATTTGAAGACGTGGAGGAGGCAAAAGCAAAATGGTTCAATGAAACCCGCATTGCACATTCCCCCTTATCCGTAGATCATGATATGATCATCGAAAAAGCGAAAGAATTTGAAAAAAAATTAGTGTGGAGAACTTCGCTGCAACAAGTGGTTGGTTCAGTCACTTTAAAATTCGTTATACATCGGATACAAAAGGATCTGTGGAGAAGCCAACTCTGCAGAAACATCACAGCTTGATGGATGGAAAGCCCATATATACTGCATATGTAAGATATATTGCAGAATTATAAGTCTGAGGATATATACAATGTGGATGAAACAGCTTTATTCTTTAAGTGTACTCCAGACAAGACATACTGCATTAAAGGTCAACCATGTGTTGGTGGGAAACAGCCTAAAGACCGCATCTCTGTTCTACTCACATCGAACATGATTGGCAATAATAAAATGCCACTTCTAGTTATTGGCAAGTCTAAGAAGCCTCGCTGTTTTAAAAATGTGCACCATCTTCCTGTTGATTAATATGCGAACACAAAAGCTTGGATGACGTCAGACATTTTTATGGAGTGGATAAGGAAACTCAACAGAAAAATGAGAGTGCAAGGAAGAAAAATTGCCTTGCTTGTGGATAATCGTTCTGCAAACCCACGTGTGGACGATCTCCAACACGTCCAACTAATTTTTCTTCCGCCCAATACCACATCACTCATACAGCCAATGGATCAAGAAATCATCCAGAATCTAAAACTACATTATCGAAAACTTCTCGCCCACAAAAAGCTGGCTGCGATTGATCAGCAAGAAGAATTTAAAGAAGATTTACAGGGGCTCTGCACAACTTGAGGAAAGCTTGGGAATTAGTGATGCCAGAGACCATACAGAACTGCTTTATGCACGCTTTCTTTCCCGAAAACAAGGAATTTCATGGATTCTCCCCATCAGATATCCCCCAGTGTTGAAGAAGATGGCTTATATGAAGGTATTGGAATTCCATTGGATGAGTTTGTTCAGCTGTCTATTGAAATGGATAACAAGGAACAATGCTAAGCAGCTCTAGCAAATGATGATATTATTGCTGCCGTTTCAGAAGATGGCATGGAAGACAACAAAATTCACACTGATGCTAATGATGAATCAGAAACACTACCTTTGCCATGTGTTTCATGCAGAGAGGCCTTTTCAATGTGCGATGGTTTGACAAGATTTTTTTGTGCAATCAAACTCATTGATAATATCAGAAGAAGCGCATGGTCACTTGGAAAAGTTGCAGCATCTTCTCCAGAGAGAACAACTATCAAGGCTCAAACAGAAGAAGTCTGCATGAAATTCAGAAATGCATGTACTGTCGTTATCTCCCATGCCCACCTGTTGTGCTAACAACATTTAATTTAAATTTAAATTTAAATGTTATTGTAATTTTATGCATTGATTATGCTATAAATAATAATCTCAATTACAAGTATATGTATTTGTCATTAAAATCTTTACTGTTACATGTATTTGTATTTTGAGAGAATTCATAACTTGTTATCTCCGGGACATATTTTAAATGGATACCACTTGAGCTGACATTGTTACGATGTTGTATTGTAAGAATCATTTTCTTTTAATATCTCATTAGCATGTGTCAATGTATACAATATTATGCCTTCATTAATTATATCAGCCGCATATCTCTTGTTCGCTTTTATGTACTTTTCACGATGACTTCTGTAACTAAATGCATGTACTGTTTAAAACAACTTGTTGACAGGTTTTCATTTCCCTGTGAACAGACCCATCCCCTTGGTAGCCTCAATAAGATGGAAACAGACTGACCAAAATCTGGGCCAATTTAAGTACATGTACTTGAAACATGTAAATAACAGCTATGCAACTATGTGCTAATGCTGACATTGAATATGGTAGTGAATGTTTTTCATATCAGGATGTGACCGATGCAATATTTTATTGCGGATTTTATTACACAAAGGTAAGCAAAATGTAATTTGTCAATATACAAGTGTATTTCACACTGGTTTTGTCTTCATGTACTCAAAATTTCATTGTTTTCTCAACATGTAAATGCTACTCACTGATGACAGGTCACCCCTTACTGACGAATTTATTTGTATCTTTTTTTCAGACACCCCCCCCCCACAACACTTATCTTGACATCTGCCTATGTCGACAATATTTCCTCAAGCCCGAGGATGTCGACATAAACAGGTATGACTGTATTAGTTTTTGATTTGATGGCATCGCATGAATCACAGTCAAGGCTATATTTTTATGTTTCAGATCACTAATCAAGTTTTCTGCTCTTTGACTCTAATGCTCTTTGAGATCAAGCCATGAAACTTGGTTACTTTCCATATCTACTAAGTAACTTTACAGCTCCATCACAAAAGATCACTCTGTATATGTTTGGTGACCTATCGTAGGCAGGGTGAAATTTCATTGAATTTGCTTGTAAACTTTTGTTCGAGTTAAGGGTGAAAGTTAAGGATAGGGAAACACAAAAATGTAAAAGCCTTTGGGGATATACTCACATTCTTTAACATGTCACTAACTGGAATGCTGCCTAATTTGTGTTTCTACAATAGGCAGTCCCCAATTTATGCTACCCAAGGAAGGGAAGATTTCTTTGAATTTGCATGTAGTCAACTCCAATAAATTTACCTATTTGTATTGCTTTTGTGTTATATGTAAAGATAACAGGGGAAATCTTTGTTTCCTTTTGTAAAATAAGAATAAAAAGCTGTTATTGTCTGCATCATTTTAATGCAATAACATTCTTTGTCTTGGAGTTTTTCTTTGTCTTCTAGTGATTTAGCTGTCAGGGTAGAGTAATCTTTTAATAAATTACCTGCACTTTTAAACTATCTGGAAGCTGATTTGTTTACATTATGGTTTATATCCAATTCAGGCATTTCAAATCTATCTCTATGTGATAGAATTGTCTGCACAACATATCACCTCTCATTTTTGACTAGATAATGAGCCAAATTATTAATTTAGAAACATGCAAGGGATTTTTTCTTGATATTGATTCTTTGAGCCGTCTCCTGGTTGCGAATTGGTCAGTTTCTTTGAAAATGGAACATATGTTGCAGCATCTGCTAATACTGACTTCAGTAACCCTGTTGCAGAAATTCATGGACGAAAAAATAGATGATGACATGGTGTTATGCTTATGGAACACCAAACCACAGCCAAAACAGCATAAGAATATGATTGCAAGAATGACTGAGACTGCCTACATTTCCTTAAGAAAGATGAAAATTCACAGAGCAACAAAATGGTGCAGCTACAAGTATAATTGGTAGGAACCTCATAAAAAATTAAATGGGTTCAGAATTAAATCATAATTCAATACAAATATTCAGTACAGGGTTCCTAAGCCTTATTCTGACACAGGGTTCATAAGCCTATTTCTGACACAGGGTTCCTAAGCCTGTTACTGACACAAGAGTTCTAAGCCTGTTACTGATACAGGGTTCCTAAGCCTATTTCTGACACAGGGTTCATAAGCTTATTTCTGATAGAAGGTTCCTAAGCTTATTTCTAATAAAGGTTCCTGAACTTAACTATAATACAGGGTTCCTAAGCCAATTTCTGACACAGGGTTCCTAAGCCTGTTTCTGATACAGGGTTCCAGAGCCAATTTCTGACACAAGGTTCCTTAGCCTATATCTGACACAGTGTTCCTAAGCCTATTTCTGACACAGTGTTCCTAAACTTATTTCTGACAGAGGGTTCCTAAGCCTATTTCTGACACAGGGTTCCTAAGCCTGTTTCTATTACAGGGTTCCTAAGTTTATTTCTGACATAGGGTTCCTAAGCCTGTTTTTAATAAAGGGTTCCTGAGCCTGTTTCCTTAAGGGCATGTTTCTGTCTAAAATATTTTAATCCATTATGCGTAATTAACACAATTGAAAGGTTATGCATCCAGCACACTGCAAAATAAACTTCCAAACTGCAACGATGTGGTTTCTCTTTGCACGTGGTCTAACACATCTACCATGATTTTATGTCTGGTTTGAAATAGTACCCAATTACAATTAAATGCTTTCAAGTTTAGACATAAATGTCAGTTGTAGTCTGCTAATATGTTTTGATAGATCCATAGGTATTTGTTGAAGGATGATTATGAAATGACTGACGGAAGTTTTCTCTCTTGTACAAGTTCAAATGTTGTTCAGCCCTTTCAGAACCTGGCAAGAATTATGTTTTCATGGTTGATCAATTTAAACAGATTTACATCATTTATATTCGTATTAACATTTATTTTTTTTACTCCTTTAATTTATTTCCCTTGGTTACAACTACAGTGACTTGTATATCTCACATTTTGAAATCAACGCATATATTTTAAACAGAAAAAAAGATATATATGAGACAAATAGTAAAATAAACAAACAGATGTGAGACCGGCAATCATGCTTTTACTATATAAATTTTAGAGGCATTTGGTCTTATCGCAGAGATCTATGAACTACTTCATCATCATCAACTTTAAAAAGCACAGCATATATATAAATGTTCACCAAAACTAAAGACAAAACCAAAAAATGCAAAGTAAAAGCACAAAGCACCGAATATAAAAGAAATGCAAAGGAATATAGAGTCAATATAACACATAATAAAACAACAGCACAAAATGATAAAATTACCCTATAGAATAATTAAACCACCACCAATGATCTCAGAAGCACCACAAATAATGTCTGAACTATAACACATTAAAAATTAAACCATTACATTCAATACAAAGAGCACCATAATAATGACAAAATGACCTCATACAATAACAAAAGCACAACAGATAATAAAGAATGCAGTAATTATAAAGATAAAACAATTGAATTAAACAATTAAAGACTATGTAAGATAGCTCTGGCATTCCACACATTAAACCCACAAAGCATTTAACATTGATGCAGTAAGCATTATAAAGATCCATAAATTAGATCTTGTTATTTGGTATACTTTTAAAGTCAATACATACAATACTGTTGTTTGCTACACTTTTAAAAATCCATAAACAAGATCATGTTATTTTGTACACTTTACAAGTTCCTCCAAGTTATTTGGTACACTTTAAAAGCCCATTCATGAATTCATGCTTTTTGTCACACCTTATATTGTTAACACGTAAGATCATGTTGTTTGGTACACTTTATATTGTTAACACTTAAGATCATGTTATTTGGTATATTTTATGTTCATAAATGAAATAATGTTATTTGGTACACTTTATATGTTCATACATAAGATATGTTATTTGATTATATGGTAGAATATAATGTATATGGTGGAGGTAGATTTATCTGAATAATGTTTTCTCTGTCCATATTTGAATGGCATCCTATAAGGTGTTTTTGATATTTTCAGTCTAAAAGTGTCTGGCATGGCAACTCCTTCTACATTATAATGCTCAAGTTGCCACAAATGTAAAACATGTTTAGGTTTATATTTGTCATACATGTGAACCACAGATTAAAAAACTATAACAATTGTCATGCAAAAGATTTGTCAAACATCACGCAAGTAAAAATGATGTTTGGTTCACACAAGAAAAATTATACAAAGTAATTATTACATTCTAAGGAAGACAAACAAAATTTAATGTACATTACCATATTTTAATTCCCAAATTATAAAATGAAATATTGAATGATACAAAACTTTGTTTACGCAAAGAATTGAGGAGAATTTCCCAAATGTTAAGACATGTTCATTGACTGTTGAAGAAAAACTTACAATCATGTCGACTTCTAAAGCCATATTTACAATCCCTGAGTTTGTTACACCAAAGTGGAAACCTTCTTGTAATCTCATCCTGAAAAAAAATAAAATTGAAAAAAATATAAAGTTGTAAGTTTTAAAACAAATGAGGTAAGCAGAATGGATTTTGTACATGTAATATGTGCAGTTAATATCTGCATGTATCATTTGGTGAACTGCTACAATAGATGCATGTAGTCTTAATCCAGTTGTTGACCATAAAAACACAAAACTGATGGCTTAACAAGCAAACATAAAAATTAAAATTTAAATTAAATCTACATGATGGCCATGTTCTCAGCTGAATTTCATCCAACCAATAAAAAAAGAACTAAACAATACAAAAGTATTCCTTCATATTCAGGAGTGTTATGCTGGAATTCCTTCCTATTAACTCTAAAGTCAACTCCTTCAACATACTGTTTTGAGAAAGCATACCATTCTCTGACTTAATATATTTTACATGATTCTCAATCCAAGCAAATAAAAAATAATGAAGAAAGAAAGCCAGTCCTTTCCTGATGTGTAGGGGTGGGGTGGACAAGCAACTAGCATACAAACTGTAAACACGGAAAATTTACTATTAGAGGGCCACAAGGGAGATTAACATCTAACGAATGCTAAATGTGTTACCCTCATTAAATAAAGTCATTATTATTGCTTTTATTATTATTATTATTATTATCATTATTCATTTTATTATCATTATTATTACTACCTGCTTATCAACATATCATCTGTAAATTTGTTGTATCCAACTGTTACAAGTTGCTGTATTTAACACCTTTAATTTTGTGGCATTTTGTTTTCTCAAAATATCATCATATACAGCTGTGGCTCCTTACTGATTGGGAAGTAAAATATATCTATCTTACATCGGTGAATGGTCTCAAATCTTAAAATGACTTGTTGAAGAAGCTGACATTTTACACTATTTTATCCTGCAAGAAACATCATCTTCCCAAAATTCACCAACACATGCTTTAGTATTTTATGATTTAAGGGATTTTTAAGACCTAAATTGAAACTAATTATCTACATGAACTACATACTTAGTGAAAATGCTGAGAATTCTGCCAACACTCTGCATGCTGACTTGGACAGAGGGCATTTGAATTGTCCAGATCCAGCGCTGGTGGTACAGATATCGTGACAGTGATTTAAACAGACTCACTGCTGACTTGTTAGCCATCTGAGATTGTGATAACATTGCCAAGGGCAGAAAGCCCTCTGATTGATCCTCCAGCTTTGTCAAGTCTCTTGGTTTCTTCTCATATCTGCAAAACAAAATATTCAAATTCATCGACAGATCATCTCCAAATTAACCACAATAGTATTCTTTTTTAAAAATTTAATGGTCTTTAGAAAGAGCAAGAGCAAAAACCAACAAGTTATTTAAAATTCAACAAATAATTTATTTTCCTAGCATACAGTGAAATTTAAAAAGAACTTACAGTATTGTGAATTAAATACCAAATAGTCCTAAAAGTTCTGTCAAAAGTCCAAATGTATGAAGTTCAAATTGAATTCCAGTGGTATTCCAAATAAAATTTTAATTTGAATATGC
Source organism: Sinohyriopsis cumingii (assembly GCA_028554795.2). NCBI lineage: Eukaryota > Metazoa > Mollusca > Bivalvia > Unionida > Unionidae > Sinohyriopsis > Sinohyriopsis cumingii. Next base: position 71,026,125 of record CM068824.1, read on the forward strand.
TGATGTGCCTGTAATCTTGAATGTGCTAATGTGCCAATGGCCTGGAATGTGATGATATGCTAACAGTCTTTTGGTGTATCACAACAATATCATTATTGTCTGAATTCGCTATAATTCTAAATTAAAGTTTAGTCCAATGATACTATTGAGCACTTTGTAATTCCAGTGAATAATAATCTGAATAAATGATTCCACCTAAATGAAAAACTGAACACAACAATAAGACTGATCCTGCTTCAGATTTTAAGGCAAGAATGAGTAGCTTTTTCAAGTAAACAACATTATATAAAAAGCTAAGACACTATAATAGACCAAGGACGTAGGTCAGTCTCTTCTATAAAATATTAAAAGTAGTTAACAAGTTTAGGAATTTCTAAGTGAAAAACTGATGTCCTAGACCCAAATAAACATGTTTACCATTAGTACTGAACTGAATATTTAATCTACAATGACAGGGAAATATATGCTATGTATTACGTTGTTTACAAAATAACTGTAACCTAACACTTGGCCAAGTAAAAAAAATACATTGGACAGAACATATCATTACACTGTACAGAACATATAATCATTAAAAAAAGTCAATAAATAATACAAATTAAATATACATAACAATTTAGTTACCTCCCCATCAGCCTGTACCCCTCTTGAAATTTTGAAAATGAAAAGATCAAGAATATAAAAACCACTCTGGTGGCCTAGTGGTTAGAGCGTCTGGCTCATATGTGGGAGACTGCGGGTTTAAACCCCAGCCAAGTCATACCAAAGACATATATATAAAATAGTACTAACAGCTGCCTCACTAGGCGCTCAGCATTAAGAGGTTAGTGTTAGGACTGGTTGGCCTGGTGTCAGGATAATGTCACTCGGTGGGACTTCATGCTACATGTCTGCAGCATGATGCCCCAGTGCTAGACATCACTAAAAACTGCCACATTGCAGACATCATAGCGATATGACTGAAAAATTGTTAAAGCTATGTTAAAAATCCAAATCGCACACACAAATCACAAGAATATCAAAAATGTACAAAACATACTCATTTCATTCAGTGATTTATAATCTGGATTGTTGCCAATGCAGGCCCTAATACAGTCACTATTTTCATGTTTCAGACCTAACAAAACTTCAACATCAACATGGTGTCCATATTTGTGCGGGCAAGTCTATTTTTCAAAGAAATGGATTGATGTAGTTGATAGCGTTCCATAAGCTGCAGATAATAATATCCATTTCCATAACATTGAAATATATGGGGATATATATTCCTCCTTTGTTCTTTTAATTGTTTGGGAATATTGCAATCAGACATTGCAGACACTGGATGCACACAAGACAGTATTTACTTTACATATGAATGTTGGCCTTGCATGCAGCCCTTCAAAGAAAATGGATTATTCCAGCAACCAGAAAATGACAGTGAACACGCTCCTCATTTACAATGAAAACTTCTGTTTGGTTTGAAATGACAAAAAACAGCAATATTAGGGACCACCTGGTGATACCCATGATATAAATTATAAATCAATGAATGAAATGAGTAAGTTTTGTGCATTCTTTTTATACCCTTAATACTTTTTGTTTTCCAAATTGGAGTCATGGCGGTTTGGGCAAATACTACTCAATATGAACAAGGGTAGATGTTTTTTATATTTCTATTGAAAACCATAATAATTATTTATTCCAATTTAGAAATGCATTGGAAAAATCATTATTATTTTTTAATATAATGGACACTATAAGAGATGATATCTATAACTGGAATAATTCTATTCTTTAAAATTATTTGGGAGTTCACAGATTTTCATGGATTCTGAGACAAAAATGGCAGCCAGAAAGTAATTTCCAGCTGAAAGGGCTGTCCCACTTGGTAACAAGACCAAGAATACTTAATAGATTACATATTACACAACACCACCTTTCTTACTGAATCATTCAACATGAATGTCATTCAATATCATGATGTTTCTCACAGACTAACAGGAATGTAATGTAATCCATTCCATGGCTAGCTTTTTCAAGTTACTACTTTGTAAACATATTGCATGGCTGATTTTATCCAGGTATCTTATCTAACCTTTCTTACTACTCAAAAACAATTCTAATGAACGAAACAATGCCAGTATTGAATTACATACCTCAACAATAGCAAAGAGTGAACATATGTGCTGATTTTTATCTTTGTACAGCTAGAGTTTGGGATGAGCCTAGGCTCGAGCTCGAGGCTCGATAATTTTGGAGCATTTTCAGTTGCTCAAAGCTTGAGGTTGAAGCTCGATGAGCTTCAAGCTTATGCCTAGAAAAATTCTCCGCTTTTTTATATTATCGGACCGGAAAAACCCATGCGATAATTAATTGACTGTGGGAATGAGCGGCTTTACAGATTCACACGGCCTACGCTTCCCCATGTGTTGGTCAACCAGTGGGCGGTCATTGCCTTGCAACGGTCATCGCTGGGGGCTCCTAAGATAATAATTCCGACTATTATGATTGCGGCTGACGGGGAGAAGGGGTTTTTCAACTTCTGCAAGCGAGAGAACTAGTGAACTTCTCAAGCATTTGTCCTGACGATAAGTGGTGCCGGAGGGGCAGTAGGCGCACAACTGATGCCCGGGGGATTTCTTTTAAACTGATTTTTGAACAGTTCAAACAACATAAACGTGTTACCGCGATTTTTCATATTGTATCTGCTCTTTGTTTTTTATATTTTATTTCTAAAGCAGTAGCGATGTCAAAAAATAAGAAATCAGCTGTTTGGACTTATTTTAACAAGCGCGAAAAGGATCATTTCGCAGCTTGCAATGAATGTAAGCAGACAATTTCATGTCCACAAGGAAACACTTCAACAATGCGTCAACATCTGCTTAGCATTCATCATATTGACGTCAACAAGGATGAGTGTGAAACTGAGCCGAAGAAAATGAGAACAATGGATAACTTTGTTGTCAAAACTTCACTGGAAGAAATAGTCTCGAAACTGGCTGCAGTCGATGGATTCTCGATTCGGAAAATCACTCATTCAGAATTTATTCATCAATCGCTGTCATTAAGAGGAATGAAGCTACCTGCTGATGAAAGATCGGTGATGGCCCTTATTTGCGATTTTGAAGAAAAAGTGAAGCAACAAGTCATACAGGACATTAAGAAAGAACTCTCAGAATCAAAGAGATTTTCAATATCATTGGACGAATGGACAAGTATCGGAAATCGTCGATTTCTCAACATCAACCTTCATACGGTCTCATCAAAATGTATCAATCTTGGTCTTGTCAGAATTTACGGAAGTTGTAATGCTGAAAGAATGAACAAGCTCATTGGGGAACATCTTAATTCTTTTGGTGTCTCATTCAAACAGGATACTGTTGCCTCTACCGGTGATGGAGCAAGTGTCATGATCAAGTTCGGAGAAAAATCGCCTGCTCTGTATAAAGCCTGCCTTGATCACGGATTGCATTTGGGTGTTACAAAAACTTTTTACAGAGAAAATTGCCCAGGTCAAGGAATTTCAGTTTTTTCACGCGAAGAAACTGGACAGACTGATGATTTCCATGAAAGCGACGATGAATTGAGTGCTGAAGAAGTTGAGATACAAAGCGAATCATGGAAGGAAAATATAAACACTGTGAGAGAAATCGTTAAATTTTTCAAAGGCTCAGCCATATGATCGGATGCGTTTAAAGCTAAAAGCTCAGAAAAATTTCACAAAGAACAACTGTCCCTCGACTGCAAAACTAGATGGAATTCCATGCTAAAAATGCTAGAAATCTTTATTAAATTATACGATGTCACCAATGAAGTGCTGAGTGAAATCGGATCCGAGCATCTCTTAACTAATCTGAACACAGAATTATTGAAATCCATAGTCTTAGCATTGAAACCGGTTGAGGTTACTCTTAATGCTATGAGTGAAAAAAAGCTTCTCTGAGAACCGCTTATGTTGCTATTAGCTTCATGAGGGAAAAAATGTCTGCACAAGGAACAGAGATCAGTCGTACTCTTTTAGAAAATATTGATCATTACATCGATGGTAGAGTTAATCAACAACTTATGGATCTTATGATTTCTCTGCACCATTTGGTTAATGTTCCATCCAAAACTTCTATTGAATTAGCGACAAATTTGATGAAGCGGCTATTTCCATCAGCAAATACTGCAAATGAAGAAGCACATGATGAGAAAATAACAATTAACCATAACGAGCTCTCACTTGAAGATGAACTTAGATTTCGATTGGAAGCTTCTAGCACTCAGGGATCTCTTCAAAATGATCGATTTAAGAAATTACGCCAAGAATTTTCCTTGTCAAAAAGTAATGGTGAACTGACCGAAAATTTGAGGCAATTATCAGATGCCATCAGTACAACACTGGTCAACAGTGAAATCATTACTGACTTGAAAAGGCCCTAATCTGTAGTATTTTGGTGTGCCGAACACGAATATAACCGTAAAAAATTTGTATTGGCTCTCGTTTTGAAGATATTCATATACCTCATTTTCTATGTTTCACTGTGTAAATTTCTCCAGTAGGACTGCAGCAACATCCGGAATAATGATGTAACATTGCATAATACCATCATGCTTACATCATCCACAGTTGATTGTATCATTTTCTGATGCAATGCAATACTAATGCCATGCGGCTGCTGAAGTAAGTTGACGTCAGCAGTGTACTATACATGTGTAGGCCTATTATACTAATGCCAGGCGGCTGCTGAAGCTGACGTAAGCAGTGTACTATATAAAGCCCAATCAGATAGGTTCAGCATTTAAAATATTTTAGACGTTGTGCGAGACAGTTCAAGCTACTGTTACATAAAACTTATTATTTTATCCATTTACGTACAATAAAGAACAGTAATGCCTCGAAAGTGTGTTAATACCGCGGACAATTGTTGCTATATTTGTGGGGAAGTGACATTTGCCAACCAGAAGAAAAGTATCAATTCTCAAGTGAAGAAGGCATATCATCTTTACTTCGGATGCAAGGTTGGTGACCAAGACAAGCCTTGGGCTCCGCATATATGCTGTGCTACATGTACAACACAGCTTTCACAGTGGTTGAATTGCAAAAGGTCATCAATGCCGTTTGCAGTCCCAATGGTGTGGAGAGAGCCAAGCAACCACCTAAATGACTGTTACTTCTGCTTGGTTCCTCCTCTTTCCGGCGGAATAACGAAGCGAAAGAAGTCGAGAATAGTCTACCCAAACATTCCGTCTGCATTGAGACCAGTTCCACATGGTGAGGGACTTCCTATTCCAGAACCTCCAGCAGAATATTCTCTTGATTCATCAGACGAAGACAAAGGTGAGTCGACCTGTTCTTCTCCTGGTCCATCAGCATGCAGTGATCCAGATTTTCACTGTGGTGCATCATCAACCCCACACAGAATAACACAGGAAGAACTAAATGACCTGATTCATGATTTGGACTTATCAAAGAACAAGGCAGAATTGCTAGGATCAAGACTCCAACAATGGAATCTTCTAGAAGAAGATGTCACAATTACTGCATATCGAAAGCGCCACCAGCAATTGGAGCCTTTCTTCAGAAAGGAAAGTAATCTGATATTCTGTTCCGATACTGAGGGCCTCATGAATGCTTTAAAAATCACTCATGACCCACAAGAATGGAGACTATTTGTGGACTCTTCGAAACTGAGTCTCAAGGCTGTGCTTTTGCACAATGGAAACATTCTTCCATCTATTCCAGTAGCGTATGCTGTCCACATGAAAGAGACATACGATAACTTAAGGCAGCTACTGAATTCCATTGAGTATAACAAGTACAGCTGGCACCTCTGTGGTGATTTGAAGGTAGTTGCCCTTTTAATGGGACTGCAGCAAGGATATACAAAATACATGTGTTTCTTATGCGAGTGGGATAGCCGAGCAAGGGAAATGCACTACATGAGGAAGGAATGGACTCACAGGCAGAATGTAGCCATTGGAGAGAAGAATATCCAACACCCAGCTCTGGTTGAGGCTCAGAAAATCTTGCTACCACCCCTTCACATCAAACTAGGTTTGATGAAGAACTTCGTGAAAGCCATTGACCGGACTTTGCCAGCATTCCGATACCTGCATGAAAAATTCCCTCGACTCAGCGAAGCAAAGATTAAAGAGGGAGTTTTTGTGGGTCCTCAGATTCGAGAGCTTTTCAAAGATGACCGGTTCAACAACTTGCTGGAAGGTGACGCGAAACAAGCATGGAATGCTTTTCGCCTAGTTTCTACAAACTTCCTCGGAAATGTTAGGGCAGAAAACTATAAGGAACTAGTAGAAGACATGTTGATGAAGTATAAGAAACTTGGCTGCAATATGTCTCTAAAGATTCACTTCCTTCATTCCCATTTGGATTTCTTTCCTAGCAACTGTGGTATTGTTAGTGATGAACACGGCGAACGTTTTCATCAAGATATCGCAACAATGGAACAAAGATACCAGGGAAAATGGTCCACTACAATGCTGGCTGACTACTGCTGTACACTCCTCAGAGATGCTCCCGAACAGCTGTACAAGAGACAGGCGAAGAAATCTAAGATGTAGTCAATGACTTGATTTTTTATAGGTAGGCTATTACAGTTGACCTTTTACTATTGGAATGCATTTCGTTATGTAAACATTAATTTCTTGCAGATTACAAAAAAACTAGAGCCAATTTTGCAATTTGACTGTCATATTCGTGTTCAGCACATAAAAATTGATAAGAATTGACTAATTTTATTTCAGTAACATGACTTTTGTAAAAATTTGTTGTCCAGTGCAATCAAACCGACTTCAATTGATTCAGAAAGAGCATTTTCAGCTGCTACTAATTTCTGTACAAAATTGCGATCAAAGTTATCGGATAAATCACTGCATGCTCTTGTCTTTTTGAAATACTATTATATTAACAAGAATGATGTTTAAATAAATTATAAAGAAAATTATTTTTCATACTACTCAAGCTCAAAAGCTCGAAAAAATTATCAAGCTTGAGCTCGAGCTCACACGAGCTTCAAATCCCCGAGCTTTCCTATACTCTATGTACAGCAGTGACAAGAAATCGAGGAACAATGCAAAACTAGTTCAAGTAATCATCTTTATTTTTCTCTTACAACTATTTAAAAGTAGAACAAGTACAAATTTTTGCCCAAACCTGTTTAAGGTACAAATTAAATGCTTGTATACCCAATAAAGACATTAAAAAAACCTGAATGAAACTTCAATGAGTCATCAAAACCAATGAACTCCAAAGACTTTTTTTGTTAAGTCATATATTTGGAAAGCCTTGTTCTAACAATCTTTAAGGCGCATAGGTCAACAAATTATCCCTCACTTGAGTAAAAACATGCATGTATACAATGGGACTTAAAACTAAAGGTATCTTTGCCTGCAACTCTTTCTTTAAGAAATGGGCCCTTTGTCCCTTACCCATCTTCACCTCTACCATTTCTGCCCAGGGACAAATGTGCACAGATGTATACAATGGTACAAGAAAAAACTTTTGTATTTTAAAAAAATGTGCCAATTGTTTGCAAAGTCTGCAGGAGAACAACTGACCTAATTAAGGCCCTCCCAGCATAACAGTCTGCCATATAATGCCCCCACCTGTCAGTTGAAACACAGCTTAGCCTAATTCTTGCTGCTGATGCTAACAGTCTATCTGGCCCTGACAAGGTTCAAAACTTAGCTGTATGGTATTTGACAGGGTTTGAAACCCAGACATATGGTACCTGAGCAAGTGCAAGTGCATAAGCCTCTACACCCTTGTCACCTATTGGCCGATTCTGCAGAACACTATAAAAGAACAGTAACTTATCTGAGTAATGGATTTCAAGTCCTGGTTTAGCCATGTATAAATCTAAAATGTAACTTACAAACAGAAACAATTATTGCCCAAAAGACTAACCGTATAAGAATGTTTTCTACTGGTTTGGAGAGAAGAACACAGCAGTGGATTTCTGACCAATCTCTGGATAAAGGTGGTTTCCTGACCATCTCTTTTCCATCCAGCTTTCGTACGACAGATCCAGATGAAGTCTTGGTCACCTTCTGTGTGCCTCTCTTTGGAAACTTCAGATCTGTTAGTTTCTTTCTCAGGCTGCATATCACCTGATGCCTTTCATAGCCAGGTGTGCCACCCAAAAATGCCAGTCTCAGCACCAAGCAGGGGACATTGGAAGTTATCCTCAACAAAACAAAGTAGTCAGGAGTCTCATTCTTTGGATTCCTGAAATAATGCATATGAACTAGCATCCACTCTTTCATCAACAGCCAATCCCAATATATATTGTTTGTTCATCAAGCAATACATACATGCAGTTCTTTCAAAACTGTTTTGAAAATCTGGATTTAAAAACTGCATAAAGCCTAATGTTTTATGATTCTTATTTCACACAAATCTTATATTAAGAAAAATTTAGCTTAATTTTTATCATTTGTCTAATTCCAGGTAAATCTTCAACAGATCAGCACTAAGCATAAATAAGCAATTCACTTTCATGTTTATATATTTATGCCATGAATAAATTAATCATTCAATAAACATACTAATTTCAAGTTGATATTTATCACAGACGGAATTTAAAAAAACGGACCAGCTATGATGAATATATCTGCAAAGAAAAATAATGTGTTCACACAGTAAGAGTAGAATAGCATGGTGCAAAAAGTAGCCATGTTCCATTATTCAGATTTCAGTTCATTACACATATTCCAGTTATAGCCTCATATTTAAAAGTTAAAAGTGAAATTTGGGAAAATCCTTACAGAAATCCAACAAAAACAACACAAGATTATTGGTGCAAAACAAAACAGCTAAAAAGAGACTTACTTATACAGAAGTTTGATGTAGGACTGGTTTTCCAGCAGAACAAATGTGCTCCAGTCTCTCAAGATGTTGTCTAGGGACATGAAAGCCTGTCTACACTGAACATGGCCAAATCTCCCACTGGCATTGGGAATATTAAGATACTTGGATAAGGGCATGTCGTGTTCCAGTATCACACCAATCCTGTGAGTGTGCATCCATTTTTGCCTGCATCAGAAATGAGGATTGCATGTGACATTATATATTGTCTTCATACATGACAGCCTATCTACACTATACATGGCCAGATCTCCTGCTGGTGTTTGGGAATACGAAGATACCTTGACAAGGACATTTCATGCTCCAGCATTACACCAATTCTGTAAGTATGCATTCTTTTTAGCCTGCATATGATGTTTTAACATGGAACCCAAGTACCATGAAATCTAAGGAAATTACAAAATGTTTTTGAGATAATGTGATCAAAGGATTGGATAATAAGAAAAAGTTCAATATGTAGTGTGATAGGACAAGACGAATTTATTAAACTGAACGGGCAAATCCCATTATCCAATTCACATTCACAGCATCAATAGTTGGAAAAGGATTCTCTGTCTCTCTTTCTCTCTCTCTCTCTCTCTCTATATATATATATATAGAGAGAGAGAGAGAGAGAGAGAGAGACTCACAAAGACAGACAGATATACAGAAAAAGACACAGTGAGAGTTAGAAGTGAAATTAAATTTCACAATCTGTGATTTATTTTAGCTTTTTTTTCAGGGTTTAAAAAACAATGAGGTTCAAGACATAAAACAGTTACAAGATTTTCTCCATGATGTCATTGACTTTGAATACCATAAACCAAATTGAAACCCTCATAAATAACTTCATATGGGGAGACAAAAAAATACATCAACTTGCCAAACACACTCTTTAAAAACAAGGAAATAAAGGGGGCCTAAACACCTCTGACCTTACGGTTAAACAAATAAACCACATAGCTCGCCTTCAAAACCTAGAACAGCACCAAACACACATATGGCAAGTCATATACTTATACTGGTTCGGATTTCTCTTGAAAAACAACCCGGAAATATATAGAAACAATAAAATTACTAAAGTACTAAGTCCACCTAAAACTATCTACAGAATAACTAATACACTAAAACTTTATAGGGAAGACAAAGAAATATGGAAACATACAAAAAAAGAAAATATATATATCAGTACCTATTTGAAATAAGACAAAAACATGTTAAATAAACAATCCTACTATTAAATGGGATCCCATATGGAAACAATGGGCAAAATTAAAAGAGACAAAAAAGCAAGCAAGACTATTATTATATCTACATGACACATGGTGGACAGGGGAAAATGCCTTCAAAAGGAAACTCCTGCAGAGCATCCCCCCTGCCCCCGTCCAATATGTAAAAATGGTCCAGATACAAAAAAAACATAATTTTACAATGCAAAAAGAATGAAACACATAGAAATAAAATTAAAAATGAAATTCAAAATATGATAGAATATTACAATGAAAATCAGCTTCTATACACTAGGGACATTATTAAATCCAAATTGTATAAAAAAAATAACTGACTACATATACAACACTATGGATATGAGAAGAAGAAACATACGGCTAACAGAATTAACAGTGACCAAAGTCTGAACTCTGCCTCCCCACTCCTATGCTCCTTCCCCCCCACTCCTACCAACACAGAAAATACATCCACGCTCTCATGCCTGTCTAAAGGATCAGATCACAAGCACAAGCAGCTGGGAGCTAAATGGTTTCTCCGAGGCACACTGTTTAGTCGATAACATCCCTCCACCATATCTCCCCCTACTATACACTAAATCAGCACCATTTACCTGACTACAAACTCCCCCCCCCCCACCAGCTATAAACCATAAAAGGGGCATTAGGTCTGTATAAAGCTACATTTATAGCTACCTGAATAGGAATGCAGATGTAAACCAAAAAATGTATAGAATAAAGCTATAAGCACTCAATCAAGAGTAATGCTATACAGCAAACATGCACCATGAACGCATCCTACTTATCTGACGTTACCTGCCCAAACAATCAGCAATGTATACATGGAAAACAGAAGGGGGAAGCTCAAATACAAAAAGGCCATCCTTACATGAGCCATCTCAAGAGAATCGTAAAATTTGAGCCTCCCACAACTGTAGTAAATCACCCAACAAATCCCAAACTTAACCTCTTCAACAACTATTCAATACTAAATCCAAACTCATAGGAAAAAGAAAAAAGAAAAAAAAAACATGCCTCTTCCAAAATACAATTCAAAACAACACCGGAATAACAAAATAAAATATAAACAGAAATGCATACAAGCACAGATAATACAGACCACAACAAGTAGACATATTATTATTTTCTCTTTTCAGATTAAATCCTTATATATTCCAAAATCTTATTCTAGGAATAGATAGGGCATCCAGACCAATACATGATTCAGCCAAGACAGTGCCAGTCCTCACAATAACACAAACAAAAACAACAAAACATACACATAAACTACAATCATAGGACAAAATGACTCTGGCAAAGTCACTACACGTTCTTAACAACCAATGGAAAAAGGGACGGAAACCCACCCATGGTACAAAATGTTCCAAGGGGTGGGAAGTCCAGACCAAAGCTCCAAGTCAAGGGAAAATGGAAAGCAGGCCCAAGGCCAACCCGGGCCAAGGGAAGAGAGTATGTAACATTCCTAAAACTTATGTGATTGAGAAACTAACACAATATGAAGAGCAAAACAAAAAGCAACCCTGCAAAATTCATATACTATTTATGTTATTATTTATCTAAAACAAATAAACACTAAATACTGTATGGGTGGACAGGGAAACACATACAAGACACACATATTTAGAAAAACAGGGTGTCACTTCTAAGTCCTAAATAGCAAGACATGCTATGAAAGGGCTAAGGGGTGTCAACAAAACTAAAGCTGATGATCAGACCTATTAAAATTACAAAGGGAAGAGAGAGAGGAAAGATTTAAAAAAACTGGAGGTCCATCTCCTTTCTTAATATAGACTATAAACATCTAAGTAGAATTTTAGCAAATAGGGTTAAGATGGTAATGGACAAAATAATAAATACTAACCAAACATGTGCTGCAAAAGGATGTGACGTACAAAATAATATACTAAACATAAGAACAGTAATTGATTTCATACAGGAAACAGGTCAGAAAGGTGCCATGGAACTTTTTGACCAAGAAAAACCTTTTGACAGATTGGAACATAACTATATATAGAAAGTTCTAGAAAAATTTGGATTTGGGAACTATTTTCAAAGATGGACCGAAATCTTTTGTAATAAAATAACTTCAAGAGTACAGGTGAATGGAACAGTCATGGAAAAATTTTAAATACAGAGATCAGTGAGGCAAGGATGCCCAGTATCAATGCTATTATATGTGATCAAAATAAGAAAGAACAGAAATAAAAGGGACACAAATCCCCAATTTAAAAGAAGAATTCAAGATGCTCCAACATGCAGACAATTGTACAAATTTCATAAGGGATCCAAAATCCTTTAATTACCTAGAAAAAAGAATTTGAACCATTCGGGAAAGCTTCCCGGTCAAAAATCAATCATGACAAAACCGAGATATTAAAAACAGGAAACTGGTGGGGGAATCACCCTGGATCCCCCCACCTAATAAAAGATCATACAAAGGAACAAGGATTTTTTTGTGGAAAGGAAGACGAATTAAAAAACTAAAGAAACATGAAAAAGAAAACAGAAGAAAACACCAATATCTGGGCACTGATGCCACTATGCATAATGGGGTGGGCATAAGTGGCCAAAACATATCTGCATTCAAATATAAATTATACATTAAAATCAACAGGCATAGAAAACAAAAAGCTAAATAAATCAGACAACGAAATATTAAACTATATATGGGGTTACAAGACATATTATGTCATAAAAGAAACTTTATAGAGGGTAAAAAAGAGAGGAGTACTAGCACTACCAAACCCAATACTATTAAAATGTACAAATATATTAAACAGAATAAAAATGTTAATTTTTGAGTCCAAGATACCATGGAAAGCCCTTTATATATATATATTGGTTTGGCTTCACCATCAGGAATAGGGCAGATATATATAAGAATAATTTATTATTAAAAAAATGGAAGTTCCGAGGAAATTTTGAAATATTAAAGAACTACTGGTTAAATATAGGGATAAAAGGGAACTGTGGCTAAAAGATAAATATCAAACTTATGAATGGATAAGAAAAGATATTACAAAAAATATATGCAGTAGAATCGAACAAGAGAACTGGGGTATAAATTGGGATAGGGCATGGAGGTACTGGTCCAGCATCAGATCCCAAAAGATACAAAGTTTAATGTTTAAGTAAAAGTGTAATTCATGGTTGACAGGGGAGGTAGCTCTAGAAAAGGCACATGATAAAAACAATACCAAAATGCCCAATGTGTAAAATGGCAAATTTTACAAAATATCATGCTCTATCACAATGTGAACAAAGAAAAAAAATGAAAGAATAAGAATAATTATAGAAATATGTAAAAGGGAGAAGTACAGAAGGAACAACTTACTTTTATTAGATCGTGACTTTGACAAAAAATTAGTAATGAAAATTACTCACTATATCATTAAAATAATGATGGCCTGTTTTCAGGTTATTAAGATTAAAAAGTAACCTGCCAGAACAGGACATCATAATACAGGGGGGCTTCAGTTTACAGCCCAAGTCTCACCTTATCTTTCACCTCATGGAAATAAATGGGCAAATTAACTTTAACCAACTCAGTACAAGATGATTGGATTCTTTGTACCTCAAACCCTCATATAACTAAAAATAAGTTTAACTAACATTACATATAAGAAGGGGAAACCCACCTGTTAACTAATAAACTAACAAACCTTTTAAAAAAAATTCTCTCTAAGAAATATAGAGGGACACAGGGGAGCTGCATACTGGAAGATGTTGCAGGGCTCAGTCACATGGTGCTATGTGAAGTTAAAAGGCCTATAAAAGAGTCTCAGAAAAACCCAGATGCAGGATATGGACAAACAGAACACAAAAACGGGGTTATAAGACTAACCCCAGTTAATAAAGGGTTCCCCAAACTAACCTTTTGAGTTATTATTAACATCAAAATCACATTTTTTAATTTTATTTTATTTTCGGCCCTTTCTGGCCATTTTTTCTTGTTTTAGGAATAAACATCTACATTAAATATAAAAAATAAGAATAAAAAATAAGATCCTAAAAAAAGCCAATTATTCCCACTGGGATTCAGATGTATGCCATCTGGAGAAAGGTAAGAATACCTGAATCAAGTATGGGGACAAAAGATGACGCTGAAATGAAAACGGAAAATATCAACTAAGATTAGATTGACATGGCTTATGACTCGTAGATATCTTCTACGAGACATGTTTTATGTAGCTGAGTGTGGGGAAGAAAACTTCTGACCAGCACGAGGTGCACACCTAAACAGAGCAGACGTTCATAAAGGCGACATATAGATGAAATGACTATAGTGGGAAGGTGTGAACTGAGGTCCTTTTCACCTATTTGGAGGAAGATGGCACCAGGGACACCCTCCCAATGGAAACTACCCTGCATAATGCTAGGGATGGTTGCTCCAGACAAGCCACAGAATTCTACATTTAAATTTTCTTTTTTTTAAGCCTTTAGAATGACTAACTATGTGTACTACATCCACCACACTGGTATCTTCCAGTTTAGATTACATGCCTGACTCACTCAATTCAAAACGAAATTTCAAGCAAGGCGAATCAGTTAAAATTTTCAAAAGTATCTATAAAAAACGTACAACTGTTGCTCTTTCATAAATGTTGACAACACTATGCCATTATGGGTCAATCAAATGAATGATGGAATAATATGACTGCATGTCTTTAACTTGCATAATTCATGTACTTTCTTGGCTGCCTAACAAAAAACCATGGGCAAATTTAGCATTTTTTGTAGGTTTAGGGTAGAGCCATTCATCATTTTTCCAATTTTTGGGTTTGTTTTTAATTTAGGTTTCCTTCTATTTTTAATGTTTTCTTAACTTTTTAAAATCAAAACGAAATTTTGGGGTTTTTTTTTGAGGTTTTGAGGTCCACTGCAGAGCAGAGAGAGAGAGAGAGAGAGAGAGAGAAGAGGAACATGAGAAAAAGTATCAGAGTGTCACAACAGTTCTCTGTGAATAATAAAGCCATTGTATTAGTAACTGTTCGGAGGTTGATAAAAAAGTGTTTTCATTATTCAGTGCTTATATCAACAGTGATCATGTATTCTGACTTAGTATACCAATGTGATCCCACCACCCTTGAAGACCTATGGCCTACTTAACAAGCTAGCAATGCCAGTTAAAATAAGCAGAATAGAAGGAAACCTAAATTAAAAACAAACCCAAAAATTGGAAAAATGATGAATGGCTCTACCCTAAACCTACAAAAAATGCTAAATTTGCCCATGGTTTTTTGTTAGGCAGCCAAGAAAGTACATGAATTATGCAAGTTAAAGACATGCAGTCATATTATTCCATCATTCATTTGATTGACCCATAATGGCATAGTGTTGTCAACATTTATGAAAGAGCAACAGTTGTACGTTTTTTATAGATACTTTTGAAAATTTTAACTGATTCGCCTTGCTTGAAATTTCGTTTTGAATTGAGTGAGTCAGGCATGTAATCTAAACTGGAAGATACCAGTGTGGTGGATGTAGTACACATAGTTAGTCATTCTAAAGGCTTAAAAAAAAGAAAATTTAAATGTAGAATTCTGTGGCTTGTCTGGAGCAACCATCCCTAGCATTATGCAGGGTAGTTTCCATTGGGAGGGTGTCCCTGGTGCCATCTTCCTCCAAATAGGAAAGGAACAAATGATTATGTATTTTAAAATGTTTCATTGGACCTAAAATAATGCTTCATTTTGTGAAAATATATTAATGGCAAATCCCACATTTGTGATACAAAATATGTGCCAAATTGAGGTCTAACTATCAAAATTAAAATTTAAACTAATAAATCTTAAATGTGGACAAAATTGAAATCAGAATGTTTCAGTTGAGAACAGGTTAAGAATCAGAGCCTAATCATTAATGAACAAACATATGAAGTTTCAATGAAGCTAAGCTCAGAACATTTGTCAGAATATTTCACAATACAAAAGCAGCACATCTGTCCATGCAAGCACACATAGTGCATGTCAAGTAGGAGGTGAATATCCCAAGCAGCCTTTTTAACGGCCAAGTTTACCAAATCCTTGTGGTATACTCAAAAGCTAAAAAATAATAAAAAAACAGTCTATTGGAATACGTTTATGGAGGGTTATACTTACCATAACACAGATTACTAATGAAGGGATGAAAATGAAGAAGCACCATTTCACTAGCAAGTGCATAAAAACCTTTAAAATCAACAAAAAAGGAATATGAATAAAGGTGCAATGCACAAAGACTGAGGAGAATCTGTCAAACAAAACACAAAAGTGTGTATGATTGACAACAATGATGACAAAAGTCACTTAAATGACAAATATCACAGATTCCCCCAGACACACATGATAGCCACGTGAAGTTCAAGAAATATAAGGACAAGATTCCAAATAACATAAGTAACAAAGACATCAGATGGAGATTGTGTTGTTTTTGTTCTACAACCTCCAATTACTAAATGGAAGAGTGAATTCGCCTTGGATTGGGTATTAGTAATAGAAGAAGAGACAGCAATGCAATAACAGCAGTTAATGTATTAATGCTGTTAAATGATGTGTTTTTAATTCAAGAACGTCCCCATCCACTAATTCAAATTAAAGCAAAATATGTGGATTTAAAAATCAATTATGCAGAATATAAAACTAAATATTGAAATCAATTTCAATAGATTATAAACTAGGCTTATAATTGCAGTAGCATCCATGACTTGCTGTTTAAAGTTGTCTCAAGAAAAATACTAAACTTACCAAACTTTGATATCCAGGTTGACAACTGGCTTCCAAAATGAAGCAAACTGATTCAGGGCAGAATCTCTGTGAAACAAGAGGTACAAATTGTGTATGGGTGTATATGATATATATATATATATATATATATATATATATATATATATATATATATATATATATATATATATATATGCAATTACTTTACCAAACCTACAAATGCTACAGTTGCATACATTAGCAATTGCTTTACTGTACCATACAAATGCTACAGGGTTTATACCTAAGGAAAATTTGGCCATAACAGTATTCTATAAAGGACATACCATATCAAGCCTAATTAACATCAATTTCTTATCCAGTCTGTAGTCATCATGTACAAACAAAAATTTAAGACATAAGGACCCTCATCATGCACTTAAAAAACAATGATATAAGAACCCTCATATGACTACCCCATGTAACTCAGCCTAATTGCATCACACACAATCAGAACTAAAACCTTAACTAATAAAAAAAATGTTTATCCAGTAATACATAATTGTATGGAGCACCTGGCCTAGGCAAACTCCTTTATGATAACAGTATTTGATGTCTTTCTAAAGAACACTTAGCCCCAAACAAATTCCTTGCTGTAACAGTATTTGATGTCTTGCTATAAAACACTTAGCGCCAACAAATTACTTGCTGATAACAGTGTTTGGTGTAACAGGAGTCTGAATTTGCAGTGTAGAGTCACTTTGCATAGAATTTATAATTAAATTATGGCAGACTGACACCTTCAGTGTAATGATAATCAGGTTGCCAAAGGAAAAAATGATTAACTGGGGAAAAAAACAGGATTAGTGTTTCCAACCATATATTACAGAAACTTCATAAGGAATTGACATTTCTACTGTCTTATGCTATTTAATTAATGTGAAAAACATAAGCTACAGTCTACCATGAATAACTCACTAAATATCAACTTTTGCTCTCTTTGAAGGAAGCACAGCCATCATGAATCCACAGGACAGCATGGCATTTTTTTTTAAATTAGGATTTTAGATTTTTTACAAATCTGAAATTTGGAATTCTCAAACTTTTAAACAAAAATTCAGGATGATCCCAAGTAAACTAGGACAAACAGTAGGTCTGAAAATACATATTAACCCAAAATTATTTAGGTAAGTTAGTAAAAATATTTTTTTTAAATTATCATGATATGAATGCTGGAAGACATGTACAAATTTCACTGCCATTTTTTTCCAGACTAAAAATACAATTAAATTAATTATTTCAACGGAAACATTTTCTATTTTGATATGATGATTTCTTCCCAGCCATGTTAAAATTTCTTCACCTGGTTTTGTAACAAGTTCTGAAAGTGGTCATATTTATCAATGAAAAGGTTCAGCCCACTTTTATTAATCCAATGCAAAAAAATGTAAGTGAAACTTGTGGATAATCTGACACAAATTTGAGTGTCTCTAGTTAGTGCCCTTACTTTCTGAGCTGTTGGTTGAGGACTGGAACACTGGAGTTTGCTTGAGGCAAACAGAAGAGTGGTACACCTTTCTGGATACTCTCTGGTACTTTGTAGTACAGTGGGTTGACTGAAAATGACTGCAGGTGTACCAACAGCTGGTCTGTCTGTGACAACCTACATAAAATATTTCAAATTTGTATATTCTATGTTAACTGTACAACTATTTCATCATTTGGAACACGATGACTAAAGCATAGATATAAGGTAGTCACCCAGGTGGAAGAAAATGGGAGAATGCAGACAATACCACTAACAGTAGAGATGAATGCTTTTGCAATGTTAGAGTATTTTACCTTTTTAAAACTGTTTTATTTTGCAAAACTCCAAGAATTCCAAAATACTTGAAACTTGAATAGTTAGTGTGCATTAACTTTCACAAATCTTGTTTTGAATATCCGTGCCTAAGTAGGGTCTTTTCATACAAAAATATGAGAAAAAGTATGCATCATTAATTGTCCATAAAAAATAACTGAATGATTTTTTTAAAACTTCATCATACCTGCACAGGATGAAGAACATAGACTCCTCTGATCATGTACACAAAGGAAAGTTTCTGTTAGAGACTAAATTATTATTTATTTAATATTTATTAAAGATTTTGTAAGAGTAAAATCTCGTACAAGAAAATAAACATTAAAAATCTAATTGGAGTCAAGTAACAGTCAAACTGCTGAACAAATTAATATTGTCTTCATGATGATTACTACTGGAATTCAGAGTAAATCAGATTATCACACTGCTGTCGGCTGTTATGTTTCTGTGTCATTTTTGGCTCAAAATGATCATACTCTAAGGACTGATAAACATAAACAGAACAAAGACCAAAACTCACCCTTGGAGAGCAAACCAAAACTTCTTGACATTGGCAGTGCGGAATGGACTCATTCCCTTGGTGTTTATCTGTGTACAGATCATGTCATGAAGGAAATCATAACTCCCTTCTAAAGTGATCTCTATATGGGTACCTTGCCTGTAACGAAAGATCAGAGTTTCTGCAAATTTTTTCACTTGTTCTTAACTTTGGTTCAAATAAACATTAATGCTCTGATGTTAGAAGATTCCTTGTATTCAGACTGAATTTATTTTATTTTTAAGAGGTAAAAGTACTATAAAGACCTGTTAATCAGAGCTCCTCAAAAGACATTACCATATTCAGGCAAATCATAGCTTCACAATACCAATTATCAAATAAAAATCTATTTTTAATTTGCAAGCAGTTCATTACAAAATTCAAGATGATGGACTTACCATGTTTCTCATTCATAATCACTTTGACACTTTTATTTATCCAAATTATGGTAAAGGTTTGCATATTTGTATGTATTTAATTTCATGGTTTAACCCAACACCCAAAATTAAGAATGCAAAAGAAGAAACCTATGCTGAGAACAAATGGTGGCTGCTTCAATATTTAAAACAATATACCAACTGTATGAACATAGATCTACATTTGTCATGATATGTCACTTACACACCTCTGTCACAAAATTAGGCAAAGAAATAACTTGGTTTTGCCTTAGAACTATTTGACTATTTCTCACTGTACATGCGTACAACGTTATCTAGGGTGAATATGTGTTCTTCCAGGTAATCGACTGTATTAACATGTACCTCACCAGAAATTACTTGTGACGAAGGAACATTAATAACATGATATGCATGGATATTTTACCCTGACCTTTGCTCACTCTCCTATGGATTTAAGTAAGATCAATATCTAAAACCAACACTGGTCGTTTTGGATCACGTCAAGGAGTGTACGCTCTCCATTGTTCTCCAGTCATAGGGGTAAGTGTTAAATTTACATTTCATTTGATATGCGAAGCTTATTCGGTTTGTAATGTCTTATCGTGTAATAATGCATTTATTACAACGCAGATTTGAACTTTGAATTACAAGTCACTATTAGAGGTTAAAGTATTATCATATATCTAGAGATTATACAGAAACTATTATTATGACCAATTTGGTTTTATTGTAGCTGATTGTGACTGTCGCTGTGATTGTGACTGTTGCTGTGATTGTGACTGTCACTGTGATTGTGAATATGACTAGAGCTGTTTGAAGCTGTCTAAAGTTGTTTAGAGCCATCTGGAGTTTCCAGAGTATTTAAGGCTGCGTGCTGTCGATACGTATGTATGTACGTATGTCTGTGCCATGGACATAGACATAGCAAATTAAAAAGGGTGCTGTATGCTGTCTGTACGTGTGTATACGTATGACTATACACGTGGTGGATCCATAAAGGGTGTGAGCGGCCAATAAGAGTGTGGGCCAACCCAAGGAATCGTGCGACTGTACAAGGGGTCTAGAAGCATACGTTTGGTTCAATTGTTGTTCCAATTGCATTTTTATGTTCATAAGATTATTTTGAATCTTCGTTGTGTTCATAAGATTATTCTGAATCTTAGTTGTGTTCATAAGATTATTTTGAATCTTAATAGGAGTTCATATTCAAGATTATGTGAATCTCTCTTGAAGCGTATCTGCAGTCCATGAGGTTTCTTGGATCTGTACTTCATATTGATTTAATATTTTTGGTTTATTTTCAATGTGTGAATGTTGTGTAGAGTGATTTGAGTCAGTCGTATGTTGAGAGCACGAGAGAATCATTATATTTTACCTCATATATTTTTTTCTTTATTAATTCATTTCATAAATTTCCATCTTTCTCACATTGTGTTTGTCTTATTCATTTGGTCCAAAGACTCACTCAGTTTCTATTCTGCAACAACCTCAAAGGAAGCAAATGCAGCCAACAATACTAAGCTAATTGGTTATTACTGGTAAAGTACATATGTAAGATCTCTTCTTTAAATCAATGTCCATAAGTACTTTCTGATGACCCTGACATCAACACAGTGACTAAACAGTGATTAAAATCAACTCAGATTCCCTTCAGTTCAGATCATGCCATCATTCCATATGTAAACCAAACACATGACAAGCTGCCCCTTGTTCAATGCACTTAGCAAGATGTGTCAACATCTGATGTGTTAAGTACTTATCAAAGTGTGAAGATGCTAACTAAATTTAAAAACAACAGAATTACTCCACTTTTTTAATCAGCCTCATGTACAATTTCAACCACTAGACTTTACAATAAATAAAAACTACAAAAAATAAATAAAATCACTTTTCCACAATTGGTGAAGATCAGGGTACTATATTAGCAGAATTTAAAGCCTCAACAATCAATCCAATCCATGCCAAACAGAAATCAAATTTTTAGTAAATTATGTTTCTCCGAGAATACTTACCCGATCACATTAACATTAGGGAATATAAGCCTGCTACCTCTCGAATCCAGCCCTACTAAAAGACGAAAATTCGTCTTTTCTGTCTATCTTATATAGACCAAAGGGCAATAACTCTTGCCCCTTACCTCCCCTTGCCACCGCCAGGTATCGTTAGTTTTTAAGCTGAGCGATATATATTATACGAGGATGCTCGCATAGCGGGGTGGTTGGGAGGGTTTTTAAGTAATGTGATCGGGTAAGTATTCTCGGAGAAACATAATTTACTAAAAATTTGCTTTCTCCTTCAAATACGTTCCCCGATCACATTAACGTTAGGAGAATAAGTAATAGAAGGAGGGAATGCTGAGCATCCTATCTCCACCCCGGGTACCTTCTAGGGAATGATGGCTGGATTCCCCATTTGAAAGAAAACCCGTTTTCCTAATTTCATCAGCAACACAGCCTAGGGTCACGTGATGTGTGACCCCTATATACGGTTAAGAAGATAGTTATTGAAATCTTCTTACCTACAAAATTTCCCTGGCAAATCCAGCGAAGCTGATAGGTTGTGCTGATTGTTTTAAATGGGTCTGGTGGTCATCTGGGCTGCCGACACCGGACCTACCAGATTCAAGGTTTGCCTCTGAGAAGCCAAATCTCTGAGATAAAAACTGGAGAAGGTTGACTCTGCATGCCAGCCAACAGCTTCTATTATATCTCGGATCGAAACATTGCATTCGAATGCCAGGTTTGCCAAGATTGCTCTCATCTCATGAGCCGTAATCTTCATGAGGCGACTCTGATCTTGTGAGACCTCAGAGTACGCTGAGCGTATAACCCACTTCAGCCATGAAGCAAGGGCTTGAGCGGTGATATCCCGTTTACCAGCTTTGACCGGAAGAAAGAGGCGCTTATGTGTGTCCCGACACGCCTCTGTGCGTTTTAAAAGTGCTTGAGTGCACGAACAGGATCTTGCATCGCTGCTGTTCTTGATTTATCTATGGAAGAGAGCGAGCGAATGACAATTCTTTGATTGCCAATGGATGGTAACCTATTTTTGGCTACAAAGCCTGGCTGCGTCAGGAGGACCACCGAACCATCTGATCTGAACTGAAGAAAGTTCAGGTCACTGGAAAGGGCATGCAACTCACTCACCCTGCATGCTGAAGCTAAGGCTATCAAGAAACATGTTTTGTATGATAGTAGCTTTAACGAAGTGTGGGCTAAAGGTTCAAATTTGTCTGAATTGAGCCATGTTAAAACCCAGGACAGATTCCATTTTCGAAACAGGGTGAGGGATTTTGGTCGATTGAAATCAAAATTGGCTAAAAAATCTGAAAGATCTTTGTTATGCCTAATATCACATCTACCATGATGGCGGAATGTGTCTGATATCATGGAGCGGTAGCCTTTAATAGTAATTGGGGCCAACTGTTTCTCCTCGAAAAGCCAGAGAAAAAAAGTCAGCCAGTTGAGGGATTGAGACACTCAAAGGGTCGATGTTATTGATATGGCACCAGTCCCTGAAAACACGCCACTTTCCCTCGTAAGCCTTCAGAGTGGAGGGCCTTCTTGCTCTAGAGATTCTCTCCACAATCGAAGTTTAAATTGTCTCACAAGGCTGCACGGACAAGAGCCAAGTGTGAAGAAGACGACGATCCGGGCAGGGGTGGAACACCGGTGACCGCGATTGTTTGAGAAGATTTGGGCTGGTTGGAATCTTCCTGGGTAGATCTATCGCTAGATCAAGGAGATCAGTAACCCAGGACTTGTTCCATCTGAGAGGGGCAATCAGAATCATCTGACAGTTCTGACCCCTTAACCTCTTGATTATTTTTGATACCAAAACCGTGGGAGGGTAGGCAAATGCCCACAACCCCTCCCAGCAGATTGACAGAGCATCCACAGCCCAAGCCTCTGGGTCTGGAACCAGAGAGACGAAGGTGGGCAACTTGCGATTCCACCTTGTTGCAAAAAGATCAATCATCGGACGCCCCCTAAGTGTGCAAATCCGAAGAAAGACTGATTGATGGAGTGACCATTCCGTGTGAATGATTTGACCTTTCCTGGATAGAGTGTCGGCCAGGACATTGAGTCTGTCGGGAATGTGTCTAATTTGTACGTTGATGTGGAGGTTGTCACACCAACGTAGAAACTGCCAGATCAGAATGCACAGGTCTGGTGATTTGGAGCCCCCTTGTTTGAGGAGGTAAATCACCACCACAGAGTTGTCTGACATAATGAGGACAGTTTTTCCTGAGAGTTGATCCTTCCAGAAATGAAAGGCATTGATGACAGCCCTCATTTCTAAAAGGTTGATGTGGAGAGACCTCTCCTCTGGCTCCCACATGCCACTGACTGTAGCGAAGTCCGGCAACAGGTGGGCACCCCAACCGTAGGTACTGGCGTCGGTACATACCGTTATCTCCGCTTGGGGCATCTCCAGAGGAATCCCCGTGGACAGCCAACCTGGGCTGTGCCACTGACTCAAGAATGATCATATCTCGGGCGTGATCATTATTGTTTGATTGAGGGGACTTGAAAAGGGGCACCATTGTGCCAGTAACATCATTTGTAAGGGACACATAAAAAGACGGCCAAGCGGGATCAAGTCTGCCGCCGCATTGAATAATCCGAGGAGTTGCAAGAATTCTCTCGCTGAAATCTACGTCCTGTTGGAAATGAACTCAACGAGTTTGACGATCCGGATTACGCGAGCGCGAGGAAGTCGTACCAGATTCAGATCAGTGAGAAACTCCATACCCAGATGGACAAAACGCTGAGATGGACAGAGATCGGACTTTTTCCAGTTCACGAGAAAGCCTAGATGGTCTAAAAGTGCTAAAAGATTGTTTCTGCCTTTGAGCAGAATAGAACTTACCATATGTTTCTGGAGGATGTCGTCCAAGTACACTGCCATCCCTGTAGATGAAGTCGAGCGGAACAGGGTGACGATGCAATCCATAACCTTGGTAAAAGCCCAAGGGCTGATGTTGAGGCCAAAGGGTAGGACCTGGAACTGATAAACTGCGTCGCGGTAAGCGAATCGGAGAAATTTCTGTGATGCGGGGTGGATAGGGACGTGAAAATATGCGTCGGTCATATCTAGACTGACGGCATACTCGTTCCGCCGGATGGAAAGACAGATTGATCTCGCCGTTTCCATCTTGAATTTCGGTGGTAAAATGTATTGGTTGAGGCGACTCAGATCGATGATCGGCCTCAACTTGCCATTTGCCTTCTGGATAAGAAACAGCCTGGAATAAAACCCCAGCGATTGCGGGTTTTTCACAATCTCCACCGCCCGTTTTTCTATGAGCGACCGTATCTCCTGTTGTATAAAGGTATCCTTCTCCCGATCGGACGGTACGTCCATGAAGAGGGGAGAGGAGGACAGGGGAGGGGTTTGGATAAATGAAATCCGAAGTCCCTCCGAAATGATCTGGATCACCCAATCGTTCTGAGGAAAAAAGGTGGTCCAGTGGTCCTGAAATTTCAGGAGGCAGCCGCCCACAGGTAGGCTGTCCGCGGGTGGTGGAGAGGGTATGTCAATTTTTAGAGTTAGGAGGCTTGAAGATGGAGAAACTTTGTTTCTTACCGCCTCTGTATGGTTGCCTCCTAGCTTGATTAGACTGTTGTCTCCTGGCATTGGGTTGGGATCTATACTGCACATTTGATTGTAAGGATCCCTTGTCCCTGGTCCGCCAATCATCCCTCCGCTGTGGCAGGGGCTGATTTTTTCTAAATGCCTGCGAGGGCTGGGCAGCGAGTTGGAGGGGCAGTTCCTGAGCTGCCTGATTCCGAACTTCTTCAATTTTTCCTCCAAAGAGTAAAGGCGACCCAAACGGAGTCATCCGTAATGCCAGAGTATGATGGGGCTTGAGCGACGTGGACCACAGACATGCGTCACGTCGTATTAGGTCTAAGTTGGCAGAAGCAGTCAATGCATTAGCCACGGAATGGTGAGCTGCCCTGTTAATAACTCTAGCAATCCAGGCCGTCGCTTCCCAAGCATGGTCATTGTCGGATTTTTCTGCGAGTCGGAAAATGGCTAATGAAGCCAAGTCTAACACTGAAGACGTAGCGACTACGTTCCTCACTAGCTTTGACATGGCATGGAACACATTTTTGTCCACTTTGTAAAACAGTGGAGCGGACATGTGAACTGCTGCCTTATTTTTGTCCAGGGCAGGAAGATCCGTACTGAAGGCATCTGAATGAGTTTTGTACCAGCGACCCAAGAACATCGCTGGTATTTGGCTTTCTGAAAAGAACGCCTTAGCATTCCCCGGATCACCTATTCGTCCTGATAGACGATCATTGATCTCCTTAATTTTTGCCAACTGGGGAAGGAGCCGGAAGGACGGCATCTCTTCCTCCCCGTCAAGATCTACAGACGACTTAACTTTGTAGTCTTGAGTGTCGGAAGGAGGTGGAGGGCATTCTGTAAATTTCTTCCACTGCCGCCTTGAAGCCAAACTCAGTCCGTTCTATGGTTGGATCTGTGTATGGCTGATTTGCAGGAGTTTCGTCACCCTCACTGTGTGCCGAGTCGTGTTCTGGAATAGCTTGCATTTCTGGATAGAGCATACCAGGTGGCATAGATGACGCGATTCCGTCATCCTTAACACTGTCACTAACTCTCCCTTGTGGATAAGCCGTGAACATATGGACGGACGGCCCTGCCGGCTGGTTTGTCTGGCTTGTGGTCGGTCTGAATGTTGGCGACGGTCCTGCTATCACTGGTGCCGGCTGCTCCAATGGCCTGGCTGGACGGACAGATTTCTCACTAAAACCTCCGCCATAGTATTGGTATGTTGCCGGCGGTACAGCTTGACAGACGGATTTATCACTAAAATCCCCATATGTCATGTTTGGTCGGATCGTTTTACCAATAGGGTCCCCATGCTGGGACGGTTGGACGGCCGGTGACGTAGAGGTTGTATAAAGAAATGGATCCGATGGATCCGGTAAAAACCCCATGCGTCCTGACTTACAGGCCCGAAGGCCATGCTCGGACATGCGGGGGGACTTACGCCCACTGGGCAGCCTAAAATTGGGGGAATATTCCCCCAAAGAGTCAGACAAAGCTGTGTTAGCGAGCGAGGGAAATAAGAGTAATATCTGGCCTGATGTCAATAGCTGCGTCGTCGTTTCCTGGACCAAACGACGCATCTGTTCAAAGTTGGACTGTTGTACCCTGTCAACATTATTTCCCTCCATTGCCGCTGATGTTACTGTGGCTGACGGTTGCAAACGACGAACTTCAGGTGGAGGGGGGACCCCAACGTCCCCCACAAGACTCGCAATGGAGGCTGTCTTCGGATGTATACTGAGGACATCAATGCTATCTTTCTTCGACTTATTCCGTCTATCCCTCCCTTTTGCTGCCTTCTGGATTACATCAGCCCACATTTGCTCTGTCCAAGTATTACACACGCTGCATGGTATAGATGATGTACACTTGGTACATACTATACAAGAGTCATGGTTGTCTTCTTTTGCTTTGAACTTTTTGCATTTCATGCATTTGGTTGACATTTCTACTGAAACGACACAAGAAAAGAAAACAAAGCACAAATTATCAATTCAGCATGTTATTAATTCGCTAATAAAAACAACCGTTACTAACGGAGTAAGCGAAATTAGTCAGTGTTGCGTTAACTCTTAATTAACAACATGAGTTCCACGATAGTATGTGTAACATGGTCTTCAGTAAATGAAATCCGTAAGGGTGACAAAGTCACTCAATTGTGAGAAAAATTGTTAAAATAATGTATACAACCTGCAGAAGAATGATTGTCCAACGCAATAAATCCAAATTTAACTTCGGATGGTCCAATTTAACACTAAGATGGCTTGGATTGTTTGGAGGTATAATGTACATGTTATCAGTACAAGCGAAGCTTAAAAACTAGCGACACGTGGCGGTGGCAAGGGGAGGTAAAGGGCAAGAATTATTGCCCTTTGGTCTATATAAGATAGACCGAAAAGACGAATTTTCGTCTTTTACAATAGGGCTGGATTCGAGAGGTAGCAGGCTTATATTCCCTAACGTTAATGTGATCGGGGAAGGTATTTGAAGGAGAAATCTGTGGTTCACATGAAAATGTTTTAAAATTTGGACTTAACTATCCATGGCTTTATGAAAGTTAGTCATGTTTAATTCCATTTGTTTCAGGATTATTTACCTGAAAAACATTCAGGGCTGTTCCAGTAAAACATACCTGGGACACAGGGAAGGCACTTTTAATGTGGGGTACTCACCAATAGATGCAATTTAGAATTTTCTTATTATTTTCATATGAACTCTGTGAAATCAAATTACCTGGACATATTTTTTTTTAAAAATGCCTTCCCTGGGTACCATGTATGTTTAAATGGAACAGCTCTTATGTGTACCAACAGACTAGATTGACATAATGTTGATTCAGTGATTTTGTCCGAAAATCAGTGATGTGTGAGCTACAATACTCTCCTATAACTAGTGTATAAACATAGTATTTCATTAGTATTTGTGCTTCAAGCAATAGTTATAGTAATCTACAGTCACATTGTTCAATGGGGCTAAGCATGCATGGGTAAAATGAGAAGTGCTTTCACAAGGATTAAAATTTTTCGAACAACATTTTCACCTGAATGAAGAATCAACTGGAACTTTCATCCAGTAATACTGATGTTTGATTACCTTAGGGCTATTCCATTTAAACATACCACTACCCCACGGACGGCAAAAAAAAAACTTCCATGCATGGTCATCAATAAACAATAATCACTTCTGTGCCATGTCATATCAAAAGATACATGGGCATGGGTGTCCAAAATTCACTGCTATGACTGGTGGTGGTAGAAAAAAATCACTTCTATGGGTGGTCACCCATTTTTGAAAGTGCCTTCCCCCACCCAGGTGTATGTTTAAATGGAATAGTGCTTATGCTTTTTCTCATTTCATCTCTATCCTTATTTATCCCACAACATATCGACTAAAGGCAGTAAGTGGAAATTACAGCTATTGGATACCATATAGACACATGTGCATGAAAACAATATTGCCAATAACCAGTGACTGGATAAACAAATGCATACTGTACATAGTTATAAAATACAATGTTCACATTAAGATTACTCAGCAAGTCATTGACTGATTGATTACTCTCACATGTAGATTACTCAGCAAGTCATTGATTGATTGATTACTCTTACATTTAGATTACTCAACAGATCAATTGTTTGATAATAACTACAGGCAACTGGTGCTAAATGATTTTCCAGTCAACCAATTTTATTTTTTATTTATTATTTACAATTTTTATATTGTATATGAAATATTATCATACCTGCCAGTATCCAGGGGCCAGGGTGCTGATGCTAGGTATTCAAATCGGGCATATTCTCTCCATGGCAATACTAACCTCACTTCCAACTGAGTCTCTCCTGTCAAAAGAGGATTCGATATTCATTTTCGGTATCAAATTCTATCAAATTATGTCATGATATGACATACCATAAACCCACTTCGAATGTCAGATATCACACCAGTTTAATATCACCAAGTGTTGCTCTAAAAAATTACTTACTGACACATGAGGCAATGATCTGATTCATTAGGCATCTCATTGCACTTCAAAATCCTTTCACTATATTTGCAATTAAGGAAATAAAATCTTTTCATTATGCTATAAAAAGTACTCATTTGAAATTTATTAAATTCACTGAGGAAATTTTCAACTTCTTTCATTAGTTTAGTATGTAATAAACACCCAAGGACAAACTCTTCCTGACACAGAAAGTTTCTGAAGGCTGATAAATAAAAGGACTGTTAAACTTACATAATACTGAACAACACAAACATGGAAAATGAAAATGGCAAAACACAGAAAAATAAAAGTCCCACAAGCAGGAAAACAAGTGTAATGAATATAAAATGCATAATTTATTCAAACCTCAATAAATGAATTCTACAATTCTTAGAATTGTGATCCTAAATGTATACCATGAATTAACTCTTATCTGTATAATTCTCAAAACTATTAACCTAACATTATACTGTGAATTCACTCTTATATGTATAATTCTTAGAACTGTGAAACTAAAGGTTCACTGTGTATTCACTATTATTTATGGGCTAACAATTTGTGTACTGGATGGTTGCTTAAAAATCATAACTTTAAGTAACAAATGTAGTCAATAGTTCAAGCTCAGTATTCACTCCTCCAATTAGCACTGATTGACTAGAATTGAAAAGAACCTGACCCAAATCTGACTCCTTATAAACAGCCAACACACAGAATACTTCCTCTTTTGACTTATATCAATAGCATAGGACAGAGAGGAAATCTTTCCAACAGTTGCAGGTAAGTGTTACAGAAGTTGAATTAGTTTACCCACCTCCAAACAAATGCATTTTAATAGCAGTAATACATTATCAGCCAATACTGCACTGCTGAATTTACCAGTTAGGAGGGAGGCTGAAAGCCTCCACAAAGCTTATAGTGACAACAATTGCACTTACCCTTGCAGTAGGAGTGTTCATTACTGCAGGTTGGAAGAAGGCTGGATCACACGCTGTTCCATAACTATAGGAACCAAACTAAAAATGCCCTAGTTCCAGCATGCCAAAAATGTAAAAACAGTAGTTAGTGGCTCTCATAACATAATCTAAAGAAGCCTGATTCAAGCAGAGTCAAGATGTACCAATAACTTAACTTCATGGGCTTTAATTAACATGAAAAAAGGTTCCTTTCTGAGAGGAACTGAAAAATGAATGATGGGAGGAAAATCTATCGGGAAATGGAAATCACTGAAAAGTCCAAGGAACCCTTGATTGATATACATTTCCTAGCCTTCCTTCTCCCTTCTCCCATTAGTGAGATACCAGTCTCTGAGAATCAAAATACTTAATGAGGGTCCAACCCAATGGCAGAACTTTACCAGTAATAACTGATTAGCTTAGCATTTTTGTCTGCACTGGCACCCTTTGAGGATAAATGCTTCCTTATACCTTTAGTTATTGAGACATCTTTAATAGTGTAGCCCTCTCTCAGACGTGTAGACAGGATACTAAAGAGTGAAGAATTCAGCTTGTTCTCGGTGTGCTTTTTACGTATGGTCGGCAGAACAGAGGCAACTTTACCCTTGATTGGATGGCTAAGCAACCTGTGGTAGAAAGAAAACAAAAAAATCCATCAAATTATACAATTAATATAGTGAGGTGTTATGTATATTGTTTGTTAGATTTTTTTGATTCATAATATGCTATGCTATATTGTATTTTGTACTTTACCGTATCGAAATTCAAGTTCCCTTTTTGATCAATAAATTTTATTTTACAAACAAATAATGCATAGCTAATATTTTCTCTATCATTGTGGGTTAAATATCAGCATCATTGTCTTGGTCTAAGAAAAAGACAATATGTTTACCATTTTCTTTACTTAAAGTTTAATAACAGAATCTTCTAGAATGGAATTTTCCATTAAGTACAAGCTATTTCATAAAATGCCATTTCTGACCCATGTCAAGTAGAGGGCTTTATAATCTTGTTTATCTAGAAACTATTTACTTGTGCTGTAAGATGCTGAAGCAGAATCATTTGTTGTGTTCAGTATTTTATTTATCTGCAGTTCCAAATTCCATGGAGGTCAAAGATTTTGTGCTAGATCTCAATATTTTAATTCACTTGGTCGTGGAAATCATCTTTCCTGCAGTAAGCAATACTAAAATCAATAAAACATGACTCCCAACAGATGTACTGTTATCTTTGCTGATTTTATTTCAAGCATGGCCAAGAATCTGAATATTGATGTTTCTACTTTTGACAACTGATCAGACATTTTAAGAGAGTCATTGTACATCTGCATCCAACATTCTTTTGTTTGTTGGATGGGTATGTGCTCCCATACAACAAATACAACATTATGTTCAACTAATCAGTTTGTAAAGTCTACTCCTGTGTCAATGATTTCCAGTTCAGTTTCAAAAACCAAACTTCCAAATTCTGACTTTGTGTTAGATCTCAAATTGATGTAATATTGGTTTCGCTTTTTTAAACATGGTGGTGGCAATCATCTCTCCAGCAATGCACAATGCTAAAATCAACATGATTCACAAAAGATGTAACTGTTCCTGCTTTTAAGCAAGGTCAGCAAACTGAATATTGATCTGCATACTTCTGTGACAACTGTTGTAACCTTTAAAAAGGCTGATTATCAACTTTGATTTTTGTTTGTTGGTTGGATTCATTTCCAGATCATGCTACAACATAAGAGCAACAGCATGGGCAGATGAAAGTATCTGTAAAGTTGGTCTGGTTCCCTGTCCAACTACATTGAATGTATAATGAAAAGCAAATTTTTAGTAAATTATGTTTCTCCGAGAATACTTACCCGATCACATTAACGTTAGGGATATAAGCCTGCTACCTCTCGAACCCAGCCCTACTAAAAGACAAAAATTCGTCTTTTCTGTCTATCTCATATAGACCAAAGGGCAATAACTCTTGCCCCTTACCTCCCCTTTTTTAAGCTGAGCGATATATATTATACGAGGATGCTAACATAGCGGGGTGGTTGGGAGGGTTTTTAAATAATGTGATCGGGTAAGTATTCTCGGAGAAACATAATTTACTAAAAATTTGCTTTCTCCTTCAAATACGTTCCCCGATCACATTAACGTTAGGAGAACAGGTAATAGGAGGAGGGAATGCTGAGCATCCTACCTCCACCCCGGGTACCTTCTAGGGAATGATGGCTGGATTCCCCATTTGAAAGATAACCTGTTCTCCTAATTTCATCAGCAACACAGCCTAGGGTCCCGTGATATGTCACCCCTATATACGGTTAAGAAGATAGTTATTGAAATCTTCTTACCTACGAAATTTCACTGGCGAATCCAGCGAAGCTGATAGGTTGTGCTGATTGTTTTAAATGGGTCTGGTGGTCATCTGGGCTGCCGACACCGGACCTACCAGATTCAAGGTTTGCCTCTGCGAAGCCAAATCTCTGAGACAAAAACTGAAGAAGGTTGACTCTGCATGCCAGCCAACAGCTTCTATTATATCTCGGATCGAAACATTGCGTTCGAATGCAATGGCTCACCGAGATTGCTCTCATCTCATGAGCTGTAATCTTCATGAGGCGACTCTGATCTTGCGAGACCTCAGAGTACGCTGAGCGTATAACCCACTTCAGCCATGAAGCAAGGGCTTGAGCAGTGATATCCCGTTTACCAGCTCTGACCGGAAGAAAGAGGTGCTTACGTGTGTCCCGACACGCCTCTGTGCGTTTTAAATAGTGCTTGAGTGCACGAACAGGATCTTGCATGGCTGTTGCTCTTGACTTATCTATGGAAGAGAGTGAGCGAATGACAATTCTTTGACTGCCAATGGATGGTAACTTATTTTTGGCTACAAAGCCTGGTTGTGTCAGGAGGACCACTGAACCATCTGATCTGAACTGAAGAAAGTTTGGATCATTGGAAAGGGCATGTAACTCGCTCACCCTGCATGCTGAAGCTAAGGTATCAAGAAACATGTTTTGTATGATAGTAGCTTTAACGAAGTGTGGGCTAAAGGTTCAAATTTGTCTGAATTGAGCCATGTTAAAACCCAGGACAGATTCCATTTTCGAAACAGGGTGAGGGATTTTGGTCAATTGAAATCAAAATTGGCTAAAAGGTCTGATAGATCTTTGTTATGCCCAATATCACATCTACCATGATGGCGGAATGTGTCTGATATCATGGAGCGGTAGCATTTGATAGTAATTGGGACCAACTGTTTCTCCTCGAAAAGCCAGAGAAAACAGTCGGCCAGTTGAGGGATTGAGACACTCAAAAGGACTATGTTATTGATATGGCACCAGACCCTGTAAACACACCACTTTCCCTCGTAAGCCTTCAGAGTGGAGGGCCTTCTTGCTCTTGAGATTCTCTCCACAATCGAAGGTTTAAATTGTTTGTCTCGCAAGGCTGTCCGGACAAGAGCCAAGCATGAAGAAGACGACGATCCGGGCAGGGGTGGAACACCCGTGACTGCGGTTGTTTGAGAAGATTTGGGCTGGTTGGAATCTTCCTGGGTAGATCTATCGCTAGATCGAGTAGGTCGGTGACCCAGGACTTGTTCCATCTGAGAGGGGCAATCAGAATCATCCGACAGTTCTGACCCCTTAACCTCTGGATTATTTTCGGTACCAAAACCATGGGAGGGTAGGCAAATGCCCACAACCCCTCCCAGCTGATTGACAAAGCGTCCATGGCCCAAGCCTCTGGGTCTGGAACCGGAGAGACGAAGGTGGGCAACTTGTGATTCCACCTTGTTGCAAAAAGATCGATCATCGGACGTCCCCAAAGTGTGCAAATCCGAAGAAAGACTGATTGATGGAGTGACCATTCCGTGTGAATGACTTGACCTTTCCTGGATGGAGTGTCGGCCAAGACACTGAGTCTGCCGGGAATGTGTCTGATTTGTACGTTGATGTGGAGGTTGTCGCACCAACGTAGAAACTGCCAAAACAGAATGCACACGTCTGGTGATTTGGAGCCCCCTTGTTTGAGGAGGTAAGTCACCACCACAGAGTTGTCTGACATAATGAGGACAGTTTTTCCTGAGAGTTGATCCTTCCAGAAATGAAAGGCATTGATGACAGCCCTCATTTCTAAAAGGTTGATGTGGAGAGGCCTCTCCCCTGGCTCCCACATGCCACTGACTGTAGTGAAGTCCAGCAACAGGTGGGCACCCCAACCGTAGGTACTGGCGTCGGTACATACCGTTATCTCCGCTTGGGGCATCTCCAGAGGAATCCCCGTGGACAGCCAACCGGGGTTGTGCCACTGACGCAGGAATGATTGTATCTCGGGCGTAATCATTATTGTTTGATTGAGGGGACTTGAAAAGGGGCACCATTGTGCCAGTAACGTCATTTGTAAGGGACGCATAAAAAGACAGCCAAGCGGGATCAAGTCTGCCACTGCATTGAATAATCTGAGGAGTTGCAAGAATTCTCTCGCTGAAACCCACGTCCTGTTGGAAATGGACTTGACGAGTTCGACAATCCGGATTATGCGAGCGCGAGGAAGCCGTACCAGATTCAGATTGGTGAGAAACTCCATATCCAGATGGACAAAACGAGGGATGGATGGAGATCGGACTTTTTCCAGTTCACGAGAAAGCCTAGATGATCTAAAAGTGCTAAAAGATTGTTTCTGCCTTTGAGCAGAATAGAACTTACCATATGTTTCTGGAGAATGTCGTCCAAGTACACTGCCGTCCCTGTAGATGAAGTCGTGCGGAACAGGGTGACGATGCAATCCATAACCTTGGTAAAAGACCAAGAACTGATGTTAAGGCCAAAGGGTAGGACCTGGAACTGATAAACCGCGTCGCGGTAAGCGAATCGGAGAAATTTTCGTGATGCGGGGTTGATAGGGACGTGAAAATATGCGTCAGTCATATCTAGACTTATGGCATACTCGTCCTGCCAGATGGAAAGACGGATTGATCTCGCCGTTTCCATCTTGAATTTCGGTGGTAAAATGTATTGGTTGAGGCGATTCAGGTTGATGATCGGCCTCAACTTGCCGTTTGCCTTCTGGATAAGAAACAGCCTGGAATAAAACCCCGGTGATTGCTTTTTTTTTTCCACAATCTCCACTGCCCGTTTTTCTATGAGCGACCGTATTTCCTGTCGTAGAAAGGTATCCTTCTCCCGATCGGACGGTACGTCCGTGAAGAGGGGAGAGGAGGACAGGGGAAGGGGTTAGATAAATGAAATCCGAAGCCCTTCTGAAATGACCTGGATCACCCAATCGTTCTGAGGAAAAAAGGTGGTCCAGTGGTCCTGAAATTGCAGGAGGCGGCCGCCCACAGGTAGGCTGTCCGCGGGTGGTGGGGAGGGTATGTCAACTTTTAGAGTTAGGAGGCTTGAAGATGGAGAAACTTTGTTTCTTACCGCCTCTGTATGGTTGCCTCCTAGCTTGATTAGACTGTTGTCTCCTGGCATTGGGTTGGGATCTATACTGCACATTTGATTGTAAGGATCCCTTGTCCCTGGTCCGCCAGTCATCCCTCTGCTGTGGCAGGGGATTTTTTCTAAACGCCTGTGAGGGTTGGGTGGCGAGTTGGAGGGCAGTTCCTGAGCTGCCTGATTCCGAACTTCTTCAATTTTTCCTCCAAAGAGTAAAGGCAACCCAAACGGAGTCATCCGTAATGCCAGAGTATGATGGGGCTTGAGCGACGTGGACCGCAGATATGCGTCACGTCGTATCAGGTCTAAGTTGGCAGAAGCAGTCAACACATTAGCCATGGAATGGTGAGCTGCCCTGTTAATAACTCTAGCAATCCGGGCCGTCGCTTCCCAAGCGTGGTCATTGTTGGATTTTTCTGCGAGTTGGAAAATGGCTAATGAAGCCAAGTCTAACATTGAAGACGTAGCGACTACATTCCGGACTAGCTTTGACATGGCATGGAACACATTTTTGTCCACTTTGTAAAACAGTGGAGCGGACATGTGAAATGCTACCTTATTTTTGTCCAGGGCCGGAAGATCCGTACTGAAGGTATCTGAATGAGTTTTGTACCAGCGACACGAGAACGTCGCTGGTACCTGGCTTTCTGAAAAGAACGCCTTAGCATTCCCCAGATCACCTATTCGTCCTGATAGACAATCATTGATCTCCTTAATTTTTGCTGACTGGGGAAGGAGCCGGAAGGACGGCATCTCTTCCTCCCCGTCAAGATCTACAGACGCCTTAACTTTGTAGTCTTGAGTGGCTGTAGGAGGTGGAGGGCCAACACCCTATAAGTTGCCAACACCCTATAAATTTCTTCCACTGCCGCCTTGAAGCCAAACTCAGTCCGTTCCATGGTTGGATCTGTGTATGGCTGATTTGCAGGAGTTTCGTCACCCTCACTGTGTGCCGAGTCGTGTTCTGGAATAGCTTGCATTTCTGGATAGAGCATACCAGGTGGCATAGATGATGCGATTCCGTCATCCTTGACACTGTCACTAACTCTCCCTTGTGGATAAGCCGTGAACATATGATGGACGGCCCTGCCGGCTGGTTTGTCTGGCTTGTGGTCGGTCTGAATGTTGGCGACGGTCCTGCTATCACCGGTACCGGCTGCTCCAATAGCCTGGCTGGACGGACAGATTTCTCACTAAAATCTTCGCCATAGTATTGGTATGTTGCCGGCGGTACAGCTTGACGGACGGATTTATCACTAAGATCCCTGTAAATCATATTTGGTCAGACCGTTTTAGCAATAGGGTCCCCATGCTGGGACAGCTGGACGGCCGGTGACATAGAGGTTGTATAATGAAATGGATCCAATGGATCAGGTAAAAACCCCATGCGTCCTGACTTACAGGCCCAGACATGCGGGGGGACTTAATGCCTACTGGGCAGCCTAAAACTGGAGGAACATTCCCCCAAAGAGTCAGACAAAGCTGTGGAAGCGAGCAAGGGAAATAAGGGTAATATCTGGCCTGATGTCAATAGCTGCATTGTCGTTTCCTGGATCAAACGACGCATCTGTTCAAAGGTGGACTGTTGTACCCTGTCAACATTATTTTCCTCAATTGCCGCTGATGTTACTGTGGCTGACGGTTGCAAACGACGAACTTTAGGTGGAGGGGGGACCCCAACGTCCCCCACAAGACTCGCAATGGAGGCTGTCTTCGGATGTATATTGAGGACATCAATGCTATCTTTCTTCGACTTATTCCGTCCATCCCTCCCTTTTGCTGCCTTCTGGACTACATCAGCCCACATTTGCTCTGTCCAAGTATTACACACGCTGCATGGATGATGTACACTTGGTACATACAAACAAGAGTCACGGTTGTCTTCTTTGCTTTGAACTTTTTGCATTTCATGCATTTGGTTGACATTTCTATTGAAACGACACAAGAAAAGAAAACAAAGCACAAATTAGCAATTCAGCATGTTATTAATTCGCTAATACCACAACCGTTACTAACGGAATAAGCGAAATTAGTGTCGCGTTAACTCTTAATTGACAACACGAGTTCAGCGGTAGTGTGTGTAACATAGTCTTCAGTAGACAAAATCTGTGAGAGTGACAAAGTCATTCAATTTTGAAAAAATTGTTAAAATAATGTATACAACCTGTAGAAGAATGATTGTCCAACGCAATAAATCCAAATTTAACTTCGGATGGTCCAATTTAACGCTAAGATGGCTTGGATTGTTTGGAGGCATAATGTACGTGTTATCAGTAAAAGCGAAGCTTAAAAACTAGTGACACCTGGTGGTGGCAAGGGGAGGTAAGGGGCAAGAGTTATTGCCCTTTGGTCTATATGAGATAGACAGAAAAGACGAATTTTCGTCTTTTAATAGGGCTGGATTCGAGAGGTAGCAGGCTTATGTCCCTAACATTAATGTGATCAGGGAACGTATTTGAAGGAGAAACCCAGGTACAAAATGAACCTGGACAAGCAACTGTGACAATTAAAGATTCTACTTTCATATTTTTTGCAACTTTTCCAGAAGTCCATAATTTTGGGTCATTTTAGTAAGTTGTATAGTAAAATCATCACTGCTGGCAGCTCTGCTACATGGTTTGCACAACTACAATATCTGACTTGTATATTATTGCTTTATTTCAAAATAGTACAGAAGGAGTTGTATGTTTACATGCCAACATAGAATCTCAATACACCTAACTCATCCATAAAAAGCTAAGTGATAACAAGGCATTGAGACAATACAAACTGATAAACAGGCAACGTAAAAAGAATCATGATTGAAGGATGAAATCCTGAAGAGGCTCAAGTACCAAAAGGGAAGTACTCACTTTTCGACTTGTTTTGCAGGTAGAGTTATTTCCCCTAGATTTTGATGAATTAATTCATACTTGAATCCTTCCAGTCCCTTCTGAAAACTCCATAGAAACAAAGCCTTGTGGTACACATTCAGTGCATGGGTTGGATCAGGACTCTAGAAAGAGATTTAGATATCACTTTTAATGACTACTGCTGTAAACTCATTTTCTCAGTAAATAAACATTTTGATGGAAGTTGTTAATCATGTCTTCTTTACTGTCACATAAGAACAAATTTTAAGACTTCAAAGTTCAAAATTAGGTAGACTAGAAATATGCCCATGGTATATTTAAAGACATTTCAGTTCAAGAAACAATGTAATGTAAAATTTATAAGTCTAACAGGACTATAAAAATGTCTAATGTTTACAGAACTGTGCAGTCTGGATCATGCAAATGAGAATGTCCTTACCAAATCTGCTTTCAATCTGTGAAGTCCTTCAAACATTATTATGGGGAAGTGGAACTCATGTTGCAGACAGAGAATATTAAATAACAAAAGGACTGTAAAACAGTGAACTTAATTAAATCTCAATTTAAACCCTTTTACCAATTTAGTCCTTCAACAGCTATTAGGTAGACAAAGAAATAATAATGCAGGTGCAAACTCTTAAGTCAAACAAAAGTTGTAACTATGCTTAAGTCAAAATCAAACTATAGCTACATTTCCTCAAAATAAAGCATCATACTAAAGTTTTTCTTTTATCATCAGAGTCCTTCAGAGGTTACTGAGTGGAACAGAATTCATGATGCCAGTGCAATCTTCTGAGACAAAACAAAAAGCCTGAAACTTCTGACAATAACCGATTGAAATCAAATTTGCCCTCAAAAGTTTTCTAAAACTAAATGTTCATACTAAATTTGGTTTTAAGAATATAAAAATTACTGAGCAAACACAGAAGTCATAATGCAAGGCAAACTTTTCAAGTCATAAATAGAATATGGTGTGGACAAAAAAAATCAATATAAAAAAGTCTAGGTGTTTTTCTCTTTCACTTTGACCCACTTCCAACTCCAACCATACCCCTTGGGCTCCATCAAGGATTCCAAACTTTTACTGTCATCTACTAATCCTCAGAAAACATCCAACAAATCATAACCAACTCTCACTCATTTGGTGTTGATGGGTTTCAGATGTAATAGGTGAACCAAATAATATAAACATGGTGGGATGGACAGATGTATTTGTTTGTCCGTGGGTTTTAATGGCACATTTAACATATTATTGGCAATATCATGCACAGAAAATGGGAACTTAGTTCCTTTACGAAGGATACAATGAGACAGCTGGCATGAATTGGTTTCAAACCAACAACCCTTGGATTATGAGTCCAGTGCTATAGCAAATGAGCAACCAAGCTCCCCAAGAAAAATAAAATAACCACAGACACATAGATAGAATGATATGACTATCACAATACATATACATCAACAAAAGTACAGATTTAATTAAGTTTACTTCATAAAATAATGATAACATTCAACAGCCAGTAGCATCATAATGTATCTTCATACAAAACTTGTAACACTTTACAACATACAACCTAATAATGTCACATCCAGAACTTACAAAGCAGTGCTAATTTGCTGAAGCAGAAATGCTATGAAATTCAAAGTCTTTACAGCAACCCTTTGTGAAAAAGTTACGATAGAGTATAGTTGCTTTTTTAAAAAAAAACAAGCACGGATTTTTTATAATGAAAAACAGTTTGAAATTCATGTTAATTGAAGAAAAAATACATCTTTTATTTGACTTGCCTTCTTAAACTTGAACAAAAGCATCATCTTGACATAAACTAGCCATCCTTTCATTCCAGGTTGGTATATCTTCTTAAATACATAGCTCTACATCACTGAAACTATATCTGAACTGACTTCACTATGGCTGTTTATGCAGTTGTTAAACAGTCTTCAGTATAAAAGTGAAACAAACTGTATACAGTACAGCCATTTTGGAAATAGTAAGTAAAAATAGAGTTGACAAAAAAAAAGAATAAAATGTTTTTAAAATAAAGTCAAGAAAACAGATGCATACCACCAATGGGCAGCTGGCAAAGTAAGCTCCAAATGTGGCTGTGGCTAAAAACTGCATCAGTTCTGTGTGACAGACATGGCCAAATTGTCCACAGGGTGAACAATCCTGACCGATCTTCAGGAATGTACAGGCAATGGTGCTGTTCCGTAGCTGTGTCAGGAGGAAGTCAAACACACTGGCATCGGGAATGCTTAGACAGCCATCAGTGATCACCACAATACCTGAAACAAGGCAAAATATTTTTGTGTACATAATGAAATCTGACATGTATTGGAACAATGTTTATGCATTTTGAAAGAACATGAAGACTAAAACCTTGAGATTCTAAAGGTGACCAATGCTCTACTGGTTGAAAAGAATTTCCAGGAATTTAAGATAAGACCATTCCTTCCTTTTAATTGTGGAGTGCTGAAACCAACTTTGATATTCTTCAGTGATAACAATATTTTCAAAACTAATTGCTATGACAGACATATTAGATGTCAACTTGGCATCATAGTCATTTAGGACCAACAAGGTAACATAAAAAGTCTTCTGATGGAAATCCTCATATTGATACAATTTTCCAATTTGGAGGAGCAACAGAAAAAATTTTTTTAAGATTAATGCCATGGGGGCCATATTTGAGATCACACTGGCACCATTTCTAGTTAGTAACAATTGGACATCATAAGAAGTCCTTTAGTGATAGCACTATGTTAATATGACCACCATCTAGCAAAAGGTTTTACAAGATTTTCAAGATAGCCATTGTGGCAGTCGTATTAAAGGTTTGAGCTACACAATTTTCATTTACAACCAACTTGACATTTTAAGAAATCATTCAGTGAAAACCCTATGCTGATATGACCATTCAGAGAAATAGTGACAAGATTTTCCACATGGCCAGCATGGCAATCAAACTGAATGTTTAAATGGCACTATTATGATCAACTGGACAACATAACTCAGCAAACCAGCTAATTCAACTGTTTGGTTGAAGTTACATGTTCATGGTAACCAGTAAATTACAATTTTTTCAGACCTATTTACCCTAATTAATGTCTGTCAAGAGTTTTGTCAATTCCAATCCATAATTTTAGCCAACTGTCCAATTTTTGCCATTCCAACTCTGACAGCTGGTGTCAAATCTACAACTTAGAAGTAAACAACAAAGTATGCAATATGTCTATTTCTAGCATCAATGATCCTCCAATTATCCTGTCCATACCAACCAGACTATATATGAATTGGTTGAAACAAGGTCATACTTCATCAAGCATACCTTCATTTCATTTAAGAACATCTTGTCTATTATTACATGTAATCATAAATTAGAATCTCTTTTATTTGTCACGGTTCATTACAACATCAAACTCAAAGGATTCACATGTGGTCTAACTCATA
Organism: Sinohyriopsis cumingii; assembly: GCA_028554795.2. Lineage (NCBI taxonomy): Eukaryota > Metazoa > Mollusca > Bivalvia > Unionida > Unionidae > Sinohyriopsis > Sinohyriopsis cumingii. The sequence goes on from CM068824.1 coordinate 71,067,934, forward strand.
ATCTTAGAGTTCAGTAAAGCAGTCTCAAGTGCTTTAGGTATAGTAAGAAATATACAGAACTCTATCAAGCAGCATTTTTTCAGACAAGACAACCCATAAAATTAATCCTTGGGATAACAGCCCCTATTTTTTAAAAATAACCTTTAAAAACTACTGTGAAATCAAAGCAGTAAACAGCTCTGCTTCACATATTATGAAGTATTTGACCATTTCCAACTACAACATGCTAGATTGACCAAGAACACAGTAGCAAGTGACACTGGTGACAAGGTTAGATAGCTAATAGCAACACAACCTTGTAGAGAAGCAAACCCATGGCAACTAAAAAATCTACAGCAAAATATATTTTCCATGACTAAAAATAGTTGTTTCCATTTTTTGATTTGGGTTCTGCCACCAGCACACTTCTGCAGGAATACTTGGCATAACGACAACTTTTTACTTCCACATGTAAAAAATACAAAGTAATATGTGAAAAATGCAATAAATATTTCATCAATAAATTTCCAAATTCAGCTATTAAGTATATAACGAAATATTGTCTATCCACTAAATAAGAAGTTCTAAAGTTTGCAAGCAGATCAAGATAATACATCTGTAAGTAAAAGAACCTGTAAATTAAGTAATTGTTGTGGCATAAACAAACAATTATTAATCATAGAAATAGTTGAAAATATATTTTGTTGCAATGTCTTCAATCAGCTCATGCATCAACAGGTGAAACATCCCTGGGTCAATGTCATCAGTGAGCATCTGATGACTAATCAATGTGGACTCATTGATGAGTTCTGGTATGTTCCTGCCCATGCAAACCAACCCCATAAGAGTTTCTAACTGATTCACAAAATCGTACGGGTCACACAATCCATCAAAATCTTCTCCATCCTTTGGTTATTTCAGTTCTTCTTTTAGAAATCTAATATACTGTAAAACATGTGGTTTTATATGTGTACTAATTCTTCTTCTTCCTTTTTCCAGTGTGAGTGCTAGTCTTCTTAGGAGTGCTACACATCTTTGCTGCTGTCATGGTGTGGGAGCAGATGTTTGTTGCTCTTTGGTTTGAGGTGACACATGGTTTGATCACTGTATATATGCACATCTTTCTTCCAGTTGTTCCAGTGTGAGAGCAGATGCTTGTTGCTCTTGGGTTTTGTGTGATACACAATTTTTTTTTTCCAGGTTTGGGATGATACGTGTCTTTGTTACTGTTACTGTTGCTTCATATATGCATGTTTGTCTTCCACTAGTTTCATGTTTATTTCTTTTGTTATCTAAGAAATTTGAAATTTTTGGGCTTTGTTGTTCGCATGTGGCTTGATGTTTGTTGGGCTTGGTATGAATTTCAGATTCTGGGGAGTCAGGGCATTCAGATTCGGGTTCAAAAAATGTTCAGGTGTGTCTACGTATTCAAATTTGTGTCTGTAGAATGGTCCAGATCTGGAGTCAGGTCGATGTGGAAGTATGATCTCTTTCATATATTCTGTCCATAATTCCTTGCCCTGTACTTGTGTCTGTACTTTTGTATGTACTTGTCACATCAACAGACTTTATGCCACAATATCAGAAACCTATAAGTAGTATCACAACAGCAGTTAGTTTAGTTAGTGATCTAAAAGTCTTCTACTATACATGACTTCCTCTGGCATGAGTGCCTAATGGTAACTTTACTTGGTAGGTTTGCTCTTGTGTACTTCCATATGATACATGGACATTGGGGTTTGACCTAGACCAGTAGCAAAAATCTCACACCACTATTATCATACTACTCACTGAAAAACTGCAATATTTAGCAACAATATCCATATTCAAATTACAGTGAAAGGCTTTCATAAGAGGATGACTTCTGTCAAATGTTGTCCAATTCTATTATTCAATATATTAGGAGAAATTGTTAACAAGTTTAGTAACAGTGGCCACATTTGATGATGCAGAACTTCAAACATCTTGATACAATAATGGCTTCTGTCACATTTGCTCAAACTTTTGCATGCAGTTTTTGACATAAGGCCATACCATAATTTCTCTTGGCCTTACAGTCAGGTGAGCTTTTGACCTACCTGCACTTGAGTTCTCAGGTAGCAGTTGTAGAGCCAACATGCCATTTCTTAACATGGTAACAATCCCTGCCTCATGATTATTGATGATGCCCAAGGGTTTTTCACTCGTATCATAGTCAGGAGGGCTCTCACTATGTCCATCCTTTCCAGACTCCTGTGAGAAAATATCATACTTGTATTTAAAACTTTATTTTAAAATGACTGAACAAAAAGTTCTCTCAACCTGTTAAAATGATTCTAAGACTGTACAAAAAGTTATCTCAGCCTGTTAAAATGATTCTAGAACAAAAGTTCTCACAACCTGCTTAACTCATTAAATCAGCATGCCACATTTATGCATCATGAAATCATACCTACTGTCAAGCTCTGTAATGTCAACATCATTTATTATACACCAAAGTAGCTGGCATTAATGAAAAGGGGAAAGATGTAGTTGTATAATGTTATAAAAAATTAAAAACAACGTAGACTTTCTACTCCCAATAAAAAATACAGCAGAAAAACATCATTTCTGTGACCCATTTTTTTTCCAGGCCAAAAATGACTGGTTTGAGAACTGGACTCTGTGTTCAGGTTTAGACTTTTAGGCCTTAGATCTTAATCAGACTGATGAACCTTTGCAAAATGTAGGATAGGTTTCAAAACTGGCACAAAACAGGCCAAGACATGAAAATCATGGTCCAACATGCAAAAAAAGGATCCAATTTTCACAATTTCTGCCCATGCATAGCCAACTAAAACGTCTTTTATATACCCTAGCATCCTGTTACATGAAAGTCTCTCTGAAACAGATTGTTTGGATCCATTCAAAAGTAACCCCAAAAATGTGTCTCCTACCCCCCCATTTCAGATGAAAATGAAAAGAACTTCCAGGGTATAATAAGTTGATGCCTGCATACTAGACTTGTGCAATAATTTGGTAACGTATTTGCTGGCCTATAAAATGATACTTTTTGACCAGAACATAATAGCTTCATCTTATACTCCGAACTGACTTACACATAAATGATGTCACCAGAATTGCTTTGATATGTCACTAAATTTTCGTATGGAAATTTTTTTCTTCCAAAAGTACAAAAAATAATGTGTAAAAATATTATATTTTAGGGAAGAGATCATGTATGAAAAAATATAGGACCCCACACTGATAAGGATTTTAAACAATTACATGATCATCACTATTAAAAATTAACATATATCAGATGTAATTGTGCTCAAGCAGCATGCACTAGTAATATATGTTGTATGTAACATACATTGTTTAAATCTATTTACATATAAGTGTGTTAGAATTGACAAATCAAAAAATGAATAACCATGACAAAGACGGATATTCATATTTTTCTTTTGTACCTCATGATCAAATAAAAATTATGCCCAATTACGAGAGAGAGGTAGAGAGAGAGAGATGTTTTGGCAATTGTTCACTTACCTGATGACTGTGATCTTACTCCTGTACAATTGCAGTACCATATTCCATTATCAAATAATACCACTAGGTAAGCAATTCCTTCTAGTTTTAGTTACCACTTCCATTGTACAAGAATCAGGTGACTTTTTAGTGGTATTTACATGCTAATTAAATATGCTACAGCTGTAGTTGGGTTTTTGAAGCTAACACCTGAGGTAAAGATTTGGCAGACTATATTAGAGTAGTGAGGCTACCAATAGGGAAATTAGGCACCCATGGGTATTATGAATACAGTACCATATAATGAAAGAAAGTGACAGGAGGTTACTGCTGTTAATTTCTAAATCAGTGATATCTTTTGAACTTGCTGATAGAACTAACAGCAATTTAAAAAGATCACTCCAGTGGCCTAGTGGTTAGAGCATCCAGCTCAGATGCGGGAGGTCATAGGTTCGATCCCTGGCTGAATCATACCAAAGACTTTAAAAAATGGTACTAACAGCTACCTTCACTTGGCACTCAGCATTTAGAGGTTAGTGTTATGACTGGTTGGCCTTGTGTCAGGATAATGTGACTGGGTGGGACATCACTATAAGCTGCCACACTGCAGACAATGTAGCAGTATAAGTGATTTTTTTAAAAAGCTACCTTAAAAATCCAAAACACACACACACACACGCAATTTAAAGCAACATCCAGCATGAGCAAAGATCAAAAACAATTGCCACCTAAGTACAGGAAGAATACATGTACTTTAAAAAAGTAATCTTATTTGCTGGGAATAGAGAGGTTGTTATACTTGCAAAGAAAATTTATCAGCATGAGAAATGGTCATTCTGGGATTTAACTGAAATGGAGTCTATATGGATATAACTATTGTGAATATTTAAGCCCTGAAGGAGTATGGTATGTATTTTCATAGTTTACATTTACTATTTAATTTATTAATGTTTTCTCACTTTGACAAAAGCTTCAGCTAAACAGGGGCAATAAGGAAAAGAAAGAAGAAAAAAACACAATGAGCTGGAATATCTTTTTCATAAATCAGGCAATATTTAATTTTGATCATGAGGTGCAAGAAGAATTATGCAATATAATACATATGTACTTCTGTATCTCTCTTTAAAAAAAAATGTGGAAAAAGCATTTTAGCATTAATCATGCAATTTCCCTACTGTCAGAATCTGAAATAGCATACAGTGATACTTTTAATATTTATGAAACTGGAAGTTATTATACTTTAATTCCACACAGCATTGCAAATTTTATTCTATAACTCAATAAATTTTCAGGTTTCCAATTAGGCATAAATGTTGAAATAACAGGTATGACCAAGAAACTTCAAATCTATGTTCAACAACCACTTCCCAGCCCATCGGGATATGGAAACATTACAATTCCTTATTTATTAGCACTTGTGCAGTTCAATAAATTGGATTGTCAAACTTTAACTATTCATTTGGAAAATTATTGAAGAACACAATTTTGATCATGTTGGTGGTATTTGTTATATTAATGACTCTGTTCTACAGGAAAATTTCCTGATCTGGGTGATCTGGGAATTCTGTAAGATTTAATAATTTGTGCAGCTAAGCACCAACATCAAAAGTCAAAATGAAAAATCAACATCTGAATAAAAAAGTCAAAAATCAGCCTTCACTGCAAAAGCATCAGAAAGGCAACTAGTTACTCTGGCTTTTAAAGCTCCACCAAGCTTTAAATCCAGATGATCTATAATATAATAGAAGAAACATCTACAAGGCTCTACAAGTGAAGTCTTGTATCATTTTGGAACAATATTTAACTGCTAATAGGGCAACTCATTGGTCAATAGTATGGACATGACCCAAAGACAGGCAAGTACGTGATGCTGTTATATGTTGCAAAGAGAGTATGTGCTAAAAACTATAATGCCAAAAGGTATGACACATATGGTCCAATGGCACCATCCAAGGGCAAAATTCAAGATTATTTAAATAAGTGAGCTATACAGTGGTGCTTTGTGAAAGGGACAGTCTTAGTAAAAAGGCACTCATTAACCAGCTTGGTTAAAGAATGAAACCAAGAATTTCATAATAAAGACACATCCAAACATAGCCAGTAAAAGCCATACAAATATTATACAAAAATTGAACTTATTGAGTCAATGACTTTTACAATGATAGAAAATGACAAGGTTTTTATCATGAACAGCAGGAGATACTGTAATGATGATGAGGCAATATAGATCAATAGCTATATTTTCTCACTACATGAAAACTTCCTGATAAAGATAACAATAAAGGTGAATTAAAGTATAAGAATAAATTTACAATTAAACAACAAATACTCTTTCAAAACAAGATAAACAAAATAAATAAGGGACTATTTCTTTAATTACCTAATCTCCTGTTTAATTACACTGGTCAACAGTGAAATCATTACTGACTTGAAAAGGCCCTAATCTGTAGTATTTTGGTGTGCCGAACACGAATATAACCGTGAAAAATTTGTATTGGCTCTCGTTTTGAAGATATTCATATACCTCATTTTCTATGTTTCACTGTGTAAATTTCTCCAGTAGGACTGCAGCAACATCCGGAATAATGATGTAACATTGCATAATACCATCATGCTCACATCATCCACAGTTGATTGCATCATTTTCTGATGCAATGCAATACTAATGCCATGCGGCTGCTAAAGTAAGTTGACGTCAGCAGTGTACTATACATGTGTAGGCCTATTATACTAATGCCAGGCGGCTGCTGAAGCTGACGTAAGCAGTGTACTATATAAAGCCCAATCAGATAGGTTCAGCATTTAAAATATTTTAGACGTTGTGCGAGACAGTTCAAGCTACTGTTACATAAAACTTATTATTTTATCCATTTACGTACAATAAAGAACAGTAATGCCTCGAAAGTGTGTTAATACCGCGGACAATTTTTGCTATATTTGTGGGGAAGTGACATTTGCCAACCAGAAGAAAAGTATCAATTCTCAAGTGAAGAAGGCATATCATCTTTACTTCGGATGCAAGGTTGGTGACCAAGACAAGCCTTGGGCTCCGCATATATGCTGTGCTACATGTACAACACAGCTTTCACAGTGGTTGAATTGCAAAAGGTCATCAATGCCGTTTGCAGTCCCAATGGTGTGGAGAGAGCCAAGCAACCACCTAAATGACTGTTACTTCTGCTTGGTTCCTCCTCTTTCCGGCGGAATAACGAAGCGAAAGAAGTCGAGAATAGTCTACCCAAACATTCCGTCTGCATTGAGACCAGTTCCACATGGTGAGGGACTTCCTATTCCAGAACCTCCAGCAGAATATTCTCTTGATTCATCTGACGAAGACAAAGGTGAGTCGACCTGTTCTTCTCCTGGTCCATCAGCATGCAGTGATCCAGATTTTCACTGCGGTGCATCATCAACCCCACACAGAATAACACAGGAAGAACTAAATGACCTGATTCGTGATTTGGACTTATCAAAGAACAAGGCAGAATTGCTAGGATCAAGACTCCAACAATGGAATCTTCTAGAAGAAGATGTCACAATTACTGCATATCGAAAGTGCCACCAGCAATTGGAGCCTTTCTTCAGAAAGGAAAGTAATCTGATATTCTGTTCCGATATTGAGGGCCTCATGAATGCTTTAAAAATCACTCATGACCCACAAGAATGGAGACTATTTGTGGACTCTTCGAAACTGAGTCTCAAGGCTGTGCTTTTGCACAATGGAAACATTCTTCCATCTATTCCAGTAGCGTATGCTGTCCACATGAAAGAGACATACGATAACTTAAGGCAGCTACTGAATTCCATTGAGTATAACAAGTACAGCTGGCACCTCTGTGGTGATTTGAAGGTAGTTGCCCTTTTAATGGGACTGCAGCAAGGATATACAAAATACATGTGTTTCTTATGCGAGTGGGATAGCCGAGCAAGGGAAATGCACTACATGAGGAAGGAATGGACTCACAGGCAGAATGTAGCCATTGGAGAGAAGAATATCCAACACCCAGCTCTGGTTGAGGCTCAGAAAATCTTGCTACCACCCCTTCACATCAAACTAGGTTTGATGAAGAACTTCGTGAAAGCCATTGACCGGACTTTGCCAGCATTCCGATACCTGCATGAAAAATTCCCTCGACTCAGCGAAGCAAAGATTAAAGAGGGAGTTTTTGTGGGTCGTCAGATTCGAGAGCTTTTCAAAGATGACCGGTTCAACAACTTGCTGGAAGGTGACGTGAAACAAGCATGGAATGCTTTTCGCCTAGTTTCTACAAACTTCCTCGGAAATGTTAGGGCAGAAAACTATAAGGAACTAGTAGAAGACATGTTGATGAAGTATAAGAAACTTGGCTGCAATATGTCTCTAAAGATTCACTTCCTTCATTCCCATTTGGATTTCTTTCCTAGCAACTGTGGTATTGTTAGTGATGAACACGGCGAACGTTTTCATCAAGATATCGCAACAATGGAACAAAGATACCAGGGAAAATGGTCCACTACAATGCTGGCTGACTACTGCTGGACACTCCTCAGAGATGCTCCCGAACAGCTGTATAAGAGACAGGCGAAGAAATCTAAGATGTAGTCAATGACTTGATTTTTTATAGGTAGGCTATTACAGTTGACCTTTTACTATTGGAATGCATTTCGTTATGTAAACATTAATTTCTTGCAGATTACAAAAAAACTAGAGCCAATTTTGCAATTTGACTGTCATATTCGTGTTCAGCACATAAAAATTGATAAGAATTGACTAATTTTATTTCAGTAACATGACTTTTGTAAAAATTTGTTGTCCAGTGTTATTTAATGCCTCAGTTGAAAACTTAGTTGAACTTACCAATAATTGCATCGCAAGATATCTTAAAGAAAAATTTGAACAAGAACAGTATGCTGGACAAAAGAAATTAAAATTATTCAATTGCAAGCAGGTATATAATATATATATCAAGTTATACAGTTCTCCCTCATTATCATATACTTTGTTATAATCAAATTCCGAATATAATGCAGTACCAAAATGGACCCTATGGCCAAAATCATACCATTGAATAACAATGTGTGTTGAAAGAAGACTTGGTGAAGCTCAGTGTTTTAGCTCTTATTTCCTTTTCAAAACATGATTATTTAAAATAATTTTGATAGTTCCTGCCATACTGTAGTTTGGTATATTATGTTATTATCAATATATCAAAATTCCATTCATACTGCGGTTCTCACTATAACATATTTCTTTATATAATGCAGTCAGCCATTTTGGACCCCAACTACCATGGGCTTAACACTTAACGCCATTGTCAGCACATGGTGGCCAGTATATCTGTTGAATAACCTGGAAAATTCCCAGAAAGAACCAACAACCCAAGGGAATCTACTGGCAAGCTCTCTCACATACCCAAGTTGGCTGAGCCTGAAACTACAGTGTTATAATGTGAGAGATCTGTAATTACTATTAGAACATACCGCATGAAGACACTGCTCCATTTGTAAAACTTTGCTGAAACTAGATGCCATAATGGATTCTAACTCAACCAGTCTCTCCTTCATCTTTGCCAGTACAGCAGTAACATTGTCACTCTTTAACAAGATCCCTTGTCCAAGCACCTGCAAAAAATTAGATGTGTAAATATAAATTTGTTAATTGAGTAGTTAAAAGCAAGCTTTTTTTAATTGAGAAAAATACTCCAAATAATGCTATGAGTTATATAGTGGTCTGTAAACCAAAATCAAACCTTGTCACTGTAGTATAAGCAGGATACTGTGATCTACTTGTGAACTTGGTGGATGAAACTCCTTACTATGCAACACAATCTTAACACTGCTGACTAAGTAACTGAGGTCTTCACTACCAACAGATCACCTGCAGTGTAAGACTGATTGTGTGGGGGGGGGGGGGGCTTAATGACACATCAGCATAATACTGGCTATACAGTGCCAATTAAAACTTAAGTTCTACAAAAGTGAAGATAAAGCATTTTTTAAAAACTTTATGAAGACATTCCATACAAAAATCATCTCACATGAGAAATGAGATAAAGAGTGAATATTATTTAAAAGATATATAAAATAAAAGAAAACAAATATAATTCATGCCAATTATGTACTTTCATTTTAATGCCATTTATAATGATGAAATAGCATTCAATTTGCACTGATGTGCTTTTTTACTCCATGGCTGGTGCAATGTGCTGTGTCTTGTGTGCAACTCACTTATGTGCATGAGTATGTATCTCTTTGTTATCTCATTACTTTGATCTATGCCAATTTCAGTTTATGCCATGGCCTCAACTATAACCTCAGAACACATTTTGATTAGTTTTGATGCAAACTATGTATCATTTTTAAAATCAATAATATGTCTAACGTGAATAAATGATTGTAATTTTTCATAATAGTTATTCATTAATGGAAAACATCACAAAAGTGAATACCTTGGATGTTTAGGAGACTTTCTGTTGGCTATTGACCATAAACATACAAGGTACTGGGCTGTTTGTAGTTAGCGTCATTGGCAGAGTGCATTAAACGCAATATATCATTCATGAAATTTGACATGGATTTAGGACTGACAGATTTTAGATGCTGAATCCACACTCTCCTCAACTGCCTTCCACTGGAAATCAATACAATACTACAAATTGTCCATTTTACATCATTTCATCTGTAATTATTGCAAACACAACATTTTCTTTTTTTAAAATAAAGATTTTGGATGAATCTGCAACATTTTTTTCTTCAGTTGTTCTCCAGTGGAAGCTGGTTAAAGTTTCTCTGTACTAAAGAGTTTCTATGGGAAATAATTTTAAAGGGAGTTAATAACCCTTTCCAGAAGGACTATACATGCGACATAATACCACCTCATCTGTCAGAGCTTTATAAATTTTATAAAAGTTAGCCTGCCCAGGCCTAACTAAATACAAAAATGAACTTGACCTTGGGGATTTGAGCTTGCTATGGGAAAACAAAACATCACAACAAAAGTAAAAGTATGGTAAAATATAGCATAAAATGTTTTAATGAAATCACATATTTATTTTACAAATATAGAACTTTGTTTTTATTCAAAAACCAAACATCATTAATTAATGTTATCAAAAAAACATAAGTAAATAGCATATGTTACTATTTGCATATATATAATTTTTATCACTTTAAATATCAGCATATGGTTTGAAGATGAAAAGAAAACTCAAGTTAAAATAAAGACAACACAATCTCCACAAAAAGATCTAATATCTTGTGTTTTTTTAAACTCAAGTGGGGACATTATGTTAGGGGGAAACAAAGATTTCACCAAGGCAAGTTCAATTTTCCAGTCAGCCTTCTCAAATAAGCCAACATTTATAAAATTAATAAATACCTGCATATGCAGATGAGGACAAAAATAATGGGTTAAAAAGAAGTATAGTTTTTTGAGTAAAGACAGAATAATATATATATGCAGTAGTGTTTATGGCACCTTAGCACAAAAGCTGCTATGTTAATTTTCAAAAAATGTTTAATTAAGGACAACAAGAAAATGTATAAAATGTAAAGATGTTAAAATTACTTTAAAATGCAAATACTACCTGATAAAAGTAGCAAATGTAAAATCCATAAAACTCTAATAAAATTTGTTGCATAAATCACATTCCATTTAAAGAGTCAAAGCTTTTCTCAAGTGGTATGTCTCCCGTTTTTTTTTCAAGTTGTTTCCGTCAAAGTACATCTATTACAAAGAGTCTAAACACATTTGACAAGACTGATTGGTAACTTATGAGTTTTAGAAATGGCAACATTTTTAAGAGTGAGAGACAAATGTTAGGGCAAAAAGCCTTAAACTGAATAAACGAAACCAATAAAGAAATGTAAATGTCATAACTTAATTTTAAATCATGTTTTGATATATGAATATATTTATTTTTATCTACATTTCCACTCTCATGCTGATTTAAGTATCAGTTCAGTAAGAAAACAAGGTCCCTCACCTATATATCCCAACAGCAATAAATTTAGCAACATGTATCTAAACAAATGTTGAGAAATTGACTTTTGAGAACAAATAAAGAACATTTATTTTATATCCAGTTAGTTTTTTGCCAAAAGAAGAAAGAATATATTGATCTCCTCTAATAATGACCTAACACACAGATGATAAACTATACTGGCGGGTGATAGATTAAATGAGGTTCATTGTTAGAGATAAGAGCCTTTTATTTCCAAACACAACTGTGAAAGAAATTTCACAAGTCATAAACAATTATCACCAAGTCACAGAGAAACTAGCAGCATGCATCAAGACAATCTTTGATAAGCCAATTGCCTAGAATCAACAATCTTGTAACATTCAGAGCCAATAGGTTAGAACTTGAAAGTTTGCAAATTCCACATTTATACAAATATAATGATTAAAATATAACAGATAAGTAAAAATATAAATATTTATTTCCTATATGTCATTACTTGCAAATATTCACATTATCATGTGTGTGCGTGAGAAAATACCGAACTGACCTTAAAACTGACTTAACGACTGAAGTGATGGACTTTACCAGTATATCATGTGAAATAAAGGATCAATAGGTAAAAGAAACTGCAGACAATTATGTGATTGAAGAACATGGTAAATACAAATGCCAAATAAAGGTGCTAATACATGTAAAATGGCTAGACTGTAGAGTAAAAACTTGCGTAACATAAAGCATTATGAAGTGAACACAAACTCTTTCTCTTTCTCACAATGTTTTGGTCATGGGCAAGAGAAGTATGATAATAGCATTTTGGATTCTTGTTGCTGATATAGGTCCTCAATGCAAGCAAATTTACCACAAGGTACCCTGTGGGAGGAATGTCATGTGGGTTAGAAGACTTTAAGCTACAAAAATAACACCAAAAAAATTATATTGTCATACTACTTGATCAAGAAACCATATTATGTGCTGATTATGGTACCAAATCCCCCCAAAATATGGGAGTAGCCATAAAAGTGAAATTCCTATGAAGCATCTCAGTGAGTCCAATATTACTGATTGTGACTATACTATCTAAATATGTGAAGATTCCTTTTGTTGAGACCAAAACACAACCATTACTACAGGAATAGGATTACTGATGAGGACTTATGGCATATAAAATATTCTGATGATATTGTTTGCTATGTGTGACTACATTTTATGTTGATTGTGGCTATATTTTGCAGAAGTTGTGTGATAATATTATATTAAAAAATTACCGCAGTATGTAATTACAAAACTTTTTAAAGGATTAATGAGTGCATATAATGTGGGAATCGTACTACCCAAACAATGGAGAGTTTGCAACATCACAGACAAGACTAATGCATCATACCGTTTGGTAAAAGTGGCTCAAAAGATGTATGATTTTTCAAATATGTATCCAGACCATCTTGATAAATTAACTGACCCAGAAATTGTACTGGAAGAACAATGACACAAACTCAATCAAGCTTATGACAGAAAGCATGAAAAGCTTATTATATGACATTGTACAAGGAAACTTCAAATAGCTGATGTTAACCAAAAAACTAGTTAGCAAACCTAGCAATGAAGACACTGAAATAAGTAGCAAAGATAATGATCTTGAAATAGGCAGCAAAGACAGCATGGATCACCATAATTAAAGAAATACTTTCAGTATTAATATATAGATGGCATCCACACTCACTAACCAGTGGGAGAGATTTTATGAAACCCTTTCTGTGTCCAGAGGAGCAAATCAATAGCTGAAATATACAAACACTCCAAAACATTTCAACCTTTTGGATTTGACACTGACCAGAAGTATGCAAGATGCAGCAGCACTCATGATGAGTTATTTCAATTCATTTGGGCCAACATAAACTTAAGACAGATTTTCCAAAGACTAGAGAATATTTGTTATTGATTATTCAGACTGTAAACCTGTTTATTTACAACACCCCTCATACAGTATTTCAGACTACCATAAATGAAGAGCTTACTCTATGTGGCACTGTGTTTTCATCCAATTAAATGAAGCTTTTGTATATATAATAAGTTCAATGACATGTGGACACAATCAATGTAAAGGTGAATGTCTTGGAAAATATGAACTATGTGAGAGAATATGCCATTATGACTACTGTAAACTGAATCTGCCTATGTTATGTGTTGACCTTGGTGATCAATCAAGTGTTAAATGTGGTATCAGTGTAAAGCAGCACAAACAGCTTTGCAAATCATACTAATCTGTTCACAAGAATGATTGTTCTTGCATGCTAAGACTCACAACAAATAAAGAACCTAATGTCGTAGAAAAAAAGCCAATGACATCACTACGAAGCAAATTAAGTAACAACCAGGATTAATGCAATTAGTTTTTGATGTTGGTAAAATACAAAAATTTCAAAATTTATCAATGAAATAAACAGTTAGACAATAATTTTCCTTATATACCAGCATGCTGATTATGAACCAGCTCAATCAGCTTATGCAAGACCATAGGATACGAATACCAAATAGAATGTGAAAAGCTGACCTACTTGTAATGTTACAACTTGTACCAGATGAGCCATGTATGATTGTGAAGCAACTTCAGTAACTAGCACTGTATTATATTACGATTTTTGCATGTGCCAGGTAGGCTAAAATATCACAGGTGGTTGGTGATGAACAAGAGTATTGCATCATACAGCTGTTATTGCCACTGAGACTGCCACAAAAGCGCAATGACTGCAAGTTTCCAAGTTTGCATTACATAAATATTGTTGTGATTTACATGATTATCAGACAAACATCTTGATCAAATACAAGCCAGGTAAAGAAACAGTGAACCTTCTTTCAAAGATGTATCCAGGCATGTTATTAACATTACAGCCTACAGGCAAAATCTAGTTAAGATCAAATATTGATCTACAAGTGCATTTGATTATGCTGCATACCAGTGAGAATCATGATGAGTTAAGAATCACAAACTCCTGGAGTCATATTAGTTAATCAGTGATCTTCAAATGTAAAGCAGACTTAAAGATTTGAAGGGAAAAAAAGAAAAGGATCATTGTTTGCGACCATATATTTACAAAACTTCATATAGGAACTGACATCTCCTTTTTCTGTTGCTATTTACTCAGTATGAAAAATGTATGCTACAGTCATACTGTGAAAATCATTTTTCCATTTTCATCTTTTACTGCCAACAAGCCAACAAGATATTATAAAAAGTCTTTTGGCAAAAACCAATATGACCATCCATTCAAGATCTGTAGCTGTATCTCAATATTTCAAGATGGCTGCCATAGTGGACATATTGGAGGCAAAATCAGCACTATATTAATTTATCACCAACTAGATATACTATGAAGTCCTCTGGTGAAAACACCATATTGATATTAGTTTCTATTTAGAAGGAGGAGAAACAAGATTTTCAAGATGGCTGCCAAGACAGCAATGCAGAATGTCCAATTGACACCATTGTCATTTAGTATCAACTTGACATTATATAAAGTCTTTTGGTGAAAACCCTTATGCTGATATGACCATCCATCCAGGATGCCCAAATAATTGCTATATCGATCTTCCTTCAAGGTAGGATCAACAACATCTTCATGTGACCTACTTTGGGCAGAAATGGTGTTGAAACCACCCAAGTTCAAGACTACACTTTGCTGCATGACAAAGTGACCAATAGTGGACCTGAAACTGGCACATGTCTAAGAAACATAAAATACAAATCATAGTGACCTACTCTGATATAAGGGTGCTGTATCTACCAAGGCATGTTGACAGATCAATTTTCATCAATCTGTGACCAACAGTACCCGAGACACTGACTGAACACAAAATATTAATAAAGTTATTGAAGTGCGAATGTAGGTCAAAACTGGACAGATGTATGTAATAGTCATGCACACAAATGCCAAAGGGAACATTACAACACTGGCAACACCTGGATGTCAAGCTGTTTCATGTTATGTAAAAAGATCTATATTAGAATCTTTAAAAATTCTTTTACAAACTTTTAAAACTTGTAATAAAAAAAGAGATGAGTTTTGTATTTGAGTATTAACGGGCATCAGTGGCTGCATTGTTTATACAGGATGGCATTAACTTACAGTAAAACCATTAAAGAAGGCTTCAAATCCTAGTATATGACTCAATATTTCCAACTGATGTATACAAGATCAATATTTTTTTTAAAAAGTATCTTGATGACTTACTTATTTTAATACAATGATAATGAAACAAACTAACAAAATGGACACAAAGGGTGTAAATCCCATATGCTTACCTGGTTGGCTGTACAGAAGGAAACAGGTGTATAAGCCAAAACAGTGATGATGACATGGGGAGATAATTTAGCTGGATTATCTGGCAAATGAAACTGAAAAATACCAATAAAAGCAAATTGAATTACTCTACCAATGTAGCAGCATCATTCTATACCTAAATATGCTTTAAATAAAGTTTTCTTCATCTTATTTGCCACTGGTGGTTTTCATATACCTGAAAGGTCAACCTTTTATCTAACAGTAACTGCACTCACAAAATAGTAATAATGAACTGATCTCTTGAATAACCTACACAACTGAAGATGTGATGTGATGTAATGTGATTTTGAATTTTTAACGTAGCTTTAACAATTTTTCAGTCATATCGCTACGATGTCTGCAATGTGGCAGTTTATAGTGATGTCTAGCACTGGGGCATCATGCCGCAGACATGTAGCATGATGTCCCACCCAGTCACATTATCCTGACACCAGGCCGACCAGTCCTAACATTAACCTCTTAATGCTGAGCGCCAAGCGAGGCAGCTGTTAGTACCATTTTTGTAAGTCTTTGGTATGACTAGACCGGAGATCGAACCCACGACCTCCCACATCCGAGGCGGACGCTCTAACCAGTAGGCCACCGGAGCAGTCACAACTGAAGAAAGCAAACTATGTTATACTGATGCTTTTTAAATCCTATCTGCTGCTGTAAGAGCTCTGCCTGATGTTTTTATCCTGTAAACAAATTATAAATGCCTATCAGACTCAGCTATAAATGTATTTGTTGCCATGTAATTTACATATCAAATTCTATCTGAAATCAGTTTCAGTACAGTAAATCCAGTCTTGTGAGACCACTACTTCTTCCAACAAAACATGGTCTCCCAGGACAAGTGGTCTCCCATAACAAGTTTGTGTAAGATTACTATTTTTCAGGGTCAAAATGCAGCACGTTTAAAAAGGGAAAATATCCACAACTGCTTTATATGGATTTTATTCATTTTTCACATTTGTTGTCAAAACACTGCAATCTTTTCATCCTGAAGTAATTTTGTCTAGCAATAAAGATATACATTTATCATAAAACATTAAAAATTATGTTTGAAGATGAAATGTACATGTAGGTTAGCAAATTAATTGCAAAATTAATAAGGTAATATTTATTTATCCTGTCCATAAATTAACTTGACAGACCCATACATTTCCAACTCACTTCAAACGTAGCATAAGAACTGCACAGTTAGCTATAACACTTGTTCAGCCTGTGTATGAATTAGTGGCTTTGTTAAAGCTTTAAATATATATCGAATAAATATATTACATTTGACTAAATGAGAAAAAAAACAATTAACCCATCCAGAAACATAATAAATTTAAAGACAAAACAAAGTGCTTAATTCACTGACAACATAAAGAGAATAACTTGATAACAAAGGGTGTTAAAGACCTACACCATGGTGTAAGCTGTAAGAATGTTACTTTGAAAAAATACAACAAATAACACAAAACTATTACAATGATTATAAAATCTGGAAAAAAAATAATTACTTATTAAAGACAAGGACAAAGACCCCCCCCCCTTTATTATCAAGCGACTCCAAAAACAAATAACATACTTGACCACTACAATGAAGCCCTTTCAAAAAGAGGCATTTTACCAGGGTTTTGTGGTTTTTCACAAACGATAAATAAACAATACAAACCTCTGAAATAACCATGTAAATCTGTGGCAGTTCCTCTTAAATCTAAGCAATAGTTAATCATAATTTACAGGGCTTTGGCACTGAAATGGCAGTTAGTGATATGTACTATAGTCTGTTTTATAGACTGTACCATATGAAGGAACTGGTAGCCAGACTCAAGCATTTGTTGTTTGTTTTTTTCTCTCATTATTTAAGCACAGACATTCTCATAAATGGACATGGCTGCAAAGGATTAAAAAAAAGGCCAGTGGTATTTATCTCTGTCTTTGCAATGCAGTCATGCACATTAGTGTTGTTTTAAAATAACCTGCACTTTGTCTGCAGACACTCCTAAATGGTCATAGTAGACAGTGGTTACAATGGATTAAATAAACATCAGCAGTAATCATTTGTGTTTTGTGAAATGGTTGTTCACAGCAGTTTTTAAACGCATTTTTTGCCAGAAAATTATGATCACAGGTCATGTTCTGCATGTGAATTCTGATATTAGTGCAATTATCTCATAAAATAAATCCATGCATAATGATTATTGTTGTAAATAACAAGCGGTTGCTCACAGCAGAGGTTGCTCAAGATAGATTTTACTTTATATAGTAAAACCTCTATATACATCTAAAGAACAGCCATGATACATGACAAAGTGTCCTTTATAGAAATGTGTCTTTTATATGCAGTGTCAGTATACTTAATGTGCTTCATAGCTCATACAGTTATGACTCGCTGCAAAAAAGTTAAGGAATATGAACATAACCCACCATTCAAAATATCAGCATCCATTAGCAGTGAAACTAAACAGTGAAATATGCAAAACAAGCAAACATTTAAACATATATTTGTAATGAAACTGTTAAGAAACTAATGCACACTAGGATTTTAAATCCTGGTCATCAAAAAATAATTCTGAAATTAAATAAAGGAAATTTTTTAATTCATTTTTACACCTTGAGCCTTCTGGAAAGGTCAAAGGTTGACATGAAATAATTTGATTCCAGAACCTTAATGAAAAATGTTCATGATTTTTTTAATCTGCTTTTTTGTAACCTAAAATCTCCCTTCATAAAGCAAACATTGCACTAACATAAAAAGCATAGTTCTTTTAATGATAAATGACCTTAACCAAAAGCAAACAAGCTTGTGTGTGTTACTGAACTTTAAATTTTCTTCACCAAAGTCAACAGTATCCATTGCACCATGCAATTCAAGGATTTTAACTGAGAGCACTATTGACATTAAAATCGATCCAGATCTAGTTACATGATGTTCACAACCACTGTTTTGTTTACCAGTAGGGTGCACATCACTGCAATCTTTTTGATCTGCCTGAAGCAAGATCATATCAATTCTGCAACAAATGCAAGGTGAACTCATGATGTAATGAGACAAAATGGAGAATGGTAATTGTGAATGGGGTAGTTAAATGTCAAAACAAGCAGAACTTCATGCAAATCTGTTACTATTTTAATAGTGGCTGGGGTTAACTGCAAGGAAAGAAAACTTTGTATTAAAAAAAATGACAAAACGGGCCGTTCCATCAAAACATACATGGTTAAATGGGAAGGCAATTTGTAAACATATCTACCAGAATAATCATAAAAAAATCACTAGATTTATGTGTAATTGCCTCAATTTGAATGTGCTGCCAGCTAATCTCATGTCCCATGAAGTTTCAAGTGAAAAGATTCAAGTTGATCTAACAAATGGGATTATTCAAGTATATATATATATATATATATAAACACACTGCTCTCTCAATAACTCATGCCCGGATAACTCACAATCCCGCTTATAACGTGGTGTCCATCTTGGCTCCCAATTTTTTCCACAGAAAATGTATTTAAAATATCTTTAAAATATGCTGAACATGAAAAAATTACGATAAGAATTGGTAAATTAAACCTTGATACATTGCTCGTTTTATCATCAAAAATGGTGATTAATGCCCGTAAAAATAGAATCCATACTTTGAAATTTGCAAGTTCTAAATAAGAATTAATTTCAGAGATCTCGAAAACACTTAATTACGCGTATCTGGACGCCAATTTTTGATCTGGGACACAGAAAATCACTGAGGCGGGAGTCTTCTGTATGCATGTAATAGGTGCACAGGAAAATTCAAAGATTTGCCAGTCCTGTTTCAGCCACCTGCTTTGTGGGCAAATGTGTTGATCAGTTAACTGTGCTGATATTTACAATGACAGAATTCAGTGACTGAAAGACTCCTTGATGTACAAACATGTTGCCATTACATAAAAAAAGAACATGATGCAATAGCTAGGCGGCTAGTTTAAAGGCTTTGACTGGCGGCCAGGTGAGAAAATGTACTGATATTTAGTGATTGAATTCAGAGGCAGAAAGACTCAGTTTTAAAATCCTAGCGAGACCTCTGTTTAAAGATATCATATATTATGTAAGATTTTATGATAAATAGTTGTCAGTATACTGTAAATAAACAGTCTGGTGAAATAGCGATCAATGAAAACTTCTGGTAAATGCTACCAGGTGGCAACAGAGAATGAAATAAACACCAATTAAACGTCTTCCTGTGTGAAAGTCATGTTCTAATCCTTTAATTCCGTTTCAGTGTAAACATTATAATCGCAACATATTCTGTTCATTGAAAACATGAAAAGAGTCAATCGAAACCCATGAGTACTTCTGTGAGAACCTAATTACATGCCGGCTTTGTTTTGATCAACAACTTGGGGAAGTGTTTGTTGCATTAAAAAATCGATTACAAGAGACCTGGGGTGCTGGATTAAGGGTCTTGGAGCTGCCTTTGACGTAAAGCAAAACAGTAACAGAGACAGCAACGATGATAGTGACTTTGAAGGTTTCAGTGAAACTGATGTCATTAATGCCGGGGCTGTTTGGGAGAAATTTGTATAGACTCATGGTCCTGAGATGGGCGTTTCTCTTAATGATATGGAGGAGTGGATTTGTGCTGACAATGATTGCCCCACAGATGAATACATGTCAGATGAAACAATAATTAATTCTATAACGAACAAATTTGCAGCAGAAGACGATTCTAACTGGAGTACCACAAGTGTTGAAAGTGATGCAGACGCAGATGTTGCACCACTTCCCCCCTCTGCACAGGAAGGAATCAAATCTTTTGATATTGCCATAAGGTGGTTGGAGACCCAAAATGTTGACTAAGTAAAGCTCATGCAGTTGAGAAATCTGAGGGATTTTGCTCGGCAACAGAGAAACCAAGGAGTAACACACAAAAAAAACTGAACTGATTTTTCAAAAAGTGAATTGATATTTGTCAAGCATGGCACAAACAGCAAGTATTAACTTGTTCTAATTTACGTTGTTTTAAATTTGTAGACACATTAAATATGTTAGTACTGATTAACCCTTCTTTTTTGTTTTCCATTTTACTTCTATCGCATTCAAATCTATATCTATCTATCGTTCAATCGACACTGTTTCTCGAAAACAGCCGATCTTTTGTATATAAAAAAACGTCTAATTTGGATCAAACAATAAAACTAGAATGCATCCAATTCAACATAAAAATTAGTGATGTAGTACATAATGTGTGAAGCGGTACACATGTTAAGCGAACGGAAACCACATGGAATAATGTTTTCGATGATCACCTCAATATACTGTAATTTATCCTGAAATTAATGTTGCTCTATGAGGAAATAATAAACAAAGTACACCATTATGAAGAGATATTTATTCACAGTTAATCTCAGCACAATTATAAAGTGAGTATTCAACACTATAATCTGCCTACCCCCCCCTTATTTTTCCTTTATATCATCGATCACTTTATTGGTTTTGGGCTTATTTTATAGGTCCCTCGATAACTCACGCCTCACTTATAGTGCGGTCGATGTTTCTGGACCCTGATGTGTGCAAGTTATCAAGGGAGTGGCGTGTGTGTGTATATATATATATATATATATATATATATATATATATATATATATATATATATATATATATATATATATATATATATATATATATGAATGAATGAATGGATTGCATTCAAATGATTGACTAAAGACTAGTGGTAAGTGAAGGAATAAAACAGGGTACAGACCGGCTGGACCAGGCCGAGCAGGAATCGCTCCAAAGTCTTGTACACTTTCTCATACAGTACTTCACCAGTTGAGACATCCTGAATAATGATTGGAAAAAAGGTAAAGAATTATAAAACAATAACAAAGTTATCAACATATTTTCTTTTATTGACATCAACAGCTGCCCCACCCCTACCCACACAAAAATTCAGCCATGCTCTAATTCACTCATTTTCATAACATTATAACAAATATGACCACCGTGTCTTGATTCGTAAATGTGGAACAATGGTCGAAAGGAGATCCAAATGAAAAATCAAGAAATAAATGGAATGATGGGTGAATACACCTATAGTGAAATAATTGATCACAATATATCTATAAATCATTCCATTTCCTGTGCCCTACCTAGGAATACATTTAAATTTTCACCAAATTGTGAATTTCAAGAAAAGTATGAGCTAATTGTCTTTTTATATTATTCTTGACACACACCAACATCATTTTTTAATATTTTTTTTTAAACATTTTATTAATGTTTGTCCAAAATTTCAATAATTCAAGGTCAAGCACTTGGATGGAATTACCATACATGTTACTCAGTGGATTAAACAGCACAAGGACAAGATGTAGTGTTACCCCTAAAAGCACAATGTTATCAGTATTAGAAAAAGGGTTGTACCTGCTATTGTTAGTTCCTTCCCTAACACAACTATTTGTGTTGGAGGCATCTTAAAAATGTTAACAAAAAAATAAATTTTAAACTTGAATTAAAAAACTGGAAACTGCACATACCTAACTCAACCAAGCTTTAATACTTTTAGATTTGTCCTGAAAGTTTTACATCTTTTTAATTTCAAGTATAAACATCCAGACACAGCAAACAGACTAAAAATACATGCATGATGTACAAGATATTTAAGAATTTTAGTAAGACATTTCTACATTATTTTATATTTGTAAATGTAATAGTTAGCACTTGTGAAGACTTTCAAAGTAATTTAGTTCTGTGGATACACTTTTAAATTTTTAGAAAATTAATACCTTGAAAGACATTTTCTTAATGCCTAATTTACACAAGCAGGTAAGGGCCTGCAAGTTGAGCCCCCAGTCAAAATATTGCTGCAAAACATATGACGTTGATCCCAAGGTAAAAAAGGGAAAGTGAGCATGTTGCAGAATGAATTATCCAAGCCTCATTATGATTTAACGAGTTTACGAACAAGTTCATCAAGGGGTTTAGGAAATAGAAGCACCAAAGAAAATAATCAACAAACCCTTAATTAGAATTTTCTAAAATTCTGATCTTGACCCCCAACACCAATAGACCAGAACATATGATGTGGAATTAATTTTCTAAGTGTCTTAATGGTTCATTCCATGTATGAAGAAAATCCATCAAGGAAAAAAAAAAAGGTGAAAAGAATCAAACTTAAACCTTAACACATAATTTTGTATAACAGTGAATTTGACCACAAGTTAAAAAAAGCTAGTCAACATGTTGAAGAATGGTTGGTCTTAGCTTCATAATGATTCAAGTGTGAGGAGAATCTATTCACTTGAAGCAAAGCCTTAATAAACTGTGCCACTGACACCATTGAAAAAGTAATTGCTGTTTCTTGGTTCCCACTAAAGTGGCTTAACAAAACATTTTGGTGTGCACCTTATCAACCCACCTTATTAGGACTTGGTAGATGGGAAGGTTAATTTTGTATGTGGGCATTCTGTGATTTGGATATTTAATATAGCTTTAACAATTTTCAATAATGTTGCTACTATGTCTGCAGTGTGACAGTTTATAGTGATGTCTAGCAATGGGGCATCATGCCTCAGACATGTAGCTTTATGTCCCACCCAGTCACATTATCCTGACACCAGTCTGACTAGTCTGACTAACCTCTTAAAGCTAAGCGCCTAGCAAGGCAACTGTTAGTACTTTTTTTAATAAGTCTTTGGTATGACTTAGTTGGGGTTCAAACCTGTGACTTCATGAATCCATTGCAGATGCTCCAACCACATAGGCCACTGCAGCAGTCATTAATTTTGTAAATTATTTTCCTGACTTCCATCAAAATATACAAGAATCATATATGGTATAATTGAACTCATATATGGTATAATTGAACTCCTCCAATATTTTAATTATATAAACCCAATATCCAAGTTTAATGAAAACATCAACCTATTTAACAAATTATATAAAAATCAGGTCAGAAGTATAATCTCTCAAGTGGTAAGAAGCTTGAGAATCATATGCATGATCACCTTATTAACATGCATAGATCTTGCTCATAATAAACACATATATTTTAAGGATATAAGCTTATTTACCAAGTTTGATAAAAATATGAAATTTAGTCACTAAAGTTCTAACAAACTCAGCAAATAAATGCAAAATTACTTCATTAATATGCACAATCTTGATCATAATTATATTCACACAGGAGCTTGACCTTTTAAGATAATTAACCAAGTCTATTCACAAATATAGTATTTTAACCAGCTCTTCAACTTACCTCATAAACATGTGTGAATCTTGCTCAATAATGAACTTAGCTGAGAATTAAGCCAATATTCCAAGCTGGATCAAAATCATAACAAAATTATGGATTCAAGAGTGGTAACAAGCTCATCCATCAAAAACAAGATCACTGCATTAATAAGTATTGATCTCACTCATTATCATAACAGTTCAAGATACTGATGTTATATGCATATATTCCATAGCTAAACAAAAGCAGATATTTGGATCACGGTTTTTAAGTCAGGTTAATTGGTACATGGTAAGCAAGCAATTCTAAGCAAAGAAAATTTAAAGGTGCTTAATATTTTGTTCTGAGACTTCTGTTAGGGGAACACTTTTCCTAAAAAACGTATTATTAAAACTTGTCTGTAATATGTATAGATGCATGATCAATACCAAAGCTAAAGATGGTATCTACATAACAATTTTGCACTAGAAGATATCAATGATGATTTACTGTTGCAAATTGAGTTTGATTAGTGACACAGTATCCCCATTCTAACACAGCTGAAAAAGTTTGAGAAAAGCACTACAAATTGTAATTATCCATGGTACTAAGTAAAAAGGTGAGTCATGATTTCAAAATCACGTTAAAATTTCTAACAGTATATGGCATACTTACTGCCAAATAATTCTTATGTTCAACCAGTCACAAAGCATCTCATATTTACTGGTATATTAGAATACAATTATGGTCTCTTTAGGATTTTGAAAATAAAATCAAATAAAATTAAACCGCCACTTTTTCAATGGGCTGATGCTCTACTGGATGAAAAGAATGTACAAGACAAGACCAGTTCTATTTTTAACTGCTGAATGATGAAACCATCTCTAATACTGTTGAACAATAACAAGATTTTCAAAATGGAAACATGCTGTTGTGACCAAATTGGTCGTAAATTGGTACCCTTGTCATTCAAGACAAACAAGAAGTCTTCTGGTGAAAACTCCATATTATAATCATTCACTATTGATGACTTGCAAATAGCAACATTTTCAATATGGCTGTCATGTCAGCCAAACTGGTTGTAAGATTGGCACCATTTTCATAAGGACCAACCAGATACCTTTAGGTGAAAACTCCATATCAATATGGTCATTAATCCATTCATGAGAAGTCAAGGTTTTCAAGACTGCTCCCATATTGGAGGAAAGATCAGCACCATTTTCATTTAGAACCAAGTAGACCCTATGAGAGGCTCTCTTGTAAAACCCTGCGTCAATGTAACTTTCCATTTAGTTCCAACAAGGTTATCAGAACGGCCATCATGGCAGTCACACTGAATGTCAAATCAGCAACATTTTCATTTCGGACCAAAAAGATATCATAATAAGACTTTTCATAAAAATTTCTTGTCATTATGGTAATCAATCTAGAAGAAGCAGCAATAAAAATATTTTTAAGGTGGCCACCATGTCCCAAAAATCCAAAATGTTCAAATATGTGTACAAAAAATTATTTAAAAAAAACCCTACTGTAATTAGCTGAAAATCTAATCAGATAATCTTCATGTGAATACAAATTTCATCGGGCCTTCAAATCTAATCAGGTCAAATACTTGTGACCTTAATAAAGCATATAAAATTTCATGGCTTCAAGTCCAATAGCTTTAGTGCTATCATGTTAAAATGGTTTTGAGACAGGCATGTGGACTTACAGACACAGACAAAATAAAAACAATAACATCCCATGTGCTATCACAATATGGACATAAAAAAGACTGGGAATCCAATATACAGAAAATATTATGCCCTATTCTGATGACTAAGAGTCCAAGACATAAAAATGCCAGTCATTATAGCAAAGACTCTTGATACCTAGTGCTATTTAAATTCTGCAAAAAATGTTAATACATTTTGCTAGTCAAATTATCAAATATAATTGAAAATCTGCTGGTTCAGTGAACCAATAACATAATCAACTGTGAAACTACATAATTGATTGTGCTAAAAGGAAGACTACTCTGAAGCACTCAGCACAAACTACTTACTTCCTCTTCTTGCGTTTTGAAGAAAGAAATGAGGTTTCCAAATGACATTTTAAAAAAGCTACCATATCTGATATGCATGCCATGGGTTAAAATGATCAAACCACAATATACCCATATCCTGGTGGAAAAAGCTTGTTCTTGTGTTTGGACTTACTTTGATTTTTACAAACATACAAAGAGAGCACCAATAAAGAAGAATTTAGATATGACAAAGGCTGCTGGAAAACTCTGCAGAAAAGAGTGCGAAAACAAAGGTAGGTCCAGCCATTTTCACTGAAATTTGTTAAATTTTCAATAAACACGTACTCCAGCATAAACTCTCAAAAAGACCAGTATCCTTATTTTGTTTCATCATTTTTAGTTGCATGCAAAACACAAAGTTTAGTAAAACTCCAGTGTAAATGGTAAACTATAGAACTTCCAATCCAGTACAGTCGAGATGAATTATTTATTCTCTTCATAACTTACAAATATAAAACAATGCCATACTTCGTTGGTGTAAACTTTTATAATTTGGAAAATTACGATTACATGAGTTTGCTGTTAAATTGTTGAGTAAATAAATTTAAACAAGTTTTGATGATTTGTTTCAGTTTTGATGTAAAATCCTTTCATTGTAGCATTAGTAAATAATGACAAACAAGAAAAGCATGTCCTTCTATACTGCAAATGATAGACACATAACATATGAATGAAAGGGTTTGGGGGGAATGCAACAGTTTTTCAATTACATAAAAGTGATCAGCCATAAAAAGCTGTTTTCCTTTAACAAAGTTGTACAACAAAAATAACACCACACAACATGAAAAAAAGGAAATATTTTTATTAGGTTAAAGAATACATGTCATTAAAAGAGATTACACCTGTACATTTATTAACATGAACTCTTGAGTAAATATTTAACCCTTTACCTCATGCAAGCATCTTTGGACACCTCTACTCCATCCACACAGAAACGCCTTTTTGACGCCTCTACTCCATTCGCATGGAAGCGCCTTTTGACGTCTGCTGTAAACATCAGCCATTTTGAGCTGGTTTACGTAACACCACCTTCGGGGAAAACCCCCCATTAGATACTACTTTCATTTCTGCGAATGACAATTACGTCAGATCATGTGGTTGCTGTTTATGCACTGGTCGATATCTGCTATTTAAAATAACTGGGCCGTAATCTCCACTCTCATTTAAAATAACTGGGCTGTAATCTCCACTCTCCAAAATGGCGATCGCGGATTTCATTCAGTACATACGAAGTTTTCACAATTAGAATCACAACCAAGAAAGATTCAATAACTTAGGTAAAGGCTCTAATATTGATGTAGGCAGCAATTAGTTTTTACAAATTATCAAATTTAGATGACTCAGTGATGTAGACGCAGACAAAAAACTTGTAAATTTCGAGTATGGGAAATGGCAGCTATGGTTGGTCATGCGGCCTCACTGACATGACGGTGAACGAGTTCTCTCAAGATTTTAAAGCACATAAAAAATTCTTCCACCAAAAAAATAATTACACAACTATAACAATCAGACTTTACTCTTAAATTTTTCCACATATAACAGATGTGTACCAAACATGTAAAATGGTTAAAATTGCTGTTAAACATAACATACACTACGTTGCTTAACAGTTCACAGGCAGGCCTATGCGGTTGTATAGGTAACAGGTGTTCTATTTATAGCATGCTGCACTTTGTAACTATGCTCTATGAGGTAAAGGGTTAACTATAAACAAATAAATTAAAATTTGCTCTTAGTAACTGATTATAATCAATTATCAGTTGGTTAAATGGAACTTATTATTGAGAGATTCATATCTCTACAGGCTGCTATATAGAAATATACAAGTACATACCACACAGGCTACAGATGGACTGAGATCCAGAGTTATAACCAGTCTGTACTGGCATGACAAGAAGGTCATAATTGTACTGGGGGTCAGTACCACTTGATATTTTTGGCCCAGTTCCAATTCTGACCCATCCTCAGGAATAACAGAGATAATCTGTAGCTCCTCATCACTTCCAGGCTAAAGAAGAACAGAAAGAAAGTCATTTTTACAATACAAGGAAAACAAACAATTTACCAAGAGTTAATACAAATGTCAACAGTAACATTATGGAACTATGACATTATTTACATGCTGATGCCCAGGGTAGTACAATGGCTCTCTTGTACTTCATGAAAACAAGCTAAATATGGTATATACATGTAGAATTCTGAAATCTGACATAATTTGTACTTGATCAATTTGAAGACATTTGTTTTTACATAAAACACTTTACTTGTCTGATTCACTATAACTCCAAATTATTGTTTTAGACCAAGAATATCAATGAGCATGTTGTAATTCCAGTCAATAATAATTTGAATAAATAAATGCACCCAAATTAAAAACTGAACACAACAATTAGAACGATTCTGCTTTGAATGTTAAGGCAAGAATAAGTAATTCTAATATAAACAAGATTATATACCCCTCTACTTGACCTAGGTCACAGTTTACCATTTTCTGAAAATACTGTCAACTTAATCAAAATTTCCATTCTAGAAGTTCTGAGGTCAGAATCAAGACTGTATTTTTAACTCAAAATGAAGAAAACATATTAACTATAAATAATGATTTGAACATAAAATCTATTTGTGTAGAGAAATAGTAGCTATGTATTATGTTGCTCACAAAATAAATCTCACTGGTCAGGTACACCATTAAACTTGATTTTGAACAAAAGTCAACTACAAAATACAGATGAACACAACATATAATCATTAAGAAAAGCCAACAAATAATATAAATTAAATATATATAGCACTTGAGAACAAAACCAAGAAAGACTGACTCAAAAGTTTTGGAACTAATGATACAAGTGTCATGACTGAAATGAGAGAAAGTACTATTGCCATGACAAAATAGGACTGTCCATCCCTAACTGGAATTCACAGAAGTGCACATAAATTGTCCCTAGCAGCACCCCAAGCAGCATGGCATAGGTTCCAATTGGAAGCATACACTTGCAATGTACACAATATCTTATACTATTTAGCAGGTCAACCCTATGTTCCAACAAACTACATTCCATAAAAAGATGATATAATTGCCAAATTGCCGTTTGCTGAGCTACACTCATTGAGAAGGTATGTATAAAATAGAATGCTGGACATTGTTGCTATTGGGTCATGAAAATAAAGGATTTTCAAAACTTGGAGCAATGAACTGCTTATGGAAGTAAATCAGTACACAAGGCACTGTATTCTGGACATCTTTTTCTTATAATGAATAACAAAAACATCATTTTTGAAACAGAAATACTGACTTTAGTTACAGCCGACCATAATCAAGCTGACTTTCCAGAGCCTGAAGGACCTAGTTGATCATTAATTAGATTTCTTTCCTTAATTAGCATATTTACTTACTACATAAAAGAATATTAAAGTGGAAACATTTGATGCAAAAATATTGTATTGTGCAGATGTTTTACAAGTACTTGATGATTAATAAGGTATGTAGTTCACTTGTTTGTTATTTTGTTTTGTAACTGAAAATTACAGTAGATAAACTCCACTTCTTCCTCTGTTTCCTTAACTTCTTCCTTTATTTATCAGTTGGGAGAGCTCATTTCTTTTTCAAACCCCAGTTTGAGCTCTGCCTTTGATCTAATCCACTTAGTATGGGGTGCTCACCAGTTATTATGTACTTTTGAAAGAGTGACATATCTAAGGTGAAGTTGTTTGCATCTGAAACATACAGTGGAGAGAATGTTGGCATACATCTATGCTACTTAGATATAATGTATTTTGATGATTTCTTTGGATATTGTACCTTTGAAAACTGTACATGATCTAAGCACACTGCTAACTAAAATAACTGCTCCCTTGTGCTAAAAGAATCGGCCTGAATTAAGTCTAAATTATAATATCTTTAGCACCTATTAAAATAGGGAAAATGAATTTTTCCCAACTAGACAATACCAGCTTCTGAAAGTGCACTGTAACTTTATTTACTGAATTGTGTTATGTGTATTTGATTTAATTTACATTTGTTTTAATTTAATTGTTAGTTTTAAAATTTGTTTATTCCATTACTTGCTATGATTTTGTAACTTTATTTACTGAATCTGATATTGTTCAGTTCTGACTGTTTTTGATGTAAACAACTAGTAATAAAACTTTGTATCTAACGCTGAACTAGTTCCTGACCTTGATTCAGAACCAGTAAGAGTTGAAGTAATCAACTTTGTTTATTTTTAAAAAAATTCTTTCTTAGAGTAAGAATCATAAAGTGAAATCGAGGCCATACCTGGAGCATGTGACAAATAACATGTATTAATTAGGTTTATCCAGTGAAGTGACCCACATCCAGACATCTGTTTTGCGTTGTAGCTAGATTTATTATTGATGTTTTGAGAAATAATAGTTATACTTGCTATAACACTTGAGAAGTCAAAGTGTTTTATGCTGTGACCAATTTTGGGGCTAATTATTGTTTTCTTCAATTTATTTGGATTTAAAGTTTGTTTTCCCTGGAAATACTAGTGCTCTAAATTAATTCTTAGACAAAGACAGGTATTAAAATTTACACAGAATTAAAACACTGGAATATTACTTTCTGTGATTCAACAAAGAACTGTTGACACATCAGTACGATGCTGACCACATCATACATCATCACCTTCCATTTTGGGTTTCATTGGGATTCAATCTCAGTTTCATTAGGACTTTTTATTACTAAGACTTCTTTTTTATAACTCTTGGATTATTGTTGGATTTGATTTGTAGAACCATAAGTTTTTTTCTCATTTTTACCTTGTTTTTCTAGGGAAATAAATTATTTGTTAAATTTTACAAAGTTTGTTTTCTTTACTTTTTTCTTGTTACGTTTGTAATAGCCTAAACACGTAACAGATGAATTACTACATATATAAAATGTAAAAAATGTTATTGGCTCTTTTTTTTACAAGTTACCTTCTAAGTCCAGGAAATGAAAATGACCAAGCAGAGCTAGCAGTTTTTGAAAGGTGCATATCTGGAGTAAGGCCAAGCTGTATAACCCATATTACACCTTATCAGTCATACACCAAAATAATGGGAATTAATGGTTCTTTAAACAATACCTAAGATATACAAGGTCTTTTTTAAATAACCAGTATAACCAGTGAGGACACCTGGGGAAATTCTTTTTCTTTAAAATTCTAACCTTATGCAGAATACAAAACTGTTGAGCACCACCTATGCTAGTAGCACATGATGAGCCAAACTCCTGATAAAGGAGAGTTGCTTCCCCTGAAAAAATGGCAGCAATTTGTTTAGTTTTGTGGGTTTAGCACCATTTTTCAGCACATGATAAGTGATGTATGATGGCTAGTATATCTGATGGAGAAAGAACCCAGGGAAACACCAAGAAGAACCACTGATTTATGGAAAGCTACTGGCAAACTTTCTCACATGCACACAGTGGCTGAGCCAGAGACTCAAACCCATGCGGGCAAAAGTGAGGTGGCAGTGATAGGTAAAGTTAAGTGCCTTAGACCACTCAGCCATGCAAGGCCTAGTCAGCAATTTTATTATTTATCACTGACCAATTTAAACAACCTGCCTGGGGAATATTACTTACTATTTCAGCTTTAGGTATGAAGCTGATAGGTGTTGTGAGATGCTGGAAAAACCATGATGCTCTAATATTTCTTGATATTCTGTATTCTTTTTTCATCAACAGGTACACATCTTTGGCTCTCAGAACCTGCAATTACAAGGAAGCTGTCAAACTTATGTCTTCTTAAAAATGTTACTACACAAACATATATGTAGCCATATTATTCTTTCCTGTCTTTCTGCATCAATATTTTGACAATATAGTTAACTAGATATCAGTAACAAAGTAATATATCCCAACATTTTTAATAACTATTAATTCTATCATTCCACAATCTATGCCCAAACCCCAAAAATCTAGCCCTACTGAAAATGGGTACCATTATACCAACATCTGCTGTGGTGGGATGTGGGTTGGAGGTGGGGTTCTTCTTCTTAGGGCTAGCCTGCGATGGACTGTCATGTACCTTCAGCCAAGACAGGCAAGGTAAGCTCTGCAACATGATGCATGCTCGAAAGTCAGAATACATGGTACCAACTCTTTGTGTGTGTGTGTCTGTCTGTCTGTGTGTGTGTGTGTGTGTGTGTGTGTGTGTGTGTGATTAGGATTTTTAACATAGCTTTAACAATTTTTCAGTCATATCACTACAATGTCTGCAGTGTGGCAATTTATACTGATGTCTAACACTGGGGCATCATGCTGCAGACATGTAGCATGACATCCCCACCTAGTCACATTATCCTGACACCAGGCCGACCAGTCCTAACACTAACCTCTTAATGCTGAGCACCTAGCGTGGCAGTTGTTAGTACCATTTTTGTAAGTCTTTGTACCAACTCTTTCCTTTTGGCTTAAAATTTCAAGAGTCAAAACTGAAATTTTAACAGTCATTAGTTTTTGACAGTTGTAAGCTCATAGCTGTAACTGCACTCATGGAGCAAACTAATGTGTTAAGACTTCTTGTCTCATGCTGAATAAACAGAAACAGATCTACTATGTAAGAGACAGACAAGCAGAAAATTATACAGACATTGCCATTACTGATTTTTTAATAAGTATTTCTCTTTTTTTTTTAACTACATATGATTGGTGTATATTTGGTATATGAAACAAAAAAAGGATTATTTTATAAATTATTTTTTATGACCTTCACTGCCGTCAATGATAAATTGGTTTGATTTACCATGTCCTTACACCAGTCACATATCACCGTATTACATGTACCATCTTTCTCAATATTCTTAACCAACAAAAATTCTCCTCCTTATATTTTCTTAGAACTTTAAAAGATGCATTCTCCTCCTCCTCCTCCTCCGAATTGTTACTTTGTTTCTTTATAGAAAGAGGGTCAGAATGATCATCACTGGCCAGTCATTTCTGAGACCAAGGCGGAAAAGAAGATGTATTTGAGATATTATGATTTAACAGTTCACAAACAGACCAAACGTAACAAAATTATTCCATCTCATTATTCAATATCCAGTAATTCCAAATAATAAAATAAATTCACTGAGCATAATGTCTAATAAATTGCTACTGAATTACTGAATAATGCATTTGATTAAAACAATCAAATTTAAATGTGTCACCAGATGAAGCAAATTAATTGTCAATAAAACAATATATGTTCATCCACTTATCAGTGACAATAGGCCTCATGATCCAGCATATCTTGCAATTTTGTCAAATTGATTATAAGTTGATGAGCAGCAATCCGAACAAATGCTGATATTTGATAAAGGGTTAATTCAGTCTAGTCATAACTGATTCCTCCAACTATCTTAACAATCAAAGATAATCTCAATATAATCTTGCCTTGATTCAAATATGCACACCTAAGCATGACATTATCAACCTGTTATAATTTGTTCCACCAAGCATCGCAAATTTTATCTTGTCTGCAACTCTGTAAATTTTCAAGTCAGCATCATTAAATGTAGCTAAAAGGACTTAGTTTGTTTCACACAAAGTATTTAAAATGAATCATGTACTTTTAACTACATTTAATGATGGTAAGCGAAAGGGGGAGGGTATTTATTAGAGAACAATAATGAAAGTTAAAGTTGTTCTTTTCATGTATTCATATAATGACCACATGTACACCTTGGAGTCTTTCTGCCACTAAATTCTGTCATTGTAAATATAGCACAGTTAATATGATCATTTAATTAACACATTTTCCCATTCAGCAGCTGGTTAAATTTGGACTGGTGAGTCTTTGAACTTGCCACCCAGCTTCTTCATCGTGTTTAACACAAAATGTGTGTTGGTGACTTCCGTAATGTATACAGCAATATATGATGTACATTGTAACAGCATGATCAATTGAGACTACTGCAGCATTTTATTGCAATCATGGATCTAAAGCAAACAGGTATTGAAAAGCACAGATGTTAAACTGCATCTTTAAAATTTTCTGTTCTTAAAAAAGGAGACTGGACATTAATTAGGGATTATACGGTATAATAAATATAAAATTATCATTGCAATTTACATTATTTTTATACATCTTACCACTGATCCATTCCAAGAGCAGGAACCACAGATGATACCTTTTTGGAAATGGTTAACCAAGGCCAATATAACTACAAAGATTATTGAATTTCCACCAAGTAGTGGAGAAAGGGTATTACAATATCCTCTTCTAAAACATGGGGATAAATATCAAGAGCAAGCAGCTGCCCCATCAAGCATATTACATATTTCTATTTCTTTCAGTCTTTGTTTTTCACAAATAAAAATATCTGCTAAGATATTAATCTATTTCTAACTGATGAACTGTTTGATCAATAATAAAGCTTAAGGGCTTTTTCTTATGAATTAAGCTGAATCCCTTCAAATTTCTAAATTCTATTCATTGTGCACTTTTGTAAAATTGGAGAGTCCCAAACAAATTATCATGCATTTTTGGGGGAGACCAGAGACTTGCACTTTGCAGTCTAGGGGAAACCCTGTATGCATGAAAATTATAAATGGAATGAAATATACCAAACAGTATAATACACTGTAAGTGTCTATTAAGCAGTTCTCATTTCTAAAAATTCTGGACTTCCACAAAAATTGACATTATTTGAAACACTGCAAAAGTTACCAATTCTATTTTGATATTAGTTCACTGCATGTAACCAAATACTCAGCATATCCAAAAAGTTTTTTTCTGTAAACTTCTGATAACAATATCAAGTTTTATATAAGAAAAATATCAAGTTTTATATAAGAAATATAAATCATTTACAACATCTGAAAAGTCATTTTTCAGTGACAGTATGTCTTACTATGTTCTTAAATGGTTTATTCTAAATGAAGCAAAATTTTAACTTTCAATAATTAGTTTCACATAAGGATTTATATTGAAATTCCATATGCCAAATCATAAAAAAACTTCTACCACAATAATTTACTGCAGAAATCTAGGGTCTTGTAAAATGTGGGAACTTAAATCAAACTAGATATACTGTGTAAACTCAAAGAACAGCTTTATCAAAATTATGCTGATCATGTCCAAGAAATTTACAAACAATGCCTATCTACCTCAAGTCCACAAAAGTAACTGATATTCCACAATTCTCAATTTCTGCATATCATCAAAAACAACTGTATTTGGGCTTCCCTAGTATAGGAACCTACTGAACCATATCTAACCAAAATCAAAAAGAATATTTATCTTCATAAACATGTGTCTGTGTGTGTGATTTGGATTATTAACATAGTTTTTACAATTTTCCAGTCAAAACTTCATAGACGTAACAATTTAAACATAAACCTAACTTCAAGAAGCCAATATATGAACAATTATAAAGTATTTACAAAAATAGATTCTTCTCTACAATGCTGCATTGCTTTGCTACATGTTCGCCAAATGATGCTGCCTATTAATTTGAACACAATCATATTATCATCAGCCTTTTCCCGTCATATGTTATTAGCATCCCAAGATTGTTTGAACACTGATACCAAGAAAAATGTTGGTTGTAGGTTTCTGGATCACAAGAACAAACAATGTGAGAAATGGCCAAGTATCAGGCCCAGTTTGTAAACAAATGTATTATTGGCTCAAGTGTTAGCTTATTAAATTGTCATTATGTCTGAGAAAATAAATCATCTTCCTATCAATTATACACAGAGTTCAATGTAAGGATGCTTAACTTTTGCAAGGCCCAAAAGCTGGTGGCTACCCTATGCCAATACCACTTGGTTTTAGTGAATTCCAACTTTGCAATAGGGAATGCACTCTGACTTCACACCTAAACATCCAATTTCAAACATGGGCTGGAAATGGTTCGGAAAAGCTTGAACATGGTTGAGAATTAAAGTTCTAATGATTTTCTAGCAATTCCTGCTGATTGAGTTTTTACTGTCAATTAGACCAGCAAGTTGTTCTCCACCTTTTTTTTTTTTTTTTTTTTTTTTTTTTTTGACTGGCGGCGGACAACTTGCTGGTCTAACTGTCAATCTGATTGAGTTTTCACTGTCAATAAATGAAGCAAAACAAATCTGAACATGTTTATAGATGCTGCATACAAAACTAAGGAAACAAAAGCTGATACATGGAGAGAAAACGGAGAGCGAATATACACAGTAAATAACTATCCGAAGACGCCGATTTTTTTATATTTATAGTTACCAATCGACAAGGGAAAACTGTAGAAAACCCAAAAGAAAAGACAGGGACTATATATAAATAACATATACTGTGGCAAGGGTCAAGAATGAGCCTATGCAGTCAGATATTGTATAGAACACAACTTTACTGTAATAACAGATATCGTGTACTGTCATGGGACCATTCAGTTCAATCAACTCACTTATCTGCCCCTTAATTTACTAATTTACTGACAATGAATGATGACTTCTACATTTTATACCTTTGCATCTCTTTCCGACATTATCTCTTCGTAAAATATTGGATGTTTTGCAAATTTAAGGTATCATCCTGGAGTTTGTATCCAGTACAACTCTCACCTGCATCACGACTGATTCTCATGATCAACTGAAACGCCGAAGTATTCCGAATGACCTGGCCGCAATACTGGGGTTATATTTGGTGATTTTAGAACACAACCATTTGAACAAATAGTTTTATTATCTGATCTATTCAACTGGACCCAACGTGGTTATTAATACGCAAATCATTTGCTCAAAATTTTGGTTGTAATTGAAACATATTAGCTTGTGGAAAAGTGCACTTTATTAATTTGTTTATATCTACGGCACATATGATTTTCGGAATGTTTTGGTTTTCTACCTTCTCGGGGCTTTTTTTTTTTTTTTTTTGGTTTTTGATGTGGGCTTTTTATTGCATCAACCGAATCAGCACTCACCTTAGGACCACATAGAAATCTCTCTTCTGTATACATGAAACGGTCTTCCTGATTGTTTAAATTAGTCTTTATTTGGTTTAACGACAAATAAAAAAGATAAGTCTATACTTTGGTCTAACGACAAATAGGCTAAAATAATTTATATAAATAAACGGAAAACAGTAATCACTATTATGATATTCATTATATACTTCTTCAACAAAACAATTTGAATGCTTTCAGAAGTCCATTACTAGGCAAAGTATGCCGCATACTTCTAAAGTTACACTGTCCTAACTAAGCGACAAGCTCAACCACTACATTAGATTTTACCGAGCTGGATAGGCCTAGAGGTTACTAAAAATAGATACAGAAGTATATTACTTAGTATATTAAGTATATTAAACAAAATAATTGAATACAAATAAGTATTATTAAGGAAAGATGCATTACATTGTAGCTTATGTTGGTAGCGAAATTTACATGGAACACTAACTCTCTCTCTCTCTCTCTCTCTCTCTCTCTCTCTCTCTATATATATATATATATATATATGATACAGGTCAGATAATTGCAATTTGTATTCGTACTCTAAGGAGATTTGAACTCGGGGTTCGCGGGTAAACGGCACCCATCGCTTTGCTTGTAAGCACCGACACCTACAGGTTCTCGACCATGGACACATCACCAAAACTGATGTTTCAAAATCGGTGGTATACGTATCCGTATGTAGGCAGACACACACATGTCGACGTAGTAGTATTTCTGATATACCTTGATTGATGTCTTGGGAATCGGGAATTACTGTGTACAGATGAGAATTAATTACTATATAAGTTATAATAGGACTGTCTGCGAAATCTTCGTCATGGCCCTGGATGAAGGTTATTTTCACATTCGAGAGACCCAACGACTGACTTCCAGAAAGATTTGATGGACAGTTTACATCTACACGGAGAAATTTTAAGATTTCAAGTCTCAAGTATCACCAGATATAGTAGCCTGTTTCACTGTAGATTAATGGGAATAATTGTAGATGCATTGAAACGACACTGCAAAGTTATTGATGACCATCGTTTGAAACTATCCATCAGTCACGAGTTTAGTACACCAGCAGAATTAATGACATAATTCAACACAGCTAGCTATTCAGTAACGAGTTTGACATGACTGATAGAAAAGTCGCTCTTCACCTTAAACATGTTTCGCCTCCCAAAACGCAGAAAAGTGTTATGGCTTGATGTAATTCTCACTTGCAAAACATGTTTAGTCTATATTAAAATTCATCATGACCAAATGTGTGCCGTAGTGATGGCACGAACTTATGTCGAGAAGAGTGATTCAGCGGAGAGAAAACGATAATGAAAATGCATCTGACAATCAGACATACCACAAGAACGAAGAGAAGTTTACCTCCTTTCCAACAAGCAGGGATTTCGAGGGAGACCGTGTGTGGAATTCCAGAAATCAAAACACATCAATGCATGTTGGCACCTCGTTGTCCTCTGAAAGTTTACTATCAAGTTGGCTAACCCTTGTGTTTCGACGAATGGACTTCCCAGATGGAAAAAACATTCATGTTTATCATCGAGATACAGTTATTACTGAGAGAAATGTGGCAAAGGACATCGTATGATTTCGCCAAGTTATTGGTTGTTTGAAACCACGATTTGCTGACACTTGCAGACGAATGTTTATCACATTCAAAATATACTCAAACAGGAGATCATTTAGACTGGTAAAAGATGTTTCTTTCCCTCGTGATCTCTGTGTCCTATCATAGCTTTCCATTTGCATAGGACAATTTTATGCATCCGAGAGTTAAAGATGTTGAATATGATTGTGTTTATTGCAGCAAAATCAGTATAGCTTGGCAGCGTATGGACAGTGGGAAATTAACATTAGGCAGCCATCTATGGCACGTGAGTTACAAAAGAAATGTGATATTGTAGCGAGTAGCAAAGCCACAAGTTACAATGTAATTCTTGGCACAAAAAAATCAAATACATCGGGTATTTACTAAGAATATTTTATTTTTATGTTCTTATTTACCAAACGTGGTTCACCTCAATTTCAGTTGCATTTATGCGCTCAACAATAAGAAGAACAACAACCGCAAAACTTCAGAAGATAGTAGGTTTATGATAAACTATTATTTTTATAATAAATTAGATATTTTACATTTGGAAGCTATAAAATCCTATTTGACCGGAAAAACGAGTCCAACTGAACAACGCAGCACACAAGACTTTTTATGTTGTTTTCAATGTTCAAGAGACAAAACTTCGTCAAGAAGCAACCAGTGATGAGTCAATTATCCTCGACAAAAATAATTTATATGCCTGAAATGTATTGATGTGTATTTAATTTACTCACGCTCACAAAATGGACGTTATTCTTTCTGCAATTATAACTCGAGGGATGACGGGAAATATAGTAGAATATATTTCTCGGGTATGAAAAAATAGGATTTACAAAATTATGAACAATATTTCAACAATTATTTTCTATATTTCATGCCTAAGTATATAATAGTATATATTAAGTGTGAAATGTAGAGAAAAAAAGAGTATGTATTTTTTCACCTAGATTCCTACTAGATTTTAATAAATATCTATAAATTTTTATGTAGTCTTTGCTTCTATATCGGTTTCTATGAAGTTAAACATCCACCTTTATAATTATGTTTTACAGAGTATTGTTGCATGCAATTATTTAAGATTGTTAATGAAATTTGATTTAGATTTTCATAATTTACAACATTACACAATTATCAGTCGCCAGTCATTAATCTTGATAAGAATTAATCTCCCTTTGAATAGTTCACCTTATTTTTATTCTGAGACAGTTGCTTGCTCTGTTCATTAATTATTAATATTGCCACGTGCTTATCTTCTTCAATTAAGCTTTCATATATAATGGCGTTATTATTCCCCCCCATCTATCTATCTATATATATATATATCTATCTATCTATCTATCTATATATATATATATATATATATATATATATATATATATAATTGATTGGTCATATACTCCTGATTGATTGGTCATATAGCGAGTTTCTACAAAAGAAGATAATAACATGATTTGTGTATATGATGCATATTTGATATAATATCTTTTTTCTTCAGTCTTTTCAGGCATTGCCTGCTACCGTAAGTAACAGTAGATGGCACTACATGTGGATGTTGAACCAGAGTGGGCAGCTACACCTAGACGACGCTTTTGCAACAAAGCTGCAGATGTGAATACACTGGATGCCGTAGCTGAAGACCTACACACAAGCGGCACAGGGAACTTGGCAATCCCCTGGGTGACTGAACAGCCGTTTTTAGGATCACGCTACATAATTTCGCAGCTTGAGGTAGGGGCTGAAAAAAAGATGCGCTAAACATTGCCTGCTTCATCTTAACCCATTTCATCATACTACGCCTGGCGGAAATGCCATATTAACGGCCATAAAACTTGCAACAAAACAAAGGTGATGCAGCTCCCCATCGGTGCCTGAAACGTATGCACACTAATGGGCAGTACTTCAGCAGAAAGGCCAGATAAAAGAACAGCTATGTTTGATAGAGAACTTGCCGGATTCAAGATCCAAACAGCAGCTCACCTTCTAATGGAAGACCGAAGTAAATAATAGCGACGTGAGGTTGGTGTTGTGTTAACCATCAAATCACAGCTTGTTAGCAAGCTCACAAATCTCCCAAGTGGTGTGAATGACATGCTAATACAAACGAGACATCTACTGTAAGGAAAAGACATGATACTATCATCAGTCCAAGTTTTATGAAGAAATACCCAAGGCAGACGAGCTCTTCGTCCTTGGTGATTTCAGTGCTAGAGTTTGGCACAATCCAACAAACATGTCGTTGTGTCATTGTCAAAAACTATGTTGGCAAATGCAACAACAACGACATTTCTCCTGCTGAGGAAATGCACTGAACGCAACCTCCTAATTACCAACAGTCTTCAGCCTTCAAAGCTGCTTGGATGCACCCCCACTACATGCATTTGCATCTTATTGACTACGTCGTCGTCAGGAGAAGAGACATGCAGGATATCCGACCGACGAAGGTCATAAAGTGTTGAATGCTGGACTGATCACAGGCCCATAATCGCTAGACACAATATTTGCATTTAACGGCCAAAGGTTATTTTCCGCACTTTTTCAATACCGAAGCCAATCAACATGCCGTTCTACCCCATTTGCCCGAGGCTCACGACTACGACCCCGACAATATGCGTAACGAACAACGAGAAGTTTTCTACGCTTGGTACCAGGCTCACGCCTCGGACCCCTTCGACTTTCAGGAAGAAATGTTAAAATATTGTCGTTCCGAAGTGGAAATTTTACGGCGTTCTGTGGAAAATTTTGAGAATTATTCATGGAAGACGGAAGGATCGATCCTTTGAAAGAAGCCTGCATCATTGCCGAAATATGTTCCTTAGTGTACCGGCAACAATTCATGCCTGAAAACACCCTGGCTGTCATCGGCCCTCAAACAACCAACTTTGTCAAACGTCAGTACTCAATCAAAGCCCTACGCTGGCTACATTACTTGTGCCACAAGGATGACAAATGGATCCAGCACGCAACAGAGGAGGTGAAAAGACTATCGGAACGTATTCGATGGATGGTTGAGACTTAGAAAACCTCAAGATCGTGTACGAGTTTAACGGCTGCTTATTTCACGGATGTCCCCTCTGCTACCCTCAACGTGACACTAAAGATCAGTTTTTACAACGGACCATGGAAGACTTGTACCAGGCCACTTGTCAGCGGAGCTTGAAGTTAGAACAGCAAGGATACCAAGTGGTGGAAATGTGGGAACACGAGTATGATCACCGTTTGAAAACCGATCCCGACTTTAAACGCATCGTGGAAAGTTTCAAGTTGGTGGACCCACTGAACCCGCGAGACAGTTTGTACGGAGGACAGACGAATGCCACCTGTTTGCTGTACCAAGCCGACGAGGAAAAAGAAGAAGAAATCAAATGCTTGGACGTGTGTTCACTGTCTCCTTACGTGTGCAATTATTGTCGATTTCCTGCAGGCCACCCGCAATTGCTGACGAAACACATTGACCTGGACAACATTTGACAATACGAAGGATTCATCAAGTGCAAAGTCTTGCCTCCCACGGACTTGTACCATCCTGTTTTACATCACCATTGCCAAGGTAAACTTATGTTTCCCTTGTGTCGTACTTATGCTGGAACATGCAACCAAGACCAGCTTTGTCAGCACACCCAGGAAGAACGCACCTTGACTGAAACGTGGGTCAGCATGGAATTGTTCAAAGATGTGGACCTGGGATACCAACTGTTAGAAGTGTACAAAATTTAGCACTTTCCCAAGACAGAACAGTACCACAAGGGCGACGATACTCTGAAATGCATTTTCGCAGACTACATAGATGCCTCTTTGAAGCTGAAACAAGAAGCCAGTGGCTATCCTTCCTGGTGCCACACTCCCGAAGAACAAATTAAATTAAAAGAGAAATACTGGGAGCAGGAAGACATCACTTTAGACCACGTGGAGAAAAACGAAAACAGACGATCGTTTGCAAAAGTGATGTCAGTTTACTTGTGGTTTAAAATGTCACAACGACCGTGTTTCCCCAAGACAGAGTATTTGACAGAACCTTCCCAGTACTTCCAGATGATTCACGACAAATCCAAATAAATGAAACACGTAGATGTCATTCGTGAGGACTTGATTTTACTCAATTACGAAGAAGATCTGGACTTTGTTGAAGCCGACGAATTTGGAAATGTCATCATTGCGGCTTATGTGACAGCCCATCTTCGATTTAAATTGTATGAAGCTTTAGAACTGATAGGTGACCGCGTCCTGTACTTTGACACGGACAGTTCCACCTACATCGATCTCCCGGGGTCAACGTCACCCAGACATCGAGGGAGGCCGTTTAGGAGCCTGGACAGACGAACACCCAAAAGAGAAGATTCTAAATTTTGCCAGTGGTGGTCCTTAAAATTACGGCTACGAATACCGGGACAAACAATGACAAGTACACAATGAGTGTAAAGTGAAAGGATTGACTCAAGTATCCAGTGGAGTGGTGAACTTTGACGTATTGAAAGAAGCTTTTCAGTCTGGACAGGATGGAAACTTTAAAGTAACCAACTACGAGCCGCACAAGATTGTACATTTACCCACACACCAAATAGTCAGTCTGCCTTTGGAAAAAGTGTATCAAATCGTGTACCAGAAGTGAGTGCGGCTTCCCAACCACTTCACTTTACCGTACGGTCACGTCGATATTGGTCAGCATATAAAAAGGGACAACGTCCAAGACCGATAGTTCATTGTAACTACCAAAACCAAGCGAGAAAGATGAATCCTTTCAAACAGACATCATTCCAGTTAGGTGATTCTGAAGTGGAGTGCGATGATGTGCCTTGCTATGATAGCGATGCCGTACGCTGTGAAGAAATAATACTGACTGAATGATCATAGATGTTTTACAATAGAACATTTGTGGTTTGCCTGTGG
This sequence comes from Sinohyriopsis cumingii, assembly GCA_028554795.2. NCBI lineage: Eukaryota > Metazoa > Mollusca > Bivalvia > Unionida > Unionidae > Sinohyriopsis > Sinohyriopsis cumingii. The sequence continues at coordinate 71,111,301 of CM068824.1, forward strand.
AGTTGAGAGAACGCATTTACCGAGAGCTGATCAAAATACAAGTGAATCGCAAAGAACAATTGCATCCATTACGTCACCGATGTTTAAACCACTAGTACCTGAATGCTATAAGAGGACTGATTCAGATGAAAGTGTTCCAGTGGTCAGACATTATTAAACTGGACGTGGGCGAAAAGGATTGGTTTGTTGTGACTCATTCTTTTCACTACAAGGTAGACATACTGCAACGAATTCCAGAAGAAGAGTTAGAGGATTGCCAAAATCTTTTACACAACATAAACTTAGTTCAAGAGGAAACTTCTGAACGGAGTGTGATGTGCAAGTTAGTGACTAAACCATTTAGATTCGCCACTGGAGTAAAATCATCTCTGTGCAGAAAGTGCACTTATTACCTCCGACAAAAAGAGGTATAAAATAGGCTCCCATGCCACGGCCTTTATCAGAAGTGATACAACATATTCCGTGGAATGAAATAAATGAGAGCATTAAAACAGTGGAAGATTACCAACACTTGTTACGAGAACTGTCTCCATTGAATTGGGGTCGACGTGTGGTGTGTGTCTTAGTTACTTGTTTTCTGGGATTTTGTTTACCAGCCGATTCATTGTGGACTCTTTACGAACAGTACTTAAAAACAAATAAAACATGAAAGTGATTCCTTTAAATGTGCACAAGAGACTCATTTTGTTAACAGCCCTGCGTTTTTATCTGGATACTTCTCGACCTCTACGGGGAAAAGAGACTCGTCAACTTTTACTTACCGAAGATGTATATGACGACGTGTGTGTAGCTTGTGACTTACACCCTCATTGGACAGATATTCGTGACTGGAAAAATTGGGGTTTTGAGGCTTGGATTAAAGAAGTGGCCAATTATACTGAAGAGTTGTGATCCACAATTCAAACGTACAAGGAAAAAAGTGTCTTTTAAACCCGTGTTAGTGACAGTGCTAGAAGAACCCATCACCGAGGACAACCACTCCCTTCAGGACAGGATTGTCATGGATATTCCCGAAATACAATTCCGGGAGGACACCTGCGTGACTGTACCCAATGTAGAGACTTTAAGAACTGTCCTTAGGACACCTTGATTTCCAAAAACATGTTGTACAGTGACTTGTTTATAATCCACTTTGATCGTTTTGATGTCTATTTTATCGTTGTATTCAACCATTTGGCTTACATGTAGTTTTGTCTTTCGTATTGTTCCATTTTAACTTGCAATAAACGTGTCCTGAAAAAGTATTAAAAAGAACTCATGTCTTGTCTGTCTTCATGTCAAAAGTGACATTCCTTGCACTATGGCTACCTCTGCTGTCTCTGCTCCGTCTTCCTCCACTTTCAAAGTCATCGACGGACACTTAGATCGTACCAGTCAGTTGGGAGGCCTTGTATCTTCGCTATCCCTTTAACATGTTAATTGCTGGACCTTGCGGTTCAGGCTAACCCGAATGTGTCAAAAGGTTTGATCGAACATAAACATCATTTGATCGAACGTCCACCTCAACGACTCGTGTGGTGTTACAAATAGTGGCAATCGGCGTACAGCCTCTTGCGAGAAAGTCAAGGCGATTCCATAGTGTTTGTGGAAGACACTCTTAGCGAAGACAAAGGGATAATGTCTGACCCCAGTGAAACAAATTTGGTCATTTTCGATGACATTTTAGGAGAAGACAAAGAAGAAATTAGACTGGTTTACGCGCAAAGGGCATCATAGTAATGCCAGTGTTATTTACATTACTCAAAAGTTGTTTCAACAAAGTAAAGCACATCGCACCATCAGTCTCAATGCTCTTTACGTGGTCTTGTTTAAAAGCCCTAGGAATAAATCGCAAGTGCAAGTCTTAGCCAAACAGTTAGGAACGCCTTGGCTCACTCATGCGTAGGACGATGCCACTCAAACCCCACACACATATTTACTCGTGGATTTTAAACCCACCCACCCCGATTTTTTGCGATTTTGTACCCATCTGTTTCACCACTGGTGCCATTACGGTATACACATCCTTGACATCGACTTAACAAAAAACTTACCAAAAAAATCTATAAAAACCTCGGACACGTTGGGTCTCTCTCATACATCGTCAACATGACGTACCTTCAGTCTCATCTTCCCGTCAAAGTGATTCGTGCCTTGTACAGCATCACTTGCGAAAAAAATCCACAAATACATGCTCAAGTCTTAGAAACCAGTCTCAAAGACGTCTTACAATAGTTTACTTTGACAGCACGTCAGTTATTGCAAGGCACCAGTCACATTCCTCATCAACCAAACACTTTTATGAGAGAAACAAAGTACCCTTAACGCCACTGGCTGATCCCCGCATCGACACTCACCAAAAAGCAAATCATTTTAAAACCTGGAGGGAGCGGTTCTCTAGCAGGTCTCATCATTTGTTCCATCTTAAAATGGAATCCTAATTCCCCCAAAGTCCTCCCCAAGAAAAAAGTCACTCCCAAAAAAAGACAAACAAAGCCCAAAGAAGAAAAAGATTAACGGTATCAAGACCAGGTCACAACCCCAGAAAAAGAAAAGCCAAAGCCCAAACAGAAAGAACAAGAAAAGTCCCCAAAAAAAGAAAAGACCCAATAGAACAGCTTCTACCCAAAAGAGAGACACTTCAGCCAGGACGCAACCTTACATTTGCAAACCTCAACCTGCAGAAACGGTGACCGCGTCTCTAGTAGCCTCAGATTCTTCCACTTCTCCGTTGCTGGTGATGCCAGCCAACCCCAATTTGACACCCATTCTTCCTCATTTGATGAAACAATGGAAACCCACGTCTCGAAAAACCTCTTCAGCGGTAACATCCTCCTCCTCTTTAGCTGCAGTGGCTGCTGCTCACAAAGAACCTGCTCCCAAAATCAAAGTCCAACAGAGATCGGGCATGTTACAGAGTTTACATGATTTTTCCAAGCAAGAAATGTCCCAATTTAGTCCGTTGCGAGCCCCTCCACGACGCGTGATGCCAGTCATCAAGTTGATACGAGGTAAAGACAATCAATGGCGACGCGTTCCAGTATAAAAAAAGGCCTGAGGAAAAGAATGTGAATCTGTGTTTTGTGCTCCTGAACACCCAAAGATGTCACCCCCCAGAAGCCATCCCTCTTCTAAACCCAAAGGAAAGAAAAGGAAAGGACTGTCTCCTCGTTTATCCAAACATGGGGACATGTTGTCCGTCCTGTTCAAAGCTTCACCCACCCAGGCGAAAAATCTCATTCAAACTGCCTCCAAAGATGTCATCGATATCATGTGCGAATGTTCTTTGAACGTTTTAAAAGGCACGATAACTTTGTCTAAACACCAGAAAAAAATGCTTAACCAAACATCGTCACCTTCTTCGCCAAATGGTTCAAAAGAAAATACCCATTCATCAAAAGAAGATGTTGGTATAACGCTGAGGAATTTTGCCCGTGTTGTTAGGACCCTTGCTGAAAGGAGTATTGGGAACAATGTTGGGAGGACTCGTGGTAGCAAGATAAAAAGGGACCAAGAAGATAAAAGGGACATCTGGAGTCCAAAGATCTCAGACGTGACCATTGAAATCGAATGGAACGACAAACACTGGCTCTAGTGCCTTACAAACGATGAATGGAATACCATCGTCGGCAAGAACAACGGACCCCGCATTTGCCTCCCAATTCAAATTTGATCGAGATGTCTCAGTTACAACACGAATTGCAGATGTTGATGGATCGCAACGATTTGTCCGAAACAGAAAAACCGCAAAAGTACGGTCAGCTCTTGCAACAACTGCAACTCTTTTACCAGAAAGCTTTAGATGAAACAGCTTTACCGACTCTGAAAGATTTCAAGACCCTGATGAAAAGTCCACATCAACTTCGCAAGTCATCGACTATAAAAAGAAGTGACCATCATGCCCTTCCACACAGCCTCATCTATCGCTACCGCTGCAGTGACCACTTCTTCACCCAGTTCTTCTCTGCAAGATCTACAAAAACCACCCTTGTGGGTATGGTGTGGAGAACGTGTGCCTAAAACGCAAATCGTCTTTTTCTCCCAAATCTTTGAATTGTATTGTGGCATCGGTGTGGCCATTGCCAATTTTAGTTTGCAACAAGGAGACAAACAATTGTGGACCATTTTATTGAACAATTGCATCGGTTACCTTCTCCCCCAATCCTTCTCTGAAATACTCCTCGAACGGGAACAATGGGAATCTTGCGTCCAACGTCAGTCACCACTCCAACAAAAACAACAACATTTTGGGCGAGACACTCCTCTGACTTCCAGTGATCCCTCTGACATCCACAGAACTCTGGAATTATGAACAACAACAACCAATTTTACTTAACCTTATCCAGTGACAGTTCCATGGAGGTGTTTCCCAATAACACTTTGTGCTGTTACACGGCCAGATTACTTCAAGCCATCCAATTCGATCACAAAGCCCATTGGGAAGTGGCTTTGGTGGAAATGATTTACCCTACACAGATCAAAAACATCACTGAAAAGCAAAACACTTTCCAGGTCGAAATCCTGAACGCCCAATTGCAAGAAGAAATGAATAAAATTGAGTTTTCATGTGACACAAAGTCTGCAAGCAATCCATCATTCAGCATCTACACGTTGAAAATTTCGTCAGGCTATTATTTTAGTGGTGAACATTTGGTGGACACCATTGCTGACAGGTTCGAGTTAGCCTTTGGCAAAGCCCTGAACAGGGACAAAAGAAGTGTTAAGATTGAGTATCATAAAGTGGTTCGTCGCCTACTGATACAATTTCAGGATACCGACACATTGTCCCTCAGGTTTAATGGTAGTTTGTTTGAAATTTTGGGTGGACATCCACTGATGGTAGCACACAATCTAGGCCCAAAGATCAACAGTAATATGGATTTTTACAGGGCTTTTGGATTCCCGGTAGAACTAAACGAAGGACTCAACTTGATCTTTGTGTACTCCGATGTAGTGGTGTACAACGTGGTGGGACACACCTCTGTACCGTTACTGAGTGTCATTCCTTTCAAAGTGGATGGTACCACGACTAATGACCAGGAAGGTGGAAATAACTATCACGATCACCGCGAACTTGTACATCTTCACTATTTACCCGTCGTATTTCGACACTGTCAACATTACTTTACAAGGAGATCTGGCACATTTCGTTCACCAAAGGATAGGTCACGGTGAAACTCCATTTTCGAAAACGATTCTCTAACGAACTGTAAGTCATATGTATAGTGTACTGAGGAGTCGCTCGACGGCGAGGACATGGTTTAGGAGATATGTTGAAATCGGCCTTTCGTTCGGTGGCTTCCGTGTTGAGACCGATGCACGCCTTGAAGGATTCCACATTGACGCACGACAAAGAATTTTTCCAAAATTTCATCATCGACAAACAAAACCTTAAAGAAGCTTTCTTGAGAGCAGGCAAAATTGTGTTGCTTCAAACGGGCAAAGACATTTTGGGTCGAAGAGAAACTCCTTTAAATGCCCTGAACGCTACTGAGTCAGGCATTCCCGCTTCCCTGACGCCACAGCAAGGACAAGGCAGAAAGAAACAACAAAAACACCCTCTCAGAAGACTTCACACTCATAAAGCTAGAAAGACTAAGAAAAGAAGAACTGCTTGAGACTTAGACGTTTTTTATTATTAAATCATAGCAACAAAAATGATGCTCCGAGAGTCTTGCGCCTGTTCCAAGTCGGAACTGGATCTGTTTGCCATGCCGCCTACTATGACGATAATGCAAGAATCACAATGGGTCGAATTTCATCCCATCTCCTCTGTCAAGGAATCATGATCAGCTTCCATCGAGTTTGAAACCAAAGGACAACCCAAAGATTACATTGATCTGAATAGCAGTTACTTGCACTTGAAAGTGAAAGTAATCGACACATCGACGGACGGTCCCGATATAAAGGACGAAGATAAAGTAGCCCCCGTCAACAATTTCATGCATTCCTTTTTCAGTGGAATAGGTTTGTGTTTGAATAACAAACTGGTCAGTAGCTGCATAGACACTTACCCTTACCGAGAGTACCTGGAATATCCCTTGACGTACGGAAAAGAAGCCAAGAACACCCATCTAGATGTTTGTGTGGTATGTAAACCTGACACAGGGGGCGATTTGATTACAGATAAGGAACCCAACCACAATGTGGGATTCAACGCCCGACGAAACAAAATCAAAGTCCCCAACAAAAATTTAGAACTGCCGGATCGTTTGCATTTAGACATGTGGTTGCAAGAGAAGTATTTGCTGAACGGCATGGATGTCCACCTGAGACTGAATCGTAGCAGTGCCGCTTTCCATTTGATAAGTGATGCTGTCTATTACAAAACCATCATCCAAGAAGCCAGACTCTACGTGCGACATGTGGTAGTGTTACCTGAAGTGGGAAACGGCATCAGTCACACTTTGAGCAGAACGACCACCAGGTATCCGATACGACGCGTGGAAGTGAAAACTTTTACCATTTCCGCTCGACATCAATCCATGATCGAAGATCATCTGTTCCAAGGTCAGTTACCCAAAAGTTTGATCATTGGTATCGTTAAAAATACAGCCATCAATAGAGTGTTCGATGAAAATCCCTTTCAGCACTACATTGTGTCCAAGATCGAAGTCAGTCGAGATGGCAAAACCTTGTGTACCAGACCTTTCGAACCTGACTTTAGTAACAAGAAGAATAATTACTTGAGATCGTACTTGTCCCTGTACGTAGCCACAGGACAGTTACTAACCAACACTATTCACGGCATTACGTACGAGGATTATGCAGAAGGCTACACGTTTGGCATTTTGATTTCACCATAGACCAAGGCAGCGACGAGGGTCATTTCCACCCTATACAATTCGGCCACATTCGTGTGGAACTTCAGTTTACAAAGTATTCAATCTAACCACTCCTTTTCCCCTTCTCTAAACTATACCTGACAACCTAGCATGCACGTAACACAACTCATATCTCTGAGAATTTAACACTCTAGCTGAAGGTGACAGTAATATCTATACCATGAGAAATTATATGCCCCCAAACTTAGAGCATATAAGGTGTTCCAACACCCAAGACCATCAGGGCCCGCTGCACAAAGTGGCAAACCTATAATAAAAAAGATAGGAAAGACTTCAAATTAGCATCTATAAGGTGGTCTAAAATACCGACGACCATCAGGCCCAGCAGCAGAAGGCTGCAACTAAAACAAAGATAATTTAGACCCGAAAGACTCTAAAACCCGAATCCTACATATAAGGTGGTCTCAAAAGTTCAAGACCATCAGGCCCAACCACACAAGTGGCAAACTTTACCAAAATAAACTCACCTAAGATACCTCTCCTAAGCTAAATTCTAAGTTCAAAACAGCAAAGAGTTTTTTCAAAATTGTATAGGACGACAATTTAGACCCGATACCCTTAAGTCTAGAAGCACCGACCTGTGACCTTGGAGCCGCCTTTCCAACCTCTCCTCCCTTGCCACGGCCGGACATCAAAAACAAACAGCGTGCAGTGCACGCCCTTAATACCACTAAAAATGCAGTACCAAACACGAGTGTGTGATGGGTCCATTCCCACTCATACATACCTAAATGCAGCTAAGTAGTGACGACTGAATAGGTTGAGTGTGTGCTTGGTCTATCCCCGCTAGCCTTCAAGCCCTCCATTCAAGAGTTAGGACCTCTTGTAAGGTCCACTGCATGACAGCTTTAATTAAAAAGTGCTCCCTGAGCACATGAATGAATGGGGGAGGTGGCTCCAATTCCTTCCCCTGAACGAAGCTTATGTGAATTTAAATCGTGTCCGGCAAAACCTGAAACCGAAGCCTGCAGAGATAGAGAATGTCAGAATGTTGAAAGTGACTGAAGACCTGATAGAAGAGCTCTTCAGAGAGGAAATCAAGAAAGAAAAGGAAGAATGGACGGAGAAGCACAGACATAAGAATCAGAGAGCAGCAGCAACAGCAGCAGCAGGAACCAGACAGAGGTTTTGTCGACTGCCGTGTAGACACAAAAGAGTTCTCCTTCTCTTTCCGAAGAAGCAGACACTATCCTGTGGGAAAGCCTACCGCCAGACGCGGACTCAGTCTTAGACAATAAATGATTCCCATACCTCCTCGTCCAAAAAAATAGCCCTTTTCAGGCCTACCCAATACTCTAGAAAAGAGATAAAAATTCCATTGTCAATGGTATGTTAGTAAGCTAGAAAAAATAGAAGTGTGTCTATAAGCACTTCGTTTCTTTAACTTTGTTAGAAGTGTGTCTATAAGCACTTCGTTTCCGTAGCTTGTCAAACAATCAGTGAGTTTGTGATAGTAGTTAGCGTTTGTAAGTAAAAAGTGAGTGAGTGTCCGCGCGATCCATGTTTTTTTTTTTGGGGGGGGGAATTGATATGGGTCTTGAACGTTTTGGTAACAGGGGATGTTTTGCTTCACGTCCGTGCTTGACAAATATAAAGGAAACGCTCGTCTCTCTGGCTACCAGTCGTTGACTGATTGAAAATGAGTAACAGAACAGCAAAGTTACGGAAGTTCCAAGTGCACCTGGATTATGCCAGACGTTTATTAGATGCGCTGGCCATGGTGGTGATACAGGAGGAAGCCATATTAAAAAAGGAGGAAAAGGAATAGAAGAAGAAAGGAGAAGAGGAAAAGAAAAGAACAATTTTGCATCAGCTTATCATGAGACCTGTTTGTGAGGCGTAGCCTGAGGCGGGGACGCCTGCTCATACTGTACTAGCACCACAACCTCGTCAACCCCAGCCACGACCTCTCCCACCAGTACAAAGACCAGTGGTTCGCCAGACTGAAAACTGGGAATAGGAAATAAGTAGGCCACAGCATCCACGCGTGTGGCATAGGAGAAGATGGAGGGAAGTCTTCACTATCCCTCAAAGTGGAGACCGGGAGAGTGAAGCCAGTCAACCTCCCTCAGCGCTCCCAACCACACGAATCAATTGGGAGCAGGATTTGACCCGGAGATGTGTCAGTGGTGCCATACCCGGAAGATGTAACCTTTAGCCAGGTGCATTGGAGTTATAAAAACAGCCCTTCTCAGGGCTACCACAATACTCTAGAAAAGAGACTATTAAAATTGCCAATTTCAGAGAGTGCTGAATAGTGTGATTATAAACACTGCCCCTTTATTGATATGTGTGTGTGTGTGTTTGTCTGTCTGTGTGTGTGTGTGTGTGTGTGTGAACCCACTTACGTTTGTATGGATAGCAGAATGTGTGTTTGCATAAGTGAGCATACGCTTGTGTTGATAGTAGAGTGTGTGGTTTTTTCCCTTCCATTCTGTGTTTATGTTATATTTGTTTTTTTTGTTTTTTTTTTTTTCTCCTTCCCGTGTGTGGATAGTATATTTTGGTTTTGTGGATAATATAATAACGGTTTGTTTTTCTCCTTCCCCTGTGTGGATGGTATATTTGTTTTTGGTTCTTTTTTTTTTTTTTTTTTTTTGGTTGTTCTTTTTTTCTCCTTCCCGTGTGTGGATAGTATATTTTGGTTTTGTGGATAGTATAGTAAGGGTTTGTTTTTCTCCTTCCCGTGTGTGGATGGTGTATTTCGGTTTGTTTTTCTCCTTCCCGTGTGTGGATAGTATATTTTGGTTTTGTGGATAATATAATAACGGTTTGTTTTTCTCCTTCCCCTGTGTGGATGGTATATTTGTTTTTGGTTCTTTTTTTTGTTTTTTTGGGGTTTTTTTTGTTGTTTTTTTTTCTCTTTCTCGTGTGTGGATATTATATTTTGGTTTTGTGGATAGTATAGTAAGGGTTTGTTTTTCTCCTTCCCGTGTGTGGATGGTGTATTTCGGTTTGTTTTTCTCCTTCCCGTGTGTGGATAGTATATTTTGGTTTTGTGGATAAGGGTTTGTTTTTCTCCCTCCTGTGTGTGGATGGTATATTTGTGTTTGTTTTTCTACTTCCCGCGTGTGAATAGTATATTTTGGTTTTGCGGATAACATAATCAGGGTTTGTTTTTCTCCTTCCCTTGTGTGGATGGTATATTTCGGTTTGTTTATCTCCTTCCCGTGTGTGGATGGTATATTTGGGTTTGTTTTTCTACTTCCCGTGTGTGGATAGTATACTTGGGTTTGTGGATAGTATAGTAAGGGTTTGTTTTTATCATTCCCGTGTGTGGATATTAAATAACAAGTAAAGTGAGTGTAAGAGGTGTTTTTCTTCACGTCCGTGCTCGACAAATATAAAGTCAAATCGTTCTTCCTTCGCTCCATTCAACATTGAATAAACGAAGATGGTAATAGAGTTATTTAACAACTTAAACGACAGTTGGTAATTGATGGTGGATGCCGCCAATGTGGTGGAAAGGTTAGAGAAGGAATGGAGGTATCCAGTGACCAAGGACTTTGTGACAAGTCAAATGACCAGCCTAAAAGTAGCCAGGGAATGGTCTAAGGCATGATAGACGAGGAAATAGAAAAGTTAAGAGGTTTCATTCAACTTCCGTATGTGAGAGTGGGCACATTGAAGGAGGCCCTTGATAATGTGATGAAATTCAGGTGTTTTTATTTAGAACACATACTGCATTGGACAGAGTGTTCTTTAATGAAGTGGGCACTGGACCAAATAAAAAAGGAGAAGAAATAATGACAATAGTGCAGGAAGAAAAAGTGAAGAAGATAAAAGACAGGTGGGTTACGAAAGAAAGGACAACAAAAACAGAAAGAAAAAAGAGGACTTTGACAGACTAAATCAAAACTAGTTCAAGGTGCAGGAAAAATTTAGATCTATGGGGCATCCTGACTGGATTCAAGAGACGGATTAAGAAGAAGAAGAAAGGAATCATTGAGAAATTGACGAGATGGAGGAAGAACTGGAGAAAATAGAAGAAGAAGAAGAACCCAAAGGCCCTTTTCAGGGCCACTCATATGCCACGAAAAGTTTTGCTTTCTTGCCTGATTTTTTTAAATTAGTTGTATAGATGTTTATGTTTGCATAATGTCTATTGCCTGTGTTATCTCTGTGTCTGTCCCGCCAGTCCCGTTCCCGCCAAGCGTTCTAGTCTTTTCTCTCCCGCTGTTTGCTCCGATTGAGGACAGCCCCTTACTAAATTGTTGCCAATCGTCATCTCACTTGTCCCTATACGGCCCATATATATATATATATATATATATATATATATATATATATATATATATATATATATATATATATATATATATATATATATATATATATATATATATATATATATATATATATATATATATGTATCTATATATATGTATATATATATGTATATATATATATATGTATATATATATGTATATATATACATACATATATATATATATATATATATATATATATATATATATATATATATATATATATATATATATATATATATATATATATATATATATATATATATATATATATATATATATATATATATATATATATATATATATGTATATATATATATATATATATATATATATATATATATATATATATATATATATATATATATATATATATATATATATATATATATATATATATATATATATATATATATATATATATGGATGGATCAGTGTTTGATCTCCGTCGCCTAGCTGCTAAAACAATGACGCTAGAAAGACTCATCATTGAAGCACTCTTTGCAGATGACTGTGCCCTCATGGTCCATGAAGAGACTCACCTACAGGCAATCATGGATAGATTCTCTGAAGCCTCCAACTTATTTGGACTCACAATCAGCCTAGGAAAGACAGAAGTCCTCTTCCAGCCCACACCAACCACTGTCCCCTCACAACCCTGTATCACCATTGGCGACACGCAGCTGAAGATTGTGGACAGTTTCAAATACCTTGGCAGCACAATATCTAGTGACGGCTCCCTGGACAAAGAAATCACTGCGAGGATCGAAAAAGCCAGTCAAGTACTCGGACGACTTCGAACCAAGGTTTTGCAGCACAAGGACATACGCCTGTCAACAAAGATGAAAGTGTACAATGCAGTTGTCCTCACGTCTCTCTTGTATGGCTGTGAAACGTGGACACTCTACCGAAGACATATCAGTCAGTTGGAACAATTCCACCAGCGCTCCCTGAGATCCATTATGCGGATCAAGTGACAGGAATAAATCACCAACCAGAGTAGTTAAGTGGGGCACCCTAGCGACAATGGGAATTAGCATTAAAAACACCCCTGGACAACTCTATCGACAAGGGAAATTTAACATTAACCACCCTGGGCCTGTCTAGCGACAAGGGAAATTTAACATGGGCAAAAATCCCTGGGCCTGTCTAGCGACAAGGGGAATTAACATGGGGAATATATTTTGGGCCTGTCTAGCGACAAGGGGGAATTAACATGGGAATAAATTGTGGGGCTTGTATAGGGACAATGGGAATAAATCGTGGGCCTGTATAGGGACAAGGGGAATTTAACATGGGATTTTTTTTTAAAAAAAATGTTTTTAAAAAAAAGGGCAGGCAATGGAAAGTCATTCTCTTTTCGAGACCTATGAGTGGCCCTGATAAGGGCCTTTGGGTTTCTTCTTCTAATTTCTTCTATTTCTCCACCAACTTCTTATTTTCTGTCCTACACTCTTTCTCTTCTTTTCTTTCTTTTCTTCCTTTTTTCTCTTCTTTCTTCTTCTTCTCCTCCTCTTCTTTCTTCCTTTTCTCATTTTCTTCTTCTTTTTCAATTTTTTCATTCCTTGCTCTTATCCTTATCCTTTCCTCTTCATCCTCCTTTTCCTCCTTTATTTCTTTCATCACATCACTTATCATGTCCTTTACTTTTCGTAAATTGTTAATCTCCATCTTCACTCGATGGGGACTATAAGAATAGTGATCTTCGTTTAGCCTCAGTAGCATTTGTTCCATCATGCCCAAATTGTCCAGGACGTTTTGCAATGTTTGCATTTTATCGAGGTGGTTTGAAGCCATCTTCTCTGTAGAATGGTTTGAACGACGAATACTGTGGGTTATTATACGAAAAGCGCGGACGTGAAGGAAAACATCCCCCTAAAACAAAATTGATATTACCTATATTATCACTTAAAACGCGCGGACGTGAAGGAAAACATCCCCTACTTTTCTCATTTCATATGATCTACTATCCACATACGTGAAGCATCAATAAAGAAACCCCTAATCTACTATTTACACACGCAAAGCATTAAAATGAAACCCAAATTTACTATCCACACCAACCTACATCAGCGCTTACAAACTCAAACACAAACACTATAAAAAAAGAGTCAGTGTTTATATTCACACTACTCTACATACACAAACATTGGCAAATTGATTACTATTTCTTTTCTAAAGGTTTGGGTAGCCCTGAAAAGGGCTGTTTGTTTTTGAACTTCAGTGACACCTTGTTAATGATGGCACCTTCCAGGCCTGACACCACACACACATCTTCTTCCCCAGTCTCCTTTTACCATTCTTCTTGGGAGTGCAGAGGCGGGATAAGTGGCTTCAGAATCCCAATTTTCTTTCTCTGGGATTCTGAAATTTCCTCTCTCCTTTTCCTCCTCTTCTTTTTTTCTTCTTTCCCCCTCCTCTTTCATCCTTGCCTATTCGACAATGGCCTCCGCGGCCAGTTCATTTAGTATGCACCTGGCATATTCCAGGTGCATCTGGAGTTCTAGCAGTTTCACAATTCTGGTATTCATTGTCTTGTCAACGAATGAACAGGGTAGCTAGACTGCTCAGCGAATTCAATTTATACTAAAAGCGCGGACGTGAAGGAAAACGTCCCCCTAAAACAAAATTGATCTTACCTAGATCATGACCAAACAACGCGCGGACCTAAAAGAAACACTCACTCACTTTTTTATACTGTCCATCACTATTCTAAAAATTTTCATTAATCACTTCAGTATACTATTCTCATACGCAAAGCAATCAAACCTTAAATCTAATCTCCCCACACCTCAAACAGCCAAAAACATGATCTTAATATACTATCCACACAAACGTACGTGAGCACTTACAAACACACAATCCTATACACAAACACATACACTCACACTATAAAAAAGAGTCAGTGTTTATATTCCACTACTCTACCTACACACATTGGCAAATCGATTGTTATTTCTATTCTAGAGTATTGGGTAGCCCTGAAAAGGGCTGGGGGGGGGTTGTTTGCTATGGCAATCTTTTAGTTTCTAAGAATGCGACGTCCTCTGAGGATAGACTTTCTGACGATAGGTCTGCTTCTTCGGAAAGAGAAGAAGAACTCTTTGGTGTCGATACGACAATCGACAAAGCCTCTGTCAGGTTCAGGTTGCTGCTGCTGCTGTTGTTGTTGCTGCTGCTGCTGTCTCTGAAGTCTGTACTTCTCTGTCCATTCTTCTTTCTCCCTGTTCACTTCTTCTCTGAAGAGCTCTTCTATCAGGTCTTCAGTGACTTTTAACATTCTCACATTCTCTATCTCTTCAGCTTTCGGTATCAGACTGTGTCTGACCCTATGCAAATTCACGTAGGCTTCGTTTAGCTTAGCTAGTTTGGAGCACATCTTCGTAGGAGGATGAGTCGACAATGGATGGTTAGACTGGAAACTTCCCCGATTCTTAAAGTCAAAGCGCGGACGTCAAGGAAAACATCCCTCTACGGTTTTCGAGCCGCAACGTTCAATGAGTGTCATGAGAGGGATAGTAAGAAGTCAAAGAGCATGAATCAACATTTTTTTTGCCAAAAAAAAGGACAAAGGCATTTTTTTTTCAAAACACATTTTTTATTCAAAATCACTTAACACTAACAAACAACTCTAACATTTTTAACAATAATCCAACAATATAACATCAAACATTTTTTTTTCACATCACAAACATTTCTTTTATTTTAATTAACACTCTACTTTAAACAGGGCTGACAACGTTGTGAATGAATTGTGATTTCCACTGTTGGAAATGATTAGGCCATTGATGGACACTACGTTTCCTAGCTTGAGACAAAAGATAAGCATAATGGTCACAAAACCATCGATCTACCTTCACATCGTTTCTTGAAGAAGAACGAGGATCAAAATGAGTCACTAAATGTTCTAAGGAATAGCCCAGGCTGCGATGATGCAGAAAATACACACAATATTGTCCACACACCAAGGAATCTGTGCCTTGTAATTTCACATTATTGAATCGGGTGGTCTGAGCATTTCTTCTCATAAAGTCAATGATATCGTCTTCCAAAGGGGGCAATCCGTACGAATCGAAATATTCCACACATTCAACTTGAGGAAAGTAAACGGCTACCCAGTGGGTTCCTGGGAGATGACTGTCGTCCGTGTTGATCACATAAGCTAGATGGTCTTGAGGTTTGCGATGAGGGAGTTCATCTTTAGCACAGACGACAGGATTCCAAGAAGCCGTATACGAACTGTGGTTCAAAAGGGAATAAAGTTCCCAGGTATCCATTTGTGTGTTGTTTTTTTCTTCACAGGTAATAATAAGTCATCAATTCGATCCTGACTTTTTGCTTGAAAATGTCTGACAAATAACCGTTTCTTCGTTTCTTCTCACTTTGATTCAGGAGAGCTTCGATACGATGGATCTCTTGAGTGGTTAATGGTGGACAAGAATGTTCACGCAAGTCTTTATACCACTGATGCAACACGACTTCGTCCGAGATGAGACTCCAAGCTTCGTCCAGATACTCGTCCAATTTTTCTTCTTGACTCAACATCAGGCATTTATCGTGTTGAATTTGACTGGGATGATCGTTTTGACATCCATAGCAATCTTTTTTGATCAATTCCGTCATTTTTTCCACCAAGTGTTTCGCAAAACAGGAGACTAAATGCGCATCTTGTTCTGGCCATCTCGACTTCATCGTGATAACTTCTTCGTCTTTGTCTTGAGATTCTCCTTCCACGGTCTCCTCACATTCCATCTCCAAAGTTTCTCCACTAGGTAAAGAGGGATAACAGTCTTCCATGGCTTCTAATAATCTAGAATGACTTCTCTCAAACTGTCGATTTCTATGGTATTATCGAATTCTGCATACAGGATGACGTTCACCGTTACATCAGGGGCTGGGTCTGCAAACTGAAGTTCCACACGAATCTGGCCGGATTTTATAGGGTGGAAATGTCCCTCGTCACTGCCTTGGTCTGGAGTGAAATCGAAAGCCCACAAAGCATAGCCTCCTGCGTGATCTTCGTACGTAATGCCGTGACTGGTGTTGGTCCCTAACTGGCCGGTGGCTTCGTACAGGGACAAGTACGATCTCAAGTAATTGTTCTGGGTAAACTTAGGCTCAAAGGGCCGGGTACGCAAGGTCTTGCCATCGCGACTGACTTCGATTTTCTTCACGTTGAAGTGTTGTTGTTGTAACGGTGAACGTCATCCTGTATGCAGAATTCGATAATACCATAGAAATCGACAGTTTGAGAGAAGTCATTCTAGATTATTAGAAGCCATGGAAGACTGTTATCCCTCTTTACCTAGTGGAGAAACTTTGGAGATGGAATGTGAGGAGACCGTGGAAGGATTTTCATTGAAGTCTCCGTTGAAGGCTGAATTCAGGACCATACCAAGGATTAAACGCTTGGGTAACTGTCCTTGGAACAGATGATCTTCTATTATGGATTGATGGTTACGGGGAATGGTGAACGTTTTCACTTCCACGCGTCGGATGGGATACTTGGCAGTCGTTCTGCTCAACGTTTGACTTATGTCATTCCCCACTTTAGGTAACACTTCCACGCGTCGTACGTAGAGTTTGGCCTCCTCGATTTGGCTTTTAGGATTGCCAGTCTTAGTAGCATCATCATCAGCCAACAAATGGAAAGCGGCACTGCTGCGATTCAGTCTCAAGCGGACATTTACCCCATTCAGCAAATATTTCTCTTGCAACCACATGTCCAAATGCAAACGAACCATCCGTTCTAAACTCTTCTTATTTAAGATTTTGTTTCGTCTTTCCTCAAAGCCGTCATTGTCTTTATTTAATGTGTCGAACTTGCCCGCTTCGTCAGGTTCCCATAGCACACAAGCATTGAGATGAGTATTCTTGGCATCTATTCCGTACGTCAAGAGATTTTCCAGGTAGGCACGGTAAGGGTAAGTATCCATGCTGCTGCTGACCAGTTTGTTATTCAAGTACAAGTCCACTCCACTGAACAAGGAATGCATGAAATTGTTGACGGGAGCTATATTCTCAGTGTCTTCTATTCCACCATTATCATTATCTAGAACTTTGACTTTCAAGTACAAGTAACTGCTATTCAGATCGATGTAATCTTCGGAATGTCCCTTGATTTCAAACTCGATGGAAGCGGAATCTGTCAATGAGGAGACGGGATGAAATTCCACCCATTGGGATTCTTGCATCTTCATCATCGTGGGGGGCATGGCAAACAGATCCAGTTCCGACTTGGAACAGGCGCAAGACTCTCGGTGCATCATTTTTTTTTTTTTTTTTTTTTTTGTTTTTGCTGTTTTTCAATAATCAAAAACGTCTAAGTCTCGAACGGTTCTTCTTTTCTTTGCCTTTCTAGCTTTAGACGTGTGAAGTCTGGTGAAAGGGTGTTTTCTTCGTCGTCTCTTTCTGCCTTGTCCTTGCTGAATGCCTGACTCGGTAGCGTGCAGGGCATTTATAGGTGTGTCTCGTCGGCCCAAAAGGTCTTTACCCGTTTGTAGCAAGACATTTTTGCCAGCCCTCATGAAGGCTTCTTTGGGGTTTTGTTTGTCGATGATGCCATTTTGGAGAAATTCTTTGCCTTGTGTCAGTGCCGCATCTTTCAAGGCGTGCAATCCGCGTGTCACCATCGGTTTCAACACCGGGGCCACCGAACGAAAGGCCGATTTTAACATATCTCCTAAACCGTGTCCTCGCTGTCGAGCAACCCCTCGGTACACTGGATACATGACTTACGAATCGTGAGAGAACCGTTTTCTAAAATGGAGTTTCATCGTGACTTTTAATTTGGTGAATGGAATATTTTGTCCCAAATCCCCTTTTATAGCAATGTTGACCGTGTCCAAATACGACTTGCTGACAGGCAAATAGTGAGGATGTACAAATTCGCGGTGGACGTGGTAAGTGTTTCCACCTTCCTCGTCAGTGGCCGTGGCAGAATTTACTTTGAAAGGAATGACACGCAGTAACGGCACGGAGGTGTGTCCCACCACGTTATACTCCACCACATCGGAGTACACGAAGATCAAATTCAGTCCCTGGTTCAATTCTACCGGGAAACGAAAATACCTTGCAAAATGCCCGTTGTTGTCAATCTCTGCTTTCTCCATCTTTTTGGTCTGCTTATCCGTAACCATATTGAGGTCTCCACCCAAAATGTCATACAATTGTGGGCAAAATTTAATACGTATACTTTTTTCCTCACTTTCAAATTTGATGAGTAGACGATGAGACAGTTTGTGGTATTCAGTGGTGACACGTTTATTTAGTTTGGTCAGAACTTTGTCAAATGCTGCATAGAATTTGTCAGCGATGGCCTCCACCAGATGTTGACCACTAAAATAATGGCCTGAGTTAATTTTAAATTCATAAACGTAAAAAGGAGGAGAAGTGTCACTGCTGCTACGGGGTATTAGGGTCTTCGCAAGTGATTTATGTTGAGGAGTGGTGATCATGGTTTGCTGCACTGTTGGGTCCAGAATTTCGACCTCAAAAGTGTTTTGAGTTTCACTGATGTTTTTGATTTGTGTTGAGTGAATCATTTCTACCAAAGCCACTTCCCAATGGGCTTCGTGCTCTAATGGGATGGCCTGAGGTAATTTGGCCGTGTAACAGCACAACTTGTTGTGGGGAAATACCTCCATGGAGCTGTCACTGGGTAAGGTTAAGTAAAATTGGTTTTGGTGACTCATAATTCCAGAGTTCTGTGGCTGTCCGAGGGGTTACTGGACGTCAGAGGTGTGTCTCCGCCCAAAATGGGGTTGTTGTTGTGGTTGGAGTGGTGACTGGCACTGGCACTGGACACAAGGTTCCCGTTCGAGGAGAATTTCAGGGAGGGATTAGGAAGCAGGTAACCGATGCAACTGCTCAATAAAATGGTCCACAATTGTTTGTCTCCTTGTTGCAAACTCAAATTGGCAATGGCTGCCCCGATGACACAATACACCACAAACGTTTGGCAGAAAAAGACGATTTGCGTTTTAGGCACACGCTCTCCACACCACACCCACAAAGGTTGTTTTTGTAAATCTTCCAGAGAAGAACTGGGTGAAGGAGTGGTAGCAGTAGTAGCTGCGTCTGTGTGAAAGGGCATGATGGTCACTTCTTTTTATAGTCGATGACTTGCGAAGCGTCGATCCAAGAATCAAAACTGGGTGGATATCCTTTCCAACGTACTTTGACTTCTTTGACACGTCGTTTGCCCACTTTACGGGTTCTGCGTTCGAGAATGCTTTCGATGTCGTACACGTCGTCTTCTTTTTTGGTGAAACGTTGTAACTCGGGCAAATAAAACGTTCCTTTGAGCACTTCTCCGTTCATGTCTTCCAATTTATAGACGGCAGGATGACGGCCATGCACTCGTCCAGTGACACGAAACAATTCGGTCGTCCAGTTAGGTAAGTAACCTTTGTCGAAAGTGCGTTTGGTTTTGCCAATGCGCACCCAATCTCCTACGGCCAACATTCCACTTTTCTTGGGGACAGCCCTCGTCGGGGACGTACCAAACAGGCGCTCAAACACCAGTACTTCGTTCTCAGGAGTCACTTCTTGCGGGGCACGTCCAATGCTTCGATGGTAAGATTGGTTGTACGCTTGCACCAGGTGCGGTAAGATGTCGATGTACTTCAGAGTGTGATGATGCGTAAAATATTTCCACATGCGTTCTTTCAAAGTGCGTTGAAAACGTTCCACGATGCTGGCTTTGGTTTCGGGATTCTCGGTGGTAAAAAAATGAATGTCACGTTTCTTTAATTCTTTTTGGAAAGCTTGGTTCAGAAATTCGGTACCTTTGTCCGTTTGCCATCAAAGAGGGTGACGACCACTTTGTTTCAACACTCGTTGCAGGGCTCGCACTAACTCGCTGCTCGATTTGGAAGTCAAGGGTACGACCCAGGCAAATTTGGAAAAGACGTCGATGACACAAAACAAATATTTGTAGCCACGATTGTAGCTGGCCAAATGAGAGACATCGGCTAAATCGGCTTGCCATTGATGATCGATGCCTTCCACTCGGGTGCGACTTCTGGCAAACTTGCGTCGAATGGGTTTGTGTAAAGTGTAAGTAGCTTGTTCTTGTAACCATCGTTGCACTTGAGGTAAACGGAGACTTTTCAGTTGAGTTTTGGCAGCACGATACAATTTTTGAACTCCTCCGTAACCTGCAGGATGAGAGGGATCGTAGTAAATTCTGGCTAAGACTTTTTCCATTTTTTTGTGTTTGTGTGTTAATAAGGCACCCACTCTTGGAAGATGCTACTCTTTTTCTCTTGGGGTACTTTCTTGGATTGCAATGCTTTGCGTGTGCGACCGGCAAGAGGTGTCGAGGAGGAGGATGTGTGAACAGGGGATATCGGTTCTTGTTTCACTTCTGTCTTCACTTCTGTTGGACCAACATCTTCTTCTTTTGACGAATGAGAATTTTCTTTTGAACCATTTGGCGAAGAACGTGACGATGTTTGCCTAAGCATTGTTTCTGGTGTTTGGACAAAGGGATCGTGCCTTTCAAGACGTTCAAACAACATTCGCACACGGTATCGATGACCTCTTTGGAAGCCGATTGAATGAGTTTTTTTCGTAGAGGTGGAGAAGCTTTGGACAGGACAGATAACATGTCCCCATGTTTGACTAAACGAGGAGACAGTCCTTTTCTTTTCTTTCCTTGGGGTTGTTTAGAAGAGGGGTGTTTTCTGGAGGGTGACATCTTCAGGAGCACCAAAACACTGATGCCCCCGACTTGGTCACAGGCCTTTTTTATACTGGAACGCGTCGCCACTGATTGTCTTTACGTCGTATCAATTTGAGGACAGGCATGACACGTCGTGCAGGGGTACGCAACGGACTAAATCGAGCCAGTTCTTGCTTGGACAAATCCAGTAAACTTTGTAACATGCCGGATCTTTCTTGGACTTTGATTTTGGGAGAAGGTACTTTGTGAGCAGCAGCCACTGCCACTAAATTGGAGGGTCCTGCCACTGGGGAAGTTCTTTTTGGGGTCATCAACGGAGAAGTTCTTGGTGTGATCAACGTCTCCAAGTACTCTTCAGTTCTTGGTGTCATCAATGGAGAAGTGGATGAACGTGAGGCTGCCGGAGACGCAGTCACCGCCGTGGCAGGTCGTGGTTTGTGAGTGTAAGGTTGCGTCCAGGACGAAGTGCCTCTCTTGCGACTAGTTTTCTTCTGTGGGCTTTTCTTTTTCTGGGGACTTTTTCTCAGTTTTTTTTTCTGGGGGCTTCTTTTCTTTTTCCGGGGTGGTGTCTGGTAAGAGGAGGGTCCCGCCACTGGAGAAGTTCTCCTTGGGGACCTGGTCTTTTTCTTCTTGGGGCTTCGTTGGACTTTTTTCTTGGGGAGAACTTTGGGGGCATTAGGATCCCATCTTAAGATAGAGCGAATGATGACCCCTCCTAGAGTACCGCTCCCTCCAGGTTTCAAAATGATTTGTTTTTTGGTTTGAGTGTCGATGCGGGAATCGGCCAGTTGGGTCAAAGCGACGTTGTTTCGATCAAAAAAGCGTTTATTTTGATGAGGAATCTGAATGATTCCTTGGAGTAATTGACGTGCCGTCACCGTGAACCATCGTAAGACTTCTTTGAGACTAGCTTCTAAGACACGAGCTCGTATTTGTGGATTTTTTTCTCGACTGATGCCATACAAGGCACGAATCAATTTGACGGGAAGATGCGACTGAAGGGACGTCATTTACAAAATGTGTGTGAGACAGACGAAAAGGGTCTGAGGTTTTTATAGATCTTTTTTTTATGTGGAGTGAAATTAAGTCGAGGATGGAGACGTGTACAGGACAGGCCCTCCGTCTTGGCACCAGTGGTGAAACAAGTGGGTACGAAATCGCAAATCATCGGGGGTCGTAGGTTTCAAATCGACGAGTAAATAGGCGTGTGGAGTTTGAGTGGCATCGTCGTACGCCTGAGTCAGCCAAGGCGTTCCTAACTGTTTGGCTAAGACTTGCACTTGCGATTTATCTCGAGGGCTTTTAAAGAAGACCACGTAATGCGCATTAAGACTGATGGTGCGATGGGCTTTACTTTGTTGAAACAAATTTTGGGTGATGTAAACGACACTGGCATTACGGTGATGCCCTTTGCGCGTGAACCACAGTTTAATTTCTTCTTCGTCTTCTCCTAACATGTCGTCAAAAATGACCAAATGGGTTTGACGGGAGTCAGAGACGATGCCGTCGTCTTCTTTAGGAATACCTTCCACAAACACGATGGAATCGCCTTGACTTTCTCGCAAGAGGCTGTACGCCGATTGCCACTCTTTGTAACACCACACGATCCGTTGAGGTGGTCGATCGATCAAATGATGTTTATGTTCGATCAAACGTTTGACGAATTCGGTTTTGCCTGAACCGCTAGGTCCAGCAATGCGCATGTTAAAGGGATGGCGAAGATACAAAGTCTCCCAACTGGCACGATCTAAGTGTTCGTCTATGACTTTGATATTAGAGGAAGAGGGAGCAGAGACAGTAGAGGTAGCCATAGTTTGAGGAATGTCACTTGTGACACGAAAACAAACAAGACGAGAGTTTATATACTTTTTTTCAGAACACGTTTATTGAATGTTTTAAACATGAATACGAAAGACAAAAATACATAAAAGCCAAAGGCTTAAGTACAACGATAAAAGGCACATGATAACCATTAACGTGGAATAAAAACAAGTGTCTGTACAACATGTTTTGGGTAAAGTTCTGACCAGTTCTATAGGGGGTAAGGTCACACAAGTGTCCTCCCGAAAGGGTCTTTCAGGCCTGTCCACGACAGTCCTGTCCTGGGTGACGGGTTCTTCTGGCACCGTCACTAACACAGGTTGAAAAGTAACTTTTTTCTTTGGACGTTGAAAGGAAGGATCACAACTCTCGAGCATAATGGGCCACTTCTTGTGTCCAAGCCTCAAAATCCCATTCTTTCCAGGCACGGACATCTGTCCAATGGGGGTGTAAGTCACAAGCTACACACACATCGTCATACACGTCTTGGGTAGCTAAAAGTTGACGAATCTTTTTTTCCCGTAGAGGTCGAGAAGTATCCAGATGAAAACGTAAGGCTTTGAGCAAAAGGAGTCTCTCGTGAACATTTAAAGGCACCACTTTCATGTTGAATGGATGGTAAACACTGTTCGTAAAGAGTCCACAAGGAATCGGCTGATAAACGATATCCCAAAAAATAAGTCACTAAGACACACACCACTTGTCGATCCAAATTGAATGGATACAGTTCTTGTAATAATCGATGGTAATGATCCACGGTTTGAATATGGTCATTGAGTTCCTTCCACGGAATCTGTTGGATTACATGTGATAAAAGTCGTGGCATGGAAGCTTGTTTATAGTCTCTTTGTTTCGGAAAGAATACACGTACTTTCTAGCCAGAGATCTTCGTTTTCCAGTGGGGAATTTAAATGTTGCATACCGTAACCGAAACGTCAGAGATCGTTTAGAAGTTTCCTCTTCCGCTAAGTAGATTCCACGTAAAATATGTCGGTAATCCTTTACCTTGTCTTCCTCAATGTATTGCTGTAGGTGAATCTCGAAGTAACCAAAATAATCAACACGTGGATCATCGGGGTCATGGAAGTATTCAAAAAGGTCTGACCACTGAAACAATTTCTGACGAATCAGTTCTCTTATACCATTCAGGTACCAGTGGTTAAAGATCTGGTGACGTAACGGATGCAACTGTTCTTTACGTTTGACTTGTATTTTGACCAGCTCTCGGTAAATGCGTTCTCTCAACTCCACAGGCAAAGCACGAATGTTCTCTTGTAAAGTATCCATCAATAGGTCAGTCCGTACAATTCCCAATCTTCTCCTAGAGCAAAAAGTAATCCACATAGTGAGTTATTTCTGACCACTGCCATTTAGGGTAACGTCCAAGAATGTCACTGAACTCTTTTGATGTAAACGGTCTAGAGTAATACAATAGGACGAATGCACACTTGACCCAAAGAAATCTAACACACTGGTTGACTTTTTTCACTTTCCTCTTGTGAATTTCTCGGCACAAAAGTTCTACAGTCACCCATTGAGATTTCACTCTGGCAAGTCCCTGCCAAACTTCCTTGTAAATCTTCTCTTGTAGTTCTTTAGGTAATGATTCAAGATCGTTTTTGAAATGAAGTTTAAATACTGGTCTCGGTGATTCCAACATTTGACTCCTAGCCAGTCTGGTTTCTTCTTCGTCAACGACATGGTAAGTTACTTCAATATCTTGGTCCCACTAAGGGTAAGTAATGACAATTCGGTGACCATCGAGCATGTTCTACGTAGGCCGAATCTTGTGGTTCCCAGCGGTGAAGTGACACACCGCAACTGAAGCACTTGACTTTATCTCCTTCGCCCAAGTAGAAAAATCCGGCTCTGGCTAATTCTTCGGGGATCGGTCCTCCCAGATACTTAGGCCATTTTCCTTTGAACGATTCAAGACGATTTTCAAAGTCGCAGTCTTCCGACAAACGCACAGGAAACGAATATTCGTCTTTCACAGGTTCGTTTCGATGAGGGTTGGGTGACATGGACAGGAGTTTGCTCAGATCTGGGTGACATCCGTAGGGGGGTAGACGTGAAGGTGAACATTCCCCTTTAAAACGAAACCCAGTAAAATGTCCAAGAGGACGAGCGGCATCGCTTTTGCATCCCTCAGGTTTGGCACGCACAGCATCACTTTCCATGATAGGGGTAGTGACACTAAAGTTCCCACGATGCTTTACGGCATCGCTAAGGTCACAACGTACAGCATCGTACCCATCGCAAGGCTCACAATCGCATTCCACTTCAGAAGCCCCAAACTTGAATTGTGCCTTTCTAAACTTGTTTTGTGTTTCTCTGAAAGTGTTCATCTTGCTCGCTTGGTCTTGGTAGTCACAATGAACTATCGATCTTGCCTAGGGTTCCTTTTTATATACAGACCAATACCGACGTGTCCATACGGTAAGGTGAAATGATTGGGAAGTCGCACTCGCTTCTGGTTAACGATTTGATAGACTTTTTCCAAGGGTCGACTGACGATGTGGTGAGTGGGTAAACGTACAATCTTGTTCGGTTGATAGGTGATCACTTTAAAGTGTTGATCTTTTCCAGACTGCAAGGCTTATTTCAGTACCCCAAAGTTGACCACTCGACTGGTACGATAATTCAGAGTCAATCCTTTCACTTTACACTTCGTGTGCACTTCTCCTTGTGGGTCCCGGTATTCGCAGCCGTAATTTTTTGGACCGCCACTGACGAAACTTAGAATCTTGTCGTCGGGATGCTCGTCTGTCCAGGCTCCTAAACGGTCTCCTTCGATGTCAGGGTGCTGTTGACTCGGGTGATGGATGTAAATGCAACTGTCCGTGTCAAAGTACAGGACGCGTTCCCCTAACAGTTCTAAAGCTTCGTACAATTTTAAGCGAGCATGAGCTGTCACGTAAGCCGCAATGATGACATTTCCAAAAGGGTCGTCTTGTACAAAGTCCAGATCTTCTTCGTAATTGACCAAGATCAAATCCTCGCGAACGACGTCCACGTGTTTCATGTATTTGGTTTTGTCGTGAATCATCTGGAAGTAGCGGGAAGGTTCGGTCAAATATTCCGTCTTGGGTAAACACGGGCGTTGTGCCATTTTACCCCACAAGCAATTTAACATCACTTTGGCAAACGATCGCCTGCCTTCGTTTTTCTCGATGTGGTCTAAAGAGACGCCTTCTTGTTCATAGTATTTCTCTTTGAATGTCTTTTGGTCTTCGGGAGTGTGACACCAGGACGGATAGCCACTGGCTTCTAGCTTCAGTTTCAAAAAGGCATCCACGTAGTCGGCGAAAATGCCTTTCTGCGTGGGGTCACCCTTGTGGTATTGTTGTGTCTTGGGAAAGTGGCAAATTTCGTACACTTCTAACAGTTGGTATCCCATGTCCAGAGCTTTGAACAATTCCACGCTGACAAGGCTGATCTTGGTTGCACGTTTCAGCACAAGTACGGCACAAAGGAAACATCAGTTTGCCTTGGCAATGGTGAGGTAACACGGGATGGTACAAGTCTGTGGGCGGCAAAACTTTGCACTTGATCAGACCTTCGTATTGTCGAATGTTTTTCAGGTCGATGTGTTCCGTGAACAACTGTGGGTGCCCTACAGGAAAGCGACAATATTTGCACACGTAGGGATACAGCGAACACACGTCCAAGTATTTGATTTCTTCTTCTTTCTCTTCGTCGGCTTGGTACAGCAAACAGGTGGCATTGGTCCTTCCTCCGTACAAACTATCCCTCGGGTTCAGTGGGTCCATGAACTGGTAACTTTCCACGAGGCGTTTAAACTCGGGATCGGTTTTCAAACGGTGATCGTATTCGTGTTCCCACATTTCCACCACTTGGTATTCTTCCTGTTCTAACTTTAGGCGTCGCTGACAAGTGTCCTGGTACAAGTCTTCCATGGTTCGTTGTAAAAACTGATTTTTAATGTCACGATCAGGGTAACAGACGGGACATCCGTGAATGAAGCAACCGTTAAACTCGTACACGATCTTGGGGTTTTCTAAGTCCCAGCCATCGACCGAATGCGTTCCGATGGTCTTTTCGCCCCCTCCGTTGCGGGCATGCTGAATCCATTTGTCTTCCTTGTCGCACAAGTAATGTAACCAGCGTAGGGCTTTGACCGAGTATTGACGTTTGACATAGTGGGTCGTTTGAGGACTGATGACAGCCACGGTGTTTTCAGGCATGAATCGTTGCCTGTACACTAAGGAACACGCTTTGGCAATGGTGCAAGCTTCTTTCAAAGGATCGACCCCTCCGTGTTCCATGAACAGTTCTCGAAATTTTCCACAGCAACGCCGTAAAATGTCCACGTCGGAACGACAATACTTTAGCATTTCTTCCTGAAAGTCGAAAGGGTCGGAGGCGTGAGCCTGGTACCAAGCGTAGAAAGCTTCTCGTTGTTCGGTACGCATGTTGTCGGGGTCGTAATAGTGAGCCTCAGGCAAATGGGGTAGAACGGCGTGTTGATTGGCTTCCGTGTTGAAAAAGTGTGGAAAGTACCCTTTAGCCATTTCTGTCATTCCAAACGTTTTAGGCATTCGACTCAAAGGCATGGCCAAATAACTCATCGAATCTTTAAACTGTACTTGTCCTACTTGCATGAAAATGATTTTGGCTCCGTTCAAAGTCACTTTAGGACGCTCGGTGCCTTGTTCCGTATAGTATCTCAAAAGAAACTGTCCATCGTATCCGGAGAAATTGTGAGCCATCACCGTGGCATGACGATGACAATCTCCGTAACGTTCGATGTCCTCTTGGCTCCACGTCTTGTCGATGGGGTCTAAGACACATTGGGCAAAATCGGCTAACGTGTTCGGTCCTCGAAAGACTTTTTCACGCCCTCCGGGAATCTTGCTGCAGTGAGGGCAATGACTGAAGATAGGTTCCTGAATGCACTTCTCGCACGCTCGATAAGCCACGCAGAAATTAAGAATGTGAATACCGGTCTCTTGCATGCATTCGAAATCGAAAAAGATGAAATTGCCTTTCTTCTTGTGACCGTCCTCTTTCTCTGGTGGGGGTTGGTATTTTTGCACGTAGCATTCGTGTTCCAAGTTCACGATGTGGTGACAAATGTGACATTTTTTCTTTCCTGAACATACGTGTGCCTTGGCATTATTGGTACGTAAGCCTTGTCCACACGTAGGGCACAATCTCAGCAGTTGACAAGCACATTTCTGCTGTGAACCTTGCATCTTCAGATGTTGTTGGTAACAGGCAGGGCTGACAAACGTGCGCAGACAAGCAGGACAATGTACTCTTTCTTGTCCTTCGCTCAGACAGGGTGGAGAGGCCAAACATCCTGAGCATTTCAATCCGCAATGTTTGTGTTGCTGTCGATTGTTATAGCCATAGTCACATTTCTCACAGTAATAACTGTATCCCAGGAATGCAGTGATACTGGAAATGGTATCGAAATGTTCATCGTGATTATAGACATGAATGTATTTTCCGTCCTTAAAGTCTTGGCCTCGAAACAACAGAGGTCCGCGCACTTCTTGAGGGTACACTTTCAAGGTGTATCGTGGAGCTAGGGCATCTTGCAATTTTTGCATTTCAGGAATGCCACAGGGTGTGTCTTTGGACAGGCCAGCTTGTTGTAACAGGAGTTCTGCTTCATTTCGTTGTTTGGCTCGGTCGGATCGTTGAATAGTTTTCCAGGTTCTTTTCCATTCTACCCTGTCGTTCTTGTTGGCATAGGTTCGTCCCACCACGATGGCACGGGCTAAACACATCTGGTCTTGAGGGTTGTTATTTCGGACGAGACTTGTTTTGGTACTGCGAAGGTCGGTCACCAAAAACACCTTATTGCGTCCAGTCCCTTGAGGAGGAGAGACGTGGGTCATGTCCAGTGTGGCTTTTCCATCGGTGATATCAAACTGGTCATTAGATTGTTGCACGTGTTGAATCTTGTCCATGACTTTGGAAGCAGTTAGTTCTGCGGGTCTGCTAAACTCGATCCAAACAGGGGATTTCAAACAGTCGTGTTGTATGGAAAGTCTCAAGCGATCGTCTTCTTTGGGTTGACATTGTCGCTTGAGTGCGGTGAGCAAAGAATCTCACACCCCGGTGATGAACCCTTCTGCTTTTTCTAACGGTACTTCAGCCTTGAAATCTTTAAACTTCACCGTGTATTTCTAAGCCGTGGTTCTAAATTTTCTGGAGGAGAGCTTTTCCGTCTCTCGAATGGAATAGTACTTTTCAGGGTTGACTAAGGGTGGTGAACTTTGTTTAGAGGGTTCGGATTCTGGTTCACTCATGTCCTCTTCAAAATCACTGGCATGAATTTGTGCCAAGACTTCAGCCCTGGTACGAGGCGATAGATCACGTTTCTGCCTCCTACTTTCTTCTTCTTTCTTCTCAAATGAATTGGATCGTTTCATCTTGAGTGCAAAACGTCAAATGACTCAAGTTTAAACACCATAGACTAATTTATAGTCATGGCAAACCAGCGTATATAAAAGGGTGTGTGTCTTGTCCTTTCACTATTCATTTCACTCTCAAGCCGAGCACAACGATGGAAGAGACTAGCTAAATCGAACGTTTCATCAGAGCTTTGCGAGGGGTCATTAGAAAATTCTCTTCAGACCAGCCAACGGACTACTCTCCTTCCTTTCGAGATAAAAGTGAAGATTCTTGCTATATCTGTCATAAGAAAGGGTATCGGTCTTCAGAGTGTCCAGACCGTCAAAAAAGAAAAAAAAACAGGGGCTAGAAAAGACAAAAGTCAAGATACCTGTTATTATTGTAAAGAAAAAAGACATTGGTCTCCAGATTGCCCAAAAAAGAAACAAGAGGAGTCAGAAGAAAATAGGGATTCTTCAGAAGAAGAGAGGGATTCTTCAGAGGAAGAGAGGGATTCTTCAGAGGAAGAAAGCAGCCAGGTGAAGAAAAAGAAACAGGAGAAGAAAAGAAGAAGGGAAAAAAGTAAGGAGGAAGAAGAGGAAAAGAGTGTGACGGTGAAGAAATTGAAAAAAAAGAGAGTAAACAATGAGATAGAAGAAATCTACGAACTTTTTAAAGTGTTATGTTGTGAATTGTGAAGTGGATTGTAACTATTGAGAAAAGAATAAATTAATTATATAAGTTAAGTGTCTTTGAGTTTTGATTTTAAAATAAGAAGCTACACTCATATACACGTACTATAGGGGTAAAATGTTTTTTTTTTTTTTGTTTTTTTTTTTTTTTTTTTTTTTAGTTATTGGCAAATTGAAAGTGTATCTCTTTTCGAGAGACGTGGGTGGCCCTGAAAAGGGCCTTTGGTTTTTGGTGTAGGGGTGAGTTTAAGCAATCAACTTTAACTGTCTTAAGCCTTTGCCACGGCCAAGGCCTACTTCTGGACTGCGTACTGTTGATGATAATGATTTGGTTGAAATCACTAAGGGTGGTACGGTAGGCTTAGTCATAGGGTTGACGTGTTTAGCTCGGGAAGGTCGTATTCTCTTCGGTCGTAATAAAGAAGTCTGATACATTTGTTTCAGACTTCTTAACTCCGCTAAAATGTCCAACAGTACCGTGACCGTTTGATTTTCACCCTCTTGTTTCTTTGCTGCTACTTCTTCTTCTTCTTGTTTTTTTTTTCTTACTTCTTCTTCTTCTTGCTGCTGTTGCTGTAGGAGAAAAGCTTGTTCCGCTTCCTTTTGTCGTTGTATAAATTTCTCCAATTCTTCTTTCTGTCTCTGTCTAAAATTCTCCAATTGCGGTTATGAAGGTGACGAAGGTTCCGGAACAAATTCTTGCGAGGTAAGAAAATCCACAAAATCCCAATTTACCTCTTCTGAAAGTAAGTCCGAGTTCCCTTGGGCGGTCTCCACTGCTGGTGCACGCCAATGGATCGTTTCCTGAGTTTCCGTCATGTTGAATCACTGTCTCGCATCGATTGACTGCACACAGGCGCTAGCGAATCTATATAGACCACGTGACGTCAAAGACTGCTCTCTTCGGATTGGATGCGGGCTGACTGAATTTTGTAACACGTGCTTGGATTGGTCAATGAACTCAATCCGTTTCAATCCTTCCTCTACCTATAAATAAGTCAGTTCACTGCATTGATTCACCTGTTCTCGTCGCCTCAAGATGTGGACCACAGTTCAATCATCCACCCTTGTGTCTTCAATGATGTTTAGGACGGACATGCTAATGAATGTCCGATCCAAGTGGACCGTTGTCCACAGGACAGACACCAGTCTGTGGATATGTAGGATCTACGTAGAAAGACAAGGATGCCTCAAAAGAGTGCTGATTTACGGTCCTACAGTGAGGAGCAGCCTAAGAACAAGAAGAAGACCAATGCGGTGCCCCTTATGTTAATGGATACATTAACATAAACCCAAAGGCCCTTTTCAGGGCCACTCATAGGTCTCGAAAAGAGAATGACTTTCCATTCCCTGCCCTTTTTTAAAAAAAATTTAAAAAAAAAAAATCCCATGTTAAATTCCCCTTGTCCCTATACAGGCCCACGATTTATTCCCATTGTCCCTATACAAGCCCCACAATTTATTCCCATGTTAATTCCCCCTTGTCGCTAGACAGGCCCAAAATATATTCCCCATGTTAATTCCCCTTGTCGCTAGACAGGCCCAGGGATTTTTGCCCATGTTAAATTTCCCTTGTCGCTAGACAGGCCCAGGGTGGTTAATGTTAAATTTCCTTTGTCGCTAGAGTTGCCCAGGGGTGTTTTTAATGCTAATTCCCATTGTCGCTAGGGTGCCCCACTTAACTACTAACCAGGAAGTCCTTGACAGAGCCAACACAACAAGCATCGAAGCCAAACTAATGCAGGCCCAGCTTCGTTGGACTGGCCATGTCATCCGCATGGATCAAAGCAGAATCCCAAAGCAGTTGTTCTATGGCGAGCTAGCACAGGGAAACCGAAACCAAGGCCGCCCTCATAAGAGGTACAAAGACAACCTCAAGATGAACATCAAAATGGACAGACCTCCAACCCCGCCAGCTCGAGCTGGCTGCCCTAGACAGAAGCCATTGGCGAGCGCTGACCAGAAAAGCCTGTTCCACCTTTGAGGATGACCGCCACCAGCATCTTGCTGCAACTCTGGAGAGACGTCACAGAACTGTATCACAAATACCATCAACCACCGGTGTCCCATGCCCCACCTGCAACCGCCTGTGTGCATCGGAATTTGGACTCAGGACCCACATGCGCGTCCACCGTTGAATGAGATCGCACAACTTGTCTTTCTCGACTCGAGAGTACCATTATATATATAGAATCAAATCCAAAAATAATCCAAGAATAATCCAAGAATAAAATATTAGTAGTCCTAATAACAAAATGTTCTACTGATTTCACGTTCGAATCCCGAGGAAGAATCCAAGATGGAAGACGATAACGTATGCTGAAATCCGTAGTGTTGAAGTCATAAGTTACTGATAGAAACAATAATTATCACTCCGGTTTCTTATAGCTGAATACATTTTTATATTTAAAAAAAGCTGTTCTTGTTCCACAATATTACATGAGCAAATGTATTTTCCAGAAAAATAACAGAATTAATCCTTTTGAATCCAAGTAATTTGAAATAACTCCAAACCAAGTAATTTGAAATAACTACAAACAGCACAACATACAACTAACAGTTTAACAGCCCAGCTTCTACTGAGATTAATTCTCCAAAACATGGGTTATATGGTCTTTCTAAAACGTAAATAAGCGGTCACGTGATCCTCTTCTGGAAGGTTATAGAAGCAAGTACTTGTTACAAATCACGTTTACCCATTGTAACCCTGACGAAAACCAATTATTTTAAATAAAAAATAAAACGTCTTTGCGATCGCTGCTACAAACCTTGAAACAAGGTCAGAATTTAGATCAACACCTGTTGTTTATAAACTAACAGTCAAGGTCAAACTATTTTCTGAAAAAAAAGTATCATCTCTAGTGAAAAAATTTACATTACAATATCATGTATAAAAAAATAAAAAAATTAAAACTGACAAATAATTAAATTGAAATAAATATACATGTATATTAAAAAGATATAATTAAATCAAATATGCATAGCAATAAAAGCATATGATACTGAATATGCAGCTGATGTTAGAGTTGATTTTCTTAATAATGGTATTTTGGCGTTGTTTGACATCGCTACATATATTATCGAACGAAGAAATATCGGAACAATTCAAAAAGACGTTGATGTTGCTACAACGATCCTGGGTCTAGCAAGATATTCAGATGATTATTCAAGATCAGCTGGGTCCGTCAATGATGTTTGCCAAAGACACTTCTGACCACCCTGATAACAGACAGCATAATATAAGACAACCAAGAAACTACGCCGACAACAATGACGCAGATGTTTGGCCGGTGGTTCATGGTGCTAATCCAGAATTTAACTTAGGATTTGCTGCACGGAGATCAATGTTAAGTGTATGATGTGATGTGATTTGGATTTTTAATGTAGCTTTAACAATTTTTCAGTCATATCGCTACGATGTCT
This sequence comes from Sinohyriopsis cumingii, assembly GCA_028554795.2. Classification (NCBI taxonomy): domain Eukaryota; kingdom Metazoa; phylum Mollusca; class Bivalvia; order Unionida; family Unionidae; genus Sinohyriopsis; species Sinohyriopsis cumingii. The sequence continues at coordinate 71,144,386 of CM068824.1, forward strand.
GCAGTGTGGCAGTTTATAGTGATGTCTAGCACGGGGGCATCATGTCACAGACATGTAGCATGATGTTCCACACAGTCACATTATCCTGACACCAGGCCGGCCAGTCCTAATACTAACCTCTTAATGCTGAGCGCCAAGCGAGGAAGCTGTTAGTACCATTTTTATAAGTCTTTGGTATGACTCGGCCGGGGTCGAACCCACGACCTCCCGCATCCGAGGCGGAGATCAATGATCAATGTTAAGAGGCGGAAATAGAAGATTTTCATTTGCAATTCCACTCTCGTATATCTTTGGATTTTGTAGAAATGTAAAATAAGTTATCTTTGGGGTGAAACTTACAATTGTATTTGTGAGAAAAACTGCTGATGATGATGCACTCGGGCGTCCTATCGGTGATACTGGTAAAGTACTAATAACAAAACATTCGTTATGGATGCCAGTAATGATCCCATCGCTTGCTGAAGAAGAAAAATTAATTACTTTTATGAATTCAGGTGAAAAATCATTGCTATCATGGTTGACAATGACAACAGATAGCGTTCAAAATAATTTGAATGGTTTATTTACATGGCATATAACATCACAACAAGGAGTTTCTGCACCACGACATATATTTATGGCTTTACAAGATGCTGTACGAGTAAACTCACAAACACATATCCATATGATATTCGATATATTTAATGTTAGTGAAGTTTCTTTAAGGATAAACGAGCATCAAGAACCATCTGAAGAGATATTGTTAAATTTTGATCTGAATTATGTAGCTCATGTATATCATCGTTTAATCACGTTTATGGGACGTGATCAAAATATATATACTGGTTTGCAAATATCACAGTTAGATTTTACAAATCTGTATGCAATCTATTACTTTTCACTGGAACATATATAATTTGTTAAACAATCTGTCGTTGATATTCATTTTAAAGCTCGTGTAAACCCTGGTGGTGTTAATTACAGAGCAATTGCAGTTATACTGAGTGATAAAGCAATGATAATTGAAGGTGTTGGTGGACAAATGAGAGTTATTGACGCTCCAGTAGAAAACATGTAATTAAATCGCTCACGATATTTATAATGTCATATCATCATAGTAGTTTCAGTCTGACTCCTGTCCAGATTAAAAAGCTTCAATCAAATTCAGCAAAGAACTGCAGAATAAAAATATCACTAAAAAAAGGTCAGATCAAAGGTGGTCAGAATAAACTCTCATTGTCAGAACGTCAACTCAAACAGTTCAATAGCGTCAAACAATCAAAAACAGGCGTTAGACTCAATCTTTCTGCTGGTGCGGTCGGAGATTCAATTAAAACAGGTGGAATATTTCCACTTCTTACAGTTATACTAGGTTTAAAAGCCGCTGAAGTCTCAGCTGTTGCAAAAGCAGTTTCACTTGGTACTGCTGAAACTGATGGTGGATTAGCAGCACACAAAATAATAACAGGAAAAGTAATTTTAAAAAATGGGAAGATGTCTAATATTACCAGGAACGCCTTATCGATACGGAAAAGGTCTGAGAATTCCAGGAACACATAGTTAATCTTTCCAATGTCAAATTTTGATTTCTTTGATGCTGCTACAAAATTAAATATAAAAATTTTAGAGGTGTTTTATGCGTGATCAATTACGCAAACAACCAAACAATATTGAAACCGGTATCATTAATCTCGATAATACTTCTGGTCCTGGTACTCACTGGATTGCATACGCAGTTGATCCACGTGGAAGTATTTATTTTGATTCGTTTGGCCAAGCTCCACCAAAAGAATTTTTAAATTATGTAAACACAATAAAAACTCCAGTCTGTTATTCACCATTAGCAGCACAAACAATAACCGATCCGCCAATATAAGGGCGTGAAGCAATTGCTGTACGCAACGCTATATCTTCATCAACATTACCTCCTCATAAAGTCGTGCACGAGTATACAAGTAACCGCTAATCGTTTTAAACAGATCTTAAAGTATAATGGTAGATATTTACGGAAAATCTTCTCGCCAGAGTAAGACTCAGCAAGGCGACTTATCTAAATATGCAACCCTTGACGAGGTCAAGGATGAAGTCGTTAATCTTTTGAGTTTTGCAAATGTGGACGAAAACGAAGTCGTTGTTTTTCAGGATAAACAAGGACGATTAAACACGAGTAATATCCCGTTGATGGATATTATTCTGCGGGTTCCAGACGTAACAGAAGATAACTTAGTGGTGTTTACTAAAAACGGTAAAATTAAAAAATTAGATGAATCCATTATATCAATCATGGGAGAAACTGGTGGACGTATAAGAAAAATTGGATATATTATGTACGGCGATTTCAATATGAGTGAAAATACAATTATTAATGTGATAGAACCAAAATCAGATGATGATGTGGTAACAAAAAGATATGTTGACAGCAACAACAACATGATCAGAAATGAGATCAATGATGGTTTATTAACCAGTTGTGATACAATGACTGGTTTTTCTTAATATGAATAATAATAAAATTACTGGTCTTGGAGAACCAGAATCAAGCGATGACGCTGCAACAAAGAAATATGTCGATGATAGCAACATTCCGATGATGAACTCGTTAATGACAATCAACGATGCAATGACCATATTTAGATCTGAGTATTCTAATCAGTTACAAGCGTTTACAAATATTCGTAGAAACATCAATAGAGCCATTAATGAATGTTTTGGAAATCCACCAGACGTAGACATTAAGCTCTCTGATATAAAAACAAATTACCAATCGTGTAGTATATACGGTAACGTCTGGATCAGCATTATGGTCACCACTAAATAAATCTATCAAACATCGCGCTGAGGTTACCGGTATATACAGGCTCCCAGTACTTGGTGTTACAACATATACAATATCTACTACAATTTCACGGCGTTTTCCACTAACTGAATCCTCTGGATGAAAACGACAGGGGAACCTTGTGGTGGGACTTGAAAAAAAGGAAAACACAGTGTTGTATTATTGGTGTCTTGAATTAGTTGCTAAACTACCACCTACTTAAAATATAATGAGCTACCCAATCAACGTTCAATGTTTTAAATACAGTCAAGCACGTGAATGGTAAACAAAACTAAAAACTATCGTTGACGAATATAACGTAAAAGTATAGAAACAATATGGCAGACATGTAGTTGCTGTTGACATAACTACATATTCGGCGTCTGCTGTTATTGCTGGAACAGGCGTATTATTATCAACAATAACAATGACATCACCAGCAGTTGTAACAATTTGTGTTTCAGCTTAAAAAACTATTGCTTGCCTTCTTAATATCATCGCCAAAAAATATGTACATGCACAAATGCAAATTTGCATGATTATATAATAAAATTACACACAACGATGTTAGCAAACTCCAAATTATCCTCGTTATTATCAACAAGCCTTAGTGATGGGAAGATATCAGATTTTGAGTTCACGGAGATGATTAAAATTTACAAGGAAGTAATGACTTTGATAGAATCCACGCCTGATTTAGAAAATCAGGATTTAAATAAGAATGTCACCTCTGAACGATCTACTTCAGCAGATTATCGTTAATACAACTCTATCAAACACTACGGTGATATCAGTGAGCTCAACTAATCCGGAATTTAGTGTTAACTTTCCAACGGCAATTCCAGCGAAAGAAATAGGCTAGCACAATTGCGAGTATATTACAGCTGGCCAAATATCAGATCAAAATCATTTGGTGGATTGCCAGCAAATAATCCGCTTGCATTTGCAAATCAAAATAAAGATGAATGAACTCCTGATTGGCAAGTTGTCAAAATTCCAAAAGGTAATTATGAAATTGAACAAATAAACGATGAATTCCAACGCAGAATTAAATTTATATCAGAAAAAGAATTTTAAAAAATCGCTATCACCGTTCACTAATCAACCTCATCAGCTGCGATAGAAATAAATTCACGAGATTATGTTGTAGATATTTATCAATCATCAATCCGAAGTGTGTTAGAATGGCCATAGGTAATATCAGCAAGGACCACCAAAACCAAAAGAAGATTATTTCTCTATTACCGATTTTTTATATATATATAAATGAACCAGAATATCGAGAAGAAGAATCTCCATTACGCCATACTCTTCATTATTTCTATCCTACTTCTTTAGTTATACAAGATGAAAACAATGTGTATTTTGTAAATGATAGAATATTCAAATCATTATCTAATAACATTAAAGATGAACATGCAATTATATTAACAGCACTATAACGGTTATTTAAAAATTATATTCTGAAGTATCCTAATGACAATCTAAAAAACGAAATCGATGAAACAATACAATATTTAAATCAAATTACATCAGACATTGAGTATATTAATATAGCAACCGTTGATATTATGAAAACATATAGAATAGATTTACAAGATAAAATAATATATTTTAAGCAACCATTTCTCGATCATTATAAAATAAGTGAAGCAGATCAAGCAACATTTATAATGCCAGAATTTGAAACTAGCGAACAAAAAATATGGGTCAGTGATAGTATCAATCAACATTTTCCACAAATCATTGATGCATGGAGAAAAATAGCCCCACCATCAAATATTCTCAAACATAACAATGATTCATACGGTGGTGGCAGACATATTTCATCAAGAATTGTTAATATAACTTCGACAATAGCATTCAGTCTTGTATGTGATGCAATTGATGGCAGCTATCAAACTAATCTTGAAAAATCTAGTCAGGCTCGGCAAGGATATATTTTATATACATTTACACCTCAAGTACCTCCTGGATATTTGATCGTACAAAAACCGATTAATCCGGTCTATTTGAGATGTCATAATCCGCTAATATCAAGGATATATTTCAAACTTATTGACCAATCCGGAAGGTTACTAGAGTTACAAAATTAAAAATCTGAATATTAATCTCTACGTATATCTTAACGATTTCAGGTTATTATTCAAATTATCGAGGAGAAAAAAATAGCACAAGTCAATTTTTTAAATTTTTTTTATTTCTCATGTATAATAAAGTGAAAGGATAATTAACCACGACCCCAGTTGCCATAATTTTCATTTTCATCAGTAACATTTTCACATATTTCACTTTCAAAATCTCCTTTACTATTTTTCTTAATAACTTTTTCATTGTTATCTGACATAAACTTTTTCAACTTTTACCAAGGAGATATATTCAGTTTTATTAACGAAATAAGTAAGAATGATCCTGTATCCGTGTGGCTTTTTCAAAGTTTAGATAATGGAAACTATGATCAGTTTGTACCACCTAATGGAGATAGTTATCGCACAGAATCTATCCACGAAGAAGTGAAAAATCTTACGTTGAAATATTCCCATGACGATGCTGAACAATTACTGAGTAATTGTTTTACAGTTCAGTCAGTTGCTGCTCATTTTGCTAGAGAGAAAATTTCGTAGAAACCAGTACGATTTGATTTTCTTGAAGAAATACAACGCAGTTGTGACGAATACGGACACGGTGGATTATGGAATACTAAATACGATCATAGAGATGTTATTTCGCTTGATATGGTTCTATGATATCCGGTAAGTTTTCTTGGTATGGGAGAGTGATGTAAGTATTTTGAGCGATTTAGACATCCAACACACGAGATGACCAAATTATCGATAAACGGACTATTACCGAAATTTGACTTGACTGGATTTATTTGAATCGAGTTATTTAAGTTTGCTGAAAATCTTTATCCGATTTGTTATGTCTGATTTGTCAAACATTTTTTTCTGAAAAAATGCGGGCACCAACATTATTATTACGGTATATTTTCGATGTAAAAATACTAATATTGTTAACAGTAAGTGAGGCAATTATGTCGTATCGTCCGCAGAAAGAAGTTTGGTTACCACAACAAAAGAAATATTCTGATGATGAAAATCCTGATATGACTGATTTTGAGAATAAAATCGCAAAAGATCCTGGCAGAAAAATAATCGGTAAATTCACCCAAGGATGATCATATGATTATACGCGAAATTGCACAAGATTGATTATATATGATTCTGAACTAGATTTTATAATTGCTGATACAACGAATAGAAATATGTTTATAAGACGAAGTAATATTAATTTATCAGACGGAAATAAATTAGGTACAATTGTGAGTTCTATTGTTGGCGAGTCATCGCAATTTACTCATTTAAGATCTTCAGTGCTCGCGTACGTTTCAATAAATCTATTATCGTTGATAACTAGAATTTGTGCGTTTACTGTCAGAGTTGCTATGTATTCGTTTTATATCAATAAAAAATACACGATTTCTGGAACAACTTCATATTGACACTTATGCATCATGGGGTGAATGAAGAATAAAACAAGAAAATATACTTAATTATTCTGAATCATCCGACGTTGAAATTTAGAGTATTTATTACCAAAGAAAATCACATATTGAAATTGTCATCAGCACCATCGGTATATGATCCTGTAGCTAGATATAAAACAGTTTATCTCAATGGGCCTGGAGGTTGTGATTAAAAAAATCTCCTGTGATCGACTTATTCTTGAACAATTATTCAGAAATAATTGCATTAACACCTACACACAGACTCGCAAGAGAAATGAGAGAAAGAAATATTAAATCATGCACTTATCATAAATTCATTCGATGGAAGCGAAATAAATGGTTTCTGATCGTGTTGTTGAGAGCTAGTTAACTATGGATGAAATTCCATGGACGCTAGGATTCGCAGTTATAATTCATTCATCACAAGGATTAACCATCTCTGATACAAATGTTTGGATCGTCGATGATCCTATCGAATGGTCAAATTTAGTTTATCTCGCAGTGTCTCGGGTCAGACGAATATCTCAGCTGCGGAGAATGGTCATAGACTTCACAGAAAATAATGATCAAATTCAGGAAACTAACGATGATATAATTAGAAAAAAGTAGTTATAAACACTGTGAAAAAAAATAAGCGCGACTTTGATCTCGATTCTGAATTTATCATGACACTGAAACAACAGTAATGTGGCAATATTGAAATAATAATCCAAGACAATTTACTGTAGACAGAATTAATAGCAGTCTTGGTCATACACGCGAAAATGTGATGCTGACCTGTCTTGAATGTAATCGACGTCGATGTGCTAGTTTACAAAAGTGAATGCGGTGATGATTGTGTGTCTTCAGGAATTACTTGTAATTGTTCACGTACAACTCCACGTTGAGGAGCAGTTGAATCGAATCTGTAGACTGCAGGTCTACCCGTAGATCTTACCACGCTAGAAATTGTATGTGTCGTAATACTCCAAATAGGATCAGTCGCTCTTTTTTTTACCACATTCAAGTTCACCGGGTTCATACAAATACCTGACAGTTATTGTTGTTGTCGTAGTGTTTATCGCCATTTTTCAGCACACGATAGGCTATAGATGGCGGCCAGTATTAATGGTGGAGGAAGAACCCGGGAAAACCCCAGAAAAAAAGGTCCTCGTTAATAAATTCGTTCAAAAGCAGGTACAACTTCAGATACAACTTCAATTGCCTTTTGTTGTTGTTGAGTTTAATTATAGTGGCGTGCGCACAATTGTGCATGTGCCACTTTTTTCTGACTGCACCGCAGCCTGCTCGTTGTTCCTGGGGAAGGGGATGGTGCCACCTCCCCCAGGCTTTTATGGATTCAAGGAACCCTGATAGTTTGGCCTCAATCTGTGGGTCCATAAAGGTCCCTACAGTTGAATGGTTGGCTGTCATTAGTGGGAAGGAGAGCTCGGGAACGGTCCTGCTTGCTTTACATCGCTGGTTTCTTGTTGCATTTGCCTGGTGTTTCTTGCGATTTCTTTTTTCGATTTTTTTAATATTTTTTTCTTCTTCAAAATGTTCTAAATGGAGGGGGATGTTCTATGCTGTTTATAGAGGTTCTTAGTAGATATCTTGTATGAAGAGAGATTTTCAAGGTTATTATAGTATTACTAGTCGAGGTGTTTAGGGTGTGTTTCCTACGTTATTTTATTTATAAGTTTTTAGATATTACCTCTTTAAGTTATTTATTAATTAATGTTTTTAGAGATTGAATGTTATTTATACTTTATTTAGCAAGAGACCGGAGTCCTAGCCGATTACACGGTTCGTTAAGGACATCTAGGACATCCGATTTTGCGGTTTCCTTAGTTTTTTATAGGTGCTTCGTAAGTGAATTATTTATTAATACTTTTATAAAATTGAATGATATGTTATGGGTTTTTATGTGGTGGCTTCTAAATTTATTTAGCTAGTTACTGGGTCTGTTGGTTTTGTGGGAATAGTAATTATTTTTTGTTCCTAAATCCTGCTGAGTCTATGAATTGATTTATATTTTTATATGCTGATTGTTTATTTTTATTAGAGTCCATAAGTAACTCTGGGTATGTGTGTGGTGATCCAATCTCTTTTTGGTTTTTGATAAATATTTTCCGAGCGGGTTGATATTTTGGGCATATATTGAATACGTGGTGTAGATCTTCGGTGGTGTGGCAGTTAAAGCAGTTAATGGTTGCTGGTTTGGATCCATTAAACCTTCCAAAGCTGCTTGCTAGTTTAGTTTTTCCAGTTATTATCCTGTTTATGGTTTTCTGTTCTAAATAGGTACCCTTAGGTAGCTGTATGTTCCTGTCTACGTGTTTTTGTTTTTTTTTTGGTTTCATGGTGCTTTTTACCTTTTGTGGAGGAGTTCCAAAAATCTTGCCATGTTTGGTCTATATATGTTTGTGCGAAGCTTATTGCTTCTGTAGAGCTATAGTTAAGCTTGATAGAGTTTTGATCTCCTAGTTTGGTTTTTGCAACTTTGTCTGCTGTTTCGTTGCCAGAGATTCCAATGTGCGACGGTATCCACATGAGCTCGACTAATTGATGTGCTGTGGTGATATCGTCGATTAATTGGGATGCTCTGTCGAGGAATTGTTCCCTAGAGTGTGTATTGCGATTTTGGATCGATTTGATAACGCTTAGGGAATCGCTTATAATGACTGTTTTTGGTATTTGGTTGTCTTTGATCCATTGTAGTGATTCAAGTATAGCCCAGAATTCAGTGGTCTAAATGGAGCAATAGTCAGGTAATCTGGATCCTGTTTGTATATTGAATTCAGGGATGACTATTGCTGCTGCTGTTCTTGGTGGGTTGTTTGCTTTTGATCCATCGGTATATATTTTAACATAGTCCGGGTATTTTTGGTTGATTTCGTTTACCAGTACACGTTTTAGTAAGTTTTCTTGTCCTTCTTTATTGCCTAATTTGGTAGCTTCAATGTTAATCCTTGGTGGTTTTTGTAACCATGGTGATTTGTTCTGGTCTGTATTGTTTGTTACCTGTTTTTTTAGTAGAGGTATCTTTTCTCTTAGTTCAAGGATTATTTTGCCACTTGGTGTGATGGGTATGATTTTGGGTTTGAAGACAACTTTACACTTATTTATAGCTATTTTGGTGGGATGGTTGTCTGGGTGGGTATCTAATCGAATGGAGTATCGGAGGAGCAGTTCTTGCCTACGTAATTTTAAGGGTAGTTCTCCTGTTAGTGTTTGTAGTTCTTGTAATGATGTTGAGAGGAGTGTTCCTGTGCATAATAGCAAGGCTTTTCTCTGGATAGTGTCAAGTTTTTGTAGTACAGGGTGCTTAGCCGAGTTATATGCTTGGCAACCGTAATCCAGTTTTGATCTAATTAGGCTTTTATATATCGTGAGGAGGGTTTCCTGGCTGGATCCCCAGTCAGTCCCTGTGATGTTCCTGAGTAAATTGAGATCCTTGTTACAATTCTGGGTGAGTTGTTCAATGTGCTGTTTCCATATGAGGTGGTTGTCAAAGAACATTCCTAGGAATTTTACTACTGTTACGTATTAGATTAATTGATATTGTATATAGAAGTTTGGATAGACTAGGTTGTTATTTCGTTTGGGGGTGAATATGATTGCCACAGTTTTTTTATGAGATATTTTGAAACCCCATTTGTCCGCCCATCTCCCTATGTTGTCTAGGCTCTGCTGGATTTCTTTAACTACTGTGTTATTGGCAGGATTTCCATTCCTCCATATGCCACTATCATCTGCAAATTGTGACAAGTTTATTTTTGTGGAGGCTGCGTTGAGGTCAAGGTCGTTTACCATTAGGTTAAATAGTAAGGGACTTATTACACTGCCTTGCGGTGTTCCATTTTCAAGTGAAAATTCTTCCGAATGGGTGTTGTCTATTCTTGTGGTAATTTTCCGGCCTGTGAGGAAATCGCCAATCCAGTTGAACAAGCGTCCAGTTATTCCAAATTGGTTTAATTTGGCCATTAGTCCATTGGTCCATACTAGGTCGAACGCTTTTTCTAGGTCTAAAAAAAACGCTATGAGGTTGCGATCGGTTTTCCTATGTGCGTTAAAAGCGAGTTTGATGTCTGTTTCGAATCTGAGAAGTTGGTCAGTGGTGGACCGTTTGTTCCGAAAGCCACATTGATTTATGGAGAGTAGGTTATTGGTTTCTAGGTGGTGTTTTAACCTATTTGCGATTATTGTCTCCATTATTTTGCAACTATTGTTTGTAAGGGAGATGGGTCGGTACGAATTTATGTTGTTGGGATATTTACCTAGCTTGGGGATTGGTATTACTATGGCCTGTTTCCATTTGGTGGGTAGTTGGCCTTTATCCCATATCCTATTAAAGAGTTTGATTATGGCTATTGTTATATTGATAGGTATTTTTTTTAGATAATGTAACCTAACTGATCCTTACCAGGGGATGTTTCGTTTTTGGATCGCAGGGCTATCTTCCATTCATGTACTGTGATGTCGCTATTTAGGTGAGATTCTTTTGTTCCTTGGTCTTGAAACATTTGAGGTTGGGTTCCCTCCATTAGTTTTTTGTGTTCTTGAAAGTTTCTGGTGTGATTATTGTTGCTACTCATGTTCGAAAAATGCTTCGCTAGGAGGTCTGCCTTATCTTTATTTGTTATGGCATTTTTAATTTTTGGGGCTGTGGTAGTTGATTTCCCTTTTATGGCTTTTATCTTGTTCCATATTTGTTGAGTTTGATTTTAGACTCAGTTTAGAGCAAAAGGTTTGCCATGGATTAATTTTAGCAGTTTTTATAGCTTGTTTTAGTGCTTTTTCTTTATCTTTATATTGCTGGAAGTAGATAGAATTTTTGGTGCGTTTATATTTATTTAAGGCCTTTTTTTGTCTTTATGTGCTATAGTGCACTGTTTAGTCCACCATGGTACAGGGTTTTTATTTTGGATATTAGTTGTCTTTGGTATGCATCGGTTAGCTGCTTCTATAATTGTGTCTGTTATGTTATCATAATACATGTCAATACTTGGGCTTTCTAAGTTATCTGGATTTACTCTAGCTAGTAATAATTGGAATTGGTCCCAGTCTGCCTGTTGGTACCTCCATTTAGGTGGGGTTTCGTTTGGAATGTGTTGAGTTTTTGTTTGAATATTGATTGTGATGGGAAAATGGTCACTTCCTAACGTATCTTCCTGATCCACCCACCAATTTGTGATTTGAGCCAGTTTTGGGGTAGTGATGCCTGATCACGCTGAATTGCGGTATGTCCTCGTCTGATTTTAACGTTATGTTTTTACATTAGAGATGATACTGCACAAGAAATTCTTTGAATATTGCCACATGGCGGCCAGTATTAATGGTAGAGGAAGATCACGGGAAAACCCCAGAAAAAAAAAATACCTGACAGTGACATTACCTAATACTGGTTGTTTTTAAAATTCATGTTGTTGTATTGGCATATGTTTTTTGTAATTGCATTAAAAGGTTTCATGGCAGTTGTTCGAGTAATTTCATTATTTAACGCAGCTATCACACTTGGTAATCTTTTAACCCATTTGCGAGATCTCATATCTTTCTGAATTATTTCCTTTGCATATTGATATCCAAATAACCGCTCAGCAAGTGTTCGATTAAATCGTTCAACAATTACCTGATCACGCTGAATTGCGGTATGTCCTCGTCTGATTTTGACCTTATGTTTTTTCATCAGACATGATACTGCACCAAAACCTTCTTTGCCAGAATCAACCTTTAGTTACTGTGGCCATCACAAGGGTCCTCTTTAATAAATTCGTTCAAAAGCAGATACAGCTTCAGCTGTTGTTTTAGTTGATAACGGCTCTGCTTCTTTATATCTACTTGCAGCAACAACGACAGTTAACGCGTATTTTTATGTACGTGATTGACTTCTACCAACATTAATAATATCGTGTGGTAAAAACAAAATATCTGCTTGATGAACTTCGGTAGGAGTGCTGACATTAAAATGTGCATGCTGATTATTTTAGGTGGTGGTAGGAATTTGCCATATTGCCAGTCGTGCTAACCATTTTTTCAGCAACAAAACGTGTAATATTTGCTGCATCAGCGAGTTTACTAATCGCTGCTCTACCTATCCAATATAATCTTGGTCTGTAATAAATCAATTCCATTATTTTAATAATCGTTTGATTAATTACCAGCCCCTAGCATTAATTTACCTTTCATCGCGGATCTTATTAACCAATTGGCAAATTATTCTCTAAAATATTTATTTTTTATGGAATTTAACGAATAAATCAACTTCACATCTGCAATATGGCGTTGTTGCAGATCTGGATTTTTATAATCTGCATAATGAACATGATACCTTGATCAATCGCATTTATTGGATACTCTCCAGGTCTTGGTTGATCTCCGTAGTCAAGTCGAATATCAAGTAGGGTTATAGGACTACCATAATTACATCCAGGAAGATGTTTTACTCCTGTGTATTTAGCCCATGGAGTTCCTGGTAATTTTCCTAATAAAGTAGCAATATCACCACCGATTTCATTATCAGAAATAAATTTATATTATTTGTACCACATTTCACACATTTGTCTGTAAGTGCACGCTTTTTATTTTTTGTTATTATGGTTGTTAATCCACTTGTGGAAGTGGATACTCTGCATCGAACACAATATAAATCCATATTATTTATTATATTGTATAACATGGATGTCACTGATTTCTCAGCAACACGAAAGCAGGAGCCAGTAAAACGTATTTCAGCATTATCGAATTCCATCAGAATGATAATAATAGGTCCATCCGGATCGGATAAAACACAATTACTGCTTTAATTTTATAATGAGATGGCTCAAGTGGGATAAGTTGTATTTAGTAGCTCCGTCAGTTGATGATCAGAGATGTTACGATGTACTTAAAGATTTTAATGAAAACGCAAAATAGTTGGACGAAGATGGTAATGATATTATTGATTTTATCACCGATATTGATGAAGACCCATCTGTAGATGACCTCGACATCTGTACTCAGCGATATACACAAATATCTAAAGTGATCAGAGATACTTGCAATATTTTAGTTGTGTTTAATGGAGTTGATACACATACTCTGCGAAATATTCACCAGACTCGGTGTAGTGGGGATATGGACATGATTAGGTTCAAAAATTTCTTTTCAAAAGTACAATCTGCTCCACACGGATTTATCACGATAAATTTACACGAGGATCACAGTATTGTATAGGTCTTGATAAAATCTTTGGTTGAGAGACTGATATAATAATGATTTAATTACTCACCCATTTACAGCAGCAGAGAGGGTGCGATCACAAATAACTGTCTCGGTGGGTAAACGAACGCACATAATTTGAAGAAAAAAAAACACGAACGACAAAAAATAGAGTAACCCAATTAGAGGAACTCTCGGTAAGTTAGAGGCTTCGGTTTGACGTTATTTACCTTATTTATTTTTTCCGTTTTCGTTGGAATCTTTATTTTTCAAAAATGGACCTTCCATCAAGTGGTCTGTTCACCCTCTCTGCTGCTACTGGCATACTGGTCAGGTACCATCGCCAGCCACCACATATGCAACCGCTGTGGAGGTGGCCATCGGTCCGACAAGCTTCGACGCATAGAGCTGAAGGCCAGAGGACACTGAAGAAAGGTCCTTAGCGAGCTGCATAGTAAAACTCATCCTAGTCTCACGTTTTCCAAAGCGACAAACGTCAATATTAAAGTAGTGCTGTAGCAAGAGCATATTCCCACCTAACCATTGACGATCGTAATCACATTTAGCAAAAGGCTAGGTACCATAGCATAGATTTCAAGACACCAAGGTAGCCATAGCTGGTTGACCTCGGTCAGCAACAACCCGTGATAATTTTTCATCTTGAGAAAGGCTGTGTATCACAGACCGGATAGTCCAGGTACACACTAGCGATCAACATGCCTAGAATAGAGAGAATGAACGCCTTGCTAAAGGAGGGACGTATCACCGAGAGCGAATACGGCGATATTCTGTAGGGCAGTACTGGCCGACAACTCCGGCTCCAGGCATCAAAACCTACATCTGATTCTAAGGCAGAATCCTGTATGGGATCCAAGGCAGCAGGCCTTGCCATCTATATCTGACGAACGACGAGCTACTAGGAAAGCTTCCGCGTCAGAAACGATGATCCCCCTCACGAAATTTTCTTCAGGACAATCTTCGCGAATATAGGTTCATTCTCCAACTATCATACAAGAGAAAAGTCGTGACGGAAAAGACAAAATTTTGGTCGACTAATACTATCCGGTCATTCACTTGAAGCCGATCTATCTAAACTACGCAAAACCATGTCCCCGGTGTGACAGACATTCGAAAACAGGAGATCGAAATGAAGGGTGTCAATTTAAACCTTAGCGTAAAGGCCATTACAGAAAAGATTATGGAGAGCAAATGTTACTCCGTTGGCAGATGACTTCGCGGAACGAGTCTCCAAGGACAGAGCTAATATCGAGGAGCGATTAAAAAGGGTTATGAACCAATGTTGAGGCTGACGGTTAGTAAGGTTTGAATAGGTAAAGCTATACATTTCGCACGCCCAAACGGATTTATAAAAGAGCAGTCATAGATGCGGAAAACAGGGACACCCAATGGTTTGGATGGGCCGTTCGATCAACCCATTATTCTACGAATCGCGATCACGCAGAGCTTTCCGTAAATACAGTAGCTTAACTTCCAGCTGAATGCGTCCGACATTAAACAAACAAATTAAAACCTTAACCATACCATCGCATACAGCATCTTTGGATGGGATTACGCAGCTTACTCATGAACAACAAAATCGGGTTATACTACCGGACAAAGACGAGCCTATTCCGCAGTAAACCAAAACATTATCGCGACCGGTAACGATCAGACACGATGATCACGCAAAAACGATTAGGTAGGCTAATAAAGAGTTGCATGAGTCCTTCGCTTATATTTTTGCTTTCCCACCGACCATGGCGTCTGCGTTGGAATCAACACCCCAAATAGGGACGAATCTGGCCAGGAGATACCGCACTGTCGTAGGCGTGGCTATGGGTACGCACCTTGCCGAGCGTTTCCTCTTCAGTATGGTGGCGCTCTACAGTTTCGTATTTTGCATTTAGAATTTTAAAGAAAAAGAATTTCTACGGGTTTCTTTAGTGGTTATATTGGCTATTTAAAAAAGATCTTATATATCTTATGTATTGTTCCAAGAATCTTTAATTCTCTTTATTTTGGTGTATAATTGATGGGTGTAGTATGTGTTATAGAGTATACAGCTTGGCCTTACTCCAGATGTGCATCTTAAAAAAAAAAATGATAGATCCAGTTAGTCAATTTCACTTCATTGACTTCAGAGGTAAATTGTATTTTTTTTTAAAAAGAGCCAATAAGTTTTTTTTTTTGTTACATTTTGTATATTTTGTAATTCATCCATTGCACTTTCACAAGCTGGTATTGTCTAGTTGGGCAAAATTAATTTTCCATATTTCAATAGGTGCTATATATGGTACTTCAGACTAATTCAGGGTGATTTTTTTTAGCAACAGTGAGCAGTCATTTTAGTTAGCAGTGTGCTTACATAATGTACAATTTCCATAAGTACAATATCCAAAGAAATGTCATCCACATTACATCAAATTAGCATAGAGGTATGCCAACATTCTCCCCACTGTGCATGTTTCAAATGCAAACAACTTCACCTTACATACGTCGCTCTCTGAAAAGTACATAATAATTGGTGAGCGCCCCCTATGGAGATCCACCAGATCCGCAGCACGTAAGGCAGGGTCGTGTTCAATGTTCCAGTCATACTCCGCAGCGACAAACGTATCCAAGTAGTAATAATTTAAATTGTACAAATGGACACGCTCCATCTACCTCTCACTGCCATTTTTTTAAAAATCATTTAAATGGCAAATGGTGGCACAGTATTACAATTTTCATACAGAAACAGCATCGTTTCATGTGCTTCGACAACATGCTATTTTAAGGCCATTGTTTTAATGACGTCTTAGACTGACTTTTTTAGACAACAATCCCCGAAGCATTTAATGTAACGGGAACATCTGTAAGACACCTTGAAGACATTTTGTTGTATACGGTACATCACGTACATTCTGAAAGAACATATTTGTGTTCGATCCTCCACTCTTATATTGTATCACTACCATCTGTGGACCGCACATGGATTTATATTATGTTGCATAGGACTTCCACAAATTGTAGTAAAGTTTTTAAGATATATCTGCAACTGCCAACGTCGCAAGAAAATTGACATGTTATCTCGGCTCGATTCCTGCAAGCAAGACGGTTTCAAAGTAGTTTTTACCTTTAACTTTAATGATTTTGATGTTCCGAGGGTCTGAGAGTCAGAACTATAAATAGACATGAATTTTGTATTCAAATTTTAACAGGTAGTACGAGCGTTTCCAGGGGAAATAATTCAACCAATCTTATGTTATGATCGTCATGGGCGGTAATAAATGCAGGCTTGCCTTCTTCGCGAAGATGCATAATGCATAATACGTTTCTGAAATTATAAAATAATTAACTGATAGAATGTGTAAAAACACGTCTGAAACATATATATCATATTCTATTTACAACTTTTGTTTTCATTTTTGTTACGTCTTCCAAAAATTAAAATTCGTAGTGATTGATAATCTCAAAGTAGATTACAACTTTTATAAGACTGATACCAATCTCTTTCCAGACCAAAGTCCTCCCATTAAATAATGCAGTAACTATGCCCTTTCTTTTCATGAGCTGGAACCAGCTACTTCCATTTCAGATAATTACTGAGTTTGATTTATGCTGGAATTAATGGCATGATAACTTTGAACTGAGACATAGGACTTACCCTCAATACTCGCTTGTAAGTCTAGTCAGACTGCAAAGATACCAATCTGCCTTAGCATACTGCTCCCTTAGATCAGGTTCTGTCTCTTATGTTCTGCTGATTGCTCCTGGCAAAGTGCACCGATCCAGATCTGCATGCATACAAAAATGAATAAAAAAGACATATAGATTTACTAATTTAAATATTTGTACCCAACTAGGATAGCAGTTGACAACTGTTGGTTATTTATTTTCCCTCCAAATAAGAGATTGCTTAGCACGATCATAGATTAACGGCTAGCATTACGTATCCCTCTATTTCAAGCAATATTTACACAGAGCAATAAGGTTTTAATGCAGGACCTTGATTGAAATAACGAATTTAACACGGTAGGATCATGCGCAAATCCTTACTCTTCGATTAAGACAATATATCCGAAACTCTGAGGAAAATTTCGCAAACTCCGTAGAATCACTCTAAATAATTTGGGCAAAACAATGTAAAACGCTCGTACAGGAGTCAAAACTAAATGAATTATGACACAATTTTATACACATATATGGCACAAAGAGGTTAACTTGTGCGAATTCATATATTGCCTCGCAAATATAATTGTTAGAATTTAGACCTTCTATGTATTGAGATTATAGAATCATGTTTGACGTAATGACAATAACTAAATTTAATATAAAATGTGAGCATTGACATAGAAATATGTTCTAAATGTATGCTTATGATGGTTAACATGAATTTTACTTTTCATGCATATGCCGTATTACTTAACCTGACAACAAATTCCAGTGTATGTGTAATATGTTAACAAAATACTTTATGTAGATATAGACTAGAAACAATATATATTTTAGAGAAGTTTATTACACATTTAGTATACTATGTAAAAAATTTTACACTACCCAACGGACCCCCCCCCCCCCATTTTTAACAGTGTTGTAAATCTTTCCGGAACAAAGCGGTTAATGTAGCTCACGAGTTTTCCATTACCCATAAAGCATCAAGAGGAAGTTTACAAATGCGGGAGCTATATGAGCAAAAGTAGGGTAACCGCTGAACTGTCACTGGTGATTTGATTATTACAAGGAGATAATGCAGGAAGCTGGCTTTGGCGAATGACGACAAACACTTTAACGGGATTTCCAATCATTTATAGTGTCATATTCGTTGTGGATTGATCGGAATGTAGATTGCAAACGATATGATTGTAGATTTTGGCGGGGAAAGTAAATTTCTTCGTGTATTTTTTGAAAGTGAATTTTATTTTTTTTGTGTACAGAAATGATTTGGAGATGTAGTTATGGATAGAATGACAAAGCAGACGGAAATCATGCCTGTCCCTCTGCTTGGAAAGCTTAAACGCTCGCAGACCATAGACACTGACTCTGTGAGACGTGAAACATCCCCGATTGCCAATGGCATTGACAATGATTGCAAACATGAAGAGGAACCTGAGGGTCAGAATCACAGACGCACCCCGGGACCGTCATGCTGGGCTTTAAAACACGCTGTATTAGCATTGACAAGGTTGGACGATTTTATTTGTGAGAAAATCGGTGCTGGATTCTTTGCAGAGGTTTTTAAGGTATGGACGTGTGGAAACCTTTAAGGTAGAAATAGTCTGAACACAAACTTTTTTTTTTGTATTATATGGTTACTTGACTGTTATTTGTTTAGAGTCTTGACGGCTGCCTGTATGTTGACTTTTTGAGGGATTCGTGACTGGCAGAGTTAGACCGTTTCGTTTACCATCATTTTCTACTTATTATAAGTTCTGCAAACTTTTCTACGTATGTGTCATTTGTTTATTATTCAGTAGTAAAAGTCACAGGTCATTTATGCATTTTAGTAATGGCTGTCACTGTTTATAATTTTATTCAGCATACCTTTAAATGGCAATTACTCACTTTATTTAAACCCTCATAATCCATGTTTCTTTAGAAGGTCATTATTTACATGCCCCAAGAAGTACTTACGGCATGAATGTTAAAGTACCTTTCCACTATTGTAAAAGACGATAGCTGTTGATAATTTTCATCTGGAAGTTTATTGATGACAGTTAAGGTGCATCACATTGAATAACCAGGATTAAATAAACAAAGGTTAAACAAAATTATTTTAAAACAACTTATATTTCATTTATGCTGAGTAAATGTGCTGACATGAGCTGTATGAATTTTACTATATGTCACAAGGTGGTGAGAGATAAGAGATCCCCCTCCTCTTATGGTTTTTGGTTATTGTTATCAAGGAGATGATCAACCATGGTGTTATTACCCAGATCGAGTAATGCTAAAGTAAAATATGAAATTATGGATGGAATAATGAGAGATTTGAGCAGAAATATAGAATAGAACAACATGATCTTCCTTATGTAAAATATTACAATACAATCAGTTACATAAAGTGAAATCAAACATGACATTTGAATGATTCCCTTTCTCTTAGAATTAGACTTACAAAATTTATGTAAAATTTTAATTACCATTTTGATATACTGACAACAAATTTCATCATATAATCGAGTGTCTGATTGAACTCCATTGTGGGCTTGTCAGCATTACTTCTAGTTTCTGGTCTTTTCCAAATTACTGTTGGTGATAGACTGGCATTTTTTGTGTGTATTTCTTTTCCTTCTTTCTCCTCTAGCCTCTTGGTTGCAGACTGCTCTTTCCACTGTGGAGTCAGGTATGGATCTATTTTCCCTTGTGCCTTCCAGAGCCCTCGCTTGTTTATCATCAGAATTATTTCTCTCTCTTCTCTGGCTCTGGGTTTCTCAAAATTTCTGCCTCACCCCCGACCCTTAGATGATTTATCTAAGATGAGGACTTATTTAACAGTTTTCCTCAGAGACCATCAGACTTTCCTCTTGGCAGAAAAACTTGGACTGATTAATTTTTTGTGAAGTTAGTTTCTTACGAGTCCAAATTCCATCTGTAAATCCTCCCCCCCCCAAACAATTGCTTTCTTAAACCTATAAAATTTTAACACTCCTGTTGAAGTTAGAATAATCCTCCTTTCTAAATAACTATTGTGGAAACTAGCACCTGTTTCAATTGACCAAAGACTTCCCCAAATTTTTCCCTGGTTTGTCTCAACTCTTGTCATTTACTGCTTTTGCATTAACATTGCAATCTGTCTTTAACCATTAAACAACTTAATCCTAATTAAAATTCAGTTCATGCCCCAACCAGTAGATTCCATCCCTTGAAGTCAACAATTTATTGTGTTACTAGACCATACATCAGACTTAATGGTTATGTGTCATGATGACCATGACAGAATGCTCTACAAAATTATATTCTGCAAAGGTTTGCACCATTACGCTATAACAGGTCATTTTATTGTCATTTTCAATCCACTTTCTCATCCTAAAGTTGATAATCATATTAGAATACCTGTAATAAGATCCTGTCAAAGATTTTGGCTGCCATTTTTCAGTACATTTGTTGCTTCATATTGAAAGGGTAAGCTACTATAACCTGAATTAAAAGAAAAAAATGTAAGATACACTCTACATGTGACACAGAGGAAGTTATGGCAAAGTAGTATATTTTAAACAAAACGTTCACAGAAATAATGATAATTGCTAACTTTTAGAATACTTAAGGAACAGTTTCATTCTTTGATTTGCTTATGCAGATATTCACATTTTTTTTTACAGGTAAAAGTAGTTTGTTAAATGATTTTGGTAGAAATTTAGAATGGCATGCATTTACATGTACCATAATTCAAGGAGGATTATTGACATTTTGGCGATTAAGAAATAGCCCATACATAATATACTAAGGCAAGTACAATCTACATACCTCATGAAATTGCTGCTAGATGAAGGCAAACAGCTTGAATTGGCTGGGTGGTCTGTCATTCAGGTATCACCAGAAGGTGAAAATGTAAACAGACATCAAGACTCTGAGCAAATAATAATAACCTTGTATTATAGAAAAACATTGCCTCTCAGCAGGAATCCTTCATTATCAGAGATCCAGTTTGTCTTGTTATAAGCAGTATTATTAAAAAGCATAAAGGTGATACTTATTTTATTGAGTTTGATTGGAATGGATTCACTAGTTTGAAGTCACCCAGAGCAACCATCTGAGTGGTAGTCCTGATGATTACAGTGATGAGGATAAACTGTTTATTTAGTCACCATGACCTTTTGTGTCTGTTTTCTTAAGTCTAGCTTTTTAGCAGATGGGCCATGGCTGGCGAAAATTTGAAAAGGGGGAAGCATCCAGGGGGGATGTTCACGTGTCAAAGGGACACATCACAGTGAGATAGGGTGTGTCCTTTGAGAATTTCAGGTGTATGATGCTAAGGTCCCTGAGAGCCCTCATTCAGCAATTAGTACTAGTATTAGTAGAAATATTATTATCTTGGATTCCTATAATTTCTATTTTGGTCAGTAGAGCAGTATTTCTTTGAATTAACTTTCATTTATTAATGGATTGTATAAGATTTGTTGACCAGATCCTCTAATTACCTAATAAATAACATTTGGTTTTCAAATCTATTTTTAAGAAAATAAACGGTGTTTCTAAACTGATAATACAAAGCAAAGCTCATCAATGTAAACCCACTAATCACACACTTCATTGATCCTTTAATGTCAAGTTAATTGTGTCAGCATCAAATTTCATGGCTTCAGAAGTGAAAGTTAAAATTCTTTAAGAGACTACTCCAGTGGCCTAGTGGTTAGAGCATCTGCCTCAGATGTGGGAGGTTGTGGGTTTAAACCTAAGACTTATAAAACGGGTAATAACAGCTGCCTCGCTAGGCACTAAGCATTAAGAGGTTAGTGTTAGGACTAATCTGCCTGGCGTCCGGACAATGCAAGTGGGTGGGAGATGATGCTACATGTCTATGTCATGATGCCCCAGTGCTAGACATCACCATAAACTGCCACACTGTAGACATTGTAGTGATATGGCTGAAAAATTATTAAAGCTAAGTTAAAAATACAAATCACACACAAAATTCTTCAAGTGTCTGTCTTGTGATGTCTGATTTTGCATTCATATTTTGAGACTAAACTGTTGGAAGGTGAAAATCAAAATACAGGGTCTTAGCAAGCTATAGTCAGTTTTCTTTGCGGAAAAGAAATAAAGCCTGTTTTATTTTCATTTAAATATGTAGAAATGATTATATACCAGTAATACTGAGCACCTCGACTAGTGTTTGGTGGTTACGAGGGTATTGCTAGAGAATTGATGGTGATTTAGTGTCAATACCCTACATGTTCCCAACATTGCAATGTGCTGATACCATATGAGGGAATACATGTATACTGTTGTCTGCCAGATTTATTGAATGATCACTGCTTACTTTCATATTTATATGTGATCGGCCATCTTTTTCCCCAATGCCACCAGGGTTTCGACACTAACACAAGGCCACCAGAGTTTCAGAATATGGGTGGTCTGTTGGGCTTGTTTTTTTAAATTGTGGATATCAAAAATATATCTATCCCATGTTATGGGATTCTATAAATCTTTTAAGTACAGTATAAACATGTCAGACATGTCAAAAATCTAAAGTGAAACAAAGTTAAAATAAAACATAGATCATGCTTACACCATTTATTCCAAATTGCCATCATTTGGGCACTTACAGTTAATTGTCATTTGGGCACTTCTTTGTTAATCTTATAAGAGCAAGAAGCATTTGGGCGATTGACTTTTTATGTGTTTCGCGTGTTGGAATTTTTTAAATGTCTCTCCATATCCCAGAAAGTACAAAGAGTAAAAGACAATAAACTTGAAATACAAGGTGCATAGGATAAAACCAAAAGAGAATTACTGGTATATGAAAATTCCAAGATATCTGGAAGCAGGAATTTCCAAGGCTAACCCACCACAAGGAGAAGGAAGAGATGACATGTTCAGTTTGGTCAGCGTATGATACGATTGAGAACATTTGTAGTTGGCTGCAGAAACTGTAAAAATGGTAGTCAAAACCCATGACTCGTCAGAGAGCCACAAAAGGAATGGCTTAAGAGAGAAAGCCATGAAGGCAGCCTCTGGCTCTTCTGAAGGCTATAAATCTGTTATGTTGCTGAATAAGACAGCCGTTAAAAAAACTATGTGTCATGTTTAGAAACGCTCATTTTGTCACAAAACATTGACGCCCATATACTATGTGAGGGGGCCCCGAGTGGCCGAGTGGTCTAAAGCACTCTCCGTTTTGGATCACTGCCATCTCACCTCTGTCTGCGTGGGTTCGAGTCTCGGATTCAGCCAATGTGGGTATGTGAGAAAGCTTGCCAGTAGCTTCTCATGGGTCGGTGGTTCTTTCCGTGGTTTTCCCGGGTTCTTCCTCCACCATTAATACTGGCCGCCATGTATAGCCTATCGTGTGCTGAAAAATGGCGTTAAACCCTACAACAACAACATACTATGTGAAATTATGTGAGTTGGACAAGATTTGGAAATAGGTAGTACCTACCTGACAAATATTGTTAGAAATTGATCAGGGCTATTGCCTATACTGGTAGAATCAGAACAGGACCATATCATTTCCTCCAGTCAGTTTTTAGTGAATGCTCCACTGATAATCTGACAAAGAGGCAGAATTTCTATACGTTATTTCGAGTGCAAGGTAATTGCTATTAATTTTCATTTTATACTATTGAATTTAAACTATTAAACAAGAAATTTAAATTTAGATCTGTTCCATTTATAATTTTGTAAACTCTTAAACAATCAATTTAACTTTAGATTCATTAAAGATCAGTTTTGATGGCTCATGTGATCATATTTGTATCCCTTCAAACTCGTTAACATGATTTTGCACCTATATAGGGACAATTAAGTGATTGCTTTAAGCTATTTGAACATTTATTTATTACATTCATTATTTGTCACAAATCTGAGACATTTTGTTGGCAGGACATTAAGTGAAGATACTATTTAATTAGTGGTTCTTGTTTGAAATGCGTGCCATTTCTAATGAAGATTCTTGGACAAATTGACATGTAAATTTGGCCTAATTCTCTTCACTGTTAAAGGAAAACTAAAACTTGACAGTCCAGACTAAATTTACCTGCAAAGATTGTTAATATACAGTGTACTTGAAACTGCTTGAATGTCAACTAGATGGTCATGCTAGGGGGCGATTAGAGCAAAATGGTCACCATTGAGTCACTTTGCCTCAATGGCCCCAAACTCAAATTTCACTTTACATCGATTATTAGTTGTTATACAAGTTGTTATACAAGAGGACATCATGATACATAAAAGCAGTTTTATTTACGGTTTCATTTTATTCTTCACCAAATTGAATTAGAAAGTATACCTTTTCTCTCATTGTACCTCGTGTTGATAAATCTTTTTTTCAATTTTTTCTTCTTTTATTGTTCATGTACATGTTGACATGATGGATAAAGTAATTTTCAGTATGTACATTTTCATTGTACATGTATTTATTTTTCTGTTTCAAAAATCTTCATCTCCTGTAAAATGATGTGATTATTTCTGAATATTATAAATAATAATAACATGAATCAATACTGCTCCAACCCCAACATCACTTGCATCAACAGACAGTTTAAATGAATGGCTGAAATTTGGAGCTGTAAGAACTGGCACACTTTTAAGTATGGCCTTTAACTTATCAAATGCCTCCTGACATTTTTCAGTCCAAAGTAACTTGTTTTTCTTGCTCAATAAATTGTCAGGGGTTCAGCAGTTATAGAAAAATTGGAACAAATTTTCCAATAGTATCCAGCCATACCTAAAAATCGCATCAGTTGCTTTTTACTAACAGGCACAGGGAATTCAGAGATAGCCTTGACCTTAGCATCTATAGGTTTAACTTGTCCATATCCCACGATATGTCCTAGAAATGTTACACTAGCATGGCAGAACTCACTTTTGGATAGATTAATTGTCAAACTTGCATCAGTGTGTTTATCAAAGAATTTCCAAATTGTCGCTACGTGTTCTTTCCAGGTGTCATTGTAGATGATATCATCAATGTATGCATCACAATTATCTAGATGAGAGGTAATCATATTCATTAAATGTTGAAAAGTACTTGGTAAACCCTTCATCCCAAACAGCATTACTTGATATTGATAAAGTCCATCTGAAGTCACCAATGCTGAAATTTCTTTTGCTCTTTCCGTCATGGGAATTTGCCAAAATCCTATTGGAAGGTCAGATTTGGTGACATATTTGGCATTTCCGATTTTATCAATGCAGTCATCAGTTCTGGTAATGGAAATTAATGTTTTAGTCATACTGTTCACCTTCCTATAATCAGTGCACATATGGAAAGTTTTATCTGGTTTTGAAGTATACATGGTGAACTCTAGTCAGTTTTACTGGGCTCTATGTAATCATTTTCCAGCAAATACAGAATTTCTTTTTTCAAGTATTATTGTTTGAGAGGGTTCATCCTGTATGGGTGTTGTTTCACAGGCTTGGAATTTACAATTTCAACATCATGGAAAATTGTGTTTGTTCTTGTAGGAACATCTGGAAGTACGGAAATTTTTTTGTTCCAGAGCATTCATAATTTCTGAATTCCAAAGATTTGTTCCTCCAAAATCAATAGAGTCCAATGATATCCCTTCACTTAAATCTTCACTGAGTGGGACAGGTACAACTAAATTGATTGCCGTTTTTAACCTGGCTATCTCTCTCAGTATACTGGTACTCGTTAAAATTATTTAAATCCCATGAGTACTATCATTATAATTTATCTCATTCATTTTCTTCTTAGCTTTTTAAGGGTTGTAATATGTAATATGAAGAAAATTTTGAAGAATGAGCAAGAGAGACAGAACTCTATTACCAGACTCAAAAGTTCTCTCCATTGTAGTTCTGTCAAACCATAATTTCACTTTTGACTTGAATTGCTGGATGCCAGATTCAAGCATAATTGGCTGGAAAATTCCAGACATAAAATTTGACCCTTGACCAGATTGGACAGATTTGGGAAGGCCAGACTGAGTTAAAAAAAATCTTCATCAAAGCTTTTACTATGGTTTTAGTTTTAATATTCTTCAAAGGAATTGCCTCTGGGAACCTTGTTGATGCACAATTATGGTCAACAAGTATTGGTTACCTGACTTAGTCTTGGGTAAGGGACCAACATAATCTACCATTATTCTGCTACAAGGTTCATCAAATGCAGGAATAGGTTGCAGATGAGCCTTAGGTATCTTCTGATTGGATTTTCCTACCATTTACAAGTATGACAAGATCTGCAGTATTTACAAACATCACTTTTAATTTTTGGCCAATAGATGTGATAAGTCTTAGTAATTCCTAAATGACCAGCCAAAGGAGTTTCATGGACCAGACTAAGTATTTCCTGTCTGTAAGATTTTTTAATTACAATTTGATAGTTCACTGACCACTCGTCACCAGCAGACACCTCGGGAGGTCTCCATTTTCTCATAAGAATTCCATTTTTGATGAAATAACAGACAGGTACTACATTAGTTTCAGTTACACTAGTGGCTCTTTGAAACAAACAGGAGATCTCAGGATCTTTTTCCTGTTCGATGACAAGTGATTGCTGTTTGTCACCCTGATTAGAATAAAGAGAATGAGAAGGTAAAAGAGCATCACTGTGATCCAAACAAGGAGTGAAAATGACCTCATCAAAAGCCTGACTAATGCATGTGTCAGCTAAAGGAATACTTTCCTGATCAACATCATTCTCAAGAGCTTTCTTTGTCATAGCTCTAGTAACTGCACAAGCTGGGTATAAATCCGGGAATTCTTTTTCAATAGGATCAACTTTCTGATCCAAATAAGGCTTGTCAGTTACAAGTGGATTAACCACAACCTTATTTCCAGCTAGGTCATTGCCAAGTAATAAATGAATGCCCTCAACGGGAAAAGCACTGTTCCGACTGTCACTGGTCCTGAGACTAAGTCTGATGACAAATTTATACAATGGAGAGAAACATTAACAAAGCTGCACTCTACTTCCTGAATAAGAACACTTTCATTAGAAGAAGACTTCTCAGAAAAAGGCAACGTACCTGATAATAAAAGACTCTGAGAAGCTCCTGTGTCCCTTAAAATTTTAATATGGATGGGATTGGCCAAATCACCCAAGAGTGATATAGAACCATTCGATATGTATGGTTCATAGTTCTCCATAATAAAATCAGACTGGGGTTTATTAGACCCAACAAATGTATTTTCAAGTCCTGATGAAATCCAAAATGGAAGCTGATGACATGCTTTGGTCAGCACTGTACTAATGTGTCAACAGTTCTTTGTTGAATCACAGAAAATAATATTCCAGTGTTTGAATTCTGTGTAAATGTTGATAGCTGTCCTTGTCCAAGAAGTAATTTAGAGCACAAGTATTTCCAGGGAAAAATAATCTCTTGGAATCCAAATAAATTGGTTCTGAATCAAGGTCAGGAACTAGGTCAGCATTAGATACAAAGTTTCTATTATTAGTTGTTTATGAAAAACAGGTCAGACAGAACTGAAATAAATTTCTGGACTTTGTCAATCAAAACTAGTAAATAAAATTACATTACAATAGCATGTAACAATTTAAAAAAAAAAACTAACAAACAAACAATTGAATTAAATCAAATATACATAACAATAGTCAGGCATAGGGTTGATTACATATGCTCAATTTCAATTATGATTACAAGCTGTTTGGCACTGTTGATTACGATTACGATTGCAATTTATTTGGAAACCATGAATATGATTTTAAGATTATAATTGCTTTTAACTCTATGTAAATGTTTATTGACAATTATATTGTATTATTGGCCACCTAAAATTACCCATTCCTTATTGTAATAGTCAACATTCATGGTCTTTTGTTTATGGAAACTTTTATTATTATTATTATTATTATTATTATTATTACAATTATTAAGAATATAATTAATGATATTTTGGTTGTTGTTATCATTTGTAATCATGATTACTCAATATGATTACACTGTTAGTGAAGGATGATTATGATTACAGAGCTTCAGAAATCAATGATTACAATAACAGCTCACTCTGTAATCAATTACAATTGTTTCTGATTAGTTATAATCTGCCCCATACCTGGAAATAGTATTATTTATCCCATGTAAATGTACACACTCAGTATCTCAATATGCAGTATGTAATTATTGTGTATTTAAGTCAGGAAATACACCACTTCTGCATTTCTTCCTGGTTTTTTATGTTACCCTAAGAATTGGCTAGAGGAGAGCAGTTTCTGACAAACATCTTTGCAAAACGAGTTAATATCTTTACTGATCAACGTTTTGACATATGAGGCAGCCATGTATCTAATTTCTTCCATCTTACATAATCTGAAGACATAATTAAACTGGGCCTTGGATTTCCTCATCATATTACATAGAAGACCCAGTCTAGGTTTACCATGCCATAAGAATTCTCACACACTAGTAATTATTTACACATGAAAATCAGGATAGGGACACATTGACTCAGAAGTACTGAAATGTATTATATGAGCCTCTGTTTTGAAGGCATCAATTGATTAGGCATTAAATATGATTCTCTCCCCTCCCCATTGTGATCAAGGTCTGTTTGACTATCAAGAATCAATATCAATATCATTCCCATCTGTGGAATGCCAGCTAAATTTAGAGCATGGCCTAGCCATGGGTTACCAGAATTGAGGACAGAGAAAGTTCCTGTCATACTATACATTAAAAGAAAAAAATATGATTCATGTAAAGTGCAACTTTTCCAATAAAATTCTTGACTTTTTGAAAGTGTGAGTTGTGGTTCATTTGCTTGTGCTTTTCTAATATGTAATGATGTTCTGTGTCTGATGCTGTGACAAAACTATGCACCATGACAACAAAATAATGAAATAATTTAAAGGTACATGTATATTGCATGCATCTGTGTTTTGTGTTGTTTAATAAGTTGGGTAATTTCAACTTGTGTAGTCTTTCTTGCCATGTCAGAAATATGATTTTAATCACAATACAATATTGCTAGGAATAGTCATTATTGGTACTCTCAGTTTAATTCAGTTTTACTCCTACTTTATGGGCTGGGTCTCCAACATTTTTTCATGTTGAGAGTCCACGAAAATTCATATAACAACCGTGGTCATCATCATTAATTTCAACAAAGTCATTTCCTGTGGCCAATAAATACATACTAATTGCATTTTTATACTATCAGTCATTATCACCTTGAGTGACCTTGACATGAAATGTCAGATAATCTTTACTGTAATCAGATTAGATGAACCATATAAATTAGATCTTAGTAGACATGGATACTTAGACACATTTTAATCAATTGAGGGTTCATACTGATCATAGGTATGTGTGCTTTTCCTATTTCAATATTACATAATTTCTATCAGGCGCAAAGCAGCAAATGAGCCTGAGAGATTTGTGGAATGAATCTTGGAATAGGGCATGAGCTGATTAAAACCCATCTGGAACATTATTAGCTTTGTGCAGATGATTTTGTAACTTTCAAAGGAAAAATATAGCTGCACCCCAAGGAACACTAGGTTCAGAACTTTTGGATTTTGGTCCTAAACCTGCTGTGGAGAAGTTTGTTGAAGAAAATGTGAATTTAGTATGCTGTGATGTTTCAAGATGAAAAGAAAACAAGTGTTTGGAATTTGGTCATTTGTTTCTTCCTCCATTGGAAATTATTTGATGTGAAGTGGAATTAGGTTAATTAAACATATTATCATAATATAGAAAAGAAACCAATCTCTTCCTTGGTTCTTTCTAGATGGACACAGTATTAAATAATGGCAAAATAAAGGCATTAAGAATTGTTACATCTTTACAAGCAAGCACAATTATGATGGTTATCAACTGTCTTCATTTGTTTATTATAATATGAAATACTTCACACTAAAAAAGCATTAGCAATCTGATGACATATATTGGTGACACAAACAATACTACTATGCAATGTACTGCTATTTGAAATTTTACTAAAAGGGCTCAGGCCTGGAGAAAACATAGTTGGTACTGCCCTTTTAAACTTTACTGCACTAAAAGGACTTGGCAAGGAGAAAGCATAATCGGTACTGTCATTTTAAACTTTACTCAAATGGCTTACGTATAGTCAGTACTGCAAAATAACTTCGTGAAGTCAAGAAGGATAAAGGCTAAGGTTTCACATTGGCAAAGTGAGGGATCACTTCATAGTACCCAGATGTAAAAACTCAAACTGGTATCAAGCAAGGCCAGAATTTTGATTAGAAAATTATAACTTTTGTACATGTTTCACTGTTTGTAATTTATCAGTTTGGATAAAATTTCAGATTTAACTATTTCCAAAGAAACCTTTTGAAATTGTGCAGGATGCAACTGCTAATCTTAGAATATTTTTGCAGGGTTTGTGCTGATGCAGAAAAACCTGTCTCTAACTTAACTTTATCTAATGGGACACATATTTAAAAACTATGGTTGTCCCTCTGGCTCAGTTTTTGACAATTTTCTTTGATGTCTTTCAAGTAGAGGGTATCAATTATTGCAGCTTTAGGCACCTTATTTCGAAAGCTGATGAGTCCAGAGGACTAAACTTGTTAAATCTCTAGAAGCCATATTTCTGATCTGATTTGATCAAACTTGAATGCAGGCATATCTCCTCAAGATCTTGCATGTGTTTTATACAAAGAAAAATCAACACATCTTAATGAGGTGATTTTGCATATATTTTTTTTAGCTATTTTCAGGTTTTTCAGGAACCCCAGTATCCAGATCAAATATGTATGAAATTCTCAAAAGTCTGGCCTTTCAACCTGTAATATGTCCACATGACTCACCTAATTTTCCCCTTTTTATATTTTGATTAGCTGAAGGCTAGACTTGAGTAAATAGACATTAACCAGTGGGACTAATTAACATTTAATCCTAACTGCTGTAATTACTGGGCTGCATCTCTGAAATCTACTCTGACAAGACTTTAATTTTTTTATTATTTTCCAATTGAGAGTGTATGCATGCACCTGCAATTGTTTGGCAAATAAATGATGCCCTATTTTGTTGTCATGGCATTTTAATTAAATTGGTGGCAATGCTTATGTAAATAATATATGTATAATAAATGTAATCAATGCCTTCTCAGAGTTATGATCAATATTTTGTAATAATAATAATATTTTAACTGCTACTTAAGAAATTTTAATTTAGAATTCAGCATTACAGTATCATTAGACACTTTTTCAAAGAGTAGAAAGTGCATTGACTCATAAAAATAAGGCAGCAAAATCATATTTAGGAAAACAGACTCGAGATGAAAATGACACTAATGCTAATAAAAGACAAACAACTGATAAAGGTGAAAACACAAGTGAAGACAACAAAGAGAACTCGAAATGTATATTTTATGCTGACTGTATTGACCACAGTGATGGACATTGATAAAAATGGTGGCATCACAATGAACATGAGAAATTACAGACAGTTCTCTTCATTGACAAAAGTGGAATTGGATGGTACATTAAAATCAATTTGTCTTTTTAAGACTACTGAACTGCAGACTCATTTCACTTGAAATGGAAATACAATCTTGGCAGCTCTCAGCCTTTAACTGTCATTAATTTAACACAGGTCATTTAACTGTTGTTTAGGGTTGCCATGGTATGCAAAATGGACAGTCAATTCTGTATGATGCTGAGAATACCCTTGTATATGAAAAACTATGACTGTTAAGTAGCACAGTTCTGTACAATGAAACCATAAATAAATTAATCAGAATAATGGGGGAGCAACCTGTACTTGAAGACTTTGATAACCAGAACGCCACTCGTGTGTTTATTGTCAAAGAACAGGAACATGTAAAGAAACTAGCTCATTTAAACAGCTTGTTTCCAGATAGCAAAGTGCAGTATGATATAAAGTATTTTGGACAGTCTGCAGATGGTAAAGTGCAGTATGATATAAAGTATTTTGGACAGTCTGCAAATGGTAAAGTGCAGTATGATATAAAGTATTTTGGACAGTCTGCAAATGGTAAAGTGCATATGATATAAAGTATTTTGGACAGTCTGCAAATGGTAAAGTACAGTATGATATAAAGTATTTTGGATAGTTTGCAAATGGTAAAGTGCAGTATGATATAAAGTATTTTGGACAGTTCTCAGATGGTAAAGTGCAGTATGAAATAAAGTATTTTGGACAGTCTGCAGACGGTAAAGTGCAGTAGGATATAAAATATTTTGGACAGTCTGCAGACGGTAAAGTGCAGTATGATAAAGTATTTTGGACAGTCTGCGGATGGTAAAGTACAGTATGATATAAAGTATTTTGGACAATTACTGAAAACGTTTTTTCTCCAATGGGATCTTCTGATGATGAGAATTTAATCTGATATGTTATAAAGTATTATCATTTTTCATGTTCCTTTCTATCCATTTGAAAGTGAGTGACTTGCATGTTTATGCTAGGGACTGAGTTCCATGAGTTTAGGAGTCCAGAATATCTCACCCAGAAACTCGGATGAGAACCTTGGAGTTTGATCAGTCTTGGAATATTTGCTTATAAATGAGGATCTTGGATTTCAGTAATAAGTGAGTTTAACTCATATCGATGTGGTTCAGTCATATATTTGACTGGATATTTGAATATTTTAATGTTCCTGTTTGAAAAAAGAGAAAAACATAATAAGCACTGTAGCATGTAAGCTTTCACCACTTCACCCAGTTTTTTTCTTGAGTTGCAAGTTACCTTAAGTGTATGCTAATTATAGTACAGCTGTATTGCAGTTAAAGTAATGGTGGTGTATCCTCATTATGTTTACTTCCTGTATTTAAAGTATACAGGAAATCTTGTGATGCCGAGTCATACATTTTCAGGACATCCTTGTACATGTAATTTAATGATAACTTAAAGGGTCAAGTTTTATAAAGTAAAGTGTGCATGTGAAAAGTTTTCAGTTGTGCATGGTTGTGTACACAATGCTCTGTGTACTAAATCCATACTTCGTGCTCGTGTACACCAATCCATTATTTGTATGATGTTGTTGTAGGGTTTAATGCCATTTTTCAGCACAAGATAGGCTATACATAGTGGCCAGTATAACTGGTGGAGGTAGAACCCTTGAAAACCCTGAAAAGAACCACTGACCCACAAGAAGCTACTGGCAACACTGGACAACAAATTTTTACAAAAGTCATGTTACTGAAATAAAATTAGTCAATTCTTATCAATTTTTATGTGCTGAACACGAATATGACAGTCAAATTGCAAAATTGGCTCTAGTTTTTTTGTAATCTGCAAGAAATTAATGTTTACATAACGAAATGCATTCCAATAGTAAAAGGTCAACTGTAATAGCCTACCTATAAAAAATCAAGTCATTGACTACATCTTAGATTTCTTCGCCTGTCTCTTGTACAGCTGTTCGGGAGCATCTCTGAGGAGTGTCCAGCAGTAGTCAGCCAGCATTGTAGTGGACCATTTTCCCTGGTATCTTTGTTCCATTGTTGCGATATCTTGATGAAAACGTTCGCCGTGTTCATCACTAACAATACCAGTTGCTAGGAAAGAAATCCAAATGGGAATGAAGGAAGTGAATCTTTAGAGACATATTGCAGCCAAGTTTCTTATACTTCATCAACATGTCTTCTACTAGTTCCTTATAGTTTTCTGCCCTAACATTTCCGAGGAAGTTTGTAGAAACTAGGCGAAAAGCATTCCATGCTTGTTTCGCGTCACCTTCCAGCAAGTTGTTGAACCGGTCATCTTTGAAAAGCTCTCGAATCTGAGGACCCACAAAAACTCCCTCTTTAATCTTTGCTTCGCTGAGTCGAGGGAATTTTTCATGCAGGTATCGGAATGCTGGCAAAGTCCGGTCAATGGCTTTCACGAAGTTCTTCATCAAACCTAGTTTGATGTGAAGGGGTGGTAGCAAGATTTTCTGAGCCTCAACCAGAGCTGGGTGTTGGATATTCTTCTCTCCAATGGCTACATTCTGCCTGTGAGTCCATTCCTTCCTCATGTAGTGCATTTCCCTTGCTCGGCTATCCCACTCGCATAAGAAACACATGTATTTTGTATATCCTTGCTGCAGTCCCATTAAAAGGGCAACTACCTTCAAATCACCACAGAGGTGCCAGCTGTACTTGTTATACTCAATGGAATTCAGTAGCTGCCTTAAGTTATCGTATGTCTCTTTCATGTGGACAGCATACGCTACTGGAATAGACGGAAGAATGTTTCCATTGTGCAAAAGCACAGCCTTGAGACTCAGTTTCGAAGAGTCCACAAATAGTCTCCATTCTTGTGGGTCATGAGTGATTTTTAAAGCATTCATGAGGCCCTCAATATCGGAACAGAATATCAGATTACTTTCCTTTCTGAAGAAAGGCTCCAATTGCTGGTGGCGCTTTCGATATGCAGTAATTGTGACATCTTCTTCTAGAAGATTCCATTGTTGGAGTCTTGATCCTAGCAATTCTGCCTTGTTCTTTGATAAGTCCAAATCACGAATCAGGTCATTTAGTTCTTCCTGTGTTATTCTGTGTGGGGTTGATGATGCACCACAGTGAAAATCTGGATCACTGCATGCTGATGGACCAGGAGAAGAACAGGTCGACTCACCTTTGTCTTCGTCAGATGAATCAAGAGAATATTCTGCTGGAGGTTCTGGAATAGGAAGTCCCTCACCATGTGGAACTGGTCTCAATGCAGACGGAATGTTTGGGTAGACTATTCTCGACTTCTTTCGCTTCGTTATTCTGCCGGAAAGAGGAGGAACCAAGCAGAAGTAACAGTCATTTAGGTGGTTGCTTGGCTCTCTCCACACCACTGGGACTGCAAACGGCATTGATGACCTTTTGCAATTCAACCACTGTGAAAGCTGTGTTGTACATGTAGCACAGCATATATGCGGAGCCCAAGGCTTGTCTTGGTCACCAACCTTGCATCCGAAGTAAAGATGATATGCCTTCTTCACTTGAGAATTGATACTTTTCTTCTGGTTGGCAAATGTCACTTCCCCACAAATATAGCAAAAATTGTCCGCGGTATTAACACACTTTCGAGGCATTACTGTTCTTTATTGTACGTAAATGGATAAAATAATAAGTTTTATGTAACAGTAGCTTGAACTGTCTCGCACAACGTCTAAAATATTTTAAATGCTGAACCTATCTGATTGGGCTTTATATAGTACACTGCTTACGTCAGCTTCAGCAGCCGCCTGGCATTAGTATAATAGGCCTACACATGTATAGTACACTGCTGACGTCAACTTACTTCAGCAGCCGCATGGCATTAGTATTGCATTGCATCAGAAAATGATGCAATCAACTGTGGATGATGTGAGCATGATGGTATTATGCAGTGTTACATCATTATTCCGGATGTTGCTGCAGTCCTACTGGAGAAATTTACACAGTGAAACATAGAAAATGAGGTATATGAATATCTTCAAAACGAGAGCCAATACAAATTTTTCACGGTTATATTCGTGTTCGGCACACCAAAATACTACAGATTAGGGCCTTTTCAAGTCAGTAATGATTTCACTGTTGACCAGTGCAATCTTTCTCATGTACCGACATTAGCTGAGCCTGAGACTCGAACCCACTATATGATGTTTGTTTCTCAGCAGTATTTTATATAGGTATTTGCCTGTACATATGTAGATAATTGAGGTCCACAAGGGAAATTACTTTTTGTACTAATTGTACCACCCTCATAAAATAAAGACATTATTATTATTATTATTATTATTATTATTATTATTAAGTTTACTGAAAAGATATTAATTAACGTATCCAATTGGTCATTTAGTTTAATAAATGTAGCAGTTTAATGAAAATTTTAAATAGTAACTTCTTACTCTGTGATAAAATGTAACTTAGTTTTCGTAAAGACAAGTTACTGCTGTGTGTTATGTCATTTATGAATCTTCGTTCGACACTTGGCACTGCTTATCTCAGTTGGTAAAAATGTGTTTAAATTTCAACATACAGGACTTAATGTTTTACATACTTTTAAGTTGGGTTACTTGTTTCATCTGTATAAGTCTGGGATCTGGGATAAAATTAACAGGTTACACTATACAAATTTCACTCCATTTGGTTTGCTACTTTTTTTTGTTGCTATTTTTACTTCAACAGTGAGTGATGATTGGGATTACAGAGCTCTTGATGAGAATTAAATGGGGTATTTTATAATAATTTTAACCTGATTGCATTTTGTAAAAATTTGATTGGTATGAAGATCACAAGACTCACACCACACAAACTTGTGATACCAGACTGAGTCTAATACCACTTTTGTTAGTCATGCCGTTTCAAATCCATGATGTGGTTGAGAAACCAAAACTACTAATTCAATGTATGTTTGATTATATATGTCTGAGTATATTCACAAATGGATCAAGAACTGTCATTTCAGATGTGCATGTAACATCTGAACTTGAACTGATGGCTTAGTTTATACTTGCCAAACATATCGTCATATGATTTGGACTGTATTAATATAAACTGGTATGTATATAGAGAACATTTTAATTCTACTGGATATACTATTATTTGTTTTTATTGATACACATTAGATTGATAATTTTGAAAATATCCATCAGAAGCTTTTTTTAAATGTTAATAATTATTCACTATAGTCATTGCCTTAGAAATTCAGCAGCAGTTACTATGAGCAGTCACTTGAGGCCTGCAAAAAGCATTAGCATTTATAAAAACCCTCCAGGATTTAGATGGCACAAGTCATTAAGTTTGCAAAGTACACTTATATGCATCTATCTGGCAGGAATTGAAGTTCTGCTGAACTTTTGACAGTGAGTAAAATTTGACTTGTTTGTTAATGATGCCCGATTAAAGGTCCAAAATCTATACTCATTTGTTTATGTCATGTTTGTTAATGATGCCAGATTAAAGGTCCAAAACCTATACTCATTTGTTTATATTATGTTTGTTAATGAAGAGCTTCTGATGATGAACAGACCATTTGCTACTAGTCAGTACAGTACTCATTGGATGGTATTGCCCTAAAGAAAATTATGAACAGACCATTTGCTACTAGTTAGTACAGTACTCATTTGATGGTATTGCCCTAAAGAAAATTATGAACAGACCATTTGCTACTAGTCAGTACAGTACTCATTTGATGGTATTGCCCTAAAGAAAATTATGGTTAAATTAAATAAATCAGCATTGATTCCTCACATTTATCATTCGGTCCAGTTAGAATCTTTTTATAGGCTTTGAAGTGTTTAATTTTAATTACTGAATGAACAGGTGATAGGGATCTCTTAATCTTAGCACCTGTAGACCATGATATTGGGAAGTACGTCACTCAGTAGATAGGGATGTGTACACTACACCTGCTCAGAAATTTTGTGCGAAAACCAAATTCATGAACCTTTTATGCAGAAAAATTTACATTATTATAGGGTTCAGCTAGACAATATGATCCCCCCCCCACTACCAGCAGATTATGGTGAAATGGTGGGAAAATAGAAGTGATTGTAGAGTGGTACACATTTAGAATGTTTAAAACAGTTGCTTATACATGTCATATTACTGAACCTTTCAGTCAGATATTGTAAACACAAAAAAATACTCTGTAAATTTATGATATAGTAAGACCATAAATCGTGCAGAAATTTTGCATCTAGGCTACTTTCTTGTCTACATTTGGCTTGGCAGTCATACAACTTTATATGTGAATGCCACTTGGTGAGTCCACAAAAAATAGGTCATTCTGACCTATATTTTGATGTTTTAGTGACTTTTTGATTAAGTTTTGCTTACATTAGTTTTACATGCAATGTTGGCAGCATTGTAATATAACTTCTTTTTCTCCCTTCATCTTGGTCAATGCAGCACAGTGTCAGAAGCTATCAGCTGCAAGTTGTTTTCTGTGCTTACTTAGGTTAAGTTATACAGTGTATGATGAGTAAAATTGATATACATGTAGGTCAAGTAGAAGGTCTTAGTCACCTAGCCCTGCAAGACAAGTAGCTAATTGAACATGTGGAGATCTGATGAGTGCTGCATGTAGGTTTTATATGCAGTTACAGTTTTGGGGGGTTTAATGCCATTTTTCAGCACATGATAGGCTGGCTGTACATAGCAGCCAGTATATTTTGTAGAGGAAGCACTAGGGGAAAAACCCAGAGAAAACCACTGACCCACAGAAAGCTACTGGCAAGCTATCTCACATACCCATGTTGTCCGAACCAAGACTTAAACTCATGCAGACAGATGTGAGATGTCGGAGATATGTGAACCCAAACAGAGTGATGTGTAATTTAATGACTATAGAACAGTTTACAACATCTCCCCCAACTCCAGGATATGTTAATTTACAGTTATATGAAAGGAATATATTTTCATCCATTCCATAATGCCCAATGGTACCTTGTAGCCAAGACATTGTTGATAGGACCTTAATTTTATTAGGTCTTTGGCCACTAGGGATAACAAGATTTGGCTCTTGCCATCTGGGGTGGTCAGTTGATTGGAAAGTTTGTTAATTTGCTGTGTCACTTAGGGATGATTGAATAATTTTAAGATCTTGACACCTTGCAATGTAATATAGTTAGTCCAGCTCAGCATCATAAGTGATATCCTCTCTGTAACTTTGTGAATTTTCATCCCAACATCTTGAAATGTAGCTAAATTAATTAATTATTTTGCACACGAATGATTTTGCCACCATTTGAATTGATAAGTACAGCAAAACCACTCGTTCAATACATGCATACAAATAATGATCATTGTTCATGTTGTTTGCCATCATGGTCCTGCAGTTGTGAGATAGTCAATTTTTGATCCAGCACTGAGCAGTTATGGTGGCCATAGTATGCCAAAAATGTCTATCATTCTAGTTCACATTAAATTATTTTAAATTTCTATTTACCAGTAATGTCTGTCTGTGATGAGCTTTGTCTAAACTGAATAGATAATACTCTTTATCTGTTGCATGCAACGGCTCCCATAACTGCTCAGCCCTGTATTGAATTTAATTTTATCTACATTTCAAGATGCTTGTGTGAAAATTCACCAAGCTAGAGAAATAGGTATTACCAACAATGCCAAGCAGAGTATAATAATAAGGACACAGGATGAAGGGGCACTAAATAGTACATTGTGTGTGGCATTGTTGTACTCGTTATATTGTAGCTCATTACATTTTTATAAATTTTTGCAAATCGTTCATTGATAATGTGAATATTGTATTGCTAATACATGGTGCTTTTAGTCTAATACAGATAAATTTCCGTGAATGAAGTTGGATCATTATATTGGTGAAAATCTAACACAGGTAAACTTCTGTGCATGAAGTCAGATCATTATATTTGTGAAGATGTTCCAGCATATGTTAAATTATTTACAGTAGGGAGGGCTGCAGATAAATAAATTTGTCATACATGTGCAATAAAGCCTTAAAGATATTGATTACACAAAAAGCTGTTAAATAGCTGTAGATCTAAAGGTTTTGCCAGGTGTTTCTTCATTGCACACATTGCTTTCACCTGTCTCCTTGTAGTGACAACAGAGATATAAAATTTCCCATATGACTGACACATTTCCAACACAGTAATCTACTCCTGACAATTTTATATAATCACATCTATTTTAAACTAAATCCTAGTAAAGTCCCAAATTTCAGAGCTCTCTGGTGCTGCTTTGAAGACCTCCAGCTCCTTGTCTTAAGTCTAATTTTTGGGGAAATGTGGCCCTGAATCTCCATTTTGCAAATTCAACAGAGAACTCAGAAGCTTGATGTTCCTAACACCAACTAAATAGGACAAGACTGCACACACACATGCACACACAGAAATAAGCAGCCATGCTTGGGCAGGCATGATCATCTGATTGTCCAAGCTGCTTGAGAGTCTTTCTAGTACACTCCTACTTGTGTTAAGAAGCAATTTTTAGAAGAAAAAGTGACCTTGTAAGACAGATGGTTGATTAATAAAGGCTTATTTTGCAAGTTACTTCATAATGACCTTGAGAATGTGAATGTTTAGTACAGATGACTGCTAATTAGAGGCAGTTTTGCACCAATGATCCCTAAAGCAGGGGAGACTGTTCCCCTGTCCTCCAAATGTGGAGGATACATTTCAGATGGACATAGAAAAGAGCTTGATAGGGCTTACTGTATTTTTTGTTTTAAAATAAAAACAATGCAATAATCTTGTTTGATTTGACATCATTTTCACCATAACTTTGCTATCTGCACTCAGGATATCTACAGGTATTGTAATAAATGTTTTGTAAAGTACTGAAACAGTCCATTACAAAATTTCAAATTTAAACCCCTGTTTACATGGAAATAGTTGTACTATGGAATTTTCTGACCAGGACCTTGCTCTAATTCAGTATGGTTTTCACTTATTATCAAGCAGTTTTTATTCTAATACTTCTCATTTTTCTGGATTTGTTGCCAGTATGTATTTTTGAAAGCCTTTCACCCAAGAAATTCAGTTATTAATTTGACCCCCAAAAATACTATACATTAATGGCCATCAAGAGACTTTGGAATGCTATATACCATATCTGTTTTTAAAATGGAAATTAACTGCCATTTGAACATTTTTATCACCTTTGGTGACATGGTTTGTAGCGCTAACAAAGATGTGACTTGCTCTAAAGAAAAAACTAGGCAAATTTTGGATGAATTTTTTGTTTAGTTTTCAAGGTTACAGCCATGGGACAGCTATATACATAGGACCTCAGCACAGTCCCATGAAGACTTTGCACATGAACTCTACACAGCCACATAAATGCTTTACACTCGATCTAAATACGACCACATGATGGCTTTACACTGGAACTAAGCATAAACACAAGTAGTCTTTACACTGGATTCTGCAAGCCATTTGGGTGGTTGATGTTTAATTTTTTCAAAATTGTAATGTCATAAGTAAATACACGTAAATGGAAATTGGTTTTAAAAGATCTGACTGTATTACAGTTTTACACTAAACATAGCTATCATATAGTGTTTCATTTCTTAAAACATAAAAGTCATATAGTGGTAAAATTTTTATGTTTGTATGCAGGTTACACATCGCACAACGGGCCAGGTATTGGTGCTGAAGATGAACAAAGATTTGACAAACAAGTCGAATGTGCTAAGGGAAGTCCAGCTGATGAACAGGCTGTCTCACCCAAACATACTAAGGTAAGTACTAACTGACATACAAGTATTTTATATGTGCCATTCCAAAGGGCAGATGCAGAAGTGCAGTGCTTTGGGCAAATAAAGGAGGAAAGAAAACAAACACTGATTAAGAGTAGTGCACAAAACAACTTTTCAGACTTGACTTGACATTTAGCCTGTAGTTTTACTTGTAGCTTTTGCTTTTTGAAGCAAGAAATTGAAATAGGCTATGAGAATTTTTGATATCATTATTTAAAAATTTCTCCTGAGAATCCCATGTTTGATAATAATTACATACTTTAATTTCACAAATTCTGGAAAACTTTTTAGCAAGAAACATTTTCATATGATAAGTCTGACCCCAACTTTGAATCACATTGGCTTATCAGTGAGATATACAGTACAGCTGACATGATTTTTCACTTTCTCTGTGGGTCATGGTAGGGGTAAAGGAGAGCTTATGGAGTTGATTCAGACTAACCCCATCTGTCATCTCTGCACACATCCTGCCATAACATAATACGGAGAACAGCTCTGGACACCACACATTTTTGTGGAGACACATCAGATGATCAGAATGGACGTGTTCTTGATAAAGTGGATGTGGTTCGCAGTTTATGACCTTTTCAAACATTCTTTGAGAGATAATACCTTATGTACTCACTTAAAAGTCGAGCCAAAAAGCAAACAACAAAAATCCTGATCTACTTTAGCATAATGTGCCTGGAGATTAGGGTCTCTATTGTTCATTATACTGATTACTCCTAAATAATGCACCTACCCAGGTCTGCTGGTCATTATACGATGACAGATCTGGGTCAGTGCAATTTGCTATTGGACTCATCTTATAAGTGAGTATATATCGTACATATTGGAGCACTTATCATTTTCATTGCATTTATAATTAAACAGACACCTTTTTACTTTTCTCGATCTAATTTTAGATAACATTAACATAATGGCAATCATACTTTTTTAGATCAAATTTTTAGATAACATCAACCTAATGTCACTGACAAGTGAACTTGATTAAAGCTCAATATTGCATGAAGCAATAGAATGTCCTGATTTTTATGGGGGGGGGGAATCGTATCTTATAGTAACCTACCTGTGCATTTATGATGCTTTTGCATCAGTTGAAGCTTGTATGATTTGAAAAGACATGGAACCAGTTTTAAAAGAAATCAGATTCACACTTGATCAACATTGCCACAAGCATCTCGTCATGTTTGGTATACATGTATATAACATCATCAAATACTGGTCTTAATGAGAGGCCTGTAATAGTCATGTAGTCGTAGGTTATTGCCTTTACAGCTCACCCACAAATCTCAGCTTGGGCAAGGTGAGTATGCGAAAAAAATTCTTGCCATTAGCTTCCCATGGGTTGGTGGTTCTTTAATGTGAAGACGATGAACTTGACTGACCATTTTTATGGACATCACCTCATCCTTTAGCTGGTGGTAAATAGTCATGTGTTGATGCTGTAATTGTGTACATTGTATATGAACTATTGTTTGAGTAATTATTCACCTCTGGCATAATTTCATACTGAGTGTAGACTGTCCTTAACAAATTGATTGTATGTGCCAGTGATTGACATTTGCTAGATTACTATTTACCTTATCTGCTCCCGTGCAAAATCAATATTAAATGGGCAGAGCCAACAGGTCACTGATGTCAAGCTTAGGTGGACATACAAGGATCAAAGTTAGACTGTTTCAATATTATCATTGGTATTTTTGAGAGAGGAAGAGGGAATCAGTTATGACTTAATTGGATTAACTGTTGAATCAAAGTTTTTTTTTTATTTGATTAACCATCAACATGCACATGATTCTACAATTTTAAAGGCCTTCTACCAAACAATGCAATTTATAATTATAATCTTTCACTTTTGAAAAATAACAAATCTTTTAAACACAGAAATATTGAGTATATTTGTGTGTATAGTCCCCATATTAGGATAAAAAGTTTGAACCAGTCTACTGGTGACCAGAAATGCAATACAGATGCAATGTTAGTGATAATCAGGTTACAATTGCTGACACATGTACACAAGGTGTTAACTGACTGCCTTACTGTTGTAATCTGTGGAGTTGATGCATATGTTATAAGGTGATAAATGGATCAAAGGTGGTTTTGTGCTGGCTTTAAAGTCTTTCTTTTTTTAAATCTGAGGACCTCTGAGTTTGTTTTTTAGTTGCTCAAGATGTTTTTAAAGCTATATGTAAGGGAAGGTGATATATTTTAATTGAGTTACAAGCACTAGCTAAGAAATATGAAATTCTGGAACACATGTCCAAATCAGAAACAAGTTCCTTAGGATGAACTTGGCTTGGAGTGGTATTGGAGAGCAGTCAGCATTTTTTTTAAAACCCAGCCAGAAAAGACTGAAGTTCGATATTTTTGCATGGTCATGTTGTCATTGCCACATTCTAATGCTGATAGAAACATTATCCATTCTTCTCAAAAATAATATTTTTCATGGGGAAATCTGGACAAGAAAACCAATGAGGGCCAGTTAATTGTGAAACTTAATAATAACAATTAATGCCATCAGTGATCACCCATCATTGGTCTTGTGAATGGAACTAAAACTTCTCATGGGTTTTATGTGTAAAAAATCTTTGCAGTGAACTATTAGATATACACCTCTTCCTTCATTAAATTGTCATACACTTATTAATTAATGACTCAGTAAGTATATTTTCTTTCCTGTCTCAGTCTCAGAAATGACGCCTGCCAGTGATGATCATTTTAACAGTCAGATTCCAAAGAAACAGAAACACAATTGTGAGAAGGAGAATGAATCTCCTAAAGTTGTAAGATATCTTAAGCACAAGTTACAAAA
Organism: Sinohyriopsis cumingii; assembly: GCA_028554795.2. Lineage (NCBI taxonomy): Eukaryota > Metazoa > Mollusca > Bivalvia > Unionida > Unionidae > Sinohyriopsis > Sinohyriopsis cumingii. The sequence continues at coordinate 71,188,440 of CM068824.1, forward strand.
CACTGTACAAATGTTTCCCTTTATTTAACATGAGACGAGAAATCTTGAGCTTTCACGAATAAAAAACAATCCCAGCTATGAGATCTTGACTCAAAACAAATGACTCTTGAGATTTTCAGTTTGACTTTTGAGATTTTGAAATCTGTTGAGAACCCTGGTATCTTATCCTGAATGTACTGCAGTCATCAAGGCAGCCAAAGGTGAGATGGTGCAAATTAAAGATGCTTGTTTATGTAGTTTGGACTAGATTAAAACAATGTAACCACTGTTATAGAAGTCTTTTTTCATGCAAATTGATGCTGTTTAGCAGAGTAAGGACAACATTTTAATTCTGTTAAATAAAATGAGCGATATGTCTATAAATTTATATGAATTTTAGTACTTGTACTTGTTTCTAGTGACTTTCATTCTGTGCTTTAGTATGTGGTCTAATTCTAAAAAATTGTTTTCTGAGCCAAACTTGAAAAAAATTCCACTCAGGAATGGTCATTAATGAACCTTGAAAAAATGAATTCCACCCAGGAAGTTTTTGTTGACACGGTGACACACATATACACATGGGTAGCTACCCATAGACCACTATAACTTTTCAAGCTATAACATGACAAAGCATTTTATATAGCTGACAAGCACTATTGAAGATACAATCTCATTGATATGCTATCTCTAGTATACTGTGTGATTTTGCATAGAGGTGATGAAAGATCGCCCCAGTAGGGTGTGATACTTCAAAGATTGAATCAGGACCCCTTGTGTGTTAGTTTCATTTATTATATTTAAGTCTTCCATGACAGTGCTTGTATTACTGGATATTCCATTTCACAGTTAGGACAGTCTTTTTATACATGTATACTGACTTCTCTTAACAAGTACAGGATTTTCTTCATCACAAAAGAACAGGCACTATTTTCATTATATGTATGAAACTATTCTAAAATTGAGGAACTAAATATTTTACATCAGCAACTTTTTGATTAACTCATACGTGTACATTAAACATTCTTAAAGTCACATATTTTCCCAAGCTTGAGAGCATTTTTTATTTTTTTTGGAGAATACACAAATTTCACACCTGTATCTCATTTGACAAATTTTTTTAAAAAGCAGAATGCTGCCATATGAACAAACCAGGTTGACTGGCAGTTTGGTTTGATGTTTTATGACACAGCAACACAAGTTATTTAGTACCAAGACAATTGAAGTAAAGTGCCTTTCTGGAGGATGCACAGGGTTGCTGGTGCCTCACTGATCTTGTAGGATTCAAACCAATATCCATTTGGTTGTGAGTGTGGTACACTAACCACTAAGCCACTGTGGCTTCTGTCTCCATTAGTTGCCTCTAATGACATAAATGGCAGACCTGCCAACTGTTACGATTTTGCCATAAGTCTTACGAAAATTACTCTTAAAATACGGACTTACGGCTTAGGCTCAGTTAACATGGGTATCTGAGAAAGCCTGCCAGTAGCTTCTCGTGGGTTGGTGGTTCTTCCCGGGGTTTTCCAGGTTCTTCCTCCACCAGTTATACTGGCTGCCATGTATAGCCTATCTTGTGCTGAAAGATGGCGTTAAACCCTACAACAACAACAACAGACTTACGGCATAAAAGCAAAAACTACAGAAAAATGATCATTGTTGAAAAATCCAGAATATTTGTTCATCCGTGTTTGATTTGGATCCGGGTTTCATATTAGAAGTAGTGAAATTTGTCAGGGAACCAGAATACCTTTACAGCAGGACATCAGACACTTTAAACTGTAGATATTTGTTCATGTGAAGCTTCTCATGATCAAACTGTTGATCATAGAATTTTTTTTTTAAATGGCGTTCAGCAAGCAATGCATGCTTTAGATGAAAGGGAAATAACCCTCTTGAAAAATGTTAATAATCAGTACAGGAAAAATAAAAAGGAATATTCAGATTCTTGTGAATAAATGCAGGAAGAGACACAGTTATGTTTATTGGACATCACATGCCAATTTGAGTATGACTCTTGGCGGGAAATATGATTGCAGTCGTCATGTGAAATGGAAAAAGAATTTCCAGGAATTATGTCAAGTTGAGAGACAGCAACAAGCCATTGAGCTGCATAGGGTTTGGAACTAAAATGTGTGCACTGTACTAGTGGTAAATAAAGTCTCTGCGTACTTTACAAACTTTTAAGTTGAACATAATGTTTATCGTCGTTGCACATTCCGAATGCCAAACTTTTAATTATATTTCCCAGCTGTACAATAGCAGTTTATGATATTTTGTTACATCTTACTGAAATCTGGTTAAACTTATGGAAAAAATCAACTGCTTTGCTGAGAAGGACTCGTCAGGGTTGGCAGGTCGGAAATGGGATTGCATTGGATTATTCTTAATAAATGACGTGATAAATTGTTTTACGTTTCCTGAAGACAAAACAAAACAAAATATTTCACAGAGAAGAATAAAAAAAGAATCTAAGATTATATCTAATTTAAGTACTTGCTTCAAATGAATATATATATATATATATATATATATAGTTACACGGGGGGGAGTGAATGTCCCTCCGTATTTGGTTTTCGTTATCTAGGGGTTGACCGCCCTCGATGTTATTGCCCGGTTCGAGTAAATATAAATATAAGTGGTGAAACTTATAGGTGGAATAGATAGAGATCTGAGCAGGTATATAGAACAAAGCAACACGAGCCCCCATACATGTAAACAAACAATTTAATCAATTACATACAAACACTGTGAAAATTCATTACATCAGGAACGTACTCTGCTTTTAGAAATTTAACTTTCACTGAAATACAAAGAAAACGCAAATAGATCTAAATAAGATAGCCAATCTTTTACTGATAGATTTAGTTCATCATAGGATCAAGTGAACAATCGAAGTCAGCGTCTTGTACGATTTCATAGCCTGCTCGTCCTCAGTCTGTTTGCTTCCTCTGTAGCTGTTCAGACCCTTGGATCTCAGGATGATACTTTCTACCATCCGTCTCAGGACACTCTCAGAATAAGTCTTCAGAAATTAATACGTCACAGGATTATACGTCTCACTGCACTCTTCTCTATGCTTCTCCGTATAGGTTTCAGAATAACATCCCTCATTCGTCCCATACGTCTCTGGAGCTATTTTCTCCCGTTTAGATAAATATAAATAGAGACAACCTAAATTTCCCGTTATTTATGAAACGGTTAATTCTTCATTATTCTCCCTCGTTAACATGTATGCGAGGCCTGGGGTTCTGAGCCAGCCTCAATTTTTACACAGCGAATAAATAGGATATATCACATCAATCAATTACTAGATCATTTCCGTTAATACACACTTATTCTTAATCATACGTGAAATCTTCTAAATTCGGCAAATTCACATGGATTCTTGTAATCATATTAACTAATATAATGCATTAAATTCTTAGAACATAATCCTTATGCAAACAAGACGACAAAATTCAAACAATTCGTCAAACTTATCTAAAGAAGATTAATGTACAACTTCCTATGCATAAACTCAACACAGTTATACTTCATAAAGCAAATTATTACACGAATGTAGAAAAAAGATTCATGCAGATACAAGTAAATAACTTCAGCAAAGCATTATATATGGCATCAACAAATTACATGGAATTGTCACACTACCTTTGCTTTCAACGTTCCTCCCTCTAATCGGTAAATTAGTTCGTCGGTTCCTTTCGACAATCGTCCCCTTTTTGGACAACAGTTGTTTTACGGAAATTTCTTGCAAATTTCCGGAGTCGTACTTTTTGGGTCTCCTCTCGTAGGAAAAGCTTAGACTGATTAAAATTCGATGCGGGCGATATTAAAACCTATGAAATTTTGTGTTGGAACACGCCCTCTCATTTAATGTACCAATCAGAATCAAATATCTCTGCCGCCTTTTTCCAGAGGCGCCAAAGTCAGGGTCAGCTTGACCTGGTAGTTTGAGTAACAGAGTTTCTGCGTTCTCTCAGTTGTGACAACTTTACCATGAAAATGAAGTTTTCCTTGTCCTAAATTGTCCGCCTGGCTGCTGTATAAACAAATGTTTAATTAGGAACGAAATTCTCCCTCTAAAGGACATTACCGTACATGGTAGTATGGCGATATGATACGCCCTTGTCTCCATAAATCTAATTAATAGTTGTCTGGTCTCAACTAATGTATTCTTGTTAGATCGACATAAAATTTGCCACTTCACATATATATATATATATATATATATATATATATATATATATATATATATATATATATATATTGCTAACCTTGGTGAGGAGAATATGAAGTGATTACGGTAGATGACCTTCATAAATTTTATATAAAATACACACATATTTAAAAGATTCTACTTATAAGATGATAACAGTTCTGATTTGGTCTAAAGAAAGCACATAATAGTATAATGCCTTGGTCATTAGGCCTTTGCCTCATTTTGTCTAATGAAAGTACAAAATAGTGTAATGCCTTAGTCATTAGGCCTTTGCCTCATTTTGTCTAATGAAAGTACAAAATAGTGTAATGCCTTGGTCATTAGGCCTTTGCCTCATTTTGTCTAATGAAAGTACAGAATAGTATAATGCCTTGGTCATTAGGCCTTTGCCTTATTTTGTCTAATGAAAGTACAGAATAGTGTAATGCCTTAGTCATTAGGCCTTTGCCACATTTTGTCTAATGAAAGTACAGAATAGTATAATGCCTTGGTCATTAAGCCTTTGCCTCATTTTGTCTAATGAAAGTACAAAATAGTGTAATGCCTTAGTCATTAGGCCTTTGCCTCATTTTGTCTAATGAAAGTACAGAATAGTATAATGCCTTGGTCATTAGGCCTTTGCCTCATTTTGTTTAATGAAAGTACAGAATAGTATAATGCCTTGGTCATTAGGCCTTTGCCCCATTTTGTCTAATGAAAGTACAGAATAGTATAATGCCTTGGTCATTAGGCCTTTGCCTCATTTTGTTTAATGAAAGTACAGAATAGTATATTGCCTTGGTCATTAGGCCTTTGCCTCATTTTGTCTAATGAAGGTACAAAATAGTGTAATGCCTTGATCATTAGGCCTTTGCCACATTTTATCTGATGAAAGCACAGAATGGTATTATGCCTTGGTAATTAGGCCTTTGCCTCAATTTATCTGATGAAAGCACAGAATAGTGTAATGCCTTGGTCATTAAAGAGGTCAAAATTTTAGAAAAAGTCAACCAGGTACCCTGACGATCCTAATGATCAGTTTCCCAGGTACCTAATCAAAGGGAAATTATATTAAATGTGAATCTGAACTCTTTGTTTTAAGTTCATGCATATCAGACCCCCTCCAAGAGTTATAAGCGTCATTATCACTAAAATGAGTGGCAGAAGGCGTAATCTGAACATAGAAAGAGTGAGCTATATATTACATGCCATAATTACAGAAAACCATATGAAAAACTTTTGTTTCTGCTACTCTTGGATGTGCAGTTAGTTAGAATTCTTGTCACAAATTGGCTAAATCCATGTGTATTAGTACAAGTATGAGAATACATACAATTTGAAAATACAAAATGATAGATTAAATACGCACAACATTCACTTTAATTAGTCTACATCACATGTTTAACTTTTGCTCAAAGATCGTAAAGTCAAGTCCCGAAATTCTGAATGTTATATATTACATCACTGTAGAATTTCTCTTTAAAAATGTGTAAAGTGCTATTGATTTATCCTTTTCCTGATGCAACAGATTCAGTTTAACAAAATCCCTCTCCTCTAACAATTTTTAGTCATATAACATCGACAAGGCCCGTTTTACTTGATAATATTTGGCGTCATGTTTTTTAAATATAGACTGGTCCGCTGCATGAGTGTGTATCAAACAATAATTAATCTATTCCACATGCTTTCAAATTCAAGAAAACTCTCTGTTTTCTTTGAAACATGTCATGTACATTAAGATCAGTGGACAGAGGTCTATGTTGGATCACTGTTTCATGACACAAGCCATTTGTTTTTTACCCGGATAATTATGAATGGGTGGGTACTAAAGTACCCATTGACACCTTTATTGGTCATTAGGCTTTTGCCTCAAACGACATCATGATGTTATTTGTGACATTATGAAATACCATTGTACTTCTTTTATATACATTGTGCATTAAATCTACTTTATATCTATCTAGAAGTTGTGATTTATTAAGCGAAGTTATGTTGTTGGATCCCCAGTGAAGCACAAATCCAATAGTGTAGTTTGAATGACTATACCAATTATTTTTTGCATCACTTGTAAACTGTGGTTACACGGGAATTACTCACCCAAAAATTTAGATTCAGAAACATATCCATAGGGTTTCTGCATAAAACATATTTTACACTCTAAAATGAATTGGGGCTCTATTGTATATTGCATCTTTGAGAAAACATCATAACTATGCAGTAATTTTTTTTAAGTTTATGATTCAGGTGGTTTAACTTTTATAAAAGAGGAATTATGTGATAGTTACCTAGAGTACATAAAAAGAATAAAGTTAAGTTTTAACATTCATTATACCATATATACTTGCTTGCAAGTCAAGTTAGCCTGCAAACAACAAAGATCTTGATCTGCCATAGCATCATGTGCCTGCAGACCATGGTATATGTTGTTTGTTCTACTTATTACTCGTGACAAACTGCACAGACCCAAATCTGCCAGAACATTATATGCTGACAGATATGGGTCTGTGCAGTTTGCAGTTGGTCTTGACTTATAAGCGAGCATGTATGGTACTTTCTTTGGGCCACATCATTCAAGCCAAGCTACTAAATATTTTTTTCTGTTGATTTTAAAATTTTGAGACCCTGACCATCAAAACATTTTATTTGTGCTACCAGTATTATTACTACATGCATTAAGAAGTGACAATCACTTGTAGAGTGATACACTGTTTGCATTTGAACCTTATCAAGTAGAGTTGGTGATATGTATATTATTCAAATGGTCCAGAGATATGATTGTGATCTTATACAAACATCTGTCTGCTGTTGATCTTGAAATCATCAGTGGTCAATGAGGGGAAAAAGGTACATGTTTAACTGTATACGCCACAAGGAGTATGGATTCATGCATGCATGCATGCATGCATGTATATATGTATGTACGTGTATATGATTTAGTGGCACATCAGCACAATTCTGTGTGTATGTGTATGTATATATATATATATATATATATATACACACACACACACACACATATATATATATACACACACACACACACACACACACACACACACATATATATATATATATATATATATATATATATATATATATATATATATATATATCACAGAGCCAAACTTTGCCTCAATCTCAAGGAAGACAGACATTCCAACCAAAATGAACATGTATCATGAGCCAAAACTGATAAGATAGATGATCATGTTGCAAAATTGACAGAAAGCGTGCAAATTACAAAATAATGGCAAAAATGGTCAAATCCTTAAAATATAAAATAATGGTGAAAAAAAGGGTCAAATCCTTCCGTAAAAAGGGTCATATCCTTAAAATACCAAAATTGGTATATAATAGGTGAAATCCTTAAAATATATAAGTATGGTTAAAAAAAGGGTCAAATCCTTAAAATGCCAAATTAAAAATCTTATTATTGACATGTCTCAGTAATGTCTGACTTTGTGAATTCACCAGAGGAGTTCCTATGACTATTTGTTTGTCCACAGTGGAGATGGTGTGAATCTGATATCCTATATGGCCAACATGGCAGCCAACTTGAAAATCATGCTGCTGTTACTCCTCCAAAATGGAAGGTTCTACTAACGTAGAGGTTTTCACCAGAAGACTTGTTATAGTGACTTGTTTATCTTAAATTATAATGGTGCTGATCTGATGTCTTTCATAAATCTTTTTATTTTTATAACAACAAACATTAAAACAGAAGAGACATTCAAATGAAACAAATGAAGGCTAAGTGGTTCATTTTTATACTTTTTTTAAAAAAATACTGCAAATGTGCCTCTTTGGCAGTGTACCATGGTAAATGTACTGTTGGGGATCCACACCACAATACATTTTTATCAGTATAGTACAACCTGTTTGTCTCTTATGTAACAATTATATATAGTGAATGGCATGGTTCTCTACCTTGGATGCAGGAGGTCACGGGTTTGAATCCTGATTAAGTCATACCAAGGTCTTATAAAAATGGTACTAACAGCTGCCTCGCTAGGCACTCAGCATTAAGAGGTTAGTGTTAGAACTGGTCGGCCTGGTGTCAGGATAATGTGACTGGGTGGGACATCATGCTCCATGTCTGTGGCGTTTGCCCCAGTGCTAGACATCTTTATAAACTGCCACACTGCAGACATCATACTGATATGACCGAATTTTTTTTAAAGGTACATCAAAAATCTAAATCACTCACAACTAACCTACAAGCAAGTATATACTGTACAATACTTAGTGACATTTTTTTAAATTTTATTTAATCAGAGATATAGATTGTTCATGCATTATGACATTATGATGGGAAGCATGGAGTACACTTCCTAATAGTGAGACTGCCTTATAGTAAAGTGCATAATAGAGTACTCCCTTATTATAACACTATCCATGTGAGCCACTGTATAATGCATTATACTGAGACTAACTTATAATGAATTACTTGTACATGATAAAATACTTATGCATTATAACACTATCCATGGAATCCAGAGTATACCACCTTATGAAGGCCCATAATGTGAGGGATCGCAGTATGTCATTCCTTTTCATTGCATAAAAGGGTTAATCTACATGTTTTGATGATATAATTTTGTTTGAGTGTTTATAGATCAGGCTAGTAAGAGACAATATCAGCCCCTAAGATTACTTCTCTTAGACAAAGCTTAGTGACTGAACAGCTCTGCTGTCAACTTAATCATATCACATTACTGTATTATTTATTCAAGGTGATTATGCAAGCAAAAAAAAACATTTGATAGGAACAGAGTTGTACCAGAGACATGAAATGGGCACGGTCCAGTGGTTAGGTATGTAAGAGTAGATTGTATAGGTCACTGCTACTATTACTTATTCAAAACATCAAGTTTTATGGTAATTGCTAAAAACTAAAGACCCACTGAATAATGGTCCCTCTATGAAGCAAAAAAAAGACCCTTTAATATCAGCAATATAAAACCTGTTGCTATTGCATTGCTGGTACTTTTCTGGTTAGAAAACACCCCAACCATATGATGAGAATTTGGCCTTCCATAAGGATTAAGATTTTAGAACACTAGATTTCCCCTTGGACACTCCACAGATAGGTTGCCTATTTGCATTGTTCTTCATGTTATTTCCAGTTGCAGCCACAGTTGGTAGCTTAAATTCTGCAACATAGAACAATTGGCTTCGCTTTGTATTTGAACTCAGGATTTGAGTTCTCATTTTGTGAGCGTAATTTGTATTGTATTGAATTACCCCTAATAAAAAAATTTCTCTTTCAATTACAAACTCTCAAGCAGTTAGAATTTTGTCTGGTTACATTTGGTATGACCTTGCATTTAGGTTATTATGCTACATTGGTGTTATCGCAACTATTATTGTTGAGAATTTATTTCTAGCTTAGGTAATTATTAGTAAATATCCCTATCCTTGCCAAACTTTGTCTGCAGACTAATACTGATTCTGTTCATTGTTTTATTACAATACCAAATCTTCATAATTCACATTTTCTTTGAATGTGACTTGTGTTATTTGGCTTTTGCTGAATTAGTCATTGCCAGTTCATGAATGGGCTGATGGATATCATTTTTAATTATCTTCATAATTATTTGGTGGCTTCATTTGTTGTGTAAAAAATAAAATTATGTTCCAGTTTAAAATTCTCAAGCTGTTAGCAGTTTGTCTGGTTACATGTGGTATGTCCTTGCATTTAGGTTAATTACTCTACATTGGTGCTGTCATAACTATTTTTGTTGTTGACCCCCCTCTCCATGGAGAGTGAGTTCTGCCCTCCTGTTAGGGATGAGCAGCACCCTGTTTTACATGACAGAGTGAGTCATGCCCACCTCTTAGGAAGGAGTAGTGCCCTCTTTCATCAAGAAGGTCAGAGAGTGAGTTGTGGCTCCCAACTCCCATGAAGAGGGAAGTAGCACCAACTACTTGCCAGCATCTCATTGTGGGTTGGAAGTAAGCCATTACCCTCCTTTCCCTATAAAGGGGGAGCAGTGCCCTATCAGTCTCTGAGGCCCATCTGAGCCTCTCTGATCTGGTGAAAGGTTTAGTACAGGCCTGAGTTGCCTGACTGGTTTTTCACAAGACACCTGGGAATTGACTACATTGGGGATTAGGAATCAGCATATGGATGCTAGACTAGGGAGGGGTTCCAATCAGGACACACACACCCATTTTCTTCCTATAATCTCTCAAAGTTCCTACAAGATGTGGGGCCTTCTGTAGCATAGAAGCGATTCACCTTTTCCCTGCATGCAGCCATGGCTGTCAGGACCTTGGTCACATTTATAGAGTGATTCTGGAGCCAGGGTCCTGCATGTTGAGCAGTGGATACTTTAAGCCTGAAGTGGGATTGTGCTGTTTGTTTGCACTTTCCCATCATTCAGCATCATCCCTCTGGTTCTTCACAAGTAAGGTTCTCCACTGATGAGTTCATTTTGGTAGCCGCCAGTGACCCCAGTAATCATAGTTCAGTGATCTTCTTGTCATGTTGCTGGACCATCCAAGAATATTACCCATGAGGTGGGACCTCCCTCTTGTCATGGCATCAGGGCTTTCTCCCATGCAAAAGCTGGCAAGTTTTTTCTCATCTTATCTTGAGAGGAAAACCCTATTACATGTCTAGTTGGCCCTAAAAAAGATGGTGCTGAAAATCTTGTTATTGCTACTTCCCTTCAATGAAAAGTAATATTGTCTAAGGATTTGCACTAGAAGACTTCTTATGATATTGGTCCTAAATCAAAATGGTGCTGCTTGCACATCCAATATAGCCACCACACTGGCCTTCTATAAACTCTTCTGATCGCTACTCCTCCAGACCTATAGTTACATCACCATGGGGATTTTACTGAATGACTTAACAATGTCTGGTTGGTCCTAGATGAAAAAGGTGCTGTTCATACATCCAATTAGGATACTACAGTGGACATTTTTTTTTGAAAATCTTATCACTTCATCTCCTGAATGAGAATTCTTATGTTATCTAGTTGGTTGTAAATGAAAATGATGTGATCTGACATTTGATATGTCCACTACAGTGGCCAGCTTTAAAACACTGTTATGACCACTTTTCCCAGATAGACTTATTGTGATGTTTTGTTGGTCCTAAATGGAAATGGTGCCAGTCTGATACTGAATATGGCCACCATGGTAACCATGTTGAAAATCTTACTGTTCCCCTTCTTAAACAGTCATATCAGCATCGGGTTTCCAAGATGTCTTCTTGGTTCAGAATGAAAATCTGATATGCAATTTATCCACCACAGCAGCTAATTTGAAGATCTTGTTATAGCTGAAGAATGGCAGAGATGGTTCAAACACAAAGTATGTAATGATGTTCCCTCTTGTTAAAAGGGGGTGGTTGATTAGATTTGGTTGTCATTATCTAGAGGATGACTTCCCTCAATTTTATTGCCCGGTGTGAGTGGATAGATAGAACATCAACAGAGAACTGAGCATAACTATTGAGAAGAAATATGGCAATAAGAGCCCCCTTTAGACAAGAGAATAACAATTTAATCAATGACAAACTAATAGTGTCAGATTCAATTTAAGTAAATTTATGTTACAGAATTTCAATAGCAGTATTTTATTATGAATTCATTTCATCATGATAACAAGAGTGGTGAAACGAGCACAATGTCCACACCTGATCTGCATCACCTAGCGTTGTTTTCTGTCTCCTTGAATCCCACATGTTCCGGCCTTCACGTGTATACATTTGATCTTTCTTGATCCTTCTATCCTAACGGTTTAATCTCTTATCCAGACTTCCATCTTTCAGACTGTTCCAGAGAGCTGTTTCCCTGATTGACAAGATTACCACTCAGTCTCTGTTTATATCATATTCTATATTATATCATATTCTATATGTATATAAAATTCTCTCACTTTTTTTACTCAGAAAGCATAAAATAGCTATCTAAACACTGCAGAAATTCTGACATAAGGTGACCTTAATGGTTAATGGCCCTTACAAATTTAGACTGTATTTTGAGTAAGGTACAATCGTTATCTCTAGTTACAAATGAGCCCTGTAATGTACATCTAAGTCTGTCCTAATTCGATAGGCCATCACCCTTGCTTCACAGTTACTGACCATAAATTAACATGTCAGCGGTGCATATAAACAAACATTCCTGTATCTCTCTGTTTACGCTACCACATGACTCCTTAGACATCCAACCTAGTCAGTTCCACTCAATAAGATACATGTTATTGATTACTATTGCATAAGACTCACTAGCTTCTAGTTCATGGCAATCCCTAACCTGCAAGATTCTTGAATCATTAAAAATCAGATTTAGATATGCATTTGTCTATAAGTCATGATAATCAGTATCATCTTAACAGACAAAGGAAATTAATTCATATAACCCTGAGAAATCATACATATCTGAAAATTTGGATCACATGCAATAAGTCAGTTGTATCAATGAACTAGTAACTATAAAATTAAAGAAATAAATTGCATAAACAACTCTAGCATTTCAACAGATTTCCATGAAATTGAATAAATTATGCATATTATGGAACCTAGACATATCAAATCCATTTGCATAAAACAAAATAAACAAAATAGAAAATTGCATGAAAAATTAAAATTTGCGTACCTTAATGCTGTTCTTTCCAAGAAAATGTGCGGCCTAGCACTAAAGGCCTGTCTTTGCCTACAAGACAGCCTGACTTGTCTTAATGAGGAAGAAGTACATTTTAGTTTTTTCTGAAGTCAAACGAGTCTTGCTTCTCTTGCAAGAAAAATCTCAGACAGGAAATTCACCCAAAGTCATTACTTTAAATTCAACATTTCTTCCAGGGTGTACCCCTTAAGTTAAACTAACCAATCGTAATCAGTTTTTCCTAATTTTTAACCTAGAATCTGAGAAATACTACGCATACCAACTTCCTTTTGTTAAATGACTATTCAACAGGGCATTCCCAATAAGCAGATATGGTCGGCATCTTAATGTTTACTTTCCCAGGACAGCTTTGCGATGCCCAGATCAATTCCAAATTTGCCACAAATGCTGGCCTCTCCTTCTTCCATGAAATTTAACATGGGTGAAAAGGTTGAAGTGACCCTTCACATAAAATCTTGCTGGCTTGACTGTGCTAAAATTTTAATGCACAATGACTTCAATTTTAAGGTCCAGTACTTATTCAAAATTTGACATATTATAAAGTAGTTTAAAGGAAGAAATGGTCTGGTCTTAACTTCCTGGAAATCATTTTCAGCCATTTGAATGTCAGTCCCATCAAGGGATTCATGTTCATATCCTTGATATAAGGTGGATCATATAATGTTATTATTTCGTTCATCTGTCCAGCCATCTTTTAACAGTTTTGTTTCTACACAATCTGAATTGTTCACAATATATTCACAGGATTACTGACACTTAATGATCTTTAATGAGATCAAATCTTAACAATGGCTCTTTTTATTTTGTACAGATGTAAATCCTTCCTACAGATAATTGATGCAATACACAATCGGTAGGGGTCAAACTATATTCCTATGCCACATATCATTATGATTCATGATATACAGCCTACGAGTAAAGCATTGAATTAAATGTCAGCATGTATTAAAGATGGCTTTTAGTATGTGTTAATATCGTTTTTAATGGTTAACAAATGTATTGCCCACTTAAGCAATAGCGCTACAAAGTTTATCAAGCTTTGTTAACATGTAAATAGTATACAGTAGAGTTACCAGTATATTTGGTTTACCACTTTTTTTTCTGTTGGCACATATTGTGGTTCTTTTTCACTGTAAAGATACTTTGGTAGTTTCCATCAGTAAGGAATGTACGAAAATTGCAGAGTAATCTTATTTCATTTTTAATGATATTAACAGCATGTCATCATTTTTCATGACTATAAAATCTTGTCATTTGTTTTACTGAAAGGTTGTATCTGTCATAGTTTAATTTTGAATATTACAAATATAAATATTTATGACCTTTAATCACATGTTTGACACATGACACATATGCCAACATGGTGGCCATATGTAGTGTTGTGAATGTTATTCAGGTCAAATCCAAGTTTTGGAAAAATTTGGGATTTTTTAAAATTAAAATAATTTTTTTTACTATCATATGTTTATATGTCATTTAAATGTATTCCTTTATAAGACTGCCCAAAAAAGTGTTAGGCCCATTCCCCAAAACATCAAATCATTGGTCCCTTATATAATTTCGGTATACTGTGGTACATAGACTCAGTGATTATTTTGTGAATATAAACAAGAAACTTGTGGATCTCACAGCTCATAAAAGATTTCCTCAAAACTTTGGAAAAAAGAGTGCTTAGGAATACCTAAAATAAGTCTTGAATTCATTTTAAGTGAATTAGACCAACTTGATGGCAAAACAGCTACAGGTCTAGATAATGTAAGTGCTACATTCCTAAAACTCCCATCTCAAAGGACGACACCTTACTTATGTATATCTTCAATCTAAGTATTTTCTCAGATATTTTTTCAAAGGCTCAAACTGGCAAAAGTAAATCCAATACATAAAAAGGGAGATCTTTCAGATATGAATAACTACAGACATATATCAGTTTTCAGAGATATTATAAAGACATATTTGTAATGAATATAGACACTACCTGGAATCTTTTAATTGACTACATTCATGACAATCAGGCTTCCATGAAGGGCATTGAACATGCCAGACTAAACTAACTAGAATGGTGGATGATTGGTTAACAGCAGTAGATCAAGGTAACCTTGTACGTAAAGTGAATCTTGTTACAAGGTTTTTGACCTTGTAAATCACAACATCCTGCAGGAAAAGCTCAGCATGTATCATGAAAACTTGGTTTCAAACCTGTCTTAAAGGCAGACAACAAAATGTTTCTGTTTTAAATAAACTTTAAGATAAGAAACTGGTGAAGTCTGACTGTTTCACAAGGATCATTTCTTGGACCATTACACATTCTGCTGTGCATCAATGATTTACCATATCACACTGAGCTATCCTACACCTACATGTTTGCAAATGACACAACTTATATAACACTGGATCAACAGGCGATGAGATTAGCACAGAATTAAATCAAGATTTGTTTTATAAAAATAACTGGTGTGAACACAGTGGTGTGAAGATAAATACAGCTAAATCAAAGGCAGTTATCATTGGTAGTTGAGCAAGAGTAAAAGCTTTCAAAGAAGTGATAAAAAGAATGGAAAAAGAACAGTCTTAAAATTAAAAACTATTTGGCATCAAGATATTATCTTGTGCTGTAAAATACAAGAAGATAAAGTCATTCAAATATTGACTCGCTGCTTTATCCCTTGAACAGAATGAAATCTCATCTCCTTCAAGAACAGAAACATATTCTACAATGCATTTATCATGCCACACCTAGAATATTGTTGTTCTGTCTTGGGTAATGGTAGTACAGAAAATCAAGAAAGATACTGAAATTTCAGTTTCTGGAGCAAATCCTATGTTAGGTGACTTGTAAATCCATGTGAAATAGCACAACCATCTGTCCCATGGCCATTTTGAATTTCGCACTAGATATGGCTGTTACCAATTGCCAGTATGTGTCTAAAGAATATGCAGGTTTTTTCTGGAAAGATTTGCATGCTGCAAAATTGCACATTTTAATGAACAGGTGACATCAGACCCACATATTGTCCATCAGGATCAGCACAGATTTATGGGATTGATTTATCGGACAAGTATGAATCCTGTATGTACCTGTGTGCATATTTTATTGTTGCAGTTTATCAATTCTCTAGTTTGTTTCTAGTTTTTAATAGCATTTGTTGTCTAAAGGACACTTTATCTTGTAAAAACTGTGCCTTATATATATATATATATATATATATATATATATATATATATATATATATACACACACACACACACACATACATACATACATATATATTAACACACACACATATGTAATTGTAGAAAGCCTGATGGAAGATGGGTAAGTTGACTAAATGAGTGTTGTTGTTGTTATTATTATTATTATTATTATTATCATCACTGTATGTTCAGTATACTTTGTGGTACCCAGCTCTAATAAAAATGCCATGTAATCAAAATGTTTTTTTTTGCTATATGCTTTTTACCAATTATTATGACTAATTTAGTTTGTAAGACATGTCTTTGGTGTTTATATGACAAATTAGGTAAAATATCTTTTTGATGTTTATGATATTGTATCCCACTGTTACATATTGGTACATAATAAAAAATGGACATTGCAGCCATTTGTACTTCCTGGACCTGCATAAAAGATGCTTTCCTAAGATATACAGTGAACACAGAACTGTGCTGTGGCATTTAAAGTTGAAACAGTGTTTCTTCAAAATAAAATGTTAATGCAAAAGGTCCTGTTAACAAACATTTTTTCAAAGGTAAATAATGCTGTGTTTGAAGTTTGTGTAAACATTGTCAGTAAACTAGCCTGATATGTAATGTGTCATACAACGAATTCTCTTTAACTAATTCCTAGCCAAGATATGTAGAAATCATACATATTTTAAGAAAGGAATTGAGAAACAAAAATGTTTCTGCCAAGCAGTCTAGTTAAGCAGAAATGTGGAAATATATCATATAATTGGAACTAGTAGTTAACTGCATTATTGACAGCTACATGTATGTTTCTTTACATGGTTACTGATTTTGTAAAAATTTAAGCCATTTACACATGTAAACATGGCAGCCTTATTATGCAATACTGCATACATGCAAAATATCCAAATATGCAAACTCACTTTAATTGTTAGGCATTTAAAATGAATCTAGATTGTATAGAAAAAAACATGCCATCATATTTCTCTAATTATGCAGTATGCAGAAAGGCAAATTCTTTATAAATTTCTTTGGCAGAAGTTCATCTTTTATTATTAGCCACTCAGTATATGTATTATCGATGATTTGTGTGTTGCAGATCCATTAAATGGCTGTTATCTTCCTTTCAGGTTCATGGGTGTCTGTGTTCATGAAGGTCAGCTTCAAGCACTAACAGAGGTAAGATATTAAGGAAACTAATCTATCTTTACGCCTTCTTTTCCTGGTCACAATATACCATTTATACTAGCTTATAAGTCGAGTCCAACTGCAAACAACAAAGATCCTGATCTGCCATAGCATAATACACTTGCAAACCAGGCTTATGTTGTTTGTTCTACTGATTACTCTGAACAAACTGCAAAGACCCAGATCTACTGGCACATTATGCAACAGCAGATCTGGGCCTGTGAGATTTGTAGTTAGCCTTGACTTATAAGTAAATATATATGGTAGTATGTCACCATATTACTATTTATCTAGTGATTCTCCATTTTTGATAAACCATTTTTAGTTGACCTGACTAATAGGTCAAGTGAGCTTATGGTAAGGCCCTAGTTGTGTCGTATGTTGTGTGCACTCTGCATTTGGCTATGAACAATTTATTGTAACCAATTTGGAATCTATATCTGATTTCTATCACACTTGGAATATGGGTTCTATCATCAGAATCTTGGACAAGCTCAATAATAAGCAAGAACCATGCATATTAATGATGTGATCTTGAACTTGATTGGCTAACCTTATTACCAAGGGAGGGCATATTTCTTATCCAAGTTTGTCAACTTAAAATTTATGCTTGCATTATTAAGATCGGGGGTGATCTGTGTATATTAATGAGGTGATCTTGCATCTGGTTGGTTGAGCTTATTATCATCCAACAAGTCATAATTATGTTCTGATTTAGATCAAAATTGGAATAAGGTCTTACATTGTCAAGATATTAAACAATATTGAAAGTGATCTTGCATCTGATTGGCTGAGTTTACTACCACTCTTGTAGTCATGTTTTGATTTGATTTACATAAGACATAAGATACAGGTTTGTTATGTATATCTTTCTTTCATGTACAGTGGAGCCTCGTTAATCCGGACACATTCGTTCCCAGCGAATATGTCCGGATTAACGAGTTTTCCGGATAATTGAATCATGCACATTTTTTATTTTACGATATCATCACACCGTATATATGTACATGTATATGCTAGCTTTAAATGTAATGTACTGTATATTCAATAATGGTTGAAATAAATTAATGATACATCTATTAATTTGTGTTTATTTCACATTATTATAACATGTGCTTGTACATACATATACAGTAAATAGAAGTTTAGACAATTAACACATCGAACACATCACACTATGTTCATGTACATGTATGTACTGTACATACATTTATTATGTCAGTTTCCTGAAGAAGTCTGTAACCTTTGTTTGCCTGGATTCTTTGAAACCCTATACTGTCCACAGCTTAAAAATGTCAACTGTATTTGCACAGCAAACAATATACTGTTATTGTTACATACAGTTGGTAAACAACAAAGAGGCTTAATGACACTTTTAATTTATTTACCATATGTTATGTCAAAAAGCGTGGACGATTTGATCCCAGTGTGTTTATTTAATTATTAACACCCCTGTCAGCGACTAGTTAAAACAGACATTGTTTATACAATCGCTGGTTACAATATGGTCGCGCTACTTAGTTATTGATAGTGGCCATAGATTCTCAAGGGCTTCACTACTGTGTTTTATGTATTATTCTTCTGATTGTATTTTTACATATGATTTTTCGAATTTTCTTATTTTTGGACAGATTATTTCCGGATTATCGAGACAAGTTTTAATGTAATTTTACATTTTGGTCCCCGATTTTGATTTCCGGATCTGGAACGCGGATTTCTTGATTAACGGAGCAAATTAACGTTTAGGAATTCCATTCCCTTTGAATTATGTCCGGATAGCGAGGTTTCCGGATAAACAGAGTCCGGATTAACGAGGCTCCACTGTATATTATATATTATAAATAATAGTTTCTTTTGAGAGTCATTTACTTATGGCATATTTAACTCAAAGATCCTATGAGTTTTATACTTTTAAGATGAATCATGTATAATGCTTACTGTTTCATTCATAAAATTCCATGGGTGATGTGAATGGGGGTCATGCATGTTTCTGAAAACGGCTCATAACTGACTTTGATTAGCCAATTTGAATCAGCTGATTTGTTGACTTTGAAAAAGACAGGATGATTCATTGAAAAGTTTGGTATAAGCAGTCTGACAATAATGCATTATCGTTCTATATAAAAGAAAATTGATGTGTAAATCACCATTCATAAAGTTTGACTGGTCTTATAAGGAGTTTGAGGAGATTTATTCATTTACGATAATTTGTTGGAGTTGCATTGCATTGAACATTCATTTTAAAGGATATTTGGATACGAATATAATAGTTTTACTGGATTATTTTGAATGTGATTAAAAGGACATTAGGATATTTATATAAAAGTATTCAGGGACTATTTGGATTATTTTGGATTTACTGTGAATTCACTTAAAGACCTTTGTATTTAAACCATATAAAATTTTCTGTACTGTTGAAGCATCAGTCCATCAGTTATTATTCTGAATACTTTTGGAACCTAATTGGATTGCATTTGAACTATTGGTATTGATAGAACATATTAGAAAATAGGAATTGATTCACTATACTGTAAGTTATTTTTAATTATTTCACTTTGTATTTTAGGAAATAAATTAATATTTCAAACTTTACAAAACTTGTTGGATTGCTTCTGTGTCACATAGTTAAGCATCTATATTTGTAAGAGGCTTTAATTATGAGATACCTGGATCTGATTAGCAGAGTTTGTTATCTTTCTAAATCTAAATGCTATATTACTCATCCAGTCTTCTTAAAATGGGTTTATATCATCAAGATCTTGGATTATGAGTGAGATACTAAGAATATTAATTATGCCATTATTTTTAGAACAGATTTCAATCAGACTAATAAAATAGGTTAATTGGTATTGTATAAAGTTTGGGAGATTGGTTTGTTTTCTACATAAGTATATTTTGTGAAATGGTCAACTTATTATGGTATGGAAGTCGATTTAGCAATATCAGACCCATTTGTGACTCACTTTTATTTTATGACTACTAGTGTTATCAATTACTATTTAGTATTTTTCTTTGTTATTTTGAAATTTTTATCTCCCCCAAATTTGGAGGGTAGGGGGACACAGTGTACCATTCCCTTGTGATACAAGGTGCAACAATGTTTTAGATTTGTACACATGATGTCAATCTGCCATGAAATATGGCCCCATTATAAAAATTGAAACCCCTTTAAATGACTTCCTGAATGAATATAAATACAGAGAATGTCTTGCTAAAACACATATGTCTTGGTCCACCGGGTGCCATTATGTTACATGATGTATTGTGCAATATCAGGGCAAGTCATCTGAAGAAAATATTGCATACGTATATAATAAGCTATGCAAGGGTGGGACTGGAAGCAAAAACTATGGTTTTCATTGATGTGGTTTACCAACTTAAACTGATGAATATTCAATGAGAACTAAAGAAAATGCAGTATTCAATTTTTTTACACACATTTGGTATGTATATGTATAAGAAAATGAGCAACTGAATAAGCAGTACAGGTGTGCTCACCAGCTGGCAATGTCTGAATTCATTGCATATATTTAATCTAAAAATAATGAAGGACAGTTAACATATTTACATTTCAGAGATCTAACATTTTTGTGTTAGATTCCATTTAATTGAGAATATTTAATTCCTTGCTTGAAAATCATACAAACTTGTGAAATGCTATATACATAGTACCATTATATCTCGTACCACTTTTTTAGGGATAGTAATTGGGGATAGAGTTTGTTTTCCAAAACACCCATTGATTTTTAGCAGCAGGCTACACATTGCATGAGGGCAGGCTCTGTTTTGTGATATTTATTTAGCTCTACTGGTCATCGACCAGAGGAGCTTATGGGATAGCTTGTTGTCCATTGTCTATTGTCTGTTATCCATTAGCATAGGTTTGTTTTGGCAACTCCTAAAATATATGGAGGATTGCCATGGAGTTTTACATCACAAGAACTAAGTGAAAATGGTGCTATATGGACATTTGATATGGCAGCCAGCTTGGTAACTACTCCCCCTGAAAAGATCATCATTTTGACTATGCATTTTCACAAAAAGCTTCATCTGATCTCCTGTTTGTCCTAAATTAAAACGGTGCTGACCTGATCTCCAAGATTACTACCTTGACAGAAATTCTTACTGCTATTCCTCCTAATGGAGAGAAACTGATGTGAGATTTAAACAAAACACTTCTTAAAAATGTCTTGATGGTCTTAACTGAAAAATGTGCTGATATAATGTTCAATATGATCACCAGCTTGAAAGTCTTATTGCTGATTTTCCCAAATAAAAAGTCATATTGACATGGGATTTTCACTTGAATTCTTATGGTTTTTAGCTGGTCTTTAGTGAAAAAGATGCTGATATTACATTTAATTTGGCCGTGGTGATTTTCTATCTTGAAAATCTTGTTATTAGTACTTTTTTTTAACTGTAACAGGTAAAAACAGGTAATCCAAGAATGTCAGAAATAGTTTAACTTTGTTTTACTGGAAATTCTTTTTAGCCAGTAGAGTATTAGCCCCTTCGAGGGACACTTATTTGGCTATTTATAAGGTCAAGTGAGCTTATCTTACAGCACTGCATCTCTAGTGTGATATCTCTAATGATCCCATTAACATTGTCTCTTTTCACCTTTTCATAAACCACTGGACCAATTTCAGCCAAACTTGTCAGAGAGCATCGTGGCATAACGTTCTATCAGAGTTGTATACATAGTGTTAATCTACCATCAGATATGGCCACTGTTACAAAATATTAAAAAATTAAATGACTGCTTTGCAAAAACTGCTCAAAACAATTTGACAAAATGTGATAGAAAGGATCCCCACAAAAGGGTCTATAAATTTGTTTGTGCTTACTTGGCTGTTAGGGCAAGTGAGGTTATGGTATGTTGAGCTGTCAGAGAGTATCTAAGTACTTGGATGCCCACCCCTACCTGATTTATATCATTCAGTCACATAAATTCACACAATTCTCTCAAACTTGTATCAAAAAACAGTAATGACTGAAATTCCTAGAATAAATGAGTTATATAACATTCAAGACAAATGAATGCAAACAGTTATCTTGTGAAATCATGAAAGGAAAATGTATCTATGAATTTAAAACAAATAAATTCAAACAAATACTTACAAACTCATGCCATGAAAATTTCATGAGATTGAGACAAACCTTGTGTGTCAGAGACTCTGTCACTTCTACATAGCAGAATCTATCTTTACCTTTTAAGTTTATGTCCTGCAAACATCCAGACACATGTCCCTTGGAGACTATTAATGAGAAAGTACTTTCTACTGATACTGGAGCCTAGAACTTCTTGCCTTCTCAAAGAAACTTATACTGACTAGTTTTCCAAGGGGAATACTTAAAACATTGAATTTCGTCTGGG
This sequence comes from Sinohyriopsis cumingii, assembly GCA_028554795.2. Lineage (NCBI taxonomy): Eukaryota > Metazoa > Mollusca > Bivalvia > Unionida > Unionidae > Sinohyriopsis > Sinohyriopsis cumingii. The sequence goes on from CM068824.1 coordinate 71,211,004, forward strand.
AAACACCCTCACCCCCACCTAGCTTCACCTTTCAGGATTAATTAATCTAATTGCCTAAAATTAACACACACCCATCGAGGTTAAAATAATTCCCTATTCTGCCCCATATTAAATAAACCTATTCCTATAAAATTTCACTCTATGACACTTAGTTCAAATGGCACAGAATTGTCGTTTTCTGTTACTTAAGCCCAAATTCACCTTGCCTCTCCATCTGCCTGATCATTATCCCAATTAAAAATCAATCACACCCCAAACCAGGGATGGTAAACCAGTGCAGTTTAGCAATTTGAATTGGTATCTAGCCTTTTAGTCAGTTTCATTTGATTCATCTCACACTGACTGCAGCAAGATTCACTCAGCTATGTGTTGCAATAACATCTTGCAAAAATTTACATTAGAGTGTGCCAAATTAATTTTTCGTAAGATAACACTGAACTGGCATATCTCTCATTTTCAAACTGAATTTCATTTCATTGTTGTTGTTTTGGGTTTAATGCCATTTCTCAGCACAAGATAGGTAATACATGGCAAACAGTACAATTGGTAAAGCAAGAACCAGGGAAAACCTCAGAAAGAACCACTGACCCACAGGAAGTTACAGCCAGCTTTCTTACATACCCACATTGGCCAAGTCTGTGGCTCAAGCCCACATGGACAGGAGTGAGACGGCATGATTCAGTAAGGATGCGCTTTTAAGATACTCTGCCACCTGGGGGCCTCATTTCATTGTTGTAGTAAGATACATGGTTTTAGTTTACTTGTTTTATATCAAGAAGTATCTGTTCTTATGAAATCAAGTTAAATGATTTTTCTCAGAGAAATTGGTATAAATGAAAGAATTCTTGCAATGATATGCAATCAGTTGTTATATGAAAACCACCTACGTAAATTTGTATTAGATCTTTTATAATTTGTCCATCTATCTATATAAAAAAAAGTAAGTCACTGTTACCCATATTTCATAGTTCGTGATCTGGCCATTAGTAGTTTTCATGTTTTAATGCTTGTTTATATAAACCTGGTATGGGTGTATGGTTTTAATAGTGTATCTGTATATTATGGTGCAGCATTTCATTGCCATCGAATTTGTGATACTTCTATAAATACTATACAAATAAAATTTCTACTTAAGCCTTTTTACAGTGAATTGTCTTGTTCATTGTCAGTTCTAAAGGCAAAATGATTTCTGAAAGATGTCTCTCACCTGTTGCATTAACAGTGACCTAAAATAAGAAATGGATCCTGGAATCTCTTGTAATTTGGTACCAAATACAAGGTCAAAACAGAAAATTGATCAGTTACTTTGTCATTTGTTGGGTATATAATTTGGAGGTGGAGCTGGCCATTAACAAATTGACTGTTCATGTTTGCTTAAATCATCCCATCCATGTCACCAACAAAACTTGACACAGTTGAGAAGATACAAATTAAACAGGAGTCCATCATTGTTCACTTAAAGTGGTTTAAAAGAAATAAAAGTTACATGAAACTGATGTTTTGTTCATGCTTTAATATTTTACTGTGCACTTAGATTTCTGCAATACCTATATTCGGCATCACAGTATGCTTCAGCATGAAAAGTCTAGTGATGTGTGTGTCTGTGCGGTTTAGATTTTTAATGTATTTTTAACAATTGTTTAGTCATCTGCAGTGTGCAAGTTTATAGTGATGTCTAGCACTGGAGCATCATGACGTAGAAATGTAGCATCATGTCCTACCCATCACATTATCCTGACACCAGGCCAACCAGTCCTAACACTAACCTCTAAATGCTGAGCACCAAGTGAGTCTGCTGCTAGTACCATTTTTAAAAGCCTTTGGTATGCCTCAGCTGATGTTTGAACCTGCGACCTCCTGTATCTGAGGCAGATGCTCTAACCACTTAGGCCACCAGAGCAGTCAAATTCTGGTGATAACCAGCCTTATAAACTTGATATATTATGAATGGAGCTCGTTGTATTACATGGTCTAGCTCCAGTTTTTTGGTGTGTCATTGACAAGACAGAAAGTTATAGGTAACCTTCTTGTCTGCTGGCTCTGTGGTTGGAATGCTGGACTCGAATCTCAGAACAATGCAGTTTTGAATCCTGCCCTGGCCATGCTATGTCAATTATCATGATGTGTCTGATGGTCTACTCAAATTGTCTTGAAGTGATATAATCTTTACATGAGTTGATATGCCATTTAAATATCATTGAGTATAATATTGTGCAGTTCATTAGAATGAAACAAATGACATTGTTTCTATTTTGCATGATCGGCAATAAAAGGGGCCATGTATGCAATTGTAGTAGGGCAAAGGAAGTTACAGAGAATTTCTTTTTAAAAAGAAGCAGTAAATTATTGAATCCTTTAGTTGAAAGTTTGGCAATATATTCTTTTAAAATTAAAGAATATATAATAGATGTGTACATGAATTAGGTTTTGTTGACACCTCTTAGCCCTTTCAAAGCATGTTTTGCTATTTAGGACATAGAAGTGACAACCTGTTTTTCTATTTATGTGTGTCTTGTGTGTGTTTCCCTGTCCACCCATACAGTATTTGGTGTTTATTTGTTTCAGATAAATAATAATGTAAATAGTATATGAATTTGTCAGGGTTGCTTTTTGTTTGCTCATCATATTGTTTTAGTTTCTTTATCCCATAAGCTTTGGGAATATTACATAATACTTTCCCTTGGCCAAGAATGGCCTTGGGCCTGGTTTCCGTTTTTCCTTTGCTTGGAGCTTTGGTCTGTACTCCCCACCATTTGGAACATTTTGTGTTGCAGGTGGGTTTCCAAACCTTTTCTCATTGGTTGTTAAAAATGTGTAGTGACTTTGCCAGAGTCATTTTGTCCAGTGAGTGTGATTGTAATTTATGTTTATGTTTTGTTGTTTATGGGGTTAAGATGGTAGGCAAGGCAAGATGGCTGAATCATGTGATGACTGTGACCCACCTTGATAATAACCAGGGGCAGTGTGTTTTGTAGGTTAGAACAGACTCATCCAAACAGTGGTAGTACTGTATTTATACAATGATAAGCCCATGCTTGATTTTTAAAATATATTGGCAAATATTTAAATACAATATTTGTCTGATAATAATCTCTCCCCTATACATTAAAAAAATGTGTAGGACAGCCCCCCTGGTCTTGCCACAGCTAAATGGCATAATACTTGACATGAAATCACATGCATATTGGCTATTTATGATTGATGGTGTTGCCTCCTAAGTATGTGTGTGTATGTATGTATGTATGTATGTATGTATGTATGTATGTATGTATATATATATATATATATATATATATATATATATATATCCATCCAAGATCATAACAAGGGCTTCTTCTGTAAAGATTTATCACTGTCCACTAAATTGGTCAGAAATGGACAGATAAAAGTAGTTTCTATCAGAATTATGAAGTTTATTATGTGTGATGGATCACTAAGGAAAAAGAGTCAGTGGCATAGAGACAAAGACCACACATAGTATGTAAAACATAAATGTTCTACTGGGATCAACAGGGGAGGTTTTGAATCAGGCAGATATCATACTAAGGTACCATATATATTCACTTATAAGTCAAGTCAAACTGCAAACAACAATGATCGTGATGTGCCTGCAGATCAGGGTCCATATTGTTTGTTCTACAGATCAGGGTCTGTGCAGTTTTCAGTTGAAGTTGGCTTGTCTTATTAGTGAGTATATAAAGTAATAACCTCGAGCCTGCATGGACTGTGTTTTAAACCCTGTTTGTAATGTAGAGTTAACTGAAGACCATGTTCCTTGGGCAAAATTATGTTAGAGCCTCATAGAAAGTCACTCTGTTTATACTGAAAGGTGGTTGCAGTGTCATCTGCCTTTAACACATTAACCCCTAGCGACGACTTAACAGGGCAGGAGGTAGTAGCCTACTGCCGAGCTCTGTAGCATCATGGTCATGCATGATGCACTAAAGTGGGTGGTTTTATTGAAAGGTAGACAGATGTAGCTCTACAATGATACCAAATAATCTGGAATATCTAGTTGCACTACAAAATACAGATAAAAAGCTAATTTTTTGGACCCGACTTTTTTTTACCCAAAATTCGCCTGTGGTCAGAATCCGATTTTGTATCCGGATTTTAGACTTTTTGGTCTCAGATCTAAGGCAAACCGGTATGAACTGCAAACAGACAGATGAGCCTTTGCAAAAAGTAGGATAAGATGGGCATTTGGAATAAAGAGTGGTCTCCATACAAAAATAATGGCTCCGTTTAGGAAAAAAAAAAAATCAAACTTTTACCCTTCTGCTCATGTGCAAGTCCAATAGCCAATGAAAAACAATGTTTCTAGCACAACTAGACAGTATGTTATTGAAAGATGACGAGGGATTTGGTGTTTTCGAGTCTATTCAGAAATAGCTTTCAAAATGTGTTTCCTACTCGATTTTCAGGCAAAAATGACAAAAAGGGGGGGGGGTTAATGTGTTAAGTGGAAATCGAAGTAAATTTATATTCTTTATTTGATCAATTTAAGTACCATCCCATTATACATGCAAAAAAAGTCATTATAGTGGAGTGTAATGCACTTCTTATAGTATAACTATAAGACTAATTATATGGTTTTGTCTAGCTAATATTAAATGGTATGAACTGTGGACTTGGACCTGACAGCAGGTTTAAGAAATTTAGTTAAAATATGGATGGGCACACCAGTATGTATCCTAATATATATATATATATATATATATATATATATATATATATATATATATATATATATATATATATATATATAATGCACAGTGTGTTTATCATCAGTAAATAATAAATTATATTTGGGATAGATAGAAGTTACAAAAAAATAAGGTCACCTTCATATACACCTGTCTTAATATTAAGTTTATGGCTGGAACATCCAAATATAGAAATGTCCAGAGGAATGTAAAAAGGTATCCTAGGGATAGATATTTCTCAACATTCTTTACTTACCTGGACCCTTTATAATATATAGATTTTCTAATACATACAATCTGCCTCACATGTGGGACACTATTTATTGTCTTATATAATTTCAACAAAGAGGCCAGGAAGAAAATAATAGCCTTCAGATAATAAAACATTCTGAAACTATTTTATTACACAGATACAACCTGTAATAAAGGTTCATATTTTGAATCTGTGAGTCTTAATTTCAATGTACTGAATTTCATGTTCACAACATTATATGCAGAAGCCATCAGTTCACATGGGGACCTTTTATTGTGGTGCTCAAATATTTCTTTCAGCATCACAACTGCATCACACAATACTACCTTATATCATTAAAACATGCAGATATTGCCATTTGACTACAAGCACTAGCAGATTCTTTGTGTCTGCATGGTTCCAAAGTTGTTATGTACGGAACCAAATCTGTCTGTGATCATGGGAGCACCAATTTTGTTCAGGTAGCAGAAGTTTCAATTGAATCCAAGCTAACATAGTTAAATTACATCATTGGTTATAGTAATTTTACATTTTTTTAACAAAGTTATGGATTTTCCAACATCACTTAAAACATTTTCGTTTATTTTTTTTTAAATATTTATATATATCATTTGCAAATCTTAGTTGGGATTTGGTGTCTAAGTTATATTCATAACAAATGTAGTTTTTAAACAAAATATGGTTAATTAACATTAAATATTGTTTTTCCACATATATATACCTGACCACTGAATTCAGACAAATAGACCGAATCAGATTAAATAAAACAATTTCAGAATTTTTAAGTAGGAAAAAGTAAATCTTGTATATCTTCTGCAGATAATGGAGTCCAGTTATGCATTTTCGTTATATGTCAGGTTACTTTTATATGTCAAGTTTCACAGAATGCTGTGAAATGAAATATTCTATATTATCGGTATTATATTTGTTTGTGCCTGTATCCACTTGTAATTTTTGCAAAACGAGGACACCTTGTGATGCTAAAGTCAAAATATGAATCTCTGAGGTCAGTGTTATAAATATTCATTAAATAAAATCTGAAAGGTATGCAACCGATGCAAAAAAGGTTGTTTACATGTATTCAGATTCTGGCATATATGTTACAGTTTTGGGACCCATGATCTTGCCCAAGCACTTTTGCATTATTGCAAGGATATTGTTGATAAATAAAATCTGTGATTATATTTTACATCTTAAAAGTCATGATTTCATTACAAATTTGACATTGGTGCCCCGAGTGGCCAAATGGTCTTAAAAGTACTCACTGTTACGGATCACTGCCATCTCACCTCTGTCTGTGTGGGTTCGAGTCTCGGGTTCTGCCAATGTGGGTATGTGAGAAAGCTTGCCAGTTGCTTCTTGCCAGTGGTTCTTTCCCGGGTTTTCCCTGGTTCTTCCTCCACCATTTATACTGGCCCACCATGTATTGCTTATCGTTTGCCAAATAATATTGTTAAACCCTACAACAACAACAATATATTTGACATTCATGAGTGTACCCAACAGGATTTCATTTATTGATTGACTAATTAATATAATTAATTCATTTGTTAATCCATTCATGTATAATAAGTAAGTTGAACTTGTGTACCTACAAATTGATATTTATTTTACAGAAACTTAAAATGTTATTTATGATACTGTAAATGAAATATATATGCTTCCCCACAAATGTGAAAGTATGAACATTATGACTTATTCTAGGTGACTTGATTGACTTGTCAAAATCTTTAATTGAAAACTTCTTCTGTACACAATTTGATAAAATTAGTTATGTAATTCAGAATTTAGAACTATGATACAAAAAGCTTAGCAAAAATAAAAGTCCTTCATGAATTATTGCCTCAGGTCCAAAAATAAATTAATTAGATGATGTTTTTTTGTTTTGTATTTTGTGGCACAGCAACACGAGATGGCTTCTAGGTGTAGAGGAAATTAGAGTAAAGTGTCATACCCAACCTTTGTCCTTTGACCTGCTTACATACAAACCATAGGAAGTCAACATAAAATGGTCCAATTACAATCCATCAGTTCATCCATGAAAGGGGTATTTTATAAAATAAAAATAAAGATTGATCTTTGCAAATGCATACCTTAGACAAGATTGATGTCTGGCTTTGTGATGACATGTAACAAGTTCTGCATTCTGATACTGCATGTATAAAGTCCAACAAAATCAAAATAAACTTGCATCTCCCCAGTACAATATTACACAATTGAATGGATCATTGTTCAAACAAACAATGATTTCTCAAAGATAGTACAAGATCCATTGTTGCTCAATTATTTGAGAGAAGAAAGGATAACTAACTTCTTTTTAATTACTGCGCATAATAGATAAACAAACCCTATATAAAAATTAAGTATTGATGTCTGAACTTTATTACAAGCATCATTCACATATGTAACTTTATATTTTCACTTACAAGTAAAATTATAAATTATCTCCATACATGTATTTTGTATTTTTTTTCTTATTTTTAATGAAAAGTTCAAATATGTCTAAAACATACGCTGATAATGAGTGACTAAACCATATACTTATGGGTTACTGCATTTGTAGCATATAATAAACCTATATATGTATGTCTGTTACAACTTTATCTTGAAGTTCTGAAGATCACAGGTAAAGCCCATTTCAGGAAGCACATTTTAAACTTACATCCCTTTATGTACTCTCGGTTGCCAAAGATAATCAATGTATCTACCACCACTTTTGGGGAGCAGTTCCCAACAATGGTTAGTGTACCAAGTTCAAGTGAAAAAAAGAGGCATTGCTGCTCGTTTATTAAAATTTCAACGATTTTGACATAATGTATGTAAATTAAAGAATTTCAGAAAGATGATGTATTTTGCTAATGACTATTGAAAGGCAAATTTTTTTATCATAGAAAGTACACCATGGTTAGAAGTTTATCAGGGGCGTATTAACCATTAAGCAGACTAAGCACGTGCTTAGGGCATCAGGGCCAAAGGGGGCACCACAAAGTTGAGAAAAGGGTGAAAAGAAAAAAAACGAATGAAGATTTGTAAAACAAAAATTGGTAGAACTAGTGCAAACTGATCATAATGTTCTGTTTCTTGATCATGGTGCACCCTAGGGTTATCTTCCCAGGTGTATGTGCAAAGGATGGGTGCACCAAGATTTGTCAGTGCTTAGGGCACCAGTGAGCCTTAACCGATTCGGCCCCGATCCCATCTGTAGGTATGATGAGGCTGTACCCTACTTCAAAGCCCTGCAGCATCAAGGCCATTTAAGATGCACCAACGTGGGTGGTACTAAAAAAGCCGACAGATATAGCTCTATAATGATATAAAATAATCTGAAAGTTCTAATTGCACTACAAAATACAGAGAGAAAAAGCTCATTTTTTGGACCCGGTTTTTTTTCACCCAAAATTCACTCGAGATCAGAATGTGATTTTGTGTCCGGATTTTATACCTTTTGGCCTCAAATCTAAGGCATACCGGTCTTAACTGCACACAGACAGGTGAACCTTTGCAAAAACTAGGATAAGGTGGGCATTTGGAATAAATACAAAAATGATGGGTCTATTAAGCAAAAAAAAAGAAAAAAAAGAACTCCAACTTTTACCCTTCTGCTCATGCGCAAGCAAAATAACCAATGGAAATTGATGTTTCTAATACAACTAGGCATTATTCTCATGGATAATCTGTTGAAAACAGCTGTATTACGATGCATTCAGAAATAGCACCCCAGATGTCGTTCCTACACACATTTCAGGCAAAAACGACAAAAACCTCTGGGGCTGAATGAGTTAATCCGCCCCTGAAGTTTATGCATTATAGAACACATAATAATAATGTTAAGGACTGAAAACTCATAAACGGAATGCCTTTTGAGCACAAAAGAGCAAGACTATTCATTGAATATGACAAATGTATACTCACCGAAACAAACACATTCATAATTAAGACTACAATTAAAAGACATTTTTTAATTTACTGTACAGTTTTTGAATTATAGTGCTTTATCATTTTCGTGTTACTTTTTATGCATAATATTAACAGTTTATCAGAGATTACCTTGACTCATTTTCTACTTCACAAAAAATAATAACACTTTAAACATGTAAAAGGCAAATGTGATCCAAGGCTGCCTGATAATTCCTTACAAAATGTTTCATCCTGTGTCTTAGCAACCAGAACTGTTTAAGACCAAACATCCATTTCAGTACCTGTTTAAGTATGTGATACTTTACCATTTTCATGTGAATACAAATATATAAATGTGCAAATATGTTTTTCAATTAATATAAGGATGATGTGGCAAATGTTTTTCATGGTATACCAGTATAAGCTTTATGTCAGGTTTAAGAGCTAAGAGTTACTATGCTCCCCGGAAGTGGCTGATTTATGTGTGTTGCAAGAATGATATCTCTGCAGCTAAGGGAGGTAAATCATGTTATTGAACAGGACTATAGAATAGGAAACAGTTAACATCCAGTAAAGTAACACTAGAAATAAGTTTACACCCCTAAAGTCTGTAATAAATGTGTTTTGTGTTTTAGATTAATAATGTAGCTTTAACAATTTTTGAGTCACATCGCTACCATGTCTGCATGTGGCAGTTTATATTGATGTCTAGCACTGGGGCACCATGCCAGAGACATGTAGCATAATGTCCCATTCAGTCACATTATCCTGACACCAGGCCGACCAGTCCTAACACTAACCTCAAGTCTTTGGTATGACTCGGCCGGGGTTTGAACCCATGACCTCCCACATTCTGGGCGGATGCTTTAACACTAGGCCACTGAAGCAGTCCTGTAATGTTATTTATTCTAGTATATGTCTGTCATCAAATGTCCACTTATTAACTTAACATAGTCACTTGTTGAGTTCATTACCTGTTCCTTAGAATATTAAGAAATGTCTCCCAATGAAGTATGGATTGATACCACTAAATCATCTGCCCAATAAAAACTGAAATCAGATATATGCATCAATCCGATGGCCATAACTAATGCAATAAGAGTTCATTTCATCAGGTGTGAAAGGCCTCCATTTTCTCATGCTGCTGTTGTCAATCAATTCTGCCACATTTATTCTCTGATTATTTTATTTCTGATCAGATGCAAAACAAATCATTTAAAAAAAGCCTTAAATAGGTTTGGTATTCTCCATTTATATATTTAATTTTGAAATACTGCTGAGTAGAGGGTTCACTAGTATGCCAGCTGTTTTTGTGCATCAAGTATATACATTAGACTTTTATTCAGCATCATTTTTAGGCTCAGAATCACTCATTGGTATCTCCAGTAATTTTTCCCAATCAAGTAATGATATGATTTAAAATCTTTCAAACTCATTCTCATAATCACTATCATCACCTATTATTTACCAAGTGAAATTTTCATCTGGAGATGAATCTTGCTGGGAGGCAACCATTTCGAGTTTTCTGAGTGGTGCTTATTTTAAACACACGTCAAACTTCTTTGAATGTTCAACTATAACAAAATGCATGCTTCAGTGTGGAACTCAATGTAATAATCAAATTTTTGTTTCACAATATTTCATGTTGAGCCAAAGTACTCAGATGTGTAAGCATTTGCTTATACGAAAAATGATCTGTGCTGTGACAAGTGCTATCAGACCTGAGCTGGTGGCAAGATTTATACATCGACAAGCACTTTAAGGTTTAATGAATGAAAACTGACATTACATGGCTTGTTTCATGTATTGTATTTAAGTCCACAAGGAAATGCAAGCATATTTTTTAAAAAAAAGTAAAATATTACATAGAAGTATCCAAGAGTCTGCCATGTTTTAATTTCATATATATATATATATATATATATATATATATATATATATATATATATATATATATATATATATATATATATATATATATATGGTTTTAGGAAAGGGTAGGAGACATGACTATAGTAGACAGTATATTAAATAAATGAACCGAGCATTCTCTTTTTACTCCAGAGTTGCACGTGTTAATTTGCATTTACAAACTAACAAATGTCATTTAAACTGGAGAGAAAAATATTGGGCCCACTAGAGCCTCTTGTTTACTTTTCCACATTTACTCCATGTAATAGCTTTGTCTTGTTGCTTGACACTATAGCCAGGACTGTACTGAACTGTACTAATTTACTATAAAACTAGAGTGACCCTTTTTGGTCAAGGGTACTCAATAGCCCATTTCATACCGAATTTAACCGAGTTGCTCCGTAATTATCTGAATAACCTCCCGAGTTACTTTACACTCCAGCCAATCCAACGCTGGTGGGCACATGTACATAACAAAATGGCGTCCATTGTTGTTTAGAAATATTTCAGAAATAAAATTAATTAAATGATTGAAATTTGTATGTGAATTATCGACAGTCTTTCAAAAACAAATCTGATAAACTCATATGAAACGCATTTTATTATAGTGACGTTTCGGATGCACAGAAATAGTTTGAACAACTTGCTCTTTGATTGCCAGGATTACATTTGTTTACTTCGACACCGTTTCCTTACTCACATGTACATGTCCAGATGTAAACAGCTTAAAGCTACTCTCTCGTGTGGGTTTGAAATCCGCCTTGATTACCAGAAAATAAGACAGGATGGTTCCAATATTAAATTTCGTAAATATCTGTGGCAGCATCGCTGTTGAATACGCATTTTTCAACTCAATAAACAATGTTGAAGTAGTTATAGAAATTGATGCTGATGCTGAAGCGTTAGCCATATTTTGCCCACCACCTATTACGGTCAGCTGACCACCCGCCACGAGATCAAAATTCCGAGCAAATTACAAAGTTCACCGAAGTCTGCATGAAATGGGCTATGCAGAACCCTTGCTCATATTTCCATCCCCATGTTTTTTATATAAAATAGTTGTGCCATTCACATATACATGTATTGTTATTGCGTACATGGAACTTATGAGATCTTGTATTCATTGCTTGATTTTCTGTTTCTTTAAGTTTTGTATGCAGTCTTGTTGATTGATGAAAATGGAGGAACAAGAGGCATCAGGGTGTCCTCTCCATGTGGTGCAGGGTTTCCCCAAATAGTTGGCAAGGGTCACTGGGCTTTCATATTTACCCATAGCATCAATTTTTATTTAGTTGTAATCTGAAACCTATTTCCTTGCAATAAAACTCACTGTAAGGTCTATTTAATAACTGAAAATTTCAGAGACCACAATGAACTTCCGAGCATAACCACAGATATAGAGCACACTTGCACTGATACTTGGTAAATAAGTAGAACTGTCAAATTTATCAGGATTAGTTGAGAACAAGGAAGCTTGTTATTAATATTACACCTGCAGTGACCATGCTAATTGATTGTCAGTAGCCAGAGGTACATACCTGTCAAGTAAACTGCAAAATTCTGTTTTTTTTTTGTGCCATTAAGTTTATCAGTTGTAGAGTTGCAAAATTTAGTGGAGAGAGAGATTGTGTAGATTACTCATGTATTTAATTTGCTCAATTTTACGTAACAAGGAATGCATGCCCATGTTTTAGACAACAAGGAATAGGTGTCCATGTTTTAGACAACAAGGAATAGATGCTCATGTTTTAGACAAGGAATATATGCTCATGTTTTAGACAACAAGGAATACAATTGCCCATGTTTTAGACAACAAGGAATGCATGCCCATGTTTTAGACAACAGGGAATAGGTGTCCATGTTTAGACAACAAGGAATAGATGCTCATGTTTTAGACAAGGAATATATGCCCATGTTTTAGACAACAAGGAATACATGCCCATGTTTTAGACAACAAGGAATGGTATCCCATCATTAGCTTGCAGGTCAAAAGTGCACTGACAAAAACACGCACCAACAAAAAGCACGCAAGGCATAAATTATAAATGTTATTATGTCAAATAAATAAGCAAATATTCGCTATTTAAAAAATGTTTAATAGTATTAATATGAGTTTCAGTTTATTTTTTCTATCACTTTTCAAAATGCGATATCCATCAGTTATGCTCTTTCTTCTTCTGTGACTCAGTCTTTTCCATGGTTAGATATGATTTTTAAATTTTTACAAAATGAATTTGATATTTATGGTTTTCTAGGCTTTTACTGCGTAAATACGCACCTTGATGTCTGTTCAATGAAAACTGTGATTCAAACTTTTAGTTTATTTCATTCGAAATGAGACATTTATCAATCAAAGTCATAATAAGATTACAGGCTTATAGTTTATGCTGCATGCTTTTGACGGCATGCATTTGAGGGGCATATTTCGCTGTGCGCTATTGTCACCGCACTTTTGACCCATGTGCTAATGACGGGGTGCCTACACCCACAAGGAATACATGCCCATGATTTAGACAACAAGGAATACATGCCCATGTTTTAGACAACAAGAATACATGCCCATGTCTTAGACAACAGGAAATACATGCCTATGTCTTAGACAACAAGGAATAGATGCCTGTGTTTTAGACAACAAGAATACATGCCCATGTCTTAGACAACAGGAAATACATGCCTATGTCTTAGACAACAAGGAATACATGCCCATGTTTTAGACAACAAGGAATACATGCCCATGTTTTAGACAACAAGGAATACACGCCCATGTTTTAGACAACAAGAATACATGCCCATGTCTTAGACAACAGGAAATACATGCCTATGTTTTGCATAACAAGGAATGCATGCCTGTGTTTTACATAACAAGAATACATGCCCATGTCTTAGACAACAGGAAATACATGCCTATGTCTTAGACAACAAGGAATACATGCCTGTGTTTTAGACAACAAGAATACATGCCCATGTCTTAGACAACAGGAAATACATGCCTATGTCTTAGACAACAAAGGAATACATGCCTATGTCTTAGACAACAAGGAATACATGCCCATGTTTTAGACAACAAGGAATACATGCCCATGTTTTAGACAACAAGAATACATGCCCATGTCTTAGACAACAGGAAATACATGCCTATGTCTTAGACAACAAGGAATACATGCCCATGATTTAGACAACAAGGAATACATGCCCATGATTTAGACAACAAGGAATGCATGCCCATGTTTTAGACAACAAGAATACATGCCCATGTCTTAGACAACAGGAAATACATGCCTATGTTTTACATAACAAGGAATGCATGCCTGTGTTTTACATAACAAAGAATACATGCCCATGCTTTTTGCAATTACCTATCTCCAAAGCTGACTGTTCTGGTGGCCTAGTGGTTAGAGCATCCACCTCAGATGCGGGAGGTCATGGGTTCGATCCCCAGGCGAGTCCTACCAAAGACTTACAAAAATGGTATTAACAGCTGCCTCGCTTGACGCTCAGCATTAAGAGGTTAGTGTTAGGAATGGTCGGCTTGGGAGGTGTCCTAAGTAATTTGGGTGGAAATTCTGGAGGAAGGCAGCAACACACTTATGCACACCCCTAGTGAATTTCAATTGACTATTGTTCCTTTGGGTGGTAGGGCATTTTACCTTTAGGACATGTGTAGGGACTTTCTTAGCATCCCTAAGTATGCTTATATCCCATTTAGCATGAGGTTGGGAGACAACGTGAGTTTTGAAATATTTTCCCAATATACACCCACTTCTAACACTAAGTCCATCCTCTGCTTGAGGAAATTTTTGGCAGAATTTCCTTTAAAACACTTTAAATTATTTTTAAAACAAGGCCTTTGAGTTTAAAAAAGTCATTATTTATTTACTTCTGCTTGACTTTGTACGTAAGTTTCCAAAAGATTGTTACAGAAGTAGACAATATGATTATTTGCCATATAGTTAGTATGCATAATCTTCTATTTTGTTTGCTGCTAGGTATAGATTGTTATACTGTTTACATCTAAAATTACTGACTGAACTGAATAGACAAACACATGTCTACTGATCTTATTACCTAGTCAATTTTATCAATTTTACAGATGTTTCTTGAAAGAAATGTGATAATTTTGATAAGTTGAGTTTATTTATCACATTTTGTAACAAAACAGGATTTCCATTGCATCTATTGATAAATAGGTTCCAGGTGTAAAATATTTGGATCTGCAGATGGTTAATGCACCATACTTTGGTGTTTTTGTTGGAATATTCTTCCAAGGATTCCAAATTTAGTTTGCTTTTTACCCCAAGAAAAAGGGTGCACAATGTTGCAGTGCAGAATTTACATATTTTTTATACATTGATGTTTTTCAGTTTTATTTGAAAGCATTGGGTACAAACTTGTGCATCTTTTCAGGAGAAAGTACATTAGATTTTTTATGTAGGAAGTCAGGTACCAGGGAGTTTAGTCTATATCCCACATGAAAAGTTGTGGTACTTCAAACTGTTCATACTATTTGATAATGCTGTAGTCTGCATTCTTCCTCAAGCATGGATACAAGAGTGTTGTCTATCATAGTTTGAGTAAAGGAGTGTGGGTTTTTTCTGGTGATAATTGCCAACGTTGTGTTTTTCACTAAAGCAAATGCAGCTGGAACTAAATATAAAGGGATACAGCTGACACCCTTCCCATCACCACCTCTACTTCTTGCACTAAAAACCACTGTTCATGTCTGAATCTCAGAAAGAGAAGGAGGTGAAAATTTCCATTTTTTAAAAAATGATGCATGTATTTTACAGGGTTACATCATGCTCATCAGACTAATGAATACCCAGAACCACCTGAGATTTTTTCATTAAACTTGGTATGAATGTTTTTATCATGACAGGAGTTTGTGCCTTATATACCATTTGTCTTGTCTTTTTCAGATTAGTACTCCCACCCCCATTTAAAAACTTTTATGTAAGCTTAATATCTTGCAGAGTATATTTCATAAGTGCTAGCTTACTTACAGATCTAGTTAGTAGTCATGGGCAGATGTCAGTAGCACCATAGATTACCGTATTTGCCGTATGTTTTTGGACACCATTTTTTTGTGGAAAATATAATATTTAAATGCCTTGTAAGTTTTCGGACATTGCTCTGCTGTAATTTTTTCTACAATTTATGTTTTTGGACACAATCTAGGAAGATCTGCTGCTTCGTTTTATTGTAAAATTCACAGCGTGTTTACCGTTAATTTAACTGATACAAAATTCGCTTCATTTGGTAGCCAATTATTTATTGTGATCATGAACTTCCATGAACTAATATAATTTAAATTTTTTAATCATATGTATATATTTATGTATGTATGTATGCAGATAGATAGATAAACATTGTTATATTAAGCCATACACAATAAGTAGCAATATCTAAGAATGAAAAGAAATATGATTTAATGCTGTAATATATTTAAATATATTATTCAATATCAAGTAGCTTGTCCGTAGCCTTTTGTAGGTCCTCGGGCGAAAAGCCCTCAAATTCTGTATCACTATCATCGTCCATATTGTTTAATTGTTTGTCATTTCTGATCAGCGCGTTTTCACTTCCGCTCAGATTGACATTGATACCGCACACCTTGAAAGATTTAATTATCATTGTGCGCTTTTCCTTCAATGTGTCCATGGCATTTACAACCCAGTCCAATACAGTCTGTTTGCTGGCTGTCTTGATCCGTCTGTTGCTGCTTTCATTAGATGATATTAATGCATTCGTAGTATCCCTGATATATTCCGTCCAGCTGCGGCGGAGGTAGCTCTTGACAGGTTTAATGATGCTCACATCGAGAGATGTGCAGCCTCCAGGTATTATTGCTGGCACAACGTTTCCACGCCGCAACTGTTTCTTCACGTCATCAGTGATGTGAGCCCGGAACGAGTCCATAACTAATAGTGATCGCTCTCTTCTGGTGAATGGCAAATAAATTTCTTCAATAAATTGCAGCATTAGCATTTCGTCCATCCATGCTTTCTCTTGAACTGCGATAATCCACCCTTTTGGTGCCTTCAGATCTAACTATCTCTTTCCCTTGAAAATAATCATTGGAGGTAATACGTCGCCAGAATGTGCAACGGCTAAAACGACAGTAATGTGTCTCTTCTCCACACCAGTTGTATGAATCAGAATGCTTTTCATTCCTTCTTTGTCCATCATTTTCCCTGGCACAAGATCAAAGTACATCGGTGTCTCGTCCGTGTTAATAATAAACTTATTGTCAAACTCATCCTCCTCATGTCTATCCATCACAAACTTGTGGAACGAAGCAATCTTTTCTTCCAAATCCTTGGATAAACATTGGGCAAGAGAGGTCTTGCTTCTAAGCACAAAGTCATGTCTTTTCATGAAACTCTCTCCCCATGAATGACTGGCATGGAATTTGCTCTCTGGAAATTCTGTTGAGACAAGTTCCTTGGCATATATACATATTCCCTCAACACTGACTGGAATTTGTAAATCATGCTGAGTGAGCACCCATTGAGCTATTTTATCATCCATAGCTTGTCAATATGAAATGGGTCGTCCACACTTAGGCAAATGTCCGTTCAAGTTCAGATCGGCAGAAAAGTCAATTTTCATCCAGGTACTCACCGTGGATTTCGGAATCTTGAATTTTTCTGCTGTAGGTCTAATTTCCAAACATTATGCATTGTTAACGATATCCTGCTTTTGCTTTAATGTATAATGTTTATAGTGACCACGTACAGAACCGGGTGGAGCACTCACAGGTTCAGGATAATCAGATTCGTCATCTAGAGCAGCTTTCTTCGTAGGTGGTTCTTTTTGTGGTGCATCCTCAGAATCATTAATCCGAGGTCGCTTCTGTGGACGGCCTACTGGCCTCTTTGGAGACGATTTCGGCAAGGCAGAGTCCCTCCACGAACTAGGCAGTGCCTCCTCGCTTGTTGCATAACGTATGATAAACTTATCCATCAAAATTATTACAGTACTAACAAAATTATGTTTCACAATAACAGCTATCCAGTATATGAACTTTTGATAGTGGTGGGTATTTTATTTATACTTTATATTTTAATAGCTTGATTGGCTAACAACAATATGATTGGTTGTCAGTGTAGACATTATTACACACATTGATTAGAAACCATGACCCCTGCTTTATATCATTAAACAATACATCGGAGAGTCAGTATGGATTAGTAAAATTCATTGGCATTGTGCAACAAAACTAACCCCTTATCCCTGAGGCATTATATACCAAGGTTTAAACATAGTTATTGTTCTTTTGGTAGTAAACCTCTTTGTAGACGATAAATATTGATTGTGGGTGCTAAATGTTCGGTACATCATGTGCTTTTTTAATGAAATCCAGATGGCTGAACTTTATTTCCGAACACACCTGTCAAAGAAATCCCACAAGTTTTATTATTAACAATTATCACCTAGACACCTTGAAATCTCCAACATACTGGTACATCAAAACAATCTTTGAGCAGTCGATTGTTTCGAGTCAGCAAGCTCTACTCATTTTGAAGCTACCCTCGGCTAGTGTGGAGAAAAAAAAGAGAGAACCACAACAAATAGATCACCTTTATTTATAAAAAAAATGCCAACATATTAATCACGCTGACTCATATATTGCAACTTGCTTGTTATTTTTACCCTTCCTGTGTGTGCATACAACACTCACCCCATATGGAGCCTCTCACCCTTGGTGCTCTAAGATTAGCCATCATACATGTACCGATATTTCTACTCTCGATACTAAAATGTTTCTGTCATAAATATCTTAAAAATTATAATTCCAAAATCTTTTTATTTAGTTTGCATTAATATCTTAATTACACAGAAATCAAGCTTGCACACGTTGGTAATGTAGATTTTAATGATCACCGATTAGCAGAGGGTTAAACTGGATTGCAAGATTATATAGTAATATGGCGGTTCTTTTTGAAAATACGCACACAATCGTGGCTCTAATACATGTATGGCTGTGTTTTCTGGTGGATGGACATGTATCACATAGACAAAATAGGCAAGTAATGCCTGTTTTTCATTCATTATCCTTTCCGTGGTGCTTGACAAAATACTTGTTTACTTCATGGCAGCACGTCATCATGTGAGCTAACGGTAACTTCGTTACAGACATGGGGGGTTAAATCTATCTTCAACTGTATGTTTTCGGACACCTAATTAAGGAATTTGATATGTATTCGGACGACAAAAAAAGTAATTATTTGTTGCAGTCCGAAAACATATGGTAAATACGGTATGCTGACCTCTTGTTTGCTACCTTATTTATTTCTTATAAGACAAGTCCAACTGCAAATTGTACACACCAAGATTTGCCATCAAATCATGTGCTGACAGATCTGGGTCTGTGCAATGTGTAATCAGTAGAGCAAACAACATAGACTCTGATCTGCAGATGCATTATGTGATGGCAGATCAGGATCTTGGTTGTTTGCAGTTTAACTCAACTTATAAATGAGTATGTATGGTACTTGTCAGCAATATTCAATAAAGGCTTGTTACTAAACCTGTTGACCTACATCCATCAGCTAGGTATTTGGTACCTGTGGTCAGTTTGAATGATTTCTGTCTAGTAGTTATTGATTATGTATGATTTAATAGTAATGTATTCAGGTGCACAGTAGGAAGGGTTTCTCAATCTCTATCATGTATATGGACCTCTTATTTTCATATTAAAATGTGTAGAGGTTTAACAAACCACGGTAGGTTGGTTCAGTTAAATGTGAACAAAGCTTTGTTTTAGGAAGATATAGATAACCTAGCTTAAAAATCTTACCTTTCAGCACAAATGAGGACTGTACTACAATTTATCTGCACATACCCAGATTTGCCCTTATTATGCACTGGCAGATCTGGGTCTGTGCAGTTTGTTAGGAGTAATCAGTAGAACAAACAACACAGACCCTGATCTGCAGGTGCATTATGCTATAGCAGATCAGGATCTTTGGTGTCTGCAGGTTGACTTATAATTAAGTATATATGCTAAGAAGTCAGCAAGCTTGATATATAATAGGACAGCAATGGTTTTCAGGGATAGTTTTGAACTTGAATTTGTTTAGTGAAAGGTTACAATTAAATATGTTGTGTAACTTTAGTTTAACTTAATTTTACTATTTAGTTGGTCTGTAATCTTAATACTCACAAATTGTTTACAATTTTTTAGAACACTCCCTCTGATAAATGTGTAAATGGTACATGTGGTTTCCTTTTACAAAGTACACATGGGGTTGACCAATGCTAAACACCTAATATTGGCAACATTCAAAGATTAAATTGTCAGGTTCATCCAGTAATTTTAGTGCAAAACACATAGTCATACCATGTATCATATAATTAGAATTAGATTTATCAACAGCTACAAGTCTGATTGTCTTAAGAAGAATCAGACCATTTTGATTTTTTATTCCTGATATCAGATTGACCAAGCATAGGTACGGGTGAAATGGTACACCTATGCCACATGATATATATCACAATACACAACCTACAGTATGATACATATTGATATTCTTAATAAATAAGTAAAGAACTAATGTATGGCTATTGAAGATTAAAAGTGACATTTGTAAGGTAAATATATTCTCCACCTTTAGTGTTGATACAGCAGAATTATCGACACATCCAGACGTCAACGAATCATGAGGCTTTTTCTTCTATTTTTTTAAAACCCCTAATCATTTTCTGTACATTAGCATAAGTTAACTTTCAGAAGTTCGGATGCTTGGGTTCTGGTTATGAAGTTAATTTCTGGTTATGAAATCCAGGTAACTACATGTATTGTACTGTACTTTGATATCCTAATTTAAGTGCACATGTGACAGTCTACAGTATACTGGTATAACAATTTTCATTGCCTAATTCTAGGTAACATATTGGGACTGAATTTTGGCATGATGCTTTTGGTGTCCAGTTAATGGCTAATAAATGTTCATTTATTAGATTTTGCCTTCTTTAGGTTTCACCAATTTGTAAATTAGGTCAGCATGAGATATCTATTGAATGAATATAAAATATAGTACTTGTAAGTTGGTAGTGAAAAAGCACCACCCCATTATAGACCAGACAATTGTGAATAGATCACTGTGAATTCACTTAGAGAGCTAATGTTTGAATCAGATTAACACAGGGGCAAGTGGCATACCATTGTGTATGGTGCAAAGTCAACTATAAGTACAAGTAACAACGGACATGGCCAAATGTGTCCTTTAAGTGGATTGATTAACTTGCAGAGTTTTGGAAAGAAAAACTGTTTAGTGCAGTTAGTAGTATTCTTTACAGCATATTTTTGACAACCACATGCCATTGTCATTTGATAGTTTCTTCCTGCCGATTAATTGACTCAGTTGTTGAAATTAATTGTTGCATTTTCATGTGAAAGATAAACCTTCTGCTGCTGTATGACTGAAGATTTGAAGAGTTCTGTGAAACATACAGTAATGTTTCATTCAAAGAGATACAATAAAGAATTCTTCAAAATTTGAGAAAAAAATGGAACTATTCCTCAAAGAAGGATGATTATGCTGCAGGAATTCTATATTTTATATTTGCAAAAGAATCTGGAGCCACTTATTTGTTCCATCCCATTATTTCTATTCTCTATGACAAAACTCAGAAATGTACATATTCTTTTACTCTACTGGTCATAGACCAGAAGAGCTTATTGGATGGTTCCTTCTCCATCTATCCATTAGCACATTTGGCAAGTTTGTTATCACTACTCCTTCATAACTACTTGGAGGATTTCCACACATATTCATCCCATGGTGTAGTTGGTCCTAAAGAAAATGGTGCTGCTCATTTAGCCAATATGGCCACCAGCAGACATTTTGAAAATCATGTTATCACAACTTTATGTCTACTTGATCCTGACTGAAATTAGTACCAGTCTAATGTCCAATGCATCCATGATGGCAGCCATTTTGAAAGTTCTGTCACTACCGCTTTTGAATGAATGGTCATATCATCATGCGGTTTCCACTGAAAGACTTCGTATAATGTCTTGTTGCTCTTAAATTACAATTGTGCTGATCTGACATCCAATATGTTCTTGTCTTAAAAGTCTTGTTTTAGCTGCCCCAATTAAAGGGACAGTCATTTCATTTTGACATTGATTTTTCATCAGCAAAGTTCTTGTTGTGTCTGCTTGGTCTTAAACGAAAATAACTAAATTTTAATATGGACACCATTTTGGCTATCTTGAAAATATTTGTATCTCTATTCCCAGATGCTTTCCATAGAGTTTTAGCCCCTTAATGTTGTCTGCATTTGGCAGATCAATGCTTATTGCACGGGTCAGAATGATGTGATTATTAAATTATGACACCCATGTCTGCCAGCACACACTATATCACAGATAAACTACTTTTATTTCCAACCCTTCCTTGAAACGGTTGTGTTTAGAAAAACATGATTGTCAGAGATCATAGATATAATGAAAGACATTATCATGACTTCTCATGGTATGCCTATAACCTGTAAAAACAGTAACAGTCCTGCTTAATACTCATGGAAAACTCAGTGTAGTTTGTACATTTGATTGTAAAAATATTGAAATGCAGCTGTGATTTATGGAAGGATGACCCATCGTCAAAGTGTACAAAGCTAAGTTTGAGTTTGTGACATGCAGCAGCATGGGGAGCATTTTATTCTTAGCACACATTGCAAGCACCATTAGTCATTCAGAAGTATATTAATCTGTCGAAATAGGAACACCACCCAGCATTAAGACAGTACATACCGGTAAGTGCAGAGTTGAATCCAAAAAATAAACATGTGAATTAGTGTGGCCATTGCATGTTTGATACTACCTCACAGTGATGCAGATGCAGATAGATCATTTTCCATGCTAAGAAAACTTAAAACATTTTCAGGGATGTGTGAACAGTATATGACCATCCTTTCTCTTATGAATGCAAAGACGAACTCAAAGGGACCACCCATTTAATATTTGGGGAATGGGGTGGATGGGTTTGGTTGAATATCTGACAGCGACCACTTAGGCATTATGTTTTGGTGACCTTTGAATTAGCCGATGGAAATGCAGCTTTCAGAAATCTGAAAGTGAATCAAATTGTTTGGCACACATTAATGCTGTTCAGCCATACTACCCAGTCTCAAACACAAATATATAAAACTTGATCTGATTGGCTGATACAAATTAGCAATTATGTTCAAAACATAGGTCACCAGAACATGACCCCTCAGTGGTCGGTGTCATGTCTGTTCATGTAGGACAGTGGATATAATGATTTTATTCAAATTGGGTTAATCCTGAATGCTTTTGAAAATAAATTTCTGGCTCCATTTATCTTGAAAATGTATTTCTTTCTCCATTTTGAAGAAAGAAAGAATTTACTTAATCATGAAATTAGTTGAAAAAAAATAATTATCTTGAGGAAATTTTAAAAAAAAAAAAACTGATTTGAAAAGAAAATTGTAGCCTCATTATATGGCTACTTCCAAATGAAACTTGCATAACCTTTAGCCCTCCACCACCCCCACCACCCCACCCATGCCCCAACTATTTAGCACATGACATTTGGTAAGCTTTACTGGTTATTACTTGCAGTAAAAAAGCTGCACAGGCTTTTAGGTGTGGAAAACCAGTATGATTGCAGTAATTAAATACTGTTAATCCATTATTTAATGGACAATTAGTGATAGTACAGTTTCCCATACATTTTTATGTTCTTTTAAAAATTAAATATGCAGTGATAAAGTAACATATGGAGAAAGTTTAGTTTTTGTTTGGAAAATGCTCCTTGAAAACCTTTTGGAAGTCCTTGAAAACACATTGAAACGTGTTTGAAAAACTCCTCCTTTGGGCTATACAAGCCATGAACTTGAAGAAATCAGTGAAATTCCCCATGCGAACTTGAAGAAGTCAGTGAAATTTCCCATGCGTTTGTATCAACCAGTTGATCAATCAGATGATCTTTATTTCCTCCCTAAGGAGCAGTATCATACTAACGAGGGGGGATGGGGCAGTTGCCCTGGGTGCAAGAGGTCCTGGGGTGCCAACAACATGGACACCAGAGGTCTTGGCATGCCAAAACCCCTCTGGGCCATCATCTTCACCCTGGGCACCATTTACCCTTAGCACGCCACCGATAAGGACAGTTCATTTGCATATATAGAGCAGGACAGAGCAAGAGGAATTTAACAATTTACACTGATGATTTTGAAAAACACTAGAGAAAGTCGGTGATAAATTAACTGATACAAATGAGGAAGGTCGAAATGGAATATTAATTAATTAAGAAATACATGAGAACATGCAAAATAGCACGTAACTGTTGTAAATAATCTATAAAAAAAATTATTATTACAGTATGTGTTGAATAATGATAATGGCTACACTTCGAAAATGAGGTCTTATAGGTACAAAGTTTTGGTTGGAGCTGATTTAATAAGTTTTGCTTTCTGCAAATGTTAGATCTTGAGGCTGTGAAGTATATTTGTTATACAGGGACAAGATAATGGATTGAACTGATCTGAAAAAATGTTAAAAAGTTGTGTTTTGTCCAGTCTGCTTTCAATTTCAGTTCTTTAGAGTTTCATTAACTGAGTTGTTATTTGGGTTAAGTTCTATATGTGGTTCAAAAATTCAAACTTGTAAAGCCTGTACCAGTGAAAGTCATTTACAGTTTGTCTTGACAACATGCCAAAGAAGGTCAGCATACTGCAGACTACATGTTTGAGTAACATCATGAATTGGCTTTGATACCCACAGGGATGTTATAAACCAGGTTAATTGGCATTGATAATTATTCTTCACACTGCAGTACAGAGTGGATGAGCAAATTTATGCTTGTAAGTGTTGAAGTTAAAAAATCTGTTTCTTTTCTTGTATGGTCATGTTGACCAATTGTTTCCACTGAGATTCAATAGCAAAGATTGATTGATTAATGAATTTCAAGAGGAGGTCTGTAAGTTCATATTTCCGAAGTAAATTTAAAATATCTGGAATAAAACCAGATTGTACAGCAGGCATCAGAAACGTTTTAGAACTTCTGTGCCAGGTGTGCTCAGTTCTATAATGCTGGGTGCCATGTCATATTTGTCCCTTTAATTTAATTATCATTTTTAGTATATGCAACACAAAACCAAAACTTGTAACATGTGCCTTCCAAAAGTCTGTCATGCCACCATTTACACAAGTGCCATAGATTGCTGACACC
Organism: Sinohyriopsis cumingii; assembly: GCA_028554795.2. Lineage (NCBI taxonomy): Eukaryota > Metazoa > Mollusca > Bivalvia > Unionida > Unionidae > Sinohyriopsis > Sinohyriopsis cumingii. Next base: position 71,235,975 of record CM068824.1, read on the forward strand.
TGTTGTACAGATTGGATGCTATAAAATACATATGGAGACATATGAAGAATATTTGCTTGGATATGATGCTAGTGGCCAGGGTGCAGAGTTTACCTTGGAAGATTGGATTGTGATTTCTATCAGCCACAGCTTCTTTCAGATCCAACTTTTTACTGTATCCACATCTACAGTATATGAATACTGGCTTAAATTTTTACTTTGTATTCCCACCAACTTAATAATTCAATTAATAATCTCTGGATTATGGAAATTTTCATCTGTCGTTAATGGAAGGGCAGATGTAACACCTGACTGATTGCACCAATAACAACATTCCAAAATACACATGCTAGCCCATTGTTGCTATGTTTTTAAAACAACCTGAAAAGTTTGATACATCTTATATAATGTTACATCTGATTAAAAATCAGTTTAAAGTAATAATAGCATTTACTGTATTGGACTAATTCAGAAGTGAAACTGTTGTTTCTGTCTTTTCCCAAAATCTATTTATAAACTACAGATAAGTCAACAATACATGTATTTTCAGATTAATTCTGATTATTTACACAGGTTTACATGAACTTTGGAATTTTCAGACTATACCTTTTCCTTATTTATCCACAGGAAGTGTATTATTTGATCTCATCGCTAATGTTTGCTCCATTTGTCCTGCGCCCAGAAGATGTTAGCACTTGTTTTATGATGTGTAATTGGTTCAGAATGAAAATGGTACCACCACCTTGAAATAATTGCTGCTAAAAAAAATATGTATTGCACTTGTATATATCTTAACTTGAAAGACTGGGAAAAAGTATATGTGTATATAAATATTTGCTGTATTTATAAATTCTGAAGATTATCTCATGGTTTTATTTTCAGTGGTTAAAAAAGAATGCAAGTAGGGAACTGGATCCATACAAATTCTTTTTGGCCAGTTGAGCAACAGTCCCTCTATTTATTTTTTATTAGCTTAAGTTGTTATTGGCTGCATTTTGCCATACTAAGTAGAAAGTATTTTGTTTCTTGTAATAAAGCTTAGAGAAGTTAGGAGAGTATGTTTTTAATGGTATCTATGACCAATCAATTTAAGAGGGACAGCAGAAAAATGGGAGCATTATGGTATGTGTGTGTGTGTGTGTGTGTGTGTGTCCTGCCCTAATAAAGGATTTTGACATAAGGTTGCTCTGCAAATGACCTGAGAGACTGTCATCTTAGGTGATCCATCATTTCGCTTAGGAGACACTTCTGTTGTGGCGGGAACTTCTGTTAGGATATCAGTGCTCATTTTAGAGAGGTAATCTGTACAGTTTTAATAAGACTTCTTTATAAAGTTATCTGATATCTGCAATATTGTTTGACTATTTTCCTTCCTGCATTTTGTGTTTAAGATATTGTAATTTACTGCTTTATTGGGGCACCAGGTAACTGAGTGGTATAAATCGCTTGCCTTTACCAGTCACTGACATCTCACCTCTCTCCGTGTGGGTCATAGTTTTGGGCTCGGCCATTGTAGATATGTGGAAAAACTTGTCAGTAAGCTTCCCTTGGCTCATTGGTTCTTCCCAGGGTTTTTCTGTGTTCTTCCTACAGCAGTTTTACTGGCTGCCATATATAGCCTATCAGGTGCTGAAAACTGGTGTTTAGCCCACAACAACAACTGCTTACTTGTACGTTCTCATTATTCCACTTATATTTGATATTCTCTATGTTTTTTGTTTACACACACATTTATGAGTGAAGTTTTTCTTCTCTTTCAGTACATTAATGGTGGAAATCTGGAACAGCTACTGGCAGACAAATCTGTTGAGCTGCCATGGACCTTACGGGTCAAGTTGGCAGAAGACATTGCCAAAGGCATGCAGTATCTCCATTCCAGGGGAGTTGTCCACAGGGACCTCACATCCAAGGTAAGAAGATTATTCTTTAGAAGTATCGAGGTTTTTGTCATTTTCTCCTGAAATGCAAGTAGAAAAGACATTTTAGGAGCTATTTCTGAATACATCAACTTTCAACAGATTTTTTTTTTTTTTTTGCTTAATGGACCCATCATTTTCATATGGAAACCACTCTTTATTCCAAATGCCCACCTTATCCTAGTTTTTGCAAAGGTTCACTTGTCTCTGCAGTTCAGACTTGTCTGCCTTACATCTGGGGCCAAAAGGTCTAAAATCCTGACACAAAATCGTATTCCGATCACGAGCGAATTTTGGGTGGAAAAAAAGGGTCCAAAAAATAAGGTTTTTCCCTCTGTATTTTGTAGTGCAACTAGAACGTCCAGATAATTTGGTATCATTGTAGAGCTATATCTGTCTGCTTTTTTGTAATACCACCCACTTTGGTGTATCTTAAATGACCTTGATGCTGCAGAGCTTGTAAGTAGGGTACAGCCTCACCATGCCTACAGGTGGGATTGGGACTGAATGAGTTAAGGACCTCACATCCAAGATAAGGGGACAGATCTGTAGAGTTGCTTTGAACTCTAAGGGTAACAATGGCAGATGACATTTCCAAGGGCATGTAATATTGTGTACATGAAAGAGCAGTGTACGAGGGAATCACTTTCAATGTAAGGAGACTAATCTGTTCCATCATCCATGGAATCTTTGTGTCAAGTTAGCATTAAATCTAACCAGATTCATGCAGTACTGCCATTGCAGGGGAATGGTTGATTGTGATCTCACATAGAGAATAAGGAGACTGATCTATTCTGCCTTCCAAAGAGCAAAAAGAAGTGATAGTTCATTATCCAAGAAATACAGAAGTATTGGGGGAAAAAATTGGTTTGCTTTTGCACAATTTCTAAGTAGGTATAAAACTGCCTGGTTGAATTGAAAATCAGCCACAAAGTGAGAGACCTTGGAAATTGTATGCCAGGATATATAGCCAACTGTTATAAACAACTGCAGGAAATCTTGGAAGGACATTTAAGAATACTTTTAATGACAATACACCTTTTAAATTGTCTGAATCAACTGTAAAGATGTTGGAAATTTAATGAGTACAAAAGAAGGGTAGTAAGGAAGAAAATTTTATAAAGCCATTAGTGGAAATTAGGTCACTGTGACCTGCATTTTATGGCTCATCTATTTTTAGTTCACTTAGCATTGGGCATACATATAGTTTCACTAGGTTAAAATGTGCCCTTTGGTCATATTCTAAGACACTTGCTCCTGCAGACTTACCAAGAGTATGACAGGCCATCAGTGGAACATAGTTCATGGTGACCTTTATTTCATGGTTCATTGCCTTTTACTTCCATTTGCATTTTCAGCATGTATATGGTTTCACTCCTGAAAATGAGTAAATAAACAAATTGGACACTATTGCTCCTGCAGAGACATAGAATTAGTCTGATGTACAAGCTTGTCATAGTTAGCAACTAGTGGAAGCAGGATCCATGGTAGCTAGCTAGAGACCAAAAACACAACCATCAGATTAGCCCAGGTCAGCTAATGTGGTGTGGTGTGTCCTGGCAGGCACATTACTGAGATTGCCGTGAATCTAGTTAACCCACTTGTGTTGCTGTGCCATAAATCATGAAACAAAATCAAACACAGTAATACTCTAATGAATGAACCAAATAATCTTCAAAGATTGATGATACCCCATGAATAAAAGGTGTTTACAATATTTACTGTTTTTAATCTGGTCATAACCCCATTGGTTATTTCTTAACAGACTTTTTTGTCTTATTTTTATTTTAGGAACAAATTTCATTCTTCACTATGATAAATTTTTAAAAGGTTCTAATGTAATATAAGCAAGTGGGGAAGAAATTTCTAGGTGTGGGATTTATATACCGTCCCATTTTAATACCTATTCATCTTTTTTACATCTCCCGTTGATCGGGAAGCTTTATTTTGCACCGTTACCATCTTACCGTTTTAATTTCAACCATTTGTTCTTTTATATCGCTGGTCGATATAGGACCTTTTATAAGTTTTAAAAGATTATACAAATAACACTTTGTTTGGCGCTAAATAGCCTAAAAGTGCTGATGCGCCATTAAAAAAAAAAAAATAAACAATCAAAGGTGTGGGATTTATCAGTACAAACTCTTCCACTTTTCATGTTTTATTTATGCTACAAGGTCACACAGGTCAAGATAACTGAAAGTTGCACTAATTTGTAAGTAATGACTCCAACTCAGCAAAACTCCCTATGATGTGACCTGCCCTTTGATTTGTTTTATGGGTGCTTGCATGAAGAATGGCACATTCCAAAGCTTGACCTATGTGTAAGTAAGAATTGTGAATTATTCATGTGAACAGTTTTTGATAATAATTCAGTAGTTTAAGGTTTGTGCACAGGAAGGGTGTTTGATAATAATAATTCAACAATTAACAAAAAATTTGACTAATTGTGTGTTAATAAAATGATCCTGTAAAAATACATATTTTCTTTAAAAGGGTGAGAAAAAGTATACTGGCAGTCTTCTCTATTGCTTCAGCATATATTGCTTTCTAAATGGTAAGTTGTTTGGCAGCAGAATCCCTAATCTGTTTTATACATCTGTTATGAGAGTCTGTCAGCACTCTCTACCATATTTATTCACTGCTAAGCCCATGTTGCTGTGGGCAGTGTATTCTTCTGATATCTTGGAGGGGGGGTCTTCTGGGACCCCACCCCCCCAGCCCCCTTTGTTGACCATTCATGAGCCTGCTACCAGATCTGATGGTACAACCACTGGTAGGATTGTACAACCTTTACCGGTGCATTAAGAATCAGGCTTAAAGAGTTGATTCAAAAGGGTTTTTGTCCACTTCAGAGATGATTTGATGTATAATTTTAGAAATGGGACCAGTTGCTACTGCAGACTTATTCTGACATCAGGCAACCATAGAAATCTGATAAATACATGTCTATACTTATAGGAGGAGATATCTTGTTATCAAAATTTTCTTTTTGTTGCTTATAGATAGCCAGTAACAACTGAATGTATGTAAATACATTTTTGTGGAATAAATAATTGTTAACCAACTAATAAATACCTTGGACAGAGAAATGATCAATTGAGCAGATCATTTTAAATAATAATTGATAATAGAATTTTAAGCAATTATGCATAGTTCTGTTGATTTTCCAGTCAATCCTCAGTTCTTTGTCTCACTGGTGTTAAGGAATAAACTTGATATTTTAAGGTAGGCTGGAAAAAAGCTAACCTTTGCACTTCTAACATACTGTAATATAACTGTCAAATAGAGGAAGTTTATTTGGCATCTGTTTGGCAGTGAGCATTCTAGAGATCCTTCAGTGTTTACTGTCTCTATCAAACTGTTACCTTTCACAGTACATGTAGCATATGGAGTAAACAGATTTGTTTAATCTTGCTTGAATATTATGCATCTTTCTTGCATTGTTTCCTTCTACTTTTAAAAACATGCAGGGATAATGTACTTTTATCATACTTGAATCTAGCTGTTAAAGAGAGGAAGCTTTTACGCCTGTTTGGCATAAAGCAATTTTGCTTCCTTGTTTATTCTCTATACTCAAGGGGCCCCAAGTGGTCTAAAGATTTTTCCATTACGAATTACTGCCATCTCACCTCTGTCTGCATGGGTTCGAGTCTCAGATTCGGCTAATGTGGGTATATGATAAAGCTTGCCAGTAACTTCTCTTGGGTCGGTGGTTCTTTCCGGGGTTTTCCCACGTCTTCCTGCACTATTAATACTGGCCGCCATGTATAGCCTATCATGTGCTGAAAAAATGGCATTAAGCCCTACAACAACAGCAGCTCTATACTCAACTATTAACCATCTCACTAACTTAATATTTGAAGTAAATAGTTATAATTATTTAATATTGCTGGGGAATTAACCATCTTTATTGCCATTTTTTTTATCCAATCACTTTGAAAATATGGGAAGAATGTGACTTGTGAGTTATTCTTTTTTGTGTTGGTTATCTTTGTCCAGAAGATGATTGACCAGTGTTGTATCCCAGATGAAGCAAATATTAAAATGTGAATTAATGGATGGAATTAGTGAAGATCTGAGTAGAGATATAGAATAGATAAACATGAGCCCCATGCATACAGTTTTTTTTAATCAGGTAGATAAACAAATTAACATTGTACAAGACCAGAAAAATCAACTCAGAGTTTTAAAATACCATTATCAGTTCCATTTTATATAGATATGGCAATTCATGAAATCGAGTGTGTGTTTCGAACTTCATTTGTCCAGCATGTCTTCATAACCTGATAGCTAGTTGCTGGTCACTCTGCAGAATCAACATAGCTTGTCAGTTGCTGTCAGCTTAGTCCCTGTGTCGTAACTTGGAAACTATTGATTTCCCATTCAAATAAGCATACTGTATGTACATGTATATGTACATAGGATATGAAAGATAAATTGATGCACCTACTACTATAGCTGTGCTGTAGTTATCATTTTATAAAAACAGGTTACTTTGATCTATATTTCATGCTTCATTGATTTTTGAATAACTTGCATTATGCTCCTCATCTCAGGCACTATTGCTTGTAAAGTCACCTAAACTGGGATGTAGTTGAATTATTGGGGGGGGGGGTACTACAACTAGGTCGCTCTATTTCACAGTTCACTTACTTGAACTTATCTTACATGGAGCTTAGTTTCTCAGTTTTAGGGTTTATGTTAGCCATTTTCTTAGACACCATTACTTGTATAGTCATATAGGTTGGTATTTAGACCATGATGAGGAGGATACTTTTCAGTGAAAATGATGTATCGCATGTTTGAGCCACAAAACTTGGCATATAGTTCCATCATTAGGAGTACTGCTGCCATTAGTGAAAATTATGTCACTTTACCTTATTATACATTTTAGACTCCGACTATTTTAGTTAACCTTTGCATTTAGCTCGACTCTTTATTGCCTGCGGAGTCACACAACTTGTTGAGCAATTTTGTACTGTTGCCATGAATGAAAATTAGGTCACAATGAAATATTTTTCATGCTTCATTATTCTTTGCAGCACTTTATATTGAGCATTGATATGGTTTCTCTGGGTTAAAAAATGTGCTTAAGTCGTTTTCTCAGATACCATTGCTGTTAAGGGTTTGGGGGACAAAGAATGGGCATGATGCACCTGCCAGCATGCAGTACAAGTTGACTAATGGTTGACTAATGTGGGCAGGAGTCTCAGTGGCATATTGGTTAGTATGTTGGACTTGTGATCAAAAAGGTTCAAGTTTGAATTCTACTATCAGCCAAGATCAGCTTCCATGATGTGTTCTTGAGCAGGGCACCTTACTTCAATTGCCTTGGCACTAAATAATCTACCTGTGTTGCTGTGCCATAAAACACCAAACTAAATCAAACCTACAAAAGTTACCCATGGATTAAAAAAAACAATGTTTACAATATGCATTGTTTTTTGGCAGTTATCTTATGCAAATCATGGGCCGAAAATTGCAGTGATCTAACAAATGAGACCAGGCAATTTCTGACATCAACCTGCAATTTTTTCCAAACTGCAGTTGGTTAGACCAGTCAGTTGGAGAAAATTTCTGGCAGAAATTGATTAGTATCGGACAGAATTTACATTATGATGTCTTGAAAAGATGAACAGTAGACCAGTGTCCAGAATATGGCACTTAAACAATTCATACTGTTGTAATATTTGAACAACTGGCCTGCTCTAATCTTATGGCCCAATATGCGTCAGTAAGTTTCTTAACTTGTGTCACCATGAGTATTTAAATTTGTTCTTTCACGTCTACAGTTAACCCACTGCTGAAAGTAAATAACACAATAACAGTGCTGTGTGTGTGTGTGATTGTGATTTTTAACGTAGCTTTAACAATTTATTAGCCATATCACTACGATGTCTGCAGTGTGACAGTTTATAGTGATGTCTAGCACTGGGGCATCATGCCGCAGACATGTAGCATGATGTCCCCACCCAGTCACATTATCCTGACACCAGGCCGACCAGTCCTAACACTTACCTCTTAATGCTGAGCGCCAAGCGAGGCAGCAGTTAGTACCGTTTTTGTAAGTCTTTGGTATGACTCAACCTGGGAATCAAACCCACGACCTCCCATATCCGAGGCAGACACTCTGACCATTAGGCCACCGGAGCAGTTAAATAACTGTTGAAAATCTGGGATGTAGTCATAGGTCCTGAAAATCAAATGTTGCTGTGATTTTTTATATTTATATGTTATAATCACCATTATTGAACAAAACGCAATGCATTATGATGTGTAGATGCACTGTATGGAAATGTCTGAAAAAAGATAATGGAAATAGATAAATACAATCACAGTACCATACATACTGACTTATACATCAAGTAAAACTGCAAACAACAAAGATCTTGATCCGCCTTATTATAATGTACCTGCAGATCAGGGTGTATGCCGTTTGTTCTACAGATTACCTCTCACAAACTGCATATAGGCCCGGATCTTTCACCGCGTAAAGTTCCATCAGATCTGCAGTTGGACTCATAAGTGAGTATATACAGTATAGTTGGATCTGCTAGAGTAAATCCAGGACTTGCCACAATAGCAGGACCCACTGGTCCAGGATTTTATTTTTAGTCCCAGAAAAATGTTCCTTTTTCAGGTTTGCTTGATGTACCAGGTCACAAAGATCAATATACATGTAGTGGCTTGTATTTTCAGAGCCAGTCTTGACTATGACAGCCTTATACACAAGTAATAGCTCCATTCGTGCAAACTACTTGTGATGTGTCTGTATGGGTTTGAGTCTCAGGTTTGACCAGTGTGGGTACGTGAGAAAGCTTGCCAGCAGCTTCTCGTGGATCAGTGGTTCTTTCCGTGGTTTTCCCAGCTTCTTCCTCCACCATTTATGCTGGCTGCCATGTATAGCCTATCTTGTGCTGAAAAATGGCATTAAACCCTATAACAACAACAACAACTTGTGATGTACCTTTCCATTTGATTTGTTTTATGGATACTTACATGAAGACTGTCACATTCCAAACCTTGACCTAGGCACGAATTGTGAACTATGCATTGGTGTAGTATTTTATATTAATATTTCAGCAATTTAACATTATTTTTTTTGGCTGTCATTTGGTAATTGTCAGTAAAATGATCCTGATTTTGGGGGGAAAAAAGAGTGAAAAAGATTATTCCAGCAGGTGTCAGCAGTCTTTTCAATTGCTTCTGTGATATATATTCTGTTCTAATGGTAAGCTATTTGGCAGCAGAAACCCTGATTTATGTCCCTCTGTTATGAAAGCCTGCCAGCATCCAGTACCATATTTATCCAGAAATAAGCCTATGTCCCACATGCTAACAAAATTGTGGCCAAATTTTTCATATCTTTCTCAGAGAATCCCTCTCTCTTTCACTTCTTCCCCATTTCTTGACCAATTCGTTTGGCTGCTACAACTTAGTCATGGGAACCACAGAGAGAATTCTAAAACTTGTACAAGTACATTCACACTGTAGACAGGAGATTTTAAGAGTTGATCAAAAGATTTTTTTCCCCCACTTCAGAGATGACTTGATGAACACGTTTAGAACTGGGACTTTCTCACATCAGCATCCAGCCAGTGTGAGATAAGTTTTTTGTTACCTTATCAATTAATTAATACCAGCACTAGAACTCAGGTGGCTGAGAATGTATGTTTCTTATTCTGATAATTTACCTGTATTTTTTTAACCAGCTGATAAATACCTAAGACAGAGGTCATACATTCAGTAAAACATTTTGAAGACTAATTGATATTATAATTTTAAGCAATTAGGCCTAATTTTGTTTATTTTCCATCAACTCTCAATTCTTGCTCTCACTGGTGTTAAAGAAGTAGGCATGATTTGATAAATTAGACGGAATATTAACCTTTACACTTTTATCATACAGCAGTCTAACTACTAAAGTAAGTTTTTACATATGTTTGGCACAAATTATTCTAGATCCTATCCTGTTTACTAAACTATTAACCTTCTCACTACATTAATTATCCAAAGTAAACAGTATGGTACATCAGTTATAATAGTTTAATCTTGCTGGAAAATTACATGCTTGGCAGAAAGCAGTTTAGATGCTTCCTTGTTTACTGTCTGTAGTAAACTATTAACCTCACTACATGTAGTATTGGAAGTAAATAGTTATAATGGTTTAATCTTGCTTGCAAATTACCTTTATCCCTTCACATTGAAAGATTTGCAAGGAAAAAGTGATTGTCTATATACAGTGGAACCTTGTTAATCTAGACACCTTCATTCCCAGTGAATATGTCTGGATTAATGAGTTTCCAGATAACTGAATCATGCACTTTTTTTTTTTTTACAGTGTCATCATATTGTATACATGTACAGTGATTTGCTAGCTGTTGATGTATCTTCATTAATGGCTGAAATAAATGAATAAATACTTGTTTATTTCACTTTATTATAACATGCACTTTTAAAGAAATACAATTACTATCAACTCTTATTTTATGCTGGCCGGGTTATCTACTTGTCTGCACTTGCTTGATGGTGTCACCGTAATACTTGTAATGTAAAATGTACAATGAATACATACTGGTATATTGTGGATAAATGTAATAATAAATGCAGTCATTTTTATAATTTTACAATTGTTATAGCTGCTGATGAGCCAATACTGACATTACTTTTTATTCTGAAATTAAGTCCAGTACTGTCCAAAGCTTAAATCAACTTTATTTGTACAGCCATCAACAAACTGTGATTGTTGCAAACAAGTGGGAAAGAACAAAGAGAGCTAATGATACATATAATTTATTAACTGTATCATGTATCAGAAGTATGAACGATTTGATCCCTGTGTGTTTGTTTAATTATTAACACCTCTGTTGGCAAGTAGGCAAAACAGTGATTGTTTATACAATCGCTGGTTACAATACGGTCACGCTACTTTGTTTTTCCAGACACATGATTATGTGATCATTTTATAACTTTAATGTTCCACTGGAAGCTGACCAGTCATAGATTGATAAATTGACTTCCAGATAAAAAAGTATCGATTTTTACAATGAAATATATGTTATGTTTATAAACTGCTTTGCAATACATGAACGACAGTTATTGTCTTTCATTACATATGCAAATTATATTTAACCAGTTGGGTCTAAAAACCAGAATTTTTTGCAAATGTATTTGATCCGAAGTCAAAGTAACAAGAAGTAGTAGTGAAATGGTTCTGTGTTTCAATATGTATCATGATAAAGAAGCTATAATGTGATATATTTTTTTGTATGCATTTGAACTTGATGATCTTATCATCTTTAGGCTGTATTTATCAGTAGCATGGTGCCTTTTAAGGTCATATTTCCATTATGCAGATTGCAGGCTGACCTAGACTTGCCATCTGTTTATATGCCATCCTTCACAAAATAACAAAAATACTTCTAGACAGACTACCTACTATTTGAAGTGATTCTGAGACTTGCCATCTGTTTTTATGCCATCCTTCACAAAATAACAAAAATACTTCTAGACAGACTACCTACTATTTGAAGTGATTCTGATTCAACCTTTTCTGCTGCTCCATTGGATTGGATTTAGGATTAATCTTGGTCACTATACCTTATGTTTTGTGCTGCATTAATGCTTTAAAAATGTATCTTATTCACAATTTTATGACTTTACTTAAATTTGGAGGTTATTACACTCTTGTCTTAAAAACAGAAGAAATAGAGCAATTTTTTAGTGTAAGAAAAATTGTGTATAGAACTGATTTTTGTGCATGAAATCCTTTTGGCACTGACAAAATATATCATAATAAAATAGATGTTTCAAATGTGTTCCCCCCCATGTATGATTTAAGTACTTGGCATTTTTTACACAAAAAGTTTGTCTGTAGCTTTGTGCCAACTTGGATTGAATTTGGATGCCTACACTTAAGTGTGTTAGACACTGAATAAGCTACATTCATTTTTGATTGGTGGTTATTATTTACTCTGGGCTGGAACAAACACTAACCACCAATCTGAATTGAATGTAGCATATTTCACTGCATGACATACCAGAAGTGATGGTTCCAAACTTGATCCAAGTAAATAAAAACTGTGGAGAAATTTTGTATAAAAAGCGGCTTTAAATGATAGCAATCTCACCATTCTGCATCACAAGAATATGGATTTCTTTGGGCTTTTTGGCAGAGCTTTTATTTGTCAACTAGTAGCAACAGTTGGTCAGGGTGTTTGAAGAAATCAGAGCTGCTCAGATAAGAAAATTAGCCAAGGCAAGTACATGTAGCTTCGTAAGTTTTCTACACCCTTGTCATGAAAAGTTGCTTAAAACAAAATTACGGGCAAAAAAAACTTCTCATTTCATGGCAAGTGTGTTCCTGAATTTCGCTTTCTAGAAGGTTCTATGAAACCTGCACCAAGTTCACTAAAGTAGCAGCTGTTTATCTAAGCTGGGTTTTTTTTCTGACAGGCTCTGATTTTGTTCCAATACTTCAACCAGTTGCTTCAACTGGCTGAGGTTAAAGCTAATACAGAAAAGTCCAAATAATCCGTATGCCAGTGACACAGGATGTTGAGATTGCATAGGTAGTCAGCTACTGTATTACTAATTTCCAGTGCTGTTAGTTTTTTTGGTTAGTTTTCACGTGTGAGGTTGTAATAGAATGTTGATTATATATATCTTGGTAAAACAGAAATATTGTTTTTTTCTGAGGCAAATGCGTGTCCTCAGTCATGTATAATAGTGACACATATGAAGGCTCGAACATGAGATTAAAGTTTGCTTTACATAAACATTGCATAACTTTATACCAGCTTCATTGTAAACACTTTGTACTCAAAAGTTATGTAGCAGTCCAGGGTTTCATTATGTGCCTGTCATATGCTGGTATACTTTTGGAATAGAATCATTTTCTTCCTCTCTGGTGATGAGTTGAACATCATTGCACAGTTGTGGAAGAAACTGAGCAGCATGTCCAAATATGCTTTCATTTTGTTGCATCAGTCTGGAGTTCAAGAGATCATTCCCAAGTCTACAGTTTGCCATGTCATTGACTGATTTCAAGAAAAGGAAAATTTTGAAAATATTTAATGAAAACCTGAATGAAAAAAAAATCACCGAGCATGATGTTTGGGATTTAATTTGGTTGTATAATAAAGATAAATCCCAAAACCTCACTCCCGTGAAGGCTATAATAAACATATTGTGAGGTGGAAAAATACGAGAAAACAAAATAAATCATGTAGTGTGATGTAGTGGCAAATTTCGTTGCAGTGTACATAATTATTGGAATCAGCTGATACGGTATTCAATTATGATATTAAGATTGATATTAAAAAATAATAAGATTTTCTTTTCAAGGCAGATCAGTAAAGAATGGACTGCACAGTAATTGTCATCTGCCTTCATTCTCTGTTTAGTTTCATAATTTGGGGCTATGTAACAGTCGATGGTATCACAAAACTTTTAGTCACAGGTGGTAATATGAACGCCACAAGTTTGCAGAAGTGCTTGTATCTGGTCTGTAATTGCATGCCATTTCCACACAAATTAGCACATACTTCAGTCTGATGATGCACCTGTTCACACGATTTGGGAAATTCAACAGTACAAATATGAAAATCTGCTGAAATTTATTTGACTGACCTAGAGCCCAGATTTAAAAATCATCAAAAATGTATGGCATAAAGACAAATGTGGACTTCAAAATTAGGTTGAAAGACTGTGGTCAAAAAAGTTCTGAACAGGCAATTAGATCCTGTGGACTTGATTTACCTCTGAGTTATTCTCAAAGTCATTATCACTTAATATCATGTTGTGGAGAAAAAGATCAAACGGTTAGCATATATACTCACATGTAAGTCATTTCTAACTGCAAACTGCATAACCCAGATCTGCATTCACATAATCTGCCTGCAGATCTAATTCTGTGCTCTCTGCTGGGAGTGAAGCCAAAAAAAATGTTTCGTCAGTCAACTCGATCCTTTTTCTTATTGCCAACCCTAGCACTCCCTACCCACCCCCATAGTTTTAAAAAATATTCCAAAATTGATTGTGCATCTAAATGAGCACGATTTGCCCAGTACCTTGAAGCACTTAGCATGTTATATATATATATATATATATATATATATATATATATATATATATATATATATAACAAACAAAACCTACCTACTACTTTTAAAACCAGTGTGATAAAAAATGTTTTTATTTGCCTAATCAGCAAAACATAACAATAGACCCTCATTTGATGAGAGATCAGGGTGTGTGTTGCTTGCAGCTGGACCTAAATGTTGAGCAAGTATTGACATTGTATCTCAAAGTACCATATATACTCACTTGTAAGTGAGGTCAAATTGCAAACAGCATAGATCCTGATTTGTCATTGCATAATATGCATGCAGATCAGGGTCTATATTGTTCTACTGATTACTCCTAACAAACTGCACAGACCCAGATCAGCCTGTTCATTATGCAATGGTAGATCTGGGTCTGCACAGTTTTCAGTTGGACTTGTCTTATAAGTGAGTTTATACTGTAATAAGGTAAGTAGTTTCATTTCTTTGAATGATAAAGAATTTTTTGATGTCCCGCCTTAATATATGGCACTAGCTTTGGTATGACCCATAGTCATTCACTCTGACTCCAATGTTTCAGACTACTGTGTCCCTCAAGGGATTGAGATAAATTAGGTCCTAAAATAGGTCTTTTGATTGCCATGCCTTTCTCTCCGTCCTTCTCTATGTGTGTCCATCATAACCATCTTTCTGTTGGTTTTCCTGCTGTATCACCATTACATGATTTGGTTTAGTTTTGCCACTTTTGTTGTTCATGAATCATGCAAGGGCCAACCATTTAATCAGATGAAGGTGGGGGCTAGGATTTTCTTTCCAACCAGGATATTATTTTCTTCTGTCTCAAGATAATCCTAGTTTTCAACTAATACTATAGATAGAATTTAGTTCTTTTGAGTGAAAAATTACAGCACAAGAATTTGTTCAAGCTATTTGGTGGTAAGAAATTTGTTTTAAATATATCCACCCACCCCCACCAAATGATTGGTCTCTAACTGACTTGCGTTATTAGTGAGGTATGTTCTAACAAGGCTACATCAGATTCCGCAAGAAACATAAAGATAAGTTATTTAATGATGTGAAGCCACATTAGATTTGGTTCTCAACAGCCAGGAACTAAATAAAGTGAAATAAATCAAATTGCAGCAAGAGAAGTAATTTAACTAATCTGCAGTAAATGTAATCTATGACTACATGTTGATGGCATCTGCATTTAACAAGAGACTGAGCTTTGTAGTGAGGTCAGTGATAGAGATGGGTTGATCATTTATTTCTAGCAAAGGTCTTGACATGTGGGATGCAGTGTTTTGTGAAAACTTTTTAATAATAATAATAATAATAATAATACAGTAATAAAAATAATACAATAATAGTAACAACACCCCAATTCTACTGTAAGAGGAAGTGGATCCTGTCAATAAAGGACAGTCAAGAGAAGTTTAAATGTCTTTAGTGAACAGTTGAACATTGTATAGAGGTATGCTATGCAAGTCAAATTAGGTACATATGTTTTGAAGGTGTCCTTGATGGGCAGGAATACTTTATATTGGGGTATCTACTTAGGTTTTACTTTAATTACTTTTAAAATTTGATCCCACATTTTACTGTTGTATTTTTATCTTTCAAACATAATCATAAATATTTATGTACATACATATGTGTAACAGGGCCCAGCAACGTGGAATGAATTGCCCACTGAACTTAGACACAAAGACACAGTGATACCATTCAAGAGTGCTATCAAAACTCACTTATTTTGACTGCAAGAACAAACTTCAAGACCTAATAATGTTTCCTACCTTAAATATTCTCAGCATATTTTTTATGTTTTCTAATTTCATGGTGTTTGTTTTTGTAATCATACCATTACATATGTTTTTTATCTTATAGGTGTTGTTTAATGTTGTAAAGCGCTTAGAGCTTCTAAAGATTAGGCGCTATACAAAGTCCTCATTATTATTATTATTATTACAGTCTTGGCTGTACAGTGCCAAGGTAAAGATTACACAGTGGTAAATAGTAATAAAAATTAAATTGCAAAAATGTTTTGAAAGATGAACTCTTCCAAATTAAACTTCTCATGTACTCTTCTGAGATGAAAGATGAAAGGTTAAGATGTAAAAATTCTTGAAAACGTATAAAATGAAATATTATTTTAAGAGATAAACCTGTAAAGTCTTTAAATTGGGTTAATATCAAAGTATGTAATAATAATTGCAGTTAGATAATCTTTTCATTAGTTTATTAGCTGCTGCCTTTAATTATCCGTGACATCTACTGGCTCTGTCTGGTTGAGGGACAGGTGAAAATACATATCAGTTGTTGTTTTGCTCACTGATACCTTTTTCTTATATCAGAATGTGCTGATAAAGATGGAAGTAGCCATGTACACTGCTATTGTGGGAGACTTCGGGCTGTCTGCCAAGATTCCAGATCCAAAGTAAGTATACCACAATACCTGCATCAGCAGTTCAAAACATCAAGAACATTTGTTAACTAATACACATCTTGGGCTTTGGAAGTGCGTGGGTGTGGTAATCTCCAAGGTCTTACCTACCAGCAGTAAACAGGGTTACCTTATTTACTGAAGTAAATGCCTGGGTTGTATGAAACAAAATGAAAAAGAGAAGGAAAGAGTTATTATGGATACATTGTCTCTTATAAAACTTCAAAATCCTGTAAAATATTTATATTATAATCATCCTTTTTATGCTATCATCTGTGAGTTTCAAGTATATAGGATGAGTAAACCACTTTCAGGGTTTGTTTAAAACCGAATGAAAATAAACGATCATGGAAATTTTAAGGCCTGTAATGCTAAGGCCCAATGAAAAATAGCTTTATTTATAGTTTCCCTACCATTTTTTTGTCTGCCAGTCCCCAGAATTACGTATTTAATAGGAGCACAAGCTAACCCATCGCTGTTGTACAACTTTCTTTTACATGCCAATAATCCCACCATCAGTTTGATGTGAATATATCCGCTAGAGGGAAGAAATATTAATATGATGTAGTCTATTCATGCATTTTGCTTGTCCCTTGGTATGGTCATGCGCAGATAGTTATCTTTTTCAAACACATGGAGTTCAGGTGTGTGCCAGGATTCTTCAGAGAAAATTTGCCTGTAGCAGTGGTTTTAATCACTTTTGCAGCCTGGTCTTTTTTCCCTCAGTAATTTAGTTCCTTTAGGTACTTGGGTTGTTTTGTGTACCACACCTGTAGGGGTTAGATACACTTTCCTACCTTTATCACATCTATCTAGGTACCTATAAGTAGTTTTGTGCAGGAATAATGACGTCCTGCTAAAATAGAAGCTATGTGTTTCTTCTGTCCAGATTGACATGGAATACAGTATCTATACTATTTTTCTTCTTGTGTTTTATTGAATTAGTTGAATTCTCTCTAATGTTGGGGCCCTGAGTGGCCAAGTGATCTAAAGCGCTGTCCGTTACGGATCACTGCCATCTCATCTTTGCATGGGTTCGAGTCTCAGATTCAGCCAATGTGGGTATGTGAGAAAGCTTGCCAGTAGCTTCTTGTGGGTTGGTGGTTCTTTCCGGTGTTTACAACAACAACAACTCTCTAATGTCTGCGCTTCACATTTCTGTTGCAACTGAATATGTGTCTACTTCCTTTAATCAATTAAAGTTGTGAAAAATCTCTTTCTTAAATGAAAAAAGACTTTTAATACTGTTTACTACATGCATATAGAACACAGGGGTGTACTTCATACGCACTACATACAAATAGGTGAGTTATACATGACATTAAATGCATTACTACCTCCTCTTTTGAAGGAGATACACTGCTCATCTAGTAGTATGTTGCTGCCATCCACTGAGGAGATGCACCATTCATACTGTAGCATTTTGCTACCTCCCATAATGGAGATGCACTGCTCAAGTCATAGCATGTCACTACTTGCCATTATGGATGGAATGCACTGCCATCTCATAGCGTGTTGCTGCCTGTCATTGTGGACTATTTACACTACTCGTAACACATCGCTTCCTCCCAGTGAGGAGGACATGCACTGCTCACTGTGTAGAATGTTGCTACTCATATTATAGCGTGTTGCTGCCTCCCAGTGAGGAGGAGATACACTGCTCACTGTGTAGAATGTTGCTACCTCCCATTGTGAAGGAATTGCACCACTCATATTGTTGCATGTAGCTGCCTGACATGGAGAACATTTACCATTCCATCAGAGCTGGTGATCAGCACCACACTTTTTTGAATGATGCATCAACTGACAATCCGTTATCTTCTGATCATCACACATGGTATGGATATAGGGCTTAGATCGAGTTCCCCCCACTTTTACCTCTACCACCTCATTATGAGCAACCTTGGGAGTCTCACCAGCAGGTTCAGATTAGGTATCCCCCCTTTCCTATTATTCCAGGTAATCCCTACAGGATCTGGAGCCATCAGCCTCAGGGTCCTTGGTCTTGTATGATCCTTGGGCCATTGGACCCTGCCCTCAAAGCAGATGAGATACTTGTGTCCTGCAATCTCATCACCAGGTGGGAACAAATTGGAAGGCTGGAGGTATCACATTAATGAGGACAGACAGACAGACATTTTTTTTCTCTTGCTTTCACACAGCTGCTCAAAGTGTACTCAATCATGATGATGATATCTCCATTCTCAGCATTGAGGAAGCACAACGGACTCCAGCTATTACGCCTGCTCCTTCCTCTTTGTTAGATTTGGAGAGGTGGTATGGTCCATTTATTGGCAACAAATGACATCTGTTGCCTCTTGCCACCAAACTACTGCTCAAAACCACCTGGCACACAGTCCAAGATGATCCTTTTCAGTTTGGAAAAGATTTTGGGGGCTAAACCACAACGAGACTTCTTCCTCCTTTATCTTTCTTCAGTGGCTTAGGAAATTTCTCTGAGGTTTTCAACAGGCCAAAAATTACTTGGCAATGTCACTTCTGCCAGCTAGCTACCAGATACCTTGGCCTTCAAAACCTCCCAGTGTGGCCAAGAAGTATATTTCAGGGTTGAGCCTGGGCATACCTTTCCATGAAAGACATTGAAGCCGTGGAACAGACAGCCCAACTACTTGTAACCGTAGCTTCTCATGGTGACCTTTTAGCTGCTTGTGAGAGGCCTCCTTGAACCCAGCCTCCTTATAATGCATACTGTAAGCTGTAGCCAAGATGGCGTGCACTTTTTGTCGCAATTTCTTTGTTGGCCAAACTTATGCATATCTGCCAAGATGTTGCTTTGGACTCGAAAGTCTTACTTGACCGTAGTAAAGACCCTCATAAGGCTGCTCCACTTGAAGCTGAAACTCTCATTGGAGGCCTCATTCCTAGTGTGGCTTCTCAAGACTTGCATGATCCTCAACATTGATTCTTCAAATTCACTCCTGGCCCATCACAATTGGCCAGAAAACATATCGATGTGAATCGCCCTCAAGGGCCTTCTGTTAAGCTCTTAAAGCCTACACAGCCCTGTCCAATATACTACTTCAAA
The DNA here is from genome assembly GCA_028554795.2 of Sinohyriopsis cumingii. Classification (NCBI taxonomy): domain Eukaryota; kingdom Metazoa; phylum Mollusca; class Bivalvia; order Unionida; family Unionidae; genus Sinohyriopsis; species Sinohyriopsis cumingii. The sequence goes on from CM068824.1 coordinate 71,255,427, forward strand.
CTAAATCTCCTTATCAGTTTATCTCCAAGGAACAGGAAAACGGATGAATCTTAAAAAGAAGGAGCCAGTTTTGACACCCCACTTCTCTTCCATTAAGAACAAGGGGACAGCCCTTGGGACTCGAGCCCTCTGCTGCTGCATATCCTTTTCCCCAGACATTCCTTTCAGTGCTCACCTGGGCTTCTTTTCCATGGCTTAGTCAGTCAGCACGTACAATGGTTGGGTCCTTTCAGTCATGAGCAATCATAATGACTCCAGTTTCTGAACTAACTCCTATCCAGGACCCTCATCTTTCTTCACCAATCCAGTCTGGTGAAACTGATGGAAGAAGTACACATGCTTTTACAGAAAGGGGTAGTTGAGATGATTCCATCACTCGATTTCTGTTACCTTATTTTCTTTGTTACCAAGAAAAGTGGAAAGCTTTAAATTATTATTGACCAATACATTTTAAATCATTTTCTTCTGGAGGAACCTTTTAAAAAACCCTCAATTCAGATTGCTCTTTGCCTGTTTGATTGTGCAGTCTCCATTGACCTTCAGGATGTTTATCTACACATTCCTGTATTTCCTTCTCACTGCAAATATCTTTGGTTTTGCTTGGATCAGGAAGTGTTTAAATTCCAGGTCCTACCATTCATAATTTATTCCACACTCAGGTCTTCGCTAAATGCTGATAACACCAGTACGCCAGTATTTCAATGACAGACTGATCTATAGTGTTAATGTCCAGTCCTTTTATCAGGACCTGCTCCATTGTTAGTCCATGATAACTCAATTGGGCCTTTTACCCAACCTCAAGAAATTGGGACTCATTTCATCACAAGACTTTTGTTTACATGGGGATGAATTCCTCATGAATCAGAACTTTGAGATCCACAGGATTGGATTGATCACATCCTGAATCTGTTAGAGGAAATACAATGAAAACTTTGTTGCCTGCTTGACTGTATTTGTCCCTGTTGGGAACCTTGAATGCTGTTGCCGACTTGGTTATTAGGGTGTCTTCATATGCATCCTCTACAGCTCCACCTTCTTGCAAGGTGGAAACCTCTCATATTTTTCTATTAGCCCAAATCATTCTAGGACTAGCAAGTGATCACCATTTGCACTAGTTTGTGAATCAGGGACAGATTCACGAATGTGGTCCCCATGCATGCACCTGACCCCAACTCGATCCACAATGCCAGGCATCCTTCAGATTGGGCGGCCTCCATCAGCCTTCAGGATGCCCATTTACGCATCTCAATATTTCCTTCACATTGCAAATACCTCAGGTTTTGCATGGAGCAGGAAGATTTTTTACCTCTGGGAATCTTGTTGAAGCACACATTATGGTCAACAAGTATTGTTTACCTGACTTGGTCTTAGGTAAGGGATCAACACAATCTACCATTATTCTACTAAATGGTTTGTCAAATACGGGAATAGGTTGCATATAAGCCTTAGATATCTTCTGATTGAATTTTCCTACTATTTGACAAGTATGACAAGATCTGCAGTATTTACAAATGTCACTTTTAATTTTTGGATATTCTGTCCAAACACATTGGCTCCCTCTTACACAAAAGCCCATAAATTCTTCACCTCCATGATTGTCTCATCTCAAGTGATCCACCAGAACAAGGCCGAGTTGCCAGTTTAATTATTCAGGCCAGTAGAGGCAGTGAGATTCATTTATTGTCTGTCGACATGGCTGTCGCCTGTTTAATTAGAGTTACATATCCGTTTCTGTCCTTTGTCAGCTGTGAGTTTTAGCAAATAATCTGTTACCCTTGGTAGCTCCACTGCTTATAGAGATCCCCAGTATGAGTTTATTCTTAGCTGGGGATGATTAAGATAGACTTTTATATCCTGTTAGGCCACTTTGTTTTTTTTAAATGCTTCTAAAGGAAAACAGTAGGATAGTAAACATTTTTTCCCCCCCCCCCCTTATTATTAAGTTTTTTTTTCCTTTATCTTAAGGACTACATTGATATTTTGGCTTCTACCATCTCTTGGTGGATTGTCACTGCCATCAAAAGAGCATATCAGTCCCTTATTAAGAGAGCAACTAAGAACCCATACGATTGGAGCCGTCACTTCTTCTTGAGCATACTTCAACTGTTCTTCCTTAGAAGACATCATGACGGTAGTATTTTGGCAATGGCCTACTACCTTCACCTACTTCTGCCTCTGCTCTTCAGCATAATAGAGTGCAAGTATTTTTTCTTGGGACCCATAGCTGCAGCATAACATGTAGCCCACAGAACAACCAACATTCAGTAAGTGCAGCTCTCCCTCGGCTAGTGAGTACTTTCTATTTTTCTCTGTTTTTAAACAGTTTTAGCACATCAGCCAACCCACCTCACTGACAAACTTGGGTATGCAATAGCGATGGATTGCTGATATTAAGATGTAGTGGGGGGGGAGGACATAAAACTAATTTTCATTATGCAATACTTACCTGTCTCTATTGCTGAATGCCCTTCTCCCAACCTGCTCTGATGTCATGGTGTAATCATCATCTGTGTAAAAGGTTACTGTTTTGCACATGCAAGGTGCACAAGAGGACCATGTCTTATAGACATTTCTCCATTCTGTGGGAGGATGTATTCTGATCAAATGGATGGGATGTTTTGGTACAAGAATGTAATAGTTACACAATATCAATAGGTAAGTATTACATAATTAAAATTAGTTCTCCCCCTTCAAAAAATACATTTTTCTGAATGTTACGACTAGTTTAGATTTAATTTCTGTTTTAGATAAAAGGGTTAGACATCACACTCATTAAGATACTTACTGTTTCTCCCAAGTGCCTACAGGACATAGACTTTAAATTATGATTCAGGAATTGATTGCACTTTTTGCTGTTCACTAGTTTGAATCTGCTTAAAATATACAGCGAGTTATAACAGACAATCTGAATGATTAAAATAATTATGTAGATGGTACATATTTGTTATATAACATTATGTTATTAAATAATACTGTTTTTCTGCAAAGGAAAAAAAATTTGACCAACCTATTTCTTTTAAGCTTGAAACCAGAAACACATTTTGGGCCTAAAGACAAATAATTATCAGAAATTTGTACATAATGTCAGCAGAAAAAAGGTTAGAGACAATGATATTTTATTGTCCAGGAACTCCTCATAGATTTCTGTTGATTGGTGATATTTAACTTAAGTCTTATAGAAAATTATTCATATATTTCTGGCACAAATTGTAAGCAAAGTGTACATATATAGTAATATCTCCTGTAATATTTCTGTCTTTAAAATGTATTTGTTTTTCTTCTCCAGTTCTCAGAAACAGCTGTCCACAGTGGGTTCTCCTTATTGGATGGCACCAGAAGTAATTCTTGGAAAATTCTACAATGAAAAGGTACACTGCTGTATTGAAAGATAACAATATTATCTGAGAATGTGGAGAAAAAGTGCTAATTGGTTTGGTCACCTCAGATCATTTACGTTAAAAGAACATACTGTTTACATTAAAACTTTAAAGCTACCATAGTGAACTTCTGTGCAACTCATATCCGTCTGTAAGCAGCATAGATCCAGACTGGCAGACTGTAATGCATTGTGCCATCAGATTAGGGCCTGTGCAGTTTTCTCGTATATGCTGTTTGCTTGAGATGGTGAATAAAATTCATAGCATAAACCTGATCTGTCTTTGCGTCATGTGATGCCAGACATGAGTTTATGTTAATTGCAGTTGTGTAGTTGCAATACACAAGCAGAATATTTTAAAACATCACATGATAATCCTTGGTTTCTGATTGGCTGACAACATCAACAGTATGCATTTCCCCTTTATTTTGGGATGTTATACATAACTACAGGAATTATATCTGTTAGGCAGGTACTATTACTTTGTGCCAATGTTATATAACAGCATTGGACATTTAATGCACTAAATTCTATTATTGCTTTCTCCTAAGGGAACTGTCCCCCTGGTGAAGTATAGTGCCTTGTCTTCACTGTAGGCACTATACCCTGTCCAATGGCTGTATAGGAGAACAGTTTCCATGATTGTAGGTAATAATAAAATACTATTGTAGGATGTTCACATTGTGGGAGTTTTCCTTCTGTGTTCACTGAAAATTGACTCCTGAAACAATCTACTTTCGTATATTTATTTCTTCTGTTTGTTCACATCTCTATTGATTTTTAACAGGGTGTACATACATCTTTAAAAAGGCTCTTAGTTGCTTTTATTTCATGTGAAGGGTTGTTACTTATGAGTAAAATTGTTAGCATTGTATCACATTATACATTGTTGCAAGTTAAAACTATTCTGACTATGTATTAAAGACACATTTTACATTCATTTGATGCAAGGTTTTCTTTTATACCTTGTAAACAAATTTCAAAACCTTTGACATTAAATATAACACATTCTTTCCACTCCTGAAAACCAAGTTGGAAATCTTTAACTTGCCAGTGCAGGTTGCAGAGGGCCTTTTGTAAGTAGGTTGTAATTTGAATTGGTGTTATGGGCATTTTTGTGCTGCATATTTATCATCTCATGGGACAAAAAGGGCACCATTACCTATTTTGGTCACATATTTTAAAAATACTGTACCACAAAAAATAAACTATCCTACAACAACCTGTGTGTGCTGCTTATTTATGTTCTTACTACCCTTTTCAGGCCGATATATTTTCCTTTGGTATAATCTGCTGTGAGATAACTGGGAGGATAGAATCTGACCCAGATGTCATGCCAAGGAATCATGTAAGTTGATGCAAGATACAGTTCCTTTTATAATTTCAAAGAAGTGTGTAATATTTGATAATGGTCATGCCTGCATATGATGGGGAGAAATACGTATCTCTTCCTGGCAGAAAAGTGTTAATGTCACCAACATTGTTAATATTCTGTGCTACGTTTGTGAAAGCCATAATTTCAACATCAGGTGCTGTAAACTTTCACACAGTAATGTTGTATAACCGAAGTTTATACCTTGATATGTATAGCACCTGTCCTGCCCACATGTCGTTGTGCTATTTGCAGATGAGAGTAATTAATAAATCATGTTTGGAGTCCATTTCATTTCACTAACAAGGGTCAGGTCACGAAGCAGCAACTTAAGTTCAGAACACAGTGGGGTGTATACATGTAAACTAGTGAATTTCCATGAATGAATATAGCACTATTTAAAAATAAATTAATTTCAAATAAAGACAAAGTGGTTATACTAGTTATGTAGCTAAAGGTCTTATTCCTGAATAAGAGTTGATACAATACGTTGCAAACTTCCTTAAAAATCAGTTGTAAAGAGGGTAGTAATATTCCTAATTTTGACTAATTGCTTTGTCTCCTAGCTTCCAGAGAGATTTCTTTGGTCCCATCATATTGGACCACCTCTTCTGCTCTAAAAAATATGGTCACATAGGAAAGGGTGACCTCAAAAGAAGAGAATAAATTGGAAGTCATGTTACAGCGGAATGAGGAGGTCTTGTAAAATTGTTAGAGGGGAAGGTGGTATCTTATTTCTTTGATTATGAGATAGCATCTCTATAATGAATTCTAAGGGTTTTTTTTCTCCCCCTGCTCTTTTGAACCTTTGTGATATCTTAAAATGCTTGAAATGGTATGCCCAGAATTCTTTTCCAGCTAATACGTATCTGGGGATGGAAAAATTTGACTTCATGCTATTGAATTGAATTCCAGTTGGACAATTTCATCTTAAAGTCTTGTTTAGTTTTCAAACAAGCTTGTGTTTACCTCACTCAAGAACACTGTTTACATATACATGTCAGCCTGTTTGGTTAAACAGTGCTTTAGTGCAGATTAAAAACTTACGGAGAGATGATTTTGATAATGGTAAATACATTGAAAATGGCTTTTTATTTTAGCACTTCAGTACATTCTAACAACAGCTGTTCATCGTGAAACTCAGTTTCTATTTATTATGATTTCTTTATTAAAAGTGGCAAAAAACCTAGTCAATTTTGTTTTCCTTTTTTGTACAGAGAACAACTTATTCACATTAGGGAAGTGGTTTAAAAGTAAAAGCTATCTTGTTAAAAGGATAATTTTGTTTCAGGTTGATAACTCTACTTCTAAACAATGGAGGTTAAATCACATCAACATATGATTGGAATGAAACAAATAGAAATATTACAACAATTTTTGTTACCCCATCAGGCCATCCACCTTTGCATCATAGGAAATTACTCTTTTTAAGTTATTATCAGCAGGGTTCTTACGGTCTTTGAAAGTCTTTGATAGTTTGGGGAAAATGAGGTTATTTTCAAGACCTTGAGAGTTTGGGGAAAATTGAGCAGATTACCCCGAGGTCTTTAAAAGTCTTTGAAAATTGAAATAAACCAAAACATTTTAATTTCTTTGCATAATTACAAATAAAATTGTCCAAGGTTGTTAGATTTGGATGTAGTCGAGTTTTCTGGTTTCTTTCTTTTGATTAATTATAGTTTGAATGTCATCATTAAACAGTATTATAGTATTTTGCATTCATTGTTTTCTCATATAACATAACTTGTATACAAAATGTTACTGAAAATAGGTCTTAGAAATCTATGTGGTCTTTGAAAGTTTGGGAAAAGTCTTTGAATTTATCATTGAGAATTCTGTATGAACCCTGATTAAGAAGCGCTGGAGAGAAACAACCCGATGTGGCACAGAGGGTGCTGTCATGAAGGGATTTCAAGTTAGTACAGATAATGATTCCACATCAAATATGGCTTCTTTTACTAAATGTACAAAACTCTTTAAACAACTTCTTAAAAACTGCCCAACACTAGTTTGGTAATTTTGATGGAAAGCATTATGGCACCAAGGGTTATCAAATATATACAAATAATGCCCATCCATAATAAAATATGGCTGCTATAATTTACATTAGGAAAACCTTTAGATGGATTTTTGTCAAGAGAATTTGACCCAACTTGACATTAAGTAACCTGGCATGAAGAGCTTTCAGGTTGTATGCCAATCTGCCATTCAATATGGCCACTGTTACTGCTAATAGAAATACCTTTAAATGACTTCATCTCAAGCCTTCATTAGATTTTAACCAAATCATTATAGTACATTTTGGCATGAAGGACCTTTGTTTTTGTAAAATTTGTTCAGATTTGTTAAAGATCCACCATTATTGTTTAAAAAAAGTCAACTTTAAAAAACTTCCATCTTGAACTGCTCAAAAGAATTTTATCAGATTTGAAAGGAAGGATCCTAGCTCAAAGGCCTTTCAGTTTTATACATTTGATGCCAATCCACCTTCAAATAAGGCTGCTATTGCTAAATGTAACAAAAGCAACAAAACATGTAAACAACTTTGTCCCAAAAGCACTCTGTAGGTTTCAAAATTTCCGTTCACTTACTACAGTTTGTAATTAACTTACAAAAGTGCTACATGTACATTTTTTAAGATGACTTTGTACATAAGAAATCAAGGGGCACATAAATTAGGTAAACTCTCATTTTTGGAGTAAACATTGACAGATTTGTTAGCACATGTTTTTTAAGTTCACTCTGTTTGCACTTTTTAATTTGTTATATGATTATCCAACTGCTGCCACTAGTTGGGTAGACTTGCTGTCAGGTGGTTTGTAGATGAAATATATGCCACTGTGAATGTAACATTAATGCCCATTGGTTGTTGAGCACATTGTTATCCAATCATACAGAGTATTTCATTACCTAGTGTGGCCATGTTATGCATATGAATATGGGACCTTGTTATTTTGTGTGTGCAGTTTGTGCAGCACAGTAATTTAATATCATCATCCACTGAAAAGCAAGAATATACATAAAATGGATGTGTTATTGTGGTCATGACTAAAATAAATTTGGTGACTACGTGTATTATCAAAAATGGGGGGAAATAGGTAGGACACATTTTCCAGGCATACTATAAAATAGGAATGTTTTCAAGGCATACTATAAAATGGAAATGTTTTCAAGGCATACTATAAAATGGAAATGTTTTCAAGGCATACTATTAAATGGAAATGTTTTCAAGGCATACTATTAAATGGGAATGTTTTCAAGGCATACAATAAAATGGGAATGTTTTCAAGACATACTGTAAAATGGGAATGTTTTCAAGGCATACTATTAAATGGGAATGTTTTTAAGGCATACTGTTAAATAGGAATGTTTTCAAGGGATACTATTAAATGGGAATGTTTTCAAAGCATGGAATAAAATGGGAATGTTTTCAAGGCATACTATAAAATGGGAATGTTTTCAAGGCATACTACTAAATGGGAATGTTTTCAAGGGATACTATAGTATGAGAATGTTTTCAAGGGATACTGTTAAATGGGAATGTTTTCAAGGCATACTATTAAATGGGAATGTTTTCAAGGGATACTATTAAATGGGAATGTTTTTAAGGCATGCTATTAAATGGGAATGTTTTCAAGGGATACTATTAAATGGGAATGTTTTCAAGGCATACTATAAAATGGGAATGTTTTCAAGGGATACTATTAAATGGGAATGTTTTCAAAGGATACTATTAAATGGGAATGTTTTTAAGGCATGCTATTAAATGGGAATGTTTTCAAGGGATACTATTAAATGGGAATGTTTTCAAGGCATACAATAAAATGGGAATGTTTTCAAGGCATACAATAAAATGGGAATGTTTTCAAGGCATACTGTAAAATGGGAATGTTTTCAAGGCATACTATTAAATGGGAATGTTTTCAAGGGATGCTATTAAATGGGAATGTTTTCAAGGCATGGAATAAAATGGGAATGTTTTCAAGGCATACTATAAAATGGGAATGTTTTCAAGGCATACTATTAAATGGGAATGTTTTCAAGGCATACAAAAAAAGGGAAATGTTTTCAAGGCATACAATAAACTGGGAATGTTTTCAAGGCATACAATAAAATGGGAATGTTTTCAAGGCATACTATTAAATGGGACTGTTTTCAAGGCATACAATTAAATGGGAATGTTTTCAAGGCATCCTATTAAATGGGAATGTTTTCAAGGCATACAATAAACTGGGAATGTTTTCAAGGCATACAATAAAATGGGAATGTTTTCAAGGCATACAATTAAATGGGAATGTTTTCAAGGCATTTGAGCAGTTGTTAAACTTACTTATCATGATTATGACTTTGGTTATTAATTATTAGTGAAAGCAAATAATTTGACTACAAGTCTCTGTTATTGAATAAATTCTGTGTCATGATTATACATACTGCATGATCATTGACACATAGTAAACCATTGTTTACTAGATTTAAGTTTCAAACCATTGTTTCCCCTATATATTCATGTACCCTCAGTTTGACCATTAAGGATGCATTTATTTGCAACTACAAAAGCGTGTTGGAAGCTGACCAAGTTTGATTGAAAGCGTTCAGGCATAAACACTTTTCAGTGTTAACAGAATCATGATGTTGTACCATCAAATAAGGATGAAGATACAAAACAGAGCTCTTGAAACAATTGTTTTCATAACATATGCAAGAGAATTAGAAGACATTTCTCGAAAGAGCATCCAACTGCCCTAGCTGTTATCTTTGGAAAGGATTTGTATCAGACTGTAGTAAAATGGGTTAAATTGACATGATACAAACACTGAGAGATAGTTAATATAGGGTAATGTTGTTAAAATACTATGGAAGCTTGCTTTGTGGAATCACCAACTGTTATCTTATGTAAGCATTTGAGCTATGCCAGGCATTATTGTTAATCTTGTTCTATTTTTCTGCATAATGAAAAGTTTTTGCAGGAAGAACTTTCACATACAGGTCAAGTCAGAAAGAAAAAAAATGATGACTTTGTAATTTTATTTGCAATAGCTTCATTTTAAAACCTTTGGGTTTTTCATTACATTTCCAATAAACAAAAATGTGATTAATCATGCTCTTTGTTTTTCAAACAAATATGTATTAATTACTTTCAGAATTTTGGGATTGATTATGTTGCTTTCTGTGAGATCATCGACTATTGCCCATTGGACTTTCTCCGCCTAGCATTCCGATGTTGTCAGGTGAGTGACAGAAGCTATTTATGTCTCCAGTTACCAAGCTGTTTTGCATCTTTTGGAATCCTTTGTGACCAAATGGTGACAAAACCATTTGCTGTGTAGAAGATGACTGATTCAAGGCTAAAATAGTCAAACCTTGTGCTTTCTAGAACAGAGGTTTCCATTAAATTTAAAGTTGGAGGGTGAGTTGCCAAAGTGTGTGGGGTTACAGGGATACAGTTTTTTTTAAAAGTAGCCTGGTGTAAAGTAAAAGTAGCCAGGTAAATCACCCAACTTCCAGCTGATAAGGTAATCCCTGTATAAGATGACTGATTGAAGGCACAAAACATTTGGCATTCTTGAGTATGACTGATTCAAGGCTAAAATAGGCACAAAACCTTTTACTTTCTTGGAGATGGCTGATTCAGGGCTAAAACAGTCACAAAACCTTTGTAGTTCCAGTGAGTTATTTAAATGAATTAATCCTCTCAAATATAAATTGAACACAACTAAAATTGATTCCTTTCAAGATTTATGTTAAGACAGGAATAAAGGATTTCTGTTTACTTCTCCCTTATATACAAAAACTAAGATACAATAACAGAATCAGAATGAGGGTCATTTTCTCATCAAATTCATAAATAAGGTCCCTTCTAGAAACTTCCAGCATCAAAAGACCACTTGAACATGATAATGATTTTCATATGTAACCTAAAATCATAGACAAGAATTAGCTATATAATAATTATGTTGTTTATTTTTTAAAAAGACATTTGTCAGGTAGACCCAACTCCTACCCACAATTTAATCACACAATACAAGTTATGTATTATACATAACATTATACATACTATTATCTTTGACAATACACAATGCAGATTAAATATACATGTTATGAGCAACATACATGTAACTTTACTGTTTGAAAAGTTTTATAGGCATACGTTGAGCAATCAGATGGAACTTAAGTACCATCTTTATGCTGTTTTTATTCCCTTGCTTTTCATATACCCTCTTTGTGTATGGTTGGATGCTTCAGATGTGTTCATGTCTGTGAGGGAAAACATGGTTATAAATAACACCTTGTTTTGTTTCACTTTAACCTTATTTGACAGTTTTATTTTTGTATGTGATGCCATTTGTTTAGTTCTTGCAGGCAGGAAACAATATTTCTCATATCACTTATATTGGTCATTGATATATCTTAGAATGGATGAATTTCAAGAGCTGAGATAATTATATCTACTCATTAGCATAATAGTTTCTGTAAAACCAAAGTCTCTCTTTTGAACATTTCATCACTTTATCAGAAATTTATTTTTGTTTGATAGTGCAAATTTCACTTTATTTGGGTGAAATATGTTGACATTATTTGTTTGACCATTAAGACAGCAGACATCCATTTAGAAAAGCTCAGCACAGCAGATGTTAGATCACATGTTGCCACAAGGTGATGTGCTAGGGGCATTGGAAATTTCAAAAACAAAACATCTTTTAACAGAAATCTGGTAGTGAACAAATAAAGTTTGGTGATGTGTAAGTTGCTGCTGCATGTTCCCATGTATAGTGTACACGAAACTGCTGTATATACCCATGTACAGTGTAAACCAGACTGCTGTACATACCCATGTACGGTGCAAACCAGACTGCTGTACATACCCATGTACAGTGTAAACCAGACTGCTGTACATACCCATGTACAGTGTAAACAGACTGCTGTACATACTCATGTACAGTGTAAACAGACTGTTGTACATACTCATGTACAATGCACATCAAACTGCCAACACCTCAAAGCTACACAGAATGTTTCCTGCAGATTAGGGTTGACCCTTTTCTGCTGGCACAGTATGCGGGGCAGATCTAGTTCTATACTGTTTGCATTAGATTTGAATGATATACAGACAAATATAGCAATGAAACTACTGCTTCATTATTGCAGATTGATCCCAAGAAGAGGCCAAGTTTTGAGGAGATAGTCAAGATCCTGGAACAAATAAGGATGAATTTGGAGAGTGATGATTTTTATCAAGAAGGACGAGAGCGACGTAACTCAACTGGTATGGGTGTAAACAATCTCGTTATTTTTTTGTATATGGTACCGTACTAGTTCCTGTTACATTTGAATGCTATACAAAAAGTGGTAGAACATGCTTATAAAATAAATCTGTGCAAGTAAATTTTTCATTAAAAATGCTATTCAGTAGTGATTTATAGAGTGTAAGTTTTTAATTCTACTGGTCGTAGACAAGAAGAGCATATGCAATAGGCAGTTCATTATCCATTTGGCATCTGTCATTTTCCAAAATTTAGTCCTTAATGAAAATGGTGCCACTTGGACAACCATTGTAGCTACCATGGTAACTACATAGCTGCCAACCCTCATGATTTTGGCGTGAAGTTCACAACTTTTTCAGTGAGTCACAGATTCACATTGCAAGCAAAAAAATTCATGAATTCTCCAATTCTCATTTACTTAAAATCTTTAGTAAAATAACCGATTTTCTGTTAAGTGCTAGTCGTGATATTGGCAGTTGCCGAAACGGGCCAGTACTGCTGGTCGTGATATTAGTAGAACTACAGCTGATTGGTACAGTTGTCCTGGTAGCAAGCATTTTAGCCTATTTAAATCTATATGTATAAGAGTACTTTTTGAAGCATTATTTGTGAGTTTTCTTGTTGAACACAATCTACCTTTATCAGCTGGAGACCATGCTAAACATTTGTTCTGACAAATGTTCCTGGACTCGAAGATCGCTTCCAAATTTTCCTGTGGAAGAACCAAAAGTGCTTCAGCTCCTGTGCATTCCTCACAGCAACAGTGACAGCGAAAGAGTATTTTCTCTAGTGAGCAAAAATAAGACAGACTTTAGGGTCTCCGTAGCTGCAGAAAATTTGTCAGCAATTTTAGTCACCAAGATCAACCAGCAGGCAAGAAGCCTGAACTGTTTTGAATACAAATTTACGATCAAGCAGTTGAGGAAGTTCAAGTCTGCCACAGTATCATGTCTTGATAAATAACCACAAGAACAATTGAAGCTTATAATACCATAATAAATAGAAATGCAGATATATTTCTGCATATATGTAGTGTTTTAGTTTTATATTGCAATCTTGATATAGTGTAGTATTGACGGTCAGAGTAGATGGAGTTATTGTCATGTTATTTTGCACTAATTCATGTCCAAATTCACTAAGTTTTATATGTTATTTTGCACTAATTCATGTCCAAATTCACTAAGTTTTATCCCTATTTTCACTAATTGCGAGCCTGGAAAGTTGGCAGCTATGTGACTATCTTGAAGATCTTGATATTTGCTACTCCTTCTGAATGGGTGGTTATATTGACATGTGGCAATCACTGAAAGACTTTATATGATGTCTAATTGGTTTTCGCTGAAAATAGTGTTGATCTGTTATGGTTGGTATGGTGGCCACCTTGAAATTTTGTTATTGCTACTTAACTATTGGTCATAGAAACATGGGATTTTCACTGAAAGGTTTTTTATGATGTCTTGTTAATTGTAAACAGAATTGGTGCATTCTGACATAGAAAATGGCTCTCATTGCAGCCATCTTGAACATAAGCCACATTGACATGGGGTTTTCACTAAAAGACTTATCATGATGTCCAGTTGGTCTTAAATGAAATCTACTGAGCTGACTTCAGATATGGCTGCTGTTACCATAATAATGAAAATCTTTTTGCTGCTTCTGTTGTGTGAATTGTTTCTTTACTCAACAGTTTAAAAGAATAAATAACAGAAGATAGGGACTTGGATTCCTGAAAATTCTTTGGCAGTATAGTATCAATCCTTTTGAAGGAATCGTGTCTTTATTCCACTTAAGTAATATTGACTGAAATTTACTCACTTTAGTTTTTAAAATACCTCTTTTTTATTCCTCAGCTTTTTTCAGTTATCAGGACTACATTTGTGCCTTTCTTTTTTACAATCCTTCTGTTCAGTCCATTATTCAGTCTTTTGGTTCAGTGACAGTGGATCTTGTTGAGAGAAATCTTGTAGGAAACAATATACATGTAGTTGATTGCCTTTAACAGACGCTTTTGAAGTTGCTTTAGGGCATTTTTGGTGTAACTGATTTTCCTTAGGTATAGTTTCATTTCAGAGCGTGCAGATCAATGTATAAAGTTAGTATTGTGTGAAAATGTAAGAATAAATCTTGCATGCATTTGCCAAGTGTACATCTTTGTTTATATGCCTCACCTTATCTGTGGAGAGGGTATAATGTCCCCCCCCCCATCACATGCTCTTGTATACCATACCCTGTCTTTAATTTCATGTCATCTCAATAACTTTTGATGGATTTCGTGTCTTAAAAGCAAATTTGGTTTGAGAATTTATGTTAAATGAGATTTTGGCCTAGTTTAATGTTCAGCTCTTTAGTTGCATGAAGTTAATTGTTAGGTTGCAACTCATAAAATACTCAAGTGTTGGCATGGTTTTCAAACTTTGGATTTTGCACCCTAAATCATTGGGTTTCCTGTGAGTTTCAGATGCATCATTATAATATTGTGGTGATCTTTCTCTACAATATCTGGTACCAGACCTTGAGATCAGACATTAGATGGCTTCATACCTTGTCCATTCCAATTCTAGTATCATGATTTATGCAGATTGACGAAACTTACACATGCACTGACCAGCCAAACTACATCCATGACTGGCTTTGTTGCAGATGGACAGCATAACCAGTACTGGATTTGTTGGTTGACTTTTTCAAAATATTCAGTACAAGACTGAGGAGATCAATGAGAACTGGCATTGGGCCATTCCATCACCAGTCATAGTGTGTGGGCCATTCCATCACCAGTCATAGTGCGTGGGCCATTCCATCACCAGTCATAGTACGTGGGCCATTCCATCACCAGTCATAGTGCATGGGCCATTCCATCACCAGTCATAGTGCATGAACAGTATAGGTTATGGTGATTGTCTTTCCAACATGGTATCAGTTGCAGATTGTTGAAAACACTTGGAGCCAGTGCTTGGAGGTTGCTATTTCACATCATTGTAGAGCTCCCAGCTTAGTTTATCTTCCTTAGCATCATGCTTCCTCCAGTCTATTGTACCATCTCAGGAAGTTTTTCTTTCACTCCTCACCTTTCACATTAAAAAATGGATAATTATAAGCTCCTCTTTCTCTACTTCATCCAGAGATGTCAGGAGAAAATTCAGCCTTCTTTGCCTCCAAAGAAGATGTCTTGTGGCTTCTGTTTCCAAAGTTCTATGCTCCCCCTGCTCTGTTGATGACTTCCAATAAAATTCCTGTATCCATTGACATTTTAAACAAAATTGATCAGCCAGCTTTCAAACAATTACTGCTGTATAGTTATGTCACTGACATCTTGCATTGGTTTGACAGACTACTGTAAGACCCTAATGTCAACAGACCTTCTCAGAATGATGACTACTGACCAACTTCACTGAGGCCTTGTACAAGATTCACTTGCTAGTTTTCCATACTGAGGTCTCAGCCATTGACAGAAACATCACTCAGCTGGTCATGTGGAAGCCATCTTCCATGTGTATAGATCAGAAACCTATCTTGGACATGAAACAGCTAGTGTGCAGCATCATAAATGTTGGTTCCATGTTTGATGTTGTCTTCATGGCAGTCTTTCTGCAAGTTGAGCTAAACCTATATACTGCAAGAGGCCTCATCCAACACACTTGTATACTACTAGTAAGACCTATGTCAGTACTCATATACTACTGAGACCTCTTCCAACACACATGTATATTACTAGTGAGAACTTCCATCACACCTATATGCTATTAGTGAGACCTCTTCCAACACAAGTGTATACTGCTAGTATGACCTCTACCAAGACATGCTAAACAGAGCAGATCAACACAACCTTTCCAATTCCATGGCTACTTCTGTCAACCTCCAGGTTGCACAAAGAAACATTTTTTTATCCTGGGGCTCCTTAAGGTCGAGTGACCTAAGGCACTGATCTTGCATATCACGGACATTTCACTTCTGTCTGCATGGGTCTGAGTCTTGGATCTGCCAACATGTGTATTTGAAAATGCTGGCTGGTAGCATCCTGTGCATCAGTGGTTCATCCCAGTGTCTTTCCATATTCTTCTTCCTCCAAATATACTGGCTGTCAGTTATAGCAAGCATATCATGTGCTGAAAAATTGCATCAAGCCCACAACAATAACAACAAGTATCCAACTCTGCAAAAGAAAATGTGCTGCTTGCCTTCCCTAAAACCAAACCAGACCAGACTTTTATGTCCACATCCACAATGCTCAATGATCACCATCCATAAGGCAGCCCTTAGACCCCAATTTCTTGCTCCATAGCCACACAGAGATCAGGAAAATAGGACACTGAAGAGGCATGACTTTCAGGCCCATTGACTCTGAGACTTTTCTCAGTTTCAAAACAGTACCAGAAAAATAGGAAGGAAGGAACGCACTGAGTCATGATGGACAGGAAAAGCTCCCTTCAAACCTTGCTGCTTGGCAAGGTCCCAGCTGTCTAGAGCAAATGACAGAAGAACAGGAGAAGATTTTAGCCCAGTTTCTGTCTTTGCCAGCCTCCTTTTCAGAGAAAACAGCATCCTGCTTGTGCTGCACTTTTCCAAAAATGGAAAGACCCATGGGTCCTACAAGTCATCTCAAAGGGCCTCAAAATCATGTTCCTTGACATTCTTCCATATCAAGGGTTACTTTTGGCCACATTCATCCCCAGAGTCCTATACAAAGCAGATGTTGTGCACTAAACCATTGGGATTTTATTCCAAACTTATTTGGGCCCCCAATCCAATGCATATGCCACACAGGTTATCAGCCTTAGCTAGTCAACACATGCACACAAGTTCAGGATTTAGAACACAAGGTCAATCCTGAATTTCATGTAAGATGGAGTGTTTGCACTGATAGCCTAGATCTCTAAGATGTATACCTTCTTGAGTTTCATGGACATCATGTACTAGTCCATGACTATCCCTTTTGGCATCAATCTCATCTTTGGATGTTCACAGGAATCCTAAACCCTCTCATGTATCACACTTCAGTTCCTGACATTGAATTACCTGGAGTTCAGGACCTCTCTAAGTTAAGCCTGTCTACCTCAGGAACAGTCCTTGTAGATCATCTTTGTTGTGTCTTCCATCTGCTTCAATTTTAGCCTGGGAATTTCTTAGCATCTTGTGTTTTTTTTTATGCAGCCATGAATAGTTCAGATTCCATAAAATGTATGCTAGGCTTCCAGATAAGCATGCTGATAGGTTGGCATTTTTTAGCTGTCCCTCACAAGCCCTCCACACAGTTAAATCTCTAGCACAGTGTGCACTTCAGAAGTAAATGACAAATTACAGGATGTAATGCCAATTCCGCAGAAAACCCACTAATTTCCAGCTAGGTAAGCAGATGACACTATCAGTTTTAGTGCCAAAACAAGCCAGAAGACAACGTTGTTTTTGTTTTTTGTTTCGGAGAGCAAGAATTGTAAGCTGGTGGAGCTTTGATTGGGTAATTATTATCCCATAAACATATCTTTTAAAAAAAATTAGTTTCCACAAAGTTCAGCTGTTTCAGGCCCTGCTTAGCAAATTTAAGCAGTTGGAGCATTTTGTATTGCACTAATTGCTAAAAGATCCTGTTCACATTCTATCCTGCAGTCCTCTTTTCATATTGGTAATAGTTTTATAATAATCACTCTGTATTCAGTATCATATCTGAGAATTATATTTGAAGAACATCATATACATGATAATGAAACAAGGACAATTTGTAGACAAATATCTTTAAATGATTTGATAGGCAGTCTGTTCATTTATATGCACAGTGATGATTTTGTGACTGGTTGACAATTTGACAAGCATATCAGTGTAAGTACATTTTACTTTACAGATGCCTCTGGTTACAAAAGGTCAAGGTCAGCAGACAACATTTTGGAAGCTGATGAGGATGAGGAATTTCATGATGAGGTGTTTCATGAACTTGTAACACCACAGCTGATTGGTGAGGCCATGAGTCGTGATGATCCATTCTACTCTCCAACACAATCAAATCCTTTTGCCAGTATGGCTGAGTTCAAGGATGGACGTAAAATTCTGGGTTCATGTAGGGATCAGGAAACAAATGGCTATGACCTTCCATCCCCCTCTTCTGCGGGAACGCCTCCTGGTACCCCAATTCTTCCTGACAATGCTGGAAGTCGTAAAAAGGCAGTTATTCAGAGGAAAAGCCAGTCATTACCATCATCTCCAGTTTTGCTGAGAAAAGCTGCGGAACGCTTACATCAAGAGTCCATCCATGGTACTGGTTATCTAAAACAGCCCATCAATCCAAATAGATATTCATTCCCAGCATTTGGCAATAGGTCAAAAAGTGTATTTTTCCCAGAGGCAGTTGCTCAGAAGCTTAAATTTGAAATGTATGATAGTCCAAATGGGAAAGATAGTAGGGAAAGTTCAGTTGAAAAGCAGCTGTATGGTTCCACACGCTGCAGACGTTCCACAGCTCTTGGAGCACATCGTGTTCCACGTCATGTTTTCAACAAGCAACGAAGTACTGAGGAGGGATCCTGTAACAATTATTCTGACAAGGCAAACAAATCATTGACATTGCAGAATGGTGATGGAGATCAGACCCCACAAAATGGTGAGGGAATTCACAGTCCAGTGACTGAAATGTATGTGAACCATAATATTGAAACAAAAAATGAGAATTTTAATAACAATGAGGAACCCATTTTGTGTCCCATCAGAAGTGCATCAGACACTTTAGTGGCTTATGATAATATTTCTTCATTGGCCAATCCTCGATCCAGTTTTTCCAAGATAGATTACAACGAGTACAGTGGTGACCATCAGATAATAAAGGAGGAAACATTTACTACTAAAGGAGACACTCATTTCACAGAAGAAGTTTTCTATTCATCCAAAGTTTCCAGGTCTGTTAGAAAGTCAACAAATTACCATAGATCTGAAACCCAACAAAAACTCTGAGAAAACAGCCACTTTTTTGTTGAGTTGTTTCTGATTGTATTTTAGTTCAGCATGTTTGTAACAGTGTTAATTCCAGAAATGGAAAAAGTGGGGCACAAAGACCCCTTACAAAGTCAAAACTTGGAGTCATTTAGAATCAAATGTGGATCACAAACATGATTTCCTGTTCTTGTTTATACGAGTTTATTTTAGAACATTCAAACACATTATTAACATCTTCTGCATATTCATGCATGATTAACTATCACACTCAAGAATTTTATTTTGGACACTTGAGTCTACAATTTTTTGTCCCTGTTTGCTGCTATGGAAAGAAATGCAGCTTGTGCTGAAGATTTCATGTTATCTTCATTACATTACCTATCCATGGTAATTGACCATGAGTTCTTGATAGGTACCAAAATTAGTCACAACTAGTAAAACTTTATGTCAGCCTATGAAATAATTATTTTATGTTCCTTTATGAAGGAGTGCACTCAATTCTGTAACTATTACCTGAGAAAGTCGACCCAAATTATCATTTATGTTTATTTCTGGGATCTTTATGGGCTTTAAGACCACCATAAAGGCAAAGATGAAAAAATGATGGTCAGGGCTTTAATGGTGTAGCCTGCAATGAACACTGTCAGATGTATGTTCATGTTTTACTGTATACATTTCTAGATGCTGCCACATTTCATTTAAACTAGTCTTTAATTTTAGTGTTCTCCTAATCAATATGGTAGATTATCTGGAAAATTAAAAAAAATTGCTTGTCTTCAGATGAGATTTAATGAAACTGTTAAAATAATTACTTACTTTTCCTAAATATTTTTACATAAAAAAGTTTCATAAAATTTGACTTATCCAGCCAATATTTTTACATTCCAGGCCACAGGAAAAATGATTTCTCTCAGACCTGTTGAATTGCAAGTGTTTTACATAGAATTTTTGCTATTTGAAATGAAAAAGAAATGGTTCCCTTAATTTTCATTAAGCAAAGTAACTGTGATAGTTATTTAGTACTATGGTGTATGGAGCAAATGTTTGTACATTTTTTAAGTTGTATATATTTTGCATTAGTTCAGACAAATCCTTTCAAATCTGGAGCAGTCACTTGTTATGGTTTCTTTCTGAAGCTTCTGAATTTATCAATTTAGATACTTTTGTTAATTTATTATTTATTTCAATGAGTTCCCCTCATACATATGGCTGTTTGTTTGTTTTTGGAGTTAGCCAAGCTTATTGGATATTGGCTCAATAGTGTGTCTAGTAAAACAGTGTTTTGAGCTTTCATATTTTTTTGATGAGGTATTAAAATACATCACACAATTAGTGCAGAAAAAAGGAAAAAGAATGAAAAGTTACTAATGTTTATTTGTAATGGCAGATCTGGGTCTACTTCATACCTTGTCTCAAGATAATAATTAAACCTTGTTCAGCAAAGTAGTTTTCACAATTTGGAATTGAGATTCTCTCTTATCCTGTATTTTATTTTGTATTATAAACCAACTCCCTTGGTATGGATACTTCTGTTGGTTAAGGGAGGGAACACATGTAGATTTGATTACATAACACCTGGCAATTTTATATAAACTATATGTTGTTTAGTTAAAATGAAAAGTTTGCCATAAATTGTCAATTTTATCTGATTTTTTTTCTTTTCTTAAAAAGCTGGTAATACTACTTGTAAAATAGTAAATGTTGTGTTTAGAACTGTAACTATGGCCATTGAAAGAAGTGAAGAATTAAGTTTTAAAATGGACAAGTTTTTACAGTTTACCATAATTTCAAAAAACAAGAATATGACATAAGATTTGAATGTAAAATTTTTAGTGTATAAAAAATATCATACCCTTCAGTTCCAGTGTAGACAATCTAATGGCTGAAATAAAATCAAACAGTTTTCTTTGTAAATTAAGACTTTCATTATTTCTCCACCAAAAGAATGGTTCACAGGTATATATTGTGGTACCCAAATCTGTCATCAAGTCATATATCACTGAGTATATTTCACATCAACATATTTGATTCTGTTCAGTTTTTATAATTATTGCATTATTGCATTGCGTTTCATGGAGTTTGTTTTTATAGTGGATGAGCATAATGTGTTGTCTTTATCAGTCGGTGAAGAGTTTTCTTTCAAGAAACTAACTCAAAAACTTCTGCACTGTGAAAATCTTTAATAAAACTTCACTATTTCACAGCTAAACTTTGATGTCTATTAATTATTAATTATTAATGACTTGATGCAAGAAATCTTCAATTCATCAGTGACTGGTTTCTGTTAAGGAATGTTTTAGTCCGAGTGTGATGTAAGTAAATAATGGGTGATTCAGGCGTGTTGTTTCATATTCATGGCATTGAAAGCTAGCACACTTTTATGCATGAATGTGTTTTTACTAATAAATACTGAAGTACTGTATTTATTTTTGTGTAGCACATACCTAGCTACCTAACATTGTATTGTATGAACAGTGCTGGCTGATCAGGGTCTAAACGGTTCCCATGAACGTACATGTATTGTAAAAGTGTAATATGAACACTGTATTGCTTGAACAGCACATGTATATATATGTCTAAGCTGTTCCCATCAACTCCTTAGTAATATGGATACTATTTTATGAACAACACTCAGATACATGTCTAAGTTCTTCCCATGTACTTAATACCATATATACTCACTTGTGTGTCCAACTGCAAACTGCACAGACCCGGATATGCTGTCAGATCTGGGTCAGTGCAGTTTGTTAGGAGTAATCAGTGGAACAAACAAGATTGACCCTAATATGCAGGCACATTATTCTATGGCAGATCAGGATCTTTATTGTTTGAATTTTGACTTACAAGTAAATGTATACTTTAAGTAATATGAACATGGTATTGTATGAACAGGTCTTGCAGATACATGCCTAAGTTGTTCCCATGCACTCATAAGTAAAATGAACCATGTATTTTATGAGCTTCACAAGCAGATCAGGATTGAAGCAGTTCCCATGTACTCATTAGTAATATAAACACTATATTATATGAACAGTACTGACAGATCAGTGTCGGAACAGTTGCCATGTACTCATAAGTAAAATTAAGACTTTTGTATGAGCCACAGTAGCAAATAAGGGTCTGAGCAGTTCCCATGTGCTCATGAGTAATGTCAAGAATGTAGACCATGGTCTGGAAGTCATAAAATGTTGGAGCTTGAGATTTTGTGTCAGCCAATCACAATTGACTTTCTTGTTGTAATGCCATTTATGATTAGCCTGATCCACCAGTACAGTAAACAACAGCGGCTGACACAAAATCTCAAGCTCAGAAGTTTAAGATTTCCAGACCATAGTGTACACTGTCAATATTACTTATGAATACATGGGAACTGCTCAGACCAATATGTGGTAGTGCAGTTCATACATTAGTGTTCATATTACTTATGAGTACATGGGAACTGCTCAGACCAATATGTGGTAGTGCTGTTCATACAGTAGTGTTCATATTACTTATGAGTACATGGGAATGCTCAGACCCTGAGCCATGACAAAAGAAATCTTTTTGGACAATATGGCATAATCAGGCAAACTAATTTATAGTACTTTGTATAATGCTTTCAAATGTTTGTAATTCATGATGTTTGTATGAAATATATCATACTTTATTTAGGAAGGGTTGCTCTTATGAAATAAACAGTGAATGTTAATTTTATGCCTGAAGGAATATTTTCTCGTGTCGGGCTCATGTATGCATATATATATATATATATATATGTACAGACACGCACACAGTACTGAATGGCCTATCTTTTTGGAAGCTTAAATGGATAGAGGAAACAGTAAAACAATTCATATATTACATGAAATATCAGTCACTTAGATTCATGCATTACCATTTAGTGTAATATAGTGTTGATTTTTTTAATTATTGTATTAAATTTGTGTTCAATGTGTCAGATACAAAAGGCAAAGCAGCCTTTTTGCCACAGTCTAGTAATGAATTGCATAAATGCAAATTGTACATCTTTGTTACATGTCAAGACTTGGTGATGTATATAATGAAACTGTCATACTTTTATTTACTTGCATAAATGAACTGCATATAATTATTTATATACATGAATCAGTGTATGTAATTAAATTTATATACTCAGTAAGGTGTTATATGAGTTTAGGTATATGTTTACTTGACAGAACTATAATACGTGTACCTAACTGATGCAGAAGATTGGATCTGGTTCTGTCTTGGCAGCTATGGGTTTGTCCTTTATATGACACCTGTGTGATTGTTTGAAAGAAGTTATTCAGTGTACAGATATTGTAATTCATTTTCAACAAAGTTATATAATTGAACAATGAAAAAACTTTTAATTTAAAAATTGGATAATGACAGTGCGTATGTTCAAATAATGATTTTGGCATCGAATGTGCACTTTATTACTAAATTCATTTTCTTCATGGTCATGTTGGAAATTGTTTACACACAAGTTTGCTCATTTATATTTTGTCATGATATTATTGAATTCTTAGCTCACTGGAGCAGATATACGGGTGATTGTTAAGTTTTTTTCTGAATTTTATCAGCGTGTTAACCCACTGTTAAAAGACTTGTATAGGTAATTGTACTTTGTAGAATTGTATGATTTTTCCTTAATAAAGGAACCACATTTTTTTTACCTGTATGTTGATAGCTGTAATAGGCATACCATCTTCATTCAGAACCACAGTAAATAAATAATATAATATATAAATTATAGATAACAATCATATTAAACAAAATTGCTTTTATAAAGCTGCTCCTTTTTAGTTATTTGTTTTTTATTTTCAATGTAAAAATGTACTTTACTCCATGTAGTCATTATACCACAAGAAACC
This sequence comes from Sinohyriopsis cumingii, assembly GCA_028554795.2. Taxonomy (NCBI): domain Eukaryota; kingdom Metazoa; phylum Mollusca; class Bivalvia; order Unionida; family Unionidae; genus Sinohyriopsis; species Sinohyriopsis cumingii. The sequence goes on from CM068824.1 coordinate 71,279,208, forward strand.
TATAAGCAGACATTATGTACGAGTTACAGGAAGATCAATTATACTTATTATATTGTGTATTCATAACTGGTTTGTTTGCATCTAAAGTGTACGTCATTGTGTCATGTAGGTGACTTTTTTAATCTTAAATAAAATTTGAATTATATTAATACAGTGTTTCCAATGTGCATTTATTCCTGATGGGATCTGAAGCCTAAACGTCATCAAAAACTTTGACAAAAACTGTATAGTGGCAGCCAGAGACTAAACTGAGTTGAGAAAAGTAGACATCAGGTCTAACAATTACCAGTGAAGGGTGTAGTTTTTCATTTTTCCTATATGCAACACTGTCATTCTGACATTATAGCATGTGACATTTAATCTGGTTTATACTAGATCACACCACTTGATTGGCCTTTTCTTGATTGGCCTTCTCAAGAAACATCCATGTATTTCTACACTAAGTTTGTCATATATATTTTCTGGGGCAGTTACATAATGATCTTGCAAAAAATATATATCAACAAGCAGTGAATTAAATTAACCAATTGCCATTAAAGGTATGTTTATTCAAATAAAAATGACACCTGTAGCTGAAATAGTCTGTCCTGCACGCCTGCATGATTTGTATGACTTGTACTTTAGGGACATTGTTAGCTCTTGCAAGATTGTGGAAAAGAGATGACTAATAATTTGTAATGTATGTACTGTAGCATTGTATAACAACTAGAGTATAGTAATTTGTAACTAATTGTGATAATTACACTGTTAATTTTGTTGTTGTCACTCCAGTCTCCAGAATGCCTGCTGTACCTAAGTTGTCTTCATTTTTATCCCATTTTATATAAGGGAATGAGGCAGCTGTCACTGTATCTGTCTGACTCTCCATCCATTCATTTCATTTCTGGGTTGAAACTCCAAAACCATTCAAGATATATGCATGAAATTTGGTACACATATTAGACTAATGTTGTAGATATGTGTGAAATTTGGTACAATTATTGGATTAATTGTGTAGATGTGCCTATTGCTGTTTAAAATTCTTTTGTTTTAATATTTGTAATAGTTTCATCCGTTTGTTTGTCTATCCATCCATTATCCACAGTTTTGTTTCCAAGATGAAATTCCAAAATCATTAAGATATCCCCATAAACTTTTGTAAACTTGTTCCAAGCTTCATCTGCTTGTCTGTTCATTCATCCATGCGTGCTTCATACATTTGTTTCTGGAGCATAATTCCAAAATAATTTATCTCCATGAATTTTATTACGTGTATTGGACTTGTGGTTCAGATGTGCCCTTTGCTTTTCACAATTCGTCAGTTTCAGTATTTTTATTGTTGGTGTCTCTTTGTCAATCCATCCATCCATTATCTTTTTTTATAGGAAAAACTCCAAAACCTTGTAAAAAGATACCTGAAATTTGCACTCTTATTAGGCTAGTAACGTACATACATTATTTGCTGTTCTTCAGTTTCTGTCTTTTCATCATCCATCCACTGTTCAGACTTTGATTTCCCTTGTAAAACATGATGCCAGTGACTTCCCTGTATACTTCATAATTTCATGTACCGTAAAGATTCTATATCCTGAGAGACATTTTTATGTGGTGAGGGATGTTGATGTCATCAGCTTCTTGGTTTTTTATATTTATTCCCAAATATGTAATATTTGAAAGATACAGCTGTCTGTCTGTCTGTCTGTCTGTCTGTCTTTACTTAAACCAAACTGGACACACTTGTCAAATAACTTGCCTATAGGTGTCTTTTGATACTTAGGTATTTCTACATTTTTAATGTTATCATGGGAAAAAGTGTAGGAAAAGTAACATACATCCTGAGAGTGCTGTACCATACAAAACTGGCATAATTAGTACACACATTGAGGCTGTTGTACCATAGCATACTGCCATAAGTATACACCTTTGTTGGACCATAGCATGCTGGCATAAGTATATGCCTTGAGAGTGTTGTTCCATAGCATGCTGGCATAAGTAGTACACACCTTGTGGGTGTTGTACCATAGCATACTGGCATAAGTTTACACCTTTGTTGTACCATAGCATGCTGGCATAAGTATATGCCTTGAGAGTGTTGTACCATAGCATGCTGGCATAAGTAGTACACACCTTGTGGGTGTTGTACCATAGCATACTGGCATAAGCATAAACCTTAAGGGTCTTGTACCATAGCATGCTGGCATGAGTATATGCCTTGAGAGTGTTGTACCATAGCATACTGGCATAAGCATAAACCTTAACAGTCTTGTACCATAGCATACTGGCATAAGTTTACATCTTTTTGTACCATAGCATACTGGCATAGGTATATGCCTTGAGGGTGTTGTACCATAGCATACTGGCATAATTATACACCTTGGTAGTGCTAGCACTTGATACTGGCATAAGTTGAATACACCTGGAGAGTGCTGCACTGGCACAGATAATATGGCTAACAGAATAGTGAGAAATTTCTATAATGCTTTAAAATTTTTGTTCATAAATATATCCCAGCATTTCACCCCTACTCCTGTGACAGAGATGAGTCCATTGTCAAATAAGTGCATATCCTTTCTAGAAACTGAGTACAAGGACTGGTCAACATGAGGTTTATTGATTAGGAACATAATATGTACTATGATTCAATGCAGTCCACAGGGGTGACCTAGATGGCCAAGTGTTTGAAGGTGCTCACCTTTACAGATCACTGACATCTCACCTCTCTCCATGTGGGTTTGAGTCTCGGGATTGGCCAACAAGGATATGTGAGAAAGCTTGACAGTTGCTGTAAGTCAGAAAGGGCAGTAACTCTTGCACAAATTATTGGAGCACAAAGATTTGTCAATATGTGCACTGTTGGTTGATAATCATATTATGTATCAATGACCTTTTAAAACACTGCAGGACAAGTTGAGTTCACAGGAGCCTGTTTTACATTATTACATTTGCAGTTGGCAAAACCTCTGACTAAAAACAGAGAGCACTGTAATTTATTAATATGCACAATTTGAGATGATGACCATAAGATGTACAAAGTTTCATGGCAATCCATTGAAAACAGACTGGTTGCATTCACATGATTATATCATACACTCAGGCTCCAAGTCAGAAAGAGCAAAAACTCTATAAAAAATAACATGCAGAAGCACAGTGATCCATTGAGGTCTGTTAAATTATTTGCATTTACAAAATTGTGTCATGCACAACATTTAGTTGCAAGTCAAAAAGAGCAGTAACTGACAAAACTGCAAGAGTGCATGATTTGTTGATATGCAGATCTTCATATACAGACTCATTAGATGCACAAAGTTTCACACTAAACTTGCACTAGTTGCATTTACACAAATCTATCATACACTATTCGTCTGCAAGACAAAAAGAGCAAATAACTCAGACAAAAATTGTGAGTGAAGGAATTTGTCACTGTGTAGATATTCACATAAGGATCATAGCATTTCCAGGTTTGATGGTGATCCAGTAAAATCAGACTCACTCGATTTTGCCACACACTGAATTGAACTGCTAGTCAAAATTGGGGGGGGGGGGACCTTTACAAAAATTGAGTACCGGTATACTGATTTGTGAATATGCACATCTTCAGGTGATAATAATCTGTGAAAAATTGGGGTACTAGTTGAAGATTGCATAATGGATGGAATGAAGGATGGACAGACATGAAGAATCAAGAGTACTGCACAATAGAGTACTTTTGGCAGGAGTGTTTGTATAAGCAGGGATTTAGGGCAGATATGTTACCTCTAAGTGACTGAAACTAATGCAACAAAATCCAGTATATGTCTGAATATTGCATCTAGGCAATTTAAAGAATTAGTGTTAGGACTGATCAGCCTGGTGTCAGGATAATGTGACTGGGTGGGACATCATGCTACATGTCTGCAGCATGATGCTCCAGTGCTAGACACCATTGTAAACTGTCACACTGCATACATCGTAGCTATATGACTGAAAAATTGTTAAAGCTACGTTAAAAATCCAAATCACACAATTTAAAGAAAGTCTATTGCATCATCACAATGTAAAGAATGCCTCAATGTTGCATTGTCACAATATGAAGAATGTCTAAATATTGCATCTTGGCAGTTTAAACAATGTCTTAATATTGCATCTGCACAACACACAATTTCAAGAATGCACTTTGTGATAATATTTAAGTCATTGTGGCCAATTTCGAAAGCATAGGAAAATTTAGTTTACTCTAATACTATTTCTTCATGTTTATGTCTGATAAAAGGACTCCAGATTGGGATATAGTTTCTATATTTTTATATTGCCTGCATTAGATGCATAATACAGAAACAGTACATCAGCAGTTCAATAACATTTTTGAACATCTACGTAGGGAAAATACATTAGGGGTGATTTGTAGTGAAGACATGGTGTTCTGCAGAACATTGAGTTAGCTTTGATCAAACTTTATAGGAATATTTTTATAGGACATGCTTTATCAAAATTGTGTCCAAGGTGGCTCCTCTTTTAATGGTTTGAATGAAAAACCAGTTTTCAGCTTCTTTAGAATGACAGAGCCAGTATCAATCAAAATTTATATAAATGTTTGTTAGGGCATGCTTTATCAAAATTGTGTTTGGGGTGGTTCCTTAAAAACAGTGTTGCTTTCATTATTGCTATTTAAGATATGTATTTTCAACTTCACAGTAAGTCAGTTTTGATCTTTGGACATGTTTTTTCAAAGTTATGGCCAGGGTAGCTCCCTGGCAAATTGGGTGGCTTCCTTAGCAACCAGGTGGAAAAACTTTTAAGCTTCTTTTCTAGAATGACTGAGCCAGTTGGGTGTTCTTGAGGATGTGCTTTATCAAATCTTTTTTCCAGGGTAGCACTCTTAAGGATTGATGTGGTTTCCATAGCAACCAAGTGGTAAATATTTTTGGGACTTTTCCTTTAAACAGCTGAAGCAATTCTGATCAGACTTGGTAGGACTATTTCCTCAGTCAGGCTTCATTGTAACTGTCCTAGCAATGGTGGGGCTTTCATAGCAACCATTGGGAAAATTCAACTTCTTCTACAGAACAGCTGAAACAGTTTTGATTAAACATGGTAGAAACAAGTCTTTTGACATGTTGTAGCAAAACATTTTCAGGATTGGCTCCCCTTGCAATTGTGTAAAGCCAGCCCGTAGAATGATTTTCTCTTCAAAACTGCCTTACTGTGTTAGACTAGATGTGATAGATAAAAGTTTTAACATTCATACAAAAAATGTACATCATCAAGTATAGCTTAAGTTGATGGAAGTTGAAATAGTTAAAGAACATATCTGATACCACTGTTTTTTCACAAATATCAGGAAATTATCCTGAAATGGCGTCTTTGACCCAAGGCATGGGCCTTATTACTATATTTGACTTTTACTCTAATGTATATTAGGTGAACAATGTCAGACCCACACAGCCCTCTTGTTTATCTTTGATAATTAATATACAGGCTATGTGCAGATTTACAAGAATTGTAAGTTTTTGAGACAGTACCTAGTTGTGATAAAAAAGAATGTGCTTGTAGGTGTTGTTCATTTCCTTATATCTCAAGTCCACAACAAAGAACAACGAAAGATTTTATATGCAATCTTAAGTCCTAATTGAATTTAAGGAAAAGTACCTTGTTTTCATAAACATGGCATTATATTTGTAACACACTCACACAAATGTGTAAGTTACTGCCACTTTTCATTCAAAATGTTTTCTTAATACATGCACCGGTATACACCCAGCATGTATGTAAAATGTGTTTGATAAGTATGCTTTGTTTTGTTATAGCGTATGAATGATCTCGCTATCCAAGCAACTGGAATGAATCAACAATAAACTTATTTAAGGAATATATAAATTGTTTACATTATTATTATATTCCTTCTGCCACTGCCCCCACCCACATTTTCAAGCAGATTGAGTGATAAAATAGAGACAAAACATCTTGAGAGATCACCTCTTCAACCAACAAATTTTTAGTTTCACAAGACAGTTGGTCTCACAATAGAGGTCATCATGCCATATAACAAAATTGATATATGCATTAAGAATCTGCCTTTAAGATTATACACTCTTTGCTTGGGTTTGAAGGTGTTATTATGGAAGTCATCTGTGATCTGTTGGCATAACGTCTTAAGCTTTAACTTGAGCCCAGAAGTTTTGTGGTTTCCAGGTCTAGTCTTAAGCAACAGATAGTCTCCAAAAGCCAGGGTCTTTCTTATGTGATTTTAGCTTATTACATTCTTCTGTGATAGATGAAGGGATAGACTATATTTTGTGATTTTAGCTTTATTACATTCTTCTGTGATAGATGAAGGGATAGACTATATTACTTATGTGATTTTAGCTTATTACATTCTTCTGTGATAGATGAAGGGATAGACTATATTATGTGATTTTAGCTTATTACATTCTTCTGTAATAGATGTAGGGATAGACTGTATTACATATGTGGTTTTAGCTTATTACATTCTTCTGTGATAGATGAAGGGATAGACTATATTACTTATGTGGTTTTAACTTATTACATTCTTCTGTGATAGATGAAGGGATGGACTACATTACTTACGTGGTTTTAGCTTATTACATTCTTCTGTGATAGATGAAGGGATAGACTGTTTTACTTATGTGGTTTTAGGTTATTACATTCTTCTTTGATTGATGAAGGGATAGACCATATTACTAATGTGATTTTAGCTTATTACATTCTTCTGTGATAGATGAAGGGATAGACCGTATTACTAATGTGATTTTAGCTTATTACATTCTTCTGTGATAGATGAAGGGATAGACCGTATTACTAATGTGATTTTAGCTTATTACATTCTTCTGTGATAGATGAAGGGATAGACTATATTACTCGACGTTTCTGTATCATTATCTGATTGATGCATTTAAGTCTGTATTCAAATGCCATATGTCAGGATATTACAAGCTACTGAATATTAAAGACCAGCCGTGATATCATAAACTCAGAGAATGATTTGAACCTGAGTTTTAGCTTTCAGCATTCAAAAGTGGCATTACAAAAGTACGGCCTTTTGGACTGGCTAACAAAATCTAACACTCAGGCTCAATCTTGGAAATTCTATGATCTCCAGTCCTAGTTGTAAATACAAGCCATTTCATTAGATGTGATAAGGTACAATCTTTGTGTACTATTTAAAGTACTGCCTGATATCTGGAAGTTTTTGTTTCCAGATTCATACTACATGTAACTAGTGCAGAAAGAAACAGAATTGTACTCCTTTATTACAGTTGCTTAAGTACATTTCAGTGAACACTTTTCTATATAGTGTCTATTTTGGAACAGCGGATGTTGTGAATTAGGTTATTCTGTATATGGTTATTATATCCATATGTGGCATGGATTAAACAGATCAAAAATGATTTCCAGAGGGTAAACAAGCTCAGCCAGTCAGATGCAAAATCACCTAATTAGTATGCATGGATTTCACTTATTATGGAACTCATCTGAGATCTTCATGATGTAAGAATATATAATCTAACTTTGATCAAATTTGGATTGGAAATGCAGAATGGTAACAAGCTAGGTTTTCAGATTCATTATCAGTATGCCTGGATCTTGATCATTATCACACTTGTTTGAGACCATCATGTTATAAGCATAGTCAGAATCAAAACTGGATCAGAAATATGGCATCTAGAGTAGTAACAAGGTTAATCAACCAGATGCAAGATCACCTTGTCAATATGCATTGATCAAACTCCTTACAGATCTCATCAGTAATGGAATTATAGGACTTTTAGATATTAAATATAAACACAGAGAAAGTGACTATAGAAGACTATAAAATATTAATCTTAATATAATTGTATAATGTATTTGTTTCAAAAAATCCTTTAAATGTGGTACAATTATAGAGGTTTACCATCAAAAGAAATGTACAGGGTTTAGATTAGTAACACAAGCAACAAAAACATGAGAGAATACACAGTATAGTAATATGTTTGTGTAACTATGAATTTTAGTAGTTAGAAAAATTTCAATTGGAGAATTAATTTGTATTCAGACAAGAGTTTCCATGCTTAGTATAGTAATCACTTTTAACCACAAAAGGAGATAACTGTATTTTGAGGAAGATGCAAACCAGTCAACAGTATTGAGGATCTGGAGGAGCAGTACAAAGCATGTAAGTTGATACTGATGCTTGACCACCACATCGGCTGACTTTGAAGTAAGAAGCTCAGAAGGGCTTAACACACCAGAGAAAGGCATTTCACCATACCTGTTGCTGATGGTCCAAAACATTGGCAGACTGACGAGCAAACAACTCATAAAGGCTGAGTGTGCCAATGAAATTTGGTATGCCATATGGGTCGCTGATCATAAGTGAGAAGACTGATGGAGGAGCAGAAGGTTCATAAAGCTGAGAGCACTAGAGAAAGGCATGTCACCATACATGCTGACAACCTTGAGCCAAGAAGGAATACCTGAAGAACATAAGGGGCTTGTATGGCAAAACACACCAGGGTAAGGCATGCTGCCATACCTGCTGAGAAGCAGAAGTCTCATAAGGCTGAGCATGCTAGAGATAGGCATGCTGCCAATCTGGCAGAGGCATGTCAGCCTAAAACACTGACGGAGCTAACTGTCGAGTCCTGCGCTACTAAGCACTACATAGGCAGCTTTGATAGTCCTAAAGAATATAAAGGGCCAAGGACTATTAAAAGTATAGAGCTGAAGTGTCCATAGACAACAACCCCAACAGAGTCGACGACACATCAACCCTGCTAGAGCTGGAGCCACAAGAAAGGATGGCTCTGGAAGAAGAGATAAAAAACACAGGAAGTGTAAAGTTACGGAACCTATGTGCTAGATGAAATGATCCATACCAGAGGCAACTAGTGAAGAGATGAATGACCACAGAAGTGGAGTATTGCACTAGAATAAGTTAGACCACTGCGTTAGCATATGATGGGTATGATTGTTCAAACTGTGCATGGCCACATTCACTAGAAAATTGAGGACTTTACAAATCTAGGTTCAGGATGGCAGTTTAAATGATAATTGAGGCTAGACTTCAGAGAGGTATGTATGCTACCACTGCATTAACCTATTTTTGGAGGGACCTGTTCTAAAAAAGCACAAAAGTTTCATTAAGACCATGCACTGTTTGAAATGCCAAGCTAGAGTTCCATACAGCATATGTTCAAGCCAAAACAAGATGCAAGATCGCTGCCAGCAAGTATAAAGAAGCATCCCACAGTGCTTTGATCTTAAAGCTGCTGCCAGAAACAAATAAAACCAAAGTACCAATAATATTTTATAACCTTTACGGTTATGATCAGCATCTAATGCAGGTGACAGAAACTGCTATCATGAATGACATAAGAGTCATTCCACCACCAAAAATCTTATGATTCACATGTCTTAAATTAAGTAACAGAAAGAAGCAAAGCCAACATTTTTTTAAAAATTCAACAAATAATTTAACTCTCTAAGTTATACAAGGACATTTTAAGAGGAAATTACAGTATTAAAAATTAAATCCAAAATAATCCTAAAACATTCTAACAAATGCGAAAGAATTGAGTGTTCTGAATGAATTCCAGGTTCTTGAGTGTGTTCATGATGCAAAGCCTTGATGTACCACAGTGGTAATGACCAGAATCCTTTGAATAAATTCACAATTATCCCAGAATATTTTAGTCAAAACAGTAATCTGAGCACTTTATAATTCCAATTAATAGTCCAAACAAATGTTTTTTCTCAAATTATATCTAAACACATTAAACACATCTTCAAACTGATAGTAAAACAAGAACATAGGAAATAAGAATTAATTAATTTATCAGCTTTGTCCTTATGGCTCCACAGAGCAATATTTTCCTACTTGACCCATGTAGCAAAACTTCCTATGACCTATGACCTATGTCACAATACCCTGCATCACAACAGAACCCACCTTTCTGAACCATCCAAAGGGAAGTCACCTCAAACTTGTACACAGGTTCATTACTGGGGTTAATTTTAAACTTGTAAATACATATTTATAGCTTAAATGCAATCTACAGACATGCAGCAAAAATTAAAAGACACAAAATATAGATACACATGTACATAACATAGCATTTAACATTAGCCAGCTAAAGTTTATTGACAGCTACTATTTCATACCAAGTGCTCTGGTGGCGCTGGGTAAAGACAACTTTGAAATAATAAACCAGTATACTACTAAAGACCCACCCTGGAAGCCCTTAAAGCAGAAAGGAGTGTACCACTATGAATGCATGGATATTACCAACAAATTCAAAGAAACCTGCCTACCTCCAATAATAGTGTTTACAGCTCACTTAGAAGAACCAGCATAGCCGAAGTGGAGTATGAGCTGTCACAGAATGTGGGCTGCAGTCACACGCACCACCCTAGACAATTATCATGATGTCTTCCATAGAGCAGACATGCTGCTGTTAACCGATATGCAGATGGCATTCAAGAGAAATTTGACGGTCTATAGACTATACCTAGACCACTACTATGGTTCCCAGGGTCTTACCCAAGATGCATTGATGAAGACCAGCTGCATCCAAACAAAAAGTCTTGATGGTTAGCCACCAATATGCCAAAGCCAACAACCTAGAATGTCCAGTGTATAAGTCATAAATAGGAGCAGACCCTCATCAAGTGCATAGATATAAGCAACATGTATGGTCACAACCCAAAATTTGCCAGTAGGATACTTTAAGTGACTCCCAAAAGAAGATCTGGACACCGAACCATGGGTAACTGCGACCACAGATGGTGAAACCGGGTACCAAGTCGAGGTGGACATATAGTGTCCGCCAGAGCTCCATTACAAATTCAATGACTATCTGTTGGATCCAGAGCAGATGCAAGTACCCCAAAGGTTAATGGGTGAGTGCCAGAAGAACTTACTCAAAACATTAAGTAAAAAGTATATCAGAACATCCAAACTGGTCCCCAACCTAGAACCATGTGATGCACCATAAAATGATCCAGCTATGTGTGAGAAACAGAATGAAAATAATGCTCATTGGCATTTAACAATACTTTCTGAATACTAATGAACAAGCTATATTTTGGTAAAACAATTGGAACTTATCAAAGTGTCTACTGACACCAAAGGGTGATTAAACGTACTTAAAAGGTTAATAGCCGAATCAGTGTACAAGAGCAGTCACATGTTTGAAGGAGAAAACCTGATACCTTCTCACAGATAAACCCACTCATGTAAACAGACATGGTAGGCCTAGAGCTGGCCAAACATGTCAAAAATATACTATGATGTACTACAGACAAGGTCTGGACCATCCATGTGCTTGCTATACACGGACATGGACAGTCTATTGTTGGACATAAAAGTACAGATCTAACAACATACCTGATGTTATAACGTTAACAATAACATGATAAAGTATGTCATGGTTGATGAAGAGCTGATGAAAAGTGTAAGGTTTAGATATACTGTGATCACCATATGCAGCACTGGAGAACAACTATAAGTATACATAGTGCAAAATATAAGCTTCTCATTTTTGGACATAAATAAAATGGATTGCATCGGTCGGAATAAGTATGCTGTCACATGGGCAAAAAGACCTGCGAGTCTGTGTTCCAAGATGCAGTTGGGTTTCAACGAGAGGGGACTAATAACCGGGACAGTACCACTCCATATAGTGCTAAATGGGTCTTTAAGGTTAGAGTTTTCAGGGAGTGGATGCAAATAACCTGGATTGTACTGCTCCACAAACAGCTGATTCGTATTTGCACCAAGGACAGGAGAAGGTTGCCACACTGCTGGAAAGAAAGCCAATAGCTTGGACTGTACAGCTTCACAAATGACTAGTATGGATCTCCAAGGAGAGGAGCGCCATGGCACAGAAGATGAACTCCATAACCTGGACCATGCTGATTAAAAATTGTTGGTTTGGGTCTAACATACTGCATTTAAAGCTGTGGAGTTTGAGTATCACTAGGGATGACCATGAGTTCTACAACCACCTATCAGGAGGGTCAGTGCAAAGGCGAAGAGCGCCCTTTAGTGGTGGCATTGCAGAGGAGCTGGGTTTTGAATGATGATATCGCTTGCATGCTGTATGACCAGTTAGATAATAAACATAGGTCTGTCCATCCCTGAAGAAATATACCAGATGAAAAATTATAAACATCGGCCAAGCAGATGAGATCAGTCGTGCATTTTTGTTGATCCTAATATTGTTGAATGGGTTTTTTGTCCTTTAACAATTAAGGCCTGGCAAGATGAGCTTGAGGCACCAAGGGTTCATCGTTATCATTTCAGAATAGACGGTTTTATTAGAGTGATCACCAATAAGCCTGGTTGTTCCACCATTTTAGACTTAATAACATAGAAATGACAAGTAAAACACGCCGTACTGCATACAGAATCTGTGCACCATGATGCAGCAAGTTAGACGGCGTACTGGTAACCAAACAGTCTTACAGCGAGCACATGAGTAAACCATTGGACCAAGCCTTGAGCCATATAAATGGAGAACCTGCAAATCCAAACTGTAAGAGAGGTCAAAAGCCTGGTAACATTGCATATAAACTCGTGACCCAAGTTCACCAAAAGCAGTTTTGTCAAGGCAAGGGGACCATATCTGTAAGTACGGGTTAAAGTGTTGGCAACGGATGCAGCTGTCTTAGAGTCTAGAGACCCTACGTCATTGTACCCACCAGTAGTATCAGCAACAGATATAGCTTACTTAGGTGACTCACTGCTAACCAACGATGAGTCTCATGAGGTAAAAAGGAGGAGCACCTCGTTAGGTGTTTCAGCGCCTCAGAAGGGTATTGATATATCGTGTGGTGTGGGCAGGTATATTTGCCACAGTGCCAGCCTTTTTAGCCACTGTCAGATGTAATCCTGGTCCTGATGGCCAGTTCATTAATGATGCTGAAACCTTTCCAATAGTCACACGGACTGTAATTGATTCCAACATGCAACAATTGTTATCTAAATTTAGTTTATATTGTGTGCTTTTCTTTTGTCCATAATTGTAAGTTGTAAACAACATGTTAGATAGCTAAAGTTTGTCCATGATTGTAAGTTATAAACAACACACTTGCTTATCAAGAGTTCATTGTCAGTATACGTTTTTCCATTAGAAATCTTCACATTTTATAACATTATATGACATGTGAAAATTTTTAAAAATTTGGATTTGCTAAACAAATAATTCCTTCCTGTTGCGGTCAAACTTGCTAATGTACAGACTGTAAAAAACCTCTGGAATGCGATCAATGAGGCAGTATGGGCTTATGCCCTTAAATAATCTAACGATGGATTTTAAGATTTTGGCCTTCGTTTGGTGCCTGAGAACACTGGTGTAAAAGGATGGGTAGCCTAAGTATATATTGGTTTTTACCATTCTAGCTATCTCAAGGTAGTTAATGACATCATATTCAAGGGAAATACCTGTAATAAAGTAGGAAGCCATTGGGCTGATGGTAATTAGCACATGTACATAGTCATTAAACATCAGCTCTAAGTTTAGCCTATGTGCTAGGCCAGACTGTCAAAACAGCAGGTGTTCAGTTAAGAGTTCAAAGTTCGATGGAATATAATATTGATCACCACAGGCATCTAATATGGCAGATGATATGGTTGAATCTTTTACGCCCTTTCAGATTTACATCTCAACTATACAATGTTTATGGTTTATATCCTTCCGTATGTGGAGTATTCCCTTCTTTATGGGTGAAACCGATTGTTCTAATAGCATCTCCAGACGTCAGCATCATCGGTGCTGGCTACTTCATTGCCTTTAAGTTTGACTGTTATTTTTTATTTTATTAGGGCTCAACCTAGGTTGTTAACTACATACATATTTTTATCCACAATTGTATAGTTTTAGTGGTCGGAAACACCATCGGCTTAATGGTCAAACTTGGAGCAACACCCGGACTGCCTCTGGTTCCATGTCATGGCCTAATGCTTGGAGCATGGGGGTAGCTCGATAAGATACTGCAGAAAATATCCAACATTCTCAAAAAGCTTTGTTGTAAAGGCGGGGTTTGCTCTTCCAGGTATTATAGGAGGGATCATACCCTTTTTGCTAAGGACTGATGGAACCGATGTTTTATCGTGGTGGCTGAATACTGGCCTGCCATGTCTTCACTTAGCATGGCGGCAAAGACTGTTCTAGTGTTTGGTGGTAGGCTTGCATAAAGCTTATTTCCTTTTTTCTATAATACATTTCTGAAAGAATCCTTTAATTCAAAATTACTAAGCCTAATTTGCTTGAATTATTGATCATTATTATTGTGAACGGAAATATTTAAATTATTGTGACCTTTCATAACACTATACAGTGTATACAGATTTTGAAAACTTTTTGTGCAAAATAGCAATGTTTCAAATGGTTATCATCGTTCCTCTCCTTCTCCTATATTCTAGAAAAGAAAAACTTTTGAAATAATTTTTTTTAAAACCTAATTTAATAATAAAATATCTGATTTGGAGAAAAAATTTACTTTTTTTGCACATAATTTGTTGCTTAAAATTAGAAATCTGCATGTGAAAAGGAAACACAAAATGTACATCTTTTTAAAAAAAATGATTCCTATTATTTAAAGTTATTTTACCAAAATCTTAATGCAAACATTAGTTAACTGTTTATGGTAAAAAGCAAAGTCAAAACTTTCAATCCTACTGCATATTAATTTGTGTAGCAAACTGGAAAATTGGCATGAGAAATCAAGCATTAACTACTGTTAAGTTTCCAATTTTCTTAAATTAATAGAATCTGGAAATTTTAAAAATATTTTTGTTATTTACCTTAAATTGTACATTTTTTATTTAAAAAGTTTCCTAATTGTTAAAACTGTAAGTCTGTAATGTAAAATGGAATTTCAGCATGCTAAACTGAATGTCTGTAATTTAGTCATAAAACTGACTTTGATTCAACCTTTCACAAATATAATTATATTTTGTATGCTGAATTCCATTTGAATAATATTCTTGGATGCTGTCATTCTTTGCTATTTTACTTGTATGTATCATGTGATGTGCATAATACATTTATATCATGTTATTGTTGATCTGTGCTATAAATCCTTCATACAGCTCTGAACAACAATTTACCCTGTGTCCTTGACATTTCCTTTCCCCGGATTCCTCATTACTAGGATTATGCCATTTACAATGCTGAATCTGGTTAAAAACTAATGCATATCCATCAACACATCCTTTAAAATTTGTTCTCACCCAAATTATAAAAGAAACCAGCTACTGTACCGTGGCCTTTGACTTTCAAATCAGTAGTGATATTTACCATATATACTCGCATATAAACCCGTTCGTGCATAAGCTGAACCCCCCCAAACTGAACAGGTATAAACATTAAAAAGTGCATGACCCACATATTAGCCAACCCACAACTCCTAGACATCACAAGATGCATGCGGTGAGTTCTAAATGCATTTATTTAGGCAAACTTATATTAACAAAAAGTACACGTATACCTATCTCAGGCTTGGCAGGCATGATTATTAAAAAGAAATGGTATAAACTTGTTTGAAAGGAATTTATTTAATCATCTGTTTTCTTATTCTTTCTGCCTAATTTAGATTTGTGTATAATTTGATCGAACGATGACAACTGAGCAATTGTGATTTGCTGTAACACTACCTCTCCTTTTTGATTCAATTATTGTTTGTTCATGCATTATTACATTGGAGATTTTATATAAGTACACCAGTAATTACGTTTTTATTTTGACTTGAAATTGTAAATACGTAACTCATTAAAAACTGATCCTTGTATGACAACACAATGAACAACAATACGGTTTGATTCAACGCTCGCAGTTAGGCTACTGAACAAATTTACATAATGGTGCCACCGCATGTACATTATAGGTTTGAATTCGCGCTGAATGAAGTACATTCCACTGAATGAAGTACATCCCTTGTAGTCGATTCATGGGCACCACTGCACTAAACTTCAATGATATCTCCAAAATACAATAATGAAGTTTCAGAAATAATCCTTCTTAAATTATGCTAATACTGTAAAAGTTGAGTTGTACTTTGCTTTGATGTAAGCGACCTTACACCACTCCCATCACCTCTTACCCAATGAGAAAAATAAAAATCTTCCAAATTTTGGGGTCACTCCATGCCTACCTGCCGATTTTATAATATCTCCCGATTTTTGCAGAGAACTCCTGATTATTACATCTTCAATTTTCAATTCTCCTAAAAAAGAAAAGTCCTACATAAATAGATATATCGTATGCAATCCATGAAAGCCATGTTCTGTTGTATCACCTGTAAATATTGTCATGACGAAATAATTACCTTACTAGAAAGAATTCTCTTCTTCACGTCACTCACATAAATTTATGATTTTTTTGTTCATCTACAACAATACACAAATCAGAAAATAAACCAGAACAAAAAATAAACCACAACAATAAAATTGTCGGCAATTAATTTCAATCCCAAGAATGATTCCCATGAATGCTATAGCTCCATATAACGTAGCTCCATTCCCACCAAAGAAACTTATACGACTGAGTACCTGGCATTTTTACACCATATATACCAAATATATGAACCTTAATTACCATCATTAAATTAAAAGGAATGAAAATACATACCATGCAGCATGTGTCCTAAAAAAACTAATTCAGAATACACATGTTTTATAGTAAACAATACTAAATACCTTATGAATTGACAATAAGAGAATAAGGTCAGATATACGAGGGAAAATAGTTACCACATGTATGCTACCGTGAGGCTGCCTATTTAGGTACATTTAGTTCAGCAAAATTGGTAATCCTTTATTTGCCAATCAACTGCTGGTGCTTGCATAACACACGGTAGTGTAGAACATTGTTTCTTTGAATCATGATGGAGGGCCAGTCATTTTCACAAAATAGTTACATCGATAAGGATTAACTTTTAATCAGTCGTACTGGCTTTCTTGCTTGTTTATTTAAGACTAACCTTTAGCTATTGTGTAGTTGGCAAGTACTGGGGGAAAATAAGGTGCATTGCAGGGAGAAACCACGTGTGCTAGGCGAATTATGCCCATATTGTGAATTTCACCCAAGAGATCGATCAATATTTAGTGAAAACAAGGTTATAAAATGCCGTAAAAAGCATCCCGATTTTAGGTCCAAATCTATTTTTTTATTTAGTCTCCCTACTTGGCTTTTGAAAAGTTGACAGGTATACCTTACACCCTGTTTTACAAAACTATGGTAATCGTGCTAATATTATGGAATTACACATCAATGTACTGGCATAGTTGCCAGTCAAAATTCCCTCTTAACACAAGCCAGTTTCAGGGTTTTAATGATTAACTGGCCTGTATTGCTGTCGGAAAGCAAATGACTAATCCACCAACAAAGGAAATGCCGAAACATCAATCTTTAAATTGTGTGGAAAGTTGTGATTTTGTTCAGCCAAAACACAAAACATAGATTGATGATAATCTTAGTTGATCTATGAGAATTTTAGCCTTTATTTCTACCACACTTCATGAACATGTAAGTTATGCTGCTTAAGTGCACTGTACAATTAAACGTGTGTACCTTTTCAAAATTATTACCTCAGTTTGTAGGATCACTTATATCATTGAAAATGAGTAACTTATGAGCGCATGAGTCAACGTAAATGAAAAAGCTATTAAGAACTGACTGAAATGTTATCTAGAAGAATGCAATTTGGTTGAAACAATAAATAAAGCAAATCTTCATCTAATATGTTTGGGAATAAATAAGGACTTAAGTGACACTATGCACAATTTGCATTGTGTCAGTACTGTACATTATAGTTCAGCCTGGACTCCCGGGTAAACTCAACTGGCCAACAAATTATGAAGTCTGCATTTACCTTTTTTTATTTTCATGTTGGAAAAATCAGAAAATATGCACATGCAAAATAATAACAAAATAAATCATAGTACTTGATAACTGTTTAATAAGTGTCGGGTCACTGAAAGAAGAAAAAAAATTCATGCATATATTTTAGGACACAGAAAAAATTATTTTTTTTGTGTCCCAAGATTTACAGCCTTTTACAGTAGTCAACAAAAAGACTTAAAAACTATCAAGTTTAGACATTTTCCTGTGAACAGGCCGACTCTCTTTTTCCAGGTCTTTATTTTTTCCTAAATTATTCAGCTTATACGCAAGTCGCAAGTACATACATTATATCCCATTGTAAATGTCATAACATCACAACTTTGTCTAATTCAATCCACGCATGGCAATAAGGTAGTACTACCAGGTAAAAATGTAAACCATTTACCACCCACCTAAATTTAAACAACTGCACCTGTGATCTTAGACTCCAATCTCCTTGGCTGTTAGTCTCAAGGAATATTTCTCCCTGACCCCCCCCCCCCCCGATGCATTTGTGGGCAAAGTTTGACAATAATCCCCGCATGAAAATTTTAACCAAGAATTGATGACAGACACTGTCACTGCTATGTGTTGCATTTTATAACACAAGTCATAGGCAAGGCAAAAATGTATATAGTTATCAAATTATATCTCAAGGATTCTAACCTAACACAAGATCTTGAGTATTCTAACATAATGAAATGAGTTTCATTACCCAACACAAGAAAGTTACCTAACACATGATCTTAATGATTTTAATGCTGTGAATAAAATTCCATTACCTAAACACATGAAAGTTTTCATTATCAAACACGAGTTTCATTAACACAAGAGTTTCATAACCTAACACAAGAATTTCATTACCTAACACATGCAAGTTTCATTACCTAAGACGAGTCTTCATTATCTAACATGAGAGTTTCATTACCAAACATGTTTCATTATTTAACACAAGAGTGTTTAATTACCTCACACGTGATAGCTTCATTACCTAACATGAGTTTCATTACCTAACACATGAAAGTTTTCATTACCTAACACATGAGCTAACAGATGAGTTTCATTAACACACGAGTTTTATTACCAAACACATGAATTATTTACCTAACACATGCATTTCAATATCTAATACACGAGTTTCATTACCAAACACGAGATTCTTTTAACAAATGAATTTTCATTACCTAAGAGTTTTTTTCCTAACACAAGTGTTTTGTTTACCTGACATGAGTTTCATTACCTAGCACATACATTTCATTACCTAACATGAGAGTTTAATTACTTAACACAAGAGTGTTTCATTACCTAACACAAGAGTTTTCATTACCTAACACAAGTTTTGTTTACCTAATGTAAGAGATTTTCATTACGCAACATGAGAGTTTTCATTATCTAACATGAAAGTTTCATTACCTAACACACGAGAGCTTCATTACCAAACACAAATGAATTTAATGACATAACACACGTTTTCATTTTTATGTGAGTTTCACTACGTAACTTATGAGAGTCTCATTACCTTACACATGAGAGTTTCATTACCTAACACAACAGGGTTACATTACCTAACACATGTGAATTTTCATTACCTAACACACGATAGTTTAATTACCTAACATGTGATAGTTTAATTACCTAACATGTGACAGTTTAATTACCTAACATGTGATAGTTTAATTACCTAACATGTGATAGTTTCATTACCTAACATGTGATAGTTTCATTACCTGTGATAGTTTCATTACCTAACATGATAGTTTCATTACCTAATACAATAGGGTTTCATTACCTTCCACAAGAGTCCTTTTTTGTTGCCGCCACCTTTTATTTAGCCAAGTTAGAAACTTTAGTATTGAGGTTCATCAGATTGTTGACGAAATAGTACAGCTGAACACCAACAAAGTGATCACTATATCAAACTTCAACCAAACATCAAGGCAGAAGCTATGAAAATAATGAAATATTATAAATTTCTTGAAGGTGTATGGTGCTTTCTTCTTGAATATTGAATTATTATAAAAACTGTAATAAAGGAGTCAAGCATTTTATTGTTGACTATAGGAAATGAAATGTAACAGTTTCATATGAATTTACCACAGCAACAATGAGTACAAGAGTCTAAAATACTTTCACTCAGATCAGTAAATTTCAGACACTGACCATTCATTTGTGTACGGTCCACCACAAATTTCTGAGACAAAAATGAACATTAAGGTAAGAATATAAATACAAACAGATCTTCACAGATATTGTCTAGTAAATTTCTGTGTAATATTTTTCAAAAGCATATAATATTCAGAGTATATCTATATAATATTATTAATACAAAACAACAAAAACTAAAATATAATGATAAAACTTGGACAGATAATGTACCGGGTAAGTAAATTTGTTCATTTTAATTGCAGAATACTCTGCACATATAAGGACAAGTTTTTTCCAGCCAACTTCTAGATTTCCACTCACATATTCTCCTCGCACCTGCCACCATCAACCCTTAATATCGTAAACTTTTCAACTTCTAGCTGGCTGCATTAGGGAAGCTGCACTGCAACAATTATTAAATAACATTTTCTTAAAGTAAGTACTATTGATTTGATGAAAAAAGTTATTATGAGAAATTGTGTTATAGTATTTTGCCACATGCATAATCCAAACTCTTTGCAATGTTGCTACAGCAAGAAAATTATGTCACAGGGATCTGTTTTTGCCTGTAGTGAATTGTACCTTTCAATATGAATATATCCATCAGCTTTAATGTCAGTACATACATCACTGTCCAACAAACTGAACCAAATGCAAAAACTTTTTAGAACCCAGGGAAAACCCCAGAAAGAACCACCAACCCACAAGAAGCTACGGGCAAGCTTTCTCACATACCAACATTGGCTGAATCCAAGCCTTGAACCCACAGAGACAGAGGTGAGATGGCAGAGATCCATTCTTCCTCCACCACTAATACTGGCCGCCATGTATATCCTATCGTGTGCCGAAAAATGGCGTTAAACCCTACAACAACAACAACAACATAATTAATAATTCACAAAAAGTAGGTCACTGTGACCTACTTTTGGCTGTGGTGGCTAGTACTCATAAAAAAGAATAGATCAATTGTTTCATGACTACATACAACAGTGTGAGAACTGAGCTAAATAAAATCATAATCTAATCACTGGAGTGTGAAAAGTAGGTCACTGCTACTTAATTTTTCTGCATGGTGAATAGTATCCTCAAAGATAAATATACCAATCAAGTTTCATGACTGCACATACAATAGTATCAGAGAGACTGCGCTAAATACAAAAGTTTATTTTACAACTATACCAAAATGGTGCCAGAAAAGTGATGCCTATGTCTAACCTTTGCGCTACAGGTGAGACAACAACAGAAGGAAAAAAACATCAAATTGGGCCTCGTGTAGTCCACCTGATTAAAATTGGCTCAGACATAGTTCTAGAGTGGTAACAAGCTCATCTAATCACATCTATGATCACTTTATTATTGTATATAGATCCTACACATATCTGAAACCATACAAAATCTTGATATTCATACCGATGGACAGAAAAAGCATGACTAACACCGGGCTACTCTAAGATTCTGAGACAGTTCATATAACAAGTTTGAAAAATTTCAGATAAAAAAGATACAGCTTCCAGTGATGACAAACTCAGCCAATCAGATACAAGATCACCTCAATAATGCTTGCATCTCAATTATTATCACAATAAGATGCTTGTTATCTCAATCATTATCAAACTTATCCAAGAGCTTAATGATATAAGTATATGTTCCAAGTCTGAGCAAAATGAGATCAGAAATACAGCCTCCAGAGTGGTATCAAGGTCAATTATCACAAGCAAGATAGCTTTGTTAATATGCATATATCTTGTTAATTATGAAACTTGTCTCATAACCTAATGATGTAAGTACATATTCCACTGTCTGAGAACCTAACGATACAAGTACATATTCCTGTGTTAGCTTAAAATCAGACCAGAAATATGGCCTCCAGAGTGGTAACAAGGTCAGTCAATGAAATACAATATCTCCTCTTTTATTATGGGTTGATCTCACTCATTATTGAACATGTAAAACATCTGATGATATAAGCCTACATTCCAAGTTTGTTGAAAACTGGATTAGGAATCTGAAATCCAGAGTGGTAAGATACAATTGATGATGGACAGGAAATGCATGACTGACACTGGGTTAAACCATGAGTTCACTTAACAATAGCACTGTAAAATATATGTAATGCATTGAGTCTGTGACACTCTAAGATTCTGATGCAGCTACACCATTCTTGATCCTACCTTCTTTTGGACATGGAATTTCAGTACTGGACATTATTCTGAAATATACAGGTATCACTATATAAAAAAACTGTTTATTTTTTTACATAACTGAAGTTGTGGATTTCACGGAATGTCTTAAAGGTCACATTTTGTCATGCAAGCATGACTGATGCACCATGACCTTCTTCTAGTAAGTAAACATTAAATCACAAAAAATCTACTCTTGCTATACATGGTTATCACAATGATTTTTAACTTTCATATGTATAAAGTACTCTCTACAAAAACAATTTTCTGGAATAAAAAGTACATTCCATGCTTCTCAGAACAATTAAATTTTGTATGCTTCTTTAATAGTACAATAAGTATCAACATAAAACGTACATATGCACCGGTACTATTATGTACCGTAAGTGACTATAAGAAAGTTTCCATTTCTCAATTTTTTTCTAGAGTTTTATTGTAAACTAAATCTTTGAATGGCTGTTCCAGGCCCTGGCAGTGAGTTTCAAACATTTATTTTCCATTTTATTTTAACAAATGATTGTATTTTTAGAAAATATGCATACATTATTATGCTATCTTTAATAAGCTGTTTGGAGAAGGCGGTGAAAAGTACATATCTTAAATTTCAAAAGGTCAATTGATAACTGGCCCTACAGCAGCCAACATGTACAAACTATAACCATTTGTCCACATATTTTAATACTTGCACATATTTATATTTTTCTTTCAAAAGAATCAACCATTTCAAATTCCAATCCCTCCTGCATATTACTCATCTAAATCTATCAAATCTCAACATTTCCAAAGCCTGTTCAAAACTTGTCATTTACTTTAGACATCTGCAGGATTTTTACAAGTGGAAACTTCTTTATGGGCAAATACAGTACACTGCATTTAAACAAAAAGCAAAAATACATTAACAAATAATTTCCAAAAAGGACAAAAACAACTATACAAACATAGTATCCTCTAATGATATACATGTATGTAGCTGTATTTCTCTTACAATTTACTTCATTAATTATCATCATTATCAATCTATATGAACAAAAACATGTATTTGTATGGGGTTGGATGGATATCATTACTCCCATTTGACAAGGGAGACAACCTAACAAATGAATTCCACCCAAACAATATGATGTGTTGACAATATTCTTTCCTTTTGTTCCTTGTACTGTAAGGGTGACAAAGAAAGCAAAATCTTTACCATAATTATATATAAATCACTGATCAGCTCTGAATGGGGAAGGGAAAAAAAGTTCAGAGGGAATCAACAGACCTAATCTAAGGAGAACACATACAAGGTTTCTTACAACCAGTTCAGATTTACCTGTATTAAGAACTCAGACAATATAAATAAATAAATAAGTTAATAAAATTTAAAAAATGTCCAGTACTTTTTGTGTAGTGAACCAGAATTTACTAAACTCTCTGACCATTTAGGTAGCTTCATATTTAATTCCACTAATACCCATTTCCACTGAGAATGAAAACAATTTTCCAAGGTGGCAGCTCCAATTTATAAGTTTAACTTTTCAAATTAGTTTTGAGGTTTCTTAATATTTTAAAAAGTTAGTGATAAAACTGCAAAATATAACTGAACCTGTAGTTGTCTGTGATCAATTACTAGAATTGTCTGACAAACCTAATGCAAACAAAATTAAATAAAACCAAAGATACTGATGGTTCTAATACCATCTGGATTATTTCTATAGTGATATGCATGACTGCATGCTACTTTGAAGTAATAGGACCAACTAAGAGCACGTGTTTCAGCTGTTGTACTGTTAACGATTCTAAGAAATACACTAAAAACAATTCTATTAATCATATGATCCAGATTTAACTTTTCACATGAGACCCCTTTTATGTTGAGCTCCATTTTTATTTTGGAAGAAAACTACATAACATTTAAGTTAATCTAATAGGTGGACAGATGGATGGATTTACCACAGACAACCAAATGGATGCCAAACTTGTGGCTATGTTGAGAACCACAGCAGACTGGAAAATAAATGCAGTAAAAGCTACCAGAACCATACATACTTATATACAAGATGGATCAAACTCCAAACTGCATAGACCCCAATCTAAAGACAATAAAGGTGCAGGCAGATCTGGGTGTAAGCAGTTTGTGATAAGTAATCAGTACCACAAACATCACCTCACCTGCTGGCACACTATGCAATGACAAATCAGGGGCTATGTTGTTGGACCTGACTTAAAAATGAGTACAGAAGGTAAGTGTTAAAAACAGTATATCTTTTATCAGTACAGTATATAAAACAGTATCTATTTTATCAGTACATTAAATAAAACAGTACATCTTTTACTACTACTACTTCGAGTCAAAATTATATCATATTTAAATTACAGATGCCATCAAACTACACTAATATAGAGGTATCCTCATCTTTAAAAGTATAAACCATTTCAACTTTTACAAATAAGAAGTATAAACCATTTCAACTTTTACAAATTAGAAGTATAAATCATTTCAACTCTTACAAATTAGAAGTGAAAAATATTTCCATCTTACAAGTGCAAAAGACATGTAAGATTGTCTTCTGCAAACAATCACCATTTAGGGATGCCATTGACACTAGTTTAACTACTGCATTCCTTCAAAAGAATAGTCATGAAAAAATACTTTAAACAATGGTGCACTGTAGTCAAGAAAAAAGGGTGGATCCAAATGGGGGAATAATATGTTGGGGCAGAAGATTCGGTATTTAAATATGGTAGTGCATTAACCAGTACATTCTTCATCATGTACTCACATGATGATGTTGACCACTGGTGACAAGGTCATGGTGGTCCATGCAATAGTACAAGGCCTACCCATAACGGGTTTGGCATAGCAAAGGTTAGAGAGCACATGCTCTCCCTGTTCAAATCCTACTAACATCTGTACCACACCTACAAGCTTTTCTCTCTTTTGCAGTGCAACAGACTAGACACAATTGCTGCAGTGTAACAGACCCAATCATAACTCGAGACAATTACTGCAGTGTAACAGACCCAATCAAAACTCGAGACAATTACAGAAGCAGTGTAAATAGACCCATTCAAAACAGTACAATTACTGCAATGTAACAGAGCCGATCATAACTCAAAAAATTAGCTCAACAAATTACATGTCTAGGGAAGGCAAGCCTCTTTGTCAATGACAATGACAACATCACGGAGTGTTCATAATACTATTTGAAAACCATGGCACAAGAGTTTCTTCAAATCTACTGATACCAAAATGGACATCTTGGTGGATTTGGTGGTAGGACTAAACTTTTAGTCTGGCACTGCAAAGACTATGTGTAAAATATAAGTTACAAAGAGATTTCGGAAGGAATGCAGCTTAAAGGCCAATCCATCCAAATAACCAAATTTACTATCACTTTCATTGCTACACATATATTAACTCCATTCTACCTCAAGATCAGGCTTTTAAGTAAAAAAAAAGCTGACCATAGCTGCCTGCATTTTGAACGTGCCCCTGACCTGTATTCCAAATCTGAAGAGGGTGGTATAAAATTGTATTGAAATAATAGGAATGTAAAAAAGTTCAACACTCAGACTAATCTAGGATGTGGATGGATGGATGGATGGATTGACAGGTACATGGATTCCAAGGTGATCATTGTGTAGATTTTCCATTAAGGCACACTCAATAAAACAAAAATAAAACACTTTGGCTGGATAAGAAACAAATATGTATAGAAAATATGTAGCCAAGTATAACTTGCCACTATTCCATATTCCTATGACTCTTTCAGCCAATCATAATTGGTTATGGTTTACATTGCACAACTTCAATTCCTTTTCAGAACAAAAATGGGATGCCAAAAATATCATGTACTAAATTTACCGAAAATAACTGATGACAATACATGCAGACAGTCCAAATTTGTTTATGACAAAAACCGACTCATGAAGAAAATGGTCTGAACATCTTACATCTTTTTAGCCCCAGTTTGTGCCTGATATTGTGTAAGCCAATCAAAAATGAATTTGCTTTTCAAAAGTTGCTTTTAATTAACTGGAGACTAGTGACTAATTAGTCCAAGGATCATTATGATTTCCAGGCCTATAAGACCTCATTAGATTTAATGTATAAAAAGGGATGTATTGCACATGCCTAAAACCAACACTCTTTTCAAGCAAACTTATATACAGTATTAATGATGACATATGATGGAGAGCTAAAAGTGCAACACAACTAACGATTATTTCAGAAACACTTTTTCTCACTACAGTGATGACAATATTAATCTAAGACATAAACACATTTAATCCCATTACCAAAGAAGAAAATGAAATGAAACCTAAGATACATGTCTGTCTATACATGTATGATGTTGTTGTTGTAGGGTTTAATGCCATTTTTCAGCACATGATAGGCTATACATGGCGGCCAGTATTAATGGTGGAGGAAGAACCTGGGAAAACCCCAGAAAGAACCACCGACCTACGAGAAGCTACTGGCAAGCTTTTTCACATACCCACATTAGCCAAATCCGAGACTCGAACCCATGCAGACAGAGGTGAGATGGCAGTGATCCGTAACGGAGAGCGCTTTAAACCACTCGGCTTCTCTGGGCCTCTATACATGTATGAAACTTTTAATATGACAATTATTAGTGTTGCTGATACAGAAAAACTTGAGGATTCAGGTAATACTACATTAAACATTAACAATTCTGTTCAGAAACCAATTTATTTTCTTCCTTACCACAAGTGCAAGCCATCCTAAAAGACTGGACTGGATCTGTAATTTAGAAATAATGTTACTGTGCAGAAATAATGTTTTCTTTCAGTTAGAGTGACCTTTAATCTCTGAATCAATTGACATTATGACAGGCACCTAAAACCATGGAACATAATAATTTGAAAAGCGTGAGTCAATACCAGAAAATGAAGTTATGTAAGATGGGATCTCTTTAGAGTATTAAGGATATTTCTCAGTGCAGGGAAAAAATAACAACTGGCTTTAACATCTAGCCATAGTTGAAAATAAGTGGCTCCACATTTTTTCTTGACTCTAATTTGTGACCATTTGGAGCCATAGTGGCTAAGTGGTTGGCTCGCAATTAGCAGGATGCAAGTTCAAATCTGCTCAGACCAACCCAAGTTGGCTGCCTATGTGTTTCTTTAGGCAAGGCACTCCTCCAGCTGATTTTGCTCTAAATAGTCTTGCATGTGATAATGTGCCAATAAACACTAATCCACCAGTTCCCAATTAAAAGTTTTCTTCAATGTCATTTGACAGGATATTGTAAAACCAGACAGTAATTGTCCACATTTTCTGAAATTTCATTATCTTTTCTTTCATGACATAAGCTTCTAAGGCAGTTGATCTTTCAGATGATAAACTTAATTCCAGTGGAGATGTAGAAAATGTACATTATTCAACTGTACATGTATAAGTAAAATAAACTTTTTGACTGATATATAAGATCTATGAATGCAGGTAAATTATTGTATAGTAGCATGGCTTCCAACTATTCTTTGCTGCAACCCTAAATTTGCCACAAACAGGACCTGACAACCCTCAGGCCTATATGATTAAAAAAATGTCTTCTCATGACCCTTCGCAACCCTAAAGAGGACCTCCTACTATCTGAGGTTTAGAACGGCTGATACTGAAGAATGCCTGAAATATATATGAACACACTTTGTTATCTTATGAACACTTCTGATGGAATTCTAATGGAATGTACACACTCTGAATGCAAATGGTTCAATTATTGTATTAATTACTATACCTACAGACAAGAGATAACAGAAGCTATCCATTTATACAAGAATGTATTTAGAAGAAAAAACTAGTGTGACCTCGCTATAGCACACTCCATTATAACATGAATTGGGATATAACTTGATCATGGTGTGGCTCCCAAAACTTCATAAACATGTATTTTTCTCATACATGAAAAACAAAATTCTTTCTTAAAAGTATGAAAATTAAGGTGTAAAAAGTTTAGTATCATTTTGGGGAAGAGATCGTATATGAATTCTAATATAAGATGATTGTGGTGTGGCTTCTGAAATTTTATATACATGTATTTTCCTCGTACACAAAAAAAGTTTTTTCTTTTTAAAAGTACAAAAATTTACATAAAAAGTTTATTCAGAGATTGCGCTGGGCTTTGCCAATGGCACAAATTGCAAATTTCTTATTCCTTATTGGTGACAAAATATATCATCTGGTGATATTTTTTTTTGCAACATTGTTGGCTGTTTAAATGTGTATATACAATCTTGTGTTCGGAGCAGACAAATTCAGAGGCACCATGAAAGGAAGCTGCAAACCTGATATAAAATGCACTGGAATCTATCTCCTTGTTACATAAGCAAATAGTTCATATTGACAAACCATCTTAACAGTGCACTGTTATATCATAATCCGCTTATGCTTACAACTGGCCTGAGTACTGTATGCTGTGATACACTCAAATTGTCTTGTTATCAGGACTAGCTACAATCGACCAACCTTTGAAGGCAGGAACAGTAACAGTTACCAATGACCAAATGATAGCTAATTCCTTTTTTTAAATGTACCCAGAAAAAATAGTTTTGCTTCAACTTCAAAGAAAACCGACTACCTTTGAAGAACCAATAGTTCTGTATAAATACTAAGCAAATGAAAAAATATTCAGCCTAAATCAATGTTTTACAATTATTTGATGTTGCCATCACAATAAGAAATGGACATTGTTTGTTCCTCCAAAGCTGTCTTTTAGCCATGATTTCAATAACAGATGCACCCTTTATCAATGAAAGTAGACTACAATCTTCAATAAAAACAAAGAACCTTTCACCAGAGGAAGTCAGCACCAAAGTTAAATAAAAGCAATGGAATCTGATGGATTCTTGCATTTTCCAAAGTGACTGGAACATGTTTATTTTGCTGCAAAAGTTTCATTTTTGCAGGAAACAAGTTTATGCTTACAATCACTACCAATAAAGGCATAATACACAATTAAATTTCCAATCTTTTGAAACAACATATATCTGGCTGTCAAGTTAATTGAAGATGGGGTAATTTGTTCACATTTTTATTTCCCCATGAACAGCCTCATCCCCTGGGAAGCCACAGCAAGATGATGGCCGTGTCCAGCTGACCAAAATCTAGGTCAATTTTAGTACATGTATATGTAGCATGCAAACAACCATAGCCATATGCTACTAGTGACAATATAGTAGTGAATTGTTTACAGACAATTGGATATAGATCAAATGAGGACTACCATTATTCTATGCATGTGTTATTTGTGTTTTGTAATGTGATGTGACTGATACATGAATTTTATAACATGATCTATACTCAAGTTCATGGATATTTTTATATACATGTACAGTAATTAACAGATCATGGATTGTACTACATAAAGGTAAGTTGTCAATAACGTGTATTTCAGACTAGTTTGTCTTCATTTAATCAAAAACATGTATATTTGTGCCAGCTTTTATTAAACCCCACCCCCACCCCAGACATTTTTTGGGGGGGTACATGCATCATTTTCAACATTTTCTTCAGCTAACTGACTTAGTTGGTTAAAAACTGGTTTGGTCTATAAAATAGATGGGTTCTATGCAGCCCAACCACTGTGTTATAACAGGGTCACACTATATGTACATTTGCTTCTAGTCTCAACTTCCATCAATATTTTTTCTTCCTGGATCTCAATTTTTGTGGCAGATTTAAAAAAAATACATTTTTCAAAACTTAAATTCATGGGTTGGAGAAGGGATCCTGTTATTTCTACAACAGGTTAAGTGTTCACTGAACATCAGATTTCTAGCAACCATAAATTCTATGAAAATTAGAATGACATGAAAAATAGTGAAAATTCACAGTATAATATGCATCTACTCTCAGACCTAAGATCAACTCTCAGACGTAACACTTTCCATGGAAATGAAAACAGCATTCATGGAAAAGAATGTTTTGACTTGTGAAAATGAAGGTTTGGTGATTGGTGATGACTTTGATTTTTTTCCATTATATATTGCATCCCAATTCACAGAAACACTTGATCCATTAAGGCCTAACATGGAGCTCTGAAAAGAAAAGAAAAAAATTATTTTTAATGCATAAACACAGCATAAATGTAGCTCTTTATATGCACGTCGATGTCAACAGATTGCAGTTTCTGAGACTTTTGTTAATAATAAGCAACTCTGAAGACTCCCAATGGTGAAGTGCAATGCTTTAAACAACAGCCTAACTTGAAACATCATTTTTGCCCATATATTGCTACTATTAAGGATTTTGTTATATCTTTCTAAATGCAGGTATATTTAATTCTGTGAAAATGTTGATTTATATTGCTTATATTGCATCAAACTGGAGTACAAAAATTCCAATTTTCACTTATTTTCTGAGATCAGGTGTGAAAATTATTTCAGCAGGATTTCTGTTGGTAGCAATGTAATTTATGATATTTGTGATCATCAAATAGCACTAAAATGAACTACTAGTGAACATTTTATTTATTTTCACCTTCCTCTCCGAAGGGAAAACAGACACAAAAGTCAAAGTTTTACTTTGATTATTAATACATTATAGTGAAACAAAATGGAATGGGAAATGTCATAAAATAAAATCAATGCAAGCCAAAATGATTTTTGCATTTTGGGCCTGTTAGGTAAAACGTCAGACTCTATGGTGACTATTTGACCCCAAAAAGTACTTAGCACAGACCCTGTGAGTATTCAGATTCTCTAACATATGCACATTTTCATCAAGTTGACAAGAGAGTTAACAGCTCAACTATTGTTTGTTCCACACAGCAATATGATTTTTATCCAATCTGTAATACAGTAATTCTTCTGGTCAGCATCATTAAATATAGCTAAAAGTACCAAATTCATTTCATTTGATGTATTTAAAATGAATTAGGCAGCTAAATATAATGATGCTGACCTGAAAAATTTTGGGAGTGACAGAGAGGATAAAATTCATGATGATGTGTCAAATGGACTGTTAGAAAATGTTTTGGAGACTGGCTGCTTGGATGGCTGGTAGTGTACATACTGGTAATGATCGTTACACACATTATGGATAGCTGGTAGTGTACATACTGGTAATGGTCGTTACACACATTTTGGATAGCTGGTAGTGTACATACTGGTAATGGTCGTTACACACATTTTGGATAGCTGGTAGTGTACATACTGGTAATGGTCGTTACACATTTTGGATAGCTGGTAGTGTACATACTGGTAATGGTCGTTACACACATTTTGGATAGCTGGTAGTGTACATACTGGTAATGGTTGTTACACACATTTTGGATAGCTGGTAGTGTACATACTGGTAATGGTCATTACACACATTTTGGATAGCTGGTAGTGTACATACTGGTAATGGTTGTTACACACATTTTGGATAGCTGGCTGTGTAAATACTGGTAATGGTTGTTACACACATTATGGATAGCTGGTAGTGTACATGCTGGTAATGGTCATTACACACATTTTGGATAGCTGGTTGTGTAAATACTGGTAATGGTTGTTACACACATTATGGATAGCTGGTAGTGTACATGCTGGTAATGGTCATTACACACATTTTGGATAGCTGGTTGTGTAAATACTGGTAATGGTCATTACACATATTTTGGATAGCTGGTTGTGTAAATACTGGTAATGGTCATTACACACATTTTGGATTGCTGGTAGTGTACATACTGGTAATGGTCGTTACACACATTTTGTGCTATGATTTTCTCAAATAAAGCACACAGGCTCAGATTCATCTGCAAGATGTGGTTGATCTGGTGTTATGTGCTAAATGACTTTTTCAACTACTTTACTTCAAATGAATCACATATTGTTGTCATCTCATGCTTTTCAAAAACAAATTAAAAATAGTTTTAAACTGTTCAGTATTATGGTTTGTTGACTTGTGTCCACTTGCTAAATATGCTAAAGATTCCTTTCCTTAAAAGACAGAATTTTAATTTCGTAAACTAAATAATGGTGCTGAATGACCATATGGCACCTTTATTCCAAGAACATCTGTAAGTGAATGACAGATTATTATAAGGTAGCCTAATCTATATTATGTTAGATGAAAAAACTGCTAAAATTTCTTTCATAATAAGGACTTGTTAAAAAAAATGCTTTTAATACCATTAACATAATAACAACTTTTACAATCACTACTGTTTAAAATGGTGAATTTTCAACACAAAAAAAAATAATTATTTAACTCATTTTAATTTTAAGTATAAACTTCTAACCTTCTACAAAGGGACACCTAAAAATAAATTGCTACAAAAATTATGAGTGTTGAAGGTTTGGAGCTTTTAAACCATAAACCAAAGTGTTAAAGATTTCCCAATATTTTGCGGTTAATCAAAAATTACCAATTATAGAGACACAGGCCCCAAAAATTTGTTGGAATCATCAGTGACTGGAGTATGCAGTGTATTAGAGTAATCAGCAGAATAAACAACACAGACTCCTATCTTCTGGCATATTGTGCCAGGGCAGACCAGGGTCTATGTTGTTTGCAGTTGGAGTTAAATTTATAAGTATATGGTATGTAAAACTTGTGAGTATATATAATATAGTATCATTTTTTGCATAACTTAAATCAGAAACTGTCACATCACAACAGAACACATTTTTATAATACTGAATCGTTAAAGGTGTAATTATCTCTTGTAATACATGATGTCATAATGGTAGCAAACATTCTGACCGCCTGACATCATAATGGTATCAAACATTCAGACAGCCTGGCATGTCATAATGGTATCAAGCATTCAGACACTCTGACATGTCATAATAGTATAAAAAATTATGACATGTCATAATGGTATCAAACATTCAGACAGCCTGGCATGTCATAACAGTATAAAAAATGATGACACGTCATAATGGTATCAAACTTTCTGACAGCCTGACATGTCATAATAGTATCATTCTGACAGCCTGACATTATAATGGTATAAAAAATGATGACATGTCATAATGGTATCAAACATTCAGACACTCTGACATGTCATAATAGTATAAAAAATTATGACATGTCATAATGGTATCAAACATTCTGACAGCCTGACATGTCATAATGGTATCAAACATTCTGATGGCCTGATGTCATAATGGTATCAAACATTCTGACAGCCTGACATCATAATGGTATTAAGCATTCTAACAGTCTATCATGATGTAAGGTATCACACATTCTGACAGCCTGACATGTCATAATGGTATCAAACATTCTGATATGTCATAATGATATCAAACAATGACAGTCTGACATGTCATTAGGTATCAAACATTCTGACAGTCTGACATGCCATAATGGTATCAAACATTCTGACAGTCTGACATGCCATAATGGTATCAAACATTCTGACAGTCTGACATGCCATAATGGTATCAAACATTCTGACAGTCCGACATGTCATAATGATTTCAGATGTTCTTATTATCAATTGTGAATTTTAATGCTGCACATTTTGACTGAACAGTTAGACATCCTATATTACATCTGCAGATTGTTGTTGTTATTGTTGTTATAGGGTTTAATGCCATTTTTCAGCACAAGATAGGCTCTACATGGCAGCCAGTATATATGGTGGAGGAAGAATCAGGGAAAACCACAGAAAGAACCACCAACCCACGAGAAGCTACTGGCAAGCTTTCTCACGTACCCACATTGGCCAAGCCCGAGACTTAAACTCACACAGACAGAGGTGAGATGGTAGTGATCCGTAAAGGTGAGTGCTTTAGCCCACTTGGCCACTCAGGGCCCCTGCGGATGTATGATAATGTGGGATATATGCATGTTCTTGAATACATAGTGTGTGTTTGTGATGTTGATTTTTAACATAGCTTTAACAATTTTTCAGTCATATTGCTGCAATGTCTGCAATGTGGCAGTTTATTGTGATGTCTAGCACTGGGGCATCATGCCGCAGACATGTGGCATCATGTCCCACCCAGTCACATTATCCTGACACCAGGTCAAGCAGTCCTAGCACTAACCTCTTAATGCTGAGCACCAAGTGATGCAGCTGCTAATGTTGTTTTTATAAGTCTTTGGTATGACTTGGCTGGGTTTGAACCCTCAACCTCCCGCATCCTAGGTAGATGCTCTAACCATTAGGCCATCAGAGTGGTGGTACACGTGTTATTGTTATTTAATACATGATACATGTGTGAGAATGAGCGACATATTCATGTAATACATTATATGCATGTAAGAATGTGGGATATATTCATGTAATTTCATATATGATATGCATGTGAGAATGTGGAATATGTGCATGTGGAATAATTGCATGCTATAATTTAATAAATGCTACATGTGAGAGAATGTGGAATAATTACATGCTATAATTTAATACATGATATGCATGTGAGAATGTGGAATTAATACATGCTA
The DNA here is from genome assembly GCA_028554795.2 of Sinohyriopsis cumingii. Classification (NCBI taxonomy): domain Eukaryota; kingdom Metazoa; phylum Mollusca; class Bivalvia; order Unionida; family Unionidae; genus Sinohyriopsis; species Sinohyriopsis cumingii. Next base: position 71,313,761 of record CM068824.1, read on the forward strand.
CAGGTGCGAGAATGTGGAATAACTGCATGCTATAATTTAATATATGATATGCATGTAAAAATGTGGAATTAATACATGCTACATGTGAACGAATGTGGAATAATTGCATCCTATAATTTAATACATGATATGCATGTGAGAATGTGGAATTCAATACATGCTACATATGTGTGAATGTGGAATATATGCATGTTTTTTAATAACGATATGCATGAGAGAATGTAGGATAAATTTATGTATGTGTTTTGTTTTTTCCTCAGGAAAATAAAGAATTATGAAAAGAAAAGTTATTAATTAATAGTCGATCCTACCTAGTCACCATTCTGTGGGGCCTGCATTGAGATCACACTGACTGGTAGCAACAAGTGTGTTATTCAGCATTGTATATTGTTCCTTTGGCTGCACGACACCATGAATGACAATTAGGTATAGATAATTACACACTCGTAAACCAGAACTGGATACAGTGAATCGGCCACTCATTACTGGTTCAATGCCCACGCGATCCGCTAAAATGCCCACATAAGCATCTTCATTTGGAATAAGTTGTACATATCTACAGACATCCACCATTTTCCTTACAACATCCATGGAGAGTACATAACCCATACCGCTCGCATAAGGTGGGTAGTGTGTATCAGGATACACTTCCTCTGAAACGAACCATTTGTTCAAAGTGTTTCGTACCACAGCAAGTCTTTTAGGATCAGAATATACATAACCAACATACAAGTTACTTCCTATATTAGATTGCCTTGAAATCATTTGATGTAAAACTTGTGTATTTACAAAAACATCATCATCAGTTTTTAAGACATATTCAGTTTGGCAAAAGTTTTGGACCCAGCTAAGTCCATGCATAACTTTTATTGTGAGATTCCTATATGAATCTAAGTAGCTGCCTTGAAGAATATCCCCATGGGTTTTAATTTCATTTTCAATAATAATCTCCGATGGTATATGATTGGTAAAACCTATTAGGAATATACACTGCCATGAAAACTTGGGTAAGTTGTAATTTCTAGGATTGCACCATGTTCTTCTTATGGCTCTACGACGATCTGAATTTTCAGGTGATGATGTTATAATTATAATAAATTTACTTCCTGAAAGGCATTTAGGTTTTTCTGTGAATGCATCATCAAATTCTTCAATTGTCCATTTCACAATTGTGTCATTAACAAACTTGTACACACTATTCCTTCCATTCACCTCAAAATGACGGTGATGAAACTTCAACTTTTTGCTGCCTTTTGACTTTTCACTGGAGGAATCAGCTGTGCGATGCATGTATGACATCCTGTTGCTAACACTGACGAGAATAATGCTGTATGCAACAATAAATGCTACCGTTAACAACAAGACTGATGTTATGCTGGCCTTGAGAAGAACACGACTGGAGATGGGGGCAAACTTTCGAGTTCTTGACCTCATCCCGGTCATCAACTCCACTGATATCAACAGTTGTCGAGACTTGGCCTCACCATTTGATGAGTTCATACTCGGACTGTCACCCCTGTCCCACTGCATTATAATATCCTTGTGACCCCTGTGCAGCACTCATGAGGGACGATAGTGGTTTCAAACTACATGTCATCAATTAAGAGAGCTGTCACATAATCATGCTTCTGATCGCACTCTTAAGATCTCACTCAGAGGTTACACATCTAAAATGAAGAAAAAATATATGAAATAAAACTGGTTGTAGATTTCACCATTTTCTTCTATTTCATTATACTGAATACTGAGAAAGGAAGCACAGAATATGAAATGTAGGTCACAGCTGAATCTTTCCGAACAACAGCTTGAGCTACATGACATTACACACACACACAAATGAATGCAGTCAAAATGTGGCAGGATAATGTAATCCCTACTTAAATTTTGAAATGCATGGGTATGCCAATGAATTAATATCTATATACACCATATATACTCATTTATAAGTCAAGTCCAACTGCAAACAACACAGACTTGGTTCTGCCATCGCATAATGCACCAGCACATCAGGGCTAATGTTGCTTGTTCAACTTATTTGTCTTGAACAACTTCATAGACCTGGATCTGCTAGTGCATCATGTGAGTATGTGCAGTTTACAGTTGGATGGGACTTATAAACAAGTATATATGGAATGTGACCAAGAATTCAATAAAAGTAATAAGATCATTAATTTTCTCCTCTCCAGGAAAGCATGTCTTTATGCTAGATTATCATGATACATGGATTTCTAAATGACCTCAAAAAATCTTCCCTAAAACATATGTGCTAAGGAGATATCCTGTATCTAACATAATAACTGCCACATTCCTTAAAAATCTTACACTTATCTTCTGGACAAAACTTGAATCTCCAGTGCTAAGCATACATTTATTTATTACAACATACCTTGTGGAAGAAGCAGCTGCTAAAACAAGCTTAAAATGTATATATATACTGCCAAATATACTTGTTGACAAGTCAAAACAAACTGCACACAACAAAAATCCTGACCTGCCATAGCACAAAGCACCTGCAGATCAGGGTATATCTTGTTTCTTCTATTGATTACTTCTAACTAACTGCACAGACCCAGATCTGCTGGTACATTATGCAATGGCAGATCTAGGTCTGTGCAGTTCACAAGTACATACATAAGCAAGTGCACACAGTAGTTATTTTTCTTGGGACGTGTCATCATGCAGACCCTTTGTCTCAATAGAACTTTACTGGTTAAATTTGTCTAGTTTGTCCCAATCTTTTTGAAATAGCATGTACACGTGGCATAGCACTTGTCACATTTCATTGCCATGTATCACTGGACAACTGAAACAAATATTTCATGAGTTCTGCATTCCCAAAACCCTCCAACTTGACAACTAGAACAACTATTTCATGATTTCTGCATTTCAAACCCTCCTACTTGTGGGGGTGTGTGTGTGTGTGTGAGAGATTTGGATTTTTAACGTAGCTTTAACAATGTCATATTGCTATGATATCTGCAGTGTGGCATTTTTTATAGTGATGCCTAGCATTGGGGCATCATGTCACAGACATGTAGCATGATGTCCCACCCAGTCACATTATCCTGACACCAGGACGACCAGTCCTAACACTGGCCTCTTAATGCTGAGTGCCAAGCAAGGCAGCTGTTAGTACCATTTCTGTAAGTCTTTGGTATGATTCAGCTGGGGATCGAACCCACGACCTCCTGCATCAGAGGCAGATGCTCTAACCAATAGACCACCGATCCTACTTGACAATTGGAACAAATATTTCATAATTACTGCACTTCCAAACCATCTTACCATTAGATCCTGTTTCAAACTGAATTTAATTAAAGATAATCAAAGATGCATTCATTTAAAAACAATAAAGGGAATAACACTCTAATGGCTAAAATGAATTGGTAGGAATCCACAATAAGTTCATTTCTTCCATCTTTTATTCTTTTTAACTACAAGTATCTCATTTTTAGCTCTCCAAGTATCTTGAATGAGATATTTTTGAAAAACTACCACAAAACAAATAAGTTTTTCAGAAGATACTTACTCATATGCTGGAGTTAGCGTGCTCACAAGTGCGGTACAACAAATTTTAGTCATGACCTTTGACCGTAACAATGATGTAATTGATAAAAAAGATTGCTGAACTTCTCTCAGTTACTGTCAAGAGATCCTTATATACACATGTGTAAAGTTACTATCCATAATTAACAGTTGTTTGAACTGTTATATATTTTAAAGCCATCATAGTTCTAAAACCCAATTTATGACCAGTAAACTGGTACTCAGTTAACATATTATTTTGATAAATTCACAAACCAGTATATACAAAAAAATTCATACTATGTGTTATCATGCTCACAGACAAAACCTGAGTCATGACCTTGAAAACAATGTCACAGTGCTGACTGTAAACTTGTTTGTTGAAATGCGACTACACTGTATGTAAAAAGTCTGTTAAAAAAACAAAAATATGTTGATAGTTCCATCTTCTTCATTTTCATTTAGGATGCATTCTACTTTGTAAGAAATAACTTAGTGAAATTTCCATAAAGATATGATAAGCTGGTCAGCATGAGCAAATGTTCAGGATATCCACCCTAGCAGCCATGTTAAAGGTCAAATATGCATCATTTTCATCAAGGACCAACCACATATTGCCACACATCTTTTTTAGTAAAAGCCCAGTATCAATACAACATGATTAGCAACAGTGGTATCAGACTGCCACCATTAACATCACTATACATAAAAGAAATGTTGTAGTAAAAAACCTATGCCAATACAACATGAGTAGCAATAGTGGAGATCAGATTGGCACTATTTTCATATGAAGAGGAGTGTTGTAGTAAAATAAAAACAATGCCAATGCAACCATCCATTCTGAAGTAGCTATGCCATTTTTATGTATGGCCATCATGGAAGCCATGCTGGAGTTCAGATCAGCACTGCTTTTATTTAAGACAACCACCATTATGCAAGTGTTCAAAATCCCACATCAATATTACCATCCATTCATCAGAAGTAAGATTTTTAAAGATTGCATATCATCATCCTTTTCATAGCACAAAGAGTATTCCACTGAGAACCCCATATCAATATGACCTTTAATCATTCCCGTGTGAAATGGAGTTCTTCACATTATAGGCAGTTCATCAAGTTTTTGACTTACTCTTCAACTTTTACAATACACCACATGAGTTCAGCAACTCTTCTAGAATGAGTTCCTGAATGAAAAACAGTTAATGTACTAAAATGAATTTAAACACTTAATTAAAAAAAATCAAACAGTTCTTTAAAGAATTCTGGAACATGTCAAAAACAGTTCAACAACTAAATAATGTCCTTTAAATTCATGACAAATTGCGGTACATTTTATAAAATAGAAACAAATCAGGAATAGCTAAAACACAAAGTTGCATCTGAAATAGCTGATAACTAAATAAAAATATATGGCCATGATTTTGAAAGCAGCATGAGTCACTGAAAAGACTATTTCTGTCATAACTTTTTAACTGCAAACTCAGTGCATTGTTTCAATATAACTTAAATTGAAAAATGTCAAGGTAATTAATAACAGGAATAAAAATCTAATAAGTTATTTTGGAAGGCCTCAGAAAGTATCATTACTACATACAATAAGGACTGTTTTGGAGGTCAGGTTGGCATTTTTTAAATCTAGGACTACCTACATACCATACAGACTGTTTTGGAGGTTAGGTTGGCATCATTTTCATTTATGACTAACTATATACCATAAGGACTGTTTTGGAGGTCAGGTTGAGCTCAGGTTGGCATAATTTTCATTTAGGACTAACTATATACAAAATCATAAGGACTGTTTTGGAGGTTAGGTTGACATTTTTTAAATCTAGGACTACCTACATACCATACAGACTGTTTTGGAGGTTAGGTTGGCATCATTTTCATTTATGACTAACTATATACCATAAGGACTGTTTTGGAGGTCAGGTTGGCATCATTTTTAATTAGGACCAACTACATAATACATACAGAAAGACCTTTTTGGAGGTCAGATTAGCATAATTTTAATTTAGGACTAAATGTACCATGACTCTTTTGGAGGTCAGGTTGGCATTGTTTTTATTTAGGACTCACTACATAATACATAAAATAAGGACTGTTTTGGAGGTCAGGTTGGCATCATTTTCATTTCGTACATAAAATAAGGACTGTTTGACTTTTAGAGAAAGCACCTTGTTGATATGTCCAAATGATGAAGACAAGTAGCAATAACAACAGTTTTAAAACAACTGTTATAGTGGTCATATTGATGTCAGAGGGGCAACATTTCTACTTAGAACCAATTACATGGATACATCAGAATAAAAATGTTAAGTTTCATGACTTTCCTACAGGTAGTTAAATAAGTTATATAAACATATCTGTTTTGGCCTTTGACACTGACCTCAAGGTTGACAGCTGATACAATTACAATCAAGTTTGGGAAGATCCATGTAAACAGTGACAGAGGAATGTGATAACAGCCACTTAACATTTACTACAGAAATGTACTGGCAATATTTGCCCTGAGCAACATGCAATACTTGCAATGGGTCCTTTGTTATGGTCCTGGACACAGCCATCCACTATTAACATAAATTAATCATATATTTATTACAGTTAGTTGCTTTTTGAGAGAAAATTATAGTATTTCTTACCTGTAATGATCACAAGCTCAAGACTACATACAAGAACAAACACATTTCACCATAATGAATATATTCAAGATATTTTTCTCACATTTATTCACCCACAAAAATACTATTTTTTAAAGGGCTAAAATATTCCATTTTTGTTTTCTTCATGTTTTGGTGGTAATGATAAGGATAGCACGGATAGTACTGACAACATCTGTACATAAAAATATAGATAAGAACAATGTAAATTACAATGTCCACATGCAAAAAACACATCAGCAAAACATGCCTTAGCAAGCACATTCATACATAAAGGATATCTATCCAAAAGTGGCAAAATTTATGAAAACACAATATCTTTAATTTCTATAGATAAGACCTTATCATAATGATTGATTGATTGTAGACTTTATGGTGCACAATCACTGTGAGGCTATACAGTACCACAAAAAGGAAAAAGAACAGTCTTAAACGTTCATGATAAAAGAGCAATAAAAATACAAAAAACATGACAATATAATGGAAATATCCCCATCCTAAGGACACCTGTACAGAAAGGACAAAGTTATGGTGTTCCTCAAGAGAAAGGTTTCACTGCTGCCACATATATTTGCTTAAAAGTAGGGTCCCACTGCAAATAACATAAACTTTGATCGCTGTTATTTTATGCACTCACAGATGAGTGTCCTAGTTATTTATTCTACTGATTACTCCTAACAAAACCCAGATCTGCCAGTGCATTATATAATGCAAGATCTGGGTTTATACAGTTTGCAGCTGGATCCAGTTTATAAGTGAGTATATACAGTACATGAATTTAAAAATATTATTGCATATTTATGCAAAACTACTTCTGTGTCATTGCTAATTTCTGCATTTGACTAACCTGAATTTCCTGGTTGACAGAAATCGTCTAAACAAATGGTTTGGTTTTAAATATCTTTTCCCAAAATGAGTGAAGGGATTAAACACAATACACAGTTTTTAAAACATATAATATACATGTTGATATTTATATCTAAATTATGTGTGTTAATTGTTATGATTATACTTGTGATTGAAAGGGTAATTTTTTTAATAAAATTACACAGCTTAGAAACAGTGGGTTGTACTTTAAATTGGAGTAAACTTGTTACTGTGGCCTTCTGTCCTTGAAAGGCGTAGAGGAAATCTTGTCAACAAGCATGACGGGATTTTAATTTGGGTCATGGGTTTCCCCCTAAGAAAATCAGAAGACCTAATTACTGATAGGTTAGCTGCTGAAGGACCTCACCTAGCTGACATAAAAGAATGATCTAGAAATGATTGTTTGACCATCATTCTGCTTCTGAAATTACAACTTACTTTTGTTTTTTAATATAAGGGACGTTTACCCAAGAATTAGTTGTTCCTATCTTAAACATATTTCTTATAAGAATCAGCTTTATTTGTGTACAGCTGAGAGGATTTAATTTATTTATTTATTTAGATTATTCAATGAAATTACAAGGTGCTCATAACTTTCAGGATTAAGTAAATATTTTGGAATTACAGTGGATTACACCTTTGTGATACATCAAAACTGTAGCATATCATTTGGAACACCAGTGGAACTCATTTGGAATACTTTATATTTTTGGACTTATGACAGAACTTTTAGGACTATTTCAGATTTCATTCTCCATACTTTTAAGTTATTTTTAATTTCACTTTGTATTCTAGGGAAATAAATTATTTGTTGAATTTTACAAACTTTTTGGGTTTCATTCTTTTCTTTTACTTAATTTACTTCCAAGCTTCAATTTATCAAAAACAAGTTCTTTAAAGCATTTGTTCCTTATTTTTTAACACAAGAGCTGATTCTGGGCCAGATTTTCTATTTATTTAGCAGATGGATTTTGGGTCACATTTACTACTTGTCTATGGGACAGATTTTGGGTCACATTTACTACTTGTCTACGAGATAGACTTTGGGTCATGTTTTCTACTTGTCTATGAGACAGATTTTGGGTCATGTTAACTACTTGTTTACTAGAAGGATTTTTGGACAGGTTTTCTACTTGTTTAGCAGATGACAAATGTCCAATGACATGCATGACAGTAGGACAACCATTTAACATGCCTTCATATTAAAGGTACTACTGTATCAGGCCTTTTCAATGGCTGAGTTTTGCTGGATGACACTGTTTGAGGCACTGATGGACATCAGTCATGTTATTTTAATCCTTTATGTGTAGTAGTACATGTAGTAGACTTATCTTGTAAAGTTCATGTAAGGACAGAAATAAAAAGCAACCAAACAATTGATAAAAACAATCTGACTTGCCATGCAATGACAACCACCTGTACAACCCAGAGTATCTCTCCTGACTGAGCTGTGATATGTGACATGTGGCAGTTAATACTGTCCACAAAACAGCTAAATCTCTTTGGTATCTGCTCCATTAGAGTAAAGCAGTATCTGAACTGAAGTGAGTCAAGCTATACTAATTTATCAACATCTGATTCTCTGCATGACTGCTTTCTTACTTAGATTTGAATTTCCCGGCAAAAAGTATATGGTATGGGATCTGATGGCACTCCTGTTATGAAAGAGAAGGAAGGCAGTATAGCAACTTTTCTGAAGACTATCAACATGCTTGCCAAAGATGTGGCTAAGACCAATCCTGAAATCTGATAATAATCTGAATTCCTTGCATATGTATAGCCTTTTCAATTAAAACTTCTTTTTTGCAAAATTAATATATCAGAAATGGAATATATATGGACTATGATCTCTCAAAAAAGTTTGGACTAAATTAACTATACACAATTTTCTACTATGTTGAAAGAATTTAAATAGAATTAATATCAAACTATTGAAGAACTAAACTAACCAGCAAACAAAAAGCTTAATAAGTTCATGCAACAAAGGTTTATTTTGTACCATGAATTACATGAATGTATTTCTTTCCCCAAAACTTTGAATTTTATTAATGAATGAACATCTGTTCTTCCATCTCCCTCTCTTCCTCAGCAAACAGCAACCTGACAAAATAAATCTATTAATGCATTAACTTGATTACGTCCCCACGACTGTTAAATATGTCCTTTTAGCATCAAAAGCTAAACTTTAATTTTCAATCATTTCTAGCGCCATCAAAGCAACATGGCCATTTAGCTCACTAAAAGAATATTAGGGCTTAGTCTATAGAGAAAAATGTGCAGAAGACTCGTAGTGTCCACACTAGGAGTGAAACAATTCACCAATGTATCAAAGCATCAATGATTTTATCATATAAATACACAAATCAACACTAAAGATGAATATTGAATCAAAAAAGATCTTTGCTTTATAAAAGTTACTTGTAATCATCAAATACCATTAATAATTATTTGTTACATTTATTTTCATTATTTATGTCCATCAATATGTATCATATCATAGTTTGTGCACTGCAATATTCATGGCATAGGTGTATCACTTCACCAGTTGTCCATGCAGAGCTGTTTCAGTACCAGTCTACTAGCAAACAATTTTACAGTTCTATTCATTAAACTTTCACTGTTTACTATCTGCATTACTATTTAATAGATTTCAGAAGTCTCTGGATATGGTTCCCATTTTTGGGTCTTCTCAAATCTGAGATTTTTTGTTTGCCCATCCCCACCTGATTTTTTCACTGGTGTATGTATATGCACAAAACTGCAAATAACCCTAGTTTACCTCCACTACAGTGAGAGCTGATATGTTGTTGATAATGCAGTTGGACTGCTGACCTTCAAACCACCAAGTTCATGGACACTCTCTTACCCAAAAATTCTCTATTACAATACTTTTGTATTTCTTTAATAGCTTCATACGAGGAGCTCCAGACCTGTCATTACAAACTGGTTTTACAACTCAGGGTCTATAACTCTGTATGAGAAGCTCCAGACCTGCCATTGATAATTGGGTTTGCAAATCAGGGTCTACAACATTTAATGCGAAGCTCCAGACCTGCCATTGCCAATTGGGTTTGCAAATCAGGGTCTACAACATTTAATAATAAGTTCCAGACCTGCCATTGTCAACTGGGTTTGCAAATCAGGGTCTATAACTGAGTATGAGGAGCTCCAGATCTACCACTACAAAATGTGGTAGCAAATCTTAGTCTACAATGACTATTCATGTTACGATATTATTGCTTACTACAGATCTTAAATGATGTAATCATCATATCATGACATCATCAATATCAGGTTAATCTGTACCTAGGTGTATCAGAGCACTATGAGGCAATGAAGAAAAATAAATATTGCAAACAATTTAATTGCAATAACACTCCTGTGAAAGAAAAGTCTTAGTGATTTATAAACTGTTGTAAATTGACTGTACAAGCTTTCAGCTGTGGAAAACTGATGTGACCCGGATCATTCTGTCATACATGTACTGTACTGACAAAAATTCACTCACCAACATACTTTTCTTTGCGCATGTTATTCAACCTATGCAATTTTGATGAATTTTTAAACACTCATTCAGCTATTAATTAATGGGCAATTAGTGACAGGGTACTTTTTCTATCCTTTTCTAGTGACAGGATACATTCTCTACCATTTTCTATGTAAAAAGCCTCACAAGGAGAAAGAAATTCAAGAAGAGCACAACCCCAAAAAATGCACACTAACCTTTCTGTGATTTTTGATTCCTTGTCCCCTTAGCGATGAAAAAATCTAATTTAAAAAAAAAAAGTTAAATACTCTAGCATTTCACAAACATCCTTAACACATTAACCCCTGGTGACGAGTTTACATGGCAGGAGGTAGTAGCCTACTGCCAAGCTCTGTAGCGTCAAGGTAATGAATGATACACTAAAGTGGGTGGCATATAGAAAGGAAGACAGATGTAGCTCTACAATGATACCAAATAATCTGGAAGTTCTAGTTGACTACAAAATACAGCGGGGAAAAAACTCATTTTTTGGACCCGATTTTTTTCCACCCAAAATTTGCCTGTCGTCAGAATCTGATTTTGTGTCCTGATTTTAGACGTTTTGGTCTCAGATCTAAGGCAAACCAGTATGAACTGCAAACATACAGATGAACCTTTGCAAAAAGTAGGATAAGATGGTCATTTAGAATAAAGAGTGGTCTCGATATGAAAATAATGGGTCCATTAAGCAAAAAAAACCAAAGAAAACAAGAACTCCAACTTTTACCCATCTGTTCATGTGCGAGCCAAATAGCCAAGCAGACCAGTCCTTACACTAAATTCTTAATACTGAGTGCCTAGTGAGGCAGTTGTTAGCACCATTTTTATGCATGTGTGTGATTTGGATTTTTAACATAGCTTTAACAATTTTTCAGTCATATCGCTATGATGTCTGCAATGTGGCAGTTTATAGTGATGTCTAGCACTGGGGCATCATGCCGCAGACATGCAGCATGATGTCCCATCCAGTCACATTATCCTGACACCAGGCCAACCAGTCCTAACACTAACCTCTTAATGCTGAGCGCCAAGCGAGACAGCTGTTAGTACCATCTTTGTAAGTCTTTGGTATGACTCAGACGGGGATCAAACCCACGATCTCCCACATCCGAGGCGGATGCTCTATTAAACTAGGCCACCGGAGCGGTCACATTTGTATTAGTCTTTGGTATAACTCGGCTGGGTTCAAACCTGTGACCTCCTGCATCCAAGGCAGACACTCTAACCACTAGGTCACTTGAGCAGTACAGGTATTATACTAAGTTTACTGGTGAAAACTAAATATTGATATGACCATCCATCAGGAGCTGTAGCAATAACAAAATTTTTATACTAAAATACAAACCAGTATCATTTTTTTTTTGAACAAAAAAGCCTTTTCAGTGAAAACGCTATCTTGATATAACCATCCAGACTTAAGGAGTAACAAGAACAAAATTTTCAAGATGGCCATATTGAACATGAGATCAGCATCATCTACAGCCAACCTGACATAACACGTTCAATGTAAACCCCATACTGATATGACCAGTCATGCCGAAGGAGTACCGATAACAAGATTTTCAAGAGAGCCATCATGGCAGCGAGCAGCACCATTTTCATTTAGGACCAATTCAACCATGGGTTTCAAGGCAATCCTCTACATAGTTCAGGACTAGTGGTGATAAAAACTCATGCTAATGGACAGATCGACAGCAGACCATTACAAAAATGAGTAAAACATTTACAAAGGGAAGGTTAGTAATGGAATAAGAAAGAAGTGTGATTTACAAAACATGATATACTCCCAAGACAAGCTGATATTTGAAAGTGTACAACTCTCTTGCCCCATGGACCCAACCAGAGGCATGATCCAAGGGCAAGTATGCCACAGGAAGTAATGGAAGTATATTATGTATATATTCCCAATAGACTATGAACCAAAAATGGTATATATTTTGCCCAAGCAGAACCAGAAATGGGCATAATTTAAGAGCAGGAGTGGTATAAGGTAATATTTTAAATCATAACTGAATGACCACTACCAGGCATGTAACTATACGGCCCCACCTAGACATAATCATATTGCCCCACTCACAGACAAAACCATGAAGCCGCCATGGGACTGTGAGAAAAAGGGACCATACAATTTTCCACTATGAAATGAACTAAGTTAGGAGTCATTTAAATATAAGAAAACTTTTAAACCAAAAGTATCCAACATCTTAATCCTATGGCACATCCAGGGACACAACCAAAGGGCAACACAGTACAGTAAGAACTGTTATGAATGACCTCTGCTATAAGTGACAACAATTGTAATGCACAGATAGATTTTATTATATAAACGCGCTGTCGTGAGCGACCACCTGCTGAACATGACCACTGATGTCTTGGCAAAATATGCATTTTGACACTGCTATGAACAACCACACTGCAAAAACAAGGATATAATCCACTAACCTTTATTTAATCTCTGTAACAATGACTACCCATGCGATTATAAAAAAAAAAAAAAAACGGGCTGGCTACCTGTATCTAAAATTTTGTAGGTATGCTTTTAGGGTTTTATAGTTTCTGTTGCAAACAAGACTAAAGTACAAGTCGATTATTACCTTGTCTGGTTCCCTGCTTCCTTGCATTGTTCTCTGCTATTCGTAAAAGGGAGAGCAATGCAGGGAGGATATGAAGCAGGGAACCTGACTAATTATTCCCGCACTTAGCCTGCTTCTGGCCTTATCGTAGATCATATGTAAGAGTATGATCCAGCATCCCTATGAATGACTATATCGTGAGGACATCAACACCAATGACCTATACGTAATCAATTGTTACAATGACTGCTTGATTAGTAATGACTGTTCTGAGAAAGAAAAAAAAACAAACACAAAAAGAACCTTTTAAAAAAAAAGGATTGAGGCTACTGGTGATAGATGCTACAGTCCGTAAACCTTGCTAATGTTCATGTCACAAATTTCCATTATAGTGCCAAAATTGACGTAGTGGTCATTTATACTGTTTGTCTTTAGAGTTAATCCGTATGGGGAATAATAAGGTCATTGTCTATTAAATCAGCAAGAGAGAATCGTTTGCAGGATTCGATTGATAGTGTTCAAGACTTGTGATGTTTGTTGTTTTTTCCCCTGGTGTTAAGTGATTACATCGCAATCAAAGCTATCATCTATTTAAGTTGGTGCAACAAGGTTACACACTTTGTTTATTAAGTTAATCCTTTTATGTCTTCTATGAATGAAGCCGTTCACTTCTGTCTCTGAGTAAATGATTCTGTTTCTGGATGAGATAATTGTTTCTTTTTATTTCATTAATTATTAGATATACAATGCACATGTATAGATTTTTCATATTTTCCCATAGCCCAGTCAAAACCGTCTTTACATTCAATATTACAACTGAACACTAATAATGTTAACACCTAGAACCTTAATAACAATGGAATCTCCAACTAAAATGAGACAAATTTTAAGGATGGATTAAATATTTATCGTAACTGAAAGAAGTGAAAAGGAAGACCACTCAGAAAAAAGTGGATTAAACATCAGTAAAAGAAATGTTGGTTGTTATAAAGGAAAAGGAGTAAACCAGAAACGTTTTCATATGCTAATATTTACAGATCTTCAAGTGTAAATGTGATTTCATGTTTGATGATAGAAGTATATCCTTGTTGCTATATAATTTTGTTTTTAGATGAATTCATACAGTATTTTATCAAGAACTATTAATAAAGAATATAATATATGTACAGTGATTGTGGTTATTTTTCTTTAAATTGTTCTGAAACTGGACCTGGAAACTTTTTGTACAAACCTGCTATGAGTGACCATCTATCTTAAGAGACCATTTCTGGTTGGCCCTGGTCTCTCATAACAGGTTTTACTCTTTAAGAAGAAAATGAAATTTGGTATAATGAAATAGTCCAAACTTTTAGTGAACTGGATAGAGTTCATTAAAACAACATAAGAGATGGAATTAAAACTTTCACCAAATGATGACCTATATACTGACACCATGGTCCCACCCAGGGATTTATCCCAAGGGTGTGAGGGGTCAAGTATTTAAAATCAAGTGTATGATGCTGTTATAGTCCAAACATGAAATAAATTTTATGAAATTAAAGTGAAGGAAAAAACCTGAACTAAAATGCATCCCCATCATAGCTGTTGACCATGTCCCACCGAGGAGGACAGAAGTGGTACTGATTTTTTTTTATTTGTGTTGATATTATATTTCGAATACATGTATGAAGATATTTTGGATGTGGAGTGGGTTGGATTACTGACCTAAATATTCTGGAAAATCTTTAACCAAAGCTGCCCACAGACTTTAAATTTGTTGTACATATGTAGAAGGAAGATTCATCTCAAACAACAAGTTATATTTACCTAAACCAAATTCTAAGTTTTATAAGAAGAGTTTTTCTTTTTCTGGAGCCAAACTATGGAATTCCACACCACCTTATATAAAGTCATTTGACTAATGCCTAGCTTTCAAAAAATCTTCTTAGTCAACACTGTTATATAATGTACTCACCTATAATTTTACATGTTTGCTACTACCATTTGTATGAATCTTGTATGTACTCATCCTTAAAGTTTGGTGCCAATTTTATTGCAACAGTAGATCACATGTCTAGTTTTTAATAGCATTTGTTGTCTAGCATATGTATGTATGTATATATGTATGTATATGTGTGTGTGTGTATATATATATATATATATATATATATATATATATATATATATATATATATATATATATTCACATGTAATTGTAGAAGACCTTGCGAAGGATTTGTCAGTTGATCAATGGAGATTCTATTATTACACTTGCCTAGAATGCCAATACCCTGGAAGACTGGCTTTTTGTTTTAAATTGTGAATAGTGTGTTATCAGATCTGTGTCAAAACTGTTTAGTACAATGGACTCTTTTGAAAACAAGTTTCATAACTCTACCCTTCTTATTATCCATTCTATCGAAAACATGCACATACACAATGCTACAATGTACTCCTATAGAAAGTTCAAAAGAATTCCATTCAAAACATGCATTATATGTACAACTAGCTTAACATTATTTGAGTTAAACCTGAACAGATAAAAAGATGACCACTTTTAACCACTGTACTTGTTTATTTGCCTCATATTTAAATTCTATACATGTACTTACCATTGGGTACCCAAAAATAAATCAGAGTTCATTTGACATGCAAGATTTTTTGATACTGAAAATGGGATGGCCTTAATTGAGAAAGTATAGTTTATTTAAAACAGCTGACTCTAAATTTACTTAATGCCTGAAGCAAAACGTTTTATAAAAAATGTTTAAAAAAACATGTTTCACAGCAAGGAGTCAACTGTTCATGTAGAGGAATCCGTCACAACATTCTTACTGTTGCATTCATTATTAACATAATAATGTAGTCATTATGTATCACTGTATTCATTATTCACATAAATGGGACAACTATTATGGAACTGTACACTGCACCTCTCCTTGTCTTGCCAAATACTTAAATATGAGAAAAGACCTGAATATCAATGTTGGTAAACATTTATCTGACAGTCTAACAGTCCACTCAGGATTTTACAATGTGGCTTCATGCCTTTATAGGTTTACCACTAGTAACATGAACAGTAGATTAAGCCACCAGCAGGGCATGGTGACCAAGGCTATGACATCTAAACTCCAGAATCAACAGATCTCTTTATTACATATAAAGTGCATGTGATTCATATTTTTTTCTTTTTCTAAAGTTGCATTATCAAGAACTGAAAATTTTGTGTAAAAAATATTTTCCACCTTCTAAGTACCTGTACATGATGCAGAACTAATATTATTGTGTGAAAACCATTTTTTCTGTCACTGTGGACCTTTGACTTGACCCAAATACTGGCAGACTTCTTCCTTAACCAAACAGCAAGCTATCCACAATGCTGATTCAGACGTGTGTGTGTGTGTGTGTGTGAATAATTTGGATTATTATTATTAGCTTTAAAAAAAATTCCATCATATTGCTACGATGTCTGCAGTGTGGCATCATTTATAGTGATGTCTGGCACTTGTGCATCATGCCACAGACATGTAGCCTCATGTCCCATCCAGTCCCATTATCCTGACACCAGGCCGACCAGTCCTAACACTAACCTCTTAATGCTGAGCGCCTAATGAGGCTGCTGTTAGTACCATTTTTATACGTCTTTGGTATGATATGTTTGAAACCACGACCTCCCACATCCAAAGTGGACACTCTAACCATTAGGTCACCAGAGCGGTTGTTAGGTTCAGATATGTGATGTACAACCATTGCTATTGTGCTAAAACCATTTTTATCCTTTAAGTCACTGTGACCTTGACATTTGTTCTTTTGACTCTACAATCATTAGGGTTTTCCTTATCACAAGTGCAAACAATCCACAATGTTTGGTCCAGGTCCAGTGTATGTCATGTAGAACTCATATTACTGCATGGAAACCAATTTCCTTCTCTCAGACACTGACCGTGACCTTTTAACATAAAGGTCCATAGGTTTCTTTCTTACACCAACTACCAATTAAAAGCCAAATCCAAAGTTTGGAAACTGCAGATGATCAAGAAATGAAGTAATGATGTGGAAGAAAAAAAATCTGATTGACAGACAGACATGGCCATAGCATACTATGCTCTGTCAAATGGCAGATTATAAAAGAGTGGTTTAAATTTTTGCAAACTGATGATTCCACATGACAGCTTGTCAAGTTTCTCTATATTTACATATATATAGAGAACAGTGTTTATATTCATCAATTGTCAGCACATTCACAGTAGCAAATACATGTACTCCCATTCCAAACATTTTTCTACTCAAGTTGACTAATGTACTCAATATGCACAATTACTAAGGCTTCATTACACTGAGCCAAAAATGAGGTGACATGAAATGTATAGCTCTTCAATACTGAACAGGACAAAGGTTTTCCAAATATATTCAAACCTGTCGCTAGTGACCACTCATGGAAAAAGGCAAAACTGGATATGGCCATTGCACACAAGTGACCACTCTACATAGGCTGACTTTTAAAAAATTGGTTTTCAAACAATTAACATACACCAAATATTATTATTATTATTAGTATCATTAATATTATTATTATTGTCAAGAGTGTTTCATGTGCATTGTGCAACAAAATCATAATTATGGGTATATGTTGTTCTCGGGGGCCCTGAGTGGCCTAAAGCGCTCTCCGTTATGGATCACTGCCATCTCACCTCTGTCTGCGTGGGTTTGAGTCTCGGATTCGGCTAATGTGGGTATGTGAGAAAGCTTGCCAATAGCTTCTTGAGGGTCAGTGGTTCTTTCTGGGGATTTGCCGGGTTCTTCCTCCACCATTAATACTGGCTGCCATGTATAGCCTATCATGTGCCGAAAAATGGCGTTAAACCCTACAACAACAAAAACAACATATGTTGTTCTCTCCCTAATTTATATTAAATGCAAGATTACTGTATCCTGCTCACTTTAATCCATCCTATGAATGAAATCATCACTGACTTTAAACTATACACAGGGGTCAACCTAGATGTTAATGAAATTATCACTGACTTTAAACTATACACAGGGGTCAACCTAGATGTTAATGAAATCATCATTGACTTTAAACTATACACAGGGGTCAACCTAGATGTTAATGAAATCATCATTGACTTTAAACTATACACAGGGGTCAACCTAGATGTTAATGAAATCATCACTGACTTTAAACTATACACAGGGGTCAACCTGGATGTTAATGAAATCATCACTGACTTTAAACTATACACACAGGGGTCAACCTAGATGTTAATGAAATCATCACTGACTTTAAACTATACACAGGGGTCAACCTAGATGTTAATGAAATCATCATTGACTTTAAACTATACACACAAGGGTCAACCTAAATGTTAATGAAATCATCACTGACTTTAAACTATACACAGGGGTCAACCTAGATGTTAATGAAATCATCACTGACTTTAAACTATACACAGGGGTCAACCTAGATGTTAACGAAATCATCACTGACTTTAAACTATACACAGGGGTCAACCTAGATGTTAATGAAATCATCACTGACTTCAAACTATACACAGGGGTCAACCTAGATGTTAATGAAATCATCATTGACTTTAAACTATACACACAGGGGTCAACCTAGATGTTAATGAAATCATCAGTGACTTTAAACTATACACATAGGTCAACCTAGATGTTAATGAAATCATCACTGACTTTAAACTATACAAAGGGATCATGCTAGATGTTAATGAAATCATTACTGACTTTAAACTATACACAGGGGTCAACCTAGATGTTAATGAAATCATCACTGACTTTAAATTATACACAGGGGTCAACCTAGATGTTAATGAAATCATCACCTACTTTAAAATATACACAGGGATCAAGCTAGACTTGAATTTTTGGGGAGAAGTGACTTCTTCCTTTTGGACAGAAACAGGGAAAAGTGAGAGCTGAACTGGAAGATGTGGGAATAAAGTAAAACACATAATATATATGTGTGTTGTTTTCATTCTCTTATTTGAATTATGCTCTCTATTTCCCATTATGCATATTTGCATTTAACACTGGTTTTAAGCAATTCTTTATTTTGAAGTAGAAAATGTTCTGAGTTCTACCTATATTATAAACACTTGGTGCATGTTTAAAAACTATCATATTCATACGCAGTGTGTTTTGGCAATATGACTTAAAATGAGAACAACAGAATGAATGAATTTTAAGTGAGTAACTAGATTACAGTATTGTAACTGCAAGTTAGTACAACTGCTGAATCAACTACCCTTAACTGAGAATTTTTCTTTTTACTGTCTGAAATTTCACAATAAAATGGCACTTGAAATGATGCAAATGCAACTAATTTTAGGAAGAGAGGTTTTCTTAATGTAACCATTCACTTCATAGCTTCACAGAAACAGTCCAATGTCTATGTACTTGGTGTAACATTAGACATTGGAGTATTTGCTTCACTTATTTTTTCTTCGTATATTTTCACACAAATGAGTGAAGTCAGAATACAAACTTGGCCATAGAGCATCTCTTGAATTCCAAAACATAGCACTGTCCTGTATGTTTCTGACCAACACAATTGCATTTTAAACCTAAATCTTCAATAACCTTATACCGGTACTTAGAGTCTGCTTTCAATAAGTTGTATATTTTTCTGAATCTATGGTTTATGAAAAGAGACAATTTAATAAAGTGGTACTTCCGAGACACAGCAATGTGTCATTATTTCCCCATAATAGGTTCACTTAAGGTTCCAAACTGACTTTTGCGAAGAAAATAATGTACACATAGCAGTCAAAATATTCATGTTTCCGATTCTATTCTTAAAACAAAAATTGCTATTTACATAGGTTTACGTTTTGAAACACAAGTTTTTATGTTTTTATCATCAAAGGATAACTTGCAGAAATCGGACAGTGATAGTTGCTAACTTACTTGGTACAGGATTAATTGTCAATCAGCTATCAAAGAACATGCCTGTGAATATGCAAGAGTTTGTTGGCGCATTTGATATCAACAACAACTATTTCATGGCTTGAAGCCTACATTTTGCCATAGCTGTAACATAACACTGTAACTAACCTGGCTAAGGCGAGGAAGCATCTCAAAAAGGAAAGCCATTCAATGTTCCTCTAAAAAACCACAAGGCAAAATCAGTTTTGCTTTCCTAAGAGATGAAGGCAAAGTTTACATTTTTTTTACTTAGTCACCCACTTCGACTGGTAGCATGACCCCTGAATGCAAAGAAATTATTTTTGTTCACACTAAGAAAACAATATCTGGATTAGTCGTTAATCGACTTGCCAAGAAAGACAGTTGGCTTATTTGAGAAAGCTGTCAAGAACAAACAATCAAAACAAGCTGTATATGACTATTCAGTGTGATCCATGAACCAAAATTTCACCTGCCTTTACCATCACATTTTGAATTACAAAAAACTCCTGACCCTAATGAAATGGGATGTACAGGTAACATGTATCTGTTTTCAAAGACAAACTTTTTTCTTCAGAGAAAGCTTTGATTAACACGGCAAATCATACCTGTCAACCGTGCACAGCAGGTGACTTCAATTTCTGCTGCGATATCACAAACACATTTGAAACAATCCATCAAACAAATTGCCTCTAGTCCTCTACTTGACTATAATCTACCTAATGATGCATCATTTCCTAATTTGACATATTGACACCTTTGAGTTACACTGTCAGTGTGACAGTACAATCGAGATAAGAAATATCTTTACATCAATTCACTTGATATTCCTTTATCTAAACAATACCTTCCTCATGAAGCAAGAATTCAGTTTGCACAGACAACGGACACTGTATATTCTCTAGTGACCAATTCAGACAGGAAATTTGCAGACAGGATATTAGAATAGCCATGGTGAACAGGTGACTACTGAGAAAAGATTACAATTATTAGAACAGGTCTGGCTGTATCTCCTTCTGTTATGCTGAATATATTTTTAATATTTTTAACTAGTCCCTAATTTTCTCCATTAAAAATCTCTTCAGGCACTTTACTAAAAAAATATCGACAGATACCATCTTTTGCAAACAAAATGAAACCTGCCCAACCTGATATCTCCATACCAAGGGCACCTATTTATAAAGCAGAACATGTTATGAACCCTTTATTTTTACAAAGAAACAATGTAGAGCCTGGCCCGTTGTCACTTAACCTGTGTTGAACTTTGATGAGCTGTCAGGGGAACACTGTATGTGCCCCTCTCTCATTACAATGATTATGAGACAGTATTTGTTAAATTTATAGCTCACTCAAGGCACAACACAGTGAGCCAGCAGAGCTAGGTATATGCAGCTTGCTGCCACTAATCTGTAGAACAAACATCTTTATCATTATCTGGCAATGGCAAAAACTGGTCTACAATTGGATACGACTTGGAGAAAAGAAAATATACATACAGTACATCTTTGGATCGGAATAGCATACACCCAACTACAAATGCCCTAGATCCAGATCTGCTGTTACTTCTGGGTCTATACAGTCTGCAGTTAAATTGGACTTTTCATTAAGTACAGTAAAGATTATTTATGACATTTCACTAGGGACTGGGATGTTTAAAAAGTTATTTCTGAAACCTTAGATCAGTCTCATTTGTTTGTTCCAAAATGTTTTTGTACTTGACCATGTCAATGACACTGGGCATACATGTAGTAAACAATTCATACTGACAGAACTTATTGTAATGGAGATAACATTCTCAAAAAAATTA
Source organism: Sinohyriopsis cumingii (assembly GCA_028554795.2). Taxonomy (NCBI): domain Eukaryota; kingdom Metazoa; phylum Mollusca; class Bivalvia; order Unionida; family Unionidae; genus Sinohyriopsis; species Sinohyriopsis cumingii. The sequence continues at coordinate 71,335,619 of CM068824.1, forward strand.
ACATTTGTATTTAAAAAACACAAGATAAACCAGTTAGTGAATCAGGTGAAAGTGTCACATACATGTACATGTAACAGCTGGTGAAATTATAAAATCACTATTACATAACTGTCTTTGTTCAATAATTTGGTTGCTTCCTGGGAAGCACTAGTTTAGGAAGCAATATTCTCTTGTTTTAAAAAAAATTTAGGTTTCAATGATTATGACAGTGTCACTATCAGAATAAACATAATCCAAGAAATGAAGTTCCTTGTCACCAGACTGAAGTCAACATCATGCACTGTAGCAAAGGGAATATCAGCATCGATATCATTAGTAATAGAATCTGTCTAACTTTGCCTTAACAAAACAGCTTGCATCTGTGGGCAGTAATTTCATGCTCAACATTTGTGAGGTATCTCTGGATTTGCATCATTTTGGCTTCTATTATTCATAACTTTAGTTTATAGCTTTGAGTCTTAACAGACATCTGTTCTTTTACTGACTGATAAAATTTCAGCCATTTTAACAATTCAGAATTCATAATGAACACAAGACAGATTTTGTTTAAGTTGTACTCAATTAGTCAACATGCAGGTACAGAACAATAGTTCATGGATATTTCTAAATATTTCTAAATTATTTAGTCAAAAAAATACAAAACAGAAGCATTTCTATTGATGCTTTAATTGGCACTGAACCAGCAACCATGGTTCTACCAAGTACCAATTATGAATGAGGTATGATTATCACATATTTGTTACCTGTCATCTTTGTTAGGATTTTGTTATTTACTGATTATGAATGGTGTGATTTTATTATGCTTTTGTTACCTGGAACTTTTCTTGTTACACATTTGTTATTTAAATGCCCACTACTGTTTATCTTTCTTCAGCAAATCCGGTGATAATAACATAGTAAAGCAAATTTTCTCAGACAGACCATGCAAATTAAATGTTAAACCCAATTAAACATTGTAGCAAAGAGGTGTTAAAACAAAGACTTTGGAATACATAGTACTTAGGAATTATGTCAGGGAAATTAAAGTGAAACATTCTAACAGAGAAAGCCATTGTATCCAAGTACCAATCCTAACTTTATATAAATGCTACAAACCCCAAAGATCCAGATCTGCTGTTACTTTAAGGTCTATTCCATTTATTTAATCGTAAGTAGAATGGACATCAAAAACACTGAAATCAGTGATTGCAAAGAAACTTTATCTTCTTCCTTGAGTTCTTTTAGCTGCATAAAGTTAAAAATGGCAAGGTAAAAGCCACTGAGAACTGCTGTCTGATTATAATCCACATTTCTTTGGAAGGTCATTACATACATGACATGAGAAACAAATACACCAAAAATCAATGTTAAATGGTGTAATCAAGCAGAAACTGGACTGAATGTTGTGTGTTATGATATCACAATGTAAATTGCACATATTGAAAAACAAAACTGTAATACCCTTTTATTAGTTTGATAAATCAACCCCCAAATCTGTGTTAATACTGATGGAACATATGTGGGTCTGATGTCACCTGTTCATTAAAGTTACAATTTTGCTACATGCAAATCTTTCCAGAACAAATCTGCATACACTTTAGATACATACCAGTAATTGCCAGTATCTAGCACAAAATTCAAAATGGCCACAGGACTGAGGGTTGTGATATTCCAAATGGATTTACAAGTCACCAAACATGGGATTTGTTCCAGGAATATAATGAACATGTCACCGAAAGAATGTTTCAGCCAAACGGTAGCTCCACTGCTGTGTGAAATAATGGCAAGTGTATAAATGTACACCACTGTGTGCAGCCAATTTTGGCTGCAGACTTTTGCGTGTGTTAATGAATAGGTGATAGCTGTCCCATAACTGCCAATTAATATCATCATGGGTGAGGGGCTGAATTATTAGCCTACCCTGTTATTTATGATTGACCCGATTTCCTCTTTACGTCACCAGTTTAAGACCTTGCCAGTATTATAGACATCCATAGCAATCAATTATTTGCATCTGGAATTTGTTAAAAATGTTAAAAACAATGAATGTATATTTGAGTAAATGCACCTAAATGTTTACGGTGATATATACTATTCTGACATCGACATGTTTATTAAGACAAAGATTGTTCATCAAGCAAAGTAAAACGATGACAAATTCTTTTTTAATGAAAAGAAACAGGAAACAATTACACGTATCAATCTACAAAACTGTTCCAAATATAAGTTAGCTATCACAATGTAAGACTTTGTCTTTGATATATTTGGTTTGGGCATTAGGGTTTTACTGCCTAAACAATGGTGCTGTGTAGTATGATTTGATGTTGACTGACACCATAATGAAAGTCACATTTTAAGGAATATCTCACACGCTTGGCAGACTAGCAGTGCTTTTCTACAAATTAAAGTTTGAATGTATTAGTCAGACTTTACTTACTTTGATGTCTTTTTCCTAATAAATTCAAATTCTCACACAAGCAAATGGACCTGTTTTCAAGGTTTTTTGGGGCTACATTTCAGTTGTCTTGAAAGTGGAGGCCAGGAATGCTGCAATCAAGTTAAGTTGAAGTATTTTATTCTGTAAAAAAAAATGAATAAAAAATATATTATGTCTGTAGTGCCTACTGGAACATTAAGTAAAGTTTCAATTCATTCAAGAAACATATCCCCACATGAACCTACTTCTACATACCTTGACTACCATCGCATTTCAAAAAATTCAAATGTATGTCAACGGAATGTGAAAATGCGTCCATTTGTTAGTGTCAGATTTTGATTCTACCAGGATAAAGACAACACAGTATGTATATTGATTGATTACACATAAATTTGTGGAAGAGTGTGGATATTGGCTCCCAAGTGTGTGAGATATTGTTGAAATTTTGACTACTCGTTCTGATGTTAATCGACATTGGAACACGTTACAAAAGGCCATTAGCACTAAAACATAAATAACATGTGACACGTCTTACATTGTAGGACTACAGTAACAATCACACAACACCGCTAAAATATGGTATTTCAACAACAACAAAAAAAAACACAAAAAAGCAACAATAAAAAAACACAAGAATTCAAGGAGGCAAATTAGTCCAACAATGAAAGACATCGACCAAGATATTTATGTTTCTCGACCCCAAAACAAATATCTGGGTCGATGTCTAACATTGTAGGAATAGGAGGAAAATATATGCCCTTGGCCTTTTTGGGGTCGGTACATTCTGGAAGTTATACATGGGTGTTGTGTAATACATATTTAACTTTACGATGATTAATAAGCGTTACGTCCCACATAATCCTTTTATTTATAACAAAATGCAGTCATATCAAATCTTGCTTTACTATCCACATGCCACCCTAAAAAGTGATCAATACGATATGAAAGCTGTTGAATTTGCTCTATATGTATCAATTATGACTACAAATTTACATTTAAGTAGTATATTATGCGTTTTACTACCTGTTTCTTACTCTTTTCGCAACACTGTTCATCACTTTCTACAGTTATTTTCTCATAGTATGCGTCCTCAACATGATCTTTCGTGGCCGTTTGCCAACATAATTTGTCAAGGTCGATGTGGGGAGATAACTCGAAAAAATTAGCCCCACCTCCAGCATTGAGCTTGAAGACATTCTTGTCCTCTCTCTCTCTCTCTCTCAAAAACACAAATAAAATAATCTAAGTATCTTTTTAAAAAAAGATGTAGCACGGAGCTCGAAGACGTTGTTACACCAAAACAACACCAACAATCTATGCATTTTTGAAAAAAAGGTGTTGCATGAAGCTCGAAGATGTTGTAGACCAACAACTAGGTCTCTGCTTTTTTTCTTCTTCTAACAGCTGTCAGGAAAAAAAAGTGGAGAGCAACTTCTTGGTCTACAAAATGTTGTTGCTCTCTCTCTCTCTCTCTCTCTCTCTCTGGGAAATCTCCAAATAAGACGAACAATTTCTGCATTATTGAAAAAAGATGTACCATGGAGTTAGAAGACGTTATTGCATGCCTGCCTCTCTCTCTCTCTCTCTCTGGGAAAACTCCAAATAAGACTAACAATGTATACATCATTGAAAAAAGATGTACCATGGAGTTCGAAGACGTTACTGCCTGCCTCTCTAACTAGTTGTTTACTAGTTGAGCTACTTATTGGACATCAAGAAAAGACTGAGTTCTTATTGTTTATCTTGTGTACCCTCAGAAGCCTGTGCAGCATACAGTATATAACCACAGACAGGTAACATGTCGTCATTACTCTTTGCTTTCTTGCAGGAAATAAGTATTTCAGAGAACAATGTCAGGACAGTCTGTGGAGAAGTGTGGCCACAAGAAGGCTTGGGGCACTCACCCAGACTGACTCGTTAAAATTCCACAAAGAAAAATCTCTCCGCATTTCGTAAATTATTGTCAACTGATATATGGTATTATATATATATATATATATATATATATATATATATATATATATATATATATATATATATATATATATATATATATATATATATATATATATATAATGCGGATACGTCCTTCCCCTCTTCTTCAGAATGTTCAAGTTTGCTTGCAGAGCCCATAAGACATCACTACGAGATGATTAGCTCTTCAGGTCAGAAAAGCACTTCCATGTCCCAAGAAAGTATGGGATCGATTTCTTCGTAGAAAGGTGGGGCCACTTATTCTCCAACCCCGGCAAGGGAGGAACAGTTGAGCATATCCTACGTTCAGAGTAACTTGTTGCCTCCTCAGTAGTGAATAGGGGCACCCTAGGGACAATGGGAATTACCATTACAGACACCCCTGGGCAACTCTGGGGACTATGTAAATTTAACATGGAGGAAAATCGTGGGCAACTCTAGGGACAAGGGGAATTAGCATTACATGGGAATAGAGTTTGGGTCTGTCTAGGGACAAGGGAAATTGAACATGGTCAATAGAGTTTGGGTCTGTCTAGGGACAAGGAGAATTTAATATGGGATTTTGTTTTTTTTTAAATTTTTAAAATAAATTTTTTTTTTTTAAAAAAGGGTAGGCAATTGAAAGTCATTCTCTTTTCGAGAAATATGGGTGGCCCTGAAAAGGGCCTCTGGGTTTATGTTAATGTATCCATTAACATAAAGGGCATCTGCGGCATCTTCTTGTCCTCAAGCTGCGTCTTATTCGAGGGCCATAAATCAGTGTCCTCTTCAGGCAACCTTGTCTTTCTACATACATTCTTCGTATCCACAGACTGGTGTCTGACTTGTCGACAACGGTCCACTTGGACCGGACATACATGAGTATGTCCGTCCTAAACATCATGGAAGACACAAGGGTGGATGATTCGACTGTGGTCCACATCTTGAAGCGACGAGAACAGGTGAATCAATGCAGTGAACTGCGCTTATTTATAGGTAGAGGAAGGATTGAAACGGATTGAGTTCATTCACCAATCCGAATACGCGTTACAAAATTCAGTCAGCCCGCATCCAATCCGAAGACAGCAGTCTGTGACGTCACGTGGTCTATATAGATTCGCTAGCGCTTGTGTGCAGTCAATCTATGCGACAGTGATTCAACATGACGGAAACTCAGAAAACGATCCATTGGGGTGCACCAGCAGGGGAGACCACCCAAGGGAACCCGGACTTACTTTCAGAAGAGGTGAATTGGCATTTTGTGGATTTTCTTACCTCGCAAGAATTTGTTCCGGAACCTTCGTTACCTTCTTCATTACCGCAAGTGGAGAATTTTAGACAGAGACAGAAAGATGAATTGGAGAAATTTATACAACGACAAAAGGAAGCGCAACAAGCTTTTCTCCTACAGCAACAGCAGCAAGAAGAAGAGGTAAGAAAAAAACAACAGCAAGAAGAAGTAGCAGCAAAGAAACAAGAGGGTGAAAATCAAACGGTCACGGTACTGTTGGACATTTTAGCGGAGTTAAGAAGTCTGAAACAAATGTATCAGACTTCTTTATTACGACCGAAGAGAATACGTTCTTCCCGAGCTAAACACGTTAACCCTGTGACTAAGCCTACCGTACCACCCTTAGTGATTTCAACCCAATCATCATCAACATTACGCCGTCCAGAAGTAGGCCTTGGCCGTGGCAAAGGCTTAAGGCAGTTAAAGTTGATTGCTTAAAGTCACTCCTACACCAAAGAAAAGGCCCTTTTCAGGGCCACCCACATTTCTCGAAGAGAGATAGCCTTTCAATTTGCCAATAACTAAAAATAAAAAAAAACAAACATTTTACCCCTATAGTACGTGTCTTTCTATGAGTGCGTGAGTGTAGCTTCTTGATTTAAAATCAAAACTCAAAGACACTTACCTTACGTAATTAATTTATTCTTTCATCCATTGTTACAATCCAATTCACAATTCACAACAGAACACTTTAAAAAGTTCATTGACTTCTTTTTTTTCCTTGTTTAGTCTCTCTGTTTTTTGAATTTCTTCACCGTCTTTTCCTCTTCTTTCTCCTCATTTTCTTCCCTTCTTCTTTTCTTCTCCTGTTTCTTTGCCTCTTGTAAATAGAATTGTCTTCTTTCTTCCTCTTCTTCCTCTGAAGAATCCCTCTCTTCCTCTGAAGAATCCCTCTCTTCTTCTGAAGAATTCCTCTTTTCTTCTGACTCCTCTTGTTTCGTTTTTGGGCAATCTGGAGACCAATGTCCTTTTTCTTGACAATAATAACAGGTATCTTTACTTTTGTCTTTTTTAGCCCTTTTTTTTTCTTTTTTGACGGTCTGGACACACTGAAGACCAATGCCCTTTCTTCTGACAGATATAGCAAGTATCTTGACTTTTATCTCGAAAGGAAGGAGAGTAGTCCGTGGGCTGGTCTGAAGAGAATTTTCTAATGACCCCTCGCAAAGCTCTGACGAAACGTTCGATTTGGTTAGTCTCTTCCATCGTTGTGCTCGGCTTGAGAGTGAAATGAATAGTGAAAGGACAAGACACACACCCTTTTATATACGCTGAACATTCGAAAATCGAACCGAGCCAAACAACGAAACGAAGTAGAACTCCTGTTACAACAAGCCGGACTGTCCAAAGACACACCCTGTGGCATTCCTGAGATGCAAAAATTGCAAGATGCCCTAGCTCCACGATACACCTTGAAAGTGCACCCTCAAGAAATGCGCGGGCCTCTGTTGTTTCGAGGCCAAGATTTTAAGGGCGGAAAATATATTCATGTTTATTATCACGATGACCATTTCGATACCATTACCAGTATCACTGCATTCCTGGGACACAGTTATTACTGTGAGAAATGTGATTATGGTTTTAATAATCGAGAGCAACACAAGCATTGTGGATTGAAATGCTCAGGATGTTTGGCCTCTCCACCCTGTCTGAGCAAAGAACCAGTGCCTTGTTCAACTTCTCTGCGCACGTTTGTCAGCCCTACCTGTTACCAACAACATTTGAAGAAGCAAGGTTCACAGCAGAAATGTGCTTGTCAACTCCTGAGATTGTGCCCTACGTGTGGACAAGGCATATGTACCAATACTGCCAAGGCACACGTATGTCGAGGAAAGAAAAAATGTCACATCGTGGACTTGGAACACCCATGCTACGTGCAAAAATACCAACCCCCACCAGAGAAAGAGGACGGTCACAAGAAGAAAGGCAATTTCATCTTTTTCGATTTCGAATGCATGCAAGAGACTGGCATTCACATTCCTAATTTCTGCGTGGCTCATCGAGCGTGCGAGAAGTGCATTCAAGACCCTATCTTCAGTCATTGTCCTCACTGCAGCAAGATTCCCCGAGGGCGTGAAAAAATCTTTCGGGGACCGAACACGTTAGCCGATTTTGCCCAATGGGTCTTAGACCCCATCGACAAGACGTGGAGCCAAGAGGACATCGAACGTTACGGAGATTGTCATCGTCATGTCACGGTGATGGCTCACAATTTTTCCGGATACGATGGACAGTTTCTTCTCAGATACTATACGGAACATGGCACCGAACGTCCTAAAGTGACTTTGAACGGAGCCAAAATCATTTTCATGCAAGTAGGACAAGTACAGTTTAAAGATTCGATGAGCTATTTGGCCATGCCTTTGAGTCGAATGCCTAAAACGTTTGGAATGACAGAAATGGCTAAAGGGTACTTTCCATACTTTTTCAATACGGAAGCCAATCAACACGCCGTTCTACCCCATTTACCTGAGGCTCACTATTACGACCCCGACAACATGCGTACCGAACAACGAGAAGCTTTCTACGCTTGGTACCAGGCTCACGCCTCCGACCCTTTCGACTTTCAGGAAGAAATGCTAAAGTATTGTCGTTCCGACGTGGACATTTTACGGCGTTGCTGTGGAAAATTTCGAGAACTGTTCATGGAACACGGAGGGGTCGATCCTTTGAAAGAAGCTTGCACCATTGCCAAAGCGTGTTCCTTAGTGTATCGACAACGATTCATGCCCGAAAACACCGTAGCTGTCATCAGCCCTCAAACGACCCACTATGTCAAACGTCAATACTCGGTCAAAGCCCTACGTTGGTTACATTACTTGTGCGACAAGGAAGACAACTGGATTCAGCATGCCCGCAACGGAGGGGGTGAAAAGACCATCGGAACGTATTCGGTAGATGGCTGGGACTTAGAAAACCCCAAGATCGTGTACGAGTTTAACGGTTGCTTATTTCACGGATGTCCCGTCTGTTACCCTGATCGTAGCACAAAAATCAGTTTTTACAACGAACCATGGAAGACTTGTACCAGGACACTTGTCAGCGGCGCCTAAAGTTGGAACAGGAAGGATACCAAGTGGTGGAAATGTGGGAACACGAGTACGATCACCGTATGAAAACCGATCCCGAGTTTAAAGGTCTCGTGGAAAGTTACCAGTTCATGGACCCGCTGAACCCGAGGGATAGTTTGTACGGAGGAAGGACCAATGCCACCTGTTTGCTGTATTAAGCCGACGAAGAGAAAGGAGAAGAAATCAAATACTTGGACGTGTGTTCGCTGTATCCCTACGTGTGCAAATATTGTCGCTTTCCTGTAGGGCACCCGCAATTGTTAACGGAACACATCGACCTGAAAAACATTCGACAATACGAAGGCTTGATCAAGTGCAAAGTTTCGCCTCCCACGAACCTATACCATCCCGTCTTACCTCACCATTGTCAAGGCAAACTGATGTTTCCTTTGTGCCGTACTTGTGCCGAAACGTGCAACCAAGACCAACCTTGTCAGCACACCCAGGAAGAACGTGCCTTGACGGGAACCTGGGTCAGCGTAGAATTGTTCAAAGCTCTGGACATGGGATACCAACTGTTAGAAGTGTACGAAATTTGCCACTTTCCCAAGACACAAGAATACCACAAGGGTGATCCCAGTCAGAAAGGCATTTTCGCCGACTACGTGGATGCCTTTTTGAAACTGAAACAAGAAGACAGCGGCTATCCTTCCTGGTGTCACACTCCCGAAGACCAAATACAATTCAAAGAGAAATACTATGAACAAGAAGGCATCACTTTAGACCACATCGAGAAAAACGAAGGCAGGCGATCGTTTGCCAAAGTGATGTTAAATTGCTTGTGGGGTAAAATGGCACAACGACCGTGTTTACCCAAGACGGAATATTTGACAGAACCTTCCCGCTACTTCCAGATGATTCACGACAAAACCAAATACATGAAACACGTGGACGTCGTTCGCGAGGATTTGATCTTGGTCAATTACGAAGAAGATCTGGACTTTGTACAAGACGACCCTTTTGGAAATGTCATCATTGCGGCTTACGTGACAGCTCATGCTCGTTTAAAATTGTACGAAGCTTTAGAACTGTTAGGGGAACGCGTCCTGTACTTTGACACGGACAGTTGCATTTACATCCATCACCCGAGTCAGCAGCACCCTGACATCGAAGGAGACCGTTTAGGAGCCTGGACAGACGAGCATCCCGACGACAAGATTCTAAGTTTCGTCAGTGGCGGTCCCAAAAATTACGGCTACGAATACCGGGACAAACAAGGAGAAGTGCACACGACGTGCAAAGTGAAAGTACTGACTCTGAATTATCGTACTAGTCGTGTGGTCAACTTTGGGGTATTGAAAGAAGCCTTGCAATCGGGAGAGGATGAACACTTTAAAGTGACCACCTATCAACCGAACAAGATTGTACGTATACCCACCCACCACATCGTCAGTCGGCCCTTGGAAAAAGTCTATCAAATCGTGTACCAGAAGCGAGTGCGACTTCCCAATCATTTCACCTTACCGTATGGACACGTAGGTATTGGTCTGTATATAAAAAGGAACCCTAGGCAAGATCGATAGTTCATTGGGACTACCAAGACCGAGCGAACAAGATGAATACTTTCAGAGAAACACAGAACAAGTTTAGAATGGCACAATTCAAGTGTGGGGCTTCGGAAGTGGAATGCGATTGTGAGCCTTGCGATGGGTACGATGCTGTACGTTGTGACCTTAGCGATGCCGTAAAGCATCATGGGAACTTTAGTGTCACTACCCCTATCATGGAAAGGGATGCTGTGCGTGTCAAACCTGAGGGATGCGAAAGCGATGCCACTCGTCCTCTTGGATATTTTACTGGGTTTCGTTTTAAAGGGGAATGTTCACCTTCACGTCTACCCCCCCCCCCCCACGGATGTCATCCAGCCCTGAGCAAACTCCTGTTCATGTCACCCAACCCTCATCGAAACGAACCTGTGAAAGACGAATATTCGTTTCCTGTGCGTTTGTCGGAATACTGCGACTTTGAAAATCGTCTTCAATCGTTCAAAGGAAAATGGCCTAAGTATCTGGAAGGACCGACCCCCGAAGAATTAGCCAGAGCCGGATTTTTCTACTTGGGCGAAGGAGATAAAGTCAAGTGCTTCAGTTGCGGTGTGTCACTTCACCACTGGGAACCGCAGATTCGGCCTATGTAGAACATGCTCGATGGTCAGCGAATTGTCATTACTTACCCTTAGTGGGACCGAGAAATTGAAGTAACTTACCATAATCTTTTCATGGATACTTTACAAGAGATCATTCATGCTTTGCCTGTGGAGTTGAGAGAACGCATTTACCGAGAGCTGGTCAAAATACAAGTGAAACGCAAACGCAAAGTTATTGAACCGTTTTTAAATTATGCTCTGTTCCAAAGTATAAGAAGACTGATTATGAGTGGATATTACATCAGGCACAAAGGTAAACGAGGATATTGGCCACCACCCAAGGATTCCAAAAACAGTGTATATACTTATGGATACTTTACAAGAGAACATTTTGGGCTTGCCTGAGGAGTTGAGAGAAAGGATTTACCGAGAGCTGGTGAAAATACAAGTCAAACGTAAAGAACAATTGCATCCGTTACGTCACCAGATCTTTAACCACTGGTACCTGAATGGTATAAGAGAACTGATTCGTCAGAAATTGTTTCAATGGTCAGACATTGTTCAAAACTTTGAGGTCGCCAATGATCGACATGTTCATAATTTTGGTTACTTCGACATTCACCTAGTGCAACGCATTGAGGAAGACAAGTTAAAGGATTACCAACATTTGTTACGTGGAATCTGCTTAGCGGAAGACGAAACATCTAGACAAACTCTGACGTTTCGGTTACAGTATGTAACATTTAGATTCCCTACTGGAGAACGAAGATCTCTGGCTAGAAAGTACGTGTATTGCATCCGAAAAAAAAGAGAATATAAAAACAGGCTGCCATGCCACGACTTATGTCACATGTCATTGAACAGATTCCGTGGAAGGAACTCAATGACCATATTCAAACCGTGGATCATTACCATCGATTATCACAAGAACTGTATCCATTCAATTTGGGTCGACAAGTGGTGTGTGTCTTAGTGACTTGTTTTCTGGGATTTCGTTTACCAGCCGATTCTTTGTGGACTCTTTACGATCAGTACTTACCATACCCCCATGGCCTTAAATGGTCACGACAAACTCCTTTTGCTCAAAGCCTTGCGTTTTCATCTGGATACTTCTCGACCTCAACAGGAAAAAAAGATTCGTCAACTTTTAGCTACCCAAGACGTGTATGACGATGTGTGTGTAGCTTGTGACTTACATCCCCATTGGACAGATGTCCGTGCCTGGAAAGAATGGGATTTTGAGGCTTGGACCCAAGAAGTGGTCCAGTATGCACGAGAGTTGTTCAAGGAAAAAAGTTACTTTTCAACCTGTGTTAGTGACGGTGCCAGAAGAACCCGTCACCCAGGACGGGACTGTCGTGGACAGGCCTGAAAGACCCTTTCGGGAGGACACTTGTGTGACCTTACCCCCTATAGAACTGGTCAGAACTTTACCCAAAACATGTTGTACAGACACTTGTGTTTACTCCACGTTAATGGTTATCATGTGCCTTTTATCCTTGTACTTAAGCCTTTGGCTTTTATGTATTTTTGTCTTTCGTATTCATGTTTGAAACATTCAATAAACGTGTTCTGAAAAAAGTATATAAAATCTTGTCTTGTTTGTTTTCGTGTCACAAGTGACATTTCTCACACTATGGCTACCTCTGCTGTCTCTGCTCCCTCTTCCTCTACTGTCAAAGTCATCGACGAACACTTAGATCGTGCCAGTTGGGAGGCTTTGTATCTAGCGGTTCAGGCAAAACCGAATTCGTCAAACGTTTGATCGAACATAAACATCATTTGATCGATCGGCCACCTCAACGGATCGTGTGGTGTTACAAAGAGTGGCAATCGGCGTACAGCCTCTTGCGAGAAAGTCAAGGCGATTACATCGTGTTTGTGGAAGGCATTCCTAAAGAAGACGATGGCATCGTCTCTGACTCCCGTCAAACCCATTTGGTCATTTTTGACGACATGTTAGGAGAAGACGAAGAAGAAATTAAACTGTGGTTCACGCGCAAAGGGCATCACCGTAATGCCAGTGTCGTTTACATCACCCAAAATTTGTTTCAACAAAGTAAAGCCCATCGCACCATCAGTCTCAATGCGCATTACGTGGTCTTGTTTAAAAGCCCTCGAGATAAATCGCAAGTGCAAGTCTTAGCCAAACAGTTAGGAACGCCTTGGCTGACTCAGGCGTACGACGATGCCACTCAAACTCCACACGCCTATTTACTCGTCGATTTGAAACCTACGACCCCCGAGGATTTGCGATTTCGTACCCACTTGTTTCACCACTGGTGCCAAGACGGAGGGCCTGTCCTGTACACGTCTCCGACCTCGATTTAATTTCACTCCACAAAAAAAAATCTATAAAAACCTCAGACCATTTTTCGTCTGTCTCACACAACGTCAACATGACGTCCCTTCAGTCGCATTTTCCCGTCAAATTGATTCGTGCCTTGTATGGCATCAGTCGAGAAAAAAATCCACAAATACGAGCTCGTGTCTTAGAAGCTAGTCTCAAAGAAGTCTTACGATGGTTCACGGTGACGGCACGTCAATTACTCCAAGGAATCATTCAGATTCCTCATCAAACCAAACGCTTTTTCGATCGAAACAAAGTCGCTTTGGTCCAACTGGCCGATCCTCGCATCGACACTCAAACCAAAAAACAAATCATTTTGAAACCTGGAGGGAGCGGTACTCTAGGAGGGGTCATCATTCGCTCTTTCTTAAGATGGGATCCTAATGCCCCCAAAGTTATACCCAAGAAAAAAGTCCAACGAAGCCCCAAGAAGAAAAAGAAAAAGACCAGGTCCCCAAGGAGAACTTCTCCAGTGGCGGGACCCTCCTCTTACCAGACACCACCCCGGAAAAAGAAAAGAAGCCCCCAGAAAAAGAAACAGAGAAAAAGTCCCCAGAAAAAGAAAAGCCAACAGAAGAAAACTAGTCGCAAGAGAGGCACTTCGGCCAGGACGCAACTTTACACTCGCAAACCAGTGGCTGCGTCTCCGGCATCCTCACCTTCATCCACTTCTCCGTTGATGACACCAAGAACTGAAGAGTACTTGGAGACGTTGATTACACCAAGAACTTCTCCGTTATTGACCCCAAAAAGAACTTCCCCAGTGGCAGACCCTCCAATTTAGTGGCAGTGGCTGCTGCTCACAAAGTACCTTCTCCCAAAATCAAAGAAAGATCGGGCATGTTACAAAGTTTACTGGATTTGTCCAAGCAAGAACTGGCTCGATTTAGTCCGTTGAGTATCCCTGCACGACGTGTCATGCCTGTCCTCAAACTAATACGACGTAAAGACAATCAGTGGCGACGCGTTCCAGTATAAAAAAGGCCTGTGACCAAGTCGGGGTATCAGTGTTTTTGGTGCTCCTGAAGAATCAAAGATGTCACACTCCAGAAAACCCCAAGGAAAGAAAAGGAAAGGACTACCACCACGTTTAGTCAAAACTGGGGACATGTTATCTGTCCTGTCCAAAGCTTCTCCACCTCTACGAAAAAAACTGATTCAATCAGCCTCCAAAGAGGTCATCGATACCGTGTGCAAATGTTGTTTGAACGTCTTGAAAGGCACGATCCCTTTGTCCAAACACCAGAAACAATGCTTAGGCAAACATCGTCACGTTCTTCGCCAAATGGTTCAAAAGAAAATTCCCATTCGTCAAAAAAAGAAGATGTTGGTCCAACGTGGAGGCATTTTACCCCTCTTGCTAGGTCCCATACTGAAAGGAGCCTTGGGAACCATGTTGGGAGGACTGGTGGGAGCAAGATAAAAAGGCCCTCGGAAGTCCCAAGATCTCAGAATTGACCTCTGACAACCCCATGGAAGGACGAAAACTGGCTTTAGTGCCTTACAAACGATGGATGGAATACCATCGGTGGCAAGAACAACGCACCCCGCATTTACCTCCCAATCCCAATTTGAGCGAGATGTCCCAGTTACAACACGAATTGCAGTCCTTGATGGATCGCCAAGATTTGTCCGAAACAGAAAAATCGCAAAAGTACGGTCAACTCTTGCAACGACTGCAACTCTTTCACCAGAAAGCTTTAGACGAAACAGCTCTACCCACTTTGAAAGATTTTAAGACCTTGATGAAAAGTCCAGCACCATCACCAGTACCAGTACCAGTACCACCACTACCAGTGACCAAGACAGAAAAAGGAGAAGAAGAAGGGTTTCAAACTCCACCAGAAAAAGTACGCAAGTTAACAACACCACCTACCTCCAGAATTGGATGGATTAAAAAGATGATGGCCACCCCTTCTTCCTCACAAGAGAAAAAGAAAGTGAAGACAGAAGTGAAGACAGAAGTGAAACAAGAACCGATATCCCCCGCTCAGACATCCTTCTCCTCTTCGACACCTATTGCTGGCCGCACACGCAAAGCATTGCAATCCAAGAAAATACCCCAAGAGAAAAAGAGTAGCATCCTCCAAGAGTGGGTGTCTTATTAACACACCAACCAACACAAAAAAATGGAAAAAGTCTTAGCCAGCATTTACTACGATCCCTCCCATCCTGCAGGTTACGCAGGAGTTCAAAAATTGTATCGTGCTGCCAAAACGCGACTGAAAAGTCTCCGTTTACCTCAAGTGCAACGATGGTTACAAGAACAAGCTACCTACACTTTACACAAACCCATTCGACGCAAGTTTGCCAGAAGTCGCACCCGAGTGGAAGGCATCGATCATCAATGGCAAGCCGATTTAGCCGATGTCTCTCATTTGGCCAGCTACAATCGTGGCTACAAATATTTGTTTTGTGTCATCGACGTCTTTTCCAAATTTGCCTGGGTCGTGCCCTTGACTTCCAAATCGAGCAGCGAGTTAGTGCGAGCCCTGCAACGGGTGTTGAAACAAAGCGGTCGTCACCCTCTTCGATGGCAAACGGACAAAGGCACCGACTTTCTGAACCAAGCTTTCCAAAAAGAATTAAAGAAACGTGACATTCATCTTTTTACCACCGAGAATCCCGAAACCAAAGCCAGCATCGTTTTCAACGCACTTTGAAAGAACGCATGTGGAAATATTTTACGCATCACCAGACTCTGAAGTACATCGACATCTTACCGCACCTGGTGCAAGCGTACAACCAATCTTACCATCGAAGCATCGGACGTGCCCCGCAAGAAGTGACTCCCGACAACGAAGTGTTGGTGTTTGAGCGCCTGTTTGGTACGTCCCCGACGAGCGCTGTCCCCAACAAAAGTCGAGAGTTGACCGTAGGAGATTGGGTGCGCATTGGCAAAACCAAACGCACTTTTGACAAAGGTTACTTACCTAACTGGACGACCGAACTGTTTCGCGTCACTGGACGAGTGCATGGCCGTCATCCTGCCGTCTATAAATTGGAAGACATGAACGGAGAAGTGCTCAAAGGAACGTTTTATTTGCCCGAGTTACAACGTGTCACCAAAAAAGAAGACGACGTGTACGACATCGAAAGCATTCTTGAACGCGGAACCCGTAAAGTGGGCAAACGAAATGTGAAAAAGAAGTGGAAGTACGTTGGAAAGGATATCCACCCAGTTTTGATTCTTGGATCGACGCTTCGCAAGTCATCGACTATAAAAAGAAGTGACCATCATACCCTTTCACACAGACGCAGCTACGTCGACCACTCCTTCACCCAGTTCTTCTGTGCAAGATTTACAAAAACAACCTTTGTGGGTGTGGTGCGGAGAACGTGTGCCTAAAATGCAAATCGTCTTTTTCTGCCAAATCTTCGTGGTGTATTGTGTCATCGGGGCAGCCATCGCCAATTTGAGTTTGCAACAAGGAGACAAACAATTGTGGACCATTTTATTGAGCAGTTGCATCGGTTACCTGCTTCCCAATCCCTCCCTGAAATTCTCCTCGAACGGTAACCTTGTGTCCAGTGCCAGTGTCAGTCACCACTCCAACAACAACCACAACCAGAACCCCATTTTGGGCGGAGACACGCCTCTGACGTCCAGTAACCCCTCGGAGAGCCACAGAACTCTGGAATTATGAGTCACGAAAACCAATTTTACTTAACCTTACCCAGTGACAGTTCCATGGAGGTGTTTCCCAACAACACGTTGTGCTGTTACACGGCCAAATTACCTCAGGCCATCCCCTTAGATCACGAAGCCCATTGGGAAGTGGCTTTAGTGGAAATCATTCACCCGACCCAAGTCCTCAATGTCCTTCCCAATCAAAATAAATTTGATGTGGAAGTTTATGACGAGCGAGTGCAACAGTACTTGGATACCAATATCAAATATGACAAGAAAACCCGTTTACAAAATCAAAAGAACACCACGTATCACTTGTTCATTCCCCCAGGTTATTATTTTAGTGGTCAACATTTGGTCAGCACCATAGCCACCAGGTTTAATGGTGTGTTTCTGAAAGCTTTGGAGGATGCCAAAAAAAGTGTCACCCTGGAATACCACAAAACAGCTCGTCGCTTCCTGATAAAATTTCCTGAGGGGGGAAAAATCATGTCTTTCTTATTTTGTCCAGAATTGTTTGACATGTTGGGCGGAGACATAAACATGAGAATGACCATGATGAAGAAAAACGAATTACCCATCGTTTACGACAACTAGTCTTTTAGCAAGTTATTTCGTACCCCAGTAGAACTGAATCAAGGACTGAATTTGATGTTCGTGTATTCCGATGAGGTGGAGTACAACGTGGTGGGACACACCTCCGTACCGTTACTGCGTGTCATTCCTTTCAAAGTGGATTCTGCCACGAACGCTGACGAGGAAGGTGGAAACACTTACCACGTTCACCGCGAATTTGTCCATCCTCACTATTTGCCTGTCAGCAAGTCGTATTTGGACACGGTCAACATTACTATAAAAGGAGATTTAGGACAAAATATTCCATTCACCAAAGGAAAAGTCACGGTGAAACTCCATTTTCGAAAACGGTTCTCTCACGACTCGTAAGTCATGTATCCAGTGTACCAAGGGGTTGCTCGACAGCGAGGACACGGTTTAGGAGATATGCTTTTGAAACCAATGGTGACACGCGGATTGAACGCCTTGAAAGATGCGGCACTGACGCAAGGCAAAGAATTTCTCCAAAATGTCATCATCGACAAACAAAACCCTAAAGAAGCCTTCATGAGGGCAGGCAAAAATGTCTTGCTGCAAACGGGCAAAGACATTTTGGGCCGACGAGACACACCTATAAATACCCTGCACGCTACCGAGTCAAGCATTCAGCAAGGACAAGGCAGAAAGAGACGACGAAGAAAACACCCTTTCACCAGACTTCAAGCTAGAAAGGCCAAGAAAAGAAGAACCGTTCGAGACTTAGACGTTTTCGATTATTGAAACACAGAACAAAATGATGCACCGAGAATCTTGCGCCTGTTCCAAGTCGGAACTGGATCTGTTTGCCATGCCCCCCCCCCCCCATGATAACGATGCAAGAATCCCAGTGGGTGGAATTTCACCCCGTCTCCTCATTGACAGCCTCAGCTCCCATCGAGTTTGAAATCAAAGGACAGCCCGAAAATTACATCGATCTGAATAGCAGTTACTTGTACTTGAAAGTCAAAGTTGTCGATGAGGACAATTCGCCCCTAGATGGCGATGAGGTAATAGCTCCCGTCAACAATTTCATGCATTCCTTGTTCAGTGGAGTGGACTTGTACTTGAACAACAAACTGGTCAGCAGCAGCATGGATACTTACCCTTATCGAGCGTACCTTGAAAATCTCTTGACGTACGGAATAGACGCCAAGAACACTCATCTCAATGCCTGTGTGCTATGGGAAGCTGACGAAGCTGACAAGTTTGAAGTATTCGAAACTAATGCTACCAAAGACAACAATGACGGATTTGTAGAACGAAGAAACAGAATCATAGAAGCCAACACAAGTTTAGAACTAATGGATCGTTTGCATTTGGACATGTGGTTGCAAGAGAAATATTTGCTGAACGGGGTGAATGTTCGCCTGAGACTGAATCGTAGCAGTACCACTTTCCATTTGATAGGTACTAACGCTTGCAAAACTGTCATCGAGGAAGCCAGGCTCTACGTACGACGCGTGGAAGTGTTACCTAAAGTGGGTAACGACATCAGTCAGACGTTGAGCAGAACGACCGCTAAGTATCCGATCCGACGCGTGGAAGTGAAAACCTTCACCATTCCCAAGGGACAGCGATCCATGATCGAAGATCATCTGTTTCAAGGACAGTTACGCAAACGTTTGATCCTTGGTATGGTCGAGAATGAAGCCTTCAACGGAGTTTTGGCTAAAAATCCTTTCCACTTTAAACACTTTGACGTGTCCAAGGTCGAAGTCAGTCGCGATGGCAAGACCTTGTGTACCCGACCTTTCGAACCTAACCTTGAGAAGAAGAATTACTTGAGATAGTACTTGTCCTTGTACGAAGCCTCGGGAAAGAAATGGACTTTGTAGAAGCCGACGAGTTTGGAAATGTCATCATTGCGGATTACGTGACAGCCCATGCTCACTTAAAATTGTACGAAACTTAAGAACTGTTAGGAGATCGCGTCCTGTACTTTGACACGGACAGTTGCATCTACATCGATCGCCTGGGTCACCGTCACCCTGATATATAAGGAGACCGTTTAGGAGCCTTGACGGACGAGCACCCACACGACAAGAATCTAAGTTTTGCTAATGGCGGACCTAGACTTTACGGCTACGAATACCGGGACCCACAAGAAGTGCACACCGAGTGTAAAGTTAAAGGACTGACTCTCAATTATTGCACCAGTCGAGTGGTGAACTATGGTGCATTGAAAGAAGCTTTGCAGTCTGGACAGGATGGAAACTTTAAAGTTATCACCTACGAACCGCACTAGATTGTAAGTTCACCCGCTCACCAAATCGTCAGACGGCCTTTGGAAAACGTGTATTAAATCGTGTCACAGAAGAGAGTGCGGCTTCCCAACCACTTCACTCTACCATTCGGACACGTCAATATTGGTCAGCATATAAAAAGGGACAACGTCCAAGATCGATAGTTCATTGTCACTACCAAGACCAAGCCAGAAAGATGAATCCTTTTAAACAGACATCATTCAAGTTCGATGATTCTCAAGTGGAGTGCGATGCAGTGCCTTGCGATGAGAGTGATGACGTACGCTGTTACCTCAACAATGCAGTAAAGCATAATGGGAACTTTGCTATGACTACTACTGTCACTGCTACCATGGAAAGTGATGATGTGAGTGTCAAACCTGACAGATGCAAAAGCGATGCCACTCGTTATCGTGGACACTTTACTAGTGTTCATGATGGATATCATTCTCCACGTGACACCATGTAGCTACCACCCTACGGATGTTATCCAAAACTGAGTAAACTCCTGCGGATTTCACAATAGTCCCACTAAAGGTAGGTAGTGACAATCCGGAGACCATCGAGCATGTTCTAGGTAAGCCGAATCTTTCTGCTCCCACTGGTGAAGTGACACACCGCATCTGAAATGAACCTGTGAAAGACGAATATTCGTTCCGTGTGCATTTGCCTGAATACTGAAACTTTAAAAGTAAGTCGATTCCAAACGTTCGAAGGAAGATTGTCTAACCATCTAGGATGACCTACCCCCGAAGAATTAGCCGGAGCCGGATTTTTCTACTTAGGCGAAGGGGATAAAGTCAAGTGCTTCAGTTGCGGTGTGTCACTTCACCAGTGATAGCAGACAATTGCGGCTTATCTGGAACATGCTCGATAGTCTCCGGATTGTCACTACCTACCTTTATTGAGACCTAGTCATTGAAGTGGCATACTATGTCGTTTAAGAAACCAGCTTGGCTAGGAGTCAAACGTTGGCCAACACTTAGACAAAGTATTTAAATACCATTTAAAAATAATATTCAAGGATTCCCAAACCAACTGAAAGAGACGATCTACAAGGACGTTTGGCAGGGATATGTCAGAGCAAGATCTCAGTTGGTGACTCTAGAACTTTTGTGTCGAGAAATTCACATGTTAGACTACGAAGAAGAAATAAAACTGTGGTTTACACGCAAAGGGCATCATCGTAATGCAAGTGTCATTTACATTACCCAAAATTTGTTTCAACAAAGTAAAGCCCATCGCACCATTAGTATGGATGCTCATTACTTGAACTTGTTTAAAAGCCATAGAGATAAATCGCAAGTGCAAGATTTAGCCAAACTGTTAGGAAAGATCTGGCTGACACATGCGTACGACGATGTCACTCAAACCCGATAGGTCTAATTAGTCGTGGATTGAAAACCCACTCCCACACCCGATTATTTGCGATTTCGTACCCATATGTTTCGCAACTGGTGCCACGATGGAGGGCCTCTCTTGTACTCGTCCTAGTCGCTAACTTAAAATAAAAATCTATAAAACCCTCAGACTCTTTGGATCTGTCTCACACAGCGTCGACATGACGACCCTTCAGTATCATCTTCCCGTCAAATTGATTCGCGTCTTGTACGGCATCAGTCGCGAAAAACTCCACAAATACGTGCTCGTCTCTTAGAAGCCAGTCTCAAAGAAGTCTTACGATGGTTTACGTTGACAGCACGTTAATTACTGCAAGGCATCATTCACATTCCTCATCAAACCAAAACGCTTTTTTGAGAGAAACAAAGTAGCCTGGACGCAACTGGACGATCGTCGCATCGACACTCAAACCAAAAAGCAAATCATTTTGAAACCTGGAGGTAGCGGTTCTCTAGGGGGTGTCTTCATTCCCTCCCTCTTCAAATGGGATCCTAATGCCTCCAAAGTTCTCTCCAAGAAAAAAGCCACTTCCAAAAAGCCAAACGAACCCTAAAGAAGAAAAAGATCAACGGTGTCAAGACCAGGTCGCAACCCCAGAAAAAAGAAAAGCCCCCAGAAAACAACTTTAACCGCAAGAGAGACACTTCGGCCAGGACGCAGCCTCACATTCGCAGACCACAACCTTCAGCGGCGGTGGTCGTGTCTCCAGTAGCCTCATGTTCTTAAACTTCTCCGTTGTTGGTGGTGCCTGCCAAAACCAATTTGACATCCGTTCTTCCTCAGTTGATGAAACAATGGAAACCCAAGTCTCCAAGAACTTCTCCTCTAGCGGTGACATCCTCCTCCTCTTTAGCTGCAGTGGCAGCTGCTTACAAAGTACATGCTACCAAAATCAAAGTCCAAGAGACATCGGGCTTGTTACAGAGTTTGCTGGATTTTTCCAAGCAAGAACTGTCCGATTTAGTCCGTTGCGAACCCCTCCACGACGCGTTATGCCTATCATCAAGTTGATATGACGCAAAGACAATCATTGGCTATACGTTCCAGTATAAAAAAGACATGGGGACAAGAATGGGGCTCGGTGTTTTTGTGCTCCTGAACACCCAAAGATGTCACCCGCACCCCCAGAAGTCATCCCTATTCTAACCCCAAAGGAAAGAAAAGGAAAGGACGGCCTCCTCGTTTAGTCAAACATGGGGACATGTCGTCCATCCAGTCCAAAGCTTCTCCGCCCAATGGAAACATCCTCCAAAGACGTCATCGATACCGTGTGCGAATGTTGTTTGAATGTCTTGAAAGGTATGATACATTTATCTAAACACCAGAAAAAAATGTTTAGCCAATCATGGTCACGTTCTTCGCCAAATGGTTCAAATAAAAATACCCATTTGTCAAAAGAAGATGTTGGTACAACGCGGATGAATTTTGCCCCTGTTGTTAGGACCCTTGCTGAAAGGAGTATTGGGAACAATGCTGGGAGTACTCATTGGAGCAAGATAAAAAGGATCGAGAAGATAAAAGGGACCTCTGCTGTCAAAAGATCTCAGACGTGACTATTGAAATCCAATGAAAGGACGAAAACTGGCTTTAGTGCCTTACTAACGATGGGTGGAGTGCCATCGTTGGCAAGAACAACGGACCCCGCATTTGACTGCCAATCCGAATTTAACCGAGATGTCCCAGTTGCAAAACGAATTGAAGTCGTTAATGAATCGCAACGATTTGTCCGAAACAGAAAAATCGAAAAAGTACGGTCAACTCTTGAAACGACTGCAACTCTTTCACCAGAAAGCTTTAGACGAAATAGCTCTGCCCACTCTGAAAGATTTTAAGGTTTTGATGAAAAGACCATCACTACCACTGCCCCCAGCGGTCAAGACAGACGCAATCTCACGAATTCCTGAGGAAGAAGAGGTACGAGAAGTCTTTCAAACACCATCAGCAGCTCCCATTTCTAGTAAGATTTCAGCGTCCTTGATGACCCCTTTCTCCGCTCCCCATCGAGAAGAACTTAAAGCTTGGGTTAAAAAGATGATGTCCACTCCTCCTTCGACAGAAGTGAAAATGAAAGAAGGGAAACCAGAAGTGAAAAAAGAGAAGAAGACCAAAACCATTCCATCACCACATCCATATCCACCGCCACCACTACCTTCAACTTCTACTCGTTTTGGCACGTCGGACACGTAAAGCCGTTTCAAAACCACCATCTCGCCCCCATTCAAAGTATCATCAGCGAAGAGTGGGTGACTTTTTAAAAAGGGACAAGGTATTATCCAGCATTTACAACGATCCATCCCGTTCTGCAGGTTACGGAGGAGTTCAGAAATTGTATCGTGCTACCAAAACCCGTCTGAAAAGTCTCCGTTTACCTCAAGTACAACGATGGTTACAAGAACAAGCCACGTCCACTTTACACAAACCCATTCGACTTAAATTTTCCAAAAGTCACCTGAGTGGAGGGCATCGATCATCAACGGCAAGCCGATTTAGGCGATGTCTCTCATTTTGCCACCTACAATCGTGGATACAAATATTTTTGTGTGTCACCAACGTCTTTTCTAAATTTGCATGGGTTGTGCCATTGACTTCCCAATCGAGCAGTGAGTTAGTGCGAGCCCTCATACTGGTGTTGAAACAAAGCGGTCGTCACCCTCTTCAATTGCAAACCGACAAAGGTACCAAATTTCTGAACCAAGCTTTCCAACATGAATTAAAGAAACGTGACATTCATTTTTTCACCACCGAGTATCCCGAAACCAAAGCCAGCATTGTGAAACGTTTTCAACGCACCTTGAAAGAACACATGTGGAAATATTTTTTACTCATCACCACACTCTGAAGTACACCGACGTCTTACCGCACTTGGTTCAAGCGTACAACCAATCTTACCATGGAAGCATTGGACGTGCCCCCCATAAAGTGACTCCCGACAACGAAGTGACTGTTATTTAGTGCCTGTTTTGTATGTCCCCGACAGTGGCTGTCCCCAAGAAAAGTGGAGTGTTGGCCGCAGGAAATTGGGTGCGCATTTGCAAAACCAAACGCACTTTCAACAAAGGTTACTTATCCTACTGGACAACCGAATTGTTTCGTGTCACTGGACAAGTGCGTGGTCGTCATCCTGCCGTCTATAAATTGGAAACATTTAACTTGTCCGACTTACAACGCGTAACCAAAAAAGAAGACGAAGTGTACGACATCAAAAGCATTCTAGAACGAAGAACCCGTAAAGTGGGAAAACGCCGTGTCAAAGAAGTCAAAGTCCGCTGGAAAGGATAGCATCGAAGTCTTGATTCTTGATTCGACGGTTCGCAAGTCATTGACTATAAAAAGAAGTGATCATCATGCCCTTCCACACAGCCTCAGTTTCCGCTACCACCACAGTGACCATTCCTTCACCGAGTTCTTCTCTGCAAGATCTACAAAAGCAACCCTTGTGGGCGTGGTGTGGAGAACGTGTGCCTAAAATGCAAATCGTCTTCTAAGCGCCCTCGGGGAAGCGTGTTCTACTGTCACATAAAAAAATGAGGAAACTGTTGACGTGCAAGAAGGATCTACAAACGGTGAGCAGAATCAGGCGGAGGGAGGGGAGGAGAGCGCCCCAGGTACTACGATACTTCATACCCTTGGACTGCAGGAGACTATAGACGACACCAAAAAAGCAGGAAACTACAGTCTCTTGCATAGCATGGAAGTCCCTGAAAACAAAGAGACAAAGACCGCAACAATGGAATTTTGGCAACCGCATCCTCTCCACCTACTATAAATAAGCCTACGAAAAACACCAAATGTCGACCCTGATTGTTACTGCTGAATATTTAACAGAACGTCATGGGTTCGAGGCATTCCCAGCTCAGCGATATAGAGAGACACGAACGGCTGAAGAGATAGCTGACGAGGAAACCAGCCGGAATACATTCTAACCGGCTGCCTTACAACAGTCCTTTTTAGGGCTACTAAACAAATTGCCTCTAATCTATGGAACCATTTTGGCTTGGTATCCCATTTTGAAAAACTATTATCTACACAAACTTGATCCTATGGACCGCCACATCAAAACTTCACACTTTTACGACCTAATAGTGACCAAACTTTTCATATGTCTCTTAGACACATTAGTTAAATAGGAAAAATTAGGGCATTTATTACGTACACTATGTACTAGAATTATATAGATTTTGTAAGAAGTAGGATTTTTCTTTAGACTTGTTGGCTTTGATCTAATTGCTCAGGTGGCTTACACATTATTGGAATTTTTTATCATCTATTAGTAACAACTGGACTAGAGTTGAAATAAGTACGGGCTGGCTTTTCTGGGAGTACACAACATCCATGGCCGGCTTGCCGAGTTCCTTGCCTCTCCTGCCTCTCTCAAACATTCGTACATGGACGGAGATGTGGAACAATTTCCACACGTCTAAAGCTTGGTGTCCCAATGTGACGTCATGGTGGCGACCAATCGCTACTGACATCACATGCTGCTTTGGTTGACACCCTTCCTCAGTTGTGGCAGACTGAACATAAGTGCGTGTTGGATTCATACCGACTCATGATAGCCCTTCAATCAGGTCGTTAGGGACTAAATATTCCTACGATCTGACGGCTAAATTAAACAGTGTTCTGTGAACACATAAATGTCTCGGGGATGAGGCACTAATTCCTTTCCCCAAGATTAATTAAACAGTCAGCCGTGCTGGCATAAATCTTGATACATGTACATTAGCGCGAAAATCACGTTAATTCAAAGAGTCAATCAGTCAGCGGCAGAACTTTGGCAGAAGAAAGACAACTGTTCGTCAATACCTACATGACAACGGGTCTCTGCTATTGAATAATAGTGGAGTATACTGCTGATAGTAAAAGGAACCTTACTCTAAAGTACTCAAGCAAGAACATACCAGCTGGTAAGTAGCGATCCGGTCGTCGATATGGACCCTCATGAGAGGCATACTCGATATGATGGAGGAACAAAAGCAACCATTTACCGCAAACCTACCCACACCACAGACCAGTACGGGAACTTCAACTCCAACCACCATCTTGAACATAAGAGATCTGTGGTGAGAACTTTGCTGCATTGTTAGAATTTAGGAAGACCAGGTGTTGGAGGTTGAACAAATTAAGAAATCTTTGATTGCCAACGGTTACAAAGACGGGATGTTCGTGTTTCGTGTAAAAGAGCAAAGAAGAGAGTAACTTCTGAAGGAGGAAGGAGAATAAAACGTGTAACTGTTCCATTTCTATATATTGGTAGACTCTCCGACAGATTAGAAACAAAATCTTCCGAATGCATGGAGCTAAAGTGACCCATAAACCCTATAACATCATCCGCTTAATATTTGTACATCCTAAAAACAAAAATCCTTTGAAATTAAGAAGTGCTCAGCCATCAATAAGCTCCAATGTGATAATTGTGCAAAAAGGCTAAAATTGGGAAACGGCTAAAAGCCTTGAAACAAGATTATAGAACACTTGTACACCAACAGAGAATCCCTGACCGCAGTTGGTGAACATTGGAAAGAATCAGGGCATAATATTTCTTGGGATAACATTGGAGCACTCAGTAGAGAGAACAATATCCTGAGGAGGAAAATAAGAGCAGATACTGAAATCAAGTAGGGGCTTGGGGCAGTGTTGAACCGTGATTCCAGATTCGAACTACTGTCGTTTTACAACATGGTTTTGCCAAGTGTTCTACATTTAGTTGATCACGTGACTCCACTCCAGAAGTCATTCCTCTGACGAAGACCTTGCCATAAAGTCGAAAGTTAAGGAGTCATAACCTATTACGCTACAAAAATGTATTTATTCTTAGTTTTCATAAAACAAAAGGTTATTTGAAATTTCACTGCTCATTTTGCAAAGATTTTAAATTTAAAGTCATACTGTCGAAAATGGAGACCAATATTTTCTTTTCCTGGAGAAGATCTAAAAGTTTCGTCCACACAGTTAAGTAGCGTCGACACCATAAAGTGGGTGTATGGTACTATGGTTAAATATACACTTATACGCGAATGATTACAAGCTGATCCTTAATGTACTGTATTTATCACTCGAGCGATATAAATTATGGTCTCAAGTAGAAAATGTATAGATGTTCGAATTGTCGCATTACTTTGTCACATGGAAAGTATATCAACCTGGCGTTGATAAAATTACATGTAGTGGGATACTAGTACTTGTTCCAATTTATTTTATTGATCCGACACTTAGAGTCTTTGTAATACATTAAACTTAACTAAATAAAAAATGGCTGGTTTTGTTAATACCATGTACACTACAAAGTTGCAACAAAAAACAAACAAACAAACAAACCGGTACTCGTATTTTGGAAATTTGTAAAGCAAGAAACTCAATAATAAACCCAAGTATTATTGGGGAGAAAATTAGATTAATTAAACTTTAGCTGGTAAATAGATGAATCGAAGTTTAGATGATATTAAATGTTCTACGAATCTACCTTCATTTTAATCAAAGTTAAAATACATGTAGGTTTTCTGACTTTGAGATAAGTTATGCTTAAAACGTTAAAAAATATGGGGTCATAATTTTGAACATTCACGTATGGTTTTAGTATCCAAGAATAATCTCAAAGTTCAAAAGGCTACACAAGTGAATTACATTTTTTCTTGGTCGTTGTCATCATATTATTCCAATACAAATCTTTTTAACTGCGTTCGACACGCTCGTCCAATCTCACGAAATTATCAGTTTTGAGTATCTTACTACCTAATGGTTTTACACTAAGTAATAGAAAAGAACGAAAACCTACAAGTTCATTCAACAAATTCAACCAATTCAACAAATATTATATTTCCTTTTAATTCAGTGTGAAAACTTTTTAAGAAACTTACAGTATTGTGAATTAAATTCCAAACAGTCCTAAACGTTTATCATAACTTCAAAAGAATCGAGTGTTCCCAATGAATTCTAATCCTGAATGCGATGATGTGCCAGTAGCCTTGAATGAGCTGATGTGCTAACAATCTTAACGCATCACATTGATATAATCCATAACGTCTTTGAATTAATTCACAATAATTCCAAAATAGTGATTTAATACTCCGTCGACGAGCATTTTGTAAATCCCATTAATAATTAAAATAAATAAATCCCTTTCAAAACTACAAGACTGATTAATTATGTCAACTGCCTTAATATAAAAACCTAGGTCACAATAAGAGAACCTGGATTAAGGTCAAACAATTATTTCTACAACATTTTAAGTTGTAAACAAAGTCAAGTCTTTTTATTTAAATTGCACTAAAGAACATGGCAAAAATCAGGTACACCATGAATTTCCAAGGAAAAAAGCCGTGATATGAACTTAAATCCCTGTAAACATGTTTACAAAAATTAATGAAAAATGTTGCAAAAGAACACATTTCATTTCCAGGAAGAATGGGACGAACACAAATATTTCTGGTGAATGAGAGATCTCTGAAGCCTCTAGAAAGGCCTCATAATCAACCATACCAACCAACAATACTAAACAATCTTTCAAACACACACAGTTTTTGATGTCACCAGTGACTGTCTTATTTTTACACCAGAACTTGCTTTTCATGTTTACTTGTAAGTTAAATGTATTCATCATGGACTACTTTGGTTTATTTCTGGTCATTTTTTTTTTATCGAGCCAAAACCAATTTTTATGAACAGCTGAACCAGAAAAATAAGCAAAATACGTAAAATATCCATTTCACATATTAAGCGGAAGAGTATGCGAACTTGCCGTTTTGGGATACTTATGTTCACATTTTATATGATTGGGGAAAAAACAAAAACAAAAGCTACCATTTACCGCAAACCTACCCACACCACAAATCATTTCATCTTAAATTTAGTGAGCAGTTTACAGACAGGCAGCATCGACTTGGAAAGAAATAAAAAAATATGAACAGCTTTCATAATTTTTTGACACACGCTTTGTTTTTGTTTTTTTTTTTTTGTTGTTGTTTGTTTTTTTTTTTTTTGTTTTTTTTCTGACAGTGAACACAAAACATGTCAGAAATTAAATGAAACCACCTTACGTTTGTAATATACATCATACGAATAAATTTCGAGAGGGTATAGAAACCAGTCCTTATGCATTATTTTCCTTTGAATATACACGTAACTTCTGGCAGATTCTTGACTAAAAAGAATTAAATTTTAATTAAAACAAAGTCTCTAGCAACTTTACGTGACAAAGAAACAAGAAATTAGAACATACGCATCTTTTTGTAGAGTCTTCTCATACTGTCGTGTAATATATGATACCTAAAGAACACATACTTTGTGTATTACGCGTATCAAAGGTATATTAGGATGTTTCGTGTAACCACATAGGTTAACTTATTTACAAACACCAGTGCATCTCGGCTTTTTATCACGTTATGATAATGCATATAATATAGTATGGCAGTTAAATACCATTTCATCCGCATTATACAGTTGCGGTTCCAGAAATATCGGGTGTGTGGACGCAGAACAAGTAGGCTATGGGGTTGTGGGAGGAAATCTCCAGTGTGGGCCCCTGGCTGAGAATGAGGTCATTGGATGCTACTGCATTAGATTTTGAAGTGTCCATGACATACTTTTAACCGCCTAAATGTACAGAAAACACATTTGGACATGTTTCGGTTGATGCTAGATAATGTTAATGGCAAGCGAAGGTGACGAACGTTGGCCCGTCCCATTCGCCACTGTTAAGTAATCATGAATGTATAATTTGTATTCAAATTGTTGTTTAAAACCGACCATCCAAACAGTCTCTCTTTTAATATAACTCTTGCATTCTCATCTCTATAGATCCCGATTTATAGCGTTGAAGTTATTTCCCTTGGAGAACACTTCCGTTGATTAGAAGAAACAGGACAAGAAGCAAACACTTGCAGCGCACAACTTACACGTGCATTTTACAACCACAAAACCTTCAAGATTTTATCAGACTGCTGTGACTGTTTCTAAGGGAAAAAGAGCTCATAACAGGTCGGTCATTCGATAATTGACAGTAATGTCTAGCATTACACAATCACTCGTTGATTTGAGTATGAAGGGACAACTTTTGAATATGACGACACCCACTCTCCATCAACCAATTAAGGGAAGTGAGCGTTTTCAGTAGTTTCCCTGTTTTACTATAAGAAAGGAGTGTGCGTGTTTCGGACGCAAGCCTGATATATACTGTGTACTGAGAGCTCGTGTATTCATCAATGCATACTATGGAGGGGTTGTGTATTTATCATACCACTTTGGGTCATTTAAATTCACCATGTGTTATGGCATATGACTTCAAGTGAGCACTGTATGCAGTTTAATTAATTTCAACTTCTGCTCGAACCCGGATTACGTTAAGATAATTACTGGTAGGTTAAATATTTCATAAATTGCCACAGAAACAGTGTTTCTTT
The DNA here is from genome assembly GCA_028554795.2 of Sinohyriopsis cumingii. Taxonomy (NCBI): domain Eukaryota; kingdom Metazoa; phylum Mollusca; class Bivalvia; order Unionida; family Unionidae; genus Sinohyriopsis; species Sinohyriopsis cumingii. Next base: position 71,366,050 of record CM068824.1, read on the forward strand.
TAACCTTACCAACAAAAATTAGATATCTTGACAGTTGGAATGTGAGGTCCAAGTTTATTTCTTATCAGAAAGATAGTTTCATGAAACAACACAGTTGCACAATGGGTAGTTTCTTTAAACAGTGGAATGTAAAATTGTTTGATGCTGTCTTGATCCTAGTCCTACAACGTAAGACACATCCCTCAATATTTTTGTTCTGGGGGTTGATGGGTCTTACTACCTAATGGCGCTGTGTAACATGTTTTGATGTTGACTAACAGTGTAACGAAAGTCACATTTTCAGGAATATCACACTAAACTTTCAGGAATGTCACACACAACTGGCAACCAATAATGATGCTTTTCTACAAAACAAAGTTAAAATGTTTTTGTTAGACTTATCCGTATGTCATTTCTCTAATAAATTCAAATTCTCACAAAAGAAACGGACCTGTTTTCAAGTTTCATTGGCCTACATTTCATTTGGCTGGAAAGCGATGAAAGCTGGGAATGCCAAAATCAGGTTAAGTTGAAATATTATTCTTAACAAAATGAATAAAAATATATTATGCCTATTGGGACTGTAAACAACTTTTCGTTTCATTCAAGAAATGTATCCCCACATGAACCTACTTGAACATACTTCAGCATACCTTGACTACCGTCGCATTGCAACAAATTCAAATGTATGTCAATGGAACATGAAAATGCATCCATTTGCTAGTGTCATATTTTCATTCCACCAGGATAAAGACAGCACATTAAGTATATTAATTACACATAAATTAGTGGAAGAGTGTCGATATAGGCTACCAAGTGTGTGAGATATTACTGAAACTTTGACTACTCATTCTGATGTTAACCAACATCAGAACACACTATACAAGGCTGTTATTTGGGTAACAACATATTCTGTGTCTTACATTGTAGGACTATCTTGATCCCTATCTGCCTGATAAGTAGAATATTTATCTTCTTGTTCTAAAGAAATAAAACGTGCTTTGACACTTGTATAACCTGCCACATGAGCCAGTTTTAGTGTTTACAAACTAACTGGGCACTGTACTGTATCATTTTTTACATCACGTGGTAATGTGGTCCAAATATCACGGCCTACATTTTTCTTGATATCTTGGATGGAAATTGTGACCTGTGATAAAGTCAACCAATGCTTGCAATCAACAGCTTTACACTCTGTCCTAATTGTAGGAATATCTAAAATGGGTTGGAAAAGGTCACTAGACGCTCTGACCCTATATGAATATACATGTAACAATATGAATAAAAATCAGTTACTCAGCATTTTTGAAAAATAAAACCAGCTATATTTATATGATAAAAGCACTTTAAAAAAAAATATCAATTGCTCCTTTTCTTATCATCTGTAGTGAATGCAAATATCCAAACTTAGTCGTTCATAAATTTATGGCTGAATTAAAATGTATTATTATATTCTCAATCATATGATGTACAGTGGTTGTTAACATTACTGGGTGATATCATAGTAAGAGAATATTTTTTAAATGTCATTTGTTTTTACTTAACTTCTGTAATATCAGCAAATAAAAGGTACAGTTCAAAATAATAATTGATGAGAGTAAAGTAAAATGTGGTACTGGTATATTCATGGTAAAAAATACAAATACTATCCAAAACAATCATGGTTATCATTGGAATCCCACATTACCAATGTTAAATAGCAAAAGTGAACAGTAATTTTTACTCACAGCAATTGAACCTGATGAAGTTTAAAATGATGCAGATTCACAAGCAAATAAGACCACACCATTGCTAAAAATAAATAATCCTTTAATTGACTCCATCACCAAAATTGCTCAACAGAATTTGACCCAATATGACAGAAAGAGTTATGGCTTAAATGCTTTTAAAAATAATGCAGGTTAGAGATTATAAGGAATGATTTAAAAAATCAGGAAGAAAAATATACACTCATGTGATCAGTTTTTTTTTTGCCAATTGTCTAGGTCTAGTGTTTCTTGAAAATTTACTTGTCCAACTGGCATTTCACTTGTCACAAAATTTAAATCTTTTGGCTAGATTTGAAGAGATGTATTCATTTAAACCATATTAAAAAGAAAGGAAACGATGTACAAAATATTTCTTTCTTTCTTAATTCTTAATTCTTTAATTTTTTAATTGTCAAGGCATTTTATATACACTATTTTCTTGCACTGACATGGTAGCATCAGTACTTCATGAGCAAGACTAGAAGAGAATAATCTTGAATTCTGAATTCCTCAATGTTGTCTCATGACTTGATCAATTGACAGAATAAAGTCTCTTGCCCAGAGTTTGTTCTTATAATTAATTCTTCTCCAGGAGCTCACAAAGCTTTTCCATATCAGAAAGTGGTTTTCTATTTTGGGATAGTGTGTAGGATGCATTAAATAGAGGTCTCATTTTTTATTTGCTTGTCATTTAACTCTCATTTATGGCATTAAACCCCAACTCTCGTATAGTTTTATTATGGCCTTTCCTAGTGGAGTGTTAACAACTCATCTTCAAGGATTTTCTGCACATGCTGGCTAGTGTCATGTAACTACTGTGCTGCACATGCTTTGTGAGAATCATAACTAGCATGAGACTTGCTTGATTAATTCCAGAACTTTTCAGTTTCATTGACAAATAAACTGAGTATTTATCATGTGCTTATAATAGTATCAAAATGTGTGAACCAACAGAGGTAGATTCAAGCATTCAGTGTTCAGTATGACTAGAGGGCATGAGTGGCCAGGTAAAGGTAGATAATGTTTTTTAAGTATGAAAATTAGTGCTTGCCCAGCTTGCTTTAAAATGGGAAAGAACACTTGTCCTGGACTAGTGACATGGAAATTTGTACTTTCAGACTTTGAAAATCAGTAGTCGAGGATATCTAGCCATGGGATTTGATTATCCCTGAATATACATGTTGCAATATAACAAGTTGATAATAATTTGATACTGTATTTTTAAGAATAAGAATAGTATATACTAATAATTTACTAATAGTTCAGCATGGTCAATAGACTGAAAAACTAAAAGCATCTGTTAAGCAAACCAGTAAATGTACATGAGTATTACAATTTGTCTGCATATTTAATTATGTGCAAGGAAAAGATCTTTCTTAAAGAAGAGCATGTATCTTGTGACCATGCGCAAGTTTATAAATATATTTGTAGATCATTATTGCTAAAACCTTGACCACTTTTGTAATTCTTTAATATTTTTAAAGTTTTAATCTGCTTATTTAAATAAACTTTAATAGTTGCCAGTATTGCCACATTGAAGTGTCTGAATACCACATTAAGGTGTCTGAATAACACTTGAATGTGTCTGAATGCCATATTAAGGTATCTGAATAACACTTTGTGTCTGAATGCAAGAATGTCATATTGCCATATTAAGGTGTCTGAATGTATTGTCATATTAAAGTCTTTGAAATATTTGTTGTTTACATCTTATATCATGTATTTTGAATTATTTTAAAGCACTTCATATATTCAGTGCCATTACTTATAGATTATTTTATATGTATATGAGGATCAACCCAGGAATCCATACTCACTGGACATATTAACTCCCCATGTTTTGCCAAGTATGTGTACATACAACTGTCCAATGTTATTGTGATCTTCATTATAATGTGATTCTGGATGTAACTCTGTACCAATATAAACCCTATGACCCAAATCATACCATGTACGGTTGAAAAACACCAGACAAATATGAAGCTTAGTGTTATATTTTTATTTTATTTTTTAAACACAATTGGATCATTTCTACTATACCACTGTTCAGTGTGTAATTTTGTTCTCAGTATATCATGGTTAGGTACATTACACTATATATGGTTATGTACCCAAGTACTGTATTATAATGAAAGCAAGGATTACTTCAAGGGTGGGACTATGAACAATTTCTAAATTGTGTATTAGGGTTAAGTCCCCAGAGGCTGCAAGAAATGAGGGGACAATGCTGAATTGTCCTTTTTATGCCCAGAAAGTGATCCTGTGTAAATATGAGCTCAGAAATCACACCAGCATATACTGACAATGCAGCAACTGTGTGCTTCAAAGTTTACTTTTCCCTAAGCAGTCTTAATGTGTTTGAATTTGCATTCAGACTCTGACATAATGTCAGATACTGACCTGAGTGATAACAGGTCCAGTTGAATCTCTTGTTAAACACTGTTCACATCACTGGTGTCTTGTTAAGTTTTAAATACAGGAATAAGCTATTTGGGGCAGATCATCAAGTTGCTTTCTTAAATTTTGTAATCACTGGCATTGTCCATCAATACACTTTCTCTAGAATGGCTCAATAGATTTTAAACCATATGTCAGTGTTGACATCCAAGTCTGAGACCCCCACAGGTCGGTACACATTGTGCTAATCCATCATCAAATATGGGCACAATTACTAAAGATATTTTTAAAAAAAACTTTAAACAACTATTTAAAGTCCATAATACAGAATTTGACTAACGGTTAAGTATAACAGAATGCCCACTGGAATGAAGGAATTTTATATTGTATAAATAATGCCAACCCACCATCAATTATTCAACTATGATTGTTGTTACTAAAATATGGAAAAACATATTAACAACTTCTTGCAAGTACTGCTATACTGAATATTATATGCTCATCTTTTTTATCCGTTAACTTTACATTGTCAGAATCATTAAGTATTTTACGATATTGCACACCTTCATATTGCACTCACATGCAGGACACATGTGCCCAATAGTGTATTAGGAACTACTTTGTAAACAAATCATGTACACTCATGTAGCAGACGCTTTATTTTGGTTGATTAAATTTGTTTCTGAATGAACTAAAGCAGATGTCTCGTGGACTGCCACATACCAGCTGCTTTGCTACATTCCGCATTAACTTTTTTGATACAATGTTTCGGATTTTGGCAATAGACGCCAGATTTCATAAAATTGCTGGGTACCTACAAATAACTTGCAAGTTACAAGGCATAAACTGTCTCCTTTAGCTGGTAATAAGAACGGCAAAAAATATACATAGTTTTACATCCTGAATTTCCTCAAAATGTAATTTCTTAGTTCTGCAAATCCGAATTACATGAGCCATATCATGAGTTCTCAAGCTTGATTACACATTTCGAAATTGTACTGTAATTTCGACTATATTCCAAATGCAATAACATCCTCCTTACTGCACTCAAAATGAAGTAAACATTATATTCCATAGTGTCTTTTTGATAATTGAAATTGAATGACATATTTTTCCCACATTATGATTTCAAACATTCAATGGCAGAACAGAAACATGCTTGCAGATGTCAGCACACGCTGCTCCATCGCCACTGAAATCAAATGTACTTCATGTAGAATTGGCACATAAATCCGGTCCGTAATCATGAAATTTTGTAGAAACTACAAAAACACCAAAATCTATTAATTCCAGATCAAATGGAAAAGTTGTTGCAATGCACATTAATTCACAATATGACTCTAAATTTCAACGCCATCTTCTTTTGAAAATTATGTCTAGCATGCGACTAAGTTCAAATGTATCTGGGCGGAGTTAAGTGCACACTAATAATTTTGTGTAATGATGAATCTGCGCTTGTGTATTTAGTTTGGAATACGGCATACATTCAGTTACTTTTGTTTCTTGGAGTGTATTTTTGTTTACATAATTAAGCATTAGGTAGAATTAAGAAATTAGCTTATAATTAAAAGGTTACTGCATTTGTATGGGAAAATATGAACTCGTTCTGTCGGATGGATATAAAGCACTTCCAGGGTCCTGCAGTATTTCCATCCGAAAAACTCCTTCATATTTTCCCATACAGATTCAGTAACCTATAATTACTAAATTTGATAGGAAGAATTTTGTCTTGCAAAGCTTTTCATTTTTATACAAATGATGCCGATCCTCAATTCAGTATGGCCATTGTGAGGAAAACCTTTGGCCATTGTGACTTAAGAGGAAAACCTTTGGCCATTGTGACTTAAAAGAGGAAAACCTTTAAACAAAAAACTGATAAGCAGATGTTAACCAATTTTCACAGAGACCGAATAGTTTGTAAAAAATATTTGGTTCCACTCTGCAGTTTTTAGTGCTTTGCAGCATGGCCTTTACAAATGAGCATGTCTCAAAAGCATGTTTTGACAATTTCTCCTAATGGACTTCAAAGATAAATCGGAAAATAAACTAGCAATAACTATTTTTCTTTTTATATATTTTATAATTCATTTGCACTTTCAGAGGCTGGTCTATACTGGCAAAATTTAATTTTTCTATTTTAATAATGGGGGGAATAATCTGGCAAAAAGTGAGTTGCACCCCCACCTCTGGTGATGGAGAAATGCTACCCTTTCGAAACCCTTATCCCATTGATGGCAACGAGTAGATCAAACCACCTGGGAAGGGTAAAACAGTAATGTAGCTATGTAAATTATGAGGACTCTACCATCCAAATGGAGTTGTCTGACCTGTCATTGACCAGGCACTGGGGCATTAGTCCCTACTTTTTGAGTTCCTGTCAACAGTCATTAGAGACCCTTCAGTATGGGAAAGGTTGTGCCATCTGTTTTGCCATGCTACCAATCAACCCTGTTTGGGACCTAGTCTGCATACACCCCCCAGACTGTTGACGGAGATAGATCAGCAATCCCCAATTCCTTATGATTACTTACAATTCCTATGGGATATGGAGGCATCCATTGCAGGGAAGTAAACTGTCTCTCATTTATGGCTCCATGGGCACAAAGGACTTTTTTTGTTTGTGTGTAGAGTCATAAAGTAGCCCCATCTGCTTGAATAATGTCGAGAAGCATTCTCATTCTCCTGCCAAGCATGCTACTAGGGGCAGTCCTGCTGCCATGGAGACGTACAGAACCAGGGTATTCCTACTCCAGGACTTTTATTCAGTAACACATGGAGTCAGAAGGTCCTGCATCTCAGTCACAAGAGCAGGATGAGGATATACTGCCTAAAATCACGCTGAAATGGCACCTCCTTCTCCTCCTTCCTTTTGGGTCCCCTGCCTCCTCTCACCCATAGACCCAGGTAGCAGAGGATGAATAGATCTGGTCATTCAGTATTTCATTCAACACATTTTTCTGCCTTCTTCCACCAGATTTGTGTCCCAAGCCCTCAGGCTCAGACACAAGAAAATTCTCCCAGTTTGAAGAGACTCTTGGTGGCAGCCTCAGATCCTTATCTCCTATTTGGCTTTGTTAGGAAGTCCTCTCAAGGTTATGATTTGGGCTGGGAGTTTTCTAGCCAGCATAAGGGGTGTACCGGTCTCACACACCCTCCACTGAGACTGCTGGTCTCTTTGGCAGGTTACATACCGGTAGTACAATTCCCTGCTGGGCCCCTTTTGCCTGCCCCTCAGACTCTGGGGCATCACAGGTGGTAATTTCAGTGGGAACCTGGTCTTGGTTTTCAGGTAAGACACTGGAGGCACTGAAACTTGATAATAACAAGAACAAACTTAAAGACCTAATAATATTCCCTACCTTAAATATTTTCAGCATGTTTTTTTATGTTTTTTAATTTCATGGTGTTTATTTTTTGTAATAATATCATTATATATGTTTTTTATGTTATAGGTGTTGTCTAATGTTGTAAACCGCTTAGAGCTTCTCAAGATTAGGCGCTATACAAAGTCCTCATTATTATTATTATCATTTATAATAATAATAAAATAATTTTGCCTTTATTTAAAGAACAGAACTCAGTTAAATACAACTAGTCTCCCTTGAGGCCCTCAACAATGTATACACATATATATGTATGTGTGTGTGTGAAATGAAAACAACTTTTTACAAGTAACTATATCTACAGTCACTAAAATACATTTTGAAAGTTAGAGGATTTAGTTGCTTATATGAATTTTCAGTTCCTATATGCAATAATTTTTTTAAATGGCTTTCAGCAAGATCTTCATGTACATTATACATAACAGTTAATGATCACTTCTGCTTTGATATACCTTTAGGCTATTCTGCAAAAATATGTCATGTAGTAAAGTTTAAATCAGTGTTTTTCTTTTTCATGAAACAACATTAGGTACAAAAGTATAGAGATGTTCATATACTGAATATATATATATATAGAGAGAGAGAGAGACATTTTTTACATGTACTCTTCATAAGATGCTATTATAATGGACACAAAATGTGATAAGTTTAAAGAGTAATATTTTAATAAATCCCAAATAAATGATTTTAAAAAATCAAAAAAAATAAAATTAAACTTAATTTTTCCACTTTGTTCAGTAATATTTAGGTATGAAATACTACATGATAATGTTTTGAAAGGATTTCACTGAATTAGCAGATTGAATGTGTGCAGGAGTTCCATACAGTGTGACCCCGCTATAGCATGCTCCGTTATAACACAAATTCGGATATAACACAGTTGTGGTGTGGCTCCCGTACTTTCATATACATGTATTTTTCTCATACATGAAAAAAATATTTCTTTCTTAAACATACAGAAAAAACGGCAAAAGTTTATTATCATTTTAGGGAAAAGATCGCATTTGAATAATACATGTACAAGACATCATGGCATGGCTCCTGCAATTTTATATGTATTTTTCTTGTACATGAAAAAGTAGTTTTTTCTTCTTAAAAGTACAAACAATACCATGTAAAAAGTTTATTCTGTGATCGATTAGGGCTTCACCAATGTCGCAGACTTGGATTTTTTTCTTTTTGGTGCCCAAATATACCATCTGGCGATTTTTTTTATTGGTGACATTGTGTGCTGTTTTAAACATATATTCAACCATTGGTTTGGAGTGGAGAAATTCAGAGGCCCCATGAAAGGACACCACAAACTGAATATAAAATGCACTGAAATGTATTTATTGTTACATAAACAAATTATTTGTCCATATTGACAGACCATCTAAACAGTGCATTGTTTATCATAATCCACTTATATTGACATCTAGCTGAGTACTGTATGTTGTGAAATATCCACTTTTTTGTTGTTGACATTTCTAGTAATGGAGATCAACCGGATGAGGCATTTTCTTGTAATCTATCTTCCATCGGATTTTCAGCCGCTCGATAGTCATTAATATATTTACAAAGACTGACGTGTATGTGGATGGTAAGTAAAATTCCTCTTTTCAGTCAGAATTAAATCCTTCAGAACACCCCTTTGTTACATTTCTGATGCATGCATGGAAGGCAGCATCAAGTTGCTACCACAAATGTAAAAAAAAATTATATAAAAAAACATTAAAGAAACCCAACACATCTTACTTATTGGTTTATTCAATAGGCAAGGTGGAACAGTAACTAGAATAGACCAAATGACGGCCAATTCCTTTTTAAAATTGTAACCCAGATAAAATAGTTTGCAGAACTTTCAAAGGAAACAGGTTACCTTTGAAGCATCGATTGTTATGAAAATGCATTCAGCAAATGAAACAAAATTGGTCGCAATCATGCAGTACAATTATTTGATGTTGCTGCCACAATATGAAATGGGCATTTGCTTGGTTCTTCAAAGCTGTCCTTTAGAGTGACTTCAATAACGCATGCACCCTTCATCCAAGGAAGCCGACTACAGTCTTCAATAAAAACAAAGAACTTTTCTTCAGAGGAAGTCAGTACCAAACTTAAATAAAAGTAGTTGAATCTGATGGACTTTTGCATTTTTCAACGTGACTGGAACACGTTAACTGTGCCATGAAAGTTCCCTTTTTGCAGGGATAAAGTTTATGCTTATGAACGTTAACATCGGTGGCTGAAAATGCTAAATAATTTCTACTGACTTGTGACATACTGAAAAGTTTATTCATAGTGATTCATTTTGAAGGTTTATATTTGTATTGCTAATATATATTATCTATGTGAAAGGATTTTAATGCAGGATTTCGCATTCTTGAAACTACACTGAACTTGGAAGAGGTACATTGATTGGTTTGATTTATTTATATAATATCATTTGTTGGAACTACAGTGCTGTACCATTTAGTCATAGACATTTGAATTTCAATAGCTGTATAGATTTATTGTGAAACATTCAAGGACATTTGGATTTTAAAAAAAGTTTTTATTCGGAATACCTTTGGAATGTATTTAGATTAATTGGATATATTGGGATTGATAGAACTTTTAGAATTCAAGGAATTCATGAATGACAGTAAGTTATTTTTCAATTATTTCTTAACATTTGTTTTAGGGAAATAAATTTAGATTTTAAATTGTTGAAAGCTGGTTGGTTCATTGTCATGTTTAATCTCCTAAGTCTTAACACATTGATTACTTCCTACAGCTTCTCATTTATTCTTTATGCTAGGTTTCTTGTCCCTTGCTTGCCAGTCTTTTTTCTGCAGCCTCATTCATTCTTCTGAAGGAGAAATCAATGTCTCCACCCATGCTACCATGCCTGCTGCAGGTGGTTCCCACAAGCTCAGCAGAGTTGCTCTACTCCACAACAATGTTGCCCTGGATACCTCTAAAGTCTTACTGGATCACACTGAGAACCTTCTCAGAGCTGCTTTTTTGGAGGCAGAAACCCTCATCAGAGTTCTTATTCCCTCCATGGCAACTCAGGACCAAAAGGACAATGGCATTCTCTTGCATCAACGCGTCACCCATAAAAACGGGCAAGGAAGTATTCATCCTAATTTCCCCTTTGAGACTCCATTGAAGTTCTCATAGGGATGCAGTCCCAGCCTAGGAAATAAAACCAGTATATGCATCCCACTTGCCCATTTGTAGCTAGATGAGTGTGCTGGGAAAGCCCAGGGCATAGGGAGGAGGTTTGTAGGCCTCTTTCCCTATCCTTAGGTGTGGGGTGGGAACCGCTCTGGAAACTCACACCTTCTCCAGCTGTGCATCCCTCTTCCAGATTTCCGATGGATACTCAGCTAGATTTTTCCCACTGCTGGTCCATGATGAGTTGGGTCAGAATCGACATATACCTGACTCTTTTAGGAGGTGATGTAAGCCAGGACATCATTGTTGGCTCATTTGTATCTATCCCTTATGGAGACCTGGCAGCTGGCCTAGGAAGACATCATTTGCACCCTTCCCAGTTTCTTCTTGTGATGAACTGGAAACTGCTCAGAGATCTCCTGACAGCTTAGATTTCTTTAGGATCGGAGTTTCACCACATCTGACTTGGTAGGCCAATCAGGACCAGTTTTTCATGCACACCCCAACACCAAACCTATCGCAACACCACTCCTATTTGTTCATGGATTTATCAAATTCAGGGTAGACCACTCACTTGGAGCTGGAAGGGCTAGTTCTTCAGGGTTCTTGGTCCCTGGAAGAAACCACCCTACACAAACACATGATCAGTTCGAAATGAGAACAGTATTTTTATCCCTACATCAATCAAGAGTTTTTGTCTGATGGTCTTCTCCAACAATGTGTTTGTGGTAGTGTACCTCAGGCATAAATATTCCTTATCTCTGAATGGAGGTTTGGTACCTCCTTCTCTGGGCAGCCTTGAAGAGATTTCCTTCCAAGTTTGTCATCAAAATGTGGTTCAGGGGAGGTGTAAACTAATTTTAATGATATAATACATACATGCCCCTCCTCCTTCCACTCTGATGTCACACAAGTAGTCTGGGTCCATAAGAAAGAGGATGGCTACTGCACGTTGGCTTCTAATGCGGGGTACAGACTGGGTCTGTATTCTCGCTAGATTTGGACTTTATGGAACTTTCTGTCTAATGGGAAGATGGAATTTTTTACTTACAAGGGTAATTTCCATCATGGAGAGATAAACAAAACAACAGTAATAGGTAAGTATTTCTTAAAATTAGCCCACCCCACCCTACCCCACCGCCGTAAATACATTGCTATTATTAGATGGACACCGATGGTATAGGGTAAAGGGGATCAAGGGCATTTTTATGACTGAGAAAAGCTTGTTGAGACATTGTCTTGCTCCAGAATGTGCTGATCTAATTATTTTATATTATTCTGTGACATTTTTCATGAAATTTTCAATCAAATGTATGCAGTAGAATGATGTGATAGTCACTGAACAATTTTGATTTCAGGAGATTGAATTCTGCAACTCTTGCATTTTATGGCCATTCTCAGCTGAGAGCCCAGGCACAGCAGAGTTCATCCCGTGTGCAGTATGTCAGTGCTGGAGTATGCCTGGGTTGTGATAGAGGAACTTGACATTCAGTATTGGCGGTGGGTAATTTGGGTTGTCTACCCTATCCTAATCTCCTTCCTGTTACCATTGGTGCTACTTCTTTTCTTGTATGGATCAGCTCTTTTCCTGCAGATTTACCAGTATCGACACAGACTCCAGGAGGCTTATGCTCACGACTTATGGGATGGGGCCAGAAAATCAGTGGCTGCAGTGTGGTTTGCTCAGGCAAGAGTATGGCATGGTAAGAAAGGAATCTTCCCACACCAAAATGACACCCCTTAGGATACTATGCAGCTACCTTTCATCACTCCCCTTCATATATTGTGTATTCATCCTTCATTGGTCAGTTTTGTAAACCATATTAACAGGAAAGACCCTTCAAATGACTGTTCAATCCCATGTAAACACCCTTAAATGTGCCTAAATACAAAAATGAAAAGTGAAAATGAAGGTTTGCATAACCACAAATGAATGGGTGATAGAAGGATTGAATGAATACTGAAAAGAATGCTATTACATGGTGATGAAGGATCTAAATCTGGAAAGCTTCAAGATGACATGGATGAAAGGGTACAAAATGACATGGATGAAAGGGTACAAAATGAAGTTCTGATTGCATGTGTCAGATTGGTCTGTATAGAGAAATTGAAGGCATATTGAATAGAAAATGATTCTCTATGAAGTGATAGATGTGGCACCAGCAGTCATGAATATAGTAATTATTAGCTGTGTGCCTTTTTATTCTTTAATTTGAGAATTCATTGCAGAGAGCTCTTTCAGGAACAGGCACTGGTTTCTGCCAGTAAGAAAGGAAAACTTTTGACAACACACCTCTTCCCTTCTACAACTTAACACATGGTGACGTATTCACATGGTTTAAAATCATCCCTTGTCCGATTGCCAATTCTGTTCTATTTTTATATACTGATTTCATGTTTGTCATGTTTAAACATAAACCACTGTAATGGAGACGTTCCAAACTTGCTTTCCATGTTAAAGTACTTTACTGATCATTTTATAACCACTTTCATTCAAAGTTTCTCCATCATACTTTTATTGAATTTTGAAGCCTACGCTTACAGTGCATCAGAAAGTGAAATGTGCTTCATTTAATTCTCACTGGTGTTTATTGTTTGTTCCAGTTCAGGTTAAACAATAACCATCAGTTCGAACTGAATGTAGCTCATTCACTATATGACACTTAAACTGTAAGCGATAGAGAATCATCACATAGGAGTAGATTGTTTGGTACAGTAATGAAATTGTAAATTGGGAAAACATTTGGAATGTCTGAGTTAGGATATTATATGTTATCACTGACTGAACGTGCCAATAGGAATAAGACACTCTGAGTGTATTTTTAGAAGGGTGTAGGTGTTTTCAGTAGATCACTGCCATCTCATCTCTGTCTGCATGGGTTTGAGTTTCTGGCTTGGCAAATGTAGGTACGTGAGAAAGCTTGTCAGTTGCTTCTCATTTGTCAGTGGTTCTTTCCAGGGCTTTTCCCTGGTTCTTCCTCCACCATTATGCAAATATACTTGCCACCGTGTATAGCCTATCTTGTGCTGAATAATATAGTTAAACCATATAACAACAATCGTAGACTATATCAGGCCAAAGAAATGACGGCTTAGTGCTTCTCCCAAAAATGTACCAAAACAGCCAATCTGACCAGGTATCAAACCCATGTCTTTTGGATCAGTCACAGTATCTTAAAGATTGTACTGGTACATTTAAATCTGCTTTATCAGATCATTCTGTACAGAGTAACCTGCACATAAAGGAAAAACATGTCTTTTCCCATACTGTCTTCATCATTTTGACCCATGATATGAAGTGTACACCTCTTGATTAAGGACACATTTGCATGATCCTTTGATTGTCCTTAATAGACAAGTTTGATTAAGGACACATTAAGGACACATTTGCATGATCCTTTGATTGTCCTTAATAGACAAGTTTCGCTATGTTCTGCTTGTATCTATGTATTTTCATCAGATGGCACATGTATATTCTGACTAAAATCCAGGTCAGTGTAAGATGGTTTTGACTAAAATTCAGGTCAGTATAACAGACAACTGGTTTTTTCTTGGGGCTTGTAGATGAAAGTTTATGTGGGTAAGGAAAGAAAATAAGAGTGTATGGAAACATTTAGAATTGCCAAGACTGTTTGTCTGAAGTTTCATGTATGCTATTATTTCAGGTTATGAACTAATTGGTTTAGAAAAGCTGCCAGACCAAGGGCCAGGGCTGATAATCTACTACCATGGAACCCTACCAGTAGACTTTTACTACCTGACAGCTGTATGTTTAATGCAAAAAAATAGACACATAAGAGCTGTTGGAGATAAATTTTTATTCAACATTCCAGGTAACATAATGTGTTGTCATGTTTCTATTATAATTTTTAGTGTTCTCTAAAATAAAAGTGATACATTTTTTTTAATGTTTGTTATTGATGATGACACATTTCAAAGAACCAGCAATATAAAAGTTTGAGGGTTTAAAGACTATTTTGCTTAGAGTCCAGTGTCTACCAGAATGCTTGATGTGACCTGCAATTCAGTGAATTCAGGTGGTTTATTCCATCCAGGTTGCAGGGGCCCCGAGTGGCAGAGTGGTCTAAAGCGCTGTCTGTTACGGATCACTGCCATCTCACCTCTGTCTGCATGGGTTCGAGTTTCGGATTCAGCCAACGTGGGTATGTGAGAAAGCTTGCCAGTAGCTTCTTGTGGGTCGGTGGTTCTTTCTGGGTTTTCCTGGGTTCTTCCTCCACCATTAATACTGGCCGCCATGTATAGCCTATCGTGTGCTGAAAAATGGCGTTAAACCCTACAACAACAACAACAACCATCCAGGTTGCAACTACATGATGTCCTGATTTTTTTTTTTCACAAAACAAAATCTGTCACAAAAAAGAATAATTATTGATGAGTCATAGTGAGGACTAAGAAGTCTTAAATCAACAATTTTATACTTCATTTTTCAATGACACTAAATCTGGACTGCCAGGTTTCTTTGCTCTGGTAGCCTCTTTCTTCTGCCAGCTGACATGGAAATCTATGGAACCCTGAATTTTGTGCCTAAATTGTATACTCTGCTTCACTTGAAAAGCAATGGCAAAGCTGCTGATCTAGTGCAATGGAGGTAGTGAAAGTAGCCAAGTGACAGTGCCGAAAATAAGTTTATAATATGTCATGTTTACCCCGACCCAGAGTAGCCCAGTTTGAAACATGTATAATCAAGGTAATTCTGACGGGTCATTGTTTGATGTCGAACATTGCCGAAGGCTAGCACTAATCTGTTACGTAAGATTGTTGTGGCTAGAATAGAAGAACCGGACATCGGAGTTGCAAGGCGCCCGATAGCCAGTTATCACCTAGGTGTCGAAATGTTCCCAGATCAAAAGAAATTGCATGAAGAAGTGGGAGTGTCCTAACTTCTTTCCCCTGCAAACAGACAGACAGGTTGAACTGGCCGCTAAGACGATTGGACAGGGGCACAACGCCACCCAATCAGAATCGAGATGGGGGGAGACCTTGATTTGGGTAGAATGATAATCCCTGAGTTTTCCGGCAAAAGTTAGTTCGCTGAGAGAAATTACCCAGAGAAGAGGTTAGCGTAACTCCAAATAGCCATTCGTTATTGGCGGGAAGATCTTAGAGCGGGAAATTCTAAGTACAGAAAGCTTCAAAGGTCAGTAGATATTTGTTTGGTCTTTGTGGAATGCGACTGCATTTTAATTGTAGGTCGTATGTATACTTTATTAGTACTAGAATCGTAGTACGAAGAATTACTTTGTTTTGTTAATATGTTTGCATATTTTGAAGAAATGAGTTGATATTTGTAAAGAATTATATAGCTTGCCAGCCGTCGTAAGAGTTAATATTGTAATTTACTATGTGGGTATTTTATAGTAGACTAACACATATGTTCATATGATTATAGATTTTGCCATTGTTGAATATTTGTAATGTACAGACATGCGTCTGATTTTGTCAGATTGTAGTACGATGAGGTTAAATATATATGTGTATATACTGACGTGACGCAATGTATTGATGTCTGTATAACAATTCGCTGATACTGTGTTATTACGCCATTGTTTACCCTGCAAGAAGTGTGTGGGAATTTCGATGTGTATGCATGCGTGGCCGAAACAGTGACAGCTATCTGATGGTTAATTGTCGTTATAGTGTGAGGTGAGGTTCGATAAAACATTTGTTAACGCCTTGTGGTTTTTCACAGGAAGCTTTGAGGGACAGACCAGTTAAAGTTTGGTCCCGTTGTCTCGGATAGAGAGACGGAGGAAAGGAGGGAAGAAGAGGGAGAAGTTGAAGTCTGGGAGCGGAATTGGAGGAGGAGATAATAGAGAGGAAAAGGAGAAGTTGAAGTCTGGAGCGAAGCTGGAGGAGATAGTAGAGAGGAAACAGGGACAAAGAAGGAGTTAGAGGAACGGAAAGAAGGAAGGAATCAGCGGGAAAAAATAGATGAGTAGATGCAAGGACAGGGGGAAAATCGAACTCACACTGTAAATCACGGGATGAATTAGGCTGTCACTTGGTCGAGGGAAAGACGAGTGATTCGAAGTTATCGTTTTTAAATTATCACATTTATTAAATTGTTATTGATTGAATTTCATCTTCTTGTTCTCTGTAATTTAACCGTCGGCATTGCTGACTGGGAGCTCAGAGCTGTAAATCTACATCATCACTAATTTATCTTCCTAACCTAACGAGCCAGGGTGGAACTTTCAATTTAATTTAATTAAATTATATTGGGAGAACCCCACCCCAATACGACAGAACGTCACATAATAGTTTTCCAGATGTTTTTATCAGTATGCTTTTCAGGGAATAATTGGTGATAATGTGATCCTGCCCTTCTGGATGTGTGTTGTCGTTGTTTAGACCACACGGGGCCCCCTGGATGTGTGTGATATTGCACAACTTCCATTATGCTGTTCAAGCTACAGATTTCAAACCTTGGACATAATTGGTGGTAGCTTTGGATTTGCATAAGTTTAAAAATTTGACGCAGCCCCTGGGGGCAGGCATAATGGGTGGAGGTTGTTTCACATAAATTTAAAATTACGAGACTAACTGATCCAAGAGAAAACACATCATTGAATTTGACCTGGGGGTATACAGTTGTGAATCGTTGAATTTAAAAATATTGAGATGCCCATCCTGTAATTACATGTCCCTTCTTAGGCATAAAAAGGATCTAATACTAGGGGCATTGTCGAGTGGTGAGGAGGGAGGGAGCACAAAATAGGTGCAAGAGAAATGTGTTTCGCAAAAATTTTACTTTATGATACTATTAAGTTTATGGACAGAAGGTCCAATTATGTTAGAATTTGAAAAGTAGCAGCAAAGACATTGTATTTTGATCCTTTCGATGATGCTGCTTAAATACAGGATTTAACAGTTCATCATTAGCCAGAGTGGTTTGCTATGATGTAAAAGCAGTTGACAAATATTTGGGGGGAAAATGTTGGTTAAGCACTAATTTGCAGGATTAACTTGTATAGGAATATTGCGAACTATTATTTTGTTGAAAGCAGTTTAATGGCATCAGTTTAGCTAGAACTTATTTGAAATCAGATAACTACATTATTCAAAAAATAAGTTTTTGTATTAAATTCTAACCCACTTTGTGTACCGTATATCATGGGGTAACTGAAGGGAGTGATGTGATAGTAGGAAGGAAATAATAGTGAGATAAGTATAGGTGTTCCCCTTTGCAACAGGTCATTAGATACCAGCTACCATGTGTATCAAACAGTACTTTCAAAATCACCAACTGTTTATCTGTTCAACTTCGTAGAAGTAAGTCTCCTTCCACTTCAGATCCTTTAAAACAAGTTATCGTTTTCTTGTTCTTCAATCTGTCCCAGAAGTTTTATTAGTTGGTAGGGAGATTGGAAAGGGGGGGGGGGCTGTCACATGACTTCCAAGTATCACTACACTAATTGAGCCAATTTGCCGTTTGTTGCATTCTATTGTAGTCTCTAAGAAAATCTTTAATTATCTCAGATTTTTCCTGCTAATCAGTGAAGAATAAAACTAGCTTTCATTGGGACCTAAACAGAAAATACAATGCTTATTGGGTTAGCCTCTTGACCTTTGAGTAGCATGACGAAGGAAGCTGGTGTGATTTTGGTTGGTTCCTGAATGTACACCATGCTAAAAGTCCCTGTCATTTTATTAAAATGCAATTACTGGCATTAACAAACAATGATGCCGATTTTTTTTATATGTTTTGTCAAAGTTATTACTTAACATAAGTAAGATAGTCTTTTTGCACTTGTAACTAATGTACTGAATATCAGAAACAGTGTAGAAAAAAGGAAATAAAGAAAGACCTTACATGGTGTAGTGATGCCTTTTGAAACAGTTTTAAACATCTGACACTGGTAATATTGATATAAGGTTCCCCAGAATCAGTGAATCGTGGGAAACGATTACAGAAATTCTGATAAGAAATAATTTGCTTAATATGGCCATAGAATATCTTTGTGATTATGAGCAGTTATGACAGAATATATGTTTTCCAGGATGGAAGTTATTGATGGATGTATTTAGAGTGACACCAGGGACTGTACATTCCTGTATAGATGTAATAAACAGAGGACACCTCTTAGGAATAGCTCCAGGTATAAAAAGGTCAAATATTCTTCTTAATATAATCATGAAATAATAAATTCTCATTTTATCTTTTACCATTTGTGATAGTAAAGAAGCTCATTGTTTGTTTTATTACATCATTCCCTTCATTTGATAACTCTTTTAAAAAATTATTCAAAAAGTTTGAAAATGAGTGTTCAGTACCATATTTCTCACAAAAATAATAGCCTAGTAAATGGTGTAATTATAATCTCCTTTTTTTCTATCATGGAGTTCTGCCCTTTTCTTGAGGTTGAACTGACTATTTACAAACATTTCCCATTGCTTTTTATGCTTGTAATTCATATGCTTCATTAATTAAAACAAATATTTTTGTACATATTTAATTGGGGCCCAGAGTGGCCGAGTGGTTTAAAATGCTTTCAGTTACGGATCACTGCCATCTCACCTGTCTGTGTGGGTTTGAGTCTCGGATTCGGCTAATGTGGGTATGTGAGAAAGCTTGCCAGTACCTTCTCGTGGATTGGTGGTTCTTTCCGGGGTTTTCCCAGGTTCTTCCTCCACCATTGATACTGGCCACTATGTATAGCCTATTGTGTGCTAAAAAATGGCGTTAAACCCTACAACAACTACAACAAATATATTTAATTTTTAGATGAGTTGATTGTCTAATTTTTCTTCATATATTGATTGAAATTTTGTCATTTAATAATTTTAAAACAAAAAAAAAACCAGTTTGTTTTAATAGTATTTTTGAAGTCTTTTAGACTGAATGATGACCTATTTGGAACTTTATCATACTGATATAAAGGTTGAGTTTGCTTTTTTACAGTTATATACATTTACTGATCTGAAAAGAGTTCATTATCAGAGTGCATATTTAATGTATAGTTATTTATTTTATATCTCATAATGAGAGTGAAATATTTCAGTAGGAGAAAAATTATGTCACCTCAGTTGCAATACCACTTTCATCACCAGTGGTGATGTCACTTTTGGAGACCACTCCAGTGGGCTAGTGGTTAGAGCATCCGCCTTGGATGTAGGAGGTCGTAGGTTCAAACCCTGGACTAGTCATACTAAAGACTTATCAAAATGGCACTAACAGCTGCCTCACTAGCTGCTAACCATTTAGAGGTTAGTGTTAGGATTGGTAGGCCTTGTGTCAGTTTAATGCGACTGGGTGGAACATGATGCTACATGTCTGCATCATAATTGCCCCAGTGCTAGACATCACTGCAGACATAGTAGCAATATTACTGAATTTTTTTAAAGCTATTTTAAAAATCCAAATCTTTCACACACACAGACAATTTTGGAACTCTTCTTTTTCCATTTAGGAAGTGTATTGGCCCTGTGTATGTTACTCAAACCTGTATTAATTTATTTGGTACCATTTCATTTTTCTTCTGCTCCTTCTCTTGATCTTTCTCCCTCCCTCCCTCCCTTCCTCCCTTTCTCTTTCTTTTTTTCTTATCATGCTGAAGAGATTTTGAAATGTGTCAAGATAGTTGACTGTCTTGTGTAAGTCATTGATGGAGCACCATTAAGAAATGACTAAAAATGAACTCCAAACAGCAGAAAGGAAGGTTTCATATATTACATTTTTTATGATTAATTTTTAACAAGGATCAAGCAAATTGTTAGTGTCTAAACTTGTATGACCTTTTGTTACACTATCCTGAGTCACCCCCCACCCCCCAAAGTATGGGATACCTGTCAAACTCTATGTAAAACATTTGACATTTTTTTTTAAACTCTGGTTTAAGCATCGTCATGACATTGTTTAAATAGTGATTTTAACTCTTGTCCTGTTCGTTACCATATTTGAAAATGGAGAAATTTGCATTGTTGAGAAAAGATTGCAAACGGAAATTAAGTGACGATCAAAATTCGGATGCAGCATCTGTTACCATACTAGGCTGCAAGCTTACCAGAGCCACACGAAAATTCACCTTTAAGTGAAGAAACCGTAAGAAACCAAGTCTTTACAAGTAAACACCCAATCATTAAAATATTTTGTTTATTGATATGACTGCACTGTGATGTTTTTATGAACCTCCCCAGCAATGTTCACTGCATGAAAAATCAAGAAATGTATTAACAAAATAAAAATCTCTTATTTTTGAATGAAAATGGTCAAAATGCACAATTTGAAGCATATATGTACACAAGGTGAACTTGAAAAAAGTCAGTCCTCAAATTATTGTAAAATTTTGCAACTTTTTTTAATAATGAAGCCATTATTTGCATAGGCACCAAATAGAGAAGAAAATTCATGCAAATCAACATTTTTGCTTTAACAAGATTATAATTTAAAGAAAATCTCTTGTTTTTTTAGTAGAGACAAGGAACTGTTTTACTAGTGAAGTAAAAACATTTTTCTGGTCATAAATTGCTTGGCATAACCACCCGTGATGATACAATTGCTTGGTATAACCACTTGTGATAATACAATGTTTCCATTTCACTAGTAAAATATTTCCTGATATGTACAAAAATCTATCCTATATATAATTTCAAATACTTGTGTCAATTAATAAAAGTTGTAATTCTTTAATCTTTCTAGGTGGAGTAAGAGAAGCATTATTTGGTGATGAAACCTATCCAATAATATGGGGCAGAAGAACAGGTTTTGCCAAAGTTGCTGTACAGACTAATGCGGTAAGACCTGATGTGGCAAGACCTTGTACACAAGATTTATCATAAAGAACATTGCAGTCAGACCCACTTATCTTGAACTTGGTTATCTTGAGAACCCATCTATGTTGTGCATTTTGGTCCCTTCCCGAAAAAATCCTTTGTTGTGCTAATTTTTCCCTGTCTATCTCAACCCCTGGTAAGTCGATAACCCTGTTATGTCTGGCATAAATTTTGGTCTGAAGTAATTTGTGAACCTGCTTAATTTAATGAAATTCGAATTTTATTGTCCATTTCAGAGAAATTTTACTTGAAATGATCTGGCTTTTCCACTACTACTGGTACCTATTACTGGCAAGGATGGAAAAAGTCGTTACAAGACCAAATGTTACCAATACAAATGCTGCTTAACCAATCTCATCAATGCAGAGTTTATCACTTGCATAGAGTATGGAAAATTATGTTGTGAACAGTACTGTAGAGCAAGGAAATTGATTGATTGCATTTCTGACCTTGATAGGAGCTGCATTCATAATGGACATTATCATATGTCAATACCACAACAATTTAGTTCGTTCCACACAGCATAGAGAATTTGATGTTATCTGTAACTCAGAATTTTTTTAGGTCAGCATCATTAAATTTAGCTAAAAATACCTAATTTGTTTTACACAATATATTTAAAACAAATTAGGTACTTTTAGTTACTTGATGACGCTGACCTGAAAATTTACAGAGTTAAGATATGATAAAGATCGCAATGCTCTGTGGAACAACTACAGTGTAATCCCATTCCAATATCGTCATGGACAGTCACCAACTTAATCCGTACACAATTAACTTTGGTTCAGAGTTCACTTACAAAGTAAATAGTTAAAGTTGAAGTGTTTACATGCGTGGTGTGAGTGTTAGCCTTCACCCTCAGCCTGGCTAGATCACGTGACTTACAATGATCCATAAATAGAAACCTGCAAAATTCCAAACCAAGCTGTTTCTGCTACCCCAAACACATGGTTTTTTATTTGTTGTGAACAAGAATAAATAAAAGCACCAGTTGTATCTTTTTTTAAATCCATAGCGCCCATTATTTTTTTAAAAGAAGTTGTTGATCACTGTACAGTGATTACATATTCTTAAACAAAAACAGATGAAGCAGAAAGTGACTAATAGGTGAAACAGAGCAGTGCTTTTATTTGTACTGTTTTATCTTGAATCAAATATCAAAGCCTTGCAATCCATCAAAGAGATGAGCCAACTCTCGTTCTGGCACTGGGTTGCTGCCGACAGTCACTGTTCAAAGTCTGGAGGGATATGGGACTACAACTTTATGAATAGAATAAGTTGGCTTCTTACAGAATTTGATGTTGAGACAGTTAACTTTAAAAACTTTAAACACATTTTGCAGTTTATTGGTCTCATCTTTTTCTGGTACATAGGCAAATTTTATTGGTAAAACCCGGCACATGTGTAGTGAAACCTCTTATCAATCTGCAAAAGTGATTGATTTTCATGCACACTATTGATCAGTTACATTTTCTTCTAGTCACAAGTAGACACTAACAAAGTAAATAACATGTACATTATTTATGTGAAAATCCCAGGCTCACAGCCTGGAAGGGGAGGTGATTAAGGGAACTTGTAATAAAATGTGGGGATTGACCATGTTAGATCATGGAATTGCTGTATTTACCACATATGTTGGGACATGACAAAATAAAAAATAAAAATTTGCGTTCCAGAACTTAAGGTGAATTTTGTTAAAACCTACGTCATGTGTCCCAAGACTTAGGAAATGAAATAAATTGTGTTCAATTTGCACACACACACACACCCCAGCCGCAACCGGCCACATCACATGTTATAATAATAAAAAATATAAAAAAATTTATTTGATAATAAAATGAGAGAAACTAACCTTGTACTGTTAATCATTTATTCACTTTTTTGGTCAACATTAGCATTTTATTAAAGGAAAAATATATCCATGAACTCCATATAAGTAGCGCATACATCCATAGTGTTATCACTTTCGTCAGACAACACAACACATTGGTCATTGACGTGAATATTGAGAAACGAATCATGTTTGGTTGTCCTCAAAGGTTTTAATGTTACGAGAATGAAAACTGGATCCTGCAAAATCACATTCGAATGAGAGAGATAATGAGAGTGAGAATTATCAACGCATATTGCTCGAAAGTACCTGCCATTCATGCGTGACACGGTGTAAGATACAAAATAACCAAGAGTTTATTATATCCAGGGTAACAATATGACAATATCTTTCAAAAATCATTATTAGAAATACATTCACTTTGAGCACAAAGGACAATCTTTTTGATTCCATGGGTTACAAAAAGTATTATTAAAGCAAGTTAATGCTGTGTATAATATTTACACTGAAGAACTCTTAACCTGTTTGTGTCAATTATGACTACAGATGGCATATAAATGAAAGCCCAGGTGTTGAATAAACACACCTTGTAACAGCCATAAACTCATTGTTTGAACTTACCGGTAGGATATCAAATACCAAGGTTAATTTATTACAAAGCAAGCTGACCTCGGAAGCAGACTTTAGATTCCTTTTAGTGTGGGGATTTTTTTTAAACTTTACATATGCATACAAAGTTGACTGACATGGGGAATCCAACTTTGATTTCTTTCTACTGGTTTTCACTGGTATTTTGAAAATAAATAGAAACAATGGAACACTTTGAAACAGTAACTTATCACAGATTTACACAAGTGATTCCTCGCAGTCATTGTTGTCGCATACATAGCATATATAAAGGGGAATAAAGATAAAGCAAAATAAACCACATTATAGATCTCCGCCATTATGGAGAAGTTTGAAGTGCAATACTCGAGTAGTGACGAGGCCTAGCCTCGTGCATGGAAAGAAAATGTGTTGCCTAAAGCTTCACCTAAGAGACCTGTAGGTCGAGCAAAAAGACATGCTAGAGAGGAGTGTGATATAAAAGAAAATGAACCAGCTGCAAAAAGGCACAAAATTGGAGACCCTAGTCAGAAGAGATGATGCCTACAAAAATGTCAGGCAAGGGCATTACAAGCGTTTTACATTAAAGCAAAAAGAGGAACTTGTAAATTTCTCAAAATCACATGGAAATCGAGTAACAGCAAGACCTTTCAAAATCCCCAAATCTACCCTTGCAAATAGGTCAAAACTAGATTTTTCTCAGCAGCTGAATAATTGGGGATATTTAGCAAGGAGTGGGAGGCCAGTATCATATGGCAATGAGTTAGATGGAAAAATTGCAAAGTGGGTTCTCATCCAACGCAATCTGCAGATCACTGTTAGTGTGGACACTATATGTGCTTATGCCAAGGAATCTGTGTCAAGTGAACATCCAGAAATTGAGTTTCAAGCCAGTAGGAACTGGGCAACAGGTTTTTTAAAGCAAGACAACCTGATGCTTCGTTCATGGACAACGATGGCCCAGCATCTCCCAGAAGATTTGGAGAAGAGTAAAATTATTCCACGAGAAGAAGACTATTTTGAAGACAAGATGATAATTAACATGGATGAAACTCCTATGCTCTTTGATCTCATTCCCAGAAAAACTGTCAGAAAGAAAAGTGTTAAAAGTGAGAATTCGCATGACTGGTGTGGGTAAAAAGCATCTAACCTTAGTACTTGCAGTTTCTGCAGCAGGAGATGTGTTGCTGCAAATGATAATTTTTCGTGGTGTGAGGGAGCTAATAGATATTCAAGCACCAAAAGGATGGATCGTACATGTGCAGGAGAAGGGTTGGGTTGATGAGGAGGTGATGCTGCAGTGGATTAAAGAGATATATCTCAAGTACACAGGAAAGGAACTGTCTCTTTTAGTGATGGATTCATTCCAGGCGCATATTACAGATGCTGTAAAACTGGCTTTGAGAAGGGGTAACACAGTGCCTGCTGTTATTCCAGGTGGATGCACCTCCAAGCTACAGCCACTAAACGTCAGTGTAAATAAACCATTCAAGTCCGACATGAGGAAAAGCTGGACAAATTTTATTTATAAAGCAGCAGAGGGCCTTTCCAAGGAAAATGACAACACGTCTCATATTAAATGTGCAGATAAACAGTTTTGGACTGGATTGTGAAAGCAGTCAAATCGTTTCGGGACAAGCCAGATCTGATTCGAAAATTTTAAAGTTTGTGGTATTAATAATTTCTTGAATGTATGTGAAGACAATATCATAAGAGATACTGAATGTGATGGCAGCGACAGTGAAGAGGATGAATTTGAGCCTGAGGAGGTTGAGTGGGCAATTAAGAATGTAGACAGATTGAAGGATTTAAATTAAATGTATTAGCAGCATTCAAGTGTGTTCAGCAGTATTTAGATTGTGTCAGATATCAATGTTGTGTAAATAAAAGATGTTCGATTTTGGAATTAGTATGCTTATCAATCACTCTGTGCCGTCAATATCTACTGATATCTCTCTTTCTCTAACTGAATATATTTTTATGTAATTACAGTGAATATTTTATACTGTGCTCATCAATTGTTATTTTGCCAAAATAATCGTGTAACGATCACAAAATGCAAATAAACCTTGGCATTTAATTGAAAAAAAATGTCGTTGAAGCATAAATTAGAACAGAAAAAGTTGAACTCGTTCTCATATACACAAAAGATTCATTCTTACCTGAGCTCTTGTTCTTAGCAAATTTGCATCTAGGTAGAAAAGTGTAAACAAACAACACTCACAGCGTTTTAATTTTTAAAGTTTTCTTTAATAAAATTTACGTTTTTAATGCATTTTCTGACATGTAATTTTCGAATGATTTAAAAGGTGTCCCACAACTTACGACTAAAAAACCCCAATGTGTCCCAGAACATACAGTGCACAAAATAATTACTTTTAAAATAAATTTATGGTGTCCCATTAAATATGGTGTCCCAACATATAAGCATATACGGTAAATATGGTAGTGTTATTTTCTTTCATGAAATTCCACTTCTAAACAAAACAAGGCCATAGTTTTTTTTCATGAAATTCCACTTCTAAACAAAACAAGGTCATAGTTTTCTTTCATGAAATTCCACTTCTAAACAAAACAAGGCCATAGTTTTCTTTCATGAAATTCCACTTCTAAACAAAATAAGGCCATAGTTTTCTTTCATGAAATTCATCTGCATGATCAAACTGTAGCTTATAAAATTTTCAAAAAATTGCATCCAAAAAGCAATATATGTTAAAGATGAAAAGGACAATAAGCCTCTTATTATGTCTGACCATGCCATTTATTGTGCCTCATTTTATCAGATGCATCACTGTTGTCTAATCATACTAGTTATTTTGCCACGTTTTGTCAGATGTAAAGATAACTGCTTCGGTGACATAGTGGTTGGTGTGTCTGCCTCAGATGCGGGAGGTCGTGGGTTCAAACTCCAGCCAAGTCATACCAAAGACTTACAAAAATGGTACTAACAGCTGCCTTGCTTGGTGCTCAGTAATAAGAGGTTAGTGTTGGGATTGGTCGGCCTGGTGTCAGGGTAATGTGACTGGGTGGGACATCATGCTACATGTCTGCGTCATGATGCCCCAGTGATAGACATAAGTATAAACTGTCACACAGCAGGCATTGTAGCGATATGACTAACACCTTGTTAAAGCTACATTAAAAATCTAAATCAATCACTCACTCACTCGCTCACTCAGATGCAAAGATGTGTCTGTAATGCTAGTGATTTAGCTATGTTTTGTCAGATGCAAAGATGTGTCTTTAATACTAGTGATTTAGCTATGTTTTATAAGATGCAAAGATGTGTCTGTAATACTAGTGATTTAGCTATGTTTTATAAGATGCAAAGATGTGTCTGTAATACTAGTGATTTAGCTACGTTTTGTCAGATGCAAAGATGTGTCTGTAATACTAGTGATTTAGCTACGTTTTGTCAGATGCAAAGATGTGTCTGTAATACTAGTGATTTAGCTATGTTTTATAAGATGCAAAGATGTGTCTGTAATACTAGTGATTTAGCTACGTTTTGTCAGATGCAAAGATGTGTCTGTAATACTAGTGATTTAGATATGTTTTGTCAGATGCAAAGATGTGTCTGTAATACTAGTGATTTAGCTATGTTTTGTCAGATGCAAAGATGTGTCTATAATACCAGTGATTTAGCTATGTTTTGCAGGTGCATTGAGGTATCTCAACATAAAGGTGAAACTGTTTTTGACTTGTCTGGGAAGCATAGGTAGGACATGGGTACGACTTTTCCAATGGTATTGTCGTTATTGTTAATGTGGTTGTCAGTGTTAAGTTTTTGCATTGAACTAAGTTGCCCAGTTTGCATGTGATTTCATTACATTTGATGAATTTATTCATCAGCTGCTTATCAGGTAAAAGATCACAATCACCTACTTTTATTACTCCAGTGACTTTCCTGGGTATATAGAATATTCCTTTGCAGAATAGAAGAAACAAACATAGCATTCTGTGGAATTCTTCTTAAATATAGTTTCATTTTTTTAAATTAGAAATTGATTTACTTATATCAGTCAGCAAATATTATTGCAGTCTGATTATACTGAATCAGTTTTACATTATGACACCAGTTTGACTTAAGATTTACATAACACCAGTCTGACTTGAGACATGACTCCACCAGTCTGACTTATGATTTACATGATAACAGTTTGACTTAAGATTTACATGATGACAAGTCTGACTTGAGATTTACATGACATCACCAGTCTGACTTGAGACATGATTACACCAGTCTGACTTATGATTTACATGATGACACCAGTCTGACTTGAGGCATGACTACACCAGTCTGACTTATGATTTACATAACAGTTTGACTTAAGATTTACATGATGACAAGTCTGACTTGAGATTTACATGACAACACCAGTCTGACTTGAGACATGATTACACCAGTCTGACTTACGATTTACATGATGACACCAGTCTGACTTGAGACATGATTACACCAGTCTGACTTACGATTTACATAATGACAACAGCCTGACTTAAGATTTACATGATGACAAGTCTGACTTGAGATTTACATGACAACACCAGTCTGACTTGAGACATGATTACACCAGTCTGACTTATGATTTACATGATGACACCAGTCTGACTTGAGACATGATTACACCAGTCTGACTTATGATTTACATGATGACACCAGTCTGACTTGAGACATGATTACACCAGTCTGACTTATGATTTACATAATGACAACAGCCTGACTTAAGATTTACATGATGACACAAGTTTCATTTAAGATTTACATGATCGCACCAGTCTGATTTAAGATTTACATGATGGCACCAGTCTCACTTAAGATTTACATGATGATGCAGTATGACTAAAGATTTGTTTGATTACTTCAGTCTGACTTAAGATTTACATGATTACACCAGTCTGATTTAAGATTAACATGATGATGCAGCATGACTTAAGATTTATTTGATTACTTCAGTCTGACTTATGATTTACATGATGACACTTTTTCAGCCAGTGTATCCAGTATTTACTCAGAATGTGCGGGAAGCCTTCAGAACTCCAACCATTGGTAAAAGTTAGTACAATTTTTTTATTATGCTTTTAGACATATTTTCCTTCTAAGTTTTCTTTGATTGTTGAATATTTATTGGTAAAGGATGACTGCTTAGTAGAAACATGGATGTAAAGAACAGAAAAGTACTTTTGAAGTGAATTGGCATACCCATAGAGTTATAAAGGCTTTCCTAATTATGGACACAGCAGAGTGATTCTATGGTTCCTTATACAACTGTAAAACAAGTTGTACTGTATTTGTTAAAATGTAATGATAAAAATATATTCTATTTGATTCAAGAATATGCTTTGAATTTTATTGGTGCAGAAAGGAAATTGCAATTAAACTCTTGGGGATTTTCGTCTGGTACCCCACAATTAACTTTTCCCAGCATAACCAAAGACAAAGGGATGATTGTATCAGTCCTACCATTATGATTACATTTAAAAGACTTTACATGTATGTTATTTGTTTCTTTGATTAGGAGATACACTATGTAGAAGGCTTGAGATTTATTTCAAATTTTAATTTTTCTATTTTCAGGACTTTTAAGAAAATTGTATGAAAAGACAAGGCTTCCTATAATGCCAATATATGGCTTTTTCCCAGTAAAGCTCAGGTAAGACTGTAAAACAAGGATATTTTTCAAAAACACTTAGTCATGGTTTTGTTAATAATATAGAGAACTTTAAACAAAATGCATTACAGAGTAGGTACAATATACATACCAAGATAAAATCATCTAATTGTTCAATAGATTTTGTAATGTTCATAAAATGACTTTTTCAGTAAAATAGCACAGATTTTTAACAACCTCCAACCTACCCCCACCACATGCATGTATTGCGTATGGAGGATAAAGCTATTGCATTTTCCAACTATATATAATTGATCTTTGTAAATACTTTTACATTTTTGAATCATAGTCTCTAAGCATTTAAGGTACTTCTACCAAACTTTGTACAAATGTTTAGCAAGGTACTTCCACCAAACTTTGCACACATGGTTAGCAAGGTACTTCCACCAAACCTTGTACACATGTTTAGCAATATATTTCCACCAAACTTTGTACACATGTTTAGCAAGGTACTTTCACCAAACTTTGTACATGTGTTTAACAAGGTACTTCCACCAAACTTTGTACACATGTTTAGCAGGGTACTTTGTACACATGTTTAACTAAGATACTTCCACCAAACCTTGTACACATGTTTAGCAAGGTACTTCCACCAAACCTTGTACACATGTTTAGCAAGGTACTTCCACCAAAACTTTGTACTCATGTTTAGCAAGATACTTCCACCAAACCTTATATATGAGTTTAGCAAATCTTCATTAGAATTGTATGCTTTCAGTATTTTATTTTTATGTTTCTATGGAAACAGAGTTGCATAAATCATATATAAACTAAGGGTGTTTGGCCATATAATACTAGTGTAAGTAGTTGGCCTTATGGTGCCAATGTAAGTAGTATATAAATTAAGGGTGATGGACCATGAGCACTATCATAAATACTTTATAAATTAAGGGTGTTTTGCCATATGGTAATAGCATTAGTAGTATATAAATGAAGGGTGTTTGGGCATATGGTACTAGCATTATTAGTATAAAAAAAGGGTGTTTGGCAATATGGTACTTGCATTAGTAGTATATAAATAAAGTGTGTTTGACAATATGGTACTAGTGTAAGTAGTATATAAATTAAGGGTGTTTGGCCATATGGGACTTGCATTAGCAGTATATAAATTAAGTGTGTTTGACAATATGGTACTAGTGTAAGTAGTATATAAATTAAGGGTGTTTGGCCGTATGGTACTAGCATTAAAAGTCTATAAATGAAGGATGTTTGGCCATATGGTACTAGTGTAAGTAGTATATAAATGAAGTGTGTTTGGCCATATGGTACTAGCATTATTATTATATACATGAAGAGTGTTTGGCCATATGGTACTAACATTAGTAGTATATAAATGAAGGGTGTTTGGCCATATGGTACTAGTGTAAGTAGTATATAAATGAAGTGTGTTTGGCCATATGGTACTAGCATTATTATTATATACATGAAGAGTGTTTGGCCATATGGTACTAACATTAGTAGTATATAAATGAAGGGTGTTTGGCCATATGGTACTAGTGTAAGTAGTATATAAATTAAGGGTGTTTGGCCATATGGTACTAGCATTATTAGTATATAAATGAAGGGTGTTTGGCCATATGGTACTAGTGTAAGTAGTATATAAATTAAGGGTGTTTGGCCATATGGTACTAGCATTATTAGTATATAAATGAAGGGTGTTTGGCCATGTGGTACCAGCATTAGAAGTGTATTAATGAAGGGTGTTTGGCCATATGGTACTAGTGTAAGTAGTATATAAATGAAGGATACTGGACCATATTCATTAAGGGCGGGTATTGGATTAAAAAATCAAATTGCAATATATTACAGTATTAAGCAAAATATTGCAATATTATTGCAATATATTTCTTTAAGAAAAAATTACATATTACTGTTAATTTATTGAAATAAAATGAATGCAAACTGCAAAAAATTACTTAAAATTATTTAGACAATTAATACAGAAAATGAATAAAATGCAGTAGTTGCAATCTAACACAGAAATAAAGAGTTATAATTTAAGTCATTTGTCTGAATGATTCACAGTTTGTTGTTTACTTTTCAATAAACATAAAATGCATAATACTGTAGATTGGTCTCTTTATTGCCACTTTACCCAGTGTAGTTCAAACTGAACTGCCTTGAAAATCCCGTGATAAAACTTACTTCATATTATTTTTAAGAAGAGCATCAACCTGATTTGATTTTAAGACTGAACTTTATACATTTACTATTAGCTCCAGCAACGAAAAACACCCTCTCAGAAGGAACACTTGTTGCTGGGATACACAATAAGGATTTAGCAAACTTAGCTAATCTAGGAAATTTCTGCTCATGATTTTTCCACCACTGAAGAGGATTTGAATTCAAGGGAATCTACAGAAACACTCTATAGTTCTTAAAGCTCTTCTTCTAGTTCTTCCATTTGTGTTATTGAAGTCTCAACACCAGTTATGTAGACATCACCAAGAAGTTCTTGCATGCCAGACAACAACAGGTACCTTTATCTGTCATATCAGTCTGACCAATGTCTGACTTGAGCTTCTTGCAAACTAGTTGAGCATCCTTAGCAGCAGAATTGGCAGACACATAACTGCTTGGTTAGCTGTGGTAAAGATGGCAATTCTGACTGCCCACTATCACCCACAGGTGAGTGATCAGTGTCCTGTTCAACGTTAACTCTAACAATGATTTCTGATGCATTTTGCGGCAATAATGATAGTTTCTTCTTGACGAGTGTATCTATCCTGAAGATCATCAACCAGTCCTTTTCATCTGAGCTATTACTAGAGAGTCATCATCACTGTTTTGGAAAATGATGTCAAGAAGTTTGCATTGAAGAGCCATGATAACAGAAATGGTTGGTACTGACTCAGCAGAAAGAGTGGTTGTCACCACTTATTACTAGAGAGTCATCATCACTGTTTTGGAAAATGATGTCAAGAAGTTTGCATTGAAGAGCCATGATAACAGAAATGGTTGGTACTGACTCAGCAGAAAGAGTGGTTGTCACCACTTTAAGAGGTTTTAGATAAACCATTACCTCATCTGCCAGGCAAATGTCATCATCTGACAATGTGTTCAGATCTTTCTCTTTTATTTTAGCAAGATCTTTGGATCTCAAAACAGCAATTACTGCACACTGCATTTTAAGAAACCTTGAAATAATGTCATAAGTACTGTCCCATCCAGTGGGCACATCAGCTTTAAGCTTATGATCCGGTAAACCCAGCAATTCAGCCTGGTTTCTCAGTTTAGCTGCTGCAGTTGTACTTCGGTGGAAGAATCCAACTATTCGACGAATCCTGCTGAAGAGAATTACAATGCATCTGATTTTGAGACACTTTTATGCAGCTAAATTAATTGTATGTGCATAACACTTGATGTGAAAGTTGCATCCTAAAAGAGTCCCTGCCTTGTCCATGTTTGATGCATTATCTGATACAATAGGTGGTATGGGGATAGACTGTATTTCCCATTCTTTGAGGGCCTCATGAATCACAGCAGCTATATTATCACCTGTGTGCCCTTCATACATGGGCCGAGTTTGAAGAACATAGTTTATAGGCTTCCAGTATTTATCAATGTGAGTTGACATGATTGTCAGATATGATTCAGTTGACCTTAACGTCCAACTATCTGTTAATGCAACCTTCTCAGCATTTTGTAGGTCATCTGTTACTCGTGCCTTGACTTGAGCATTTTGTATAAATGATCACCTCTGCAAACTGCTTTCTACCTGGAACATTATATCGAGGGCAAGTGTATGTAAAAGGTCTCTAAACTCTGGCGAATCCTTTATTCATATGGACGCATGTCCTCTATTATAAATCTGCACACTTTGTCAGTTATATGTAAAGCACAAGGAGTATTTCACACCAGTGAGCCCTGGTAAGGTTCTCTGGATTAGCTGCAATATTTTAGCTTTAGAATGTTCGGAAGTATCTCCACATGACAAACTCACATTTGCAGGGATCAATGATCTATTGTCTGTCATCTTGTACTATCACATTTCCTGGGATGGTGCTTGTTCATGTGGTATACAAGATTAGCAGTTCCACCAGAAAACTTTAATTCTAAATCAGAAATTATTATAAGTAGTGAAATATGGCTAATATTAATTTATAATAATAATATAGTTCGCTTGCTGCTTATCAAAATTTGCATCAATATTGCACAATATCAATATAAGAAAGTCATATTGCGATTATTGTATCTGCAGTTAATACCACAGTATACCAGTATTCTTTATTATTGTGCACCCCTAATATTCATTAGCATAAATAGTCTATAAATGAAGGGTGTTGGTGGCCATATGGTACTAGTGTAAGTAGTATATAAATGGAGGGTGTTTGGCCATATGGTACTAGTATTATTAGTATATAAATGAAGCGTGTTTGGCCGTATGCTACTAGCATTAGTAGTGTATAAATGAAGTGTGTTTGGCCATATGATTACTAGCATTAGTGGTATATAAATGAAGGGTGTTTGGCCATATGGTCCTAGCATTAGTAGCATATAAATGAAAGGTGTTTGGCCATATGGTCCTTGCATGAGTAGCATATAAATGAAAGGTGTTTGGCCATATGGTTCTAGCATAAGTAGTATATAAATGAAGGGTACTAGTAAGTAGTATATAAATGAAGGGTGTTTGGCCATGTGATACTAGTGTAAGTAGTATATAAATGAAGGGTGTTTGGCCATGTGATACTAGTGTAAGTAGTATATAAATGAAGGGTGTTTGGCCATGTGATACTAGTGTAAGTAGTATATAAATGAAGGGTGCTTGGCCATGTGATACTAGTGTAAGTAGTATATAAATGAAGGGTGTTTGGCCATGTGATACTAGTGTAAGTAGTATATAAATGAAGGGTACTAGGCAATCAGGTGCTAGCATTAGTAGTCCATAAATTAAGAGTGTTGAACAATCTGGTTCCAGAATAAGTTTTGCTGTGGGTTTAACACCCTTTTTCAGCACATGATAGGCTATAAATGGTAGCAAGTGTATCTAATGGAGGAAGAACCTGGGAAGAATTAGCAACCCACAGGAAGATATTGACATCTTTTTCACATACCATGTTGACTGAGCCTTGGACTCAAACCCACATGGCCAGAGTTGAGATGTCAGTGATCTGTAAAGGTGATCACCTTAAACCACTCGGCTACCTGGGGCATCTACTAGCATAAGTAGTATATAAAGTAAGGGTGCTTGACCATAAGTTACTTGCATGTCCTTGACCATAGGGTACTAGCATATCCTTGACCATAAGTTACTAGCCTTTATGAAATTGTGGGACTGGTATGATATGTCATCTCTAAATGATGTCTGCTTTAAGCATGAAGAAATACAACACATTTTAGTTTTCCTTTCAAGTACATACATATACACAAGTAGATGGACATACATGGGCTGGATTATATGATCTCTAAATATTTTCCTTTGCATAGGACATTCATTGGTGATCCAATTTCCCCCAAGAAGGATGAAACACCAGATCAGTTTTCTGAAAGGGTAAGTATTGTTATGTATTCTTGGTCATCATCCTCATGTTGATATGTACATGTTTTCAGCTTTTCAGCTTGGAAAAATTAAATATTTTGGTTGAATGTCATGGATTGGAAAACGGGTTCAGTTGTTGCTGCACTAGGATCATTCTTTAGTTTTTGGTAATTAAAAAATATATTTATATGTATATAATATATATATAATATATTTATGAACAGTTTGACGCATAGCAGAATATTGACACACAGACATCATTGTAAACACATCAGTAATTTTAGGCTAGGCATGTGACTCAAAATACAGATTTAACATTGTGATTCTACATCAGACATTAAGCTTAACTGGGTATGTAATGACATCTGTGATTCCAGATCAGTCATGGAAGGTTAACTCGGTATGTAATAAAATAAGGGTAGGTAGATAGGTTTATTACCTATTTTTTCTTATCTTTTTTACTATTTAATATATATATGATGATTAGTATATATAATGTACTAAATGCTTCAAGTACTGGACAAAACCAGCTCAGTTAGATGCACAAATCAATTAGGGGAATTTTTTTTTAATCCTGGGGGAAAATGTGCTAGGGTCAACAATGAAAAACAGGGATGATCAGCCGACTAGAAATATACTCACTTTTTTAGCCATATGACATCTGTGATCAATGATTTCAGATCAGTTACATAAGATTAAAAGGGCATGTAATAGAATCAATGATTTCAGATCAGTTACTTAAGATTAAAAGGGCATCTAATAGAATCAATGATTCCAGATCAGTTACATAAGATTAAAAGGGCATCTAATAGAATCAATGATTCCAGATCAGTTACTTAAGATTAAAAGGGCATGTAATAGAATCAATGATTTCAGATCAGTTACATATGATGAACTGGTACCGTAATAATAACATATCTTACAAGTGAGGTTTATTCTTATAAATAAATATTTGTCTCATGGGTCAGGCTAGATTTGAACATTTATCCCAGGTGTCATGCTAGACTTGAATTTGTGGAAGAAGTGACTTCCTTTTGGACAGAACAGGGAGAAGTGAGAGTTGAACAGAGATAAGTGGAAGCAAAAAAATGCATAAAAAATTTATTCCGGGATCGCGTAGGTCTTCGCCAGTGTCACAAACTTCGATTGTTTTTCCTTATTAGCTGCAAAACATACCATGTGGCTTTTTTTGTATGTTGGTGACATTGTTGGCTGTTTAAACTTTTATATACAACCATAGGTTTGGAGTGCAAAAATTCAGAGGCCCCATGAAAGGAAGCTGCAAACTGGATATAAAATGCACTGAAATTTATCTGTTGTTACATAAACAAATTCTTTGTGCATACTGACAAACCATCTAAACAGTGCATTGTTATATCATAATCTGCTTATCCTGACATCTAGCATGAGTTCTGTATGTTGTGAAATATCCGCTTTTTTGTTGTTGACATTTCTGGTAACGGAGATCAACCGGACGAGGCATTGTCTAGTAATCTATCTTTCATCGGATATTCGGTGCTCGCTAGTAATTAATATATTTACAAAGACTGACATTTGTGTGTGGATGGTAAGTAAAATTCCTCTTCGTTTCACTCAGAATTAAATCCTTCAAAATGCTCAGGTTTTCTTTAATAATCCCTGTCATCAGAACACCTGCGTCTCTATCATCCGTTGACCCTTTGTTAATTTTCAGACAAATGCTTGGAAGGCAGCATCACGCTGCTACCACAAATGTTAAAAAACAAAAATACATCTTACTTATTGGTTTATTCAATAGGCATGGAGGGACAGTAACTAGAATAGTCGAAATGACGGCCAATTCACTTTTTTAAAATGTACCCGGATAAAATAGTTTGCTGAAATTTCAAAGGAAACAGATTACCTTTGAAGCACCGACTGTTATGAAAACATACTCTGCAAATGGAAAAAATACGTCTCAATCATGCAGTACAATTATTTGATGTCGCCACCACAATAAGAAATGGGCATTCATTTGGTTCGCCAAAGCTGTCCTTTAGCGGTGACTTCAATAGCGCATGCACCCTTCATCAAAGAAAGCCAACTACAATCTTTCAATAACAGCAAAGAACTTTTCTCAGAGGAAGTCAATACCAAACTTAAATAAAAGTGGTGGAATCTGATGGATTTTTGCATTTTCCAACACGACTGGAACACGTTAACTATGCTGTGAAAGTTTCCATTTTGTAGAGATAAAGTTTATGCCAATGGCGGCTTAAAACGCAAACTAACTTTTATTGACTTGGAACGTACTTTAAAGTAAATGTGCTTCATCATTGGTTATGTGATTGTGCCATGTTTTTCCACTGAATTCAGACCAATATGACCTGTTACAAAATTAATGAATATTTTAAAGCTGTGTGTGCATATTTTCGATGGAATCACTTGTATTGTGGATTCAGTGTATATGATGAGGTTCGCAGGTGAGTACACGGAGTTGATACTCTATTCATGCTATACATTAGACGTTTATATATAAACAGGATTCACGTATATGTACCAATTCATGGTTCTCTAAATAAACTAAACTATTATATTATGTCTTCTCTGTTTTCACTACAGGTGTATTTCTCATTTAATATGCATCAATTCAAGATGGTAACTGTGCTGACAAAGCACGTATTTTACCACCCGCCTTTATTACCCACACACACACACACACCCCACAATTTTTTTGGGGGGGTGGGGTACATTTTCTTCAACTAACTGACTTGGATGCATATAACACAGTTCGGTATATAACGCAGTCGGGTTTTATGGCTCCCAACTACCGTGCTATAGCAGAGTCGCACTGTATATATATGTGTGTATGTGTATGTATGTATGTATGTGTGTGTGTGTGTATATATATATATATATATATATATATATATATATATATATATATATATATATATATATATATATATATATATATATATATATATATATGCCGCTACTTTGTGTATCCTCTGATCAGCTGATTTTAGTCACAACACGTTGGCTCTAGTAGAGAGTAGCCATTTTGAGATATTTCCTCATACATCGAAATGCTCATTACTCATTCGCATATTTTGTATAACAATACAAGATTTTAAAATCAAATTACTTGCACAAACATTCAAAGATGAGAATCATATATTGAGGTAGTTTTGTTATAACTGATTATATCTAATAATATTATGTTTATTTAGAAGACTTAAAAGCACAGAGCTGTGTGTTTATTACAGTTGTGAGGTCATGTTCCGTTAGCTTGATCGATTTGGATAGGCTGATCGATTGCAATACCCACCAATCCATGCTTTGTTTACCAGAACAGTCGCATGTGCCAAACTTGTATATTAACAGCGTCATTGTTCCAAGTAAGGGGTGCAGATAGTAGTTAAGTAAGGGGGCAGATGGAAAAGGATAGAGAAAAGGACTGGTCAAGATTGAGCCTTAGAATAAAGATTTGAGAGAAAGATTGATTAAATCAGGAAAAATGAGAGAATTAATATACAAAAACATTGAAAAAGGAAAATTCTTGTATGGAATTTTGAGGTATAATTTGGAGCATAGACTTTGAACTAAAACTTCTCATAACCAGACAAATTTCTTACACACGAATTTCGGAACCCAAAATTGATTCTGAAACTAAAAACTTCTTATCTCAAACAACATAATTTGCCCACATATTTTTAACAATCAGGCTTAGTTTTAGTAATTTATGAACTTGATTAGATAATCGAGACACACCCCATTATGGATGTATATACAGGTATATTTCAGCATGTAAAATTGAATCTGTAAACTGGTGGATTATAGTTTTTTACACATGAGAAAGTGTCAGATAAATCTGTCCAGAATTTTTATCTTTTTATTGTTTTTTTTTTTATCTCTGTTGCTTGAGTCAGTTGAGTCCTTGTAGCTTAAAGATCCGGAAAATCTAAAATCCTGCGTAATTTTCCAGACCCTTGAAGTTATAGGATATATATATATATATATATATATATATATATATATATATATATATATATATATATATATATATATATATATATATATATATATATATATATACTGTGCATGTATGTGTTTCCATTCTCTTATTTGAATTATACCCTCTATTTCTTAATATGCATATCAGCAATATTTTATTTTCAAGTAGAAACTTTGTTGTATATTATAAACACATTTTATATGCATAAAAAAATCATGATATGCATATGCGGTGTATTTTGGCCATATGACTTATGAGCACTGTAGAAACTATACATTGTAGTGAATTTTAGCTGATATGAGTAACTAGATTACAATACAGTAATTGCAAGTTTGTAGAAATGCTTAATCAGTTACCCTTAAACAAAAAATATTTTTTTTAATGAAAGTTCACTATAAAATAGGAGTTGAAAAAATGTGTAAACTTGCTTTGAAACAATCCCTGTAACATGTACATGAGAGCAAATGCACATGTCTTCGTACCATATTGTTGATCTCAGTTTCTTTGTTGCCAGTAAAACATTGCCATAACTATTCATAGACAACACGCTGAAGCATTAAAGTCGGCATATGAATGATCAAAAACCTTCTTTCGAACCGAATTGAGAGAGCCAACATGTGATTGCATCTATTTTTAGAAAGAGGGGCTTTCTTAATGTGACAACTCGTATTCTAGCTTTGTTACAATAGTCCATTGATAGCACTGCTGATTCATGGTTTTATTAATTGTCTACTTATATGTAATAACATTAGACATTTGTTAAATTGTATTTGCTTTGCTGCTTTTTTTTTGGTGTATTTTCACAAAAATGAGCGAGTGAAAATAACTTTGACCTTACACCGCTCCTTGATTTCAACATAGCATTGTCCCATTCTTTTGGACCTAATTAACTGCATTTTTTTCTAAATCTTCAATAACATGATATTAGACTTTGCTTTATGAATCAAATATTTTCCTTAATGTTTTCCCAAATGTTTATCAAAACAGAGTGGTACTTCACAGACACAACAATGTCTGCCATTATTTCTCCCTGACAGGTTCACTTATGGTTTCAAACTATTTTATGAAGGAAATAATGCACTTGTGGCTGTTAAAACCTTCAGGTCAATAAGTTTAATCTTAAATCACACATTGTTATATACATACTATTGCTTAAGTATTCATAGCACAAATTTGTACATCTTTTATCATCAAATGATAACTTATGGAAATCAGACAGTAATAGTTGCTAAAACTAGGTATATAACGCATCTCTGCTGCAGCTTATTTGGGAAAGGGTTAATGGCGAATGTGAATGTGCAAAGAGTTTGTTTGTTGGCGCAACTAAATTAACACCAGCTATTTGATGGCTTGATGCCTGTGTTTCACTTTGAGCTATAAACACAACCAAAAATAATGGGCTACGGCAAGGGAGCATCTCAGAACCTATGGTCACTCAATGTACATTTAAAAAATCACAGGGTGAAATCATTTTCACTTTCCTAACAGAAGAAAGTGAAGTTTTCAATTTTTTTTTAGGTGACTTGGTTTCCCACTTCGCCTGGTAGCTTGACCCTGTATCCATGTGTTTAATGTAATGCATAGGCTTTTCACCAGCCATGAGCTTATCATGGGAATTTTATGGTAGCCTGTCTATCATTTCCATACCATGTTACTATATTATCGAATTAATTAATGACCCTTTAAGAAAAACAAAGATAATTACAATTATATATTCAAATATAATCAGCATGGCTGATGTTTAAATAATGGCTAGCTTGAATTTAAGACAAAATAACAGAATAGGGAAAAACATTTCTTTAGATTTTTCCTGTTGAATTCTTGCAAACAAAATATAAATGTTTTGGCAGGGGTAAATCTTATTATCTAGTAATTATCAGTTCGACAAGATTACTTGTGCAGTCTTTCAAATATTAAATAAACATGGTAACTTACTAAAGAGATCATGAATGCCAATTTGTGTACATGTTTACAGCAACAATAATAAATTTTGATATCTTTCAATTTTATTTTTTGCAGGTTGAAGCAGAAATAAAGCAAATGATTTTTAAGCATCAGAGAATTCCTGGAAGTATTTTACAAGCTCTCCTTGATAGGTTTCCATGGAAGCAGAAAACAAGTTGATGCAATTTAAATTTAGTCTCCTGTTGATGTTTAATTGGTGCATTTTCTTAGCTCATCTGATGGAACTCCAAGTGAGCTTATGGTATAGCCTTTTGTCCATCATTTGACATCTCTCTGTCCATCAACAATTGCTTGTGAACTCTCAAAACTTCATTTCTTGTCAGATTTTGATCAGATCTGGTATGTAAAATTATATAATTTTGACCCCAGGTAAGTTAAAATACGATCAACTTCCATGCATATTGAGTGGATCTTGACTGGCCACTCTGTGTGCATGCTGTAGAGGTCATATTTGAATCGGATTTTGTATGTAAGCTTATATTATCAAGACCTTGAGTGAGTTTGGTTATGAGAGTTCCAACCGTGCATATTAATGAAGTGATATTGCATCTGATTGGCTGAACTTGTATAGACTCAAGATGCCATATTTCTTCTTCAGATATGTTACCCGTCGTAATAACCTAGGAGAACTACTACTACCTCAAAAATCCACCCCTCCCAGTCTAAAACCTTTTAACTAGAAAGCTAAAAATGATCTGCTTTCATAGGTAGCAGTTAGAGTGATCTCCCCTTGATAAGGAGATTGGCACCAGATTTTGTCATTCTTAAGTTAATACTTCTGCATTTGCTGAGTAGTATGCTCTCTACTGATAGAGAGGCCTTGCAATTTATAAACAAGCATTTTGGAGCTTTCTCTTCCAAGGGAAATAACTCTATCAATTTCCAACTTTCTGTCCTTTCTACAAGGACAAAGTTTCTGGCTTTTCAGTGGCATCACTTTGCCATCCTCACACCATTTGGTACCCTTGGTACGTACTTGCATGGGTCACAATGGCATATTTTCATATGGCTAAACTTGTGTTTAATAGGTGCAGATCTGATTGTCATGTAGAAAACTTGTATAATATTGCTGTATTGTGGCAAGTTTTCTGTGTTAATCTAGTCTTTGTGTCCACTTTGTAGTTACATAAATGAAGCTCTGCTGATTTGACATGTGTAAACCATCACTGGGCCTTTTCTACAGGTAACATTGTCTTACAATTGATATTGTAGTGTCCAGTTTGTAATGACACTGAAGTGCATTTTTATGTGCTGTTCCATCATGACGGGACTCTGTTATATATCATTTATAAATCCCAAGTGTCAGCTGACACTTTTTCTTGTAGATGCCTTCCCATGAACATTAGTTGGCAGTTTTTTATAAATTACACACACTAGTTTTCCATTTGGATACCCAGCAGTTGACAGAGATATTGCAGTTTTGGGGATTAAAAATCAAACTTCAATAGGCATGGATTAAAAGTCTTTTAATGACACATGGCAGCCAGTATGCAACATTGTGGCCATGTGCTGTATGTTGGATCTAGTATCTATGGTAATCAGTCATCAAAACAGGACACAGCTTATCTTCTCCAACCTTGAATCTTGAGTCTGTTTCTAGAAGACCCACATCTAAACATAGTGGCCCAACAGATTCTGGCCACTGCCGTAATAGCAGCAATGAACTTAAAACTGGTGGAATAAGATACAATGATTTCTACATCTGCCTTTCTTAAGGACCATCATAAAGCAATCTATGCTTGCTACCTTTATCGTCAAATCTCTTTAATCATCAGGTTGACAAAATCTGGAAACAAGTCACCAAGGACACCAGTTTCCTTCCCTCCTAGTCTCAGCTACAGCAGAGGGATTTGCAAGGCAGTCAACAAAATGATTGAAGGGATGTCCTTGGAACACAGGCCACAGGGAAGCAGTCCTCCTAAATTTACAATCATCAGAAACCACTGTTCTCCTGAAAAGAAAATGGAAAAGAGGCAGAGATAGGGCAGTTAGCCAGTGTTTCTCTCCACAATACCTCCCTATCTCAAAGTGACATCTTTATGCTGCCTGGATCACAACCCTTTGCTGATGTAGTAGTACTTAGGAATGCTGGTTGTAAAAAGAATAAATCACAAAAGTTTGTTTCAGTATTTTCATGTTCTATTTTTTTGCCCTTGGTACAAGCAGCCCAAACTTCGACAAGGGAAGCAACTTTGTAACATAACATCTTTGTTTAGTGAGGCCAAATGAATACAAGGTGAGTTTCATTGATTCATATCATGAGAGAAATAACACTGCAGAATGAGAAAAGCTATGAGATGATACCCTATGAACCCAACAAGCGGTTTCCGAGGGACTCTATTGCTTTCAGTGACCTCCTTTGTCCAGGGTTTTCTCAGCTGCAAAAATGGCACTCATCGCCTGGTTATAAACCTAAGCATACATAATCAACTCTGCACTCTTTGGTTCACAATAGAACATCATGAAGGTTCTAAATGCTATCAAGTAAGAAGACTACGCAATCCTTGTTGACTTGCAAGAAGTGCAGCTTTTTGATTTGCCTACAAAGACTGCATTCTTCAAAAAATAGCAGGTGAGTTTTGTCTTGGAACAGGACATGTTATCCCATGTTACTCTCCTTCTCAACCTCAACCACTCCGGTGGCCTAGTGGTAAAAGCGTCCACTTTGGATGCGGGAGGTTGTGGGTTCAATCCCTAGTCAAGTGGTACCAAAGACTTAAACAAAAATGGTACTAACAGCTGCGGTGCTTGGCACTCAGCATTAAGAAGTTAGTGTTTGGACTGGTTGGCCTGGTGTCAGGATAATGTGACTGGGTGGAACATCATGCTACATGTCTGCGGCATGATGCCTCAGTGCTAGACATCACTATAAAACTCACACTACAGACATCATAGCAATATGACTGAAATATTGTTAAAGCTACGTTAAAAATCCAAATCTCTCACACACACACACATTCTCAACACAGTTTCCTTGTCAACAAGGACATCGACTTTGTACACCTCAAGATTTTGTCACATTGGTCTGAAGTTCAGCACTCAAGTAAACAGTACCTCCCTCGGGAACATGCATTGCATTAGTACATTAGTACAATGGTGGCTTCCTTGCTTATATGGGACAATCCACCCACCATAGAATTTCTCCAGCTGCTGTGTTTGCTCATTATAGCAGTGGACATCTTAGTCCTAGGTCACCTTCTTATGCACACATTACAAATGATTCTGTGGTCCCAAGGGGAACAAACCTTTTCCTATTGGACCAACTTTTCACTATCAGCACAATGTGATGTTCCATCCTGAAGATGGGAAAACCTCACTTGACTCATGTTGGAGATACCTCTGAAAGTCCAACCTTCGGAAATCAGTCTCTATGGATATGAGCACCGAGGACTATGGAGGGGGGGGGACACACCCTCAATCATTCCAAGAAGCCCTTAGTCTCTAGAATAAAGCCACTTTAAAAGTTTTTCATTGGTGGCAGGAGAATCTACATGTGGTGATTTGTCTCAAACGGCAAGGTGGAGCCAAGTCCCTGGACCTTTGCATTCTTGTCTGGAATTTTCTAAAGTGGTATCTTCAATGACAACTCCTTATC
Organism: Sinohyriopsis cumingii; assembly: GCA_028554795.2. NCBI lineage: Eukaryota > Metazoa > Mollusca > Bivalvia > Unionida > Unionidae > Sinohyriopsis > Sinohyriopsis cumingii. Next base: position 71,410,616 of record CM068824.1, read on the forward strand.
CAGTTCATCTTACTCCATGCTGACTAAATGTATTAGTGGACTTGTCCCAGAAGAATCAGTTAATACAAAATAATCTCTTTATCTTTCAGTTTTCACTCAGTATGTGCCCAATGGAATCTTACCAATGGTGGGCCTATGTGCAAAAAGGTAGATTGCCAAGCTCCCAGCCTTTGTCTCACTAGTCCTGGATCTGAAGGCTTGGGCAGTTGATGCTCTTTTTATAGATTGGAACAACATAGGCATATACGCTTACCCTCCAACACCTATGGTTCTGAAGGTGATACAGAAAGAAAAAGAATTGGAGTGTTGCCTCATCCAGATTGCACCACTCATCAACCTCTCAAAAGATTCTCCAGGAAAATCAAGATATTCCCCCATCTGCTTCAGCTACCATGATGGCAGGTGTTTCATCCCAACCCGGAGCATTTGAACCTGCAAATCTGGATCTTATTAAACAAGCTCTCAGGAACAAACAGTTCTCACAACTAGTGGTGGAGAAATTACTCAAGCAAGATTGCCCTCTACTTTGAAGGCGTACAAAGGCAAATGGAATATTGCTGCAGGCATAGGTACCTGTAAGACTAGTTTCCTACTATGGCTCTTTGATGAGAGACAGTTAGCACCAATCACAAAAATTGAAGGTTACCATTCCATAATCACTGGCACCCTGCCTCATCATGGAAGAGAGGATATCAGACAAAACAAAGGCCTATCCTACCTTCCATCCAATTTTGATTTTGCACATCCATTGACATTGACTTTTTGCCCAAAATGGAATCTATCATTGGTAGTTATCTGACTGAAAAAGACATTTGAACTGCTTTCAAGAAACTCATTGATTCACCTCTACTGTAATGACCAGCAAGCTGAGTCTGTGAAATACATTATCTATCAGTGGAACCAAACTACTTGAAGTTCCAGCAAGATGTTTTAGTGTTGCTCATGATGGTCCTGCTATCATTGCCAAGTACAGGCTCCCATTCATGGGGAATTGGGCTTTTTTAATGAATTTCTCTCTACACTGGACACGTATCTAAAGGTTATGTACAGTACCCAGTGCAAGCTCTGAAGTGGTACTTAAGAAGGACCAAGCTGTTGTGTCAGGGGAGATCATGCCTCTTACTCCTCACAGAGGGAAAGTATGACATATTAGCACAGACACTCTAGTGCTGAATAATGTGGATTATATGTTCCACATATCAGAACATGATTCCCAGTTGAAGCTGCTTCCGATTATATGGAGTCTTTCTCCAGTTGTGTTAAGTAGACAATGTCTCACATACGTTGAGGGACAAGAGATGGTCTTTCTGGGGTAAAGGATTTATTTCCATCCATTCTTGTATGGTATTATGATTATGTAAACTATTTTAAGAGGAAACTAATTTTTTCTAGTAAAAAAATGTTTCTTTGATAGTACTTACCCAATCATAATACACATAGACCCTCCCAACCTTCCCACAAGTATGTCCATATTGAGAGCTTGCTTTCTTCTCCAGGAGTAACTGAAAAATTCATGGGATTTGGCACACAAAAAAAATCCCGATATCAAGGGGAGATCACTCAAACTGCCACCTAGGAAGACATAACTTTTAGCTTTTTAGCTAAAATGTTTTAACTTGGGAAGGCTGGATTTGCAAAGTAGTGGTAGTTTTCCTAAGATATTTTGAATCGGGTAAGTATTATTGACAAAATTTATTTTCCTTGAAATAAATTGGTTTCTGATCAGATTTTGGTCAGATTTGGTATGTAAGCTTATATTGTTGAGGCCAAGGGTGAATTTGGTTATGATAGTGACATCCATGGATCTTATTGAAGTGATATTACAACTGATTGGCTGAGATGTGAAGACTCAAAAGTCCACATTTCTGAGCAGATTTTGATATTGGTATGTGAGCTTATATCATCAAGGCCTTGGATGGGTTTTGTTATGAGCAGCATCCATACATATTAATGGGAATCCAGGCTGATCAGATGGTGAGAATCAAACCTGCAACCTAGTGGTCATGTAGCAATATAGCTCTGTTGTATTGGGATCCCAGTGGCTTCCAAGCTTTGACGGATCGGGTCTCATGGGGTGAGGAATCCATGCTGACTGCACAGATTACCTCCCCTTCATATTCCAAGTAACTATATGTACATAAGGGGCCATGAACATTTTCTAAGTTATGATTTTCAGGCCTGGTCTCTTGGGACTTGGTAAAGATATAGATGAAAAAGCTGGTGGTAACAAATGTCTTGCCATTTTTATGCAGAGAATGTGAGCATCTCTCTCTCTCTCTCTCTATATGTGTGTGTGTGTATGTATATATATATATATATATATATATATATATATATATATATATATATATATATATATATATATATATATACATATATACATACATACATACATACATTGTGTATTAATGTTGGTATGAATTATCTTCTAGGATCATATATATATATATATATATATATATATATATATATATATATATATATATATATATATATATATATATATATATATATATATATATATATATATATATATATATATATGGTCCTAGAAGATAATTCACACCAACTTTAATACACAATGTGGAAGCAAGTGTGTGAATTTCAGTTCACAGGCTGATATGTCTAGTACCAGGTATGAGGCCCACTTGAGCCTTGTGTTGTGATTTCAGTTCACAGGCTGATATATGTCTAGTACCAGGTTAGAGGTATGAGGCCCACTTGAGCCTCTTGTGTTGTGTGGCATAAAAAGAACAATCAAAATATTTTTGGAATCCTCTAGAATGTTATTTATTTACATTGCTGATATTCTTGTACATTATATATGTATCTATATAGTCAGCTAAAAAATAAAAAGTATATGCATTAAATTAATGTGCATCAGACCCATGTATATTTACTGCCTCTTGTTGCACAATATATGCATATTACCTGTACATCCCATTTTATTCTATTTAGAATAAGCAAGACAGAGTCTCAGTAGCTACTAGTAGTAAGGACCTAAATATAATATCTGATTATTTATGTTAATGTTTTAATTTCTTTTATCAATAAAAATGATGTAGGCTTTCAAATTTGTTCAGATGAGGCAATTCATATCAAGTATAGACACCAAAAAAGAAAAATTTTAACATAATTTCTTCTCGAAAATCACTCAGCAGAATTTGCCTTAATGTGATTGAGGGTACCCTGGCAGGAAGGTCTGACAAATTTATTAAAACAGTGCCAGTCCACTTACAAATGTAACTTTTACTAAAAATAGACAAACTTTTAAACATCTTATTCCACAAACATGCTCAACAGAATTTAACCAGATCTGACAGCATCTTGGCATAAAGGGCTTTAAATTTTAAATAAACGATGAAAATCCATGATTAAATATGGCCACCATTCTTGAAAATCGATAAGCCTTTAATTGACTCCAAGATACCCCAACTTCAACATAATTTTACCAAATATTTTAGAGAGCTTCTTGGAATGAATGAATTGAATGATTTGCTATCAAATGCAGATGCCATTACTGAAAATAAAGTAAACTTGTAATGATCTCAGTCTACATTGACCGAATTTGACATTCTGACATGAAGGGATTTTAGACTTGCATAAATGATACTAACCTGTCAGATATGGCCATTATTACCTGTTGATAACCAGTCAGATTCTTGATTTCATTATTCATATCCATTATACTGGGTACCTGTTGATAACCAGTCAAGATTCTTGATTTCATTATTCATTTTCATTATACTGGGTATCTGTTGATAACCACATTCTTGATTTTGTTATTCATATCCATTATACTGGGTACCTTTTGATAACCAGTCAGATTCTTGATTTCATTATTCATATTCATTGTACTGGGTACCTTTTGATAACCAGTCAGATTCTTGATTTCATTATTGATTCATGTTGTTAATTCTATAGTTTCATATCACAGTGGGATGAACAAATGTATAACTTGGATGTCATTTTTTTATACTTTCAGTATTTGTTTCAGATTCTTTTTGTTTTACATGTGGGAAATACAAATTATTATTATATGAACATTGTTATTATACATGGTATCTGTTGTGGAATAAAACATTCATACACATATATGTTGTCATTTTTCACACTTTGCAGTGATGTCATATTATTTGACTAATTAGATCTTGATTGATTGGGTTTTATTGGCACTCATGCACTTTTTTTCATTCTAATCTTGCCAAGGAAATGGAAGCTAAGTGTCTCTCCCAAGGACACATGGAAGCAGCCAACCTTGACTTACATAGGCAGATATTGAACCTACAGTCCTTGGATTATGAGTATGTGCACTACCAACTGAGCACTGCAGTGCCCTGACTGATCAGTGAAATCAAATGTTTCATTTGATATTGCTTAGCAGTAATAAATGTTTAATTCCAATTGGTTGTAACACACTGCAGGGCCATTTGCAGATCTATGAAAATTTTTATTAGAATGTAAATGCAGATTTCTTTGGAAAGAATAGCATAAGTAATAAGTTTTGCAAACCATGCAGTTTACTTTTTGTCAGTCTAAATGTTGACAGCACTCCAGGTGCAATTTGTTTTTAGCTAACATATACAAAGCAAAAGAAAAGCTTATACTAAAAACCCCCGTGATATCTGGCATCATGAGCATCACAAGCCCAGTGATATCTGGCATCATGAGCATTGTAACCCCTGTGATATCTGGCATCAAGGGCATCATAACCCCTGTGATATCTGGTATCATGAGCATTGTAACCCCAGTAATATCTGGCATCATGAACATTATCTGTAGTCAGATTAACATTGTGAAAGTTTTGTTTAGTAGACAGTTGCAGGAATTATATCATGGAGTTTTCTTAAGAGTGACCTACTTTTTATCTGTGTTGGTCATGGACCATGAGAACTTCTGCAGTTGCTCATCATCCAGCATTTGGCATCCATTAGCACAAGTTTTTTATCACTCTTCCTCTTAAAGTAGTGGAGCCTTGCCATAACACTTGCATATTCATCCCAAGTTAGGTCCTAAATGAACTAGTAATCCCTGAGTATCCAGTATGGCCAGTATGCCTGAATGGATGGCCATATTAATACAAAGTGTACACCAAAAGTCTTCATGTTCAGTTGGTTCTAAACTACAATGGTGCTGATCTGCATCCAATATGACCACCATAGTAGCTATTTGAAAATCTTGTTCTTGTCACTCCTGAACAGATGGTCATTTCAAAATAGGGTTTTCCCTAAAAGACTTGTGATGTCCTGTTGGTTCTATCAATCAGACATCCAGTATGGTTATCATGGCATCCATTTTTAAAATCTATCTATATTCCTCCTGAATGGCTTTTTACATCAACATGAGGTTTTTATCAAAAGACAATATGATATTGGTCCAAAACAGAATTGGTGCCCATCAAATGTCCACCTGAACATCCAATTTGGCAACTATGGTGGCCATCTTGAAAATCTTATCATTACCTATCTATTTTCTAAAAGAAAATGTCACCTAACACCAAGTATTCACACCATGTTGAAAATCTTGGCTTTGCTTCCTGCCCAGAACTGATTTTTTGTCATGTTTCACTTCAACTCGATACAGTAGTTTTTCCGTCATTTTTGCAACCACTCCAGTGGCCTAGTGGTTAGAGCATCCACCTCAGATGCTGTAGGTCATGGGCCAAGTCATACCAAAGACTTACGAAAATGGTACTAACAGCTGCCTCGGTAGGCAACCAGCAATAAGAGGTAAGTGTTAGGACTGGTCGGCCTGGTGTCAGGATAATGTGACTGGGTGGGACATGATGCAACATGTCTGTGGCATGATGCCTCAATGCTAGACATCACTCTAAACTGCTACACTGCAGACATCGTAGCGATATGACTGAAAATTGTCAAACCTACATTAAAAATCCTAATCACACACACACACACACACACACACACCTTTTTTGTTGGACTCTCTATTTTTCCTTTTTTAAACTTTAATGTCGACATGTGTTGTTTAATGAGAGGATCTCAGTAGTTTTTTTGTGAAAGAAAAGACTTTCCGGTTCCACAGAAATTCCTGTCTTCAAATTTCATCTGACTTCATGTTCCATGCAATGTGATGCATAGTTTCGGAGGGAGGTGAGCTGAAGGATTTTAGAATCATTCTGTTTCTAAGGGAATATAAATAGTGCATGCTAAAAGTGCAACACCACCATTAAAATTATAATGCTGTAAAATCACCTGCATAATACATGCAAGACGTGCAGTGTAGCAACATTGATTCTTTATTGTCAGTAATTATTGTTGCTGATTTTCATAGCTTTACAACTGTTTCTACTTGGCCTATAAAGCAATCATATTGCTAGGTGTATAAAAAACAGGTAACTTAAATGATATTTCTACATTTAAAAAGCAAATCAGATTCATTTTATTTAATTAGGGGTGGGGTGAAATTATGTTACATTCAGAAGATCATGTTTTATGTATTTTTAGATCAAGGGAACATGTAAAAAAGGTTAAGAAGTACACAGTAAAGTGATCTGCTGTCATGTAACTGCAAATACCACAATATAGCAATGAACCTAAACTTAAATAATAGTGTAAGAAAGACTTGTCTTGAGAATAAGCAAGTTGTTTTGATTGCAGCAAATCAATTCAGTGTGGAAACACTTAATATAAGCAGCAAATCAATTCAGTGTGGAAACAGGACATACGCAACAAATAAGTTCAGTGTGGAAACACTGGACATAAGCAGCAAATCAATTCAGTTTGGAAACAATTGAAATAAGCAGCAAATCAATTCATTGTGGAAACACTAGATACAAGCAGCAAATCAATTCAGTGTGGAAACATGGACATAAGCAGCAAATCAGTTCAATGTGGAAACACTGAACATAAGCAACAAATCAGTTCAGTGTGTAAACACTGGACACAAGCAGCAAATCAATTCATTGTGGAAACATGACATAAGCAGCAAATCAATTCAGTGTGGAAACACTGGACATAAGCAGCAAATCAGTTTAATGTGGAAATACTGAACATAAGCAGCAAATCAGTTCAGTGTAGAAACAATGGATTCAAACAACAGACGAGCTGCTTTCAAGGACAGAAGCATGAAGAGATTGAATTCTTTTGAAATTCATTACTTCTCAGGTATTTTCATACCATGAGGTGGAGAAAGCAGCAGATCCAGTGGAGATCCTGAACCAATCTTTTTCAAATCAGGTCACTGTTTTACATGAAAAACTGACGGTGAGTGTTTAGGGGTCATTTTCTGGTGACCTTTGAATTAACCAGTGGAAATGCAGCTTTTAGAAATCTGAAAGTGAATCAGATTGTTTGTCCGATTGTTTGTCACACACTGATGCTCTTCATCCACACTGCACAGTCTCTCAAATGTGAAGATATAAGACTTCATCTGATTGGCTGATAGAATTAGCAATTATGGTATTAAGATAGGTCACCAGAACATGACCCTGAGCTGTTGTTATCAGATCTTCACACAGGACAGTGGAAATCTGATTTTAATCAGATTGGATCCTGGACCTGTACACAAGTCAATGTCAGTGATTATGCAATCAGAAACCAATCCGGAACAAGTTGCCATGACAGAATCTTGAGTGGCCATGAAAGTAGCTGCTTCTTGATGGAACCCTAGAACTTTTTCAAAGTTTTCTGGCTGATTTTTTGTAGATTTTACAATGGGCACAAGTAAAATCTAATGGACCGGGGACATATATCAGGAAGGAAATCTCTCAAAATAAATAACAATAAAATGACATTTACCTTTGAGTTTAATGAAACAGCAAATTCTTAATGAGAAAAACAGTGTGATGTTCTGATACAGTTCTGGTCAAATGAGATGGACTGTAAAGTTGTTAAATATTAGTCATGTGAAAGCAAGTGATGCAGGACAGACACTAGATGACATACTGACAGGGGTGCCCCGAGTGGCCGAGTGGTCTAAAGCGTTCTCTGTTATGGATCACTGCCATCTCACCTCTGTCTGCGTGGGTTCGAGTCTCGGATTCGGCCAATGTGGGTATGTGAGAAAGCTTGCCAGTAGCTTCTCGTGGGTCGGTGGTTCTTTCCTGGGATTTCCCGGGTTCTTCCTCCGCTATTAATACTGACCACCATGTATAGCTTATCGTGTGCTGAAAAATGGCGTTAAACCCTACAACAACAACAACAACAACATACTGACAGAGGAGGAGTACCAACTGCTGCTGTCTCATTTTATTTAATTAGGAACTGATGTTAATAAAATATTGTGGTTCTTTGTTAACACACATTTGAAAGACAGGTTTTCCAGGACTGGTATAATTTGTGAGCATGTTTACAGCATGTTGTTTACAATGTGTTTAGATAAAATCTTGGTGTTTATGGTGAATATGCAGAGCAGTTAGATTTTGCATTACACTTTACACATCAGAGGGAAGATTTCTTGAATACTCTGTCCAAGATAGGATTTGGAGGAGGATCTGTTTATAATGCATGTTCATTGCAGGTGACTCACTCTTTTACCATATCTGATGAAGATTGAAGTGGGGTACTGTGCATCAATACTTTCAGAAAGATTTTGTGGCAAAAGCAAGGGAAGGCAAATCTGATGAGGAAATAAAGGTATAAAACAATCCCTCAAAGTGAAAAAATGTGGAAACCCATATTCAGATGTACTTCTATCAGTGTGGTGCCACAGTTTGAGAGATTTTTTGGGCCTTGTTCTCAATGAGGAGTCCTGCAGAACACTGAAGAAATTCATGCTTAGGTCATCAAGTTTGATGTCATTGGTAACTTGAGTGGGTCAAAGCTTATAGATGTGGATGTCATGAAGTAATAAAATGGTTCATTATAGAAAGATATAGTGGATGATGTAGAATGTTGTAGAGCATTGCTAAATAAGAATCTTCATGTCAGAAACAATTGTTGTTAGAAATGAAGATAATTCTGCAGGAGGCATCAGTGTACCGTGCCATTTCATGATCAGTCCATTCTTTAAGATGCAAAGTGCTTACATCAAAAATTGGCATATAGATGCTCTAGGAGTCTTGTAGAAAGCTTATCAAATATCAGCAAATAGGATGTGACTCTTGTACTGGAGAAGTAAAAGGGTCCAGAAGAATTAATACAAGATGAGAATGGAAAGGTTAAGATGGTTGACTAATATTAGAACAAAGTGTTGCAACCAAATGTTTGACAGGAATGCTAAAGCATTCTCATCTTGAGAAATCTGCCAAATCAGTTGTCTGTTTAGTTCATGGAAAGCAGAGGTCAAATAATGATTCTCAACAAAAAGATATTTACAGAAGGCCCAAAACTCTTTGTAGAAGAGTTTATAAATGGAATAAGAATTGCCAGAGATGCTGTCATATTGTAGAAGGAAACATTATTAATATTCCATTAACTCAGAGCCTACTTAGTGCTTTGAAGAAATCACACATTACATGCAAAAGTCACACAGTACATACACAAGAAATCACTCAGTACATACAAAAATTACACAGTACATACACAAGAAATCACACAGTACATAAAAAATCACAGTACATACACAAGAAATCACTTAGTACATACAAAAATTACACAGTACACACCAAAGAAATCATGCAGTACATGCAAAATAAAGTATGCAGTACATATAAAAGAAATCACACAGTACATAAAAAAAATTAAACAGTACATACAAAAGAAATCACAGTACATACAAAAGAAATCATGCAGTGCATACAAAAACAATCACTGTACATACAAAGAAATTGCACAGTAAAGTTCATGTTGAGAAGGACAACGCTGAGTCAGAACTCTTGAAGAAACAAAAGCAAAATTTAATTGAGCAGCTTGACAGAAGCCATGAAATGGAATGAAAAAATAAAGAGAAAGCTACCAGAAAAAGAGGAAGATCTGAAAAAAGTGAAGCAGACTTTCAAGAAGAGCTTCAGAAGGCTTCCCAGTTGTTTTGCTTGGGCCAGTGAAAGGCTGATATCTATAGTAAACAGAAGGCTTCCCAGTTGATTTGCTGGGGCCAGTGAAAGGCTGATATCTATAGTAAACAGAAGGCTTCCCAGTTGTTTTGCTGGGGCCAGTGAAAGACTGAATTCTTCAGTAAAGAACAAGAACTTTAAGGAACTCATTGCAGCTGGTGGTCTTTTGAAGGTGGTAAAATCAAACCTGCAGAAATCAACAGAAGCATTAGAAAAATGCAGAAGCAAAGAAATGAAATTGATTAGAAAGAAGCAAGACTGATGTTTAAGACTATATGTGGGCCTAGTAAATAATTCAGGTTGCCTTTTCTAATTAGTATGCAAGTGCTTTGTGTGTGTTTTATCACATCTGTATATGCATACACATAGTAATAGACAATTGGCTTTTATAAACTGTATTCTTTGCATTACTAATATTTTGTTTACCAAGCATGACCTTACGCAAGTACATTGTAACTGACCTCTGGTTTTTAGCTGCACTGACTTGTGAGCAATGACAACACAACCCAGTGTGACTTGATTATTTTCATTTGACCCAGTTTGTGGCTGTACCTTAAGAATACTATGAATGTAACCATTTCAATTTACTTTCCCTAAAAATATTACTGATTTAACCAAGCATAGCATTTGTCTAGATCTTAACATGAGGACAAGTTCTATAATCTTCTATCCATAATATAAGATTCAAGGTCATTTCAAAGTCTTTTGCACTGTATTTGACAATTATCACGTGAATATGTGAGCTCAAATGTGTCAACCAATTTGGTATGTTTGTGTTTCTTAAGAATATCAGAGATTGTCTCAATACTCAGCAGTTAAAAAGAAGAAACAGACTTATCATGAATTAATTGATATTCTTTTGCCCATGATGCATCAGTCTCTTCTAGGGACTCTTGTTTTGCACAAATGCCCTCATTATTAAAGATTAACCCAATAGAAAAAGCTTTTTCTTCATAATCTTTTTTTTATTTTTTGAACCGACAAAAATGGCCATATATTTTGTGTACCTTGACATCATGCCTTGTTAATTCAGGCTTCCAAATGGTTAAAAATAAAGATAGAAATTTAGTGACTCAATTAAGTTATATGAGCAAAAATGTAAGATTATATTTATAACATGATGAAAACTCATTATTTTCAGTAAAAACCACAAATAGTATAGTGAATTGATGAAGTACATTTGGATGGGCCTTTGACTTACAGGACATTATCTTGAGGTTATGAAGTTATCTGTGTAATCAGAAAAAAGTATTTGGGTTTTTGACTGTAAATAACATACTAGTCATGTGATAAACAGAATGTCTTTAGTGATTGATTGGTCAAATGATTAAAAGTCATGGCCATGAAAATCACACTTTTTAAGTAACAGACTGTAGGAACATCTGATTCTCTTTTTATTTGACAGTCAATTGAACATCAAGTCAAACTAATATTTGTCAAACAGGTGCGACAATTGAAGAATCTAAAGTTGTTATGCAGGTATGATAATTGTTACTGGTAACCATAATTAGAATGGTCTACAGTTGTCATACAAGTGAGACAAATGTCACTGATACTCTTAGTCATTAAGTGTCTTCAGTTGTTTTACAGGTGAGACAATTGATGCTGTTAACCATAGTTAAAATGGTCTACAGGACAACAGGCATAAAGTATATCTAAAACAAACTTTTAGGAAAAAGTTTTTTCATTTTTGTAAGAGTTTTCCATAAAAAGTTAAACATGTATCTATGAATCAATCTGCCAGGGCCCCTAAAATTACTTTATTATATCAAACCTGCCTGGGCCCCTAGAATTACTTTATTTATGTCCAGCCTACCTAGGACCCTTAAATTATTTTACTCTATCCAACCAGTCTGGGTCCCTAAAATTACTTTATTATATCCAGATTCATTGAATCTAGATTAATATTATGGGATTTGTCAGGTAAATTCACTTTATAGTTACCACATATTCATCATATCTATGTTACTATTTATTCATTGTATCTATATTAATATTATGAGATTTGTCAGGTAAATTCACTTTATAGTTACCATATATTCATCATATCTGTGTTACTATTTATTCATTGTATCTAGAGTAATATTATGGGAATGTTTATACAGACTTGATACTTCATTGTTGTGTTAGTTGTCCTTATATGTCAAATTTTAGAAACTCTTTCTGGGATTTCCTTACTGATAAATTTCCACTGAGCCTGCACATTACTTTATTTAATGCAGAAGATGAGCTGCAACTACAATATCTTCTAGGTAAAAGGTTGCCATCAGGTGTAATTGACAAAGAAAACTCAAGCTATTCGTCCTGTATGCAGCATACTTTGTCATGCAGTGTGCAGCTATCTTCTGCAAATAAGGTACTGAAACTTGCAACTTATGCAGTTGACGAATGTCACTTTGTTGACAGATATAGTGTAAGAATTTGTATTCTAATTTTTTTAATTTTTAAAAAATTTTTTTTAATACTTATCTTTTGATTGTATTCAGATGACTTATTCTTATATCATGTAATCTTCCATGAAAGGAAATAAAGATGATGGTGATAAAGATGATGATGATGATGATGAAGTAAATTCACTTCATAGTTAGCATATATTCATCATATCTATGTTACTATTTATTCATTGTATTCAGATTAATATTATGGGATTTGTCAGGTAAATTCACTTCATAGTTACAATATATATATTCATCATATCTGTGGTACTATTTATTCATTGTATCCGTGTTCATAATAAGTGTGTTTTACTGTATATACAAGAAATCTTGAATTACTGATCAGCTTTGGGGAGATTTCCAGACCTCATTATTTTGTCCAAGTTTTTTGTCTAAATCAAGGAGTCTCTCATGATCAGGAAGGCATCATAGAGGGGGCTTATATCCAAGATAGAACAACACTCTGATAAAAGGAATAATTTTATTGCAGAAAATGGCACAATCTCAGTTGAAGAAAAATGAGTACATACTGATTCATATAATCCAAGCAAGAAATGTGCCTTTTATTTAAATGTATGAATAGTGCATTTAAAAAAGAAGTACATGCCCTAGTACTTGGGGAAAAAAACCCACATATGGTCAGTCAGAGGTGTGGTTTAATTCCACATGATTGGATTAACAAAAGGTAACATCAAAACTTATGAATGAAGTTCCACACCTGTATCCTGGAAGAGATGTACCATATAAAATCACTGCAAACTGCACAGACCCAGACCTGCTGTTGCATAATCCACAAACAGGCTGGTGCCTATGCATTTTGTTTGGATTAATTAAAAGAACAAGGAACACAGACCCATATCTGCTGTTGCATAATCCACAAACAGATTGGTGTCTATGCATTTTGTTTGAACTAATTAACAGAACAAGGAACACAGACCTTGATCTGCTGGTGCATTATGTGATGGCAAATCAGAATTTATTCTGTTTGCAGTTGTTCCCAACTTGTAAGCAAGTATAGATGGTATCTCTAAAACATACAGTACTCTCTCATTATAAGACAATCTATGGGACCCATTGAGTATGCCTCCTTATTAATGACAATGCCCTGTAATGAAATACATTATACAGTACTCTCTCATTATAAGACAATATATGGGGCCCATAGCGTATACTTCCTTATTAATGACAATGCCCTGTAATGAAATACATTATACAGTACTCATTATAAGACAATCTATGGGACCCATAGAGTATACCTCTTTATTAATGACAATGCCCTGTAATGAAATACATTAGAATTATAAATTTACTACCTTATAATGTATCCATGTTCATACCCACCTTGTAAAGCAAAATGCTTTAATAAAGTGTCTTACATTAAGATAATACTGGCATAATAAAGAATACATTTGGCATAATGTAAAATGCACACCAGAGATTTGAAATTTTGCAGATTTGTTTTCTCCTCTTAAAAAAATAAATACAGTAGTCCCTCTGTATAAACAACTCAGTATAAAGCTTCCCTTATATCACTTGACTCTGGTCTTGGATTCCATATTGAGGATGAATGTAGTTTTTATGTTTTTCCCCTCTATATGGTAACCTCATTTACACCTCAGTACACTTTAATGGAACCCCTTTTTTGCTGTAAAGGTCCACCACAGTACACTTTAATGGCACCCCTTTTTGTTGTAAGGGCCCACCACAGTACACTTTAATTGTATCTCTATTTACTGTAAGGGCCCATAGTCATGTTAAATTTATGTAAAAAAAACAATAATAATTAAAGTGGTGAAGAGAAAAATCTTTCTAGTTCTACAGTATACATATCTTCAAACCACACATGAATTGCATCTTTTGACAAACCAGATGAAGGAAATAATTTGCAATATATCTATCTTTAATAAAGATAAACAATAAACTAATTTGGACACTAACTTGTCTTGTGCATAATCATATGATTGCATTCTAAAATTATTGATGAAATATTGAGGAAAGTATAATCTCCAAAATGGGATAGGCACTTAAAACATGAAATTAAAACATTTTGTAATGTGCCTACTTAGCGACATTCATTATTCACACAGAACACATTTCTTTTGGGTCACGGTTTATGATATGAATGTATTTTGATCTTTGTACATTTATACATAGTGCTATTTTGTATGTATTTTGATACAGTGTTATAGACCCAATCTTTTTAGATTTATAGTGTATTTTTATCTTTGTAGATTTATACAGTGTTATTCTGTATGTATTTTGATACAGTGTCATAGATCCAATCTTTTTAATTTAATAGTGTATTTTGATCTTTGCAGATTTATACATAGTGTTATTTTGTATTTTGATATAGTGTCATAGATGCAATCTTTGTCAATTAATAGTGTAATTTGATCTTTGCAGATTTATACATAGTGTTATTTTGTGTGTATTTTGATACAGTGTCATAGATCCAATCTTTGTAGATTTATACATAGTGTTATTTTGTATCTATATAGCTGTATGTAGCCGTTTTCCATTTGAAAAATGACTTTTTTAAAGTAATATTTATCTGGCTTTATCATCTTAAAATGTGCAAACTAATTAGTGTGAATTGGTTTTCTGTCATGTGTATAAATTTGTGTGGTTTAGTAGAAAATGACATGTTCATCAGTACTGTACATACAATCCTTGACATAATGCAGTACAGGGGTCCTATTTTCTTCCATGAACAACCCTTTTTGTTGTGTCTTTACAGCAGTCAGGAAGCCTGTAGCTCTGGTACCACATTAACCAAAGTGAATCCATGTTACTACTCATATGTGAAGGTAATATACAAAGTAACATAATCAATTTTATGCCTCTAAAGTTTAAAATATTAACAACATGGATGTCCAATCATTCTCTAAAATATAAAATTTAATTTTAGAAGCATTATCAGTATGGTACATCCTCTACTGAAGTTTCATACCTTCAATCCATGGCTGAAAAGTTGATAATTGAGAGTACTTATCTATTGACACATTAATTGCAACAAATTTTTGAAATATTGTATGGATGATATATTCTTTAATGAAGAATGTATGCAAGACCCAAGAATAAAATAATTATCAACCAGAAAATTTATTAATTTGCTGATTGATTGATTGATTGACTGACAGAATTGGTCCAAAAACTTTGTAAATTCTGCTGCTGATACAGCTTTTTCTTTAGTAAGACAACTCAGATGAGGGGGGAGGTGGTGAAAGATAGACTGGAACTCGTTTTTATTACGTAACAGATACAGAATTATGATGCACTTCATAATACGTTTTCTCTCTGGTACATTCCATCAAAATGTAATGGTTAGAGTGGTTACCTATGGTAACTTAACATTCAATTAGTGTAGCAGAGAAAAAGCATGCTATGAGACAAAATTTAATTTCTTTTCATCATGAATAGAACACACTGGTTTTATGATATTTAAAAGACATCAGTAAATAAAAACAAAAACCAAAATTACAATGTTCATTTTCACCATGTGACACATATGACAGCATTTGAAAATAATCTGAATGGAAAGTCACATCCTAAATATATTAGTATGAAATGGACACAGCACCTCAGTCACTAGTAACAGACGCCGACTCTGAGTGTTGAACATATATTGAAATCTGAATAATAAACATATAGCATTTTTAAATTAGTGAAGGTCATATGAATTCATTGTATGCCTGTCTTATGCTAGGCATATTATGTTACAGCATCCTTCACCCTGTAGAGAAACCTCCAACCAGTTTGCTTGTCCAGCTCATAACTTTACAAAAGTATATATATCATAACTAGACTGCCTATTGTTTACCAAAGCAATGTCACCTGCCTCAGGGTCATGGTTGTTGCAAGGTAAAATGTAATTCTTTGACTTGTATCCTTTTCTGCAGGATAACTTCTGACCTACAGAAGATATTTCAATGAAACTTTGACCAGGAATATACAATGAACAGTTCATGTGCTGTGTTACATAATCATGGTGTGTTGTGTTACATAACCATGGTGTGTTGTGTTACATAACCATGGCATGTTGTGTTACATAACCATGGTGTGTTGTGTTACATGACCATGGTGTGTTGTGTTATATAACCTAGGCTCCTCCTGCCTCAAGGTCAAGTTAACAGCAAGGAAAAATACAATTATATCCATGTTTAGAGCATAACTTTTGAACCATGAAAGATATTTTAATGAAACTTTAGACAATTTTATATGATGTATAGGCCATGTCAAATACCACAGTGATACCCACGCCTGAAGCCTTGTTCACACTGAAGGAAACTTGAATTTCTACTTGCATCATTGTCTGGAGTTTAACTTTTGAACTACTCAAAATATTTTGACAAACTTTAACTATACCATGATTTGACAGTGTGTTACTTACCATAGTTATGACTATATCTCAAGGACAAAGGCATGGCAAAGGAAAATATATTTATGCAAGTCAACTGGACTGAACAGAATACTGTTTCTATATTTATGCAAGTCAACTGGACTGAACAGCATACTACTTCTATATGTATGCCAGTCAACTGGATTGAACAGCACAGTGACTGCTTCTATATGTATGCAAGTCAACTGGACTGAACAGCATACTGCTTCTATATGTATGCAAGTCAACTGGACTGAACAGCATACTGCTTCTATTTTTATGTAAGTCAACTGAATTGAACAGAATACTGCTTCTATATGTATACAAGTCAATCAATTGAACAGAATACTGCTTCTATATGTATGCAAGTCAACTGAATTGAACAGAATGCTGCTTATATATGTATGCAAGTCAACTGAATTGAACAGAATACTGCTTCTATATGTATACAAGTCAATCAATTGAACAGAATACTGCTTCTATATGTATGCAAGTCAACTGAATTGAACAGAATGCTGCTTATATATGTATGCAAGTCAACTGAATTGAACAGAATACTGCTTCTATATGTATACAAGTCAATCAATTGAACAGAATACTACTTCTATATGTATGCAAGTCAAATGAATTGAACAACATACTGCTTCTATATGTATGCAAGTCAACTGGATTGAGCAGCATACTGCTCCTATATGTATGCAAGTCAACTGAATTGAACAGAATACTGCTTCTATATTTATGCAAGTCAACTGAATTGAACAGCATACTGCTTCTATATGTATGCAAGTCAACTGAATTGAACAGCATACTGATTCTATATGCAAGTCAACTGAATTGAACAGCATACTGCTTCTATATGTATGCAAGTCAACTGGATTGAACAACATACTGCTTCTATATGTATGCAAGTCAACTGAATTGAACAGCATACTGCTTCTGTACGTATGCAAGTCAACTGAATTGAACAGAATACTGATTCCATATGTATGCAAGTCAACTGGATTGAACATCATACTGCTTCTATATATATGAAAGTCAATGAATTGAACAGAATATTGTTTCTATATGTACACAAGTCAACTGAATTGAACAGAATACTGCTTCAATATGTATGCAAGTCAACTGGATTGAACAGCATGCTGCTTCTACATGTATGCAAGTCAACTGCATTGAACAGTTGTTGTTGTTGGGTTTAATGCCATTTTTCAGCACATGATAGGCTATACATGGCAGCCATTATTAATGGTGGAGGAAGAACCTGGGAATACCCCAGAAAGAACCACCGACCCACGAGAAGCTACTGGCAAGCTTTCTCACATACCCACCTTAGCCGAATCCGAGACTCAAACCCATGCAGACATAGGTAAGATGGTGGTGATCCGTAACGGAGAGCGCTTTAGACCACTTGGCCACTCAGGGCCCCTGAACTGAACAGAATACTGCTTCTATATGTATGCAAGTCAACAGAATTGAACAGCATACTACTAATATTTCATTATAGAAAGGAAAAGTGGCAAGGATAAAAATATGCAGAATTAACATGAAATAAAAAATATCCACCTTGCCATTTAATATGAACTAGTTTAATCATCAAATTAGCAATGTATTACAGAAATTGTTTTTATTTAATATGCATACCAGCACTCACTTTTACTCCAAAAATACTTGACAGTCCCTTTTCACTTATGTACCATATCTGTTTATTTTTACATATCATGCTAATTATCCAGATTTTACAGATGTTTCAGACTGCTATGGTGGCCTAGTGGTTAGAGCATCCACCTCAGATGTGGGAGGTTGTAGGTTTGAACCTTGGCTGAGTCATACCAAAGACTTATAAAAATGTTAATAACAGCTTCCTCGCTAGGTACTCAGTATCTGGAGGTCAGTGTTAGGACTGGTCAGCCTGGTGTCATGATAATGTAATTGGGCGGGACATCATGTTACATGTTTGCAGCATGATGCCCCAGTGCTAGACATCACTATAAACTGCTGCACTGCAGACACCGTAGCAATATGACTGAAATTTTTTTAAAGCTATATTATACTTCTGACTCACACATACACACAGAGTAGTTTGTCTCATGTATACTATTTACAGCTTGTCCCAAGTAAACTATTTATAGCTTGTCCCATGCATACTATTGATAGTTTGTCCCATGTATACTATTTAAAGTTTGTTCCATGTATACCATTTACAGTTTATCCCATGTGCACTATTGATAGATTGTCCCATATACTCTATTTATAACCTCTTCAAGAGCTGCTGTTGTAACTTTAGTACTGGCACTGTCTTTACAGGTACTGAGTATTCAGACTAAATAGATAGTGAAACCTGTTATTAACAGCAAAATGTTATGGTCTTGAGTATCCATTACAGACAGGTTTCACTGTACATGGGTACCATATTTGTTCTTTATATACCCTTAAATGTTACACACCTACAACAAATCATTTTCTGATATAGAACTTAAAGAATTATTTCATTCCATATCACCTGGCTGTCTGAAAAACTATAACTACTATGTGAAGTCATACTAATTACCCCACCCCATCCAATTCTCATAAGATGTGAAGTTTACCTTCTGAGATTGGGGGGGGGGATACGATTCACAATGGGTCAAATTCTGACAACAGCAGATGAGCCCAAGTAGAGGTTTTTTATGAGTGCAGCTTTGTTTTAGTCAAACTTATAGAATGTCAACATTTTCTACTGTTGACCTTGAGTTGCTCACAGGGTTTTGAGAACTTTTGACCTGCCATTATAAAATGTGCTGGCAGCTTTCGATCATCACTGTTGATTCTATATTATTTTGCAATAGCAGACCAGGGTCTTTCTTACTGTCAGTGAAGAAAACTGATTAGTGGAAGCATCTGATGGAGTAAAGCATAAATATATGAGCCAAATAATTTAGTTTTAAAAACCAAATCAAGATTAGATTGTGGGGAAAATGTGTAGCATGCTGCATCTGGAGGATAAGGTATGATTCTATTTCATATTCTTTAATTATCGTCAGGTAAAAGGATGCAAACTTCATCTCTGGAGTACTTAGGTAGCAAAATGAAGAATCCCTGAATAATATCTGAATGTGTTGCAGTCTTTCTCACAAATCATGTGCAGATAAATCTCATTCAAAACCCACTCACAGTTTATTCTTCTCTTCTTTAAGACAGGAGCAGTAATTTCAGAAAATAATATTGGGGGAGAACAACTTATGTTGTTTTAGCTAGCTTATAGCCTTCTTCCAATGTCAGTAATTAAATAAATTAAGTAGTCAGTAGTTGATTTAGGTTGAAGTGTCAGATATTTAGCAGTTTGCCTTGAATCAGTAAGCTTTCGGATTCACAAGTTTTTGTATTCTTTCCAGGACAAGAAAAATGTTCTGCTTGTACAAACGTTCATTGCTGAGATCAATGTAATTAAACCTTGCAAGGATCTTCCGCACCTGATCAGGGGCGCTATCCAAAGGAGAGAACCTGAGTAAAACTGGTATGATCGGCTTGTTGAAGGTTTCAGCCAATGTGAGATCCTTTTTGCAGTTATCACTTTGGAGATATTTTGGGGTGATACAACTGAGGACAACTGAGGCAGCTTTCATGTTCCGTTGTATCTGGATCTGAAGATTGTCCGTTAATGCATCATGGTGCGTGGTGATGCTTCGGGTGCTGCGGCTACTATTGGAACGGTTCGGAGGCTGGTTGATGGTAATATCAGCCCAACACGGCAGACTGTTGGTCTCCAGCACCCGTTTGATGTCTTCTACTTTGGCCTGCATGTCCCACTGATAGCTAATAAACACCTTGGGCTCACCCTCAGACATGTGCTCATCTAGAATTCCATCTAAACAAATGAATAGAGGAAATAAGCTCTTATTAAATGTAAATTGTAACATTTTTTGTGTCATTACCTGTTTTATGGTATCAATACATCAAAATTTATTTACAAAATGACACTTTTGCTAATTATTATTGTGTTACATTTGTTAGACCACTTCAGATACAATGGTATAATTTGTAGTCATGGGGTAACAGGGTCATGAGGTCAATAGTTGCACCACCCTATATATGGAATCACTCTATAATGAAGTGTGTTACAAGGATGAGATGTATATCAGTAATGGTATATAAAGATCACCTACTGGTAAAAAGCACTACTTGATGGTCCTCTAAGCAGCGGCATAGCAAGTATACCCCCCACAAACAAAATTAACAAAACTTAATTTTGTGGCCTCTTCACAACATGAAAGGTTGTTTGATGGGAATTTTCGACCACCCCTACCATGACACACACACACAACTCCCTAAACTGGTTTACTTCTTACTTAACTGATAGAGTGCAGAAAGTATCTTTAAATGGTCAACTTTCTGAAAGTAAAAATATTGATTGTGGAGTACCACAGGGCTCTATCCTTGGACCTCTGTCATTCATTCTATTTATCAAAGATTTACCTCTTAAGATTGGAACTTCAATTTCTTCCACTGACCTCTATGCTGATGATACTACACTGTCTGAGATGGGTAAATTTTTACCGAAATGGCACTTGAAAATAACTTACAAGATGCTCTCAACAGACTTCAAGTATGGTGCAAGGAAAACAGTATGATCATAAATACAGAAAAAATGAAAGTCCCACTAGTTACAGCACAACAAAAATGAGCAAGGCTAGATAGCGACAAACTCCAGGTTATATTTAACAATGTGAGCCTTAATATGACCTCTCGAGATAGAATTCTTAGCGTATTCATGGATAACAATCTTACTTGGTCTATTCACATTAAACATGTTTCAAAAAAGGTTAATTCTTATATTTGGCTACTGAGGAAAATCAAAACATACATTCCTCTTCAATATAGAGTCATCTTTTATAAAAGTTACATTCAGCCATATCTGGACTACTATAATGTAATTTGGGGTAATACCTCTAATTCAAACATAACAACACTTTTAAGACTCCAAAAGAGGGCTTGCCATTTAATTCTAGATCAACGTATAGACAATTTTCAGGATGCAATAAATAATATTAAGGTTTTAACAATACATGAAAGAATATTTCTTAGAAAGGCCAAATTGATGTATAAAGTATCCAGAAAAGCCATTCCTGTCTATCTAAGCAATATCTTTCACCAAAGAGATGCTGATGGTACTCCAAATTTAAGTTCCATAAGAAGTAAAAATTACATTATACCAAGGTCAAAGAAGGAATTGTTTAAAAAAGTTTTCAATATACTGGTCCACTGGTATGGAACAACATTCCCAGTAACATAAGGCAGGCTCCTATCATTTCTTCTTTTCATAATCAATGTCTTAAATGGATGAAATCTTTAGAAAATTGAACAGTTCTAGTACAAAAAAGACCGCCTGCTTTTCTGTAATTCTGCATCCTTTTCATAGTTGAATTTTTCAATGCAGGATGATATTTTATGTTTCATATATGTTTATGTTTTCATAGATGCCTGTGCATGTGTTCCAGACTTGATACTTAGAATTTTAAAATTACTTATTTAGTGTCAAGCTAGATATTTCACATCATGTTATATATACTGTATATATTGTACATAACCGTGATAGAAGGCCTCAAGGTAGATTAGTTCTGTAACTAACTGAGTTACCTTCTCTAAATAAAGTCTTTATTATTATTATTATTATTATCATTACACACACACACACACACAAATACCCACTGACCCCTTGCAGTTGCAGGGTTATCTTGGTGTTTGCTATAATACCATTGCCTTTAAATGGTTTGACTGTACACTGTACCTCTTACACTTGAATCTGAACAAAGGGTTTTGCAAAATCAGTTTCTTTACAAAATGTTTGAAACTAATGTCTAAAATATTATAATTAATGCTATTTATTTCTGCTTATGAAGTTTTTAGCCCAGGAAACATAGCTATTTTACACCCACCCACTACCCCGAACACCCCAGTTGATTAATTGTTGTTTTGAAGTTTGACGTGACTTATAAGTGAGTACATACAGTACTTCAATATTGGATGTGTGAAACTTCCATATTCTCCCCCCCCCCAACAGCAGGATAATGGAGATCAAAAAGGATACATCCAGTGTAGCTGAAATGTTCTGATGTTGATTTTGTATTGGATATATTCAGCATTTTGTTTATTTAGATTTTTTTCCCAATAAGTTATTTTGCTTTGATGACTAGTTAGCTGACAAAGCCATCAAAAGCAAACTGACATTCACTATCCACAATTGATCCATGTTGACCCACAAAATGTTTACCATTCCTGCAACTGACATGTGGGTTCAGTATTAGATCAATTTTAAGTACCATACATGCTCATTTATAAGTTGAGTCCAGCTGCAAACTGCACAGACCAAGATCTACCATAATATAATGTGCTGGTAGATATGGGTCTGTGCAATTTGTTTTGATTAATCATTATAACAAGCAACGTAGATCGTGATCTGTGGGCACTTTATGCTATGACAGATCAGCATTGTTATTATTTGCTGTTTGATTTTACTTATAAGCAAGGAT
Organism: Sinohyriopsis cumingii; assembly: GCA_028554795.2. NCBI lineage: Eukaryota > Metazoa > Mollusca > Bivalvia > Unionida > Unionidae > Sinohyriopsis > Sinohyriopsis cumingii. The sequence goes on from CM068824.1 coordinate 71,433,884, forward strand.
ATACAATAGGAATCACACAAACAGCTGAACAGAGAAAAATTTATCTTTATGGCTGACAAACTCGTGTACATAGGCTAGATTGGAGATAAAGAGGGATGCATTCTCTTAAAGTTAATGTTCAGGTTATAGTCAAGGTCACAGTCCAGGCCAGTCAAGGCCACAGTTCAGGCCACAGTTCAGGCTACTGTACAGTTCACAGTCAGGTTCATGTACAAAGTCATGTACATAGGCTAGATTGGAGACAAAGAGGAACTACATCCTCTGAAAGTTAATGTTCAGGTCATAGTCAAGGTCACAGTCCAGGCCAGTCAAGGCCACAGTTCAGGCTACTGTACAGTTCACAGTCAGGTTCATGTACAAAGTCATGTACATAGGCTAGATTGGAGACAAAGAGGGACTGCATCCTCTGAAAGTTAATGTTCAGGTCATAGTCAAGGTCACAGTCCAGGCCAGTCAAGGCCACAGTTCAGGCTACTGTACAGTTCACAGTCAGGTTCATGTACATAGGCTAGATTGGAGACAATGAGGGACTGCATCCTCTGAAAGTTAATGTTCAGGTCATAGTCAAGGTCACAGTCCAGGCCAGTCAAGACCACAGTTCAGGCTACTGTACAGGTCACAGTCAGGTTCAGCAACAGTCCAGGCCACAGACAAGACACACTTCAGGCAATAGTCCAGGCCACAGTAATGTCACAGTTCAGACCACAGTCTAGTCCTACATGTAAGACCTCGACACTGATATTTATGTTTTGGGCATCATAGCACTAAAACAAAAATAACATGTGCTGTGTCTTACATTGTAGGACTAGCCACAGTTCAGGTTCTGGTACCAAAGAATGATTGAGCTGAAGTAAAATCTAGGACTGGTGAAATATAATTAACCTTTCCTTCCTAATCTGTAAAAAATACTGCATACCCAACTACAAAAAGGCGAACACGGATCATTGGATGCAATCCAGCCTTACAGCAGAGTAAGCAGATAGAAGTCGATAGTGACGTGATGGTACACTGTGATTGGGGATGTAAGCTCATATAGAGTTGAATCAGTGATTAGACACATCAAGGATGACTGAAAAGAATATCCAAATGCTTTTGCATCTTGCACCTAAATCAAGAGTGTTAGGAACTACTAAGCTGGAAAGTGAAGATTTATCTTTGATCTTTGAAGTGAAGAAATTTCAGAAGTACTTGTAATGGAGATCCTTCATGTTAATCATTTGAAATAATGATAGGCCAAAATAAGGTGTTCTGTCATTAGCAACATCTGCAGTTCAGAATGGTATCATATACTGCAATTCTGAGGAAGATAATAATTGTGACTTATTGTCAACATTATCTTTATAGAGTCATTTAACAGTATCTTGGAGATAAAAATTGAGTTTGTCAACTTCTCAAAAATGTACAAGCTTCTGATTGTTGCAGGAACATATGAAAAGATCCAGTTCTAGTCAAAGTGTTCAAGTTTACTTGCAACAAATGGCCTAATACAAACACAAATCCTAAACTTAAACCCTATTTAAGCTGCAGAGAATAGCTGTCTATCTTATGGTTCCCTCTTCCATGGAAGTTAAGACATCAAATTCTCCAAGAATTGCATGAATATTCTGCTGCATGAAGAGCATGGCCACTCAGCTATCTTTGGTGGTAAAGGATTCATGATATTGATGTTTTCTATTGTAGACATTTACTCGGAATATTCTAATGAACACCACTACCAAGAATTGCATAAGCCCTAAGGATGTTGTTTAGTTCAACTGTCCTACCAGAGAAAGTAGTTAGTAAAGAAAAAAACAAACCACAATGTACATCAATGAAACATGTTCTGATGAAGTCATTATTAATCGTAGGGTACCAGTTTTCATGGTTTTCATTTTTGAAAGCTAGACCACAAATTTAAAGGCAGAATAGCTGACCTTCAAAGTACACCCACACCCACTCCCTTGCAGTATGGCATGGTAAAGTATAAGTTTGTTTTTTATTCCAATAGTATTTACAGTGCTGAAAAATGTATCACATGATATGTTTATGAAGATGAGGGACAATGGAGATTTATTTATTACAAATTTAATTCGCAAGCAAAATTGTACAAACCTGAATCTCTGTACTAATTTAATGTAACCTGTAGTAATAAATGCAAACACAGTTTGTGTTTTTCTTTAATTTTAATTTTTTTTATTATATCCATTTATAAAACAAATCATCAAAAAAACTTTATGCAACCCAATGTAATTATGAAATCCTGGAGAAAGCAGTATGTATGTGTGTGTGTGTGTGTGTGTGTGTAGTAGTGCTTTAGAGCACTAAGGCACAAAAGTACCAACAAAAGGTTGTGTTCCAAATATGTGAAACTTAATTACACAAAAATCAGGAAGATAAAGCCCTCCAAATAAACGTACTATGCACAACAAGTCAAAATATAAAACAAAAGATGCAGAAATGTCTGTGAAATGTATATAAAATTACAGATAAAGGTACACATAACACATTTTAAATACTTTAAATATGAGCAAAAATTTCTTTGTAAAAACCATATTCCCTCAAAATTTACAAGATTTTCTGGGGTGGTAAATCCTCATACAGTTTCTTCTAGCCGTTCACATCAAAATTTGACTTCTAACCTGCAGTTGAAATTGTTAAAATCAACAAGACTGTGTTCCACTGGCAATGTAGACATTCTGCATTAAAGTTACATAAAATATAATGTCAATCACAGTCTGTGTCTTTTTTAGGTACACATGTTCTTGAAATATATTAGTCCTGTTTATCTATCCAGCATAATGTATGGTTTATTATCACTGTTCCATACTGAATAGATATATGAATCTGGAATAATTAATGTGTCTGATTCAAACATTAGACTGTTTTCACAGTATTTCTTTTACATTTTGCTGACAATGAATACTTCCAATATTCCACTGAGCAAATGTAACATGAGGACAGTTATTTTCTAAATACATGAAGACTGTTATTTCTAAGAACACAAACACAGTTATTTTCAATGAACATGTACACATACCTTTTTTCTAAGAACAGGAACACTGATTTTTTCTAAGAATACAAACACCGTCATTTGGTAAGAACATGAATACTTATTTTCTAAGAACACAAAGTTATTTTCTAAGAACATGAACACAGTTAATTTCTAAAGACAAAAGCAGTTATTTTCTAAGAACACAAGCAAAGTTATTTTTATGAACAAGAGTAAAAAATTATTTTCTAAGACCATGAACAGACTTCTTTTCTAGAAACAAAAACACTTATTTTCTAAAAAGTTTTATACATATAACTAACTGCTGAATAAACAATCAGTTCTCAAAGTCCATTTTAATCACATTCATCCTAAACGAAGATTTTACAGTGAGCTGAGATTTTATCTGATACTGTAACATTTCCTTTTCATCTGATTTAGAAATTACCTGGACCAAATACCAATCATAAAGGCATGATTGTAGGTCCTCCTTGGATAATTTGTTGACAGGTTAATATGGGGATTATAACTTAATTCTTAACACATGCAGCTGACACAATGATATGCTGTCATTTTCCTTTAAAGGAGACAGCAGCTTCTCACAGCTGGCACAATGGTATGCTGTCATTTTCCTTTAAAGAAGACAGCAACCTCTCACAGCTGGCACAATGGTATGCTGTCATTTTCCTTTAAAGGAAACAGCAGCCTCTCACAGCTGGCACAATGATATGCTGTCATTTTCCTTTAAAGGAGACAGCAGCTTCTCACAGCTGGCACAATGGTATGCTGTCATTTTTCTTCGAAGGAGACAGCAGCCTCTCACAGCTGGCACAATAGTATGCTGTCATTTTCCTTTAAAGGAGACAGCAGTCTCTCACAGCTGTCACAATGGTATTCTGTCATTTTCCTTTAAAGGAGACTGCAACTTCTCACAGCGATATGCTTTGAAAACATCAAATTGTGCTACCATCTTCTGCACACTGACATTGGAACACTGAGTCGCATACAGAATTCAAATGGTATCTGAATCTGATCAACAGTTGTTCCCTGTGGATCAGGAGAGGTCTATAATGGTAGGAAATTTTACTCCCACTCTTTGACCACTGTGGCAGTAACACTGTAATAGCTGAAGGAGTGAAACCTCAACTTCAATAGCACTGGCTATATGTATATAATGTGTGAGTGTACATATATGCATGTATGAATATCTAGACGTACATAAACATTTACTGTATACTTAAGTGTGAAATACAGAAATTTATTGGCGAAATAATTTTTGTTTTCATTCCTCTATTTTCACATATGAAATATAAGATTTCCCATCATTCCATGTGCTGCTCAATTGTGTGTGCCTACAGAAATTATACCGGCAACAACAAAAATGAGCATTTTATGAGAGAACAAATAAATAGAAACTATTACATTTCAGATATGGAAAGTCATTTCTGCTAAAGAAATATGACTTGTTGCCATTTGTGTTTTTCTCTGAAGTTATTTACCCCTACTTCCTTAACAACAGTGATGATGCATTTTTTAATTGGATTTTGTTTTCAGATAGCATGAAATAGTTTACAAAATTTTAAAAAATGTAATTAACTGCAACAAATTTGGTCAAACCAATCCTACCACTCTCATAAATCACTTGATCAACCTATATAGGTGAATTTGTAAAAAGGCAGGGTGGGGTATTGTGCTGAAGAGTGAGTTTAATCTTTTAAGCTTTTGGTTCTGGACCTAGTCTGGCATATAATAAAAAGAAATAATTTTTACATAGATACCAGGTATATTTCATTCTGTGGTACCAAAAACAATATATTTCAACTTAAGGCTTTGCCACTCATTAAATTATCGCATTTGATATATCTCTTGTATTCAATGAATAAATGCTTGTACAGATCAGATTTTACTGTATATATCAAACATACCACCATCGATTTCAGTAACAGATTTCATTGTACACCTTTATACTTGCTAATTGTCAATTAGCTAAAGGCAAATAAAGATTCGTAGGATTTTATGTTCAAAGACAGAAGATCTGTTTTGAAAAAGTTTGCTTTGCTATGATTGGCATTTTTTGTGTGCCTAATCATGTCGAAAGCTGTCGTGTTTTTTATAGTAGTTTTTCTAAACTCTGAAAAAACCTGATTGTGAGATTAAACTCTTTTGTATATAAATACATGTAAAAAGATGTATGTTTTGTATTTAATTCCTATCTCTACATTTAGGCTAAGTGTTGACAATGAAATGAATAGGTTCAACCTACTTTTTGTACTAGCTTATGAGTCCAACTGCAAACTCCATAGACCTCGCTTTGCATAATGTACTGCAGATCTGGGTCTGTGCAGTTTGTTAGAAGTAATAAGTAGAACAAACAGCATAGACCCTGATATGCAAGAACATTATGCTATGGCAGATTGTTGTTTGCAGTTTGACTCAACTTATAAGTGAGTACATACTGTAATTACTGTGGTAGGGATTAATGGAGATGTATACATTATCCCTGAATATTTCTTTTCATGACAAACATTTCTGCTAAAGACCAACCTGAAGTTTGACATCCACAAACTCCAACTGATTCTCAGTATCCTAAACCTCACATGCTTAAAAGAATCACTAAAGAGGCAAGAATTATGAAAGAGGCAAGAGTCATGAAAGAGGCAAGAAACACTAAAGAGACAAGAATCATGAAAAAGGCAAGAATCACTGAAGAAGCAAGAATCACTAAAGAGGCAAGAATCACTAAAGAGGCAAGAATCACTAAAGAGGGAAGAGTCATGAAAGAGGCAAGAATCACTAAAGAGACAGGAATCACTAAAGAGGCAAGAATCATGAAAGAGGCAAGAATCACTAAAGAGACAAGAATCATGAAAGAGGCAAGAATCACTAAAGAAGCAAGAATCACTAAAGAGGCAAGAATCACTAAAGAAGCAAGAATCACTAAAGAGGCAAGAATCACTAAAGAGGCACAGGAATCACTAAACAGGCAGGAATCACTAAATTAAAGAGACAAGCTTAAAAATCAAGTAAGTCAAGCAAAAAAACAATCTTCTAAATCATCAGATGGCAAATTTTCTCCTGAAGCCAGAATGAGAATGTACTGTGAAAACTAAAAAAGAAAAAGAAAAACACTATCAAAATGCAGCACAAAAGCTCAATTCATTTGAGAAGGGGTACACTGTATTTAATTAAGACAACAGCAAGAAGAAAGAATTAGAAATTGAAATCTGGAACAATCACCAAAAACACCAGCTAGATGTACTGACCTTTTAGTCAAGGCTGAACACAAAATTATATACTGCATCTAGATCATCAACAAGGGCAAATATTTCCAGGGAAAGTGGCAAGAATGTATCAATACTGCAGATTCCCAGACATTCTCCTGTACTGTTATTTACACATTAAAAGGATAACTGTGAAAGTTGCTTCAGCAGAACAAAAATCCTCAGCCCTACTGATTGTGTATCGAGATTCCATAAAAGAATGAGTCATCAATGCCTGGACACTGATGAAATTCCATAAAAGAGTCATCATTGCCTGGACATAATATCAAGATTTCATACAGGAGTCATCAATGCCTGGATGCAGTGTCAAGATTCCAAAAAGGAGTCATCATTGACTTAGACACAATTTTAGATTCTATAAAGGAGTCATCAATACCTGGATGCAGTGTCAAGACTCCAAAAAGAAGTCATCATTGACTTAGACACAAATTTGAGATTCTATAAAGGAGTCATCAATGCCTGGATGCAGTGTCAAGACTCCAAAAAGAAGTCATCATTGACTTAGATGCAATTTTGAGATTCTATAAAGGAGTCATTAGTGCCTGGATGCAAAGTCAAGATTCCATAATGGAGTCATCATTCACAACATAGTTGGAAAATAATGTGTTTAATAATGGGAGCCATGTCATGACATAAGCATCCTTTAGTTTTGTACCCACAGTGAAATCAAATTGTTTTAATGATTCTTTTTCAGATAGTGTATTGCCTTTTATTTGTATTTCAGATAGTGTATTGCTTTTTATTTGTAATCTAATTCAACAAAATTTAGCACAGCCCTTACTTCTGGAGTAAGCAAGCATCTCTAAAGGCTTGAGCCCCTCTGCCATCTTGGTGAGGTAGGACTGCTCTAATACCACCCCTGGGACACGACGGAGTGGTTTAATATGATGTTCCAGGACATCCAAACTCTCAGTGTACATCTTGGTCTCAAAGTCAATTGCTGGACAATCACCTGCAGGAACACAAGAATTCAGTTAAAACCTGCAGAAAAGAAAACTAAAGCCTCATTAAAAGATTTTGACATTTTGTTTTTTCTAACAGCACTTTTAAGTTGTTATTGGCTATATCATGCTGGTGAAATGGCAGCTAAGTGTCTTTCCCAAGGACATCTCTAGGCAGCTGACCCAGGAGCTTTGGATTACAGTCTGATACTCAAATCAACTGAGCTACTTGGCTCATTTTCATCAAAAGAAAGTACTATCTTTATAATACATAGAATTGTAGCTTACATCCACATATATAATCATATGTTAAAAAAAAAACTGAGGAGATAAAATATCATTAACTCTTGACAATGTCCTGCATTGAATTTTCCATATTGGTGATAGTAATAATTTTAAAAAGTTCCAGAAGGCAGGGCAAGGAAAATTCTCACTGTAGCAGCCAATCAATAATGAGAATACTGTGCAAAAATTTCATGAGCTTACTTGAAACAATCAAATTCACTGAGAGTGGTATGTTAACGTGTTGACATATCAAAATTATTTAACTGCAAACACTGTGAGGTTCAGCAATTATATGATAAATTGATACAAGCTGTATTGACAATATTATTTTGTGGTTATATATGTTAATGTTTTACACATGGACAAAGTTCATAAACTGTATTCCTTTAAATTGACTAATATGCATACGTTTCACCTATCGATTGCTGTAAAAACTATATCCTAAAGTGCAACCCAAATAAGCAAACTTTAGAAAGTGAACACTTCATTTTCAATTGAGGTTCAGGTCTGAAATTAATTAAATTTCAGCAATACATATCAAAACCCAAGGAACACATTATGTAATGACATCTAAAAAGCAAGGTTTAAAGAAACAAAGACATGTTGGTATGATTTACAAGCTACTAAAGTCATTTTCATGAAAGTACAATATCTACTTTGTCATCAGTTCTATTAAGGATACAATTTCATCTGATATGAATTGTCTCTATACAACAAAATTAGTTATCTACCCTAACATGCTTTAAAAAACTCAAAGACAAAATACATACATACATAAATACAAAATAAAGCATAAAAAGAAGAAATAAACAGTATTGGTACAGCTGAGTATCAAGTATTATTGACATTCTAAATTTGGCACCATGTGCATTTCGATATCTATATGTTTTTCAAGAGGCATCTTATTTGTTGAAATCACCGATAACATCAAGTCTGTTATCTAGACTTATATCATGACCAACAGCAAGTCTGTCATCTAGACTTATATCATGACCAACAGCAAGTCTGTCAACTAGACTTCATTACCAATAGACAGTCTGTCATCTAGACTTCATGACCAATAGACAGTCTATCATCTAGACTCCATGACCAATAGACAGTCTGTCACCTAGACTTCATGACCTAATAAATAGACAGTATGTCATCTAGACTTAAATCATGACCAGCAGCCAGTCTATCTGTCATCTAGATTTATATCATGACCAACAGCAAGTCTGTCTACTAGACTTCATGACTAATAGACAGTCTGCCATCTAGACTTATATCATGACCAGCAGCCAGTCTGTTATCTAGACTTCATGACCAACAGCCAGCTTATCATCCAGACTTCATGACCAATAGACAGTCTGTCATCTAGACTTCATGACCAATAGACAGTCTGTTAACTAGACTTATATCATGACCAGCAGCCAGTCTGTAATCTAGACTTCATGACCAACAGCCAGCTTGTCATCCAGACTTCATGACCAATAGACAGTGTGTCATCTAGACTTCATGGCCAATAGACAGTCTGTCAATTAGACTTCATGACAAATAGACAGTCTGTCATCTAGACTTACTTTGCGACCAGCAGCCAGTTTGTCATCTAGACTTATTTCATGACCAGCAGCCAGTCTGTCATCTAGACTTCATTTCCAACAGCCAGTCTGTCATCTAGACTTGATGACCAATAGACAGTCTATTATCTAGACTTACTTCATGACCAATAGCCAGTTTGTCATCCAGATCTACTTCACGACCAATAGTCAATCTGTCATTTTCACTTATTTCATGACCAATGGCCAGTCCAACATCTAGACCTACTTCATGACCAACAGCCAGCCTGTCATCTAAACTTACTTCATTACCAATAGCCAGCCTGTCATCTAGATGTGTCATCTAGACTGGCTTCATTACCAATGACCAGTCTGTCATCTAGACTTATTTCTTTAATAATGGACATACTGTCATCTAGAATTACTTTATGACCAATAGCCAATCTGTCATCTAGACTTACTTCATGACCAATAACCAGACTGTCATCTAGAATTACTTCATAACCAATCACCAGTCTGTCATCTAGACTTACTTCATGGCCAAGAGACAGTCTGTCATCTTGATTGTCAAATTATTAGAATTGACAGTATGTTTACCATTTTGCTTTTTATTCTGCCACACCATCTTGATTATTCAAACTCCTCATAATTTGAATCTTTTCTGTGAATTTCAGTGAATTTGGATATTCCTAAGCTTTCTCTGGGGACTTACACACATATGCAGATGACATGGGATACTAAGTAACTGAATTTTAACCACCACCATTTGAGAGTGCGTAGGGTTGACCATAATAATTATTTTTAATTGTGGAAGTAAAACACCTTTTAAAGTTAAGAAAAACCAGCTCTAAAGTGCAAAATCCATTGCCAAAATCTGATATTTTAAGATAGATGTAATTGTTTAATGTTTAATCCAACTAAAGTTATAGTGGTTATATTCAAGTTTGGACAAAATACAAGCATTAACCAAAATTAGTTCAAGCAGACAAGTTTTCTGTGCAAAATAATTACATGTTATTGTATGACATTTTCCATGAAGTTCAATGTTTGATAATGATTAGAGCTGTCAATTTATAAGAGTGAGGATATACAATATTTGATCCTGAATCAAATGTATCGAGTCTTCAAATTAGTGCGAGTTTCTCCACGAAATTGTTTTTTTGTCTTCTTACGAGAATTTACAAAGTAATGTAATTCTGATATAATTGGTTGGTGGATTGGTTGGTTGGTGGTTGTTTATAATGGCACTTTCAACACACTATTTGCTATATAATGCTGAGGAAATGGCAATGAAATGCCTTTCCCAAGGACAAACTGAGGTAACTGACCCACTGGTACTGGCTGCAGTCCACTCAAGCTGCTACGATGAGTAGTAGCAACATGTAACAACAAGAATAATGACAAATGTACAAAACACACTCTTTGGTCAATGTCACAGTATGGTCTTGAACTGAACTCTCTGTTCAGAAAGCATTATTTCCTATTTAGATTTACCATTACCTTAACCTTTAATCCCACCAATATAGATTTTTTCTTATTAAAGGAACTAGCCATCCACTAGTTTGATTTAGGATTTTTAATACAAAACAATAGTTATTGCGCAGACCCATTTTTCTTTGTGTGACAGTGACCATGACCTTTGACTTTTGACCCCCAAAACAGCAAGGCCTCTATCTTTCCTTAATTACAAGCCATCAGCAAACTCTGGGCAGGGTATGTATTGTAGAATTAATGTTATTATTTCCTTCTTCATAGTGACTTTAACCTTTGACCTTTTGACCACAATCAATTGTTTTTTCCTGTTACCTAAAGAGTAAGCCATTCAAAGACTACTGAAAGTATATGGCTGCAAACTGAAGTTTCTGTGCAGAAATCATTTTTAACCACACTGACCTTGACCTTCAATAGGCTTTTTCCTTACTGTGTGGGAAAGTCATCCACAAACATAGTCCTGGTCTGAAATGTAAAATCAAAGTTGTGACAAGAAAACCCTTTATTCAGTCAAAGCGACTTTGATCTTTGATGTTTTGACCACCTTGACAACACCAAATCAGAATAGCCTTCTTCCATACCCCAAGTGTAAACCAACCACAAAGTTTGGTACAGGTAGATTGTGTAAAAAATAAAGTAAATTTGCAGGAACAAAAAAATATAACAGACAGACAGACATATGTACTGACAGACGTCGTAGCATTATTCACTCTGCTTTTTGCTGGTTGTATTAAACTTATCCTCTTTATAAATTCATTACACTGGAGAATTTGCAAAACAATGCAAACTGTAACTTGTGACCACAAGGATGTAAGCTCAAATCCTGCTCAGGCTGTGGTGTGTCTTTTGGAAAGACACTTCGCTTAGCTGCTAGGGCATGATATAACGAAACCAACAAACCAAACATTTATATTCACTCAAGACTGCACATGCCCAATTCACTATGCTACTCTTATGGTTACTTACCAAGAACAGCTTTCAAGGACGGTCTCAAACTGAACCACACATTTTTGAATACTGCAGTAACAAGTTTCTTTCCCAGCCAATCAGAGAAGAGAACTTCATGAAAGACAAATAGCGATGATACTGCTGCTTCACTGAGCAAGACAATCACGTTGGTTACTGTGGCAATATTTGGCCCATTTATTTCCAAGAATTCTTCCTTAGATCGACCAAGCTTTGTGCTATCATGGTGTGTCACCTTCAATGAAAGAACAGAAGTTAGTGATTATTTTAATAGTCACCATTTTACTATTAGTCTTATGTTTAAAACAGTTGTTATTTTCAGCATATTGCATTCATCTTCAGATTATTTTTACATCTGTACAAGTCTTTCTCAACCAAAATGTACACATTTTTTAAAGCATTCATAATTGTAACATATGAATTCTTTGCGGAATTGATACAAATGAAAGAATTTTACAGATAGGTATGTTCCTGCATGCTTCCCTTGAGAGTGAAAAATATGATAAGAGACCAGTAATATTAGTGAACATATCTGCTGGTATTAAAAACTGGTTAATGGCGGTAGTGGCTGTGACAAGTAGAAAATATGGTAAAAGTAGACATCGGTCTTTTTCTACTGCTACTCAGGACAAGTTCCACTCTCTGTGAGACATATATTTTACAATAAAAATAGTATAATTCATTCAAAACATTCTAATATATATATATATATATATATATATATATATATATATATATATATATATATATATATATATATATATATATATATATATATATATATTCTCAGCATCAATTAAAAGTCATGCGCTACTTTCAAAATATGAAATTTTAGTAAAACACAACATATCAACATGACCGACTCTGTCAAGAACAGCAGCATATATGTCATGTTTGTGCTGAAATAGATGTGTGTATACATGTGTGAGAGAAGCAGTTAGTTTTCTGTGGTACAGAGAAGACTGGGTTTTTGCACACTCATATGTTTAATAATGATGTAAATAAAATAAATGAAATAATTCATTTGGTACCATCATGCAATAAGGAAGCTGTGTACAATCAGGAATTTTGTTTAAATATCTGAATTTTGTTTTGCCCTATTATTTACCATGAACTCCCTAATCAAATGACTAATAACAAAGTAATGACTCCTTCAGTTATAGACACCACAGGCAGCACACAGGTACAAATAAATGACATCAATGGGGTTTTGGGGATCAAGGATCTAGAATGGGAAGATTTTGTGACCCCCAAAAAACCTGTAAGAGTGAAACAACCAGATATGAGGAGGGAAACCCTGGTGACAAACCCATACTTTCTCCTTCATAGAGAGGAGAAAAACCCTCTAAAAACTAAGGAACCTCATGAGGAAGAAGGGCCGGTGGACTTAATATGGATTAAACCCCTTACGTCGACACCGGCCCCAAAAAAGAGGAAACACAAGACATCCTCACCAAACTCCTCCCTGGAAGAGGAGTTGAGCTTGGACTAATTAACAAGACCCAACAAACAGTAATACCACCAGTTAGGGCAACAACTGAAACTAGGAAACTAAAAAAACACAACAACAAAAATGGATTATGAGCTGGAAACAGACAATGAAAATGAAAATGACATAACTATTGACAAGAAAATAAAGAGAATGATTCAGATATTGAGGAGATAACAGAAGAAGAAATACAAAAGTCAAAAGAGGCTCTTGAAATAGTCCAGAGCCCCAATAACTTACAATAATATATAATTTAACTTTAAATAATAAATATACAAATAAAAATAGAAGATATTTAAGTGATGCAGCACCTGGTGAAGTGTAGTCCTAAAAATGGAAGGAATAAACTTCCGAACTGCAACTATCAACAGCAATGGAATGGATAAAGCGAAAGTAGACAAACTAACCAAAGAAACAAACTTTGATCTAATTTTGCTACTGGAAACACATAATGGTATTACACCAGAACTAAAATAGAAGATAAACTGAACTCAATTGTAATTTGTAATGATTACATAAATAATGATATAAGAGGAGGAGCGGCTATAATAATAAAAAACAAACAGGGAATAAGCTGGGAACGACTAAACGAGGGGCTCTTTTTTAAAGGTCAGCTATTGCATATCATGATACAAAATTGGAACATAGTAAACGTATACAGTCCAACAAATAGAAGTAAAAAACAAATCTCTATTGAAAATCTGTACACTCATTTACAGAATTTCTCAATGGAAAATTTAATTATAGGGGGAGATTTTAATTGGGTAGGAGATGAAATAGACAGGATAACTGATTTGACAATAAAGTTTTTTAAAACTCAAAAGATAAACTTAACAAATGAACATAAATTGTATGATATATATAGGCAACTAAATCTAATAAGATGGGAATATACTCATGAAAATAAACAGGGACAAACAAGCAGAATAGATCGTTTTTATGGAACTAATTTTAATCAATTTATATATAAAAATGTAAAAATAACTGATTTTAAATTATCTGACCATAAAATGGTTATAATTGAAGTAAAAATTAAAAGTAGAATCAAATGGGGACTGGGACAGCAGAAATTAAATAATAAAATCTTAAATGATGCAGAATTTATAAATATAATAAAAAAAGAAATTGAAGCTTTTAGAAATCAAGAAACTTCTAATATTTTAAAAGAATGGGACATTTTTTAAAAAAAAGGCAAAAAAGAAAAGCCATCCAATACTCCAACACAAGAGCAGAAATTTTATAAAAAAACAACAAAGAATAACTAAAAATAACATTAAGTAAAACAAGAGATGAAGAAGGAAAAATACATTTGGTAAATAAGATAGAAGAAATAGAAGAAGAAGAATATCAAGAAAGAACAATCAGAGCAGGGAAATTCACAGAAATAAACACAAAAGCTCAGGGTCTCTATAAACGGGAAGAATTAAGAAAGGGTGGAGATACAATTTTTGATAAAATCAGAGTAAACAATATATTTCATATGGAAAAAACAGATATTTTAAACAGTATTTTTTCATACTATAAGGATTTATGTACTACACAAAACATTGAATTTAATACAATCGATAATTATTTAAAAAATGTCAACTGTGAGAAGATAACAACAGAACACAGGGACCTGTGTGACAATGTCATCTCAGACGAAGAAATTATAAAGAATATCACTACACTTAAAGAGAAAATCACCAGGAAAAGATGAACTCACTATGGAATTCTACTGAAAATTCCATGTAGAATTAACGCCGATCTTAAATGATTTATACAACATTTTTTTAAGTAAGAAACAGATGTCAAAAACTATGAGGGAGGAGGTTATAACAATTATTTGCAAATGGAAAGGTGATAGAGGTAACATTAAAAACTAGAGGCCAATATCGCTTCTTAACACCAATTATAAAATTTTAAGTAGGATTTTAACAAATAGGGTAAAGGGTGTATTAGGGAAAATAATTAATGTAAACCAGACTTGTGGGGAAAAGGGAGGGACATACAAAGTAATATCCTAAATACAAAAACAATAATAGACTATATAAATGAAACAGGATCAAAAGGTGCCATGGTGCTTTTCAACCAAAAAAAGCTTTTGACCGATGAGAACACAACTACATGTATATACAGAAAGTACTAGAGAAATTTGGATTCTGAATAAATTTCTGAAAGTGGACTGAAATCCTTTACATTGGAATAACCTCATGTGTACAAATAAATGGAAATGTACAATAGAATTTGACATACAATGATCAGTGAGGCAAGGATGCCCACTATCAATGCTACTATACATAACAGCAATTGAAATTCTAAGTCATAAAATATGAAACAACCCAAAAATACAAGGTATACAAATCGCAAATCTAAAAGAGGAATTTAAAATGCTCCAACATGCAGATGATTGTACAAATTCATTAGAGTTGCAAAATCTTATCAACACTTAGAGAAAAAATTTGAAAATTTCGGTAAAGCATCAGGTTCTAATATAAATCACGATAAGACCGAAATTCTACAAATAGGCAACTGGCGAGGTAACCACCAGGGGCTACCTCTGCACTTCCTGAGAGACAAAGTGAAAGCTCTACGAATATTTTTGGGAAGAAAAAGAGGAAATAGAGAACTATAAGCACCTAATCAACAAAATTAAAGAAAACACAACTATCTGGGCCTTAACACCACTATGCATAATGGAGGGGGCCCAAGTGGCCAAAACATACCTCTACTCTAATATAAACTACACCACTTGATCTATTGATATGGAAAATAAAAAATTAAACATGATAAAGGCAGTATTAGCTATATATAGAATTACTAAACCCATTACATTATCAAAGAAACTCTGTATGGAGCAATAAGTAGAGGGGGACTGGGATTACACAGCCCCCACTGCTAAAAATATCCAGTGTAATTAATAGGTTAAAAAAAGGTACAACCTGAACCAAAAACAGCTTGGGAAGCATTATATATTTACTGGTTTGGTTTCACCATGAGAAATAGACGGGAGGTATACAGAAATAACAACCTCACAATAAAACTTGAAGTACCAAGAAAATTTAGATATTGTATATGAAAGAAATACTACTAAAATATAGAGATAGAATAGATTTATGGCAATTAGGTATAACAAAATACATATAACTGGATAGGAGAAGATATAACAAAGAAAATCAGATGTTAAGTAGAGCAGGACAATGGGGGAGTGGGTAAACTGGGAAAAAACTTGGTTAAACTGGGGAAAAATAAGATCAGTCAAAATACAAAGGATAATTCTTAAATATCTACACAATGCCTGGCTCACAGGCAAAGAAGCTATTAGACATCGTATGATTAGAATAATACCAAAGTGTCCTTTATGCAAAGCAGCTAACTTTACAAAACTTTATATGACCGCCCAATGTGACAAAACAACAAATAATAGGATAAAGTTAATTATGGAAATATGTAAGAAATATAAGTACATGTACTATAGGAACAACAACTATGTTAGCCTGCGAACAAGTTATAAGAATAATAAAATAAAACATGTAGGGAAAATGTCCAGGGGATCTATAAGTAAGTTTCTTGAAATTATACCAAAGGGGAGGGAAACTGGGCAAGGACTTCGGTATATAACCCAAGTAGGGGTCTGTACTGCCAGTGTGCAGGCTAGAACCCTAATTTCATCTCTCAACCGAGATATTTTAATATTTTGAAGTAACTGAAAATGTTACGCATGTAATGAATGCTATGAATATATTTTGAGTATGTTCTGAGTATATTTTGAATATATTTTGAGTATGTTCTGAGTATATCTTGAATATAATTTGAATATGGCTTGAATAAAGTCAAGTTGGAAGCCCAATATGAGAAATAAGGAATACTACTATATAAAACGCCCCTTTAGGAAAAAAAAATTCTCTATCGTCTCAACCTTGAAGAAAATGTAGAGGATACAGGGACCTACATGCTGGTGAAGTATGAAACATAGACATCGCAGGGCTATATCACAAGACGCCATGCGAAGTGACCAGGCCTGCGAAAGAGCCTCAGAAAAATCATCATGCAGGATATGGACAAACGAAATATACAAATGGGGAAAAACATATGGAAAAATAAATTTTGTAATATCAGGTATCCACTGAAATCATAGACCATTTCGAAATCTTTTTGGTAGGGTGTCTACTCTTAAGAAGTACAAAAACAAAACTAAGTTTATTCCAGAAAATAAATATACCGGTTTGGGAGAAAACAGTAAACTAGGCTATTTAAAAAAATAAGAGAAGCATAAAAAAATGAATAAAGATTCTGCGGCTTCTTATTGAGCATAGCCCCAAACTTTCAAAATTTAATCTGAGTGAAAAGCCACCACACCAAAAGTACACCCATAAAAACATTAGGATTTCTTTTTTGCAATAAATAAAGACACCGATTCTCTTTGGAACTCAGATATAGTTTTCAAAACTTACAAAATCAAAAACTATTTTAAAAAACTTAAAAAAAGTCCAAAATAATAAAAATATTTAATAAAAATTTCTTTCTTCTTAAAGAAACTGAACATAGCAGATGAAAACTCGAGGGGAAATTTGATATACTTGCTGTTCTAACTTTAATATATATAGCACATAAACAAAATAGCAAATACATATATATACCAGTAGCATACACAGGACGTAGGGGACCCTTGGCAAAGGTCAGTGCTACACAACAAGGGGAGAGATTCCAACATGGAACAAAACCTAGATCGGAAGAACAAACCTTTAGATAGTACTAAGGAAAAAAATACCCCACAAAAATTTGCAATTAAATAAATTTTCAGTCAAAATTCTTTTTTTATAAAAGAACACTAACATACACACCTTTGGGAGAAACAAAAACACATGAAAACGAGTAATATTATCTTTCAAAATTGAACAAATTGTGCCAAAAAATACATCGAACCATAAAACGATTCTATGCGTTAAAATTCGCATATGTTCTAGCCGTCAGAAGTATGAGAATAATGCCAAGCAAGTTCTTAAACTCGATATATATGATACGAGCATTGCAAATTTGAAGAATTATTTACTAACAGAGAGAGAGAGAGAGAGAGAGAGAGAGAGAGACGCAATGATCGTATCTATATCCGAAACATACGCATTACAACTAATTTCATAGTGTAAAATATGGTTTTATATTTTATTTTGCAGATAAAATGCTTATGTTCACAAAAAATATTAAAAAATTAAAAATTAACTTTTCACGAATGCGTCAACCAACTGCAACAAGCATAATCACTTTTGTCGATAAAAGTAAACAGCTCAGTACAAATTCAAAATGAAAATTTAAAAAAAAATTAAAACCTGAGCCCCTTACATTGACGCTTCAGTCGACTTATTACACTTGCGTTAACATATAAAGTAATCTTGAAAGAGAGTAATTGATCGTGTAATTGACTTGGCAGGAGTACCTAGTTTTAGATACAAGGAGAACATATGTTGTACGACCCACGTTATTTTGCTGATCCATCGAAGGGTTAAAATTTGTGTATGGTCTACCTGGTTGAATTTCATACACACGTACTACATATTTTACGACCTAAACGTATCTAGGTTTTCTGCTGAGAACGAAAGGAGAGTACACAGTAGACTTTATTGAATAATTACATGTCATGGTAAATACATGAAATGTACATACAGCTGACTTGCTGTGTTACGACTATATGGTCTTAAAGTAAATATCAGAAGGAAGCGAAACCAAAACGTTTAGTAAAAAATGTTAATTGTTTATTTATTTATCTAAGCTACTAAGGGACAATTTAAGAGGAATGTATAGTATTGTGAATTAAATTCCAAATAATCTATCACATGTCCAAAAGATGAATGGGCTGATGTACAATTGTCTTGAATAGGTTGATGTACCAAACGTCTTGATGTATCATAATGATATAATCCAGAACGTTTTTGAATAAATTCACTGTAATCCCAAAGTAGTGTTTGAATAAAAAAAATCAGTAAGTACTGTTTAATTTCAATGAATAATTTAAATAACTGATTCCTATCAAATTATATCTCCACACAATAGTAAATTATTCCACAGACTGGACTATAAAGAGGAATTAATAATTGTATTTACCTCATTCTTATATACTTACTTCAACTGACCTAAGACAAAATAAAATGCCCAAGAGGTGGGTCAAAATTTGTTCCAGAACAGTCGAAGTTTGTAAATAAAGCTATACCTTCAACTCAGATACCAGTAAACAACATGTGTCTAACTTACAAACATGACAAAAATCAGGTAAACATAAAACTCTATCCTCAGGCGTGGACAACAGTCATGCAACACAATATAAATTAAATATAAACTAAATGAATAATTATATGCCATGGTAAATACAGTGAGTGTACACAAAGTTTACTTGATTGAATAATTACATGACATGGTAAATACATTAAATGTACACACAGCTCGCTTGATTGAATAATTACATGTCACGGTGAATAATCTAGTGCCAAAATATGTCAGCAATAAAATTCTTTAAGACACTAGCCTTTCTAGTTTTAAGATATTCACCTACATTTCATGTGTAAGGATGATACTTAATCTGACTCGAATGGAACGATAGAAGGGTTGTCTTTGTTTCCATGACTTAACATTATATAAAACCAAGTACAGAACGTTTTCCTTCGCGCGCGTTTTATCTTGATTTCACTTTAAAAAAATTTATAATATCATCTATTCCCAACATTTAAGTGAAAGTGTCCATAAATGTCAATCAATACGGTCGTATTAAAACATATACTTGCAAACAATTTTTTTTTTACAAATTGCCGTTCGTGTTGTCTTCTGAACAAACTGCTATCAATACCAATAGTATAGTAACTTACTACCCTAATTTCAGATCTGTAAAACTTATAGCTTTCTGTCCAATTTTCATTTCACAACTCTTTTTACACGTATTCTTTTAATCACCATGATATGTTGTTTTACATTTTTGTAAAAGAGAAAGAAAAAAAAATTCTAACAGTAATTCTTATTAGTGGAGGAACATAATCGAATCCGCGGGGTAAATTACTTCTGATTTATTTGATCATTTCTGTGCGAAATTTCACACATAAATAGTAACTAAAGGAAAATTAAAGATGGAGAAAACCATTCTATCTAAAGTATGGAGAAGGGAACACTCGACTGAAAGTTAAATATTATAATTAGTAGAGTACGAACACTTATATGGTTCACAACGACGAAAAATGACCGATTCTTAGTTGATAGATACCTTCTCATCATCAAGGAAATCGTTTAATTTTTGTAAACTAAATGTCATCTTTGAATCTTATTTGCATGTTCTGGGAAAGGACCTTGATGAGTTAGACAATCCGCGTCCAATCCCATACTGTTTAATAAAACGACTGTAAAATATGTTTAAAACAAACAAAACAAAAAGTTGACGAGCAGAGGTAACTGCCATGTATACACTTATCACCAAAGAAACTAACAACTAAACGAACCATAAATTCAATGAAAGTTGTCAGATTACATCTAGAATTGAACCGATGAGTATTTATTTATGAAGAAAAGAAATATCGTATCAAGGAAAATTTGTCAAAAAACAATTCAATCATACGAAGAAGATAAGCTGCAATTAAGTGTGCTTAAAGCTGAAATATACTGAACATCAATGAAAGAGAAAGAACACGTCCTAGATTGTTTAATTTAACCCTGAAGGGATTAGGAAGTCAGAGACAAAGAGTACATTTTTATCATCTTCAAGAATCGCTGACATTCATAGCTGAAAATGTAATATGCTATTGACAAATTTGTTGAAAAATAATCTAAAACTTCAGCATTTTTGGGTCATTCGAACTGAGAGGTATGCGTGGCAGAATGGAGAAAATATGATCATATGAAAAGGAAGTAACAAGTGTGTGTGTCAGACGATAAAACGTGATCATTTGAACAGGAAATAGAAGTATGCGTGGCAGACTGGGAAAAAAAACATACTCGACTAACGTGTCGTTAGGGCTATATCATATAAAATATATGTTTGTTGAGTTACACTGAAATCGATAGAGAAATACAAGTAACAGGTAGATACAATCCACTATTACAATCTTCTTAGATGGTAAGGGAGTATACTGCAGATGGCACATTTAACGACAACTTAATGTTTCATTACGTAGGCAATGGTAGAGTATGGCTGACTCTGGAGGTTTCTGACCAACGGATCTCACTGATCTGGAGTTTTGGTTAAGGTAAACGGTATACTGAGCAGAAACCATTATTTTCTTATTAGACTTACCATAACGGTATTCTCTGACCTGCATACCACAAACTCTATTATTTTTCTGGCCATAAGTGCAAGCCTTTCACAAAAATTGGTCAAGGAACTTAGTCGAAAACAAACATTATTCTGCAAAACCCGTTTTCCTTTGGGTCCCAGTTTACTGACGTTCTGAACCCAAACTCAATGTCCCTCTACCAAGCCGTAAGTGCAAGCCCTCCACAAATTCTGTTGAAGGTATGTGGTTGAGTTGTTATGCAAATCAGTTATTTCCTCTTTCAGTCCATCGCCTCAACCTTTGACCTTCTGACCACAAATCAACAGGCCTCTTTCTTACCCAGCTTTTCGGTCATTCAGCTTTGGTTACAGTGTAATGCTGTGAACTGAATATTTTGTGCAGAAACCATTTTTCTTCTCAGAATTACAATGACCTTGTAATTTAAACCCACACATCTATAGGCTTCTTCCTATACCTACTCCAAAGTTATTCCAAAATTTTTATTCAGGTCTGTGATGAAGAACTAATATTACTCTGTGGAACCATTTGCATTCTTTCAGTCACAATGACCTTGACCTTTGATCTAGATACCCAAATCAACAGGCTTCATCCTACCACATGTGCAAGTCATCCATAAAACTGTATTCTGGCTTGTTGTAGAACTAATGATATTTTGCGGAAACATTTTTCCTCTTTCGGTCACGGTGACCTGGACCTCTGACCATCTGACACCCAACTGACATTCCATCCTCACCCCATTTACATGCCATCCACAAAGTTCGGTAACTGTAAATAGCAGATAACTCGAGTTATTATCCAAACAAAATTGGTAACAGATGGAAGAATTGACGAATGGATGTATGTAGCGGCAGTTTAAGGAACCTCGACAAAATAGTTGTTACAAGGTACCAAGAACAGGAAAAGTTAGAAACAAGCAAAAATGACTGCACACTATGAAGAAGATAAATCAACCAACATAAATGTAAATATGAAGCCCAACAAGATAAACTACAAAAAGTAAAGATGTTAAAATTCTGTAAAATGTACATAAAATGAAACGTGAAGGAAATATCCTTAAAACATGGCATAACTGATGGACGGATAACATTATAACGTATTTATGGCTCAAGTATAAAAATCACATGAACTTAAAGTTGCTAGTTTGCTAGTTCACCAGAAATGTGTGCAATTTTCAGTGACAGTCATTAAAAATTATACATTTATCTAAAGAACAGCAAAGAATGGAAATTAAAATACATCAAAAATAATAATTATAATTCTTATGGTGCAAAAATAGTACAAGTTTATCATGTCTTAATAAAACTCTCATAAAGTTATCTTCGAATTTTTGAGGGGTATACTTTTGTACTTGATTCTTTTCTGGGTGCGAGGAATTAGTCTTTTGTTTTTCAAGTGCTATAAGGTAAAATTTTAAGTATGCTTTTAAAACATGTCATGTGATTGTTTAAGAAATTAGAAAAGTAGTTAATATACAAACAAGCAGTGAAGAATATTCGGTAACAAATGCAAAATAGAAAGACGTAATATAAGACATAAAGGCCAGACTACCAAGCCAAGACTCATGATTAGAAATAAAATGTCTACCTGGTCTCTGCATTTGACCTGAAATTCAAACATTTTTAAAAAGTTTGAATCTACGAGCAATATAAATAAGAGGGAAACAACTTGCAAGTCCATTCTTTCGCCTTAAAATCGTACCATCTTATCAAACCGAACCGGAATGCATTTTACTTGAATTACTATAATAAATAACCTACTTGTGTTGCTGTGCCAAAACAAAAAAAAAACAAAAAAAACAAGCGATCGCCTAAAACAAAATGTGTGATTATATAAATTCGTTTAAGTTAATTATTGGCAAACCCAGAGTCGGTTTCTCACCATAACGTATATTCAACTTATGCACATCACGATAAAGCACGTTTTATACAAGAAGAAAATAATTAGAACTTATATTCTAGATTCAGTACAAAAAAATATTTGAACAAATGTAACTGTAATAAATAAAACAAGGTTGAGAAAATTTTGTAAAATCAAAAAGAATAACCTACAAAGTCTACAAACACAGACGCACGCAGGCACACATACAAATAGCATAAAGCTTGAAGACACATTGTTACAATTAACTACCTTGTTCATTTCTAATTATATAAAATAAAAGCTGTTTAAGTATAAAACACTTAAATTCCATCCACCCCATCCTCAACCCAGCATCACCTCTCAGGAAGGCGATCAAAATTCTAATATTTTGTAACCATTTACTTTTGAAGTACTGTCATTAACTCAAGTCCTACGTCTCTGGCGTTAACGGTGTAGAAGGAGCTCATAAACATTACACGCATAACTGGGTGGGGCCCTACGGATGGGCGGACTCTATCACAATATAAAATAATAATAATAATAAAAATATGACCACACACTGTGGTTCGCATCAAAAACCTACCGTCTCATATTACTTTTTTAGACTTTAATTTCCGTATCCGTATATGGCAATATGCAAGTTTCTTCAGCGAGTGATTTTAGAAACCTTTGGTTGATAAATAATCTAGTCATTCAGTTTTCACTTTTCAACTCGTTTTCTTTCCGACTATCATATAACTTCTTTTGTAATCATCATTGGTCAAAAAAGACTCACGGACTCCAAACACAACATAAAGGACATGTTTCTTCAAAATCAAGGTGAACAATTCCAATCAAAGTAACGTTTGTTTACTTACGAAAGAAGTGCAAATAAATAAGTGTGGAGGCAAGTTTACAAATGTCAGTGTTTAAGTGCACCATATTTTTCACTGTTTGTGTTGTTGAGATATTTTGGGTACAGTCGTGTCTAATAAGTTCCTCAGACGTCTTTAGTTAATTTGTGTTTTTTGATCTTATGATTCCCCACCCCTCCCCCGAAAATAAATACATAAATAAATATTGGTAATACTACAGCAAAGCGTTGTAAGTTTTTTCAAACCTATCGCTTAGTCTTTCGTGTTATCTAAATTGGGGCATTAAGTTCATCGTAATAATATCCTGTATTGTGTCTGATTTAGGTACAAGGAAAAGAGAAAGTGAATCCTGAACGGTCAGGTACATATGCCGAAGTCCTAAAGACAAGAATATTATATTAGGCCCTTTTGATGAAAGGTTGGCCTGGTTTTGTGTGGTTTCACGCCATTTTCAGCGCATGATATGGTTTCTCTTCATAACAAATTAATCGTCCTTCTTGTGTTCTCTGCACAGCTTAGGGCATTCCACGAGTCAGCGCAAACCAAAAGCCTTGTCACAGGCATACCAAATAAGATTGTCGAATGTTTGTTGCAAAAGACACACACCAATAATGTATTGCTAGCAGGGTCAGTATATATGGTGGAGGAAGAATGCAGATAAAACCACCCACATTCGGGAAGCTACTGACAGCTTCCTCACATACCAACATTGGCCGAGCCGAAACTCTAACCCACGAGGACAGAGGTGATATGACAGTAATTGGTAAAATCGAGCACCTTAGACGACTCGATCACCCAAGGTCCCTTCGGATGAGAGGAAGACAAAAATGCCGAAAGATGAAAATAATATTTTTGAACAAAGCACAATATAGTTGACATTTATGCCCTTGTTGTTGTTGTGAAAGGAATGAAGGAAGGGAGACTATATGTTTTGATGGCGCTGACTAACTTTACATTCATCGATCATGCATTAATGTACTTTTTCCTTTCACTTTTTTAACACTCTTATTTGTTCTTGCAGTTCGTCACTACGCTCAAGACTACACTTGTTTGTATACCAACAAAAAGTTAATCACAATATCTACTTTTGTGACAAATCTGATGTGTACATTATTTGTACTTGGGTCTATTTGTATTAGTGTGAACAAAAGCGTTCTTAAATTATGACCAAACGACAATTTGCCTTTCACTAATATCTTCTTCTGTTTTTATGAATAGATTTATGCAGAAGCACTCGTATACCGTTAAAAGGCAACCAACTCACGTTTCGTAAGTAGATACCATTCATATTTTGTCATACCCGTATGTAACCCGTTTCTGTCATCCGGTGGAAACACAGGCACTTGATTCCGGGGTAAGCTAATGTGTACACTCACCAATTAACAGGGTGGAAACAAGAACGGCCGTCTATCTAACATAAAAGTTACACGATCAACTATTTTGCTCCTTAGAATTATTTCTTATCAAATAGTTTGATATCATTAAGAAAATTCAACACCTGATCAGCGTTTATATCTATTTTCAATTAAGTCAACCCCAAAACAGGCCCGTCTGAATATGCAAGGTCAACTGGTGATCAGTTTGATATGCCCCCAACGTGACTTGACATAATTCAACAGAGAACAAAACAAATAGACAACACGAATATGGTCCAGTATTATGCTTTTAATAGAAACGTCTCTCCGTTTCCAAAGAAATTCACTGTATATGACCTAAATTAATGACAGGACTGACATTTAAATGATGGGATATCATAGTACTTTTTTGGTGAATGACAAGGATAAAGAACGCATTTCAATGACTCTCAATCCATATGTTCGGTAAAAAGAAAACCAAATAAATCAATCATGATAGTGATTTGTCCACGTATCTAATTCAGTTTGTCAAAGTCAAGTAATTCAAGCTAGTAAAGCATGAATTGACTGTAAGCTTATCGAGTTTCTGTGCAAATATATCGACCAAGTTGTCATGGGTTTGAATGTTCACGAGGTACAAACCAGGACGCGGATAACTTGAGTAAAATTATTTTCCTTCTATCTATCTATGAAGTGGAATTTGTACAGTCACTTAAAATGGCTCAAGTTTTAAAAGAGATATTGGGTTTGGAAATGCAATGTGTTCCAAAATATTATCTAGCCTAAAATGAATTATTTCATGGTCGGAACCCAAATTTATATGTCTAACTGTATATCATATTCAATAATTGTTGAACAGGACATGTACCGTATTCAATCACTATTTATGTAAACAACATGTTGGGCTGGCGTATTTTTTCATTGCATGAGCATGTATATACCAAATAGATTTATTCCATAAGTAACATGGGAATACAGAGTCTGTATCTATCAACCGTAATTTGACAATCATTACGTTATACTAAATTAATTAACTGGAACTGATAAATGACAGCGGCAAGAATGCAGACGAAAAAGGGAAATGAAGCGACTTGGCTGAGAACATGCCTCCAGAGTTGGATTTATGTTTAATACTGTCCCCAATTCCCTAATACAAATTTCATATTGGAATAAATATTGTAAATAAGTAAATGAAAATATGTTTTGTGCACCTTCCAGTGATTATAAGTACTGGACGATTTACTCTGCAAATATGATTTCTGTCAACAATGTGAATTTAATTTATTCAGTGTCGTGCCGCCAACCTTCTCAATGTGCATATTGTATATTGTTATTTTTTTAAATTCCGTATCGCTGTAATAAAAAGAAATATCCCAGGCATAGGACAAGTGAAGAAGGAGATTAAAACGAATTTAAGTCGGTGCACTGACGGTTACGAAATTATATACTAATTTTTCACGTATTCCTTTCAATCTTTCTTTTCTTTGGTCCATTTAGTTTTCACTATAACTCTAAAGTAGGGGTTGAATATGTAATAAAGTTACGGAGCACTGAATTTGTAATAAAATCAAGGAGCATTGAGTTTAGTTTGTAATAAGATTAAGGAGCATTGATGTATTGTTGGAAACTGATATAAGACTAGCTTCTCTCTTCACAACGCGTGTTTGTGTGGGTGTGTGTGTGGGTGCACAGCCTGCTATTCTTACCTGCTTACACCTTTCTCTCCCTCGATTATCATTGATTTTAATTATATGTTCCATTTTACAGTATTTTTTAATGGTGGTCTGGAATTTGTTTGTTTTTTTAAGTATGTAATTGACGTATTTACGCATGAAATTTTATACCGTGCCCAGGAAATTAGAGTAAAGAATCTCGCCCTGAATCACATAACGGTTATAGATTGGGCCTGGTCTGGGTAGAATTCAAGCTCACACCTTTCTGGTCGTGAGTCCCGCTCGCCAACCCATGAGCTTACGGTCATTCATATTTTTTTAACAAAAACAATCCACATCAGGTAATGCACCAGAATTCACAAATGGTGTTTAAAATCGTTTTTTTTTTTCCTCCTGATTTAGAATGTTCACGGATTCACACAGATTGAAAGCTATGACAGAAAAAAGGAAATCGAGTGTAAGAAGTATTTGAAAGGGATATATGTAAAGACGAGTTCTGTATTATTATTATTATTATTATATGATCTGACGGAGATCAGAAGAGAAATCTGCACACCAACACACGATTTACAGCAAAAATAGGCGAAGAAGATAAGGCGAAGACAGAGTTTCACACACCAGATTATTCTGAGTGAAAATATTAAGTCAAAAATATGTACTTACATAAATACAACAAATTTACATAAATACAACGAATACCCAAGTTGCGTTTGACATTCACCATTTTCATAACTTTGCATTAGATATTGAAAAAAGTTAATGATGTCTTTAAACTGCTTAACACAACTGTTTTGATAACGCCTTCAAAGTAAACGTTCTAAAAATTCAACACTGAAACATACAGCATAACTAAGAGACTTTGAGACTACAACTGCTGTATACTATAGCAAAGTATTGATGGTGCAACTTTGGTCATTAGTTATACAAGACTCATGCCTGAACAATTATGGAGACAAATATATCGCCGACACAGAATAATATATACAAGTAATTGTATGACAAGAGATATGTTGGGCCAGAGGAGTGAAAAATACTTTCCGAATGAAAACAAAACGTATCGAACCTTGCACCAAACTGGATCGACTGAAGCTGAAGTCACATTACATAGATAACACTGGTCAACAGTGAAATCATTACTGACTTGAAAAGGCCCTAATCTGTAGTATTTTGGTGTGCCGAACACGAATATAACCGTGAAAAATTTGTATTGGCTCTCGTTTTGAAGATATTCATATACCTCATTTTCTATGTTTCACTGTGTAAATTTCTCCAGTAGGACTGCAGCAACATCCGGAATAATGATGTAACATTGCATAATACCATCATGCTCACATCATCCACAGTTGATTGCATCATTTTCTGATGCAATGCAATACTAATGCCATGCGGCTGCTGAAGTAAGTTGACGTCAGCAGTGTACTATACATGTGTAGGCCTATTATACTAATGCCAGGCGGCTGCTGAAGCTGACGTAAGCAGTGTACTATATAAAGCCCAATCAGATAGGTTCAGCATTTAAAATATTTTAGACGTTGTGCGAGACAGTTCAAGCTACTGTTACATAAAACTTATTATTTTATCCATTTACGTACAATAAAGAACAGTAATGCCTCGAAAGTGTCTTAATACCGCGGACAATTTTTGCTATATTTGTGGGGAAGTGACATTTGCCAACCAGAAGAAAAGTATCAATTCTCAAGTGAAGAAGGCATATCATCTTTACTTCGGATGCAAGGTTGGTGACCAAGACAAGCCTTGGGCTCCGCATATATGCTGTGCTACATGTACAACACAGCTTTCACAGTGGTTGAATTGCAAAAGGTCATCAATGCCGTTTGCAGTCCCAATGGTGTGGAGAGAGCCAAGCAACCACCTAAATGACTGTTACTTCTGCTTGGTTCCTCCTCTTTCCGGCGGAATAACGAAGCGAAAGAAGTCGAGAATAGTCTACCCAAACATTCCGTCTGCATTGAGACCAGTTCCACATGGTGAGGGACTTCCTATTCCAGAACCTCCAGAATATTCTCTTGATTCATCTGACGAAGACAAAGGTGAGTCGACCTGTTCTTCTCCTGGTCCATCAGCATGCAGTGATCCAGATTTTCACTGTGGTGCATCATCAACCCCACACAGAATAACACAGGAAGAACTAAATGACCTGATTCGTGATTTGGACTTATCAAAGAACAAGGCAGAATTGCTAGGATCAAGACTCCAACAATGGAATCTTCTAGAAGAAGATGTCACAATTACTGCATATCGAAAGCGCCACCAGCAATTGGAGCCTTTCTTCAGAAAGGAAAGTAATCTGATATTCTGTTCCGATATTGAGGGCCTCATGAATGCTTTAAAAATCACTCATGACCCACAAGAATGGAGACTATTTGTGGACTCTTCGAAACTGAGTCTCAAGGCTGTGCTTTTGCACAATGGAAACATTCTTCCATCTATTCCAGTAGCGTATGCTGTCCACATGAAAGAGACATACGATAACTTAAGGCAGCTACTGAATTCCATTGAGTATAACAAGTACAGCTGGCACCTCTGTGGTGATTTGAAGGTAGTTGCCCTTTTAATGGGACTGCAGCAAGGATATACAAAATATATGTGTTTCTTATGCGAGTGGGATAGCCGAGCAAGGGAAATGCACTACATGAGGAAGGAATGGACTCACAGGCAGAATGTAGCCATTGGAGAGAAGAATATCCAACACCCAGCTCTGGTTGAGGCTCAGAAAATCTTGCTACCACCCCTTCACATCAAACTAGGTTTGATGAAGAACTTCGTGAAAGCCATTGACCGGACTTTGCCAGCATTCCGATACCTGCATGAAAAATTCCCTCGACTCAGCGAAGCAAAGATTAAAGAGGGAGTTTTTGTGGGTCCTCAGATTTGAGAGCTTTTCAAAGATGACCGGTTCAACAACTTGCTGGAAGGTGACGCGAAACAAGCATGGAATGCTTTTCGCCTAGTTTCTACAAACTTCCTCGGAAATGTTAGGGCAGAAAACTATAAGGAACTAGTAGAAGACATGTTGATGAAGTATAAGAAACTTGGCTGCAATATGTCTCTAAAGATTCACTTCCTTCATTCCCATTTGGATTTCTTTCCTAGCAACTGTGGTATTGTTAGTGATGAACACGGCGAACGTTTTCATCAAGATATCGCAACAATGGAACAAAGATACCAGGGAAAATGGTCCACTACAATGCTGGCTGACTACTGCTGGACACTCCTCAGAGATGCTCCCGAACAGCTGTACAAGAGACAGGCGAAGAAATCTAAGATGTAGTCAATGACTTGATTTTTTATAGGTAGGCTATTACAGTTGACCTTTTACTATTGGAATGCATTTCGTTATGTAAACATTAATTTCTTGCAGATTACAAAAAAACTAGAGCCAATTTTGCAATTTGACTGTCATATTCGTGTTCAGCACATAAAAATTGATAAGAATTGACTAATTTTATTTCAGTAACATGACTTTTGTAAAAATTTGTTGTCCAGTGTAATCCTTCCATGCAATAAAGCCGCGAAAGAACGCCGATTGGCTCGACAAATCATATGAACTGAAACCTTATAAACGGATTGGCTCTTAAAAGTGGGATACGCAAAGAAACTGGCGCGAAACGACGGACCCAATCACATCTCTTATAAATTTATTTACGCGAGAATAATAGTTCAATTATATATGGTGTTTAAGTATTCGGATGAACTATAACGCGAAATAAGGTAACATTAAAAGGTTGTTGGCTACCGCATTGGCAAAGAATGTACTTTCCAGGCTCTGCAGCCAGCCAATATTAAAACGATAGCTCCATTACCATCAACATACACAGATTTTCAAATTAGTCTGAGAATTTGGGAAATCGAACCGGTAAAATGACTGGCACAGCAAACACGATCCTTTCATTATTAACTCCTTTTGATCCACACCATCCAATGTGTGAAATTCTTCAAAACCTCCATTCTTAATTCCATTAAGAACATAAACTGAATTAATATAAAGCAGTGTTCTTGCGTATAAAATATTACTGACGGGAAGAAAAATGTGGACCAGGAACGAATGATTTCCCCCCAAAATTATTCACTATGAAAATCGCGGTAAAAGTATAAAAACAATCTGGAAAAAAAGGTAGTCGCTCATGCGCATTACAGGTCTAAATCTTATCTCGAACCTGACCTGCACTATTATGTTTCAGCCCCCGAATCACCCCGTTGTTCTTATGACTTGAAATAGTTCACTCCACTGAAAATAACAAGGAAGAAACATGGAAATACCGAACAAGTGTCTCTTTAATGAAAATGGACTCAACGTGAGTAGTGAAAGGGGTCACTTTACGGACAATGGGAATTAGCATTACAGGGACCCCTGGGTCACTTTACGGACAATGGAAATTTAACATGGCGAAAAATCGTGGGTCACTTTACGGACAAGGGGAATTTAACATGGGAATAAATCGTGGGTCACTCTACGGACAAGGGGAATTTAACATGGGGAATAGAGTTTGGGCTTGTTTAGGGACAAGGGGAATTTAACATGGGATTTTTTTTTTTTAAATTTAAAAATTTTAAAAAAGGGGTAGGCAATTCAAAGGCTATCTCTTTTCGAGATATATGGCTGGCCCTGAAAAGGGCCTTTGGTTTATGTTAATATGCCCTTAACATAAAGGGCATTTGCGACATCTTCTTGTCCTCAAACTTCGTCTTACAGCAGGGCCATACATCAGAGTCCTCTTGAGGCAACCTTGTCTCTCTATATAGACTCTTCTTATCCACAGGCTGCTGTTGGTCCTGTAGACAACGGTCCACTTGGATCGGACATACATGAGCATGTCCGTCCTGAACATCATTGTTGACACAAGGGTTGAAGATTCAACGTCGGTCCACATGTTGAGGCTCCGAGAATAGGTGAATCAATGCAGTGAACTGCGCTTATTTATAGGGACAGAAAGGATTGAAACGGATTGAGTTCATTCACCAATCCGAACACGCGTTACAGAATTCAGTCAGTCCGCATACAATCCGAAGAGAGCAGTCTGTGACGTCACGTAGTCAATATAGATTCGCTAGCGCTTGTGTGCAGTCAATCTATGTGATAATGATTCAACATGACGGAAACTCAGAAAACGATCCAGTGGGGTGCACCAGCAGGGGAGACCGCCCAAGGGAACCCGGACTTACTTTCAGAAGAGGTGAATTGGGATTTTGTGGATTTTCTCTCCTCGCAAGAATTTGTTCCGGAACCTTCGTTACCTTCTTCATTACCGCAAGTGGAGAATTTTAGACAGAGACAGAAAGAAGAATTGGAGAAATTTATACAACGACAAAAGGAAGCGGAACAGGCTTTTCTCCTACAGCAACAGCAACAAGAAGAAGAGGTAAGAAAAAAACAACAGCAAGAAGAAGTAGCAGCAAAGAAACAAGAGGGTGAAAATCAAACGGTCACGGTACTGTTGGACATTTTAGTGGAGTTAAGAAGTCTGAAACAAATGTATCAGACTTCTTTATCACGACCGAAGAGAATACGACCTTCCCGAGCCAAACATGTCAACCCTGTGACTAAGCCTACCGTACCACCCTTAGTGATTTCAACCCAATCATTATCATCATTACGCAGTCCAGAAGTAGGCCTTGGCCGTGGCAAAGGCTTAAGGCAGTTAAAATTGATTGGTTAAACTCACCCCTGCACCATAAAGAAAAAAGGCCCTTTTCAGGGCCACCCACATTTCTCGAAAAGAAATACAATTTCAATTTGCCAATAACTCAAAAAAAAAAATAACTCACCCATTTTACCCTTATAGTACGTGTCTGTGTATGAGTGCGTGAGTGTAGCTTCTTATTTTAAAATCAAAACTCAAAGACTCTTACCTTATATCATTCATTTATTCTTTTCTCCATTTTTTACAATCCAATTCACAATTCACAACACAACACTTTAATCAAAAGTTCATTGATCCCTTTTTCCTCCTTGTTTAGTCTCTCTGTTTTTTGAATTTCTTCACCGTCACACTCTTTTCCTCTTCTTCTTCCTCCTTGCTTTCTTCCCTTCTTCTTTTTTTCTCCTGTTTCTTTTTCTTCACCTGTCTTCTTTCTTCCTCAGAAGAATCCCTCTCTTCCTCTGAAGAATCCCTCTCTTCTTCTGAAGAATTCCTCTTTTCTTCTGACTCCTCTTGTTTCTTTTTTGGGCAATCTGGAGACCAATGTCCTTTTTCTTTACAATAATAACAGGTATCTTGACTTTTGTCTTTTTTATCCCCTGTTTTTTTTCTTTTTTGACGGTCTGGACACTCTGAAGACCAATGCCCTTTCTTCTGACAGATATAGCAAGTATCTTGACTTTTATCTCTAAAGGAAGGAGAGTAGTCCGTAGGCTGGTCTGAAGAGAATTTTCTAATGACCCCTCGCAAAGCTCTGACGAAACGTTCCATCTGGTTAGTCTCTTCCATCGTTGTGCTCGGCTTGAGAGTGAAATGAATAGTGAAAGGACAAGACACACACCCTTTTATATACGCTGGTCTGCTATGACTATAAAGTAGTTTATGGTGTTTGAACTTGAGTCATTTGACTTTTTGCTTTCAAGATGAAACGATCCCATTCATTCGAGAAGAAAGAAGAAGAAGAAGAAAGTAAGAGGCAGAAACGTGATCTATCGCCTCGTACCAGGGCTGAAATCTTGGCACAAATTCATGCTAGTGATTTTGAAGAGGACATGAGTGAACCAGAATCCCAACCCTCTAAACTAAGTTCACCACCCTTAGTCAACCCTGAAAAGTACTATTCCATTCGAGAGACGGAAAAGCGCTCCTCTAGGAAATTTAGAACCACGGCTTACAAATACACGGTGAAGTTTAAAGATTTCAAGGTTGAAGTGCCGTTAGAGAAAGCAGAAGTGTTCATCACCGAGGTGTGGGATTCTTTGCTCACTGCACTCAAGCGACAATGTCAACCCAAAGAAGACGATCGCTTGAGACTTTCCATACAACACGACGGTTTGAAATCCCCTGTTTGGATCGAGTTTAGCACCCCTGCAGAATTGACTGCTTCCAAAGTCATGGACAAGATTCAACACGTACAACAATCTAATGATCAGTTTGACATCACCGATGGTAAAGCCACACTGGACATGACCCACGTCTCTCCTCCTCAAGGGACAGGACGCAAAAAGATGTTATTGGTGGACGACCTTCGCAACACCAAAAAGAGTCTCGTCCGAATTAACAACCCTCATGACCAGATGTGTTTAGCCCGTGCCATCGTGGTGGGACGAACCTATGCCAACAAGAACGACACGGTAGAATGGAAAAGAACCTGGGACACTATTCAACGTTCCGACCGAGCCAAACAACGAAACGAAGCAGAACTCCTGTTACAACAAGCCGGACTGCCCAAAGACACACCCTGTGGCATTCCTGAGATGCAAAAATTGCAAGATGCCCTAGCTCCACGCTACACCTTGAAAGTGCACCCTCAAGAAGTGCGCGGACCTCTTTTGTTTCGAGGCCAAGATTTTAAGGACCGAAAATACATTCACCTTTATCATCACGATGACCATTTCGATACCATTACCAGTATCACTGGATTCCTGAGATATGTTTATTATTGTGAGAAATGTGACTATGGTTATAATAATCGAGAGCAACACAAACATTGTGGATGGAAATGCTCAGGATGTTTGGCCTCTCCACCCTGTCTGAGCGAAGAACCAGTGCCTTGTTCCACTTGTCTGCGCACGTTTGTCAGCCCTACCTGTTACCAACAACATTTGAAGACGCAAGGTTCACAGAAGAAATGCGCTTGTCAACTGCTGAGATTGTGCCCTACGTGTGGACAAGGCATACGTACCAATAATACCAAGGCACACGTATGTTCAGGAAAGAAAAAATGTCACATTTGTCACCACATCGTGGACTTGGAACACGAATGTTACGTGCAAAAATACCAACCCCCACCAGAGAAAGAGGACGGTCACAAGAAGAAAGGCAATTTCATCTTTTTCGATTGCGAATGCATGCAAGAGACCGGCATTCACATTCCTAATTTTTGCGTGGCTCATCGAGCGTGCGAGAAGTGCATTCAAGAACCTATCTTCAGTCATTGCCCTCAATGTAGCAAGATTCCCGGAGGACGTGAAAAAATCTTTCGGGGACCAAACACGTTAGCCGATTTTGCCCAATGGGTCTTAGACCCCGTCGACAAGACGTGGAGCCAAGAGGACATCGAACGTTACGGAGATTGTCATCGCCATGCCACAGTGATGGCTCACAATTTTTCCGGATACGATGGACAGTTTCTTCTCAGATACTATACGGAACAAGGCACCGAGCGTCCTAAAGTGACTTTGAACGGAGCCAAAATCATTTTCATGCAAGTGGGACAAGTGCAGTTTAAAGATTCGATGAGCTATTTGGCCATGCCTTTGAGTCGAATGCCTAAAACGTTTGGAATGACAGAAATGGCTAAAGGGTACTTTCCACACTTTTTCAATACGGAAGCCAATCAACATGCCGTTCTACCCCATTTGCCTGAGGCTCACTATTACGACCCCGACAACATGCGTACCGAACAACGAGAAGCTTTCTACGCTTGGTACCAGGCTCACGAATCGGACCCTTTCGACTTTCAGGAAGAAATGCTAAAGTATTGTCGTTCCGACGTGGACATTTTACGGCGTTGCTGTGGAAAATTTCGAGAACTGTTCATGGAACACGGAGGGGTGGATCCTTTGAAAGAAGCTTGCACCATTGCCAAAGCGTGTTCCCTAGTGTATCGACAACGATTCATGCCTGAAAACACCGTGGCTGTCATCAGCCCTCAAACGACCCACTTTGTCAAGCGTCAATACTCGGTCAAAGCCCTACGTTGGTTACATTACTTGTGCGACAAGGAAGACAAGTGGATTCAGCATGCCCGCAACGGAGGGGGCGAAAAGACCATCGGAACGTATTCGGTCGATGGCTGGGACTTAGAAAACCCCAAGATCGTGTACGAGTTTAACGGTTGCTTATTTCACGGATGTCCCGTCTGTTACCCTGACCGTGGCACTAAAAATCAGTTTTTACAACGAACCATGGAAGACTTGTACCAGGACACTTGTCAGCGACGCCTAAAGTTAGAACAGGAAGGATACCAAGTGGTGGAAATGTGGGAACACGAGTACGATCACCGTATGAAAACCGATCCCGAGTTTAAACGCCTCGTGGAAAGTTACCAGTTCATGGACCCGCTGAACCCGAGGGATAGTTTGTACGGAGGAAGGACCAATGCCACCTGTTTGCTGTACCAAGCCGACGAAGAGAAAGGAGAAGAAATCAAATACTTGGACGTGTGTTCGCTGTATCCCTACGTGTGCAAATATTGTCGCTTTCCCGTAGGGCACCCGCAATTGTTCACGGAACACATCGACCTGAAAAACATTCGACAATACGAAGGCTTGATCAAGTGTAAAGTTTTGCCTCCCACGAACCTATACCATCCCGTCTTACCTCACCATTGTCAAGGCAAACTGATGTTTCCCTTGTGCCGTACTTGTGCCGAAACGTGCAACCAAGACCAAGCTTGTCAGCACAGCCAGGAAGAACGGGCCTTGACGGGAACCTGGGTCAGCGTAGAATTGTTCAAAGCTTTGGACATGGGATACCAACTGTTAGAAGTGTACGAAATTTGCCACTTTCCCAAGACACAACAATACCGCAAGGGTGACCCTACTCAGAAAGGCATTTTCGCCGACTACGTGGATGCCTTTTTGAAACTGAAGCAAGAAGCCAGCGGCTATCCTTCCTGGTGTCACACTCCCGAAGACCAAATACAATTCAAAGAGAAATACTACGAACAAGAAGGCATCACTTTAGACCACATCGAGAAAAACGAAGGCAGGCGATCGTTTGCCAAAGTGATGTTAAATTGCTTGTGGGCTAAAATGGCACAACGACCGTGTTTACCCAAGACGGAATATTTGACAGAACCTTCCCGCTACTTCCAGATGATTCACGACAAAACCAAATACATGAAACACGTGGACGTCGTTCGAGAGAATTTGATCTTGGTCAATTACGAAGAAGATCTGGACTTTGTACAAGACGACCGTTTTGGAAATGTCATCATTGCGGCTTACGTGACAGCCCATGCTCGCTTAAAATTGTACGAAGCTTTAGAACTGTTAGAAGAACGTGTCCTGTGCTTTGACACGGACAGTTGCATTTACATCCATCACCCGATTCAACATCACCCTAACATCGAAGGAGACCGTTTAGGAGCCTGGACAGACGAGCATCCCGACGACAAGATTCTAAGTTTCGTCAGTGGTGGTCCCAAAAATTACGGCTACGAATACCGGGACAAACAAGGAGAAGTGCACACGACGTGCAAAGTGAAAGGACTGACTCTGAATTATCGTACCAGTCGAGTGGTCAACTTTGGGGTATTGAAAGAAGCCTTGCAATCGGGAGAGGATGGAAACTTTAAAGTGACCACCTATCAACCGAACAAGATTGTACGTTTACCCACTCACCACATCGTCAGTCGACCCTTGGAAAAAGTCTATCAAATCGTGTACCAGAAGCGAGTGCGACTTCCCAATCATTTCACCTTACCGTACGGTCACGTTGGTATTGGTCTGTATATAAAAAGGAACCCTAGGCAAGATCGATAGTTCATTGGGACTACCAAGACCGAGCGAACAAGATGAATACTTTGAAAAAGACATCGTTCCAGTTTGGGGATTGTAAAAAAGTTGTATCTTCCTCTAGTGTGACTAATATTGGATGGATAAGACCCAGGCATTGCGACGGAAAATGTCCGGAAGGAAACTGCGATTGTCCATGTGGTTACCATTGTAATTGCGTAACGGAGTTTGCAGACGAGTGCGATTGTGAGCCTTGCGATGGGACCGATGCTGTACGTTGTGACCTGAGCGATGCCGTAAAGCATCATGGGAACTTTGTTCTCACTGCCCCTGTCATGGAAAGTGATGCTGTGCGTGTCAAACCTGAGGGATGTGAAAGCGATGCCGCTCGTCCTCTTAGACATTTTACCGGGTTTAAAGGGGAATGTCGACCTTCACGTTTACCTCCCTACGGATGTCATCCAGCCCTGAGCAAACTCCTGTTCCTGTCACCCAACCCTCATCGAAACGAACCTGTGAAAGACGAATATTCGTTCCCTGTGCGTTTGTCGGAATACTGCGACTTTGAAAATCGTCTTCAATCGTTCAAAGGAAAATGGCCAAAGTATCTGGGAGGACCGACCCCTGAAGAATTAGCCAGAGCCGGATTTTTCTACTTGGGCGAAGGAGATAAAGTCAAGTGCTTCAGTTGCGGTGTGTCACTTCACCACTGGGAACCGCAAGATTCGGCCTACGTTGAACATGCTCGATGGTCACCGAATTGTCATTACTTACCTTTAGTGGGACCGAGACATTGAAGTAACTTCTTACCATAATAATCTGTTCATGGATACTTTACAAGAGAACATTCGTGCTTTGCCTGTGGAGTTGAGAGAACGCATTTACCGAGAGCTGGTCAAAATACAAGTGAAACGTAAAGAACAATTGCATCCGTTACGTCACCGGTGTTTGAACCACTGGTACCTGAAGGCTATACAAGGATTGATTCAATTGAAAGTGTTCCATCGGACAGACATTGATCAACGATCCTCTAGTTTTCAAAAGGATTGGTTTGGTATGGACGATTCTACCTACATCATTGTAAACGTACTGCATCGAATTCCAGAGGAAGAGTTAACGAATTACCAACATCTTGAACACAATGTCAACTTAGTGAAAGAGGAAACTTCTGAACGAATTGTAATGTGTAGATTAGTGACTCAACGATTTAAATTCGACACTGAAGTGAAACCATGTTTGTGCAAACAGTACATTTCTTGTGTCAGACCAAAGAGGATTTAGTATGACCTATTCATGGATACTTTGCTAGAGAACATTCGTGCTTTGCCTGTGGAGTTGAGAGAACGCATTTACCGAGAGCTGGTGAAAATACAAGTCAAACGTAAAGAACAATTGCATCCGTTACGTCACCAGATCTTTAACCACTGGTACCTGAATGGTATAAGAGAACTGATTCGTCAGAAATTGTTTCAGTGGTCAGACCTTGTTCAACACTTTGAGTTAGTGAGTGATCGAAATGTTCATTATTTTGGTTACTTCGAGATTCACCTACAGCAATACATTGAGGAAGACAAGTTAAAGGATTATCAACATATTTTACGTGGAATCTACTTAGAGGAAGAGGAAACTTCTAAACGAACTCTGAAGTTTCGGTTACAGTATGCAAGATTTAGATTCCCTACTGGAGAACGAAGATCTCTGGCTAGAAAGTACGTGTATTGTTTCCGAAACAAAGAGACTATAAAAACAGGCTGCCATGCCACGACTTATGTCACATGTCATCCAACAGATTCCGTGGAAGGAACTCAATGACCATATTCAAACCGTGGATCATTACCATCGATTATTACAAGAACTGTATCCATTCAATTTGGGACGACAAGTGGTGTGTGTCTTAGTGACTTGTTTTTTGGGATTTCGTTTACCAGCCGATTCTTTGTGGACTCTTTACGATCAGTACTTACCACCTCCATGGCCTTAAATGGTCACGAAAAACTCCTTTTGCTCAAAGCCTTGCGGTTTCATCTGGATACTTCTCGACCTCAACAGGAAAAAAAGATTCGTCAACTTTTAGCTACCCAAGACGTGTATGACGATGTGTGTGTAGCTTGTGACTTACACCCTCATTGGACAGATGTTCGTGACTGGAAAAAGGGGGGTTTTGAGGCTTGGACCCAAGAAGTGGCCCAGTATGCACAAGAGTTGTTCAAGGAAAAAAGTTACTTTTCAACCTGTGTTAGTGACGGTGCCAGAAGAACCCGTCACCGAGAACAACCACTCGCTTCAGGACAGGACTGTCATGGACATTCCTGAAAGGTCATTCCGGGAGGACACTTGTGTGACAATACCTCATGTAGAGACTGTAAGAACATTACACACTGTCCCTAGGACATCTTGGTTACCCAAAACATGTTGTACAGACACTTGTTTATATTCCACTTTCATCGCTTTGCTGTGTTTTATATTCCTGTACATCACTATTTGGGTTGTATGTATTTTTGTCTTTCGTGTTCATATTTGAAACATTCAATAAACGTGTTCTGAAAAAAGTATATAAACTCTTGTCTTGTTTGTTTTTCGTGTCACAAGTGACATTTCTCACACCATGGCTACCTCTGCTGTCTCTGCTCCCTCTTCCTCTACTGTCAAAGTCATCGACGAACACTTAGATCGTGCCAGTTGGGAGGCTTTGTATCTTCGCCATCCCTTTAACATGCTCATTGCTGGACCTAGCGGTTCAGGCAAAACCGAATTCGTCAAACGTTTGATCGAACATAAACATCATTTGATCGATCGACCCCCTCAACGGATCGTGTGGTGTTACAAAGAGTGGCAATCGGCGTACAGCCTCTTGCGAGAAAGTCAAGGCGATTCCATCGTGTTTGTGGAAGGCATTCCTAAAGAAGACGACGGCATCATCTCTGACTCCCGTCTAACCCATTTGGTCATTTTCGACGACATGTTAGGAGAAGACGAAGAAGAAATTAAACTGTGGTTCACGCGCAAAGGGCATCACCGTAATGCCAGTGTCGTTTACATCACCCAAAATTTGTTTCAACAAAGTAAAGCCCATCGCACCATCAGTCTCAATGCACATTACGTGGTCTTGTTTAAAAGCCCTCGAGATAAATCGCAAGTGCAAGTCTTAGCCAAACAGTTAGGAACACCTTGGCTGACTCAGGCGTACGACGATGCCACTCAAACGCCACACGCCTATTTACTCGTCGATTTGAAACCTACCACTCCCGAGGATTTGCGATTTCGTACCCACTTGTTTCACCACTGGTGCCAAGACGGAGGGCCTGTCCTGTACACGTCTCCGTCCTCGACTTCATTTCACTCCCCATCAAAAAATCTATAAAAACCTCAGACCCTTTTTCGTCTGTCTCACACTCAGTGCGAACATGACGTCCCTTCAGTCGCATCTTCCCGTCAAATTGATTCGTGCCTTGTATGGCATCAGTCGAGAAAAAGATCCACAAACACGAGCTCGTGTCTTAGAAGCTAGTCTCAAAGAAGTCTTACGATGGTTCACGGTGACGGCACGTCAATTACTCCAAGGAATCATTCAGATTCCTCATCAAACCCAACGCTTTTTCGATCGAAACAAAGTCGCTTTGGTCCAACTGGCCGATCCCCGCATCGACACTCAAACCAAAAAACAAATCATTTTGAAACCTGGAGGGAGCGGTACTCTAGGAGGGGTCATCATTCGCTCACTCTTAAGATGGGATCCTAATGCCCCCAAAGTTATCCCCAAGACAAAAGTCCAACGAAGCCCTAAGAAGAAAAAGAAAAAGACCAGGTCCCCAAAGAGAAGAACTTCTCCAGTGGCGGGACCCTCCTCTTACCAGACACCACCCCGAAAAAAGAAAAGAAGCCCCCAGAAAAAGAAACAGAGAAAAAGTCCCCAGAAAAAGAAAAGTCCACAGAAGAAGAAAACTAGTCGCAAGAGAGGCACTGCGGCCAGGACGCAGCCTTACACTCGCAAACCACGACCTGCCACATCGGTGACTGTGTCTCCGACAGCCTC
Source organism: Sinohyriopsis cumingii (assembly GCA_028554795.2). Taxonomy (NCBI): domain Eukaryota; kingdom Metazoa; phylum Mollusca; class Bivalvia; order Unionida; family Unionidae; genus Sinohyriopsis; species Sinohyriopsis cumingii. The sequence continues at coordinate 71,475,482 of CM068824.1, forward strand.
ACGTTTATCCACTTCTCCGTTGATGTCACCAGGAACTGAAGAGTACTTGGAGACATTAATCACACCAAGAACTTCTCCGTTGATGACCCCCAAAAGAACTTCCCCAGTGGCAGGACCTTCCAATTTAGCGGCAGTGGCTGCTGCTCACAAATTACCTTCTCCCAAAATCAAAGTCCATGAAAGATCGGGCATGTTACAAAGTTTACTGGATTTGTCCAAGCAAGAACTGACTCGATTTAGTCCGTTACGTACCCCTGCACGACGTGTCATGCCTGTCATGAAGTTGATACGCCGTAAAGACAATCAGTGGCGACGCGTTCCAGTATAAAAAAGGCCTGTGACCAAGTAGGGTATCAGTGTTCTTTTGGTGCTCCTAAAGATTCAAAGATGTCACCCTTCAGAAAACCCCAAGGAAAGAAAAGGAAAGGACTGCCACCACGTTTAGCCAAACATGGGGACCTGTTATCTGTCCTGTCCAAAGCTTCTCCACCCCTACGAAAAAAACTCATTCAAACGGCCTCCAAAGAGGTCATCGATACCGTCTGCGAATGTTGTTTGAACGTTTTGAAAGGCACGATCCCTTTGTCCAAACACCAGAAACAATGCTTAGGCAAACATCGTCACGTTCTTCGCCAAATGGTTCAAAAGAAAATTCCCATTCGTCAAAAAAAGAAGATGTTGGTTCAACGTGGAGGCATTTTGCCTCTCTTGTTAGGCCCCATACTGAAAGGAGTCTTGGGAACCATGTTGGGAGGACTGATGGGAGCAAGATAAAAAGGCCTTCGAAAGTCCCAAGATCTCAGAATCGACCCCTGACAACCCCATGGAAGGACGAAAACTAGCTTTAGTGCCTTACAAACGATGGATGGAATACCATCGGTGGCAAGAACAACGCACCCCGCATTTACCTCCCAATCCCAATTTGAGCGAGATGTCCCAGTTACAACACGAATTGCAGTCCTTGATGGATCGCCAAGATTTGTCCGAAACAGAAAAATCGCAAAAGTACGGTCAACTCTTGCAACGACTGCAACTCTTTCACCAGAAAGCTTTAGACGAAACAGCTTTACCCACTCTAAAAGATTTTAAGACCTTGATGAAAAGTCCAGCACCATCATCATCATTACCACCACTACCATCCCCAAGGGTCACCAGAGATGCTACCCCACAAAGATCTGAGGAAGAAGAGATGCGCGAAGTGTTTCAAACACCGTCAGCAGCTCCCATTTCGAGTAAGATTGCAGCATCCTTATTGACCCCGTCCCCCACACCCCAACGAGAAGAAATGAAAGCTTGGGTTAAAAAGATGATGTCCACGCCTCCTTCGACAGAAGTGAAAAAGAAAGAAGGGAAACCAGAAGCAAAAAAAGAAAAGAAAACCAAAGCCATTCCTTTGCCACCTCCACCTCCACCACCACTACCTTCGACTTCTACTCCCGTAGCCCATCGGACACGTAAATCCGTTTCCAAACCACCCTTTCGACCCACCCAAAGTAGCATCACCGAAGAGTGGGTGACTTATTAACACACCAACACAAAATAAAAAATGGAAAAAGTCTTAGCCAGCATTTACTACGATCCCTCCCATCCTGCAGGTTACGCAGGAGTTCAAAAATTGTATCGTGCTGCCAAAACGCGACTGAAAAGTCTCCGTTTACCTCAAGTGCAACGATGGTTACAAGAACAAGCTACCTACACTTTGCACAAACCCATTCGACGCAAGTTTGCCAGAAGTCGCACCCGAGTGGAAGGCATCGATCATCAATGGCAAGCCGATTTAGCCGATGTCTCTCATTTGGCCAGCTACAATCGTGGCTACAAATATTTGTTTTGTGTCATCGACGTCTTTTCCAAATTTGCCTGGGTCGTGCCCTTGACTTCCAAATCGAGCAGCGAGTTAGTGCGAGCCCTGCAACGGGTGTTGAAACAAAGTGGTCGTCGCCCTCTTCGATGGCAAACGGACAAAGGCACCGAATTTCTGAACCAAGCTTTCCAAAAAGAATTAAAGAAACGTGACATTCATTTTTTTACCACCGAGAATCCCGAAACCAAAGCCAGCATCGTGGAACGTTTTCAACGCACTTTGAAAGAACGCATGTGGAAATATTTTACGCATCACCACACTCTGAAGTACATCGACATCTTACCGCACCTGGTGCAAGCGTACAACCAATCTTACCATCGAAGCATCGGACGTGCCCCGCAAGACGTGACTCCCGAGAACGAAGTGCTGGTGTTCGAGCGCCTGTTCGGTACGTCCCCGACGAGGGCTGTCCCCAAGAAAAGTGGAGAGTTGACCGTAGGAGATTGGGTGCGCATTGGCAAAACCAAACGCACTTTCGACAAAGGTTACTTACCTAACTGGACGACCGAATTGTTTCGCGTCACTGGACGAGTACATGGCCGTCATCCTGCCGTCTATAAATTGGAAGACATGAACGGAGAAGTACTCAAAGGAACGTTTTATTTGCCCGAGTTACAACGTGTCACCAAAAAAGAAGACGACGTGTACGACATCGAAAGCATTCTCGAACGCAGAACCCGTAAAGTGGGCAAACGACGTGTCAAAGAAGTCAAAGTACGTTGGAAAGGATATCCACCCAGTTTCGATTCTTGGATCGACGCTTCGCAAGTCATCGACTATAAAAAGAAGAAGTGACCATCATGCCCTTTCACACAGCAGCAGACGCAGCTACGTCGACCACTCCTTCTTCCCCTAGTTCTTCTGTGCAAGATTTGCAAAAACAACCCTTGTGGGTGTGGTGTGGAGAACGTGTGCCTAAAACGCAAATCGTCTTTTTCTGCCAAATCTTCGTGGTGTATTGTGTCATCGGGGCAGCCATCGCCAATTTGAGTTTGCAACAAGGAGACAAACAATTGTGGACCATTTTATTGAGCAGTTGCATCGGTTACCTGCTTCCCAATCCCTCCCTGAAATTCTCCTCGAACGGGAACGTTGTGTCCCGTGCCAGTGCCAGTCACCACTCCAACATCCACAATCAGAACCCCATTTTGGGCGGAGACACGCCTCTGACGTCCACTAACCCCTCGGACAGCCACAGAACTCTAGAATTATGAGTCACCAAAACCAATTTTACTTAACCTTACCCAGTGACAGTTCCATGGAGGTGTTTCCCAACAACACGTTGTGCTGTTACACAGCCAAATTACCTCAGGCCATCCCCTTAGATCACGAAGCCCATTGGGAAGTGGCTTTGGTAGAAATGATTCACCCGACCCAAGTCCTGAATGTCATTGACGATCAAAGTAAATTTACGGTGGAAGTTTATGACGAACCATTGCAAAAGTGGATGAATGACAATAACAAATATCCCCATAAAACAAAAAACAAAGTCAATCCAAATTGGATGGACTATGAGTTGTTCATTCCCTCAGGCTATTATTTTAGTGGTCAACATTTGGTCAGCGCCATAGCCTCCAAGTTTAATGGCGTGTTTGGGGAAGCTTTTAAGACTTTCAAGTCCAAAGCTGTCACCCTGGAATACCACAAAACAGCTCGTCGCTTCCTGATGAAATTTCCTGAGGAAAAAATCTTGGGTTTCTATTTCTGTGATGAATTGTTTGACATGTTGGGTGGTAACGTAAAGATGAGGAAGAAAGTAGAACAAACACTAAAACAAAAAACCATCATTTACAGCAACGAGTCTTTTGGCCAGTATTTTCATACCCCGGTAGAACTGAACCAAGGACTGAATTTGATCTTTGTGTATTCCGATGTGGTGGAATACAACGTGGTGGGACACACCTCCGTGCCGTTACTGCGTGTCATTCCTTTCAAAGTGGACTCTGCCACAATCGCTGACGAAGAAGGTGGAAACACTTACCACGTTCACCGCGAATTTGTCCATCCTCACTATTTGCCGGTCGGCAAGTCGTATTTGGACACGGTCAACATTACTATAAAAGGAGATTTAGGACAAAATATTCCATTCACCAAAGGAAAAGTCACGGTGAAACTCCATTTTCGAAAACGGTTCTCTCACGACTCGTAAGTAAGTAAGTCATGTATCCAGTGTACCGAGGGGTTGCTCGACAGCGAGGACACGGTTTAGGAGACATGTTAAAATCGGCCTTTCGTTCGGTGGCTCCAGTCTTGAAACCGATGGTGACACGAGGATTGCACGCCTTGAAAGATGCGGCACTGACACAAGGCAAAGAATTTCTCCAAAATGTCATCATCGACAAACAAAACCCTAAAGAAGCCTTCATGAGGGCAGGCAAAAATGTCTTGCTGCAAACGGGCAAAGACATTTTAGGCCGACGAGACACACCTATAAATGCCCTGCACGCTACCGAGTCAAGCATTCAGCAAAGACAAGGCAGAAAGAGACGACGAAGAAGAAAACACCCTTTCACCAGACTTCAAGCGAGAAAGGCCAAAAAAAGAAGAACCGTTCGAGACTTAGACGTTTTCGATTATTGAGACACAGCAACAACAAAAAATGATGCACCGAGAGTCTTGCGCCTGTTCCAAGACGGAACTGGATCTGTTTGCCATGCCCCCTACCATGATGACGATGCAAGAATCCCAATGGGTGGAATTTCATCCCGTCTCCTCATTGGCAGCCTCAGCTCCCATCGAGTTTGAAATCAAAGGACAGCCCGAAGATTACATCGATCTGAATAGCAGTTACTTGTACTTGAAAGTCCAAGTTCTAGATCAGGATAATAGTGGAGTAGATGCCGCTGAGATTATAGCTCCCGTCAACAATTTCATGCATTCCTTGTTCAGCTCAGTGGACTTGTACTTGAATAACAAACTGGTTAGCAGCAGCATGGATACTTACCCTTACCGTGCCTACCTGGAAAATCTCTTGACGTACGGACCAGATGCCAAGACAAGTCATCTCAATGCCTGTGTGCTGTGGGCAGATGACGAAGCGGGCAAGTTTAAGATAGCTGACGCAGATGACAATGACGGCTTTGTGGCAAGACGAAGCAGAATCACAGGCAAAAAGAGTTTAGAACTGATGGATCGTTTGCATTTGGACATGTGGTTGCAAGAGAAATATTTGCTGAACGGTGTCAATGTTCGCCTGAGACTGAATCGTAGCAGTGCCGCTTTCCATTTGTTGGCTAATGCTGATGCTACTAAGACTGGCAATCCTAAAAGCCAAATCGAAGTGGCCAGACTCTACGTACGACGCGTGGAAGTGTTACCTAAAGTGGGAAATGACATCAGTCAGACGTTGAGCAGAACGACCGCCAAGTATCCCATACGACGTGTGGAAGTGAAAACGTTCACCATTTCTGCTGGACTGCAATCCATAACCGAAGATCATCTGTTCCAAGGACAGTTACCCAAACGTTTGATCCTTGGTATGGTCTCGAATGCAGCCTTCAACGGAGCCTTCGCTGAAAATCCTTTCAACTTTCATCACTTCGACGTGAAGAAAATCGAAGTCAGTCGCGATGGCAAGACCTTGTGTACCCGACCTTTCGAACCTAGCTTTGATTCCGAAAAACTGAATTACTTGAGATCGTACTTGTCCCTGTACGAAGCCACCGGCCAGTTAGGAACCAACACCAGTCACGGCATTGAGTATGAGGATTATGCAGGAGGCTATGCTTTGTGGGCGTTCGATTTTACTCCAGACCAAGGCAGCGACGAGGGACATTTCCACCCTATAAAATCCGGCCAGATTCGTGTGGAACTTCAGTTTAAAAATCCACTGCCAGCGACAGTGAACGTCATCCTGTATGCAGAATTCGATAATACCATAGAAATCAACAGTTTGAGAGAAGTCATTCTAGATTATTAGAAAGCCATGGAAGACTGTTATGCCTCTTTACCTAGTGGAGAAACTTTGGAGATGAAATGTGAGGAGACCGTGGAAAAAGAAGAATCTCAAGACAAAGACGAAGAAGATATCATAATGAAGTCGAGATGGCCAGAACAAGAAGCCCATTTAGTCTGCTGTTTTGCCAAACACTTGGTCGACAAAATGACGGAATTGATCAAGAAAAATTGCTATGGATGTCAAAACGATCATCCCAGTCAAATTCAACACGATAAATGCCTGATGTTGAGTCAAGAAGAAAAATTGGACGAGTATCTGGACGAAGCTTGGAGTCTCATCTCGAACAAAGACGTGTTGCACCAGTGGTATAAAGACTTGCGTGAACATTCTTGTCCACCATTAACCACTCAAGAGATCCATCGTATCGAAGCTCTCCTGAATCAGAGTGAGGAAACAGAACGAATAACCGTTTATTCGTCAGACATTTTCAAGCAAAAAGTCAGGATCGAATTGACGACGTATTATTACCTGTGAAGAAGAAAACAAACACAAATCAATGGATACCTGGGAACTTTATTACCTTTTGAACCACAGTTCGTATACGGCTTCTTGGAATCCTATCGTCTGTGCTAAAGATGAACTCCCTCATCGCAAACCTAAAGACCATCATGATGAATTTTATGTTTTTAGGGGATGTTTTCCTTCACGTCCGCGCTTTCACTATAAATTGAAACTCGCTGGGCAGTCTAGCTACCCTTGTTGATTGATCAACACAGCCAGAAGAATGACTAGCAGAATAGTGAAACTGTTAGAACTCCAGATGCACCTGGAATATGCCAGGCGGATAGTAAACGAACTATCAGCAGAGGCTATAGTAGAAGAAGCAAGAGTAAAGAAGGAAGAGGAGGAGGAGAGAAGAGAGAGGGAAGAAGAGGAAAAGAAAAGAAAAGAGAGGATGTCGTTCAATATTCCCGAGACAGAGGATTGGGGTGTTGAAGCGAATCATCCTCCCTCTGCGCTCCCCAAAAGAAAGGTGAAAGAAGACTGGGGAAGAAGATGCGTGTGCGGCGCCAGGCCAGGAAGGTGCAACCATTAGATAGGTGCATCAGGAGTTCAAAAAACAGCCCTTTTCAGGGCTACCCAATACTCTAGAAAAGAAATAACTATTAATTTGCCAATGTGTGTGTGTGTAGGTAGAGTAGTGTGAAAAAAAACACTAACTCTTTATTAAAAAATGTGAGGGTATGTGTTTGTGTGTTTGTGTGTTTGTGTTTGTAAGAGCTCAGGTATGTTTGTGTGAATAGTAGATTATGGGTTTCTTAGCAAATGTGGAGAGTATAGTTAGGGTTATATTATATGAAATGAGAAAGTAGGGGGATGTTTTCCTTCACGTTCGCGCGTTGTTGGGTCATGATCTAGGTAAGATCCGTTTTATGTTTTAGGGGGATGTTTTCCTTCACGTCCGCGCTTTTCGTATAAGAACCCACAGTATTAGTTGTTCAAACCATTCTGCAAAGAATAAAAAGAAGATGGCGTCAAACCAAATGGACAAAATACAAACCTTGCAAGACGTTTTAGACAACTTAGGAATAATGGAACAGATGCTAATAAGACTCGTTGAAGACCATTATTCCTATAGTCCCCATCGTGTAAAGATGGAAATTAACAATTTCAGAAAAGCAAAGGACAAGATTAGTGGTGTGATGAAGGAAATAAAGGAGGAGAAGGAGGATGAAGAGGAAAAGATAAGAATAAGAACATGGAACGAAAAAATTGAAAAAGAAGAGGAAAATGAGAAGAGGAAGAAAGAAGAAGAGGAGGAAGAGAAGAAAGAAGAGAAGGAGAAAAAAAAGAAGAGAAAGAGTGTTGGAGATAAAATAAGAAGTTGGTGGAGGAAAAGAAGAAATTAGAAGAAGAAAACCCAAAGGCCCTTTTCAGGGCCAGCCATATATCTCGAAAAGAGATAGCCTTTGAATTGCCTACCCCTTTTTTAAAATTTTTAAATTTAAAAAAAAAAAAATCCCATGTTAAATTCCCCTTGTCCCTAAACAAGCCCAAACTCTATTCCCCATGTTAAATTCCCCTTGTCCGTAGAGTGACCCACGATTTATTCCCATGTTAAATTCCCCTTGTCCGTAAAGTGACCCACGATTTTTCGCCATGTTAAATTTCCATTGTCCGTAAAGTGACCCAGGGGTCCCTGTAATGCTAATTCCCATTGTCCGTAAAGTGACCCCTTTCACTACTAACGTGGCCCAACATACAACAATGCTTAGTAGTACCTCAACCTTTAGTTTTAGGTGCGATATACAAAATGTCTAAAGAAACGCGTAAGAAGGCTAGTGTAGCTGACTAAAAAGGAAATATGGAGAAATACTGACGCAAGATTAGAACGACAACTGTCTTGTGGTAAAGGTGGATGCATAGGCCATAGCACACATAACATTTTGGTGCCAAAAAAGTCGGTAAACCCCAGAAAACTGCCATCCAAAACACTGGCAACTTTCGTACTACTCCATATATTATTTATGTACATCACGCTCTGCAGTGGAATTTTTCTAAAAAAGAAAGCTAAATAATAAAATGCAATTTCCAAGATTAATCTAATATTTTACCACCGCTCAGAGACTCAAGGTGGTAACATCCACGAACACACCGTCAAGCAGATGGCTACCTCACGAACAATATAACCACAAATTCGCGTGAATTTACTCTGCAGTGCATCAAAATTGTTAACGGAAGATCAAAGGTGTCTAACACCCCCTGATAACGTGTGGGGGTAAATATCCACAGAATGCATATCAAGGCGACCCAATTTAGATTTGGGGTTCAGCTACAGTTGGTGCACTACCCAAGCCTAAGTATTTTGTACAAAAACTACAGGTGAAAAGAATAATGATTTATATTGTTTAAATTCATTCAACATTTCATCTTTGATTCAGTGAAGGAGAGTTACCTGTATGCTAAGGAAAAACAATCGCGAGGTACCTTGTACGATCAAATCAAATACATTTAACACGTGTAAAAAGGGACGGCTCTTTCAGTATACATGCTTGGAATCGACGATGGATCGTTCTATTTTAACTGATTCCAAATCAAGTTGCTAACGTTTGCGTATATTTATGTTGCTTTTGTTGCTGTTTTTATTATTATTATTATTATTATTATTATTATTATTATTATTATTTGCACAAATATGTGTTATTTATATTACAAAGTGAAAATATATAAACTTTTTGTTTCCAAATGAATCTTTCTCCTAGTTTATCATCGACAGAAGAATGTGGCGCGCATCTTTTGTGTGTGTGTGTGTGTGTTGGTGTGGAGGTAAACACTGTGATCTGCATATATGTGAAATGAAAGAACTGATTATGTATGACTGTCACTCATTTGATACATGGGTATGAAGTTTTGATTCAAATAATGTCTGTACTTTCCTTGTATATCTTTGCAACCATGTATTGCATTATCTGCTACTTACGAAATGAGTGTGTATTCGTACAGTCCCAATGGTTTAACGGTGTAAAGTCATCTCTTGAACTAAATGTGTATCCTTAAAAACCCATTGGTGTAGCTGTGTAAAGTCATGTCTTGAACTGAGCATGTATCCTTACAGTCCGATTGGTCGGTGTAATGGTGTAAAGTGATGTCTTGAACTGAGTGTGTATCCTTACAGACCCACTGGTGTAACTGTGAAAAGTCATTTCTTGAACTAAGTGTGTATCCTTACAGTCCATTGGTGTAACTGTGTAAAGTCATGTCTTGAACTGAATGTGTATCCTTAAAGTCCCATTGGTCGGTGTAATGGTGTAAAGTGATGTCTCGAACTGAGTGTATATCCTTACAGACCCATTGGTGTAACTGTGAAAAGTCATGTCTTGAATTGAGTGTGTATCCTTACAGTCCCATTGGTGTAAATGTGTAGTAATGTCTTCAGCTGAGAGAGTATCCTTACTGTCCAACAGGTCGATGTAATGGTGTAAAGTCATATCTTGGACTGAGTGTGTATCCTTAATGTTCCATTGGCGTTATGGTGTTAAGTCGTGTCTTAAACTGAGAGTGTGTCCTTAAGTTAGTCAATGGTGTAATGGTGTAAAGTCATGTCTAGAACTGAGTGTGTATCCTTACAGTCCCATTAGTGTAACTGTGTAAAGTCAAGTCTTGAACTGAATGTGTATCCTTAAACTACAGTCCCAATGGTGTAATGGTGTAAAGCAATGTCTCGAACTGAGAGTGTATCCTTACAGTCCATTGGTGTAACGGTGTAAAGCCATATCTTGAATTGAGTGTGTATCCTTACAATCCCATTGGTGTAACTGTGTAAAGTCATGTCTTGAACTGAATGTGTATCCTTAAGCTACAGTCCCAATGGTGTAACGGTGTAAAGTCATGTCTTGAACCGAGAGTGTATCCTTTAGTTACAGTCTCAATGGTGCAATGGCATAAAATCATGTCTCGAACTGAGTGTGTATCCTGACAGTCCATTGGTGTAACGGTGTAAAGCCATGTCTTGAACTGAATGTTTATCATTAAGCTACAGTCCCAATGGTGTAATGGTGTAAAGTCATGTCTCGAGTTGAGTGTGTATCCTTACAGTCCCGAGGGTGCAAAGCCATGTTTTGAACCGAATGTATACCATTACAGTCCCACTGGTGTAGTGGTGTAAAGTCATGTCTTGTCTATCTCTGTATGACTATTATACATCTGGCCTGAAATACTAAATTCATGATCCATGTTGACCGTCAAAGCGTAAAACGACGCCTTGCAAATGTTTGCAACATATCATTGTCAACTGTTAATTTAACACAGAACCTTTACACATGATTTTGAAATGATACTGTCCATGTTTGTAAAAAGGAGGAACAAAATGAGGTTTCTATCTATAACAAAGCGAAATTAGAGGGAAAAGTTTTAAACTTAAAAAGAACAAAATTGACTTTGACTAGTAACCTATCTGAATTTATAATGCTTACATGTGAAAAATCGTACAGTACTGATCTAATGGCAAAGGAAACAAATCTGAACACCAATTTTCTGACCTGGTCGCAATGCAAGCAAAAATGACAAAAATAAAAGAAAGTTTTCACGTGCACCCTTGTGAAAACACCTTGATAATTTCAACATATATTAGCAGTGGACACGAAAAAAGTCAGGTAAAACATGCTTAATCCAGTTCAAGTCTTTCGGCCTCATCCATAAAAATGCTATTCTGAAGTTACCAAAACAAGAATAAGAAAAAAGAAATTGTTCTGGAATTCTTTTCACCTTCTTCTCCGTGGTTATTTAAATATAGATTTATTTTTGACGAAAGAAAACTCCACGTTAAAAAGTAAGTATTTTTATTTATCTCTTCATCTACCAACCCACCTACCCATCTGCCTTTGTATCTGCACGTGCTAACCAACCTGCATACATACATATACAAACACATGCATTTACTACTTACATTTAAACGAATAAGCACAACATCACTGTGCGGGTATGACAAATAACAATACAGATCCTGTCAAATTCTACACACACCATTTATCTCTTCGTGGCTAGCTGCGAGATCTCCCTGTATCAACTTGTAACTTAAATTTGCACCTCTATATCGTAATATCTGACTGGTTTAAATGTAGATCTCCTTGATTCAGATTTGGTTTAGATACACTAAAAAAAAAATCAATAGTACCATGAGTTTTTCTACGTAGCAAAGATGCAGCACGAAAATGAAGAACCAAATGACTAATAAAGCAGATACTGAAGCTGAGGGTACTAACTCGTGCTCTACGGCACATCAACACATGAAAGCTGAGGGTACTAATTTGTGTTTAACGGCATATTACGATATGAAAGCCCAGGGTACTAACTGGTATTTGACACAGTATCAACACATGAAAGCCAAGGGGGCTAGTTGAGTTTAACGGCAAATCAACGCATGAAAGCCGAGGGGACCAATTGATATTTAACGGCATAACAACACACGAAAGCCGAGGAGATCTATTTGTATTTAAGGGCACATCAACACATGAAAACCGAGGGTACTAATTGGTGTTTAACGGCACATCAACGCATTAAAGCCGAGGGGACTAATTTGTATTTAACGGCACATCAACACATGAAAGCCGAGGGTACTAATTGGTGTTTAACGGCACATTAACACATGAATACCGAGGGTCTAATTGTTGTTTAACGGCACATCAACGCATTAAAGCCGAGGGGACTAATTTGTATTTAACGGCACATCAGCACATGAAAGTCAAGGGGTCTAATTGGTGTTTAACGGCACATCAACACATGAAAGCCGCGGGGACCAATTGGTATTTAACGGCAAATCAACACATGAAAGCCGAGGGACTAATTGGCGTTTAACGGCGCATGAATATATGAAAGCAGAGGGGACCAATTGGTATTTAACGGCACACGAATACATGAACGGTTATATCGTGTTATACTTACAATACAGTCAGAAACCAATATTTCTAACTAATGTGAAAATCGTTTGGCAGTAAAGTCAAATTAGTTAACGCTGGGCCTTAAATACCAAAAGATCGTGTTTTGTAATTTTAAAGGTACTTTATTTCTAAAATCGTTATGGAGCATGAAGTTGGCAGTGAAGTAGTTTTCAATTATAATCTAATTATTCTATTACAAATACACATACATTCCATGTAAACGTTTAAACAATCCCTAGAACATATTTCAAAGTTGATATTATAGAATAAAAAGAATACAGCATGTCTTAAGAGATAATTGAAATACTTTCCACAGTGTCCTCGCAAAACTATTGAATGCAATGTGGCACTAGAAGAAAACGTAATAAAATGTATTATCTCTTACCTTTAAGGAAAGGTAGAAATCTCTAAAATGCACAGGTGCGAGGGCTTTTATCAAGCATTTGGGTGGCAGTTTATATTGAGTATGGGGAATAAAACGCGCACCATTGCTCCATTAAATACTACACAAAAGACTCGTCCTTGTTCTCTGAAGTTGCGAGAATGTTGCATAACGCAACCTTTCTAAACGTTGTCTACAAGTTAGGTAAAAGCTCACGTCGTCTTACTTAAAGAGTTTATGACCTTCCCAACACTATTGTGTTATCCAATTTACAGGCATGAGAGTGGAAGAATTTGCTAACATTAGCGATTTTCTGCATGAAGCGTATATACTGTATAATGTTATTTAACTCACTAGCGTAAAACACAGGAGAAATCTCTGTAATATACTGTATTCGTGCAGTGTAAAAAGATATCGGTTCGTACAACTCCTAGACGTTCTGCTTTTCTAACATTTAAATTTTTTTAGCTGTAACAACAATAACTGGATCGTAGAAAATTCGTTCGTGAAGCAGGCTCCAGCTTTTGTCTATAATAAGAGAAGATGAACGGAATGTATGATTTAGCAAAGTGAAAGACGGGATTTCAATCAAAGACTGAGATTTTAGGCTCCATACAAGTAAAGAAATGGTCCGCATCGTCATCAAGGATCACGGAAGTTCATTGCAATTCATTGCGCCTGCATCTTTCTCTATTCATTTTTTTTCTTCTATTTCAACATCACATACAGTGACATGACTGATGAAGAAATGTAAAACACCATACGTGATTTATTTTGTAAAACAAATATATTAATTTTTTATATATCAACTTGAGGTACAGAAAAGGAAACTGTTTGGAAAATTGGTCTTTGACAACAAATTCGCAGACTTTTTTAATCTTCTGAGATTCAGTTATAAATTTGAAAATCACGGCCTACCTGCAAACCTTTCTTCCTAAGATCGGCCTTTATGTTCTGAGCGAGTCTGACGTCCGCAGGGTCGTAAATTAGATATACCACATCTGGTCTCGCTCGTTGTGCACGTGCTCTGAGATGCCAGCTATCGGTCTGTTTGTGCTCTTTGTCCAAAGTCTGAAGAATATGGGTCATAATTTTCTTCCGCACAACTCTGCTATCAATACCCAAATAGTTCACCATATCATGATCAGTGAGTGACATTAACAGAAACCCATCCACCATATTTTCTGCCAAACTCTGGCGATAGTATTCCTTGATGCCGAGTTTGAATAACCATTCCTGAAGGTCACTTGCATTCCATTGGCAGATTTTCTTCCGTTTATACTCTCCCGTAAATTCCGTGTCTGGGGGTGTGATAGGTGTTGGAGGAAGATTCATGCTCGCGAACATTTCCAATTTCTCCATGAAACTACCAACCACAACAGACGTTTTCTCTGCAAGACTCTTTTTCGCATGGTCCTTGGTTAAATCTACCATTAGTTTCATCATTGGTTCAAATTCCTTTGGGATTTCAGTTTTCTCCAAAGGTGAAAATAGTACCGGAAATATGGCAACCGAATTGGGATCTACTTTTCTTCTCTCAAGAAGGGCCTTAGCCTCGTAAACAGAAACTGGGCACAAAAAATAACTATCGGACATAATAAGGAATGCCGCCCTACACTTTTCCACTGCTTCCATTCTTAAAGAAAACCAGCACGGGCTTCCCGTGTTTTTTTCATCTTTGTCAAACCACAGATCATCTGCTAAGTTATTTTCCTTGAACTGCCTCACGGCTTCTACCACGAATTTTCTTTCAAGAAACCCTGCATCTGGTGAATAAGACACAAATATTCCTTTCTTTACCTTTCTCTTGGAGACTTTCTGCATTAGTACTGCCTGCTGGGAGTGAACGGGTGCCTGTGTTAGACCTTGGGTGTCAGGTCTTTTAAAAGTCTTTTCGTTTTGGTTTTCTTTGGGTAACTGTTTCTTAATATCATGTTGAGACTGCGCATTAGAAATCGAGTCAAACTGGTTGATTTCGTCTGCATGATCTTTCTCCCGAACTCCATCTGAGTTTGAAACACCCTTTTCTCCCTCTGCACTGACTTTCTCCACAGTTCCCGCGGGTGGGGGAGGGAGTTTGGTCTCTCTCGTACCCTCCGCTGCGCCGCTATCATGGTTTTCTGAGCTACCCGCTACTGCCATTTCAGCTCGATTGACTTCGCTCGTGTACCCCGTTTGAGGATTTATATAGGTACCTTCCCCCAGGACAGAATTTTTGGGGTGATCAGAACTCCCGACTGGTTCTTGCGAAGACGCCCCCGCCTCTGCATTCGTGTCAGCTGCGATATTTTCACTCATAGTCCTGACATTTTAGCACCAAACATGTCACATATATGTTGGTCTACCGCTGACTGTCCATAACTAGCGTGTACTGCATGGAAACCAAACACAAGGCCGCTTATGCCCTCTTGTAGTATTGTTTACTTACTTCTCGCTACGACAGGTAAATCTCATTTAGCGGTAACAATAAGGGCGGGGATAATAAAGTCTATTCAGCCATGCCGTCAACATGAAAAGGGTATGATTAAAATTAATAATTTCAATACATTTGCAGCTAAATGTTCTTGTAATCACCCTTCGATAAATGTTCGTTCTACCTATTTGTATTGTATATATGGACCAATAGAAAATGTATAGAACTCGGATATGCAGTCCCAGTGATCAATACACGTGTAACGATACAAAACCAGCATATTCTTTGGCTGGCTATTATATTTCATATATACTCTTCGTTTCTCAAAATATGTTGCATTTACTTTTCACTTTGGAAATTTGATGATATTTAATATTTCCACAAACGTATCAAATTGTTTTGAAAATTTCACTGAAAGACAAATTTTAAGCTAGCACGTGTCTATCAAAACCAATCGACAACACTGCATGGACACAAGGGAATGTTGTTTGAAATCTGTTGTTGTGGGTTTAACCCCATTTTTCAGCACATGATAGGCTATCTTGACGGAATGTAGATATCGTAGTATAACCATTTATTTTTTAAATGTGGATGGGTTGATGTCGCTGTTATACTTTTATTATATTTTAATAACATTTGTATCCATCTGATGTGGATGTTACATAATGAAGCTTTATTGACCAACAGTGTAATCTAAGTTCGACAGACTAGCGGTAGTTCTATTTTTAAAAAATTGAAACACCTCTAGCATATTTATCATTATTTATATAATCAATAGAGTTTTCCTGCACGAAAGTTACTTTAACGCTGTCTGTATTGATTGCTTTAACGTGCATTATTTGTAATACACGTATCTAAACCAGTCTCCCTTGGATATTGCAATAAGTTTGATTTCAATCGAACATTATACAAAGCATCTAGAATTTAAGTAATACCGAGTATTTCTTTTGTAACGCAAGTCACATATATAGACGTACGTACATTGACTTATATATATATATATATATATATATATATATATATATATATATATATATATATATATATATGTGTGTGTGTGTGTGTGTGTGTGTGTGTTCTTACACATGTAGAAGAGGGGTGCAAGTTATTGTCAGAAAGAAAGTAAATTAAAACACAGGATTCTATATTATTAACATGTTTGATAAGATTGTAAAATTGAATGTGCATACACCAGTCTACTCTTTCCGACATCATTAGAGTCGAAAGGAGTATAAAGAGTGAAAAGACAGAATTCCCTAGGTCATTCTTGCAAATATTACAATGTCAGGGTATATGGGTACATAATTAAAACAAAGACAAACGTTGTGTTTGATGCTGGCCACTTTCGTGACTTTGTATTGAACATGAATGATATTAGCGAAACAAAAATTTGCTATGTATTTACAGCATAACATAACTATGTGGACAAAGTCTATAGAGTAAAAGTGCTAAGAAACTGAACAATGAGACATAGCGAATAATACAGACATTTTTTGAGGCTGCAACCGCCATAAACAGAAATACAGCAAATAGAGATTGCTGCATTTCTGGCAGCCACAAAAAGGTGGGTGTGACAAAGAACAAACATGTCCAGCATCAAAGAAACGAAAATATCAATTTTGATCAAAATTAAACCGATGAATTCTATAGTGCCGGAGCAGTAGAGCACCCTCATACTCCCCGGTAGTTAGGATATTTTCAGCATGTATGGAGGATCGGGAAGAAACTTTAAAATGGATGCGTGTACTTCCTGAATGCGCTGTTGGTCTTCCAGAGCCGTTATAGTACCCTCATACGCTCCGGGCGGTCGAAAAGGCAGGTAGACACAGATTAGTCTGGGTCGAGTGAATATCCCAACAAAGCACGGTTGATGGCCAAGGGTCTAGGTATGTGCAACCTTCGAGACCTGAAAGAGAAAGTAGCACAAACGGCAGAATGGCGATCTTAGAAAAAATGATTTAAGTGTTACAGGGATGAGACCCTTTTGCCTAACCTTATGTATTTCTTAAATACATATAATCTTCAGCGGCCTAATTCCCTTATTTTGGTTGTCACTGAAACCAATTCTGAAACTATGGACTTAAAATGGTTAGAGTTAAAGCCTTAAAAGCAAAGCGCTCTTGTATGTTCTGTACTAAATTTTACTCTGGTTGTCCATTTGGGTTCATAAAAAGCGGTCCTGAAGTATTACCCCTGAGGGTTATGTATGCTTGTACATGAGTTATCGGACATGTCGCAGGATTTTGATGGGCAGCAACATGCAATATATATGGTTGTCCTGAGCCGTGTTTGAAGTATCGAAAAGTCATTGTAAGACGCTTGTGGGAAAAAGTGACTTGAGATAATTGTATCAAATTATCGTTCTGATGTGCAATTGTTTGCATTGTAATCTATCCTGTTCTGAGAAAGGCATGGAAAACCAATGTAAACATGTCCGAATACATGGCACGCCTGAACTGATCTGAGATGGTATGCATCATAGAAATTGTAAGCTTTGGTGTAACGATACTAATATATTTTATCTTATATTGACATAATAACTTAAGCACAAGGCCAACTTTAAATTATCACTCTGACAGGGAGTATGCTCTTTACCCAATTATTCTTTTTGACGTTAACGATAATTTTATTATGATATGGGCTCAGTTCGCAGCTTCGACCACGTAGTGATACGACATTGTAGCTAACTCGTTCAACCGATTTTATTTTTAAAAGTGGCTCCAAGTGAACAAATTCAAAATAAAGCAAATAATTAAACACATGCAATGTACAGGTTCATACCTGAATAGATACAGTTAATCCTGGGGTGCGTCGTTCTACATGGAAGAAAGACCTTCCCGGTTTGGCCTATTGCCTTTGACACAATGTATATGTCAAGCGATGACAAAGGACTTCACACGATCAAGCTTGTTTTAGGACAAAGACAAAAAGAGACAAACATGAATATCTGGTTAAAATTTTTGCTTGATATCACGCAGAAAATTACCCCCACTACATCCTACGTCATTGGAAGTAATGCATTCCGGGATTTTTAAGACGCCATGGTGGATTGTCACTTCCACTGAAAATATGTTTTGCTTTAAATTCTGTATTAATAAAGCCTTTCAGGTTAATGATGGTGTGTACAAAAGACAACAGTTTATCGGCTAATAAGTTATCTTTGTTTGGGTATTGTATGACGTATATTTTCTTCAAACACCTCAGCCGATCAACGGTTGAGGTGTTTGAAGTTATTATCAGCACTTGGGACGATTATTTAACAGCGATACTACTCTGACAACCTACTGACTTTGGTACACTAGGTATTTTTGTATGAAAACTCTTCAAAATACTTTTTTTTCCTTCAGAAATGTGCCTATACTTCTTTTTTTAATATTATTCCCGTAATAGGTTGACCGTTGGGTTCGGGAACACCACCCCAGGGTCACCTTAGAATTAAACGTTTCTGGTTACCGGTTAATCTTGGGACAATAAATATAATGCAAACAAAAAGATCGAAAATAACAACACACGCGCGCATGCATGCACACAGGCATATTGAACGCAATCTCTTTTGACACAAATTAGACAGGCTGACACAAGTATACAGTGTATAGCTGACATAGACGTCGCAATATTACAGTAATGGTTCCTATTTACCGCATTACACAAGTTACAAGTTCATAATTGAGGTCCACATTTAAAGAAATGTGTACTTATTTTGTTCAGCTTAGTAGTATATTTTTCAATGTTCTTATGTGCTTCAACTATTTGTCTAAAAGCATAAATAGAAGGATCTGGCATGTTGAATCTGCAATTGTAAATATAATAATTTGTCAAAATAAGCAAAAGATTATACAAAATGCCTAACTGTTCACTTCCTAAAATATTTCAATTTCGGACAAATGTACAGTTCGGACAAGGTGCTAAAAGTTTATTTAAAAAAAGTACCAAAACTTGAAGTAATATTGCAATCGTAGAATAGATGTTCAATACTTTCGTTCTCACTCTTAAAGAAAGGGCATTTGTCGTCATATATGTTAATTCTTTTCAAAAGGTTATTAGTGACAATTGTTCTATGAATTAATTTGCTTGGCAGAGTGTTGCCTCTTTACCCTTTCGTAAAAAAATAATCTTTGTAAACAAACTTCAGTGAGTTTTGTTTTTGCAAGTTCATTATTTTATCGTTCTGCTTATCAAACATATAGTGATGCAAATGGCTTTTGGATGCATCTTTCCAACATTTTGGAAATTTGGATATTAAAGAAAAGTATTTTTAAAAAATCGTCGCATCCAGGTTTTCGTTTTATCATTTCGAAAGGTATTAAATTATCACGATCATCAAATAAATCATTAAAAATTTCAATGCCGGCATCTTTTCCGGATTTGTATTGATGGAACTTTCTAGGTGGATCAAATGTAAAACTTCATGGATAAATACTCATTTGGATTTTGAAAGTTCCTCTTTCCAATCCGATACTGCCAAAATTACATCCCTCCACAAACTGTTTTAATGAGCTTAACAATTTCTTCTAATGTTCTTATCTCTAAATTCCAAATATCCGTCTTATTTCTAAATACAGTTGTATTGACTAGGTTCTGACATTCTCCATCCTCGTTTTTCGGTAACTCATCTTAATATATATATATATATATATATATATATATATATATATATATATATATATATATATATATATATATATATATATATATATATATATATATATATATAATGAATGAGTAAATGTATATCTTATTTCATCCTCCCTCATTCTTCAGGGCCACTAGTATATTACGTTTAATTCTCTCTACTTTTCCACCCCATAAACTTAAAAAAGGTACGATTTAGTTCTGCTTCAATTTCTGCTGATGGATTCTGTTCAAAAAGATGTACGAATATGGGCAGAGCAAATTACTTTACCTACTAATGAAAGATGTCTTTGACTCCAGCTTGCCAGATTTCTTTTTGCCTTTATTAGTTTCTTCTATACTTAATTTCCCCTATTTGTTGTAAGGCTACTGAGTGTAAAGTTGGAAGAAGATCAGTTTAGTTCCATAACAGAACATATTATTTCATTGGAAAGTTTCTTGTTTCCAATCCCTATAGCATTTGTTTTTGTTATGTTACATTTATGTCCAGATAATTAAAAAAAATCTTGCAAGATATTCATAGATGTTTTAATGAATGTTGAGATCGATCGAGAAGAATAAAAGCATCATCAGCATACTGACTTAATTTATACTCACTGACAGCAAATACGAGTCCCTGTACATCGCATTTAGCTTTAAATTTATAGCTAAACTCTCAACACCGATAATGAACACATTTGTTTACCTTGACGACATCCCTTTTCAAGTCTAAAATAATTACAACATATTTCCACTATTCATAACACCACTTTTAGAGTTATTACAAAATAGCTTAAACCACTTACAGACAGAGACACCAAAGTTAAAAGATAGCAGAATTTTCCACGAATCTCCAGTTAATTGAGTCGAAAGCTTTTTCGAAATCTATTAACAATATTAAACCAAATCTATTTTCATTCTCCAGTTGATCTATGAAACTATCTTATAGCCCCGAAGCTATCTTTTAGTCAATATTTAGGAGTGATATAGGTCTAAATTTTAAAAAAAATATTGATCTGCATAGAAATTCCCCAAAAGAATGTATACAACTGTGCCGTAAATCCATCTGAACCAGGATTTTTTCCTCTTTTCCATCCGTTTTAGAGACATGCGCTATTAATTCATTGTGAGTTTACCCTCGCATGATTCTCTTTCCTCTTGTCTAAGTTTAATATTGTGATTAAAAATCTACTTCTAGTTTCTTGAGTAGCCTCATCATCAAGCTGATCAATTCAGTTTTTGTATAATTATAAATAGAACTGTATTTGGGCTTCTAAGATATATATTTGGTCTGATATATGTGTCCCGTCATCTAAAACGAGTTCCTTTATTGTCTTATTGACATAATATATTTCTTGTTTAAGATTAATAAGGTACTTCGTACTTTTTTCTCCTGACTCTCTTCCCTATCTATGTAATCCGACAATCCCAGTGAATTTCTAATATTTCCTGTTCAATTTTCTTTAATTTATCCCGTTTCTCTTTTGTGTTCCTAATTTAATAACCAGGGATCGTCCTGGGCTTCGCCAATGTCACAAATTGCGATTTTTTTTCCTTATTGGCGACAAAAATATCCCATCTGGCGATTTTTTTGGCGAGAGACTTTTTGGTTATTTAATTTGTACATACAATCATAGATTTGGACTGGATAAATTAAAAGGGAGAACGAAAGGAAGCCACAAACTTGACTAAGCAATGCATTGGAATCAATCTGTTACACAAACAATCCTTTGTTCGTATTGACAACCCCATCTTTACAGTGCATTGTTACATCATAATCTGCTTATGCTGACATCTGGGCCGAGTATGCTGTGATACAGTCAATCATGCTACCGAACTATACCTACAACTGACCGACTTCTGAAGACGCGAATAGAACAGATACAATTAATTGAATGGCTAAATCTTCTGTTGTTTTTTTTTTTTTTTTGTTTTTTTTTTTACATATACCAGTACAATAGTTTTGCTGAACCTTCATAGAAAACTGATAACCTTTGAAGTACCGACTACTGTGTATAAATACAAAGCAAATGGAAAAATCTCAATCACAATTATGTCTGTCGCCAGTGCAGCATTTTACTCATTGATCTTTTCCTTTTGCCATCAATCCGTGTTACGGCTGCTGAGACTTAAACTCCGAAACAAGAAATAGCACAAAACAAAAACAACAACCAGTTTTGCATAATTAATAATAATTATTTATTTCTCAAAATACAAGAGTGAAAGAATCTCTAAATTGGGCGTGAATTTATGCTTATATATACGGTCCAATATTGCCAGGTGTTGATTCGTGTAAGTTTCATTCGTGGGAATGTAGATCCTATTTTGTTTGTCGAGAAAATTTATACAGCATTCAGTGATCATTCTTGGGATTTAGGAAGCAATTCACTACAAGCTTTGTTAAGCTAGCCATAAGGGGGGGGGGGGGGGGCTGCTGATAGACTACTGGTGTCACCTGTCAGTGCTGTGGACTGTGAACGTGGATTCAGTAAGATGAACCTCATAAAAACTGACATCAGAAATAAACTCTGCATCTCATCTCTTGAGAATTTCATGAGAATCAGCATGTACAGATGTGAAAAATTAGACTTTGAAACTGCATTCAACAAGTGGGCAGCCCTAAAATTGCGACGGATCTTCATGTAACACTTTGTAACATTTTGTTAATGCTTGTTGTAATTAAAGAATTAAGTAACCCATCTTTTGTAATTTTCATTGCCTGTTACATTAATAGACTAAATTAACACTTGGAAAAATGTACACTACTTGTTCTGGCGACACTTTTTGAAAATTGGCGACAAAATATTGAGGTTGGCGATTTTTTTGGCGACAGCTTTTTAAAAGCCTGGACCAGCCTGGACCATCCCTGATAACCTATATATTTTTTTAAATCTTATTTTCATTTTCACATTTTCAAAACATACTTGATCATTACAGGAAAGAGAAACGTGAAGAGAGTCGTCTTTATTTCCTTATTTCCCCCCATGTAATATTCATTTACAGTGTCAAACATACACTTTTTGATCAAGTCAACAAAATTATTATCCCTCAACAGTTGAACATTAAATTTACAATATCCTTTTCCTTCTGAACACTTTGAAAAAGTCACACACAAAACTATAGCTAAATGATCAGTCCTATACCCTGGTAAGATAAGTGCATTGATTGTATTTCTTTTGTTTAATCTCAGTTCTAATCTTAAATAAATAGTAAAATTCAGTCATTGATCCGTGTCGATCAGAAATAACAGTGAGGTGGTAATTTTCAGTGTGTACTATTACGTACATGAATAAGTCTAGGTGTGCTGCTAGTTTTGAGATAACCAAGTGGGAAGACCACGCTTTACGTGACGTAAAGGTGAAAAGTAATATAAATCAGATAACTGGAACAATCTGGTGTGTTCCATTCACAGTATTAATATCGTTGTTCTCAACAGTTCCGATTAGGATTTAGTTCAGTTGATATTAACAAGCTCTAGAGCTGGGAGTTTAGTCGCACCATTAACAACTCCTTGCTGAGTATGCTTTTTAATCCATTTAATATTAAATTATTGCATGACATTTTCTTTGCGTTATGTTTTCTGTTCATATATCATCTATGACTATTATGACTCTCTCTCTCTCTCTCTCTCTCTCTCTCTCTCTCTCTCTCTCTATATATATATATATATATATATATATATATATATATATATATATATATATATATATATATATATATTGCAAGCTGAAAACGTACAGGTTTTATCACATTTAATTATATTTTCTTTCGGCAAATTCTGCCCCAGGTACATTGTCCACAATTTCAAGAACAGTGCTACGAATAGTTGGCAGGTAATGAAGAAAATATAATTTAATACGGTTAAAATAAAAGAAATAGCCTGTCAACCAATCTCTAACACATCATCTGACAGAAGAACTGCCAAAATTTACCATTTCAAAAATATATTTTATTTCAGAATGCGATTGTTTACGATAACTTTGTGTCTGCTCCTGACAAACATGACGACAAAATCCTGTTGATAACAATGCTTCTCCTGAAACGTTGCAGTTGTACAACACTTTACTAAGCTACACGCAGAAATCCAACAAAACTTTGTTCAGCCATCATGACGCTATACTGTTTGGTGTTGGGAAAGGTCATTCTCCATATATCACTGGTTCCGCGGATGGTTATTTTCGGTAAGTACAGCAAACGCGCTTTTGACAAACTCAAACTTAACGAATTTCCTCCCGGGTCCGCACAAGGGGATTCATTCACTGACTACTTTCGTAATTGTTTACGCCCACCTCCCAGCAATATTTTGCCCCCCCCCCCCCCCCCCCCGCCACCGTCCGTAAGCATTGCTTTGAATAGAAATGTTCTTTTTGACAAACAAGATTTTGTTGGCTACCCTGTAGTTGTGATTCATGGAAATGTTAATGGCTGTAAATACCGCTTTATTTATAGGACATAACTAACCATACTATAGTACATTATTAAAAAGTGCGACAGTAGCTGTGTTCCGAATTGTTTGATAGAGTTAAATTCATTCTGTCAAACATACATTTTGTAGAAACATGCCGTTTTCAGAAACAATTCGTTTTAGACCTTTGCAAAATTTTACTTTTTCATGACTATGTTTCTTGGATGTGTGGCACTGAAATCATTAGAGCAGGGGTCGGCAACCTATTTTGCATAGCATGCCATAGCGGATTAATTACAAAATGATCGAGCGCGTGCCACCAGTAAGAAAGTAATACTGTTAAAATCGAGATTTTTTGGCTGCCCTTCGCGTGCCACACAAAACCTCTTGACGTGCCGCCTTGTGACACGCGTGCCGTAGGTTGCCGACCCCTGCAGTAGAGCATAGATGACATGTATTTCCCACATTCATAATTTTAAGTTGAGAAGAAGATTCCATTCTGCTTAACATTTCTACTTCAGACTGGAAGGCTGAAATCGGGTTTACAATATGCAAACCTAAATTCTTGTATATTCATGCAAAAATTCAAGAATGCGATTGTTACGATCAGTCACTGAATGGACAACGTTTATAATGGCGACGCACTTGCAGGTAGTCAGTGCCTCATTGCCTAACAATAGTAGACTGGCTGGTCCATCTTCGCATTAGTACGATGTATGAGCGTGATTATCCTGTCGGGCTGAGAAGGATGTTTCTTTTAAAAATATTTTAATTCATGGCAGGTTAATGTTGACGAGTTCCTTTGTATGAATGCTAGATTCAGATGGATTTTAATCATATCTGATGTGAAATCTGCTTTTTACGACCGGGACCTCGTGCGTATGAAGTGTGTTTGTGTGTGTTCTTTTATTTTTATTTTTAACGTAGCTTTAACAATTCGAGTCATATCGTTATGATTTTTGCAGTGTGGCACTTTATAATGATGTCTATCACTGGGGCATCAAGCAGCAGACATGTGGCATCTTGTCCCACCCAATCACATTATCCTGACACCAGGCCAGTCATAATGTCCTAACACTAAACTCTTAATTCTGAGAGCAAAGCAAAGTAGCTGTTAGTTCTGTTTTTACAAGTCTTTGGTATAGCTCGTGCGGGGTTCGAACCCGCGACCTCCCGCATCCGAAGCGGACGTTCTAACCACTTAGACCACCGGAGCGGTCTAAGTTTGAAGTATGTATTGCTCATCAAAATAGACGAATTCGTAAGAACACAAATTCACATTTCATAGTTTTGTTAATGGACGAACCGCTTATTCATTCTGAGAGCCATGAGTAAATATAATAATAACCCTTGCTATCTGCTTTACGAAATGTTAAGTTCCGTAATATTATATTAATCTAGTATAGGGAGCAGTAATAATGTCTTTCTTTTTCTTTTGAGCCATTGCACCCCTGTGGGCTGCAGTCCGACTTCGATATCAACGTTAAGTATATTCAGTTTACCTGCATGTAAAAACCCTCTCCCCCCCCCCCTCCTCCCGCTGATTAAATGCTGGAGAATGCAACAGCCAATAAAATCAATGTTGAGCAGCGCCCCCTTCATTTTAATATAAAGTCAGATAAAAGGTCACCATATTCAAATCCATTTAATGCAGGTCCTGATCGCAGGCATCCGTATACTTACAATATTTAATCTACCCCCCTGTGAAACATTTCATTTCCCTGATATTCAAAATACCAATGAGACCGCGTGTTTAGTTCTATATGATTCTGATCAATGGCTACCAAATGAAAGGTTCGGAATATATTTCGACCTAATATTTCAAGTTGGTATGCTGTTTATGACGACGAATTAAGGCGCTAGAGCGAAGTGCAAAATGTCCTCTTAGCTTGACTACACTATTCTGTGATGATGAAAGCTGCTCTGCACTCAGCTGAGAGCAAAATTTCTCTGCAGCTATCGGCGCAACAACAGAAACAGAACGGGGACATTTAAACTATTTCATTGCTATAGAGGGGATTACCGATGCAAACATGTAGTAGAAGTCAGCCATCTGAACGACGGACTAAACGGAATCGAAAAGGCAGTGAAATAGGCACTGAGGACAAAATAGTGAATATTTATGACAAACTCGTTAAGGACGACTCTCTCTCTCTCTCTCTCTCTCTCTCTCTCTCTCTCTCAATGAAGACGATAGCACTTACCGATAATGACGGCCTTGCTTGGCGAAATACCCTATAATAAAGCAAACATTAGCTCCAAATGGTGCAAGCAAACGCGCTAGGGAGGTGATACGAACAACTTATCAGCGCAATCCTGATGAGAGGAATATCACTTCTAGCCTAGTTCAAGCGCCACCAAGAGATACCCTACCTTATCGTCGTATGCGCCATAGATTTGTTGTTGTTATTACCATGACTGTCAATAGGTCCGTCAGTGCTCATACCATGAGTGTATATAGAAACACAGTTTCTGCCTAAACCATGCTTTCACACAAATACATCAAAATATTTACATTTTATGGCAGATACTGGGTGTAGACAGTGTCTAATGCAACACCCTGACCAGGCAGCATCACACTTTCGATCACAAGTATTTGCTGACAGCACCCGCATTCAGCAATTATTGTACTTAAAGTTTTGTTGTTCGGTGTATATTGACCCTGTACCAATCCATGTACAAAAACATAGTTCGATGTTTTGCTTATTAGACCGACACTTTGGTTACTCTTCTATTCAACAGTATGTAAATGGTGTGCGCGTATTGTACACGGAAGCCGGTTATTCAAACCCTCTCGTAGATAACTGGCAAGCTATTTTCCTTCTCTGGGGGATTCAGTGTGCAAAAGGAGACCCTGTAGGTCAAAAATGTTTTATAACCTTTCCAATTCTCGGCAGAATGTTATGCACCTTAACTTAACTCTAGCAGCCCCATGTGACCGTACATTCTGGACTACTTGCCTTGCTAAATTTTTCTTCTTTTGAAAATCAAATCTGTTAGTTAACGCCATGGCAGTGTATGACATAGCACGTTATTAAACCTCTAATGCAGTCACTTTTGGTGTATAGATAGGAATACTTTCCGTTAGGTGGTCAAAAACCATTTAATTTTGCTAACGTATTTTGCAATTTTTCCACCCTGCATTGGTAACTCTATTATGCATCTATGCAGCAGTGTTCATCTCCGTGAAGTTTATTTCCAAATCTACTATTCTCTCCTATTTTTCAGATTGCAAGCTGGTTCAAACATATTGCTTCTAAGTCAACCACTTTTCCTATTCCACTTGTATGCCTGTCTGCGCAAGACTGCTCTGAAGCCTGAATATTCTAGCCATAGCGTCACTAACATCGCGGTGCTGCATAGTTTGTCTACCTACAAGTAGATTAGTCCAGTAATCTATATGAAAGATACCTCGAACACACAACTGGCTTGCGTGGAAAAGTTGCGTCCATTTTATGCACAAAAGAATTTTCTTCTGCTTCTTCCAGACAACTAGACTGCCGATGTGAACTTTGATGGATTTTTTTATGTTTGCAGGGCCAGATAATTCCTACACTTAATATTTACAGTTTTTCTAATCCTGCTTATATCACTCTCCTGGTTGGAGTTTAAGGGTTTAAGACACGGTCACAAAAAATCCATGTACGTTATATGTATTTGATATGTAATGCTTCTAGCAACATTTGAGTAAGCTAAAATATGCCATACTTGCTCAAACTTAGTGTTGGGTTTTCATTTCTTATACAGGGTCACATTATGGCAAATACTATTTTATATTAGTGTAGTATGGACAACAGCAATTATTTCCTTCCTTTTGTTTAAAGTCAATACATCTTGCACGTCTTTGTTTTTGTCCGATGAACTGCAGCCCTACATCCGTATCAATTCTATTTGCATATTTACTTGACTAGCATGTACGAGATCTGCTTCCACAGCTGTAAATGAAAGAAAATGGATAAGCCAATGAAATCAACGACGATGGGCTACTATAAAATCAACTAAAGTCAGGTGCTAGAAAAACATTTAAAATCAGTTTAATGTCAGCCTTGATGGTACCTCCGACCCGCCCTATTTTCCCCCATTTTTGGGCTTTTTAGTAGCTAAGAGCAATGTTTCATTTAGCTTTTGGTCTTTTACCTAAAGACATTTTTTCATACTGTTGTATGATTACTTGTACCTAAAGACATTTCTTCATACTGTTGTATGATCACTTGTACCTAAAGGCTTTTTTCATACTGTTGTATGATTACTTGTACCTAAAGACATTTCTTCATAATGTTGTATGATTACTTGTACCTAAAGGCATTTCTTTATACTGTTGTATGATTACTTGCACCTAAAGGCATTTCTTCATACTGTTGTATGATTACTATAGTATTAATAATACATATGATAAAATGTAGGTGAGCAAACACATTTCACCTATTCATATGAGTCGCATGACTTACTACATTAGTGTCATGTTTACCCCGACCCAGAGTAGCCCAGTTGAAACATGTATAATCAAGGTAATTCTGACGGGTCATTGTTTGATGTCGAACATTGCCGAAGGCTAGCACTAATCCGTTACGTAAGATTGTTGTGGCTAGAATCGAAGGACCGGACATCGGAGTTGCGAAGTCACAGACAGCCAATTATCACGTAGGTGTCGAAATGTTCCCAGATCAAAAGAAATTGCATGAAGAAGTGGGAGTGTCCTAACTTCTTTCCCCTGCAAACAGACAGACAGGTTGAACTGGCCGCTAAGACGATTGGACAGGAGCACAGCGCCACCCAATCAGAATCGAGATAGGGGGAGACCTTGATTTGGGTAGAATGATATCCCTGCGTTTTCCGGCAAAAGTTAGTTCGCTGAGAGAAATTACCCAGAGAAGAGGTTAGCGTAACTCCGAATAGCCATTCGTTATTGGCGGGAAAATCTTAGAGCGGGAAGGTCTAAGTACAGAAAGCTTCAAAAGGTCAGTAGATATTTGTTCGGTCTTTGTGGAATGCGACTGCATTTTAATTGTAGGTCGTATGTATACTTTATTATTACTAGAATCGTAGTACGAAGAATTACTTTGTTTTGTTAATATGTTTGCATATTTTGAAGAAATGAATTGATATTTGTAAAGAATTATATAACTTGCCAGCCGTCGTAAGAGTTAATATTGTAATTTACTATGTGGGTATTTTATAGTAGACTAACACATATGTTCATATGATTATAGATTTTGCCATTGTTGAATATTTGTAATGTACAGACATGCGTCTGATTTTGTCAGATTGTAGTACGATGAGATTAAATATATATGTGTATATACTGACGTGACGCAATGTATTGATGTCTGTATAACAATTCGCTGATACTGTGTTATTACGCCATTGTTTACCCTGCAAGAAGTGTGTGGGAATTTCGATGTGTATGCATGCGTGGCCGAAATAGTGACAGCTATCTGATGGTTAATTGTCGTTATAGTGTGAGGTGAGGTTCGATAAAACATTTGTTAACGCCTTGTGGTTTTTCACAGGAAGCTTTGAGGGACAGACCAGTTAAAGTTTGGTCCCGTTGTCTCGGATAGAGAGACGAAGGAAAGGAGGGAAGGAGAAGAAGGTGGAGTGAAGTCTGGGAGCGGAATTGGAGGAGATAATAGAGAGGGAAAGGAGAAGAAAGGAGAAGTTGAAGTCTGGAGCGAAGTTGGAGGAGGAGATAGTAGAGAGGAAACAGAGACAAATAGGAGTTAGAGGAACGGAAAGAAGGAAGAATCAGCGGGAAGAAATAGATGAGTAGATGCAAGGACAGGGGGAAAATCGAACTCACACTGTAAATCACGGGATGAATTAGGCTGTCACTTGGTCGAGGGAAAGACGAGTGATTGGAAGTTATCGTTTTAAATTATCACATTTATTAAATTGTTATTGATTGAATTTCATCTTCGTGTTCTCTATAATTTAACCGTCGGCATTGCTGACTGGGGGCTCAGAGCTGTAAATCTACATCATCACTAATTTAACTTTCTAACCTAACGAGCCAGGGTGGAACTTTCAATCTAATTTAATTAAATTATATTGGGAGAACCCCACCCCAATACGACAGAACGCCACAGTGGGCGCTTCGTCCGGTATTTGAATTAGACATAAATATTATTTTGCGACCTAAAAGTTTATTTGTTAGGAAGTATTAGTGAACAGTGTGAGATATTTTCCATCCTATGTATTTTGAATTTTTATGATTTTCTCATCTTGTGTTTGTTATATTTGATATTTGCATGTTTGGTAGATCTTTAATTACTTGCAGTAATTGTGAAGCAAATATCGAGCAAATATCTTACCTGAACGAAATTAGTTGTTGTCGACAGGTAAGTATTTGGCTGGGAACTTGTAATATCTGTCCATTGTTAGTAAGGTCGAGACAAGGTATCACTTCCTATTAATATAACAATATGGCTACAGAAAGGCAAATGATCAAGGAGTACCGTGCCATGGGTTCGGAAGATCTCGGCTACGAGGGAGATCGCCTGGCAACATTTATTGAAGAAAGAATCAAGGAATGGAAGGCAGAAAAAGCAGCGGAGAAGGAGCTGGCTAAGATGGCAGCGGACCGAGAAACCCAGAAAGAACTGGAGCTGGCCCGGATAGCCGCCGAAAGAGAAACACAGAAAGAGCTGGAGCTGGCTAAGATAGCAGCGGACCAAGAGTTGGCCAGGATATCAGCGGCCACAAAAGAACGAGAGCTTGCTCACACTCTCGAAATGGAGAAGGTCAGGTTAGCCGCTAGGGACATAGATCGGGACGACGCTAGCACAAGCTCTGGAGGGACCGGACGACTTTTCATCGACCACCGAATGGTCCAGATAAGTATGCCGCGGTTCAGCAATAAGGAGGAATCTATCGACGATTTTCTTGTTCAGTTTGAGAAACTCACTCACGCTCATAAAATTCCTGAACAACATTGGGCGATTAATGTCTCAGCTTTTTTGCAAGGTGCAGCTCGTGAAGTCTACCACGGCTTAGCTGCAGACGATGCTGACGACTATACTGCGCTCAAAAAGACCCTTCTCTGCCATTATCGGCTGACCGCCGAAACATATCGTAAACTTTTTCGGGACTCGGCGAAAAAGGCAACGGAGACTCACTCTCAATTCCACACCCGTGTTCGAGGGTTATTTGAGAAGTGGATGAAGATGGCCGAAGTCGAACGATCGTACGACGGGCTACGCGAGGTTATACTCAAGGAACATGTCCTGAGTACTTACCGTCGCGAGTTGACAGTCTTTCTAGCAGAGAGAGAGCACCGGACGCTCGAAGAGATCGCTAGCATGGCGGAGCGATACAAGCAGGCACACTCGATAAGTGGAGGTTCCGGGGGTGCGGACCGACCCCGACCCACTGAGTCGCGTCGTGTGGTTGAGGTAGAGCCGGCTGTCCGTAACCGTCAGGGCGACGGGAGGGTCGGAGGGGGATCTACAGGTAAGGATGCCAACCATAGACCTGGACAGGCCTCACCCACGAAAGCGGGACTTGCAGGTCGGCGAGGGCCGCCGACGTGTTACAACTTCAAGCGCCCGGGGCATATTGCCAGGGACTGTCCCAAGGGCAGGCAGACCCAGGTGAATGCCGTCGCTAGGAAGGAGCGCGAGCCGGAGGCAAGCTGTAACCCAGCCAACCTCGCGTCTGCTACTGTCAACGGAGAAGGTGCCACCATCTTGTATGACACTGGGTGTAGCGTCCCAGCCCTTGTGGACAAGAAGTACGTTAAGCCCGAGGATTACACAGGGGAGGTAATCGAAGTTCAGTACGCGAACAGCGCGCGTGACTCATTGCCAGTGGCTGTCATTGACCTCGATTCACCGTACGTGAAGGGGAAAATTGAAGCTGCATGCTTGGATGGTTTGTCGCATGACGTCATACTGGGATGTCGTTATGTGTTGTCACAACCGAACCCCGAAACCTGCACACCGATGCCCGTGAGTGCTGTGGAAACCAGGTCCAAGAGTCGACAGACGAAAGCGAAGCCGATGGAAGTTACGTCGACACCGGTGAGTAACGTTCTTCCGGCCGAGCTGAGGAAGCTGCAACAGGAAGACGCAACTCTGGCGCAGTTGCACAAATACGCTGCAGCAGGAACGGAGAAAGAGACTCCGAATGGCGCGGTGAAGTTTGAGTACAAGAAGGGGATCTTGTATCGCCACGCCAGGAAAGGCCGCAAACACTTTAAGCAAGTCGTCGTGCCGAAAGAGAAGCGAGGCGAAGTGTTAAAACTCGCGCACGAAAGTCTCATGAGTGGACACATTGGAATTGCCAAGACGCTTGACCGTCTTGTCAGAGAATTCTACTGGCCAGGGGTCCAGGGAGACGTTAAGCGGTTCTGTCTCTCCTGTGACAAGTGCCAGAGAATGGCACCGGAAACGGCTCATCGACCCGTCCCCTTGGGGAGTAAATCCGTTATCGATGAACCATTTCGATGCGTCGCGATGAATTTAATCGGACCGATAAAACCCGCATCGTCGCACGGGAATCGTTATATGTCGCGTACGGCAGTCGGAAGTTGTCAGCTGCCGAGAAGAACTACTCCGTATCGGGGAGAGAATGCCTCGGAATCGTGTTCGGGATATCACGGTTCGAGCGGTACTTATACGGGCGGAAGTTCATATTGGAGACCGACCACCAACCACTCGCGTATCTCGCGCAGGCGAAATTGTCGAATGGACGATTGATGCGATGGTCGCTGTTCTTACAACAATACCAGATGCAGATCAGATACGTGAAAGGAACTGAGAACGTAGGCGCCGATTTCATAAGCAGGAGCGCTGGAATGGTATAGATCGCTGTATATATATATATTCATGTTCGCACTCAGTGTGTAGTGTCGCGATAATTTTGTTCTTTATTTCGTGTATTAATGCCATTGCATTTGAAGTAATTTTGAGGGAATAAAATCCCGATTTAATTCTCAAGCGTGGGGGTGTGTGTCATGTTTACCCCGACCCAGAGTAACCCAGTTGAAACATGTATAATCAAGGTAATTCTGACGGGTCATTGTTTGATGTCGAACATTGTCGAAGGCTAGCACTAATCCGTTACGTAAGATTGTTGTGGCTAGAATCGAAGGACCGGACATCGGAGTTGCGAAGTCACAGACAGCCAATTATCACCTAGGTGTCGAAATGTTCCCAGATCAAAAGAAATTGCATGAAGAAGTGGGAGTGTCCTAACTTCTTTCCCCTGCAAACAGACAGACAGGTTGAACTGGCCGCTAAGACGATTGGACAGGGGCACAGCGCCACCCAATCAGAATCGAGATAGGGGGAGACCTTGATTTGGGTAGAATGATATCCCTGCGTTTTCCGGCAAAAGTTAGTTCGCTGAGAGAAATTACCCAGAGAAGAGGTTAGCGTAACTCCGAATAGCCATTCGTTATTGGCGGGAAAATCTTAGAGCGGGAAGGTCTAAGTACAGAAAGCTTCAAAAGGTCAGTAGATATTTGTTCGGTCTTTGTGGAATGCGACTGCATTTTAATTGTAGGTCGTATGTATACTTTATTATTACTAGAATCGTAGTACGAAGAATTACTTTGTTTTGTTAATATGTTTGCATATTTTGAAGAAATGAGTTGATATTTGTAAAGAATTATATAGCTTGCCAGCCGTCGTAAGAGTTAATATTGTAATTTACTATGTGGGTATTTTATAGTAGACTAACACATATGTTCATATGATTATAGATTTTGCCATTGTTGAATATTTGTAATGTACAGACATGCGTCTGATTTTGTCAGATTGTAGTACGATGAGATTAAATATATATGTGTATATACTGACGTGACGCAATGTATTGATGTCTGTATAACAATTCGCTGATACTGTGTTATTACGTCATTGTTTACCCTGCAAGAAGTGTGTGGGAATTTCGATGTGTATGCATGCGTGGCCGAAACAGTGACAGCTATCTGATGGTTAATTGTCGTTATAGTGTGAGGTGAGGTTCGATAAAACATTTGTTAACGCCTTGTGGTTTTTCACAGGAAGCTTTGAGGGACAGACCAGTTAAAGTTTGGTCCCGTTGTCTCGGATAGAGAGACGGAGGAAAGGAGGGAAGGAGAAGAAGGTGGAGTGAAGTCTGGGAGCGGAATTGGAGGAGATAATAGAGAGGGAAAGGAGAAGAAAGGAGAAGTTGAAGTCTGGAGCGAAGTTGGAGGAGGAGATAGTAGAGAGGAAACAGAGACAAAGAAGGAGTTAGAGGAACGGAAAGAAGGAAGAATCAGCGGGAAGAAATAGATGAATAGATGCAAGGACGGGGGAAAATCGAACTCACACTGTAAATCACGGGATGAATTAGGCTGTCACTTGGTCGAGGGAAAGACGAGTGATTGGAAGTTATCGTTTTAAATTATCACATTTATTAAATTGTTATTGATTGAATTTCATCTTCGTGTTTAACCGTCGGCATTGCTGACTGGGGGCTCAGAGCCGTAAATCTACATCATCACTAATTTAACTTTCTAACCTAACGAGCCAGGGTGGAACTTTCAATCTAATTTAATTAAATTATATTGGGAGAACCCCACCCCAATACGACAGAACGCCACAATTAGTGTCAAAACTATATTTTTCACAACCTTCCTATATTGCACATCATTGTTTATGCTTTTAATATTTCATTTTGATAATTTACCTCACTATTATTGGAATGAACATAAACTGGATAGTTCTCATTTCACTAGGTGTGAAAACCTTTTAAAAGTTTTGTTGCATTTCACGCACATTTGACAAGCAATTCTATATTGACGAGACCACGCAAGAGTTTAATTTCAAATGCTCCACATTATCAATTGTAAAATTTTGTGACTCCTGATTTCTTTTCTCTTAGCTTTGCTGTCTGCAGCACAGCCTTCGCTAAGGAATCTCGTATTTCAGCCAAATATTAGTATGCACCTTTTTGTTGATGATTAGATTTTCAGCATTCCACGTTATCGTTTATTAGACTTATGGCCTATATATGCACATCTGCTACAAACTTTTGTTTTCCAGCATAAGATCTTTTTGAGGCCTTGCCGAGCTTTTTGTAGAGAGCCATACCTTTGCGATATACCCACCACAATTAGCTCTAGTATACAAGCATATCGTTTATTCTTTAATGCAAAATGAATTCGTAACATTTGTTTTCTTGATTTCCTGACATACAGTTCTTAAGTAACTGTGTGTTAATTCAGAACCATACGTCACAGGACTAAATGCAAAGAATTCACTTACAAACTTATTTGCGTCACACAGTACTTCAACACATTGGGTCCAATCCTAGTACTATTGTTACTGCCGCCTTCCTGCGAACAAAATGTCCAGATTTGCTACAAATCACTGTTCCGCGTACACCCAGTGCATAATCCTGAACTTTGTAAGCAGTTAGCCACGATGTTGCGAGTTATGCTAAATTAAATCTTAACGTCTTCTGTCATTATTTAGGGTACAACAAGCGCAAAACCACAATTTCGATGAGCTATATGACATTAAAGATGTTACAGGAGAATATCCGGCGGTATTGGCTTTGACATTGGAGGAAATGTAGTCGATGCCAATGAACGCCTCAGAAATGCTTGGCTTATTAAGAAAGCGGCTGACATAAAATTGATCATAATTCTCAGTTGGCATCAGAATAACCCAATATCCGGGGGTAGACCATGGATCGACCAGGACCACACAGGAGTCAATATTACGCGTCCCATCCAATGGATTTTACCAAATGGTAATCATAATCATGTATACAGGTTAGTTATCGAGGGAAAATAATTATGTGTACAGGTTAGTTATCGAGGGAAAATAATCATGTGTACGGGTTAGTTATCGAGGGAAAATAATAATGTATACTGGTTAGTTATCGAGGGAAAATAACGATTTTCGTCTTGTAAGACAAGCAGCCATTAATGAAATTCATGCAGTAGACGTTTTTGTTATATGTTTAGATTATTTTGAGTTACCAGCATTTTTTTCTGCTTATATTTGTCGAAAAGGTGTTGCTTGGTGAGGAAAATAGTATTTACATGGATACGTTCTGCACAAAACGTTCATGCGCAGTTCATACAGAAAATAAATCGTGATATGAAAGATAACTTGGTTCTGTATTTATTAGGTTTCATGAAGATGCTATATTTACCTTCTCTCTTTTTTTTTGTCTTTTTTCTTTAAAATCAAAAGCAGCTCATCAGTCCAAGGATGCCCACCGTTGCAAATAAGTTGTTATAAAGCCGGGCCCTAGGGCAAGACGAACGAGGCAACCGTCTTGGCCCAGCGCTTTCAGGAAATCAACCCAGCAATGCAATCGTTTTACTTGGAGCCCCGCTCATCGCTTGCTGCCTTGGGCCCCGCATGCTGCCTTGAAACCCGCACATCCTAGGGCCGGGCCTGATTGTTATGAACTGCATCATGACTAAATATTAATGGTTATCAACTGTTATGCTTTAAAACATGGGATTTTAAATAGGCGAGGACAACATTTACATGATGATTATGCACTGTAAAGAAACTTGTTTTTCTGCAGACAACGCTTGAATAGTATCGCTGACTGGGTGAAGCAGTTGTGAGACTCCAGCGGACACCTGGTTCCAGTCATTTTCCAACCTTATCACGAAATGACAGGCGGATGGTTTTGGTGGGGCACCAATCAGAAAACAGGCAACACGCCTGACGATTTCAAGCAACTGTATCATTACACCGTCAGGCATCTTCGAGATACAAAAGGGGTTCGCAATTTTCTATACGCATATTCCCCAGACAAAGTAAAAAGTGTATTCGAGTTTTTTAAACTCTACCCTGGAGACGAATATGTTGACTCATTAGGGCTTGGCATTTATTACATGGATGCATTTAACCCAAGCATTCAAACTTTTCAGCAAATGGTCCAAATCTTAACAGATACTGCGCATGTGCATGGCAAAATTGCCGCCATTACTGAGGTAGGGATTTTCAACAATGGATTGGACATGCATCAAAATTTTTTGGAATGACCATGTTTTGTATACTTTAAAAGGTGTCCAGGGAACAACAAGAGTAGCCTATG
Organism: Sinohyriopsis cumingii; assembly: GCA_028554795.2. NCBI lineage: Eukaryota > Metazoa > Mollusca > Bivalvia > Unionida > Unionidae > Sinohyriopsis > Sinohyriopsis cumingii. The sequence continues at coordinate 71,512,524 of CM068824.1, forward strand.
TTCTAGCTTGGGGTAATGTATGCCTTCACAAGTGTTAAGTTTGGGTTCCACACAAAGGATATCCTGCAGAAAGCGCCTTTCTAGCTTTCTTCAACGACCCGATGACAGTTTTTGAAAAGGGTTTCGGGAGTTCTATTGCACAGACAGTGGTAGGTTAAGATTGTCAAGACATGTATAATGACCGAATTCTTACGGCGTCTCAGTCCGTGTAATACTTAATAACGATAACTATACAAGTTCAGAATTTAGAAATTGTAACCAAAATTCTAAGAATCTAAACCTATAAATAAATGTTTGAAATTTGGCTTAATTTTTCTCCAACGTAACTATGTCACAGTGTTAGACATATTATATCTAAGAGTAAGAATGCCATTTTTTAACTTTAAGATGCACAATCAACTGAGAACCTGAGATTTTATCGCTCAGGTGTAAGCTAAAAAAGCTTTTATTTTGAAAATTACTTAATTTTTTATTGGCCAAAGAGTAAATGTTTTGACATGCTAGTGTGCGAGAAAGAGAGATCCCTCTTCAGACGATTCTACTGATGTGCCGTTAAAACAAACGAACAAGAGCGAGCGATTATGTAATACCTTTTATTTTCCCATCCCTATTCATGTATACAAATGATGCAAATATAATAAGCTTATACGGCGGCAAACCAGCACTGGCAAGAGTATGAACAGGATTCAGCAAAATAAATATCAGACCTTTGCTGGAAAAGTAAAGGTGGTGCGACTCCTTTCTCCTTTTCTGAATCCCTTAGTCCTCTCCCATTTTGAAATATGGTAGGGGGCTTCGCTGAAGTGTCGGACCCCATCACCTTTCTAAAAGTGTCTTGCATCTTTTGATCTCATACTATTCATTTTCGGCGTCAGTTTACCCGATGAAAAGACGCTGTAATATTATTATGCGTGTCCACAGTTTGGCTTGCAATCATTCCTTTCAGAAATGCCAGACCATTTTCCTACGTTACTGCTTAATATGGTCATGATCGCGCCCGCTTAATATGCAAGAACAACGCGCTGAATGGAATTCTGCCTTCTTATTGGCCAACTGAAAATAAGTTATAAATAAATGCAGGACGTAATTTTCTTTTAACCAATGAGAGAACAGTATTCCGTTCATCGGGGATTTCACTTGCATATAAAGCGAGCGAGATCATGGCCATATGGAATTACATAAGAATGAATACTTCCAGTTCAGTACCCACGAATGTAGTTCTAGTCTATTTTTAGAACATTTTTTCCTCTCTCATTTTGGTGGTGACAGAAGAGTTTTATTTATGCATTTTTGGTAGGGATTTAAAGGTAACTGTTTATTCTTGATAATATGAGCTCAGGGTGTTGTTGTCTGTATGTATTTTGGCGACAGTGCACAGTGAGTAATAAGGCCTTGGTGATGATCCGGAAGTGAAATATGTGTTCTGTTGACATGCTGTTATGTTGACAGTCAATCATCTAAAAAAAGAGCAGGTCAGCCTTTGACAAGAACTTCACCGTGAAGTCATCTTTGAAGGTATTATAGATTAACATATGATTTGCATTGATTGTCACACAGTGGAAAGGTCAGTACTGAGAAACAAATGTAGAGAACATATAATAAAATTAATTGTGTACTATGTCTATATTTAGTGGTAGCGTGGGAAAATGGTCTGGCATTCCTTGAAGATATGATGGCAACCCAAACTTTAGATACGCGTGCAAAGTCGAATGCCTGAGCTAAACATCGGTACCAAATTTAGTACGCTGCGCGAAATGTAGCTTGAAATATCAGCGTTTATTCTTAAACAGGTCGCGCGAGAAAGGAGAGAAGTCCTCTCCCTTGTAGTTATTATATAGTATACGCATGACAGGTATATTGTAAGCAACGACACAAGCCTCGGTGAAAGGACGTGGGTTCGAATCCCATTATCACAACTTCTGATCGACTGATGTCGTGTGTCTTTCAGCAAGGAATTTTGCTCCAATTGCCGCGGTACTGAATAACCTACTTAAGTCCATGTGCCGTAAAAGATCGAACCAATCCAAACCAAATCACTTTATACAGTGTTTATATTTTGAAAAAAAGTTAGAACTAAAATTTGGAGATAACATCAATGCAATTTAATCCCATGTACATTTATTTTCAAAAACAAAAAAGATTTAGCAAAATGTATTCAAACTTGGCGTGAATCCATCTACTAGTTCGACATAAGCTACAAGGGTAAAATCATGACAAATTTTTCACCACTCTCATGTACTCTTTGTTTCATACATAAAGGATATCTACGTTTTGAAGTAGATATAAGAAAATATTCCACTCGTGAAGTGCGTGTGTGTGTGTTATTTTTATTTTTAACGTAGCATTAACAATTTTTCAGTCATATCGTCACGATGTCTGTAGTGTGGCAGTTTATAATGATGCCTAGCACTTTGGAATTTTAACAGATTAAAATGACTGAGTTTATTTGTCAGGATTGTGGCTGCTATTTTTGTGTATATCTGCATTCAGAAATTTGTTGTCAGGCTTGCAGTCTATTTCGGCAAGAGACGCTGCACCCTAATTTCGATTTGTCACTTAATTTGGGATTTTAGTTGACACTATTCAATGCCCAACTTCTCCATCGTTTGCAGACACGATTATCGTGGTGGTGACAATTGAAATAGCTACTTAAACAATTGTATTACTATATAGTAAAGAACGTTAATGCTTGGAGCCTGCTTTTTGTTATTTGGGGTTTATTTTTATGCATTCCTGATGTTGCCTTTTTATTGATTACATAAATATATACTGGAGGGTGAACACTCCTGACGCATTTGAAGATCTTTTCATTCTGATAACGTGAGGGAGGAAAGAGACAAAGAAAGAGAAGAAAAGGAGACCTAAGATATGTAGATATAGGAATACTTGTCGTAAGAACGTGCTTTAGAGCAGATATACTTTCTAAATGGAAGATGATAGTAGTTCAAAATGTGGTATCGCCACCGTGGGGATGTAATTTTTTGCCCACTGATATATTTCAATATTTCACTATATACAATAAATAATTGTTATATGCTTTCTAATAGGCAAACTGCTCATATAAATATAGTCCCGCCTTTCCCACACCACTATTACGGAGATGAATCAATAAAGTATTAAAAACTCCTGTGAAAATAGTGTAAAGAAACTACTTGATCAACAGCAAAAATCACTATAATTTGTACTTAATTTTTAAAACAATCCACAGGAAACTGTTTGACTTGTAGCATTCACTAAATTCTGTCAGATGGTGCATGCAGTTGTTGCTTAAAATCGGCAACAACTCTTAAAAAAACTGCGCAAGCCTAATGAGTGGTGAATATGCAGATCGTCGGATCATGACCACAAGATGTACTGTTTCCCAGTGATAGGCCAAAACTCTCATGAATAGTTGCGTTTACAAGATTGTCATATACTGCATTTACTTGCAAGATAAAAGGCAAGAAGGTCAAATGAGAGAAGCATAGTGATTGGTCGACATGCGCAGGTTCAGAAGTTGGGCATAACAGCGATCTACAGAAAACTGATAAAATGTGAGTTGAGAAGATTTTGTAACACACTTCATTCAGCAGCAAGTCAAAAAGGGACATAACTCTTATAAAGATTGTTCAAGGAAAGTAATTTGTCGATACGCACATCTTCATTTGATGTCCATACCCAGTTATTTAAAGCAACCTATCAAACCATTAGGAACAATTGTGTTTACAAGAATGTGGTATGGGTGGATTGCTTGGACGGCCACTAAGATTCCTATATTTGAAAAATAAAAATATAAGTTATTATCTAAGAAACCTGAAAAGGTTATTTCACAAAATCCAAAAGTTCCACATAGAGCCTAATTTGCCATACAACTTGTAAAACGTTCGCAAAATTAAAAAAAAAATGAAAGCTGCGAGATGAAAGAATGAAAAGAATGAGAAACGAAACCCAATCTTAAACATGACATACTACTGCATGCACATATGACACAACTTCCTATGGTTGGATTTTTTTCTGTCCGACGTTCAAACAAAAGTATATTATTTGGTGGAATAGCTGATCGGACACTAATGATTTGGTAAAAAGAAAAGGTTATTTATTTGCTTGATACCTGTGCAACGTCAAAACATAATGTTAAAAGACTCAATAACGAACAACGGCAAACGCTTAATTCCACTTTCACAGCTTCCTGCAGAATGCGGTTGAAGAGGTTGTTTAAGATTTCAAAAGTTCCATCATCAAACAGGGATATTAGGGAATTGTTCCATTTTCACTTAGTTCACAACTGTCTACCTGATAACACTTGGACGTCTGGCAACTGCTCTCAGTCGCCAGGCGAAGGGGGCTCCATCAGGAGCTTTTTTTGCATATGAAAATATCATAGTATTTCTCCTTCACCTTTATGTAATGGGGAAAATATTCACAAAATGTTTATTTGGGGTAGGTGGAGTACAGGTTGACACCTGACATAAAAACTGTTCTCCGAAGCAGAGTAGCGGGCGCTACTAAACAGCATACCCACGAGCGCCTCTAACCTTCGCGCCGCCTCTGACTTTTACCAGATCAGACTGAGAACAATATACGGACAAAGAACACAATTAATTTTATTATATATTCTTTACATTTGTTTATCGGTACTGACCTTTCCACTGTGTGACAATCAATACAAATTATATGTTAATCTAAAATACCTTCAAAGATGACTTCATGAAGTTCTTGTCAAAGGATGACCTGCATTTTTTTTGAGAGGCTACACTGCAAACATAGCAGCATGATTACAGAACACATATTTCTCTTTTGGATCAACACCAAGGCCTTAATACTCACTGTGCACTGTCGCCGAAATACACACAGACAACCACACCCTGAGTTCATGTTCTCAAGAATAAACAACTACCTTTAAATCCCTACCAAAGATGCGTAAATCTAACTCTTCTATCACCACCAAAATGAGATGAAAAATGTTCTAAAAATAGACTAGAACTACATTCATGGGTACTGAACTGGAACTATTAATTGTGACCTGATTCGATACTGCCAAATGTAGAATAAAACTTACTAAAATGCTTCATCCTTTATGGCTCATAAATAAAATGTGATGTGTGATGTGATTTTGATTTTTAACATAGCTTTAACAATTTTTCAGTCATATCGCTACGATGTCTGCAATGTGGCAGTTTATAGTGATGTCTAGCACTGGGGCATCATGCCGCAGACATGTAGCATGACATAAATAAAATATTTTACCCACAGATATATATATATCGACTGGTACAAAAAATAGTATCAGTAGTTTATGCAACAATGAAGTGTTTATTGAGGTTTGCTAGCAGCTGACCGTCAACAAGTATACTGCACAAGTTGTAAAACCTAATTGTTATAGTTTCATTTATCCAATTCACAAATGACTTCCTCCTAGCTCATGGCTTACTATCAGATAACAATTTTTAGACAAGAAATAATATAGCATCTAGGGGGCCCCGAGTGGCCGAGTGGTCTAAAGCGTTCGCTGTTACGGATCACTGCCATCTCACCTCTGTCTGCGCCGGTTCGAGTCTCAGATTCAGCCAATGTAGATATGTGAGAAAGCATGCCAGTAGCTTCTCGTGGGTCGGTGGTTCTTTCCGGGGCTTTCCCGGGTTCTTCCTCCACCATTAATACTGGCTGCCATATATAGCCTATCGTGTGCTGAAAAATGGCGTTAAACCCCACAACAACAACAACAACATAAAGCATCTAAAAAATGGAACACTTCTAGACCAATGGATTATATTTCTGTTTTTAAAAATAATCAAGAACACAACTATCCAAAACTTTGGAGCATGTTCATAGTACAACAACTACAACGTCAATGAAATCAGATGTTACTGAAAAAATATAAGATGCATATTCATATATATAAATTGAAGAGAAAAAAATTACAAAGTGCACCTCCTTTATACTCCACACAAATACAATAATATTAATTTGTTACTACCAAAAGAATTAGCCAGATTAAAAAATGATTTGGTTAAAGAGATTCATATTCATAAGTAGTCAAGTTCTAAAATGGATGTTTGCTAGCATGTCAAGTTCTAAATGGGTGTTTGCTAGTATGTCAAGTTCTAAATGGGTGTTTGCTAGCATGTCAAGTTCTAAATGGGTGTTTGCTAGCATGTCAAGTTCTAAATGGGTGTTTGCTAGCATGTCAAGTTCTAAATGGATGTTTGTTAGCATGTCAAGTTCTAAATGGGTGTTTGCTAGCATGGTGAAAGTATCAGCTATTATGGCAATAAGAGCTGCTGGATGATGTGTTGCCAGAAGAGCTAAATTGGCTTGTTTAATTAGCTTTAACTGGGCTTGGAGAAACATTAATAGGATGTTTGTAAAAGCTTTCTGCCATCAGTAAGTTCAAAAGCATTGACAAAATGACACACATTGCAATCAGTAACAATGAAATAAACCATGAGGTTTTTAATATACTCGACAACAAGTAAAACACAAATAAAGAAATGGAACAACTTTCAACAGTGAAGGATATTAGTATGGCTTGCGTGCAAAGCACAGGGACAAATCAAGCAGAAAAACTTTCTTTGCTGCTTAAATTGTTTTCAACAAAAAATACAGAGCTATATTGCAAGTGACTGTCTGAGAATGAAATCTTCTTTATCAATTATATTTATAACATAAATTGGTAACATGTCCATTTCAATGAAATTCATACATTTTGGTGTTGGGTATCACAATATCTACAAGGAACACACACAGTTACCTTCAATTACATAAATGACAATAATGGAACAAAAGACTATTTCAGTTACTAGCGGTTTTTATGGCACTGAAATGTTTATAAAGAAATTTTCAAGAGGAAATGGTTGCAAATGCTGGCAGCGATGAAAATATTTATGATGAATGTTTGACACATAACTGATTTATTCTCGTTATCCTGTTAAATAATTACACAATGAACATAACCACCTACAAAATAAAGTTGTTTGAATTCATTAGCCAGATATCTACACTGACATATACCAAAGAAGATATTTGTAATGTTTCTGAAGATAACATGATATATTTTCCTCGATCAAAATCAATGACAGAAAAAAACCTCTAATGGTTATTATTCCTGACTTATAAAGTCTCTACCCATTAAATGTTTCTGTTTCACTAACAGCAATCACATAGAGGTACCATTAGCATATTGAATATCACCAGCTAATAAAAAAACTGAAAATGTTACAAACTAAGTATGCCTGAATTTTTCACGCTAAGAAATATCTCTGAGGCCGTAGTTAATTTTATTTTAAGATGCCTCACAGTCCAGTTTGGCTTTAAACAGTTTAACAATAAAACAGTATCTTGATCATTAGTGGATCAATTAATAGTGACTCAAACCATAACAATAACAGTATCACAAATTTATGTGATTAAAATTAACCAATGCAGCTAAAAGAGTATTTGTAAAACATTAGAAGATATTCATTTTAAAGATATTAAGACATTGAGAGGTCAGCCTGACAATAGATAAACAGCTATGAACATTTTAATATTTAAAGCCAAAAAAAAATCACCAAACTACAAAAACAGATTAGTGAAAACATAATTATTTTTTTTTAGATACACATGCCTTGTTTAAACAATGACGATGCACATTGTCTAATGCTATACAAGCCTTGGAAACAGCAAGAGAATGTGCAGATAAATATAATATATCCAACATTCAAAAGTATTTACAACAAGTGTACAGGGAATTTACATTGAGACATATGCCTTGGATAATGATATACAGATATACACAAATCTACAGTAAGAAGGCACTTTCCAATCAGTTAGAAAAGTTACACGAAGACTTGAATAATAAAATGAAACAGTGATTAAGAGATTAAAAATGCTTCTGGCTGATCTAGCACAAGAATTACTGATTTGAACCAAAAAAGAACTGCCAAAACAAGTACTGAATCAGTGTAGAAGAAACGATTCTCTGACCGAAATGATAAATAAATCAAAAGAGAAAGTAAATGTGTATGGAAGCATACTAAAAACAACAATTTGTGATTTATCTATTACAGACCCGAGTGATAAGATTACAACGATAATAATGTTATATTTTTAGAATTGCTTAACAAGTCCCATAATGGGGGTTGAACAATGAAATCAGATGTACATGTTACTTGAGGAGTGGTTAATATCAGATTGGTAAAAAGTGAGTATCAATAAAACAGACAAAACTGAGAAATAAATATGAATGCATTTAAATATTTTGGAACAGAACTGAAATTGATAATGGGAATCTCGCACTAATGGATAGAACAAAACAAAATAAACAAAAAGATATGCCGAAAATATATATAAATTCATCACTTATTAAAACACTACTGTGGACATAAACAGTTTTGCATTGGGAATGTGGGAATGAGAGTGGATAAATTAAAGAAATCGATAAATACAAAATGTATATATATATATATATATATATATATATATATATATAATATTGCTTGATGAATTTTGCAGTTTTAAGTTAGGATTATCAGGATGAAATTGATTTTTGCATCATTTCAACTGCTTGAAATATTGATACTATCACCCCACCTTGGAGATTCTATTTTTCAAATAATAATCAAAGTGTTCCTGGACAATTTTATGTTTGCTATGTATGAATTCAGCTTTGTTCCATCGTGTTTAGATAAATAAAATGTACACACTAGTTTATAATTATCAGTATTGTTCTTCAAATAAAAGATTCAAGTTCATACACAATTTGTATCAGTTTGGATACTCTGCAAAAAAAGTGCAAAGAGTAATCCAGAAATGTGTTACCATTCAGCAACAGAAATAAATCCCAATTACACTAATAGTCAAGGGCATATTCTGAAGGGGCAGTGGAATACAGAAGCCAACATAGTTATCTGATTAGCAAATATTAGTAACGTATTTGTGAAAAGTTTTACACTGGCAATCAATGTACTGGCTTCATTTAAGAAACATATTTAATAACAGTTTACATGGCAGTGGTCATAAAGTGGTTCACGTAAACATCTATATGTAAAGCATCATAAAAGAAAATGAAGACATTCACAAAATAAACTTTTATTTTGTACAGAAACTCTGGTAAACATTCAAATAATCTCCTAAAAACCAATTGTATTACTGCTAAATGACTCAAAGCAAGGTTTGATAAATGTGCCTAAATGAACCCAATTGCACGTTAATCTGTGAAATGAGTGTGAAATGACCGTTTACATCTAAATCTGACATAAACTGAATACAGAAACTTCTTAAACTCGTAGTTATCATCTGTCCAATGTTTCTGTTCAACAAAACTTACAATAGAAAGTGGTTACCTAATAACGAAAGGGTGTTTGTGATAGATCCAGAAGATAGATTATACAAGTACTTAGAGTCAGTCTTAAACATCAAGGAAGGTACGTATACTTCGTATATGTTAAATGATGATGTGAAAAAGACCCAATTAAGCTTTTGGTGGTAGATAGTTTAAAATATCAGTATAGGTGATCGTACAAAACCAAAACTCTTGCTATGCAGGATTTCAAAGAGAATACAATTTTTAGTTGTGTGTTACAGCTAGGACAAGGGCAGTAAAGAAACGATTTAGGAAGAAAACTATTCTATTCCAGACCAAATGAATGGAGATTTTGTAAAAAAAACTTATACACAGAAGAAAAGAAGCAAACTTTTAATACGGCATAAACATCCCTTCAGCTTTTCTCTCTGCAAAGACTGGATCAATGAAGTCCGTGTGTCCTGAAGGAGGCATAACTTAATGATCGTATACTTAGAAAATGCCACTTCATTTACTGGGTACAAAATATGTTGTCAATTTGGAAGTCACTAGTGTCATAGACTTTGATACTATCCTTTACTGGGTATAAAATATGTTGTCCATTTGGAAGTCACTAGTGTCATAGACTTTGATAATATCCTTTACTGGGTACCAAATATGTTGTCCATTTGGAAGTCACTAGTATCATAGACTTTAATACTATCCTTTACTGGGTACAAAATATGTTGTCCTTTTGGAAGTCACTAGTGTTATGCATATTTGATTTAATTATATCTGATGTAATATATATTTATTTTAATTTTATTGTTTGTCAGTTTTAAAAGATTTTATTTTTCATTACATGATACTGTAATGTAAATTTATTCACTAGAGACGATACTTTTTTTAGAAAATAGTCTGACCTTGACTGTTAGTTTATAAACATCAGGTGTTGATTTAAATCCTGACCTTGTTTCAGAATTTGTAGCAACCTTAGTAAACAAGTTCTATTTTATTTTAAAATGATTGGTTGTTTCCAAGGTCATGATGGGACTTTGTCTTTCAGATATAAACAATTTTTATTTTTTTATTTGTTAGTGTAAAAATGATTGGTCTTCCTCTGGGTTACACTGGGTAAACATGATCTGTAACAAGTATCTGCTTCTATAAACTACCAGAAGATGATCACGTGACCCTTGTTTATGTTTTAGAAGGCCCATATAACCCATGTTTTGGAGAATTAATCTCAGTAGAAGATGGGCGATTAAACTGTTGTATGTTGTGCTGTTTGGAGTTATTTCAAACTACTTGGAGTTATTTGAAATTACTTGGATTCAAAAGGAATAATTCCATTATTTTCTGGAAAATACGTGTGCCCATGTAATATTGTGAAACAAGGACAGTTTTTTTATAAAAATTTACTCAGCTATTAGAAACAGGAGTGATAATTTTTATTTCTGCAAGGAACTGAAGACTTCAACACTACAGATTGCAGCATACATCATCGTTTTCCATCTTGGATTCTTCGTTGGGATTCGAACGTGAAATCAGTTGAACATTTTGTTATTAGGACTACTAAAATTTAATTCTCAGATTATTTTTGGATATGATTCTATAAAATCATAAGTTCATATTTTTATTTTATTTTATAGAATATTTCCGCAGAAATAAATCATTGTATTTTTCAAAGCTTGTTGTTTTCACTCTTTCTTGTGTTACTGTTTATTCGAGCCTAAACAAGTGACATAAGACTAGTGTCATAGACTTTGATACTGTCCTTTACTGGGTTCAAAATATGTTGTCCATTTGGAAGTCACTAGTGTCATAGACTTTGATACTATCCTTTATGTCACTAACATATTTCTAATCACAAAACTCCTTTGATCACCATATTTATTTTTAAATTTGTTGCAGTAAAATATATGCATTGCTATTTATACAAGTCTTAATTAATAATAATTTTCCATGCAAATTACAAATCTTTATGACATTTGAAAAAATTATGTTCGAGTACACATGGTTGTCTCTTTCCTCAAATATTCCATCTCTTTACCAGCATTATTCATCAGTTTGAAGTCATTCCCATTGCCATTTATTGCATTTGTCTCCGATTTGTACTCAATGCAATGTTGGAAAATAACAACGGTTGTTTGGTTGACCAAACAAGACAACTCTGGATATATTTTGAGTTGTAAACCAAACTCACTGTAGAGTTCCAAGTTTCTATGATGACCAAAATATTTCTCTATTGCTATTCCATGCCCATAGAAGTTTTGGTACCATAGGTTTTGTACCTTGTATTAATTTATCAACTTCCTCTGTATGGGAGACAAGTCATTTTCATTTGGAAATGGTTTGCTGGAGCTGATGGGTAGTCCTCAAAAAGATCTCACAGGTCTAATGAAATCACAAATCCTCCTAAACATGCAACAAGGGTCACTCACTCTCACAAACAAATTTTCTTCTACTTATCTAAGTAGTTCATCAGATGCATATCTGAAATAATTTTCCAGCATGTATTGGAATATACAACCAGTTACCAGAGTATTCATGATTTTAAAACAAATTTACTATCTGTGTCAAAATAGTATTTATGATTTGCTTCTTGTCGCATAGCATTATTAAACTTCTGAGTCTGTGGTACAAATATAGTTTTACAACTAAACTCTTCTCAAGTATCTTATCTATCAAGTTATCTACACTGTAAGTCTTTTGTGCTTTGCCAGACCCGGGTCAAAATTAAAGCCAGACACTTCCTATCAAATCATTGAAACATTTTAAAAGAAGTTATTTTATTTTATAGTAAATTTCATAGCATAGACTATATTTAATGATATATCAGCATCAATTGTATTACTTTCTTGGATCCAATTTACCACTAATGGCTTACTTATACATGTAGTACTGATGCACAGATAGGCAATTAGGATCTGTTAACAGATGTTCTGATGCTATAATTCGATAGGGGTACCTGCTTAACACTGCACAAACACAGGTGGTGAATGCATGCCAATTGCCTACCTGCATTTTAATATCATAATTGGGTCCTGCATTGATTGTTCACAATAAATCTCCATTTGTTGCTGTCAACTTTCAAAACGCAGGTCATGAAAAGTCATCTAATATATGATTGTTTCTGTTTATGGCACCCATATTTGATATCCAATTCGTCCTATATGTACAAACTTAAGAGGCCAGGATGCCCTCTACGGACTGTTAAAGGAACATTTCTACCAAGCTTACTCAATATTGCTTAAACTCATTCTAAACATGAAGACAGGTAGAGCATGGTCCTAGCAAGATTTATCAACTACGGCTGAGCAACTCTGGAGCAGATGTTGAACAGGTTTACTACCTGCTTGTCATGGAAATCATCCCAGGCATAATTTAAACAGAACAATTCCAACAAAATCTGATGAAAAATGGCTCAGTTGTTGTGAAGAAAGGTGTCAAATAAATATTTCCATTCCATTACTATATTAGCTCACATTTTCTAAGGTAAAAATAGGTTTTTCATCTGATTACTACGAAAACAACAAGTCTGCAAGGTAATTTAACCTTGACACAGTTGGTGACAAAACATGTACTGTACTAATAATAAATAAACTTTTCTTTTTCTGTGACAACTGACTGAGTTGAGACATTTTTTTCTCTTTATACAAGCATTCATTTTGGGTGTATACCAATATCTTTCTTGTAATTAATCAAATTCAATTCTGAATCCTTGAAAGACAGCATTTCTTAGGAAATAATTTGAATAAACTATAGACATTCTAAGCACTGTAATTTATAATTTCAAACCTGATTATGATGGTGGGGGGGGGGACCTAACACCATTATTTTCTGCATGTTTCATGCTAAATGGAAGTTTTCATTGTAAAAGATGACCCTGTTCACTAGTCATTTTCAGTTCCTGGACAAGTCTATTTTCAGCGAAGGGGTGGATACACAACTACATATGTATGTACATAGAAGGCAAAAACTACGTTATCTGTTTCTGTCGAATCAAACAAAGGAAAAGTATGACAACTACAAATTTGCCTTTCATGTGGATTTAACAAGTGGTGCAATGACTATGTACATGTGTGCAAAGGGAAAAACCTCTTCACTCTTAACCTTATGGTAATTACGGAATTATACAGCAGTTACCAAATAGGATGAACTACATCACTCTGTTATCTGAAAAAAATAGACTCTCCCATAGATATGCAATATGGCAATGTGTTATTACAGAAACACTCTTAAGCATGAAATGTGTAGATGATGACAATGCTAGGGCCACCCTGGTCAGTCAGGTTAGAAATCATAAATCAATGAATAAAATGACTAAGTTCTGTGCATTTTTTATCACATTAAAGATTTTCATTATTGAAATCGGTAGGGGGAACAACAAATGGGGATTTATGCAAAAACTATAAGCAATAGAAAAGAGTGAAAACCAACAAGTTTTGTAAAATGCACAAATAATTTACTTCCCTAGAGTACAAAGTGAACATTTCAAAATTACTTATAACAACTTATAATATGGTGAATGAAATCCTAAATAATCCTAAAAGTTCTATCACAAGTCCCAAAAAGTATTTAGTATTCCAAATGAGTTCCAGTGGTGTTCTGAATGAACTCCAATCTATTGTGCTGATGTGTCAATAGTCTGGAATAGTTTGATAGTATCACAATGATATAAAATGTCTTTAAATGAATTCACCATAATGCCAAACACAGCCACCTATTCCAAAGTTTAAGAGCACTTTATAATTCTAATGAATAATTGACAAAAATACATTAAATCCTCTCAACTGAACACAACTAAATGACTCAGCTGAGTCTGATGTTTAACATAGGAATAACTAATTCTTAGGTAACATCAATTATATGAAAAACTAATATGCAGTTTCAGAACCAGAATGAGGGTCAAGAATCATTTCCAGGTTTTATAGCAGGTAACCAATCAGAACTTAGGTCATCTGGTTTTCCAACAGGGAAACCCATGACCTGAACTTAAATCCCATTAAGTCTGTCAAGAAGATTTCTTCTACAGCTTCGAAAGAGAAGAACCCAGAATAACAAGTTTACAGAGTATGGATGGACAAACAGATACATGTACAGATGGACATACACATAGACACCAAAGTGATTGTTACACTGAACTTACATCAATGTGGGCTCAACAAAAATGACTGGATTCATTTTGCTTGTTTTGGAATTTTAGGTATAGAAAAATATTTATTTTTGTCCTCTTTCTTCCAAATTTTTATGATATTTGTGTAACTATATATGTTCTATATTACAGTGCAATAGCAGAAGATTCACTTTTATATTTTTATAAAGCAATAGCACAAGATTCACTTATGTTTAATTTTACAAAGCAGTAACACAAGATTCACTTATGATTAATTTGATAAAGCAATAGCACAAGATTCACTTATGATAACTTTACAAAGCAATAGCACAAGATTCACTTATGATTAACTTTACAAGGCAATAGCACAAGATTCACTCAAGTCTGATTTTACACAGCAACAGCACAAGATTCTCTTATGATTCATTTTACAAAAGCAACAGACCACAGCAGTAGCACAAGATTCACTTATGAATCATTTGGTCAAAAACATAAATACATTTGTGTCTATAAAGCACGTATGCCCTTGACAAAGACCCAAACACTTAAAATTGGAATTATACTAGTACAGTGTCTCAAAAAACCCAATCTAGTATACTAGGACAGTGTCTCAGAAAAGACCATCCAGTATAATAGGACAGTGTCTAACAAAAAGTCCGTCCAGTATACTAGGACAGTGTCTCAGAAAAGACAATCTAGTATAGTGGGACTGTCTAGAAAAGACAATCTAGTATACTAGGACAGTGTCTAGAAAAGACAATCTAGTATAATAGGACAGTGTCTTAGAAAAGACAATCTAGTATACTGTGACAGTGTCTCAGAAAAGACAATTTAGTATAGTGGGAAAGTGTCTCAGAAAAGACAATCTAGTATAGTGGGACAGTGTCTCAGAAAAGACCATCCATTATACTAGGACAGTGTCTCAGAAAAGACGATCTAGTATAGTGGGACAGTGTCTCAGAAAAGACAATCTAGTATACTGGGACAGTGTCTCAGAAAAGACAATCTAGCATAGTGGGGACAGTGTCTCAGAAAAGACCATCCAGTATACTAGGGCTGCATCTCAGAAAAGACCATCCATTATACTAGGACAGTGTCTCAGAAAAGACGTTCTAGTTTAGTGGGACAGTGTCTCAGAAAAGACCATCCATTATACTAGGACAGTGTCTCAGAAAAGATAATCTAGTATAGTGGGACAGCATCTCAGAAAAGACCATTAAGTACATTAGTACACTGTTTTTAATGTTTGAATTTCTAAGAGACCAGCTAAAGGTTTCAGATTCACAGATAATACAATACAGATTAGATTTCAAACAAAGATGTTTTTCTCATTATGTATTTTTTTAAAGTGAGTATTGCCTTAAATATTAACACTGCCTACTTACCTAAATGATGGACAAGTTTTAGTTAGCACTGGAATTTTTTCAATACCATTATATATATTTTTATGTTAAAAATGAATCCAAACCAAATATCCTGCATATATCCTTCATTATTTAGTAACCTCTAACATTCTTGCATGGAAGAAAACATCTCCAACGTGTGCATTTTGCAAATTATAGCAAATAATGTTATTATAGAACAGATCTCGTATGCCTCACTACATGTGTGCCCTTTTGGATTAAATATCAATGGGCTTGATACTAAAAACACTCACAGGTGTACAGTATCGGTGACTTTTGGCTTGAAAAATCACCCTGTTGTTATTATCTGATCTTTAGCATTTTTTATAAAGCTTATCTAAAGAATTTAAACACATTAATGTTTATTTCAATTTTGTAAAGGGTTTTGTAAAGGGTTTAGCAATTTTATATTGTTACAAAATACTTTTAGCTCTGCATTATGTAACTATACTTTTGCTGATATACCATTAAACACACACACACACACACAGAGTGATTTCCAGCATTCCATTTCTGGGCTTATAACATCCATTCAGTATGCACACCTTGAGTATTATTTCTGTACAGTGAAAGTATGCAACAAACTGAACAGTTTAATTAATTAGGTTCCTATACTGTAGACAAACTTACTGTCGTGGAACTGTGTGTCCTTAATGTCTATGCATTAAACCTGAACATGTTTTATTTCTGTGTACAGCATTATCTGAGAGTGGTTTATTTACATCTAAGTCTGGTTCACCCCATGCTGTATGAACAAAGTACTTGCAATGAGAAAACTGATAACCTCAATCTCTCTGGCTGTGCATCATAGCCAGGGTACTTACAGATTAGGGTTAGCCAGAAATGTGACATCACAAAAAGTTATCAGGAAGCTGTCCATTTTAAGGAAGCAATCTTCAGCTGTAGAGATACATTAAATATAAAATTGTATTGTCTTTTCACTATCTGTATTATGTTATATAATTGTTTAATATATTGGATGCTACAGTATTTATTCCAAATTTTACTGATAATCAGACCCATGTCATATAACACCATGTTATTAGATTCACTATAGTTTGTTTTCAAGTTAGCCATTTTATAAATGAACAGACGAATTTAATTCATTTAAATGATACATGTATTAAAGGATGAGAAAATGTTTGAGTTCTTATAGTTCTGTAACATTCTTTTCAGACATAGATTCATGTTTCAAGCTGGCCATTATAATAATAATCTCGTACAGTAGTTCGAGTGATATGAGTTAATATGTAACAAGTAACTCCATGTGCGCACATGCGCAAAATAAAACAAGGTATTTGTAAGGGACTGTGTCTTATGTACTATAGGCTTTAGTCATTATAGTTTTAGCTGTCTGGATTAGGATGCCAACGAACAAGATGTTGCAGTTTTACAGGACACCTGGTGTATGAGCATCAAGATAAAATGAAGCCTTATTATTAATAACCAAATGCTTGATTGTAAATCCCTATGTATATTCTTGACTGAATGACTGATCGTGTTGACATCACGAGAATATAAATGGAGATGTCTTTCTATTTGATTGAAAATCCAAACTGTATTCAATATCACTATTTCAGTGAAAACATATATATTTTTATATGTCCTACTTGTGGATGAAATATTATTCATAGTTGTACAAATTCTATTCTTTACTCACCCTTGGTGAATAATAACGTGTTCATACTTTGACACCTTTGGTGGTAGATGCAACACTTTTAATTTTTGTGTTAATTTCCAACTATTGATCATCCATTATGATATATCCATCACATTTATATAATAATTTCCAACTCTTAATTCTTCTTGACTACTCATTTAAGTTGCTTGTTGTTATTCATAATTCTTCTTGACTACTCATTTAAGTTGCTTGTTTTGTTATTCATTCCAGCTAGGAATAATATCATTTTCCTTGTATCATTTGTGAACATCATTTTGTTAAATCTATTGTTGGACTTTATGTGCATGAGTTTGGTGTCAGATTTAATCATTTTTCAATCATTTTTTTCATTAATATAAATAAACATCTCATTTACCGTACTGTTTTCACAAGTATTTTACTAAAATCAAATTCCAGCCTGGATCATTCTTTTACAATAAGGAGTGACTGCATCTTCACACAACTTGTTTAGTATATGGGAAGGGAAAATAAATACAACTTATCAGTACAGTAACTTGATCCGTTTGCTTCTATCTCACAAAATCTGAAGGGTCAAGATGATTCTTTGTCCCTCTACTATCAAACAAACCCTGATCAAGTTGATGTACTGATGAAGTGTTTACAATATCCTATAAACAATTATTTAATTACAAAAGGCAAGTTTTTATGTTCTTGTTCTTTTACTTTGATACCATTCATCTTCTCTCTACATGTGACTGCTGTTAAGTGACATTATTTCTGACAGATATAAAATCTAATCCATGATTTCAGACTGGTTACTGGAAAAGTTGTGACGAATTGTATAATGAAGGGTGTAAAAAAAAAATACCAGACTATATTATTCACAAGAGGATTTCCTATTCAGAATTTACTTTGGCACATGGAATACCATCTCCACACATAATTTGTACATGCTACACTCCCTTACTAAAACACTCTTCATGAGAGCCATAGAAAAGGATTGCCTTGTATTACAAGTAAGGTCACCTTACACTGAGGTATTTGATACATAACACTATAAATTAAATAATTTGGGAGTCACTGTAGCTCAGCTGGCACAGCAGCTGATTCATAATCCAAAGGTTTTGGTTTTGATCTCCACCCAAGCCACTTCATGTCAGCCACTTTGGTGAGTCTCTGGGACAGTCACTTAGCTCCCATTTCCTCAGTGTGACAGAGCTAAAAGAGTGTTAAATTAGTTAAAACCAACTCACATATACACCATTAAATAATTAAGTGGGTTACATGACAACATCTGCTTTATAAACAGGACTACTTGATATTGAGGTGCCATATAGTGAACGAGTACTCTACTTTCCTTCTCTTTTAAAAAAATATATAAATACATTTGTTGTATACTGTATCACTTATTTTGTTCTTCTGATGCGAAACAGTTTCTTCAGTATCATCATAAAGTACCTTTCTGTGTCTTTCTGTAAATTAAGCACTACATTTTATTGTCAGACATCACCCATGAGAATCAAACTAAGTCCACCAACATCAGCTATGATATAGTTATAGAACTTGTCATTAAAATTAAGCGTATGAGAAAGAAAAGTCTGAGTAATGTTAGACTGTATCAATATTAATCTGAACTTAGAATTTCAAGCTTTATGCTGATTATGTGATCATTTATTAATGTTTTATACTAACTATGGGACGATTCTAAAGATTTCCAGAAATGAAGAAGTTAATAAAAACTTTATTATGGAGAATGACAGGATTTCTCCAGAGTTTAAAATCAAAGCTATTTGTGCTTATTTTCTTCTCTGGAATTATTATTTACTATAGCCAAAGAAAAGATAAAAGGTTTGGCATACAAAAATTTCGATCTGATAAGAAAATATCTATAAAAAAGTCAGTGTAATTGGATCCAGATCTCCTTTTCAAGGCTTATAATTTCTAATACAACGGTTCTAGTGAACAATTAATTCTTGCCTGCAAATTATGATAAAAATGTACCATACATGTATATGACATTCCCAAACACTTGATACATATACAAAACAAAATATATGTCTCACTTTCCAAAACATTGATTAACAGACAAAACTAAATGTGTTTCATTATGTCGTTCAAAAATACAGATACAGACAAAAAACTACATCTGTGTTTTGTTCGTAGTTTATAGTAGGAAGAACAAGTTTGATATTGCATAAAGATACAAGGCCATCGGGCTGAAAATTATTTGTATGCCATTACAAGCAAATACTCATCCTCAGCTTGAACCAAAACATAAACCAGTACAGTTTTTTATTTTAAAAATACTCTCTCTTGTACACTTCCAAATATCTGTATTTACAATGTATGCACTCTTGTACACTTTCCAAATATCTGTGGACACAGAGTGTAAGTGGAATCCAAAACAATTTAGGATTTATAAAGTTTGATTCATTGCCTCTAAGAATATCAACATACGGACATCAGTGAAAACAACTAAATAGTTCGCATCTAGAAATGAGATATAAAAATACTTACTGAGGACCTGTACTGATTGCCAAAGCAGCCATGTAAGATTAATCTATATTTGTGAGATACAAAAATACAGACTGAAAGCTTATATTGAATACCAGATCAACTATACAAGATTCAAAGGTGTGTATTAAAATCAAGTTGACACTTCATAAAAAAACTACTAACAGAGAGGGGGAAAATAAATAAATGATGGAACTAGTAAGAAAACTTCTTTTAACACCCACAAACAGTGGCCTTGTTAACACCTGACAGCATCTGTAGCAATTTTGTCAATATGGTACCAAATGTATCTAGTCATTTGGCAAAACATCAATCTTTGTGCAACAATTGTCCCTGCCCCATGTGTGATTGTGTGGCTTTCTTCATGGCACTGTACCAAGGCTTAAGGTTTGTGTTCTGAAGTGTTTCTCTGAAGGCATCACATCCCTCGACTGAGCTCAATACACCATACACAGACTGAAATAGGATTGAAATTTTTTGAGACTATGCTCATTTTTACCTGGTAAATTAGGTTCTTTTACATTGTGACTATACAATCTATGCTTCTTCTTGATATGTCCATTGGTGGTAATAAAAAAAGAACCAACCTTTATTTCTGAATAATTACTATTTTGCTTTCTATAATATTTGTGAGCAATAACATTTCAATTTTTTTTCTGCAATGGCTGACTTTTTTTATACATGAGATGTCACCATATTTACAAACTCTTCACCTATGAAATCAATTACCAGAGAGATTGTTTAATCCATTCCAGTAAATGTGACAGTCTGTTGAAAGTGGCTCAGACTTCTGACTGTTGTTAAAACTTGTTTGATTTGATTAGGACGTAACAAGATTTCATATGAAGAAGTACATGTCTAAGCACAGCAAAACTGATTTCAGTTACCTCTGCAATGAGCAACCATCTGTCATTTATGACAAACATTGCTGTGCATAGATATAGATGCACTGTTGCGAGGGACTACCAGAAAATGCAATTTTTAGGCGAAATATGTGTTTCAACACTGCTATGAATGACCATATCACAAAACCAGATATAAACATTACAGTCCTTTAATTAATCATTCACTGAAGATGTGCTAGCGCAGTGTGTACATTAAAAAAAACATTAAAAAAAACAAGGTGGCTAAAGTTGAGTTTGGTTACCACTTCTGCTTAACCTATATGTATTGTTTTAGTCACGGACGTAGTCATATGTGTACATATTCAATTCAAAGTTATTTATTAATTATTTTTCTGTTGTGAAAACCAACATAATGCCTCTAATGTCATTATGAGATCTTTTTAAACCCTTCATGGTAGCATACTGACTATATCACATGCTGATGGAATTGCTACATAATGCCTGGGGTGAATGTGGACTCTTAATTAGTACTGCTTTTTCTAGATGAATTAATTTGATTGTCATTATAAAAGTTCACATCATTTGCTGATTTATTTATGTTACAGTTATTCAATATCTGAGATCATACCATCTGTTCATGGTAACAATAATATTTACTGAGTTAATTCATTTATGTCCTGGATCAATTAAGCCTCTGGCTTTTGAATGTAAATAAATTTTATTGTATTTCTGGAAAAGTCAATTCTTTTTTATGATAGCATATTCCATAATTACCCAAAGTCTGTTCAGAATAAGCTAGTCCAATGAACTGCTAACTATGCATTTCATATGCTAATACAAATGTACATGTGAAAGAAATTTTAAATTTATGGACAGTATAAAAACTTTTTTTTATCATGAATAGCATTGCAATTAATACAAAGGATGAGTAAGTGCTACCACAATTAATTTTGAAATTCCTGGACATAATTAATATGTCTTATCTTAGTTAATTTTGAAATTCACATGCAAATAAAAGTGGACTTCAATTAAAAATTATTATATTTAATGATATATGTATATTTATTACTATATACAATTAGATTGAGATCACATATTGCTTTAACAAGAATTATGACTTAAGACTTTTCAGTAATTGTGGGTACCTTTCTCTCTTAAACACTGTTGAATTTCAACCATGAAAACTGGCCAAAGTACACAGACCTGTTGTGAGAGATCACCTGTCCTAAGAGACTACCTTTTGCTGGCAGAAAGCGTGGTTTCTCCAAACAGGTTTTACTCTATCTTGGAGCATCTTGATAAACTTCTTAGTGGAAAGTGGTAGGTTCTCATAGCAGGTTGTACAAATCTGAACTGTTGAACAATATAGACTGTTGGTTCTCAGCCAATTGTACAAATCTGGCAGGCTTATAAACTGATTATTTATGTATTTCCATCATCTAATTTTATCATTATAATATTTATAGTTTAACATCATTGTTCTCTGTGATTGTTTTTCTTCAGAACAAAAATAAACTTTATGGCAACAACATCATGGTAGACCAATGTATTGCTGGCAATATATATGATGCAATCACAATTAGATCCATCATGGTAACTTTCCTAGCCAAGACTATTTATACAAATGCTTGAAATTACCTGGCCAAATATTTAAAATTGCTCAGTGGATTTGAATAAATTTTTTTCTCATATTTCCGCTGACTTAGTATATTCATTTACGGCACATATAAAAATATAGTATTCCTTTAATATAAAAATACAAATGACATGTATATAGTTATGGAAACCTGTCTTTTTTATGTAGGTGAAGTATAATGACTCTTTGGACAAATAATTCTAACTTCATGTATATATTGTTATCATTCAAATAGATGTAATTTCATGTTTACAATGTTATATAAATAAATGTAATTTTATGTTTACATTGCTAGCATACAAATGAATGTAATTTCATGTTTATATTGCTATCATCTATTTAATGTAATTTCATGTTTACATTATCATAAAAAATAAATCTAATTTAATCTTTTCAAATGTTATCATGGAAAATAAAACCATGCAGCAATTCCTCTCATTTGATACTGCCTTTTTCTATTTTTGATCATCTATTGAGGAAATGTGACAGTGAAAAAAAAGTAATTTATTTTGTTTTCCTGCAAACCTGTCATGCTGTACAATAGTTGTCTGTAATAATCAAAATGGGGTAAAGGACAATGACATTAATTTCAAAGCTTTAATTTTTCCAAACTGTGAAAGACTAAAGAAAGAAAAAATGCGGACATAACTTTCTTCTCACTAACCAGATCAGCAAAGTTTGGAATGTCTCCTCCCATGAATTTTCGGTTTGGTCCAATAGCTTTAAGCCAGTCATTCACTGCATCATACAAGGACTGTCGTACATCTTCTTTCAAGTTGTGCCTGTTGTAACATACAAGCAAGATTTGTCAGAGGTATCTAATATAAACTAGATTTTCATTTTCAAAACATGCATGCTCCCACCACTAACTGAAAAACTCCAAATCCAAAACAAGAGGCTCATGTAAGCCTGATTTAACTCACCTGCCTTGCTCACATAAGAAGGTTTACATAGTGATATTGGAGTACATCCTATGTAAACTATATCCCAAACTTTATATCAAGTTAATTTTGCCTATTTTTATTACATCTTGGTAAAATTCAATTCCAAAGATAAAGGAATAATTAATATGTGCAGTCTCTTGCTCATAACTAAATCATTCAAGAACCTGGTGATATGAACTAATTTACCAAGTTTTAAAGAAACTGGATTAGAAATAGAGTCTCCAGATGTAGAGAGGTAACAAGCTCTGTCAATCAGAAGCAACATATCTCATTAATATCAAGTGCTAAAAAAATCTGATAGCCTGACGCCCAGGGCCCCTCAAATTTCAGATTGGGCCCATCCTGTATTCTAAACAATGTGCCCATTGGGCTTGTAAAAATGAAAAGATAATTTGTCAGAAAAATCTTTGATCGTGCTTATGAAATGAAATGAGACAGCCCCTGTCCAACATGAAGTGGAGATCTGGTTTTATAAAATCAAATTGTACCACGGCATGTCATGCTAAAAAAATAAAAATGATTTGTACTTCCAACCTCTCTGACACAGTCATGTTTTTAAAAAAACAATTTTCAGTAATCTTTGAAAACAGAAGAAAAAAAACGTCACTATCAGTATATGCCCATTACATGTAGCAAATAGAAACAGCAAACAATCATGATTTGAGTTGATGTCAAACTGTCCTTTGGGCAGTTTAAACTGTAGTAATTAAAAAGCAAAGAGGTCAGGTTATAAACCACATTTCACATATTAATTGGCTGACAACAGCTAGTGAGATTGTGTTTGAAGACTGCGTTGGGTGAGCCCATTGTGCTAATCTGCAATAGTATGCTCAGGATGAGGAACAACCCAATAGGTAAATCAAGGAGATGCTAAATGCATGTGGGAGAACAATTATGTATCACTACTTTGAATGAAAATGTTTAAGTCATATGTATTATAGGTTTTTGACAAGTTTTTGAACAGCGGCAATGTTTCTTTGAAGTCTGACTTTATTGCATGTATATAAAATGTAAAGTATGATCACTTCAATTGCTAGAATAATGATGAAGTGTGATTCATTTTTAGCCAATTTAGGAAGCAATTAGCTATCAATAATAGCATCAGCAATGCAAATTTTAAAAATATCAGAACTGGAAAGAGTTTTACTTTGCGAAACATGCCAGCAAAAAAAATAAAAAATATGGTGGTCAACTTGATTCCATTGAATTTATATTTGAAATTCTGAATTGTTGCAATTGCAATGTTGTAACAAATAATATTAAAAAAGGGGAAATTTGGGGCATACAGAAATTGGAGTCTGGGCTTATGGAATTTCAGTCAGGGCTTGTGATTTTCTTTAAGTCACCAGCCCTGGGTCTGTTTTTATACAAAAAATCGTTTAGCACTGATATGCTCAAAGCCCACTTATTACAGAACCTGAAAATATAAACTTATAGTGAAGCAAAATCAAATGGAATTTAGTCTCAAGAGAGGTAGATCTTGTTCATATTCAGGCTCATCCAACGTAGACTCATCCAACATATATAAGCCCATATGCCAAATTTAGAAGATCAGAATTATGGCTTTCAGAGTAGCAATAATCTAATCAGATGCAAGATCTCCTCATTAATATGCATGGATGTCACTCATTATCAAAACTGTTTAAGTTCCTCATGGTTCAAGCGTATATTCCAAGTTTGATCAAACCAAAGATCAAACATATGGCTTCCAGAAAGCTAACAACATCAGTCAATCAGATGCAAAATTACATTATTTATATGCATGGATCTTGTACATAACTGAACTCATTCAAGATTTCAATGACATAAGTTACACCTTATGTTTGAGCGTATATGTATTACACTTTTTTGGTATATCCCTCTCCCAAAAAAATCAATAAGTTGTTTTCTCATTATATTAACATCCCATTAATCAAATAGATCATATTCTAGAAAAGATGACTTCTACTTAACTATGACATAAGAGTATGCTTGTCCGTAGACTTGCATGCACTTTCCTAGCAATATTAATATGTTCTATTTATAGCAGATGTCCTATTTCACAGAAACATGCTGATTTCTACTTTCAACCTTTGACCTCAGATTAGGAATATGGTTTCCAGTGCAGCAACAAACTCAGTCAATCATATTCTGTGATCACCTCACTGATTTGCATGCAACTATCTCATTATGGCACTTGTCCAAAATCTTGATGATATAAGCATATATTCCAAGCATCACCAAAAATCTGATTGAATTACAGCCTTTAAGCTGAACCAATAAGATACCAAATATGGCTTCCAGTGCGGCAACCAATAAGATACCAAATATGGCTTCCAAAATGATAGCATGATCAGTCAATCAGATCCAGATTCTCATTCTTTATTGAAACCAACCAAGATTTTGATGACATAAGCTCATATTCCAAAATTGGATTAGAAATATGGAATCCAGAATGGGAACAAGCTCAGCCAATCAGCTGCAATATCACCTAATTAGCATGTGTTGATTTTCTTGAATATTATCCACGATCTTATTGTTATAGGCATAATTGTTAAATTCCAGGAAAAACAGATCAGAAATACAGACTCCACAGTGGTAAAATCTAAGCCAATCAAGACGTTGATGATATAAGCATATATTCCAAGTCTCATCAAAACTGGATGAAAAAAAGAAAAACAGCTTCAGTATTAAAACAACCTTAGCCAATCAGATGCAACACCAACTCACTATGAATCACACTCTTGTTACAGAACTCATCTGGGGTCTTAGTATTATAAGCATATAAGCATGTTCTAAGTTTGATCAAAATCACATACAAAATTCTAACCTCCAGAGTAGTAACAAGATTAGCCAATCAGATGCAAGATAAAATCAGTAATATACATGGATCTCACTAATTACTGAACTCTTCTGAGATTTTGTTGATACATACCCACATTCCAAGACTGGTTGAAATTCAATCAGAAATATGGACTCCAGAGTGCTAAGGAGTAATTGTTGAATAATGGACAATGAATGAACCATAAAAGATGAGGGGTTATACCATAAGGTTACTTGGTCATTTGGCCAGGTGAGCTAAAGAATTTATAAATGTAGAAGAAAAAGAATTGTGTGTGTGTGTGTGTGTGTGTGTGTAATTTGGATTTTTAACGTAGCTTTAACAATTTTTCAGTCATATAGCTACAATATCTGCAGTGTGGCAGTTTATAGCGATGTCTAGCACTGGGGCATCATGCCGCAGACATGTAGCATGATGTCCCACCCAGTCACATTATCCTGACACCAGACCGACCAGTCCTAGCACTAACCTCTTAATGTTGAGCACCAAGCGAGGCAGCAGTTAGTACCATTTCTGAAAGTCTTTGGTATGACTTGGCCAGGGATTGAACCCACGACCTCCTGCATCCAAGGCGGACACTCTAACCACTAGGCTACCGAAGCAGTACTAGAAACATTTGAAAAACTGCTGTATCTGCCTGAAAATCAAATCTGGTCATCTATTTCTGACCATGACAAAGTGTCAAATTTCCTCACTCTCAAGTTAACATTTGTTGTACTATTGTACTAAAATGGATTTGGGAAAATGAGGACATCCTGTACAGATATACAGATAGCCAGTAGTACAACAAAATGTCCCCTTCTGCTATCAAAGAAAGAAATATTTTATAACCCAGTAACCATTTTCCAGGTTAACAAAATATCTAATGGACTTTTATAAGTAAAATTTCTAACTTTGTTGCACAAAGAAAAACAAAATCTGGTCACAATATGACACTATGAAATGTTGCAATGGAAACTACTTGGTGTTGTAATGTACTTTAAAGTGTCAACTAAACCAACTAGAAAAATGATGCAACTAATATCCCGCTCAATTTACAAAAAAGGAAAATTGGGAAGACAAAGCATTCTGCCTTTATGGGAGGTCAATTAGAAGTGTAGGTGTTTCTGATGTTAAGTCCATTCATTTTTTTTATTCCACAAGTCTATCAAATGGAACGAAGCATATAAATGCTGGATATTTCATCGCTTCCATGCAAATTACAAGAGGTTAAACAGAAACTGGTACAAAATACATGAGACTCATGCACATGTAGAACATGTATCAAATACATGTTCCCATTCCTGTGCACTCAGGAAAGTTGCAGAAATCAGATCTGAATGCCTTGGATTAAATGGCATCAGCGATTCAAAACACAAGGCAAACAATTAGCCAAAAAGTGTTATTAATGGCATAATCCAATTAAACTTACCTTTTCTTTAAAATCTTCCCAATGAAATACATAGCTGTGGAACCCACAGTGATAATGAATAGTCTGTTTGGTGTGGAGAAGTTGTTTTCCCATTCCCCGACCTCAGAAAAATAGTTAAATGCCTGGCGGGCTTCTGTAAGAGTCCTGTACACATTGGGTGACAGTGTGTGGACTAAACATTCGTCAGTCCATTGTCTCCACCATCTTTCCTCTCTGAAAAGTATCAACTCATTGAGGATACAGGGTAATAATATATAATACCAACATAATGCCAGGATCAAAGTAGAAACAGTCAAAAGTTTGAACCCTGTACAAATTCAAACACAAGAAATCACAGCAAAAGCTATGTTTAATGGTAGTCAAAGGTACAAGTCAATGCATTATCAATGTGTCAGTATTTTTATATCTGCAATATGATTCTTGATACTTTACAAAACAAAATCTTTATCAATTTTAAAATATTAAATATTTACAATCATTATTAGTCTATATATATATATATATATATATATATATATATATATATATATATATATATATATTCAGTTATTTTCTAAAGAGGTAATGAAGACACCTGAAAAAACATTCTCCACAATACTCCAATTTTAAGTAGGGTTTAAGTACATGTACACAATGAGTCCAAAACATTTGCCCTAATTTACAATTAACTGTTTGCAATCAATAAGTTCCTCAGTGACTTTCAACCCTTTCTGGCTTCTGCTCCCGTACACATTGCTACTGTGTTTGTCAAAAGACATCTTCTGTTCTACAGATGATTTTGTGGGGTTCTTTTGTTTTGTTTCGTTTTTCATTTATTAACCCCCCAAAATTTCTTCTTGTCCAATCTGGTATATGGTTGATGGTGCCTCCCTTTTATATGGACATGTCTTTAAAGGAATTGATTCTGTACTTTCTAAAGGCAACTATGATCTTTTCTGGAAACATTGCTCTTCCATTTTCAATACTTTAGTTTCCTGATTGTCGAGTATAAGAATTAACTTCCTATTACATATTCAGTATGGATTTTCTCACAATGTATTAATTAACATGAATTACTGGGACCATGTCATTTATATATTTTAGCATATAGTATCTATTTAGAAAATGAAATAGTAATTATGGTGAGATTAAAGAACTGATGGAAATAGTAGAAACTTATCCCTATTTTCCAGTCATTTTGTTCTAACAAAACAGGAGGAAGAAGTCTCTAAGCCCAAAATATATAGTCTAGCCTTACCTCTTTCAAACTTCTGTAATTAGCTGGCTCCTAAACACAATACTGATGATAATGAGCCGTCCAAAGAACACTTTAGAGATTCATCATATAATCTGTTCAATGTACCATCCTAATATATATCAACCTAAATAAATGGTGGCAGAAGGTCACAAGAAATCTGTATGTAAAAGGGAAGACAATACTAACCCTAAAATATACTGGACACAACTAAAATTGATAATACAGGGCAACAATATCAATAGCCGTTACATGCCTTAAATAAAACAGGGGAAAAGTATAGCATAATTACACCCTGCTAGATAAAAACATTACAATAACTATCTCAAATCTAACAAGAGAACATATGCAAAAACTCAATTTACAAAGGACTTAGAGTATTATAATGGCAGAAATCATTTTAGGACACATGAAAAGACAATTTTCTGAGAGCAATTTGAACTTGATTGATTGACAATGGCATAAAAGAAAAAGAGGACACCTAGGATGCAAGGGCCTATGATGTGGGGCCTAGAGAAAATCTGAGTTCTTATAGTTCTAGGTGTTCTGGAACTTTCTGTCTAATGGGAGGATGGAACTCTATTTTGGATAATTTTAATTTCATCCTGGAAAAGGTATGTAGGGCAATAGTGGCAGGTAACTGTCTTACTGCCATTAAATATAGACATTATCCCTTATAAAAAGGTAAAATCAAGTAAGTACCTAATTTCTGCATATTACAGTTAATAAAATCAGTTTGTCGCGAACAGTTCATTTTCCTTTAAATAAATTCCATCCTGTAATAAGAGATATGAGTCATCCAGGCAAAATAAAAAAGGATAAACAAATTGTCATATAGCTTACTTTTCTTGTTCCTGAGTAGCTTTAGATTTCTTAGTGCCAAACATGATGTAATATTTATTTGGAAACTCCCAAACTGTCTTGCCTCGACTATTCTTTGTCTCAATGCCAGGGTAAAATGTGGTCAAGCGCTCCATACCTTGTGATTTATCTACCAAGTATGAGCCTAGGATGCTCATGATTACAGAAGAATCATTCAGTTGCTGCAATAATAATAATAATAATAATAATACAAAAGCCCCAATAACAATAATAAAAATCCACAATAACAATAATAAAAAAGCCACAATAACAATTATGAAAACAGTAATTCAAGAGGTCCAAGTGTTCTGGGGATAAAACTAACTCTCATTATGTAACATACTTTCCTGCTATTACTGCATTGCTGTAACTTTTCTTGGTATTTGTCACCATCCTAAAGAAATTATTCCCTCACGTTTATGTAGTATAAAATGTATGATCCCAATATGACACCACAATCCACTTATGACAATTTGGAATATCATCATTCTTTGACTTGGACTGAGACTGAAAGACATCCAAGTGTTGAGGAAGGAGGGAATTTGGCAATAATAGTATGTAAGTATTACATAATAAAATTACTTTCACCATTAATTTTTTAATAGCAGTAATAAACTACCTGCATTAAAGAATTTGCCATCCCAGTTGGAGGCTGATGACCCAAGATAAGCTGTGAAGTGAATTTATGATTGTTGTCAATAGGATTATTTTATGGCATACTTGAGGATACAACAGGAACAAGGTATCTGGTGCATACGTCAAGTTTCTATTTGGAATCAGTTTTTCTTTTTTTCAGACATATTGTGATCATGACCTTTTATTTTTCAGCCCAAACTTGACAGGTTTCTTCCTTGCCTCAAATGCAAGTTATCTGCAAAGTCTGATAACAATAAATACTGGAAAACTCAAATTATTTTTAACGTAATGGAAATATGGGCTTGTATCAGAGGGACAGACAAATATCACAACATGATATGCCTTTCTACCGATAACTTGCACACAATGGGGTCCAAAAACATAGACTTCACTCTAAGCATGGGCACGAGTTACTAAGGGACCTCAAATGCCTTCCCCAATTTACATAAAGAAAACAGAAAAGACAGGGAGAGGGGGAGGGGTGATAATGGAGCTGTTTAATGGCTGAATACTCACTTTTTGGGGAATGAATGCCAACAAAAAGCTTTTTCTAATGAAGTAGTTAACTTTTTGTATGAATTACTTTCCTTTTCAAGATACCCAACCCTTGATAGATCATTAACAACATGACTCCAAGAGGTTTCAACAACTATCAAGTGCAAGTGAAAACAATGTGCATTATGTCACTGCTTTTTGTTGTTCATTCAAAAAAAACCAACATAGAGACAATAATTTCATATAACAATTTTCAATGCTGAAACTAAATGGTTCTTCCAGTAAAATTCAAATGTTGTGATTTCATTGCAAGTAATAGTGAAACTTCTTTTCATCTTTGTGGAAATCTCTGGATGCCAATTCAGGAATTTTAAGTTCACTACAAGCTATGGAAGTCTCTTTTCCATAATGAACCATATCTGTAAATAAAGCTTTTTATTCACCAATTACTCATTTCGCTTTGCTGTCTTACTATCTCTGATCATGTTTACTTTGCTGCCTTAGTATAAATGATCATGTCTGTGAACAAGTAGGTTAATTTAAGGAAGCTGAATTATATTACTTACATTATAAAATTCATAACAGTGTTAGACTAAGCAAATGAAACTTTTAAAAAAAATCAATGACATTATAAAATTTTACAACATCCATCCTTAGAGACATATCCATGTAACAATGTATAGGTCAATCTGTAATTGGATGCCCCAGAGAAGTGGATTTAAGGAGAATCTCATCATTACAGTTGTAATACATGCAGAGGGTCTGATAAGTTTTAAAATCTGACAGTAACCATGCAAGTGACAAAGCAAGAGGTCCAAGTGGGCTCACTGCTCAACAGCTGAAAATTTCACTAAGCAGGCGTATGTAGTATTGTAAGAAAACATCAAAAGCAAACCATCACCAAACTATATAATAAGCTGATTTTACCTATTTTGCTATATCCTGATAAAAATTCTTTCTAAAGTCTACTGCTCATAACCGAAGTTCTGATGATAAAAAAGATGGCTTCAAGAGTTTAACATGATGTGCCAATCAGATGCAATATCACTTCATTAATATGCACTGATCATGCTAACTTTTAAAATTGTCCAACATCTTAATAATATGAGCCCATGTTTCAATTTTAAATAAAACTCGACTAGAATAAGTGCAGCCAATGACAATCGGGCTCATCTAATGAATAACCGTGGATCTTAATCATTATTACAACAGATCATGATGATGTAGGGATATATTCAAATTTGATCAAAATAATATCACAAATATAGCTTCCAAAGTACAGCCAATCAGATTTAAGATTATGTTGTTATTATGTATGGATCTCACTCATTAGAGAATCCATCTAAGAATTTGATGAAATAAGCCCATGTTTCAAGTTTATCACAATGGGATCAGACTATGGTTTCCCTGAGTAGCAACAAACTCATCCTAACAGATGCAAGATGAAGACATTAATATATGTACATCTCATTCATTGCAGAACTTTTACAGATCTTGATAATATATGCATTTATTCCAAGTCTGATCATATTCGAACAGAAATATAGCCCCCTTAGTGGTAACAAGTTCAGCCAATCCAGTGCATGACCACCATTTATATGTTTGGCTCTCACGTGTTATCGAACCCATGGAAGACCGTAATGACAGTAGCATATATTCTAAGTTTAATTAATTTTTCAATATGTTCATTATAGAAGCATTATTTTTATTCAGAACAACTAGATACCATAAACAGTCTTCTGGTGTAGATCACATGTTTATATACCTTTCCATTTAGAACAAGTGGCAATAACAAAATTTTCAAGGTGACTGCAATGGTGGCCATAATGAATGTCGTATCAGCATAATATTTAAGATAGTCACTGCTAGCATCTTGGATATTTAAGATTGGCACAATTTTAAGACCAACTAGACACCATGAAAAGTATTTGAGTGAAAATTCTATGCTGATGTGACTTTCCATTCAGGAGGAGTAGTAATAACACAATTTTTAAGATAGTTGCAGTGGTGGCCATATTGGATGTCAGATTGGCATCATTTTCATTAAGGACCAACTAGACATCATAAGACGTCTTCTGGCGAAAATTTTATGCTGATGTGACTTTCCATTCAGGAGGTGTAGTGATAACAAGATTTTAAAAATTGCTGCCATGATGGATATACTGCACATCAGATATGCACCATTTTCATTTAGCACCAACTAGACATCATAGTCTTTTAGTGAACTCACCATGCTGATATGAACAGGTGGCCATACTGGATGACCGAACTGCTCCATCCATTTTCATTTAGCACCAACTAGACATCATAGTCTTTTAGTGAACTCGCCATGCTGATTTGACCAGGTGGCCATACTGGATGACCGAGCTGCTCCATCCATTTTCATTTAGCACCAACTAGACATCATAGTCTTTAAGTGAACTCGCCATGCTGATATGACCAGGTGGCCATACTGGATGACCGAGCTGCTCCATCCATTTTCATTTAGCACCAACTAGACATCATAGTCTTTTAGTGAACTCGCCATGCTGATATGACCAGGTGGCCATACTGGATGACCGAGTTGCTCCATCCATTTTCATTTAGCATCAACTAGACATCATAGTCTTTTAGTGAACTCGCCATGCTGATATGACCAGGTGGCCATACTGGATGACCGAGCTGCTCCATCCATTTCATTTAGCACCAACTAGACATCATAGTCTTTTAGTGAACTCGCCATGCTGATATGACCAGGTGGCCATACTGGATGACCGAGCTGCTCCATCCATCTTCATTTAGCACCAACTAGACATCATAGTCTTTTAGTGAACTCGCCATGCTGATAATGACCAGGTGGCCATACTGGATGACCGAGCTGCTCCATCCATTTTCATTTAGCACCAACTAGACATCATAGTCTTTTAGTGAACTCGCCATGCTGATATGACCAGGTGGCCATACTGGATGACCGAGCTGCTCCATCCATCTTCATTTAGCACCAACTAGACATCATAGTCTTTTAGTGAACTCGCCATGCTGATATGACCAGGTGGCCATACTGGATGACTGAGCTGCTCCATCCATTTTCATTTAGCACCAACTAGACATCATAGTCTTTTAGTGAACTCGCCATGCTGATATGACCAGGTGGCCATACTGGATGACCGAGCTGCTCCATCCATTTTCATTTAGCACCAACTAGACATCATAGTCTTTTAGTGAACTCACCATGCTGATATGACCAGGTGGCCATACTGGATGACCGAGCTGCTCCATCCATTTTCATTTAGCACCAACTAGACATCATAGTCTTTTAGTGAACTCACCATGCTGATATGACCAGGTGGCCATATTGGATGACCGAGCTGCTCCATTTTCATTTAGGACCAATAAGATGAATGTGTAAAGCTTCATGGCAATCCTCCTAGTAGTTTAGGAGAAGCAGCAATACGAAACCTGTGCTAACGGAAGGATGGTCATCAGAGGACATTAGATGGACAACAGGCCATCCCATAAGCTCTTCTGATCTTTGACAAGTTGAGCTAAATATTAAGTGTGAGTAAGATCATACATTTAGGATGACATTCAAAGCTAGTAGGTACATAGGTTAAATAAAGTAACATAAAGTATAATAACTTCAGCACAGAATACAGTTCTGCATAAAAGTAATTAGACCAGTTCTTTCAGTGTTTGATTTTCATATGTTTGACTCTACCATACTAGCTTTCACTGAAAAGAAGCATCAGCTAAAATTAATCTAAGTTAAACATACACAAAATGC
The DNA here is from genome assembly GCA_028554795.2 of Sinohyriopsis cumingii. Lineage (NCBI taxonomy): Eukaryota > Metazoa > Mollusca > Bivalvia > Unionida > Unionidae > Sinohyriopsis > Sinohyriopsis cumingii. Next base: position 71,547,068 of record CM068824.1, read on the forward strand.
CTTTGCTTACCAGGGATCCATCTTGTCCTACCCCATCGCAAACCATGATGGGAACCTTTTTGTATGAGGACCATTTAAGCTGGGATTTTGTAACTGAGTTCACTTCAATAACATCGTAGGAAAACCCAAAATAATCCAAAGCTGCACGGACTTTACAACAGAAAGGACAATTTTGATATTGGTAAAGGGTAAGCTTCAACCCACTTGTGTCACCTTTTACTTTGATCTGAAAATAAAACCATGAAATTTTACAGTATATGAGTTTTGAATGTGCACTAAGTCATTATCATCTGTAACATAAAGGAACAAATATCTTCCTGTCAAAGAAAACAGGATGTCAATGTTAACACTTAACTGTTCATAATATATTGTTCAGACTTAAAACAAGGTCTGCAGAGCCCAATAGTGACAGTCACTGAGATCCTGAACTTAAATGACTGCTTCTTTACTATTAGTTTTAACAACCGGCTCTCCTTTTTATACTGGAAATTCATTTCCTTCATTTTCAAAAACCCTGAAGAGAGTTATAATCTGCAGCTAACTTTAATTTCTGGTTACAAAGTAACTGGCAACATGCAATTAACATACTTTTTCATGTTTACATGCAATGATGTATGACTATGTTACACAATGAAAAACTGCAGTAACCTGAATAGACAGATTCAAGTCAAACTGGCTAACACATGCACTGTATACTGACAAAATTACTTTCATTTCTAAATCAAACACATACACATTGAATGTCACTGACTATCAAGCACTACAGTTGTGAATACAGACAGCAGTAAGCTGTAATTTACAAGGTGAGTTCATTCACATTCTATATCTCATTTCCCAATTGAGGTAGGGCTTTAAAATTTACTAATTTACTTTTTTTCTAATCTCTGATCTGTCCTTTTAACTGCAGATCAACAAATTCCATGTGGTCTCTGATTAAGACTATGCAGTGTAATACATGTACAATTCAGACCATGCAGTGTAATACATGTACAATTCAGACCATGCAGTGTAATACATGTATGATTCAGATCATGCAGTGTAATACATGTACGAATCAGGCCATACAGTGTAATACATGTATGATTCTGGCCATGCAGTGTAATACATGTACATGTATGATTAAGGCCATACAGTGTAATACATGTTTTGTTCAGACCATGCAGCGTAATACATGCATGATTCAGGCCATGCAGTGTAATACATGTACGAATCAGGCCATACAGTGTAATACATGTATGATTCTGGTCATGCAGTGTAATACATGTACATGTATGATTAAGGCCATACAGTGTAATACATGTTTTGTTCAGACCATGCAGTGTAATACATGTACGATTCAGATCATGCAGTGTAATACATGTACGAATCAGGCCATACAGTGTAATACATGTATGATTCTAATACATGTACATGCATGATTAAGGCCATACAGTGTAATAAGTTTTGTTCAGATCATGCAGTGTAATACATGTATGATTCAGATCATGCAGTGTAATACATGTATGATTCAGATCATGCAGTGTAATACATGTATGAGTCTGGCCATGCAGTGTAATACATGTACATGTATGATTAAGGCCATACAGTGTAATACATGTATTGTTCAGACCATGCAGTATAATACATGTATAATTCAGGCCATGCAGTGTAAACTATGATTTAGACTGCAGTGTAATAAATGTCTGACCATGCAATGTAATAAATGTGTGTTTCAGACCATGCAATGTAAATTCTGTTCAAATATTTTGATAAATCAGCTGATGATCAAAGATATGGACAGTTGTATATGGTGCTCATGCACCCACCAAAAATCACATGGTAAAAGAACAAGGATTAATAAATAACTACTCAACACTAACCAGGTCTCAAATACCATATTCTTGAAAATCCTTCAATGTATAACAAATTATTCCTCTTCACTTCACTGCTGAAGAACCATCATTAAAATAAGTACAAAAATAATGTGGATTACTGTAATTAAAGGTTATGGTCACTAGCTTCAACAAAGCATAACCACGCAGTATAAACATTAAACAGTGAAGCAGATTACTAGAAAGATTATCACTTAGTTTAGCCATCAGTATGATGCAGTTTAGGTATTGACAGCATATTCTGAAAGACACAACACCATATATACTTGCTTATAAGTCTAGCAAACTCCTACTCTGCCTTAGCACAATATGCCCGCAGATCAGGGTCTATTTTGTTTGTTCTATTGATTACACCTAACAACTGCACACACCCAAATCTGCTGGTGCATTGTGTGACAGCAGATCTAAGTCTGTGTAGTTTGCAGTTGGACTTGACTTATAAGTGAGTATATATGATATGATGTTAGGGTAGTGGTCAGAATGGTCAGTAAAAAAAAATATTGAAAAGGGCATTCCATTTCAATTAACTAGCAAAATGAAAGAATATACTGTCACTCAAAATATGATTTAGTCATATTTCTTTTTAAAAAAACATTTGTACTTTATTTATGTAGCTTTGTACATTAATTTAAAAATCAACGTAGCTTTTTAATAAATACAATGATCAATGTAACTTTGGAAATTAATCCAATTTTAATTACCAGCTAAGGCTAGTGTTTGTCTAATATGGACATTTTTCTATCACAGACCATCTTATGGAGAATGTTTTTGGTACTGAGGGTGGGTATGTTATTTCAGACAACTGTTGTTACAAGATGAACAAAATGTCTTTAAGTCACATTTTATCTATCTTATTTGGCAGACTAAGAAATAACCATTTAACATTTGGATATTTCTGAAAACAGTTTATAACCCATTTTCAAATAAACACACTCACTAGTCAAACACTGTAAGCCACATTGACTTAACTTGCATGCCAGACTAGATGAAGTGGTGAAGTCAGGAAGAAGTGAATGAAGAGACATAAAATGTTATCAAGTTCAAAACAGTTGCAGTTTTACTAAACATTTCAGTCCAATAAATTAAAAACAAAAGAACTACTCTTTAAACTTTTGAAAATATCAAATGTTTTCTTAATTCGATTCGGTGAAGTTGTTCTATGATTTTTTAAGCATAAGAAACTAAATAAATTTGAAAATGGTTTAATACTGAGAGCAGGTAACAAATACTGAAGTAAAAAGCCCCCACCATTCCTACCTTTACAAGACAAAATATGAAATAATCTTGTTTACCTTTACTAGCAACCTGTCCAGACAGTAATCATTTGCTTGGTGTTTGGCACAAATGCATGGAATTATGCATACTTCCTCAAGCTTCATAAGTAAATTTTTGGGACAGATTGAAATGTAACTGTAGCCATAAATAAAAACTGAACACAAAATTTATCAAAAAGCACAAAAATACTGTTTAAGCTAACACTGATACTTAAGTGGAAGAAAGGCACAAGAAATGAAGTGTCAACTTGATTTTAAAAAATCAGCTTCATTTTCTCTGCATTCTGGGAGCAGTGACATGCAACACGATGATTATTTTTCCAGAATTAGACCCAAGTGTGGACCTGCACAAAATCAGTTCTGGTAGTTTTCATATAGTATGAGGTCCCTTGGGCCTGGTAATGGGGTTCAGACCCTTTGGGCCTGGTAATGGGTTTCAGACCCTTTTCCAGAATTAAGGTATGAATTCTCCACAACAAAGTCAAACTTAGAGTTCATTTTCGATACTTGGGTTAAGTACTGTCAGCATCAAGTATTCATCACGGAGATAAAAAGGCTTATGTTGTCTGTTAGAAAACTGTATATTTCCAAATCCGGTAAGTGGGTTTGATGGAAGCAGGCTATGGAGCAAGTTTAATCCTGAATTTGTAGTCGGGGTTGTTGGGTCAAACTGACAGAATCAAACAATTTCTGGAGTACCTTGAATTTTCCAACACTTTTTCATTTTATTCCTGCTTACAAGTATACACAGGGCATACAGTCTTAACAATAGTTTCTGCCATCTATTTTGTCCTTAAAAATTAAACAGTAATTTTATATCTTCCTGAAAACCCTTTCACTCAGTTGGAAACATGTTGGTAGAAGTATTACTCGCCTTGTTTTGGCTTTTAATGTAAAGAAAAGTAACTGAAACATAATAAATTAACAGTATTTCAGCTATATATATATATATATATATATATATATATATATATATATATATATATATATATATATAAATTTCAGCAGAGCTAAAATGATCAATTGATCAACATATTTTCCCAATCAGAAGGTAGTTGAAGCAGGACTAGCAAGCCTTTGAATTGGCCACCCATTTACAGCATGTGTATGGCGGACTCTTGTGTAATCAAGTTTCTGCATCTCAGATAAATAATTTGCATTCAAATACAATTAATTATGTGTGTCCAAGACCTCTGAAAGAGTTTTAATTGTCAGACAATTTTGTATTTTCACATATTCCTTCTTAACTTGTGCAACAACACAATACAAAGCATTCAAGTCTTAGAGAATAAACCAGAGCAAGATAAGTCTTTGAAGTCATCTCTTATGATGTGAACAAAAGAAAGCAAAAACCTGTACATAATGTAAAGCATGTCTGATTGAATGTATTTTATTGTAAGGCATAGACAAGTTGTACTCTCTCCAGAAAAGAATAAATGTCCCCTAAATGGGCCTCTCATAAGTTATATTTAATGCTCTGATGATAATCTCCAGTGTTTTCTTTCATTATTTTTATATATTTTTTTTGGTGCTTATTTAATGCTCTGATGACAATCTTCATTACTTTGTTTTTGGTTTGGTTTATTTTTGCTTTTTTTTTCTAACAACCAGAAATTGATGAAAGTTGACATAGATTAGCACAGGACATCATTTATCAATGTCCTGAGATAAGATTTATTTAACATTGGCAGGATTTAAAACATCACTTAAACATTAGCTCTAGTGAGTTTTTATTACCAACATTACATAAAACAAATGAGCCATTACAACATGTATAATTTGCAAGACATACAACACTGATATACATTCTTATAATTGGAGAAAACACATCACAAAAATATAACAAGAGCAAGCAAGGCGTTTTAATAGGCAGTGACTAACAGTTAATTTAGTATCTAGATAAATTAAAATAATTTAGAATAATTTCACCAACAAACCATTGGCAAAAATTAAAGCTTAAACTAAATGAAGTGTCAAATTGGACTAAAAATAAAGCATACTGCGATGCAGATTACACATTTTAAGACTCAAACCGATAGGTGCTAACAAACAAGCACTTGATAGTACACATGACAAGGGCATAGATACAAAAACACTGCTGTAATTTGCACATTTCCCCCGACACTATCCGAAATACAGGATGTTGTTCTTGATTTTATCACTTACACTTCGTGAAATTGCATGTTTTGGTCTGTCGGCCGCTGAAGCGAATACTGTGTATTTTGTATCTCGGTAAAATTTGTCCAAGGTTATAAAGCCTCCAGTCAAAACGACTGCACCCAGTACAATTTTCGTTTTGCTAGAACCCGAACTTCCATTAAATTTGCTCTTGGAGAAGAATAGTCGTCTTTGATTTGTTGTTTCTTTTGAAATCTGCTTCACAAAAGGCGTTGTTCTCTTAAATAATCTCCAGGAAAACGTTGGAAGTCCTTGTCGTATGGGCGCCGCCATCTTTCTTTACATAAACTGTAACAGGAGAAAACTCGCCATAGTTATGGGGCCGATCCATTGATGAGAGTTGATATAGATCTGCACAGGACATCACTCGTAAATTGCGGCGCAGAGACCAGAAATTCGAACATGAAACTCTAGTGCGTGTCAGAGTGCTTAATTCAAGATATAAAACGCCTCAATATAAGCATTTAAGAGAAGAAGAAAGAAAAAAACACTTGCTGCAATTAGTATACATACATACATGCATGCATGCATGTATACATACAGGATTATGGACGTTTCGCCCCATGGACGTTTCGGCCCAGGACGTTTCGCCCCACTTCAATGGACATTTCGCCCCACTTCAATGGACATTTCGCCCCACATGGTACATGGACGTTTCGCCCCATGGACGTTTCGGCCCATGGACGTTTCGCCCCACATCATTGGAAATATCGGACATTTATAGAAATTCACAAGCATTACACCATTATCTTCATTTTACTTTAGGGGCCTGTCGTTATGATTTAATTTCATGCCCCATAATCCCATCACTCTCATCCATTTCAATTACATTCAGCGTGCCGTTATATCAGACAATATTTTCCTTTCTTTCTTTCTTCATTTATGTAATAAGACTGATCAGAAAATTAATCTATCGTTTACAGTACTTTTATTTTCGCTGTTACACATACTGATGAAAACCACTTTTACCGTTTGTAGGAAATTGGCATATCTCCACTTATCATGATGTTCGTTTACCCAATCAGCGAGCGTACATTAGACACAACTTAAAAGGGGGCTTTGTAATTCTAACAGTCAATATCACGATCGTACATATGTAGTTAGATATATTCCTTTCGCGAAACAAAAGCTACGATGATTAAAGACTTGTGGTCGCCAGCAAAATAACTTTTTTCTAAATGTTGAACTTTAATCATTTTTTTTAAGCTTGGGTTAATTGACTTTTTATCTCCTGCCATTTATTGGTATTGTTACTTTTAATTTTGTAAAACTAGCTATAAATCGGGTCCTAATTACTCGACTGAACTGCTGACAGAAATAGTCCAAATTAATGTATTTCATTTCTATATCCCGATCGTTATACATTACATCTTTTCAAAGCTGTGAACAGAATAGCCCGACATATCGCGAGCAATGAAAAGACAGGAGGAGGGACGAGGAATGTTAATTGTAATTAACAATAAAGAGATTTAAAAATGGTTTCAGAGAGTTATATTTTTGAAATACGAAGCACGTATTTGCATTTTTAAATCAAAACACATCACTAATCAAAATTACATCTCATGACAAGGTATAGGTGTCAAATTATGATGTGCAAAAGTATACTTCTAAACAGTAACTATCTATGATTTCTTTTTTAATGCATGCAAGTAAAACATCAGCTACTGCTATACGAAACTGAAATACAAATATACATATTATCTCTACTGAAGTATAACGTTTTGAACATATGGACAACGCACAAGGCACGTGTATATAAAATATGTCCAGTTTTGGAAAGCATTACTCCGTCCAGCTTTACTGTTGCTATGTCGGACCATACAATCTGGCACAGCATTTAAGCAAGGTGTTCGTGCTGATTTGGTGGTTTCCATACTTCTCCCATAACTTGATAAGGCGACCCTGAACTTTTGTTGTCTGTTTCTTTTGATGTCGTCTTATCTTCCCCTCTTGCAACAGACGAACTACAGATCCAACTTCTCTGGCTTCCTTATAAAGTAAAGTTATGAGGAGATAGAAAGGCAAATTTCCCTTTCTTGCTCTCCTGTTCATACGATTATGCCACCCTTCCACATCATTATTGGTTCGGATGCTTCTGCCATAAACTAACCAGGAGTCAACAGTCCATATGTCATTGTGAATCCAGGTGTCATCCACATCTCGTAGGAATGACTGCACATTCACTGCCTCTGGATCAACTCTTCGTTGTAATTCTGCAAATGACGGTGGTATGTCTTCTGCTGGTAATAGGGGGAGCGCGTAAACCTTTCGCAGAAGTTTGTACACACTGTCGTGTTCCGCGTTATTGGCAAAATTTCTTGGTCGTCTTATATTATACGGATCGCTTTCAGGGTGATTGGAGTTATCTTTCACAAACATCATTGTAGGACCTGCTAATCTTGTATAATCATCAGAATATCTTGTTAATCCTATTATTGTTGTAGCAACGTCGACATCTTTCTGAATTGATTCAATATTTTTTCCATCGATCATGTATGTGGCGCTATCAAACAGTGCCATGATCCCGTTGTTGACAAATTCAATTTTTACTACATCTACATAATTAGTATCATCCGTTTTTATAATTGTACCTTCTACCTCAAGAAAAGCCTCAGCGGGTAAAAAGTATCTACTTGTATCATGAACTTGTAGTTCAATTCTTCCACGTTGATTTGGTATTCGTGCTTCATAAGAATAAAACTGATAATCACGTACCGATTCATCTTTAAGGATAGGTGCTTCCATGTCAAATGCTGTGTCTGATTCACGCTTAAACATTTTATTATAATTATTTTCGTCTAACACGAAAACCGGGTTTAGAAATTCCACTCCCTGATATCATGCTTGAAATATTATTCCCTGATTCACCGGGTCCTTGATCTGCTAACGCCGCTAGTTTTTGATTTGCAGCCTGATTTATTATTCTGCTGACATCTGCTGGCATAATTTCAGTACTTGGTAATTTTACTGGTGGTTGTGATTTTCGTCGCAATAATCGTGCTAGTCTTTCTTTGATCGCCGAGAACGCCTTACCAGCAACATTGACAATTGCACCAGGCGCTTTATCACGAACAATATCAATAGCTTTCATCGATAATTGTTTTGCAACGGGTGCTACTTTTGGAGCTATCCTTGTAAATAATCCCCGTACAACATCACCAAGTCCATCTCCGTAAGTAGCTCTGTAGATTGGTAATCGTGAGTTTACCGCTCTGACCTGTACAGGTTTGCGATGATTATTATGTATGATCATCTTATTTTTATTTACCATTTATCTAACAACTAGTCATCAGCAAGTTCATCGATAAGTTCTCGGTAAACGCCGATGTCCATGATACCACCTTGAAATAATCGCCGACAAATATCAGATGCTTCATTAATTATTTCTGGTGAATTATTTCCGGCACGTTTTCCTCCTATGAGAACCTGTAACCGTGACACATCATTAATGATATTATCAGGACAAACAAAATTATCTCCCAGACCACTGCCAGTAGCTCCTTCTTCCTTACCTGGTGAGTATAATCCTTTCCTTCGTCTAATTTCATCCAATTCCAGATCTTCCCTTTCCCTTTGTTTTCTTGCTTGCTCAATTGTTTTAAGTTTTGACATCAACCTCTGCTGCGGCGAAGAAGATTGTTGTTGTTCTATTTGTCGCATAGGTGGAGGAAGCTGATACTGGGAGAGTTGTTCTTGTTCTAGTTGTTTCAGCCTCTCTCTATAAAGTCTTTTTACTTCTTCATCAATAATTTCATATTTTTGACCTCTAGGTTGTTTTTGTTGTGATATACGCGATATATATATTTAATAAGATTATCATCATTTACTTTTTCATGACGGGGTTTTAAAATACTAGATTTATTAAATATACTATTTAATATTACCTCGGGTAATTGTTCTTTATTAGTATTTCTAATTTCTTCAACAACTCCTTCCCTAAATTTTGCAATCAATTCCGCGTTTACTTCTAGTAGTTCGGGTTCAGGTGCATGCTCTTTTTGCACGTCGGCGACTTCAGTACGAAGTTTTCCAATTTCTTCAAGTGTTTCCTCACCAACAGGTGAAGGTTGAGCCGCAGCTATTTCCCTGGCTGTGTCAGGTGGAAGATCTCGTAAAATCTTCTTTGTTTGTTTAGTTCTTCTTGCTATTTTTTCGGTTTGTTCTGCTGTTTGTTTTGATACCGGAAGAAGATCCTCTTTGATGACTGTTGTAACTTTCTCAGTAGCTGCAGTGACGGGCTTAAACAGTTTTTTAGTGTCCTCTTCGTACTCAACTCGTGCTTCTTGCCGCGCTTGTAGATTTTTTCTAAATGAATCTCACACGGGAAGAAATTTTTTAATTGCTTCTAATCGTTCTCGTGCTATTCTTGCAGTATGAGATTCTAGATGTACCATTATTTTTAATATAACAATTTTTTAATTAATAGCAGCAGAGAGGGCGCCTACCAACGTTGGTCGTCCAGTAATTAAACAAAAAAAATAAATAAACACGTAGAGTACTTTATTTTTCAGCTACGTTTTCGAACTGGGGTTTTATTGATGGGGTTCGTTTCAACAAAAAATAAAAACCTCCCAGGAAACGTTTATTTGTAAAAATCTGGACCTTTCTACAGATGTTTTTTTTTTGTTTGTTTTATTTGTTTTGTCGGAATTCTATGGTCTGTTCGCCCTCTCTGCTGCTAATGGGAACCAGCTACTGTAAGATGTCTTTTTACGTCTAAGGAGACCATACTTGTAGCTTGATAAACCTGTAAATAGAAACCATTTCTTGGTATCATTTAGTTAATTCTATCTACGTCTTATGATAACATTTATTTTGAAAGACATTGTATATACTGAAACAAGAACAATAACATGCGAGAAAGGGTCACTAGATACATACGATTATTATACAAAATGTATTTATTTTGTTATGCCCGTTCAATTACGGAATGATCGTAATATGATGTAGAAATAAATAAATAAACTTACCAGTATTTCCACATGCTCTGTGTTGCCATAGGCCGCAACTATCGCAATCTATGGCTTGCTGACGACGGGTAACTGGTTTTCTGCAGTAAATGCACGAAGACATTGTTCGATCTATTGATTTACGTGATATTAAAACAACTAGCACCAAGAAAAGGAAAGACTGCAATTTATAGAGCCACTGATAAATTTCCATGCAAACAAGTGCACGAGCTTCTATACCAAACGATCTGTCGGACAATGCACTTGACATACTAAGATCAAACGTTGTTTATTTTTTGTTATTAGTGAACGCCATACCATATGTGCTAAATAGTAATTTCCTTTTCATAAAAGCTTACACGACTTACTCAAAACTCTGGCTGCAGCTTAATTACATTGATACCACATTTAGTAGATTATTTAAATATGAAGATCAAAGAAGTTACCTGGATGTAATTAAGACATATTAACAATTGCTGGGAGCAATAGTGAACGCCAGAACATTTATTTTCTTTATGTCACCAGACAGATACACCCCTACTTATAAAAAAAATAAAGTTGTTTTATATGTGTATGTTTTCCCCAAAGGTATGAGATTTGTTTGCTTTATAAAAGATTTCTGAACAAAAAAATTCAAAATTTTGTCGAGGTATTTATGTATTTCCCTAGTGTAATATATAGGGTTGTTAATACTAGTCCGGTTTTTATTTAGTGCATTATATTTAAACGACAAATAAACCATATTGTTTTGTATGATTGATGATGTGTGTCGTTTCTCGCATTACCATTATACTGAGACAGGCTGTACTCGAGTGAGGGTTTATACTTTATTTAATGTGGGGCGAAACGTCCATGGGCCGAAACGTCCATGGGGCGAAACGTCCATGTACCATGTGGGGCGAAATGTCCATTGAAGTGGGGCGAAATGTCCATTGAAGTGGGACGAAATGTCTTGGGCCGAAACGTCCATGGGGCGAAACGTCCAGGTACCATACATACATACATACAATCTTATCATAAGGTACGGTTAAAGAGTGATGATCTATACAATACAGTAACGATAACTACCTTGAAAATACTTAAATATATAAATTTAGTAGAAAGACGTTCAAAAGGATTTATTTAACACATACATCCACCTTGTACTAGAATATGCTGATGTTGTAAGTGATGGTCGTTCGACTGAAGATACTCTTAAATGAGCAAAACGACAATTAGCATCAGAGAGAATTGACTGGTGTTGGTTGGGGGGAGGGTGTCGTAAGCTTTATGCAGAAACTGTTTGGTTTACCTTGGCAGATAGTAGAAAGTTTTATAAACACTATTAATTTTATAAATTGCATACGGCGTCTCTACTTTGTATCTTGCTGACCTTCTGCTATCATTGGTTGGCAAGACAACATACATAACCTTAGAAATAGTAATATATTTTAATCTAATTAATGCCAGATTCGGAATAAGCAGGTACTCATTCTTTTCATTTTTGGAATTCACGCCCATATTCAATAAAACGTGAAAGTAACTTCTTTTGTTATCTTCTTGGTAACAAGAAATTATCTATTCTGCATACATGAATTAGAAGTAACAGAGGTGCATGCTAGAATTAGAAGTAACAGAGGTGCATACTAGAATTAGAAGTAATAGAGGTGCATACTACTAGAATTAGAAGTAACAGACGTGCATACTACTAGAATTAGAAGTAACAGAGGTGCATACTAGAATTAGAAGTAACAGAGGTGCATACTACTAGAATTAGAAGTAACAGAGGTGAGTAGTGAATGGGGCCACCCTAGCCTCAATGGGAATTATCATTACAGAGACCCCTGGGCCACTCTAGCCTCAATGGAAAATTAACATGGAGAAAAATCGTGGGCCACTCTAGCCTCAAGGGGAATTTAACATGGGAAATAGTCTTGGGCTACTCTAGCCTCAAGGGGAATTGAACATGGAGAAAAAACCCTGGGCCACTCTAGCCTCAAGGGGAATTGAACATGGGATTTTTTTTTTAATTTTTTTAAAATTTAAATTTAAATTTAAATTTAAAAAAGGGGTAGGCAATTGAATAAAGTCATTCTCTTTTCGAGAAATATGGCTGGCCCTGAAAAAGGCCTTTGGTTTCTTCTTCTTCTTCTGCTTCTAATTTCTTCTTTTTCTCCACCAACTTCTTATTTTCTCACCTACACTCTTTTTTCTTCTTTTTTCTCCTCCTCTTCTTTCTTCTCTTCCTCCTCCTCTTCTTTCTTCCTCTTCTCATTTTCTTCTTCTTTTTCATTTTTTTCATTCCATTTTCTTATTCTTATCCTTTCCTCTTCATCCTCCTTCTCCTCCTTTATTTCCTTCATCACACCACTTATCATGTCCTTTGCTTTTCTTAAGTTGTTAATCTCCATTTTTACTCTATGCGGACTATAAGAATAGTGGTCTTCATTGAGTCGTACTAGCATTTGTTCTATCATGCCCAAATTGTCAAGGACGTCTTGCAATGTTTGAAATTTATCGAGGTGGTTCGAAGCCATCTTCTCTGTAGAATGGTTTGAACGACGAATACTGTGGGTTCTTATACGAAAAGCGTGGACGTGAAGGAAAACATCCCCCTAAAACATAAAATTGATATTACCTAGATCATGACCTAACATCGTGCAGACGTGAAAGAAAACATCCCTACTTTTCTCATTTCATATAATATACTATCCACATAAGTGAAGCAACAATAAACAAACCCCAAATCTACTATTTACACACGCAAATCATTAAAACAAAATCCATAATCTACTATCCACACAATCGTACGTGAGCGCTTACAAAACCCAAACTATACTCTCCACATACGCTAAGAAACAATAAACAAAATCCATAATCTACTATCCACACAATCGTACGTGAGCGCTTACAAAACCCAAACTATACTCTCCACAAACGCTAAGAAACAATAAACAAAATCCATAATCTACTATCCACACAATCGTACGTGAGCGCTTACAAAACCCAAACTATACTCTCCACATACGCTAAGAAACAATAAACAAAATCCATAATCTACTATCCACACAATCGTACGTGAGCGCTTACAAAACCCAAGCTATACTCTCCACATACGCTAAGAAACAATAAACAAAATCCATAATCTACTATCCACACAATCGTACGTGAGCGCTTACAAAACCCAAGCTATACTCTCCACATACGCTAAGAAACAATAAACAAAATCCATAATCTACTATCCACACAATCGTACGTGAGCGCTTACAAAACCCAAACTATACTCTCCACATACGCTAAGAAACAATAAACAAAATCCATAATCTACTATCCACACAATCGTACGTGAGCGCTTACAAAACCCAAACTATACTCTTCACATACGCTAAGAAACAATAAAGAAACCCATAATCTACCATTCACAAAAACTTACGTGAGCAGTTACAAACACAAACACACAAACACATACCCTCGCACTATGAAAAAAGAGTTAGTGTTTATAATCACACTACTCTACCTACACACACACACACACACACACATTGGCAAATCGATAGTTATTTCTTTTCTAGAGTATTGGGTAGCCCTGAAAAGGGCTGTTTTTTTTTGAACTCCAGATGCAACTATCTAATGATTGCACCTTCCTGGTCTGGCGCCACACACGCTTCTTCTTCCCCAGTCTCCTTTCACCTTTCTTCTGGGGAGCGAAGAGGGAGGATGATTCGCTTCAGCACCCCAATCCTCTGTCTCGGGAATATTGAACGACATCCTCTCTTCTCTTTTCTTTTCCTCCTCTTCCCTCTGTCTTCTCTCCTCCTCTTCCTTCTTTATTCTTTCTTCTTCTATTATAGCCTCCGCAGCCAGTTCATTTACCAGGCGCCTGACATATTCCAGATGTATCTGGAGTTCAAGAAGTTTGCTTATTCTGCTACTATTCATTCTTGTGTTGATCAATCAACAAAGGTAGCTAGACTGCCGAACGAGTTTCAATTTATAGTGAAAGCGCGTACGTGAAGGAAAACATCCCCCTAAAAACATAAAATTGATCTTACCTAGATCATGACCAAAAAAAAAACAACAACGCGCGGACCTAAAAGAAACACTCACTCACTTTTTTATTCTACCCATCACTATTTTAAAATTTTTTATAAATCACTTCAATTGACTATCCACATACTCAAAGCAATCCAATCTAACCCCGAAATCTACACCTCAAACACCAAATAAAGACATCATTTTAATCTACTATCCACACCAACGTACTTGATCACTTACAAACACACAAACTCACAAACTCACAAACACATACCCTCACATTTTTTTAAAAAGAGTTAGTGTTTATTTTCACACTACTCTACCTACACACATTGGCAAATGGATAGTTATTTCTTTTCTAGAGTATTGGGTAGCCCTGAAAAGGGCTGGTTTTTTTTGTTTGCTATGGCAATCTTTTAGTTTCTAAGAATGCGATGTCCTCTGAGGATAGACTTTCTGGCGATAGGTCTGCTTCTTCGGAAAGAGAAGAAGAACTCTTTGGTGTCGATACGACAATCGACAAAGCCTCTGTCAGCTTCAGGTTCTTGTTGCTGCTGTTGTTGTTGTTGCTGCTGTTGCTGCTGTCTCTGAAGTCTGTACTTCTCTGTCCATTCTTCTTTTTCCCTGTTCATTTCTTCTCTGAAAAGCTCTTCTATCAGGTCTTCAGTGATTTTTAACATTCTCATATTCTCTATTTCTTCTGGCTTCGGTATCAGACTGTGTCTGACCCTATGCAAATTCACGTAGGCTTCGTTGAGCTTAGCTAGTTTGGAAAACATCTTCTTAGGAGGATGAGTCGACAATGGATGGTTAGACTGGAAACAAACCAGTTCTTAAAGTCAAAGCGCGGACGTGAAGGAAAACATCCCCCACACGGTTTTCGAGTCGCAATGTACAGTGAGTGTCATGAGAGGGATAGTAAGAAGTCAAAGAGCATCAATCCAACATTCTTATAGCTAAACAAAAGACAAAGGCATTTTTTTCAAAACACAACATTTTTATTCAAAAATCACTTAACACTAACCAACAACAACTCTAACATTTTTAACAATAATCCAACACTATAACATCAAACAATTTTTTCAAATCACCAACATTTTTTTTCTCAATTCACAATCTACTTTAAACAGGGCTGACAACGTTGTGAATGAAATTGTGATTTCCACTGTTGGAAATCATTAGGCCATTGATGGACACTACGTTTCCTAGCTTGAGACAAAAGATAAGCATAATGGTCACAAAACCATCGATCTACTTTCACATCATTTCTTGAAGAAGAACGAGGATCAAAATGAGTCACTAAATGTTCTAAGGAATAGCCCAGGCTGCGATGATGCAGAAAATACACACAGTACTGTCCACACACCAAAGAATCTGTGCCTTGTAATTTCACATTATTGAATCGGGTAGTCTGAGCATTTCTTCTCATAAAGTCGATGATATCGTCTTCCAAAGGGGGCAATCCGTACGAATCGAAATATTCCACACATCCTTCTTGAGGAAAGTAGACGGCTACCCAGTGGGTTCCTGGGAGATGACTGTCGTCCGTGTTGATCACGTAAGCTTGATGGTCTTTAGGTTTGCGATGAGGGAGTTCATCTTTAGCACAGACGACAGGATTCCAAGAAGCCGTATACGAACTGTGGTTCAAAAGGTAATAAAGTTCCCAGGTATCCATTTGTGTGTGTTTTTTCTTCACAGGTAATAATAAGTCATCAATTCGATCCTGACTTTTTGCTTGAAAATGTCTGACGAATAAACGGTTATTCGTTCTGTTTCCTCACTCTGATTCAGGAGAGCTTCGATACGATGGATCTCTTGAGTGGTTAATGGTGGACAAGAATGTTTACGCAAGTCTTTATACCACTGGTGCAACACGTCTTTGTTCGAGATGAGACTCCAAGCTTCGTCCAGATACTCGTCCAATTTTTCTTCTTGACTCAACATCAGGCATTTATCGTGTTGAATTTGACTGGGATGATCGTTTTGACATCCATAGCAACTTTTCTTGATCAATTCCGTCATTTTTTCGACCAAGTGTTTGGCAAAACAGGAGACTAAATGGGCTTCTTGTTCTGGCCATCTTGACTTCATCATGATCACTTCTTCTTTTTCCACGGTCTCCTCACATTTCATGTCCAAAGTTTCTCCACTAGGTAAAGAGGGATAACAGTCTTCCATGGTTTCTAGTAATCTAGGATGACTTCTCTCAAACTGTTGATTTCTATCGTATTATCGAATTCTGCATACAGGATGACGTTCACCGTTTCATCAGGGTCTCGGTCTTTAAACTGAATTTCCACACGAATCTGGCCGGATTTTATAGGGTGGAAATGTCCCTCGTCGCTGCCTTGGTCTGGAGTGAAATCGAAAGCCCACAAAGCATAGCCTCCTGCACAATCTTCGTACGTAATGCCGTGACTGGTGTTGGTTCCTAACTGGCCGGTGGCTTCATACAGGGACAAGTACGATCTCAAGTAATTCTTCTTGGTAAAGTCAGGTTCGAAAGGTCGGGTACACAAGGTTTTGCCATCGCGACTGACTTGGATTTTGGACACGCCAAAGTGTTGAAAGTAGAAAGGATTTTTTTCGGCAGCTCCGTTGAAGGCTGTATTCTCGACGATACCAACGATCAAACGTTTGGGTAACTGTCCTTGGAACAGATGATCTTCGATCATGGATCGCTGTCCCTTGGGAATGGTGAAGGTTTTCACTTCCACGCGTCGTATGGGATACTTGGCAGTCGTTCTGCTCAACGTCTGACTGATGTCGTTACCTACTTTAGGTAACACTTCCACACGACGTACGTAGAGTCTGGCTTCTAGGATTTTGGTTTTGTAACCGTCACTATCAGCCAATAAATGGAAAGCGGCACTGCTACGATTCAGTCTCAGGCGGACATCCACCCCGTTCAGCAAATACTTTTCTTGCAACCACATGTCCAAATGCAAACGATCAATCAGTTCTAAACTTGTGTCGACTCCCGTGATTCTCTTTCTTCGTTCTACAAATCCATCATTGTTGTCTTTCTTTTCATCAGTTTCCAATATTTCAAACTTGGTAGGTTCGTCAGCTTCCCATACCACAAAGGCATTGAGATGAGTGTTCTTGGCATCTATTCCGTACGTCAAGAGATTTTCCAGGTAGGCACGATAAGGGTAAGTATCCATGCTGCTACTGACCAGTTTGTTATTCAAGTACAAGTCCACTCCACTGAACAAGGAATGCATGAAATTGTTGACGGGAGCTACTGCTTCATCGTCTATAGCACCTCCAGTCTTATCTAGAATTTTGACTTTCAGGTACAAGTAACTGATATTCAGATCGATGTAATCTTCGGGCTGTCCTTTGATTTCAAACTCGATGGGAGCGGAATCGGCCAATGAGGAGACGGGATGAAATTCCACCCACTGGGATTCTTGCATGGTCATCATGGTGGGGGGCATGGCAAACAGATCCAGTTCCGTCTTGGAACAAGCGCAAGACTCTCGGTGCATCATTTTGTTCTGTTCTTTCTCAATAATCGAAAACGTCTAAGTCTCGAACGGTTCTTCTTTTCTTGGCCTTTCTCGCTTGAAGTCTGGTGAAAGGGTGTTTTCTGCGTCGTCTCTTTCTGCCTTGTCCTTGCTGAATGCCTGACTCGGTAGCGTGCAGGGCATTTATAGGTGTTTCTCGGCGACCCAAATTGTCTTTGCCCGTTTGCAGCAAGACATTTTTGCCTGCCCTCATGAAGGCTTCTTTAGGGTTTTGTTTGTCGATGATGACATTTTGGAGAAATTCTTTGCCTTGCGTCAGTGCCGCATCTTTCAAGGCGTGCAATCCGCGTGTCACCATCGGTTTCAACACTGGGGCCACCGAACGAAAGGCCGATTTTAACATATCTCCTAAACCGTGTCCTCGCTGTCGAGCAACCCCTCGGTACACTGGATACATGACTTACGAGTCGTGAGAGAACCGTTTTCGAAAATGGAGTTTCACCGTGACGTTTCCTTTGGTGAATGAAATATTTTGTCCCAAATCTCCTTTTATAGCAATGTTGATCGTGTCCAAATACGACTTGCTGACAGGCAAATAGTGAGGATGTACAAATTCGCGGTGGACGTGGTAAGTGTTTCCACCTTCCTCGTCAGTGTTCGTGGCAGAATCCACTTTGAAAGGAATGACACGCAGTAACGGCACGGAGGTGTGTCCCACCACGTTGTACTCCACCACATCGGAGTACACGAACATCAAATTCAGTCCTTGGTTCAGTTCTACCGGGGTACGAAATAACTTGCTAAAAGACTAGTTGTCGTAAACGATGGGTAATTCGTTTTTCTTCATCATGGCCATTCTCAGGTTCATGTCTCCGCCCAACATGTCATACAATTCAGGACAAAATAAAATGGACAGGATTTTACTCCGTTCAAATTTCATCAAGAAGCGACGAGCTGTTTTGTGGTACTCCATGGTGACACTTTTGTTAACATGCTCCAAAGCTTTCAGAAACACGACATTAAACCTGGAGGCTATGGTGCTGACCAATTGTTGACCACTAAAATAATAGCCTGGGGAAATGAACAAGTGATAGGTGGTGTACTTTTGTGTACGGGTTTTCTTGTCATATTTGACATTGCTATCCATCCACTGTTGCATTTGCTCGTCATGAACTTCCACATCACAAAAATTTTGATTGGGAAGGACATTGAGGACTTGGGTCGGGTGAATGATTTCCACTAAAGCCACTTACCAATGGACTTCGTGATCTAAGGGGATGGCCTGAGGTAATTTGGCCGTGTAACAGCACAACGTGTTGTGGGGAAACACCTCCATGGAACTGTCACTGGGTAAGGTTAAGTAAAATTGGTTTTGGTGACTCATAATTCCAGAGTTCTGTGGCTGTCCGAGGGTTTAGTGGACGTCAGAGGCGTGTCTCCGCCCAAAATGGGGTTCTGGTTGTGATTGTTGTTGGAGTGGTGACTGGCACTGACACTGGACACAAGGTTCCCGTTAGCAGAGAATTTCAGGGAGGGATTGGGAAGCAGGTAACCGATGCAACTGCTCAATAAAATGGTCCGCAATTGTTTTTTCCTTGTTGCAAACTCAAATTGGCGATGGCTGCCCCGATGACACAATACACCACGAAGATTTGGCAGAAAAAGACGATTTGCATTTTAGGCACACGTTCTCCACACCACACCCACAAGGGTTGTTTTTGTAAATCTTGCACAGAAGAACTAGGTGAAGGAGGAGTGGTCGACGTAGCTGCGTCTGCTGTGTGAAAGGGCATGATGGTCACTTCTTTTTATAGTCGATGACTTGCGAAGCGTCGATCCAAGAATCAAAACTGGGTGGATATCCTTTCCAACGTACTTTGACTTCTTTGACACGTCGTTTGCCCACTTTACGGGTTCTGCGTTCGAGAATGCTTTCGATGTCGTACACGTCGTCTTCTTTTTTGGTGACACGTTGTAACTCGGGCAAATAAAACGTTCCTTTGAGCACTTCTCCGTTCATGTCTTCCAATTTATAGACGACAGGATGACGGCCATGCACTCGTCCAGTGACGCGAAATAATTCGGTCGTCCAGTTAGGTAAATAACCTTTGTCGAAAGTGCGTTTGGTTTTGCCAATGCGCACCCAATCTCCTACGGCCAACTCTCCACTTTTCTTGGGGACAGCCCTCGTCGGGGACGTACCAAACAGGCGCTCAAACACCAACACTTCGTTGTCGGGAGTCACGTCTTGCGGGGCACGTCCAATGCTTCGATGGTAAGATTGGTTGTACGCTTGCACCAGGTGCGGTAAGATGTCGATGTACTTCAGAGTGTGGTGATGCGTAAAATATTTCCACATGCGTTCTTTCAAAGTGCGTTGAAAACGTTCCACGATGCTGGCTTTGGTTTCGGGATTCTCGGTGGTAAAAAAATGAATGTCACGTTTCTTTAATTCAAAGCTTGGTTCAGAAATTCGGTACCTTTGTCCGTTTGCCATCGAAGAGGGTGACGACCGCTTTGTTTCAACACCCGTTGCAGGGCTCGCACTAACTCGCTGCTCGATTTGGAAGTCAAGGGTACGACCGAAGCAAATTTGGAAAAGACGTCGATGACACAAAACAAATATTTGTAGCCACGATTGTAGCTGGCCAAATGAGAGACATCGGCTAAATCGGCTTGCCATTGATGATCGATGCCTTCCACTCGGGTGCGACTTCTGGCAAACTTGCGTCGAATGGGTTTGTGTAAAGTGTAGGTAGCTTGTTCTTGTAACCATCGTTGCACTTGAGGTAAACGGAGACTTTTCAGTCGCGTTTTGGCAGCACGATACAATTTTTGAACTCCTGCGTAACCTGCAGGATGGGAGGGATCGTAGTAAATGCTGGCTAAGACTTTTTCCATTTTTTTGTGTTGGTTGGTGTGTTAATAAGGCACCCACTCTTGGAGGATGCTACTCTTTTTCTCTTGGGGTATTTTCTTGGATTGCAATGCTTTGCGTGTGCGACCGGCAATAGGTGTTGAAGAGGAGAAGGATGTCTGAGCGGGGGATATCGGTTCTTGTTTCACTTCTGTCTTCACTTCTGTCTTCACTTTCTTTTTCTCTTGTGATGAAGAAGGGGTGGCCATCATCTTTTTAATCCATCCAATTCTGGAGGTAGGTGGTGTTGTTAACTTGCGTACTTTTTCTGGTGGAGTTTGAAACCCTTCTTCTTCTTCTCTTTCTTTTCCTTTTTCTGTCTTGGTCACTGGTACTGGTGGTACTGGTACTGGTGATGGTGCTGGACTTTTCATCAAGGTCTTAAAATCTTTCAGAGTGGGTAGAGCTGTTTCGTCTAAAGCTTTCTGGTGAAAGAGTTGCAGTCGTTGCAAGAGTTGACCGTACTTTTGCGATTTTTCTGTTTCGGACAAATCTTGGCGATCCATCAAGGACTGCAGTTCGTGTTGTAACTGGGACATCTCGCTCAAATTGGGATTGGGAGGTAAATGCGGGGTGTGTTGTTCTTGCCACCGATGGTATTCCATCCATCGTTTGTAAGGCACTAAAGCTAGTTTTCGTCCTTCCATGGGGTTGTCAGGGGTCGATTCTGAGATCTTGGAACTTCCGAGGCCTTTTTATCTTGCTCCCACCAGTCCTCCCAACATGGTTCCCAAGACTCCTTTCAGTATGGGGCCTAACAAGAGAGGTAAAATACCTCCACGTTGCACTAACATCTTCTTTTTTTGACGAATGGGAATTTTCTTTTGAACCATTTGGCGAAGAACGTGACGATGTTTGCCTAAGCATTGTTTTTGGTGTTTGGACAAAGGGATCGTGCCTTTCAAAACGTTCAAACAAAATTCGCACACGGTATCGATGCCCTCTTTGGAGGCTGTTTGAATGAGTTTTTTTCGTAGGGGTGGAGAAGCTTTGGACAGGACAGATAACATGTCCCCATGTTTGGCTAAACGTGGTGGCAGTCCTTTCCTTTTCTTTCCTTGGGGTTTTCTGGAGGGTGACATCTTTGAGTCTTCAGGAGCACCAAAAAACACTGATACCCGACTTGGTCACAGGCTTTTTTTATACTGGAACGCGTCGCCACTGATTGTCTTTACGTCGTATTAGTTTGAGGACAGGCATGACAAGTCGTGCAGGGGTACGCAACGGACTAAATCGAGCCAGTTCTTGCTTGGACAAATCCAGTAAACTTTGTAACATGCCCGATCTTTCTTGAACTTTGATTTTGGGAGAAGGTACTTTGTGAGCAGCAGCCACTGCCACTAAATTGGAAGGTCCTGCCACTGGGGAAGTTCTTTTGGGGGTCATCAACGGAGAAGTTCTTGGTGTGATCAACGTCTCCAAGTACTCTTCAGTTCTGGGTGTCATTAACGGAGAAGTGGACAAACGTGAGGCTGCCGGAGACGCAGTCACCGCCGTGGCAGGTCGTGGTTTGCGAGTGTAAGGTTGCGTCCTGGCCGAAGTGCCTCTCTTGCGACTAGTTTTCTGTGGACTTTTCTTTTTCTGGGGACTTTTTCTCTGTTTCTTTTTCTGGGGGCTTCTTTTCTTTTTCCGGGGTGGTGTCTGGTCAGAGGAGGGTCCTGCCACTGGAGAAGTTCTCCTTGGGGACCTGGTCTTTTTCTTCTTGGGGCTTCGCTGGACTTTTGTCTTGGGTATAACTTTGGGGGCATTAGGATCCCATCTTAAGAGTGAGCGAATGATGACCCCTCCTAGAGTACCGCTCCCTCCAGGTTTCAAAATGATTTGTTTTTTGGTTTGAGTGTCGATGCGGGGATCGGCCAGTTGGACCAAAGCGACTTTGTTTCGATCAAAAAAGCGTTTGGTTTGATGAGGAATCTGAATGATTCCTTGGAGTAATTGACGTGCCGTCACCGTGAACCATTGTAAGACTTCTTTGAGACTAGCTTCTAAGACACGAGCTCGTGTTTGTGGATCTTTTTCTCGACTGATGCCATACAAGGCACGAATCAATTTGACGGGAAGATGCGACTGAAGGGACGTCATGTTCACACTGTGTGAGACAGACGAAAAAGGGTCTGAGGTTTTTATAGATTTTTTTATGGGGAGTGAAATGAAGTCGAGGACGGAGACGTGTACAGGACAGGCCCTCCGTCTTGGCACAAGTGGTGAAATAAGTGGGTACGAAATCGCAAATCCTCGGGAGTCGTAGGTTTCAAATCGACGAGTAAATAGGCGTGTGGCGTTTGAGTGGCATCGTCGTACGCCTGAGTGAGCCAAGGCGTTCCTAACTGTTTGGCTAAGACTTGCACTTGCGATTTATCTCGAGGGCTTTTAAACAAGACCACGTAATGCGCACTGAGACTGATGGTGCGATGGGCTTTACTTTGTTGAAACAAATTTTGGGTGATGTAAACGACACTGGCATTACGGTGATGCCCTTTGCTTGTGAACCACAGTTTAATTTCTTCTTCGTCTTCTCCTAACATGTCGTCGAAAATGACCAAATGTCTTTGACGGGAGTCAGAGACGATGCCGTCGTCTTCTTTAGGAATGCCTTCCACAAACACGATGGAATCGCCTTGACTTTCTCGCAAGAGGTTGTACGCCGATTGCCACTCTTTGTAACACCACACGATCCGTTGAGGTGGCCGATCGATCAAGTGATGTTTATGTTCGATCAAGCGTTTGACGAATTCGGTTTTGCCTGAACCGCTAGGTCCAGCAATGAGCATGTTAAAGTGATGGCGAAGATACAAAGCCTCCCAACTGGCACGATCTAAGTGTTCGTCGATGACTTTGACAGTAGAGGAAGAGGGAGCAGAGACAGCAGAGGTAGCCATGGTGTGAGAAATGTCACTTGTGACACGAAAAACAAACAAGACAAGAGTTTATATACTTTTTCAGAACACGTTTATTGAATGTTTTTTTTCAAACATGAATACGAAAGACAAAAATACATAAAAGCCAAAGGCTTAAGTACAAGAATAAAAGGCACATGATAACCATGAACGTGGAATAAAAACAAGTGTCTGTACAACAACCACATGTTTTGGGTAAAGTTCTAACCAGTTCTATAGTAGGGGGTAAGGTCACACAATTGTCCTCCCGAAAGGGTCTTTCAGGCCTGTCCACGACAGTCCTGTCCTGGGTGACGGGTTCTTCTGGCACCGTCACTAACACAGGTTGAAAAGTAACTTTTTTCCTTGAATAACTCTCGTGCATACTGGGCCACCTCTTGTGTCCAAGCCTCAAAACCCTGGTCTCGGTGATGTCCAACATTTGACTCCTAACCAATCTGGTTTCTTCTTCGTCAACGACATGGTAAGTTACTTCAATGAACAATGAACTATCGATCTTGCCTAGGGTTCCTTTTTATATACAGACCAATACCGACGTGACCGTACGGCAACGTAAAGTGATTGGGAAGTCGCACTCGCTTCTGGTATACAATTTGATAGCATTTTTCCAAGGGTCGACTGACGATGTGGTGAGTGGGTAAACGTACAATCTTGTTCGGTTGATAGGTGGTCACTTTAAAGTTTCCATCCTCTCCCGATTGCAAGGCTTCTTTCAATACCCCAAAGTTGACCACTCGACTGGTACGATAATTCAGAGTCAGTCCTTTCACTTTGCACGTCGTGTGCACTTCTCCTTGTTTGTCCCGGTATTCGTAGCCGTAATTTTTGGGGCCGCCACTGACGAAACTTAGAATCTTGTCGTCGGGATGCTCGTCTGTCCAGGCTCCTAAACGGTCTCCTTCGATGTCAGGGTGCTGTTGAATCGGGTGATGGATGTAAATGCAACTGTCCGTGTCAAAGTACAGGACGCGTTCTTCTAACAGTTCTAAAGCTTCGTACAATTTTAAGCGAGCATGAGCTGTCACGTAAGCCGCAATGATGACATTTCCAAAAGGGTCGTCTTGTACAAAGTCCAGATCTTCTTCGTAATTGACCAAGATCAAATCCTCTCGAACGACGTCCACGTGTTTCATGTATTTGGTTTTGTCGTGAATCATCTGGAAGTAGCGGGAAGGTTCTGTCAAATATTCCGTCTTGGGTAAACAAGGTCGTTGTGCCATTTTACCCCACAAGCAATTTAACATCACTTTGGCAAACGATCGCCTGCCTTCGTTTTTTTCGATGTGGTCTAAAGAGATGCCTTCTTGTTCGTAGTATTTCTCTTTGAATTTTATTTGGTCTTCGGGAGTGTGACACCAGGAAGGATAGCCGCTGGCTTCTTGTTTCAGTTTCAAAAAGGCATCCACGTAGTCGGCGAAAATGCCTTTCTGAGTAGGGTCACCCTTGTGGTACTGTTGTGTCTTGGGAAAGTGGCAAATTTCGTACACTTCTAACAGTTGGTATCCCATGTCCAGAGCTTTGAACAATTCTATGCTGACCCAGGTTCCCGTCAAGGCCCGTTCTTCCTGGGTGTGCTGACAAGGCTGATCTTGGTTGCACGTTTCGGCACAAGTACGGCACAATGGAAACATCAGTTTGCCTTGACAATGGTGAGGTAAGACGGGATGGTATAGGTTCGTGGGAGGCAAAACTTTACACTTGATCAAGCCTTCGTATTGTCGAATGTTTTTCAGGTCGATGTGTTCCGTTAACAATTGCGAGTGCCCTACAGGAAAGCGACAATATTTGCACACGTAGGGATACAGCGAACACACGTCCAAGTATTTGATTTCTTCTCCTTTCTCTTCGTCGGCTTGGTACAGCAAACAGGTGGCATTGGTCCTTCCTCCGTACAAACTATCCCTCGGGTTCAGCGGGTCCATGAACTGGTAACCTTCCACGAGGCGTTTAAACTCGGGATCGGTTTTCATACGGTGATCGTACTCGTGTTCCCACATTTCCACCACTTGGCATCCTTCCTGTTCTAACTTTAGGCGCCGCTGACAAGTGTCCTGGTACAAGTCTTCCATGGTTCGTTGCAAAAACTGATTTTTAGTGCCACGGTCAGGGTAACAGACGGGACATCCGTGAAATAAGCAACCGTTAAACTCGTACACGATCTTGGGGTTTTCTTAGTCCCAGCAATCGACCGAATACGTTCCGATGGTCTTTTCGCCCCCTCCGTTGCGGGCATGCTGAATCCACTTGTCTTCCTTGTCGCACAAGTAATGTAACCAACGTAGGGCTTTGACCGAGTATTGACGTTTGACAAAGTGGGTCGTTTGAGGACTGATGACAGCCACAGTGTTTTCAGGCATGAATCGTTGTCGATACACTAAGGAACACGCTTTGGCAATGGTGCAAGCTTCTTTCAAAGGATCGACCCCTCCGTGTTCCATGAACAGTTCTCGAAATTTTCCACAGGAACGCCGTAAAATGTCCACGTCGGAACGACAATACTTTAGCATTTCTTCCTGAAAGTCGAAAGGGTCCGAGGTGTGAGCTTGGTACCAAGCGTAGAAAGCTTCTCGTTGTTCGGTACGCATGTTGTCGGGGTCGTAATAGTGAGCCTCAGGTAAATGGGGTAGAACGGCATGTTGATTGGCTTCCGTATTGAAAAAGTGAGGAAAGTACCCTTTAGCCATTTGTGTTATTCCAAACGTTTTAGGCATTCGACTCAAAGGCATGGCCAAGTAACTCATCGAATCTTTAAACTGCACTTGTCCCACTTGCATGAAAATGATTTTGGCTATGTTCAAAGTCACTTTAGGACGCTCGGTGCCTTGTTCCGTATAGCATCTGAGAAGAAACTGTCCATCATATCCAGAGAAATTGTGAGCCATCACTGTGGCATGACGATGACAATCTCCGTAACGTTCGATGTCCTCTTGGCTCCACGTCTTGTCGATGGGATCTAAGACCCATTGGGCAAAATCGGCTAACGTGTTCGGTCCTCGAAAGATTTTTTCACGCCCTCCAGGAATCTTGCTGCAGTGAGGGCAATGACTGAAGATAGGTTCTTGAATGCACTTCTCGCACGCTCGATGAGCCACGCAGAAATTAGGAATGTGAATGCCGGTCTCTTGCATGCATTCGAAATCGAAAAAGATGAAATTGCTTTTCTTCTTGTGACCGTCCTCTTTCTCTGGTGGGGGTTGGTAATTTTGCACGTAGCATTGGTGTTCCAAGTCGACGATGTGGTGACAAATGTGACATTTTTTCTTTCCTCGACATACGTGTGCCTTGGTACTGTTGGTACGTATGCCTTGTCTACACGTAGGGCACAATCTCAGCAGTTGACAAGCACATTTTTTCTGTGAACCTTGTGTTTTCAAATGTTGTTGGTAACAGGTAGGGCTGACAAACGTGCGCAGACAAGTCGAACAAGGCACTGGTTCTTCGCTCAGACAGGGTGGAGAGGCCAAACATCCTGGGCATTTCCATCCACAATGCTTGTGTTGCTCTCGATTGTTATAACCATAATCACATTTCTCACAGTAATATCTGTATCCCAGGAATCCGGTGATAGTGGTAATGGTATCGAAATGGTCATCGTGATAATAAACATGAATGTATTTTCCGTCCTTAAAGTCTTGGCCTCGAAACAACAGAGGTCCGCGCATTTCTTGAGGGTGCACTTTCAAGGTGTAGCGTGGAGCTAGGGCATCTTGCAATTTTTGCATCTCAGGAATGCCACAGGGTGTGTCTTTGGACAGACCAGCTTGTTGCAACAGGAGTTCTGCTTCGTTTCGTTGTTTGGCTCGGTCCGATTGTCGAATAGTTTTCCAGGCTCTTTTCCATTCTACCGTGTCGTTCTTGTTGGCATAGGTTCGTCCCACCACGATGGCTCGAGCTAAACACATCTGGTCTTGAGGGTTGTTAATTCGGACGAGACTTGTTTTGGTGTTGCGAAGGTCGTCCACCAATAACATCCTTTTGCGTCCAGTCCCTTGAGGAGGAGAGACGTGGGCCATTTTCAGTGTGGCTTTACCATCGGTGATGTCAAACTGGTCATTAGATTGTTGTACGTGTTGAATCTTGTCCATGACTTTGGAAGGGGTTAGTTCTGCGGGTCTGCTAAACTCGATCCAAACAGGGGATTTCAAACCGTCATGATCTATGGATAGTGTCAAGCGATCGTCTTCTTTGGGTTGACATTGTCGCTTGAGTTCGGTGAGCAAAGAATCCCACATCTCGGTGATAAACCCTTCTGCTTTCTCCAAGGGTACGTCGGCCTTGAAATCTTTAAACTTCACTGTGTAAGTGTAAGCCGTGGTTCTAAATTTTCTAGAGGAGCGCTTTTCCGTCTCTCGAATGGAATAGTACTTTTCAGGGTTGACTAAGGGTGGTGAACTTGGTTTAGAGGGTTCTGATTCTGGTTCACTCATGTCCTCTTCAAAATCACTGGCATGAATTTGTGCCAAGATTTCAGCCCTGGTACGAGGCGATAGATCACGTTTCTGCCTCTTACTTTCTTCTTCTTCTTCTTTCTTCTCGAATGAATAGGATCGTTTCATCTTGAGTGAAAAACGTCAAATGACTAAAGTTTAAACACCATAGACTAATTTATAGTCATGACAAACCAGCGTATATAAAAGGGTGTGTGTCTTGTCCTTTCACTATTCATTTCACTCTCAAACCGAGCACAACGATGGAAGAGACTACCCAGATGGAACGTTTCGTCAGAGCTTTGCGAGGGGTCATTAGAAAATTCTCTTCAGACCAGCCTACGGACTACTCTCCTTCCTTTCGAGATAAAAGTCAGAATACTTGCTATATCTGTCAGAAGAAAGGGCATTGGTCTTCAGAGTGTCCAGACCGTCAAAAAAAAAAAAAAACAGGGGCTAAAAAAGACAAAAGTCAAGATACCTGTTATTATTGTAAAGAAAAAGGACATTGGTCTCCAGATTGCCCAAAAAAGAAACAAGAGGAGTCAGAAGAAAAGAAGGATTCTTCAGAAGAAGAGAGGGATTCTTCGGAAGAAGAGAGGGATTCTTCGAAAGAAGAGAGGGATTCTTCAGAGGAAGAAGAGGAAGAAAGAAGACAATTCTATTTAAAAGAGGCAAAGAAACAGGAGAAGAAAAGAAGAAGGGAAGAAAATGAGGAAAAAACGGTGAAGAAATTCAAAAAACAGAGAGACTAAACAAGGAGAAAGAAGAAGTCAATGAACTTTTAATTAAAGTGTTCTGTTGTGAATTGTGAATTGGATTGTAACTATGGAGAAAAGAATACATTAATGATATAAGGTAAGTGTCTTTGAGTTTTGATTTTAAAATAAGAACCTACACTCACGCACTCATACACAGACACGTACTATAAGGGTAAAATGGGTGGGGTTTATTTTTGAGTTATTGGCAAATTGAAATTGTATTTCTTTTCGAGAAATGTGGGTGGCCCTGAAAAGGGCCTTTTTTCTTTATGGTGTAGGGGTGAGTTTAACCAATCAACTTTAACTGCCTTAAGCCTTTGCCACGGCCAAGGCCTACTTCTGATGATTGGGTTGAAATCACTAAGGGTGGTACGATAGGCTTAGTCACAGGGTTGGCGTGTTTAGCTCGGGAAGGTCGTATTCTCTTCGGTCGTGATAAAGAAGTCTGATACATTTGTTTCAGACTTCTTAACTCCGCTAAAATGTCCAACAGTACCGTAGCCGTTTGATTTTCACCCTCTTGTTTCTTTGCTGCTACTTCTTCTTGCTGTTGTTGCTGTTGTTTTTTTTCTTACCTCTTCTTGTTGCTGTTGCTGTTGCTGTAGGAGAAAAGCTTGTTCCGCTTCCTTTTGTCGTTGCATAAATTTCTCCAATTCTTCTTTCTGTCTCTGTCTAAAATTCTCCACTTGCGGTAATGAAGAATGAGACGAAGGTTCCGGAACAAATTCTTGCGAGGTAAGAAAATCCACAAAATCCCAATGTACCTCTTCTGAAAGTAAGTCCGGGTTCCCTTGGGCGGTCTCCCCTGCTGGTGCACCCCAATGGATCGTTTTCTGAATTTCCGTCATGTTGAATCACTGTCGCATAGATTGACTGCACACAAGCGCTAGCGAATCTATATAGACCAACTGACGTCACAGACTAATCTCTTCGGATTGGATGCGGGCTGACTGAATTTTGTAACGCGTGTTTGGATTGGTGAATGAACTCAATCCGTTTCAATCCTACCTCTACCTATAAATAAGCGCAGTTCAGTGCATTGATTCACTTGTTCTCGTCGCTTCAAGATGTGGACCGATGTGCAATTTTCTACGCTTGTGTCTTCCATGATGTTCCGGACGGACATACCCATGTATGTCCGATCCAAGTGGACCGTTGTCCACAGGACAAACACCAGTCTGTGGATACGTAGGATCTACGTAGAAAGACAAGGATGCCTCAAAAGAGTCCTGATTTACGGTCCTACAGTGAAACGCAGCCTAAGGACAAGAAGAAGACCAATGCGGTGCCCTTTATGTTAATGGATACATTAACATAAACCCAAAGGCCCTTTTCAGGGCCAGCCATATTTCTCGAAAAGAGAATGACTTTATTCAATTGCCTACCCCTTTTTTAAATTTAAATTTAAATTTAAATTTAAAAAAATTAAAAAAAAAAAATCCCATGTTCAATTCCCCTTGAGGCTAGAGTGGCCCAGGGTTTTTTCTCCATGTTCAATTCCCCTTGAGGCTAGAGTAGCCCAAGACTATTTCCCATGTTAAATTCCCCTTGAGGCTAGAGTGGCCCACGATTTTTCTCCATGTTAATTTTCCATTGAGGCTAGAGTGGCCCAGGGGTCTCTGTAATGATAATTCCCATTGAGGCTAGGGTGGCCCCATTCACTACTGAGGTGCATACTACTAGAATTAGAAGTAACAGAGGTGCATACTAGAATTAGAAGTAACAGAGGTGCATACTACTAGAATTAGAAGTAACAGAGGTGCATACTAGAATTAGAAGTAACAGAGGTGCATACTACTAGAATTAGAAGTAACAGAGGTGCATACTAGAATTAGAAGTAACAGAGGTGCATACTACTAGAATTAGAAGTAACAGAGGTGCATACTAGAATTAGAAGTAACAGAGGTGCATACTAGAATTAGAAGTAACAGAGGTGATTTACCTAGTAATTTATATTCTAATCAGTCCATCGTATGCTTGTAGTGATGATATAGAAATTGTATGCAAATATATATTTACTCGCAAATATTAGATTAATCAGTGTACGAAATTGATTCAACCCAATTAATTGCTGCTAAATTTAACATAGAAAGACATGATATTGTTCATTTTTGGCCACTGAACTCTTGTCCGATTTCTACCATTAATCAGTATCTCTCTCTCTCTCTCTCTCTCTCTCTCGTACATACTTTCCCTGAGTTAGGTATGTTTACATATAACTACATGAAATCAAATTAATTTAGTGCCGTTTAGAAGGGCAAATCCTTAGGTATGAGAACTTGTAACTCGACCCCATTTGGGGTGTTACAAAACACCCAAATCCACTAAAATCCACCCTAATTTCACACCAAATCCACACAAATCCACACCAAATCGCACTGTGTCTACCGTCTCAGGTTCTGGGTTAAAATTATAAAAGCAATTACAAATACGCTGTACGAAACGTAACGAACATATCATCTCCAATTACCATTGCTCGGAAATTATCGACAGAGTCCGTGACAACATATATGTCCCTAATTTGCATAATTTATTGCAGATATCTATATTTTAGAAGAATGCTAAGGAGAAATCCAATACAGCACAAGTTTTGAGATTTTCACTATTATATTTATCTACAAAATGGTATGTCACAAACGGAGAAAGATAGACATGCACTCAAATTTGTGCTGACAAAGCCACCACCACCACCAAAATCCATATTTATCAGTCAGTGCAAGCAACCTAAATGTTAAGTGTCTAAAGGCTTCCGTAAATGGAAGAAGAAGAAGAAAAAAAAAACGAAAAAAAGAAGGAGAAAAAAAACCCCAGGTCTGCGGAAACTGTCAGCATCAGAAAGGACTAAAAATATTATCAATAACAAATTGTAGAAATCAACATGCTGACATATTTGTGTGTTTATTCATTAAATATATATTTTTCTCTCATAAATTGTTCTTTTATAACTTGTTACTTTTTAACAGCGGCGTCGCTAGGGTTGGTGTCACCCAGTGCGGTAAACTCATGGTGTCACCCCTCCAGACTTCCACCATGGATTTCTTCTTCTTAAAATAACTCCAAATTTTGCTCCGACCAGCTCTGAATCTCATTCAAATAAGCACCAAACGTTCTGCAGACTGCATGGTGGCACCTTGTGCCTGCTAGTCATGTATTTAACTATGATCGGTTATCCGCTTATGAAATCCGACTAGACCGAGCAGTGTGTGATCTGTAAAATTTGCAATTTTTCATTTTGGTGCCACCCCTCTGAGATGGTGTCACCCGGTGCGGTGCGCACCCCCCGCACCCGCCTAGCGACGCCACTACCTGTTTTATTTAAATCGGCCGATTTATGAAAACACTGGTGTTTAACTGAACATGAATATGAATTTTACAAGAGTAAATCAAAATTCTTTCCATACCAAATTCAGAACTCGCAAATGTAGGCCGTCGATGGCTGATTTAGAACTTGGTTATTCACATTGTTTTCCAAATCAACAAGACATAGTATCATATTGATGTACAACATCCTGCGCATGTTCGTAACAATTCTCATTCAGTCTTATTTCACTATGTCGTTCAAATCACTGAAGTAAACGAACTTGGTAAACAACACAAATACACATTCATAATGCATAGCAACATTTAATATTACATTTAATTTCAGAAATTATACACATGAGCACAAACACACTTTCAACGTTTTACTCACGCATCGTCACTAAGTTGAACTTGAAGCATGTGCTAATATCGCAGACACCTTACTTAAAGACGATATTAATGCAGATCATGAAATTTTATTAATGCCGAACAAGAGAAAAACTTTCATGCCAATATCTGGTCGATTTAGGTGGATTTGGGTACAGATTTGGGAGCGGATTTGAGTGGATTTTGGTATTTCGAAACACCGTCCATTTGTTAACACCTGTGGCAATAAATTGTGCTTAAACAATGTTAGTCCTGTACAAAATTACAGCTCTTTCCCCGTGAAATAATACTCTTGTTGTCATATGTAGAAATAAAGAAGAAATTATATACATCATGTTCATTTTGTTTATATATATATATATATATATATATATATATATATATATATATATATATATATATATATATATATATATATAACAAATCTTGAATCATGCCCCGGTTTCCAGTTAACTGGTAATCTTTCCCGAACTTCGTGATATTTTCATACTGTATATGAATCAGTGTCTAAATTGTATACTTCTACTACTAATACTACTAATAATAATAACAATATTAATAATAATAATAATGATAATGATAATGTGTAGATAAAGCTTTGTAAACTTTGCTAGTACCAGGCATTTAGCATTACTCTTTCATTTTGTATCCATACATTTTTTAAAAACCTGACATTTTGGCTAAAAGGGAAATTAAACAAAATGTACTGATAATACTATGGGCACAAGGAAAATGTATCATTTGAAACAACTATGGGTACAAAGACTATGGAAATGTTCAAATATACTGGCCAACACACCGTCTTACTGACCAGTATCCATACTCACTATCAGCATCAATACCTACTGACCAGCACCACAACGTTATATATACTGATCAATACACCATCTGACTGACCTGTACTCACATCCAACGACCAACAGACACATATTAACCAAACCGCCAGCTTACTAACCAGCACAAAGTATGAAAGGCGATGTAAAGAATAAAAGATAGACCGAAAAAGAGTAACGCCTAGAGGAGACAAAATGACATCTCATACTAACATTGACACACTCCAAAGTGGAGTAAAAGGAGGGGAAAGAGGAGGAACACACACACACACCGAACAAACATATTCTTACATGAAATAGTCGTAATATAGCTCATTACAGCTTCTAAAGTAAACTGACATTACGTCGTAAGTTTACATTGAGGCCACTATAGCCTCTATGGGAATTTAATATTGAGGCTATAAAGTTACTATTACTAACATTGTATACGTTGTCATAAATTATTGACTACAGTACGGTAATTAACATTAGTCAATGGAGGTAAGGAATGGTCACACAAGCCTTTATAACACTTTTACAAAATTGTCTCGTCTGAAATGAGAGTCCATGCATCTTCCAGGTACATGTAGTTTTCTTCTTGAACTTGTCTTCTGGATTCGCCATTAAAAATTTCTCGTTTTGTTTCTAGCTATGTTAATCAGTTTGACACCCATAACGATGTTTTCTGGTTCGGCTTGTCATTCTTTCAGCCAAGTCATTAACAAATGAAGAAACTAGTTGTTCTTGTGCTGGCCACACTGATATCATGGCTGTATTTTTTTCTCTCTCACTTGTGCTCTGCTAATGTTGCTCTGAAGAGAAAACACCCTCTTCGCCTATATCCATAGGTTCATATTCCATTTTATTTTCCTTAATAGTTTAGACTTTCTCTCACACTGTTGATTTCCAGAGTAATGTCAAATTCTGCATAGAAGATAAAAATTAACTGTGTTGGCCGGAGCTACTGCAAGCTTAAGTTCCACATGAAGCAGGTCTGATTTTATATGGCGAAAAAGCCCCTTGTCACTACCTTGGTCTTGAGTGAAATCAAACCCAGCGAAGACATATCCTCCTGTACAATCGTCGCACAAAATAATGAGGTTGGTGTTGGTACATGGCTATAGTGTGGTTTCAAACAGTGTCAAATAAGATCTCATTTAATATTTCTTGGCAAAGATAGGTTTAAACGGTACAGTACACTTCATATGGATATCTCAGATGACTTCTTTCTTGGACATGTTGAAGTATTGAAACTCGAAAATTTTGATTGATAACTCCTTTGATGGCCGCTTTGCTGACGATGCGAAGGAACAAAACTATCTTGTTTCAACTTGGAACCCATTATCTTAGATCTTGGATCGGAATCTAGAGGCACTGGTGATGCATTTCAATTCTATTCTTTGTAAAGGACACAAGGACTAAGCTCTGCTCGGAGCTTAATTGGTGTCATTTCCTACATTAAAGGAGGCTTCCCACATAAGGTGAGATTTCCACACGCAGCACGTAAAGTCGGGCTTCATCGATGTTCGTTTTGTATTAGTTAGCCTTGGGTAAGGAATGGAACACTGTGTCTTGCAATCATAAGTCCCAATACAAACGATCCACCATTTCCAAACTTCGATCTTGTTAGATTTTCTTTTGGCGGTCGTTAAATTCAACATTCTGAGGATCGTCTTCCACGGTGAACGCGGTAATGTTGAACTTGTCCAAAGTGTCAGGTTTCCCACTAAAGCATAAAGATGTGTATTCTATTCCGCAAGTCAATAGATTTTACAGGTACGTTCGGCAAGGGTAAGTGTCCATAATGTTGTTGACTAGTGTGCATTTCAATCCACTTCGCTGAACATAGTATGCATGAAATTGTTCACGCGAGCTACTCTGGTATCGTCCCCTGGTCTGGTGTTGTCCGTATTGAGAACATTGGCATTCATGTATAAATAACTGTTATTTAGATCGATCCTTTGATTTAAAATTCGATAGGTGCTGAGGTTGTCAAAAACAATACAGGATGAAATTCTATTCATTGGGATAATTGCATCTAATCATCCTTGGTGACACAGATGGATTTCTTACTTGGAACATTCACAAGAATCACTGCTCTAATACATGGTTCTGTAGATAATCGTATAATAAGAGTCAAGACTTGTAACTCGAGAAACTGAAGTTACACCTACTTAGTTGTATTCGTGTTTATTGTGGAACGTTTCGATAATCTAGGTGTCATAGTATCCCTTTTCAGTGAGCTAACACATCGTTAGAAACTAGATAGGGTAGAAGATAAGAGACAGAGAATGGTAACTTTTGTATGAGTTTCGTCTGGTCAGGCATTGTTATGCTTACTCCAGGTCACCTGTATTTTAAAGATAGTTTTATTGATACATTCTCACACCAAAGTTTAAAACGACAGCAGATATCTATATTTTAATGTATTTACATTTCACAAGAAAAATGTTAGCAATTTGCATTTAAAAGAATTCCAACAGTCTCTATTTCCACCAGCTTTCGTACTAAATGATCCATTTTGGTCAAACCTCCATTTTGCTAATTGGACAAAATTTGCTATAAAGTATCGGCCTCAAGAAAGAAAGTCGTTATGTGGCTCCTGATTGTTTTCTTCATCCAACCATTCCAAAAAGTGAACGATGACTTACATGATCTTGTATTCTTTATATATATATATATATATATATATATATATATATATATATATATATATATATATATATATATATATATATAAAGAATACAAATCATATGGCGAATAACAGTCCTTTCAATTGTATTGGATTCAGCAAGGGATCGCGTTTGTCTGTTTTGCTTGTCTTGTCTGTTTTGTACATGCCTTTGAAAAAGACTCATTAAGGGTCGCTTAGGCTAGCTAGATACTAGTTTTGCACTGTTCGTAGTCAGTTTATATATATACATTTTTTTGATCAAGGATTTCCCATCGTGACAATCAAGTGACATACTTTTAAGAAGTCAAGCAGCAGAGGAGGTGAACAGACCATTTGATAAGAGGTCCATTTTTAAAAACTAAGGCTTCCTACGAAAAATAAAAATAATCCTGATCAATTAGAGAAATTATCCCGCTTTTTCTCTAATTAAGTCACTTTATTTTTATCAAACTTTAATGTGTTTTGTTTACCTGTCTGGACATTTATTTGAGGTCGCACCTCCTCTGCTGTTATAATTAGATCATTAATATATATCAATAATATGGCACCAGGTGCTGAATCTTGCACAGCTAGATTAGCCAGAGAAAGATCAGAAGCAATCAAAAAGTTTTTGCCTGTTCGTGTTTCTCATAGATAAAAACTTCAAGAACGTCAAGAAGCACAAGTTGAATATGCGGAGGGTACAGAAAAATTGTTTAAACCTGTTACTAAAGTTACTGAAAGAGTTGTAGAAGCTACCGAAGGTCTTTTTCCAACGTTAGATCGGACTGCCACAGATACTAGAAAAATAGAAAGAACTAAGAAAACAAAAAAGCTTTTACAAACACTTCCAACTGACATAGCTGCTGCCCAGCCACCCCCCGCAGATGAAGAAATACTTGAAGGTATTAGTGAAATAAGAAAAGTTCTTACATCAAAACCAAAACCAAGAGCAGCGGAACCAGAAGAACAACAGGTTAAGTTACTTGAAAGATATAATGATATGGCTATTAAGGTAATAGAAAATAAAACGGATTTATCCAAACTTGCTTCGTTTGCGGCCTCAAGTTACAATTTTAGAGGTAGATGCTTAAAACCTGAGCATGATAAATCTGTGAGTAAAGAAACATGGTATAAGTGGATATATCGCATAAAATTTAATAAAGATCGAATATCAAGTGATGATATTATATATCAAGCATATAGAGATGAAATAGATAAATATTTTTTTGTTGCTCAATTTCCTCAACAACAACATTCTCGACAGCAACTTCATCAGCAGGAATCTCCCTTTCCACCGCAGCAACAAATAGAACAACAACAAAAACAACCACAGTCTCCTAAGACACAAATTTCTCGGCCACAACAAAAACCTAAAGATCTTTTCACTGATAAAGCTCTTAAGTATTTTGCTGAAAATCAGGATAAATTAATTGACGTTGGTGCAAATGAATATAAATAGAGACGAAATTATTTAAAACCTGAGTATGTTAAAAAAGTATCACCTGATTATTGTATTCCTTTGGTATATTTTGCTTCTAAAATATAAATATTAAATCAAAGGATCCAGAATATATCAGATTTAAACAGAGTATAGAAAAGAAACAACAACAAGAAGAATTTTTATAACCCAGAAGGCTCCCCTGGCGCTACAGGAAGTGGTTTTTCTGCCTTGACTAAGTCAGGAAGAAGTGGTCTTACTGTCTGTGCTGACAGTGTTCTTACCGACGTAGATTGATTAGAAGTTCTGATCGGAGGAAAACGTGCAGGAAATAATTCGCTGGAAATTATTAATGAAATATCTGATCTCTGTCGAAGATTATTTACTGGCGGTATTATGGATCGCAGCATTTATCGTTCCCTTATTGATGAAATTGCCGATGACTATCACAGCGACTAAACAATTAATCAGTATATAAAAATGATTATACCCGCTGAAGAATTTATTGAAGTAGAAGGTGAAATTATAAAAACAGACAATACTGAATACGCAGTTGATGTTAGAATTGGTTTTGTCAACAACGGTATTACGGCGTTGTTTGACAGTGCCACATACATGATTGATGGAAGAAATACTGAATCAGTTCAGAAAGACGTTAATGTTGCTACAACAATAATAGGTTTAGCAAGATATTTAGATGATTATACAAGATCAGCCGGTCCGACATTGATGTTCACCAAAGGCAATGATGACCACCCAGACAGCAGACCGTATAATATAAGACGACCAAGAAATTTTGCCGATAACGCCGACGCTGATGTATGGCCGATTGTTCATGATGTTAATCCAAATTACAACTTAGGATTTTCAACACGACGATTTATGTTAAAAGATGCTCGTAGAAGATTTTCATGCGCAATTCCATTATCCCACATCTTTGGATTTTGTAGAAATGTTAGAAGATTTATTTTTGGGGCTAAACATACAATTGCACTAGTAAGAAAAGCTACCGACGATGATGCACTCAGGAGACCTGCTGGTGATGCTGGTAAAGTAATACTGACAAAACTTTCATTGCTGATGCCGGTAATGACTCCATCAATTTCTGAAGAACAAAAATTACTTTCTTTTATGGATTCAGGTGGTAAATCATTGTTATCATGGTTGACAGTGACCACAGACAGCATTCAGAGTAATATTGTTGGTTTATTCACATGGCATATTGCTTCACAACAGGGTGTTTCCGCACCACGACATATATTTGTTGCTTTTCAGGAATTTACGCGAATAAACTCACAAACACGCAGTCACATGATATTTTACAAACTTGGAGTTAATGAAGTTTCTTTGCGGATAAATGGACATCAAGAACCAGCTGAATATATATTATTAAATTTTGATCAAAATCACGTAGCGCGTGCATATTATCGTCTGATGTCGTTCATGGGACGTGATCAGAATATAGATACTGGTCCGCAAAAATCACAACTAGATTTTACAAATCTGTATCCGATTTATTACTTTTCGCTGGAACATCTTGATTTATCCAGACAATCTGTCGTTGATATTCACTTTCGAGCTCAAGTAACACAACCTCATGTTGCCGTGGCTGGTCCACCAATCGTTCGTGGTAAGTACAGAGCAATTGCAGTTATTCTTTCAAATAAATCAATGTTACTTGAAGGCGCTGGTGGAAGCAGCGAGTTATTGACGCTCCAGTGGAAAACATGTAATTAAATCACTTATCATATTATAAAAATGTCGTATAATCACGTTGGAGTTACTCTTACTTCCGGTCAGGTGAAAAAATTACAATCAAAACTCGCGAGTAAATGCGGAACAAAAATATCACAAAAAGATCAGATTTCTAATGTCCGTCCAAACAAATTATCATTAACCAAGACTCAACTTAAACATTTTAATAAAGCATTGGAATCAAGAAATGGAGTTCAACATCATCTTTCTCCGAGCGCTATTAAAGATATGGTTAAAGTTGGTGGTATATTTCCACTTCTTGCAGCTATACCAGCATTAATAGCCGCAGCCTCCCCAGCCGTAGCGAAAGCAGCAGCGTTATGTGCTGTTGGAACTGCCGCTGGAATGGCATTAAAGAAAGTAACAGGATAAGGATATAAAAAAGGGAAGGGGTCTAAGATTACCGGGAACCACTTATCGATACGGGAAAGGTCTGAGACTTCCAGGAACACTTCGATAATCTTTCCAATGTCAAATTTTGATTTACTTGATGCTGCTAAAAAATTAAAAATATTTTTTTAGGGGTGTTTTTATACGGGACCAATTACCAAAACAACCAAACAATTTTGAAACAGGAATCATAAATCTTGATGATAATTCAGGGTCCGGAACTCACTGGGTGGCTTCCGCAATTGATCCACGTGGTTCTATTTAGTTTGATTCATACGGGCTTCCTCCGCCAATAGAATTTTTAAAATACGCCAGAAACATTCCATTTTGGTATTCAGCATTACCAACACAAACACTGACTGATCCGCCAATATGTGGTCGTGAAGTAACTAATGTACTTAACGCTATATCAAAGTCTTCCAATGCACCTCATAATGTCGTGCATAATTATGCAAGTAACCGCGTCGTTTTTAAACAGATCTTAAATTATAATGGCTGATATTTACGGAAGATCTTCTTCTACCAGTGTTTAAAAAAAGATGATACTAATTTGTCAAATTACGCGACTAAGGATGAAGTTGCTGATATTATGAACCTTACT
This sequence comes from Sinohyriopsis cumingii, assembly GCA_028554795.2. Taxonomy (NCBI): domain Eukaryota; kingdom Metazoa; phylum Mollusca; class Bivalvia; order Unionida; family Unionidae; genus Sinohyriopsis; species Sinohyriopsis cumingii. The sequence continues at coordinate 71,587,172 of CM068824.1, forward strand.
GGAGTTGACCGAGATGAAGTTGATATTTTTCAGGATAAATACGGCGTTTTAAAAACTAGCAACATCAAATGGAATGATATAATTCGTAGAGTTCTTGGTGCTACTACGGATAACATTCCAGTATTTACCGACGGCGGTCGAATCAGAGATTCAAATATGTCATTCGCAACTATCGGAAACGAAAATCCAAGAAGTATTGCTAATCGTTTGCGGAACACCGGTGATACAATGACGGGCGAACTCAGCATGAACGGAAATATGATGAAGATGCCGCAACAAAAAAAATATGTGGACGTAAACTACAATACCGTAGATGGTAAATTATCCACGTTGTGGGTCGAGTATGACGTTCACGTAAGTGCGTTTACAAATCTCAGCAGAAATTTTAGAAAACTTAACGAAATCGCAGATGATTTCTTTGGCACTCCGTTGACCGCTGACGTGAAACTCTCTGATATCAAGACGAATATTGAGACGATTAAAAAAACACTAGAAGATGTCGTAAGTGGAATTCCTAATATCGTTAACAAAATTAATCTGATTAAAATCCCCCACGGGCAAATTACCAACATAGTATACACTGTATCATCTGGATTCTCAACATGGTCACAGCAGAATAAAACTCTCAAACATACTGCAGAAGTCACTGGTGTGTATAGGCTGTCTGTGTTCAGTGCTGCAAAATTTGAGATATTTACTATGTATCCCTGGTGTCATTCAACCGATAATGTGTCTGGAGTTGTGTATATCATATTAAATAAATAGAGTGAAGAAATATTTATTCTAGAATTATCTGATAAGAAATTAATCAAAACATCTTAATGGTGGTGTCTGGAATTTGTGGCTGAAACACCCCATTTGGTTACTAAATAAAATATAATGAGCACTTCAATCGACGTTCAAAAATTTAGGTACAATCAAGCACGTGAATGGCAAACAAAATTAAAAGATACCGTCGAACAATACACTTTAAAAATAAAGAAATATCGCAGACGTGTGGTTATTGCTGATATAATTGTTTATTCAGTGTCTGCTGTTGTTGCTGGAACTGGTGTGTTATTATTAACAATAATAATAATGGCACCAGTAGTTGTAACAATCTGTATTTCAACTACAACAACAATGCCGGTGTTCTCAATATCATTGACAAAAAATATGTACTTGCACAAATGAAAAATTGCTTGATTATATAATAAAATTACACACAGCGACATCAGCATACTCCAAATTATCCTCGATATTATCAACGAACCTTAGTGATAAAAAAAATATCAGATTTTGAGCTTACAGAGATGATTAAAATCTACAATGAAGCAATGACAGTAATTGTTTTAGAAAATCAGGATTTAAATAATAATGACATCGCAAGAGCTACTGCAACAGATCGTCGTTAATACAACTCCGTCAAAAACAACGATGATATCAAGAAGTTCCACTAACCCTGAATTTAGCGTAAAATTTCCAACTGCAATTCCAGTGAAAGAAATCGCACTAGCACAATAACGAGTATATCACATCTGGCCAAATATCAGATCAAATTCATTTGGTGGATTACAGGCGAATAATTCACTTGTATTTGCAAGTAGAAATAAAGATGATGGAACACATGACTGGGTAGTTGTTGGAATACCGACCGGAAGTTATCAAATCGAACAGATCAATGATGAATTTGCGCGTAGAACAAAAAATATAACGGGAAAAGAATCCAAGATAGCAGTAACAGTTCATGCCAGGATAGAGACAAATTCTCCGGATTACGCCGTTGATATCTATCAGTCATCAGTCAGATATGTGCTAGGATGGCCTGATGTTGCCCAAGACGGCTTCACAGCCTATACTTGAATTCAAGCGAGAGGATTTTACTTCAGACAATCGTTCATATCATGGAATTACTCCAGGATGCGAGAATAATCCACTGTGGAAAGTTATAAAAGCTACTCCGGATGATGTTTATTTATTTTGGGACCCTAATGGAGCAATATCAAAACCTGGAGGACTAATATGGATGTACGGAATACCCAAAAGGTCATATATTGAGCAGGATATAAGGATCACCTTTAATGATGTTAATAGTGAATATAAAACGCAACAAAAAATTACGTAAATTATTCTCTGAGTATCTTTTTGACATGACGTCTGTAAAGGATGAAATCATTAAACAAATTGAAAGATTAAATCAGATTGTATTTGATCTAAAGATAATTAATCAAAACACTTTACAAAGAGCATCAGATTTAAATTATAAACAAGAAGTTCTCAAATGCTATTCGACAACAGAGGAGAAACTAGCAGCATTTTTCGGGTATAACGTAGACGAGTTTAAAAAAATCCGTCAACGATATCATTGATGAGTTTTTCCCTAAAATTCTCGCTGAGTGGAGAAAGATAACACCGCAGCAGGATAATATTCTCAGATACAACAATGGACAACGCGGATAGGGCCGTCATATTTCTCCCGAAATTGTAAATATAACCTCAACGATCGCAGTCAATCTTGTTTGTGACGTAATTGATGGTAGCTATCAGAGAAACACAGAAATATAAAATCAAGCTCAGCAAGGATATATTCTTTACAAATTCACCCCGCAAGTTCCTCCTGGATATTTAATCGTACAAGAACCCATAGATCCTGTTTATCTTCGATGTCATAATCCGCTATTATCAAGAATAAATTTCAGACTAGCTGACCAGTCCGGACATTTGATTTGGGGAATTTCTGAATTTAAATCTGTATGTGAAATCGTACATTCCTAACTTTGTTAGGATCATAGATATTTGATCTTAACAATTTTCAACCTCAGCGTGAAATCAGATTTATTTTATTCTGATAACAAAATTATTTTTTTGGTGTGTAAAATTGTCATGGAAAATCCGTCAGATTTCTTCAATTTTGAGGGCAATAACTCCATCACCCTTTTCTCTAATTGATTTTATGATTTTTGGTTGAAATATAATTCAAAATGATTAATTTTAGCAATTTTTCAACACAATTAAGACAAAAAATCACAAAAAAGACCAAAATCAATTAGAGAAACGCTGGGGGGTTTGACCTTTATGATTTTGGAAATTTGATGATTTTTCTTGATAAAAAAACTTCTAAAATGGTAATAAACAAAAACGATGATTTTTGACTAATTTTCATGAGAAAACAACAAAATTTCAGAAGATTTTAGAAAAATAAAAACTATAAAAAATAAAATATTTCAGAAAAAATTAAAAATATTTTACAATTGATGAAGAGGTAATTATATAATGTACCAACATGTGGAGGTTTTCATACACGACAGAGAGGCATTTTAAAACGCCATCGAACCAATAATGACACAGTCTCCAGTAAACACAGAACAATTTAGTATTGACGTAGTTATTGACGATAACGTAACGAAGAATTTTTAGTGACGCAAGAACAATTAGATCAACTGCGGCGAGAACATATTTCTATGATCACGTGTAATAGAGATCAGATTCTGAATTATGCACATTCCTGCATTAAACTCGATCAACTTAAAAAAATATTGTCCGGTTTTGAATTTTAAAAAATAAAAAATATTTTCTAGTTCTGAATTTAAACAAAATATATTTTCTGGTTAGTACATTTTGAAAAGTATAAAAATATGTATTCTGTTCTTATTTTTTTTTTACTGCTTCTCATTAATCACTCTCACTAGTGACGTTGTTACCAGAATCATTTCCATGAACGAGAGTGTTTTCATTTTCAATATCTGATATAATTTTGTTCAGTTGTCTCACGCGTCTGTTTATAATCTTTTTTGTCTCGTATTCGTCAGATAATTTTGATTTAATATTATCAACCGCGATAGAAAGAGGCATAAATTGTTCTACTTCTGTGTCTTTCACTGTTTATAAAGATTGTAATATGATTTCGAGTATATTTTTCATTAATCGGTGCTCAGATGATAGTGTGTATCCACCCTGAAATTTACGATTTTGTAATGATTCAAAATCAGAAATGATCTTTTTAGGATCAAGTTGAATGTTTATACCATCTTTGTAAAAAATGTATTGCAGAAATAATAGCATTAATATTTTCAAAATTCATTTTATTATATACATTTAATACATTTATATATTTAAAATAAAAAAAAATATTCGGTCATTGACCGTTTCTGAGGACGAAACAACCCCCCCCCCCATGTGAACCTCCTAAGGTGGCAAATGACACCCTAGGATATTCTGAGTGCGTTTTGTCCAGTTTGTGAAATTGACGTTTACTTATTTAAATTTATCAGATGATAATAAGTCAGGTTTGTCAGATGAGATTAGACAAAGTGACTTTTGACCAGGAGAATATCCAAACTGAGATTTGTCTAGTAAGCTATCTAAGGACGGCACAAATACATATATAAGCGTATTTACAGCATTATATATATTTTAATTCTAGGGACGGCACAAACATATACGGGAGCCATTCTCTATGCTCAACAGATTTCTGCACACACACACGACTATCAAACCCCGGGGAGAGTGCAAAAACAGGCACTCGCCACGTTGCCTGACGTGGTAAGGAGGTGTGTTTTTTTCTATTGAGTTTCGAGCTTTGGGATGGACCCCCGATTTATATATAAAAACCTATATAATCGGTACCGTCGACAGTATGTCGGTCACCAGATTCGAACCTCAGACCCCCAAGATGAGAATCAGATACGCTACGTCTGCGCCATGGCTCCAATCTTACAAATATACGTTTCAGAAATTATTATAAAGTAACCTATGCTAGGTTGCTACACACAGTACATAGTGGATTAATTTCTATTTAGAAACTCGCTATGTATATTTCTTGACAAAGTTAGATCTGAAATATTTATTCTGTCTTGACAAAATCATGCTTATTTCTGCGTAATAGATATATAAAATAGCTTTGTTGTGCTGTACCGCGTGTTCTTTCTGCACATGCAACGTGTTTTACCTTGATTTCGCTTTTAAGTTAGAAACCATAAATATCCTTTACTAATTTGAACTATGAAACAATTATGTTACTTCACTTATACAGATAGTAAATTAATTATTTCAGAACAAAATTAATAACATCTGCGCAGAATTATATAACAAAAGAATTATTTCCCTTCCTTCATGTCATTGACCTTAAGAAAGAGAGATAACCTTTGAATTACTCTTTGTCAAGGACAAGGGAGTTACCTCCCTTCAATAATTCTGATTAATATATCAGAAAAAGATAATTATTTTATCTTACATGTTTTGTGTATGTGAGGAAACTACGTATATTTTATATTTTTTTGTTGTGATTTCCGTACTTTCCTCATCGATGATAGAAGTCTCAGACTGACGAAATGATCACTCTATCTTTGATAGTGAAGACATGTACGTCATGATGCGAGTGGGGAAAGGGCACAAATTACTATAATATTTACAATTATGTGCAGTTTTCCCAGTGACAAAGATATATAACATGATGTGTTTGTAGAAAGTACGGATATTTTATACTTTATAGTGATTTCCGTAGTTTCCACATCGATGATAGAAATGGCGAAATGATCATTCTATCTTGATATATTATATCATGCGAAGACATGTATCATGCGAGTCATGAAAGTGCACAAATTACTATAATATTATTAATCATGTACAGTTTCACCAGTGACAAAGACATATGTCATGATAATTTATTCTGTTATCAACGAAGCATTCAAATGACAAAATGATCATTCTATAATTACTGAACAATGACAACAACAACAAAAAAAATTAAATAAAATAGTTAATAAATACAGGCGACATAGCTACTTAATACCTACAGGAGATAGCTTAGTTTGACAGTTATCTTTAACAATAGTGGAAAATAATGTTATGTTTATAATTTTTTTTAAAAGAGCAGATTTATATGTTCTATTTCTATGAGTTGTACTGAATTCGGTACAATATCAAAATATTTTCCAGGTGCACATATCGATTGAAATATTATTTCTTCGCCAGTCTCTTTATTTGTAGATTTAACTGATCTTGCATTTTCGAATATTTACCAGTATTATCGGATTTACAATTTTGTTTTTGCGTGACAGATCGTAAATTTGATAAAGAATAGCAGCAGGGAAGTTGAACAGACCTTCGTTTCCAGACCAAATAAACCTTCCTACGCGAACTTTCTCCGTAGAAGCCTCAGATTTCATTTTTACAGCCTTCTACGGAAGCTAATTTTCATGCATTTCAGACCGAATGCATCGGGTGGTCGCGCCGTGTGTGTTAGTAAATATAGCGTTCGAGACAGGAAAAATAAAAGTCAGGGAATAAATTTTTGTGTTATTTTTTTTGTTGCATGGTGGGGCTGCTTTGGCCCACTTTACGTCGCATTAAAATAATATACTTGAAAATAATATGAGTAGGAAAATTAGCACAGTTGGAGAGCCTCATTCTGCCAGAATAGCGCGAGAACAATTAGCGGCACTAAAGAAACTTATTCCAGTAAAAGAATTATTCAAGGAAAAGGTCCGAGCACACGAAGATGCAGAGCAGGGATTTACCGAGTTATCGTCGAAATTATTGAAGCCAGTTACCGAAGTAACCGAAAGAGTCTTTTTTGGCGACGAGGACGATCCGGATATCAGGAAACGTGGAATTCTTCCCGTGTTGAGAGGTATCGAGGAACATTCACGAGTATTACCGGAACGACTAGCAATACTAGCACAACAACACGGGCAACAACCAGGAGGAGGGACCCCTGCAATTGGTTTTAAAATAAGTAAAGGAAAACCTGGAGGAAGAAAACCTGGAGTAGGAAAACCTGGAGTAAGAAAGATGCCTCTTTTCGAGAATATACGCAGTAATTTTACCGAGGAGGGCTGGGAAATGATATCACAGCCGCTATCGCTTTATAAAATAGATGATTTTGGTAGGAGGGCGGAAGATTATTTTAATGAAAAAGAAAGATATCTATCAGAAGAAGGATTAGGCAAAATGAGAAACCGCGATGATTGGTATAAAATGTTATATAGAGCCTATTCGGAAAAACCACAGGCAAGAAAAACGGATCCGCGTTTTAGGAGATTTTTGGTAGCTGCGGTGGAAAGAGAAAGATATAATGTGCAACAAGCGGAAGAAGAAAAGCAACAAGCGAAAGAAAAAAGGCAACAAAAGAAAAGAGAAAAACTTAAATCTTCACGAAGAAGGAAAGCAAAACCAAAAGAAAAAGTTCAACCACAGGAAGAAGATATTCAACCACAAGAAGAAGATATTCAACCACAAGAAGAAGATTATCAACCACAGGAGTTTGAATTTCGACCACAGGAGTTTGAATTTCGACCACAGGAATTGAAAGAAGAATTTCAACCACAGGAATTAGGAGCTAGACCAAAAGAAAGAAGTCAACCTCAGAAAAAAGAGAAAAAACCAAAAAAGAAAAAAGATAAGAGCGACCAGGAACCAATAGTTCAACCAAGCGACTACAAACCACCTGGGGGCGAGAGAGTTCGAGCAATTGAGAAAGAAATTGAATCTCGTTTAAGAGGAAAAGTTGATTATAGTAAACCTGCTGATATTTATTTGAGAAAAGACAAAATCGATATACTCGATGATAAATTTGCAAGATTAGTTGTCGCTGCGGATTATTCTCCAGAAAATAAAAGATTATTCTTGAAAGAAAAGTACTTTGATTCATTCGGACCAGGAACATGGCCGCAGTTAATTTATTTTGGTAGTTTGAGAAAACCGATGGATTTACTCGATCTCGGATATTCAGATTTTAAAAAGGAGGTCGATGAACATAAAGAAAGGCAAATGAAACGATTATCATTATCACCACCACAATATCCTGGAAAAAGCGCGTCACCACGGGGAGATCCTAGACCAGGTACGCCACCACCGCAAGATCCTAAAATAGGAAGTGGATATACCATTTACCCTGACAGCGTCGTCAACGATGTATCTCGCCTCGAAATATTAATAGGAGGAAAACGAGCCGGAAATAACTCTTCTGAAATAATCAACGAGGCCTCAGATATTTGCCAGCGATTATTCCGCGGCGGTGTTATTAACTCCCACATTTACAAAGAGCTCGTTGACGAACTCATCGATTAAAACAACATAATTGAAATAACATGATTGTTCACAAACATCAACGCAGACCTAGACAGGTCCGCATAGTTAACTCTCGATTGCCTGTATATAAATATATTCACGGTAACGGATTAGGCGATATCGTTGGAAGCCTTGTCACGCGAGTAGTCCCTAAAATCGGACCCGCAGCTAAGCAAATTGCATCAGAAGCAATAGGAAAAATTGGCGAGACTGTCATCTCTGGTATTGGTAATTTAGCCAGTAAAGGTTTTGATGTTGTCAAAAGTAAAATATCAAACTTAATGCGTAAAAAAAAGCAGCCCGTCAAATTACCTAGCACCAGCGAAATGCCCGCTGATGTCACTAAAGTTATAAACGACGCAGCAAATAAAAAAATAAATGATCTAGTACAGGAAGTTGCAAATACAAGTTTTATTTCGGGTAGCGGTCTTCGTTTTAGATGAAATTCTTAATAATAAATATTCGCACAAGTGTCAAACGAAGTGTTCGACGTGGATGAGCCTGTAGGCAATTACACCTCCGTGCGTGATTTTCAGTATTTCTCGTACGTTGCAGTTGAACCAAATACACCTAATCGCTTGGAAATTCAAGTTCACGATACGACAAGATATTTTCTTCCATCTGAGGCATATATCGAAGTTATCGGGGAAGTTGTTAAAGCAGATAATACCAATTATGCAGCAGATTTTAGGGTCGGATTTGTTAACAACGGTATTATGGCATTATTCAAGAGTGCCACTTACATGATTGATGGAAGAGAAATTGAGTCAATTACCAATGATACTGACTTAGCAACGATGATTATAGGTCTAGCTAGATACTCGGATGATTTTACTAGATCAGCTGGCCCTAGTATGATGTTTGCCAAGGATAATTCTAATCGTCCCGAAAGTAGGCCGTTCCTTATCAGACAGCCCAACGATCGCGCCGCTCCTGCTGCTCCCGCTGCTATCGAAGATATGATCATTAGACCTTATCCTGATTATAATCTCGGATTTGCCACGCGAAAGTCTATGCTAGCACCAGGTAGCAGAAGATTCTCTTGTGCTATCCCGTTATCCCATATATTCGGATTTTGTAGACGTTTCAGGAAAATTATCTACGGAGCAAAACACACCGTTACGTTTGTCAGAAAGGAAAATAGCAACGATGCTATCTGGCGAGAAGGTGCTGTCGATTACGCTACTGGTGTGATAGGTCCCAATGATGCCGCGAATAATAACGGTATGGTAAAATTACTTAAATTTACTTTGTGGATGCCAGCGATAACTCCATCAATAATCGAGGAAGAAAAATTATTGTCATTCATGAACCAGGGCGGTAAATCTGTTATGTCTTGGCTGACAACAACAACAGATTCCACAACTATCAATATTAATGGTGATTTTACCTGGCGTATTGCATCGCAGCAGGGTACCTCTGCACCTAGGCATATCTTTATCGCTTTTTTACGTACCAATAGATATCATCAATTATACAGTCACATGATATTTGATCACATTGGAGCAACAAATGTGTCGTTGAGAGTAAATGGCCAACAAGAGCCATCTGAGGAAATATCAATTGATTTTGAAAATCATTCGACGGCTCGTGCGTATCATCGCTTGTTAAGTTTCATGGGTCACGATCAAAATATTGATACCGGATTGCAAATATCACAGTTGGATTTTAATACTCACTATCCTATCTATTACTTTTCTCTGGAACATCTCGATTTGGTAAAGCAATCTGTCGTTGATATCCATTTCAAAGCCAGAATTAACACAGGTGGACTTAATCACAAAGCAATCGCGGTTATTCTCAGCGATAGAACAATGATCCTAGAAGGAATTAGTGGCAGAATGAGAGTTATCGACGCACCTGTTGAGAAAATGTAACTTTGAAGATTTTCTAAATTTAGATTAAACGATTATTAATATGCCATACGAACACGTCAGCGTAACTCTGACCCCGGGTCAGATGAAAAAACTCCAAACAGCAACAGCAAAGCGATGCGGTGTGAAATTAACCCTGAAAAACGATCAAATTCAGGGCGGGCCTAACAAACTGTCGCTAACTAAAAATCAACGTGAACGTTTCACCAAAGCCAAATCAGCGAATTCCGGCGTTCATGTGAATCTTAGTATAGGTGCCATCAGAGACATGGTCAAAACGGGCGGAATTTTCCCTTTCCTAGCTGCTATTCCTGGATTATTATCCGGGGCTCTTCCGGCAATTGCAAAAGCGATAGGATTAGGTGCGGCCGGAGCTGTAGGCGACAAACTAGTACACAAAGTAATGGGAGGGCGATATGGTAAAAAAAAGGGAAGCGGCCTTTATCTAAGACGCCCCCCATACGGATCCGGCCTAAGATTAGCACGGCCTATTCAAAATTAGATTTATTCAACGAAGCAAAAAATAAAAAAATAAAATTTTTCAGAGGCGTATTTATGCGGGATCAACTACCAGAAAAACCAAACCCCACCGAGACAGGAATAATAAATCTCGATTCAAATACCGGCCCTGGCACACACTGGGTCGCCTACGCGATTAATCCTCGCGAAGTTGTTTACTTTGACTCGTACGGACTAGCGCCACCAAAAGAATTTATCAATTACGTGTCAAAGTTAAATATTCCAATTTGGTATTCGACACTTCCGACGCAGACGTTAATGGATCCACCGATATGCGGTCCTGAATCAATTAATGTCCTTGATGCAATTTCAAAATCATCCGGTCCGTATCATAGAATCGTATTTGAATACGCCGTAGATAAGTATCATGGTTGATATTTACGGAAGATTCCTCTACAGGAAGAAGGAAGTAGCCGACGTCGATCTATCAAAGTTCGCCACGAGGGAGGATATTAATAATCTTCTGTCGTTGTCAGAAGTAGATCCTGGCGAAGTTGCTATTTTTCAGAACAGCGAAGGAAGATTACAAACAAGTAACGTCAAAATAACTGATATAATCAAGCGGGACGAATATAACGATCGCATTGATCAATTTACTCGCCTATCAGAATCGGTATCAAAATCCATCGCTGATATCGCCGATCTTGTAGCGAAGTTGCCCCTGAAGGCCGATATCGCAGACGTGGAACGAAGAGATAGCGAATTATCAGCAACGTTGCTTCTGAAGGCCGATAAAGCATTACACGACGATCTTCAGGACAGATTGACAAAGAGACTTAACAGGCTAAATAACGATCTTAAAAAACTCGACGATACTTTAGCTAAATTTAGTAAAAAAATCGAGGAAGATATAAAACATTCGGCGATAATTCCTCCGCAGCACACGAGCTAGCAAAGAAAAAAGTCGATCAAGTATCGCACGATGTTCTCAGCGATAAAGTGAGAAAAATCAACGAGGATATTACTAATATTCTCGCCGATATTACCGAAATAAATATCGTAATGAGTCAGAAAAGCGATAAAACATTACACGACGATCTTAGCGAGAAAACAAAAAAAATAAACGAGGATATTAATAAAATCAACGAGGAAATTTCCATAATACGTGATTTGGCGCGTCAAAAGGTCGATAAAACATCACACGACGATCTCAGCGAGAATGTGAGAAAAATCAACGAGGATATTGCTAAAATTAACGAGGAAATTTCCACGACGCCTGATTTGGCGCGTCAAAAGGTCGATATGTTATCGTACGACGGAGAGATTCGAGATTTGAACACGAAACTTCTCGACGCAACTACAAAAATTAACGATATTAGCGCAAAAATATCGTCAGCGAATCTTGAAAAATTAGCGCGTATTGTCATACCATCGGAGGTAGAAACAAAAAATCTTCCCTGCCATGTACCATTTGTGTTAAAAACACACAAAGGTACATGGACACCCGAGAATAACACATTTAGCTTTACCCCGCCAATTACTGGAGTATATCGAATATTTTTTCTCTCCGTGATAAGATTCAAGATAATAACCTTGGGTCACACCCACGACGAATTTTTTAATATTTTGATGATTGCAAATATCGAGGATACATTTACGCTAGAACCACCAGATAGAACCACGACAGAACCAACCAGTTATGTTGTAATTATCGAATATTTATCCGGAACATACCACACAATTGGTTAGATAACCTAACTAATAAATGACCGCATCGGATTATCGATATAATCAGGCGCGTTCATGGCAGGATTCGCTAAAAAAGTTCCTCGACGAATATCAAACAAAAATAAAAATATACCAGCGTAGATTAGTTGCCATCGATGTTGCTGTGTACGCGGTAAGTGCAATAGTCGCCGGTGCGGGAATAATCTTATCCGCGGCAACAACAATCGCGCCAATCGTAGTAACGATAATAATCTCATCGACAACGACAATCGCCGGTGTTCTCAATATTATCGCAAAAAAAATATCCTCATGCACAAATGAAAAATTGTCCCTATACACGAGTAAACTATCCCAGGTCAACGAAGCGTATTCGAAATTATCATCGCTGCTTTCTGAGAGTCTCAACGACGGCGTTATATCCGATCTAGAATTTTCCGCGATGATAAATATTTACTCCAAGATTGAACAAATGAATATCAATAATGTCGGAACTAGCTCAAATCGTGACAAACACGACACCACCGATAACAACGCTGATATCGGCAAGCTCAACCAGGCCAGAATTTAGTATCGATTTTCCAATACCAATTAGCGTCAAGGAAATTGCGCTGTCACAGTTACGCGTCTATAACAGCTGGCCCAATGTTAGATCAAAACCATTCGGTAAATTATTGTCAAATAATTCGCTTGTTTTTGCCAATAAAAACAAACCTGATGGAACTCCTGATTGGAACGTCGTTGGTATACCAACAGGCAGTTACGAAATTGAGCAAATCGATAAGGAACTTACCAGTAGGATATCAAATATAACCGGCGATGCTAAGCCAGGAATAAAAATATTAGCACACGAACCAACGCTGTCATCGATAATCGAGGTAAAATCGCCATATGTCGTCGATATTTACCAGTCATCGATCAGGACAGTGCTAGGTTGGCCCGAAATCGCACCTCTGGCAGAACCAGAAAAACCAGATGTTTTTATTCCAGGTTGGTACGAGGAAGCTCCTCCAGAACTACCGGAGCCAAAAAAATCAGATTTTATCACCGACGAAGGATGGTACGGAACTATCAAACACAAGTCTCTAATCCACACTGCCATCAGCCTCATGAACATCCACAAATTTAACATGTTAATGTTCGCTTTTACTTTTAGGGACGAAAAAAATCTCTCGTGGTTGGTTCTTCCCAAAATTCCCCCCGGTGTGAAAATCTTCGACGCTACCAACATTAACAGGCAAATATTCCCCATAGAAGGCATCTCGATAAGAAGAACCATCAACGAATTTAATCAAGAACATAAATTACATTTAAATTTATTGCGGGAATCCTTTCATGAATGCATCTTAAATAAATCAGGTTCATGCAGCGAAATTATCGGACGTGTGAAGATTTTAAATCAACTCGCGAATGATGTTTAATTATTATCACAACATGTTCATTCGGGCGATAATCGACGATATATCAATTGCCGATTATGTTCTTCCTATTAGCAGCTTCACGTTGATCAGAAATTCAGGAGAAAAACAAAAATTCATGAGAGTATTTGGATTAACCGAGGAAACGCTACCAAATTTCAAATTTCCCGATTATGATGTTGATAAAATGAGAAAATCTGTTACTGATACCATCGATGATTTATTTCCGAAATTACATGCCGCGTGGACTAAAAAAATACAATCAGCGTTGTTTCTCAGACACAATAATGATCAAACTGGAGGTGGACGGCATATCTCGCCGGGTATCGTCAATATAACGGAAGTTATCGCGATTTATCTTCACGCGGATGTCGTCGAAGGTAGATACAACGTGGATTCGTCTGTGTCAGAGCAGGCACAGCAGGGATTTATCTTATATTCGTTTTCACCTAGCGCCTCTCCGGGTTTTTTGATAATAAAAGAGCCAGTAAATCCGTTTTACCTGCGATGCCACAATCGATTATTATCGAAGATAAATTTCAAACTGACGGACCAGAATGGAAATTTGCTTGATATACGCGGGGAAACACTGAGTATCAACTTGCTGGTGAGATCGTAAAAAATCTGCCCGCCAGAGAAAAATAACCAAAAAAATAAATAAAAACCAGGAAATTTTTCAAAATTAGTAAATTTCTTAATTTTGATGGGGTAAATACCCGTCAAATTGAGTAATTTATATAATTTCGTAAATCTGTTGGGGTAAATACCCGTCAAATTGAGTAATTTATATAATTTTATGTTTTTGATGGGGTAAATACCCGTCAAAATTAAGAAAATTGTACAATTTCAGTAAATAAATTAATTTAGTAAATAATAAAAAAAAATAATAAAAATCAGGGAAATTAAGAAATTTGTGTAATTTTATGTTTTTGATGGGGTAAATACCCAACAAATTGTGTAATTTATATAATTTCGTGAATCTGCTGGGGTAAATACCCGTCAAATTGTGCAATTTATATAATTTCGTAAATTTGTTGGGGTAAATGGTAGTCAGAAATAAGAAAATTGCACAATTTCAGTAAAATAAATAAAAAAAAATAATAAAAATTAGAATCGGAGATTCTTGAAATTTTTTTTTTTTTGTTGATAGAAATTTTTAAGAATCTTCGATTCTAATTTTACTCTCATCAACCAGCCTTTTTAGCTGCCTGACGCGCGAACTTGTAATTTTTCTCGACTCGTACTCATCTGATAAACTCGACCTTACTTTTTCTACCAGCGTCGATAATTTAACGAAATCCTCGATTTGATCATCGCTGACAGACGCAAGCGATTGATACATCGCAATCTGGATTTTCTTTATGAACTTGTATTCGGATGGCAGCGTGTACCTGTACTCGAGTTTTCCTTGGACGATCGTTTCAAATTCGGACCGGATTTTACCTGCGTCCAAATCTGAAGATAAATTTACATTTTTATTTTTCAGATCCTCGATGGCCTCGATGATGTTGTTTACATTTTCCTCGTTCATTTATATTATATTTTTAATTTTAATTAATTTTCTTCGGATATTATTGGAACATAATAAAATTCGAACCATGTACCAAATCGGTAGGAGAATGTCGCGTTTATTATTTTTTCTGTCGCACGTTGCACCGATGATGGATTAATATCAAAATATTTTGCAGCGGCACTCATCGATGTGAATATAATTTCCTCGTTTGTTTCTCGATTTACTGATTTAACTGCCTTAGATGGTCGCCATACGCCACCGGTATTACCAAATTTGGAATTTTCACTCGGAGTTACCGCCCGAAGATTTAACAGTTTGTTGTTAAGTTTATCTCCGTCGATGCGGTCGATAACAAGACCGACTTTTATTGGTCCGTGAAAACATTCAAATACAAACTTATGACTGAGATAACTTGCGCATCTTTGTTTTTTGCTTTTGTTGATGGTAAAAACAAGATAACCTGAATTACAAACCCTACCAACACGATTCTTCGTTTTGGTATTTCTGACAACACCATCCGATGACGCCTCGTATCCAGTGATCGTTGGGTGAGATTTAAACTCGCATGTCATTGTTGTTTCTGGAATTGCTGATTTCAGACTCATATAGTAATATCTATATGTTTAAATCGTTATTTGCTTTGAATCGATTAATATAATCTTCTTCGCATGTTATGACCGACGAGGATCTTTTTTCATAATACCGCCGCAATTCCCGATAATTTTTTCCTCCACAAGCCAGACACAATCGAGTTTTTCCTCGCGTGCCAACTTGACAAACTAAACATCGCTGTGGTCCTTTACTGCCACGCCGAATCGCATGTATGTGAGCGCCGCAATAATCGCCTCTGCAAGATTTGTCACAATTATTTGTTGAGCCGATTAGTATCCATTTGCAATGCATATAATTTAAACATATGTCTAAAATATAATCATGGATATATTTGATCTTGATGAGGCAGAATATATTATTCCTGAGGTTGATCGAGCCAAGAAAGAGTTCTTCGATGATGGAGCTGTTCACACTTGGTCGACTTGGAAAACAAATTCTATCGATGCTACGATGAACCTGGAGCGAGCTAAGAAAATAATCGAGCATGAAAAAACCGAACACAAAGAAGAGCGATTTATCTTCGGGATAAAATTTATCGCACAAATGCCCGATGATACCTGGATTATTCGCGATAAACGAGATCCTGTGCGTGGTGGTAAGAAAAACGTTGTTTTTGATAAAAATTCTAAACCCGGATTGTTACTGGGAATCGATGGCCCTTATTATGCTAGATCCTATCCAGCCAGCGCTGTTATTTATGGCCATCCTACCAGCGAAATGACAAGGGTAGCAATTAAGGGACCGTTGCCTGATTTTGTCATGACCGGATTTGCTTGTGTTACGTCGTTCGAGTTTGCTGAAAATTTGCATAAAATCTGCTATATTTGGTTTGGCAAGCATTTCTCCCAGCGTCGTTGGGTTCCTACGGTGTTATTGAGATATATGCTAGATTCGTCGATGTTAGTGTCGTTGACGGTGAGCGAGGCGATTGTATCTTACAGAAAACAGATCGAGGTGTGGTTGCCGACGGACTGTGACAACGCGAAAGATATAGGAAGAAAAATAATTGGCAAATTTACTCAGGGTGGATCCGTTGATCACAAACATCGACACGCTAGATTGTTTATCAACGATGCTGAGATGGATTTTATAATCGCCGATACGGTATCACGAGGAATATTTTGTAACAGAGAGAATATTATCATTGATGGAGCAAAGTTAGGTACCGTGATTAGCTACCTTGACGGAGAATCAGCGCAATATACGCATTTACGATCGTCGATGCTCGCTTATGTTAGTATAAATTTGCTCTCGATGATAAACAAATTTTCTGATATCGCAGTAAGAGTTGCGACGGATTCGTTTTATATCGATAAAAAATATCAGGACAAGTTGGAAAATTTAATCACCGATGGTAGTTCATGGGGAACATGGAGGATAAAAAACGAAGATATCCTAGATTATTGTGAAGACGCTGATGTTGAAGATCGCGATGAATTTCATCGAGGTAAATTTGAGGAAATATCGACAGCCGCATCTGCGTTTGATCCAATTTCGCGCAGTAAATTTGCTTACCTAAATGGACCTGGCGGTAGCGGTAAAACAACGCGAGTAATAAATTTATTTGCAAATTCCGATATGATTGCATTGACTCCGACTCATAGATTAGCGCGAGAAATAAAGCAGCGTGGCGTTAATTCGTGCACGTATCACAGTTATTTCAAGTACAGCGGTGGATCATGGGACTCGGCACGCATGGGCAATAAATATATCAACAAGATTATAATATTTGATGAGATTTGCACAGTAAATTTAGATATACTAAAATCGATATTAGCTTGGCTGGAAGGGAAAAATACCGCCGTAATAATGTGCTGCAATCATGGCCAACCTAATCCTATCGATGGTGAATCGCCTCACGAATGGCTCAGAAGTTTCGTTGACTATTACGAGGAAATCGACGCTGATTACACTGGACAACAAATTTTTACAAAAGTCATGTTACTGAAATAAAATTAGTCAATTCTTATCAATTTTTATGTGCTGAACACGAATATGACAGTCAAATTGCAAAATTGGCTCTAGTTTTTTTGTAATCTGCAAGAAATTAATGTTTACATAACGAAATGCATTCCAATAGTAAAAGGTCAACTGTAATAGCCTACCTATAAAAAATCAAGTCATTGACTACATCTTAGATTTCTTCGCCTGTCTCTTGTACAGCTGTTCGGGAGCATCTCTGAGGAGTGTCCAGCAGTAGTCAGCCAGCATTGTAGTGGACCATTTTCCCTGGTATCTTTGTTCCATTGTTGCGATATCTTGATGAAAACGTTCGCCGTGTTCATCACTAACAATACCACAGTTGCTAGGAAAGAAATCCAAATGGGAATGAAGGAAGTGAATCTTTAGAGACATATTGCAGCCAAGTTTCTTATACTTCATCAACATGTCTTCTACTAGTTCCTTATAGTTTTCTGCCCTAACATTTCCGAGGAAGTTTGTAGAAACTAGGCGAAAAGCATTCCATGCTTGTTTCGCGTCACCTTCCAGCAAGTTGTTGAACCGGTCATCTTTGAAAAGCTCTCGAATCTGAGGACCCACAAAAACTCCCTCTTTAATCTTTGCTTCGCTGAGTCGAGGGAATTTTTCATGCAGGTATCGGAATGCTGGCAAAGTCCGGTCAATGGCTTTCACGAAGTTCTTCATCAAACCTAGTTTGATGTGAAGGGGTGGTAGCAAGATTTTCTGAGCCTCAACCAGAGCTGGGTGTTGGATATTCTTCTCTCCAATGGCTACATTCTGCCTGTGAGTCCATTCCTTCCTCATGTAGTGCATTTCCCTTGCTCGGCTATCCCACTCGCATAAGAAACACATGTATTTTGTATATCCTTGCTGCAGTCCCATTAAAAGGGCAACTACCTTCAAATCACCACAGAGGTGCCAGCTGTACTTGTTATACTCAATGGAATTCAGTAGCTGCCTTAAGTTATCGTATGTCTCTTTCATGTGGACAGCATACGCTACTGGAATAGATGGAAGAATGTTTCCATTGTGCAAAAGCACAGCCTTGAGACTCAGTTTCGAAGAGTCCACAAATAGTCTCCATTCTTGTGGGTCATGAGTGATTTTTAAAGCATTCATGAGGCCCTCAATATCGGAACAGAATATCAGATTACTTTCCTTTCTGAAGAAAGGCTCCAATTGCTGGTGGCGCTTTCGATATGCAGTAATTGTGACATCTTCTTCTAGAAGATTCCATTGTTGGAGTCTTGATCCTAGCAATTCTGCCTTGTTCTTTGATAAGTCCAAATCACGAATCAGGTCATTTAGTTCTTCCTGTGTTATTCTGTGTGGGGTTGATGATGCACCACAGTGAAAATCTGGATCACTGCATGCTGATGGACCAGGAGAAGAACAGGTCGACTCACCTTTGTCTTCGTCAGATGAATCAAGAGAATATTCTGCTGGAGGTTCTGGAATAGGAAGTCCCTCACCATGTGGAACTGGTCTCAATGCAGACGGAATGTTTGGGTAGACTATTCTCGACTTCTTTCGCTTCGTTATTCCGCCGGAAAGAGGAGGAACCAAGCAGAAGTAACAGTCATTTAGGTGGTTGCTTGGCTCTCTCCACACCATTGGGACTGCAAACGGCATTGATGACCTTTTGCAATTCAACCACTGTGAAAGCTGTGTTGTACATGTAGCACAGCATATATGCGGAGCCCAAGGCTTGTCTTGGTCACCAACCTTGCATCCGAAGTAAAGATGATATGCCTTCTTCACTTGAGAATTGATACTTTTCTTCTGGTTGGCAAATGTCACTTCCCCACAAATATAGCAAAAATTGTCCGCGGTATTAACACACTTTCGAGGCATTACTGTTCTTTATTGTACGTAAATGGATAAAATAATAAGTTTTATGTAACAGTAGCTTGAACTGTCTCGCACAACGTCTAAAATATTTTAAATGCTGAACCTATCTGATTGGGCTTTATATAGTACACTGCTTACGTCAGCTTCAGCAGCCGCCTGGCATTAGTATAATAGGCCTACACATGTATAGTACACTGCTGACGTCAACTTACTTCAGCAGCCGCATGGCATTAGTATTGCATTGCATCAGAAAATGATGCAATCAACTGTGGATGATGTGAGCATGATGGTATTATGCAATGTTACATCATTATTCCGGATGTTGCTGCAGTCCTACTGGAGAAATTTACACAGTGAAACATAGAAAATGAGGTATATGAATATCTTCAAAACGAGAGCCAATACAAATTTTTCACGGTTATATTCGTGTTCGGCACACCAAAATACTACAGATTAGGGCCTTTTCAAGTCAGTAATGATTTCACTGTTGACCAGTGTTATAGATCGACAGATATTTTGTTGACCGAGTTTAAAAAATTAATTCGATTACAACCAAACAAGATTCAGTGTGACGTTATGAGGAAAATAATCTGATCGTTGCTAGTAGGAAAATTATTCGTGATATTATTCAGGAAATGTTATTCAAGCTGCACTGTGAGAAATTTCCAACGCTGCAGGTACCGTTATGCTACAGGCCCGCTAATACTAGGAGACAAAATATTAATATTATTTTGCCATGCGGAAAGGAAAAGATTTTGGTCTTGAACGATATTATCTTTGTTGATATTAGTCTTGTCAATGACGCGATAAATGCAGAAAAATCACCGTGGAAATTAGGCTACGCAACAACGATACACTCGTCACAGGGATTGACCGTAGATGGACAAGTTTGGATCGTCGATGATAGAATATCTTGGTCAAATTTGGTATATTTGGCCGTGTCGAGAGTAAGAAAATTATCCCAACTAGGACGAATTCGAGTAAATTACATCAGTGACGCTGGCGGTAGTTGAGTATCTTCTGGTACTATTTGTAATTCTTCTTTGGTAAATCCGCGTTGTGGCGCTAACGAATCTAGGATATAAATAGCTGGTCTTCCTGACGATCTTGTCACGGCGGATATTTTATGTGTTGTGACGCTCCAGGTTGGATCGGTTGCTCTTTTTCTGCCTCCTTCAGCCTCGCCTTCTTTATACAAATATCTGACAGTGACGCTACCTAGTACAGGCTGAATTGTGGAATCTCGCTTTAGGGGTATATTCGATTTTGTGATTGCAATTGCGGGTTTCATTGCTATTGTTCGAGTCGTCTCATTATTCAGCGCGTTAATTACCTGAGGCAATCTTAATACCCATTCGTGAGATCGTTTATCTTGAATAAATTCACGCGCGTATTGGTATCCAAATAATCGTTCTGCGAGAGTTTTGTTGAATCTTTCGACGATAGCTTGATGGTGATGAACACCTACAATACCGCGACGGATTTTGACGTTATTTTTTTTCATCAGTGAAGTAATCGCGCCAAGAAATTCTCGACCTGGATCAACCTGGAGAAGATTCGGCCATGTTAACGGGGATCGTGAATAAATTTCGCTAAATGCCTTAGCAATTTCCGTTGCTGTTTTATTCGATAATGGCTCTGCTTCTTTATACCTGCTAGCGATATCGACGATTGTCAAAACGTATTTGTATGTGACGCCGTCAACGGTATCATGAGGAAGAAACATTAGATCAGCCTGATGGACCTCATTAGGGACACTGACGGTGAAACTTGCGTACGGTATTTTTTTAGGCGGAGGAAGATATATTTGCCAAATTGCCTGTTTTGATAGCCACGATTCAGCGACGGATTGTTTTACTTTAGCGGCTTTAGCGAGTTTGGCAATTGCTGATTTTCCTCGCCAAAATCCTCGCGGAGAATAATATATTTGTTCCATATTATTTACCAGCACCGAATACTAATTTACCTTTCATCGCGCCTTTTACCACCCATGTTGCCAATTTTTCTTTGAAACTTTTATTAGGAATCGCGTCTAATGCGTGAATTAGCTTGATATCAGCGAGATGTCTTTGTTGTAAATCTCCGCTGCGATATGCGAGGTCGTGGTAGTAACAAGCTTTATCGATTGCGTTTACCGGATCTTCACCTTGCTTTGGTTGGTCATTATCGTCGAGTCTGATATCGAGCCTCGTTCCGGGTCCACAATAATTATACCCTGGCAGATGCTTCTCTCCGGGATATTTTGCCCAGGGGGTTCCAGGTAGATTTTGTCAAGGAGGCGGCAATGTCTCCTCCGGTTCTTCTACTTTTTTTTTTACAAATCTGAACTTGCGCGTCTTACATACTTCACATTCTCCTGAGATCGCATTCCTGTTGTTGCGTGTGACGATTTCGGTTGGATTTATCGTAGCTGTGTGTGTGCGACACTTAACACATATAGATCCATATATTTTATTAACATGAATGTAATTGATTTTTCAGCCACGAAACGACGCGAGCAGGTGAAACATCACGCGGTATTACCGAATTCGATTAGAATGATAATCATTGGTCCATCGGGATCTGGTAAGACGCAATTGTTATTGAATTTGATCATGCGATGGCTGAAATGGGACAAATTGTACTTGGTTGCACCATCCGTGGACGATCAGCGTTGTTATCAAGTATTAAAAGAATTCAGTGACAATACCGACGAAGGCACAATCGAATTCATCACAGACATCAATGAAGCTCCATCCGTGGAAAATTTGGACGGTGATATTAATAATCTTGTTGTATTCGACGATGTTATGCTGGACAAACAAACTAACCCGGCTAGGATATTCTCGCGTGGCAGGCACAAGAACACCGATGTTATTTACGTGACACAGAGATATACGCAGATTCCAAAGGTGATCAGGGACAATTGTAATATTTTATCGGTATTCAATGGCGTAGACACACACACGCTGAGAAATATTCATCAGACCTGGTGCAACGGCGACATGGATATAAATAAATTTAAAAATTTGTTCAGTCGCGCTCAGGCAACGCCGCATGGTTTCATCACGATAAATCTTCATGATCCACGCAGTCGGTATCGAATTGGTCTTGATCAAATTTATTCATGAAAAAGCAGCCCCACCATGCAACAAAAAAAATAACACAAAAAATTATTCCCTGACTTTTATTTTTCCTGTCCTGGACGCTATATTTACTAACACACACGGCGCGACCACCCGATGCATCCGGTCTGAAATGCATGAAAATTAGCTTCAGTAGAAGGCTGTAAAAATGAAATCCGAGGCTTCTACGGAGAAAGTTCGCGTAGGAAGGTTTATTTGGTCTGGAAACGAAGGTCTGTTCAACTTCCCTGCTGCTAAAGAATTGTTTTGGGGATTTGAGTCAATATGATCGATCACAAGACCCTTCTCGATTAATCCGTTGAAACATTCGAATATAACTCGATGACAGCAATACTTTTTCTGCCTTCGTATGTGAACATGAGATAACCGGTATTAGTGACAAAACCAACTGGTATTTTTAGTCGACAGTGTCTAATCACACCATCACGATTTGTTTCATAATTCGTTATTATAGGATGGTTTACAAATTCTTGGCTCATTTATATAATAATATTATTTGTTTAAATATAATTTGTCTAAATCATTAATTTGAGAATATAGTTAGATAATCTTCTATACGTTTTTTAACCTTGTCGCTGTCATTATTTTTTTTAGCATAATATCTTTTAAATTCTCTGTATTTTTTAACACCACATTGTGCACACAATTGTGTTTTCCCTCTAACTCCAACACCACATTTCAAACACGGTTTAGGTTCTAAACTTCCATTACGAACACTTTGCAAATGATATCCTATGAATTCTTTTACGCATGCTTTGGTACAAGGTCTCAAGGAACCTATCATCAGCCACTTGCATTTATCCCTTGCTTGAGTCATTATATATATAATATTTCAATTTAAATGTTTGTCTTGATTATAATATGAACGAATTTGAGAGATTATCCAAGATCAAGCCTTCTAAAGATAAATTTAATCTTGATAGAATATTTCCTGACTTACCAGTAAAAACTCTGGTTGATCCGACGAATAAAAGTTTGTTTAATAAAATTCACGACGCCAAGAAGGAATTTAGCAAAGATGGCGCATCTCATGTCCGGTCAACATTTAAAATCACCGATGGTGTCGATGCTACGATGAACGACAAACGAGCGGCAACTATCATTAATTATCTCGACAATCGAAAATATCTTTTTAAAATAAAATGTTTTGTATTAGCAGAAGCAGATAATTGGATTATCCGTGACAAATATGATCCTGTCCTTCATAACGAAAAAATTGCCATACCGAGTAAAGATTCCAACCCAGGAATACTGACTGGTATTGACAAACTGTATTATGAATGAGCGTATCCTGTAACAGCAGTTATTTATGGAATTTATCCGATAAATGAAAAACCCAGCATTGATAATCTGAAACCGATGAAATTTTCAAGACTGAATTGTGTAGCCGAACGGTCTAACGGACAAAAGACATGAAATAATAAACGAGTGTGGAGAAATAGTTAAAGACACCGGAGCGTCTATCAAAGATTTCGCTGAGCTAGGAAGAAAACTAAAATTCCCAATAATAGTAAAATCGATAACCAGAGAGATTTTGTACGAATCAAAATATAAATCAAAAGGAGCTTGGATTGAAATTATTGATTATAATGCGCATGCTTGGACTAATGCAGTAACAATGTTTCCACAAAATCGAACTGTTAAATTTTACCAAGGAGATATTTTTTGATTTTATTAATGAAATAAGTAAAAACGATCCTGTGTCAGTATGGTTATTTCAGAGTTCTGAAAATGACGATGAATTGATTAGATCATATGTAAGTATTTGGAAGAAGAAAGTAAGTTTGATCAGTTTGTGCGACCTAATGGCGTTATTTATCGAACAGATTTTCTTCACACAAAAGTGAAAAATCATGCACGGCGATGTACTGATGATACTAACGAGTTGCTGAGTAATTGTTTTACTGTTCCGTCAGTTGCGGATGATTTTGCTAGAGAGAAAAATTCGTGGAAACCATCTCGGTTTGATTTTATTAATGATATAATATCGAGTTGTGTCGAATACGGACACGGTGGATTGTGGAATACTATATACGATCACAGAGAGGTTATCTCGGTTGATATGGCTGCATGTACTCCGGGAAGTTTTCTTTGCACGGGAGAATGTTCTGCATATTTTAAAAGATTCGGTCATCCGACGCACGAAATGACCAGAGTATCGATAAATGGACCATTACCGGATTTTGACCTGACTGGATTCGCTTGTATCGAGTCATTCGAGTTTGCTAAAGATCTTCATTCAATTTGTTATGCGTGGTTTGGCAAACATTTTTCAGAAAAAATGTGGGCTCCAACAGTATTATTACGATATATGCTCGACGTAAAAATACTGATATTTTTGACAATAAGTGAAGCAATTATGTTTTATCGTCCACAGAAAGAAGTTTGGTTATGACAACAAAAGAAATATTCTGATTATGAAAATCCTGATTCAACCGATTATGAAAATAAAACTGCAAAAGATCTCGGCAGAAAAATAATCGGTAAATTTACGCAGGGAGGATCATATGATCATAAACTACATTGTACATGATTAATTATAGACGATGCTGAGTTAGATTTTATAATCGCTGATACAACGAAGAAAAATACGTTTATAAGTCGAGAAATAGCTTTCTTGCCAAATGGAACCAAATTAGGTACAATTGTGAGCTATATGGACGGTGAATCATCGCAGTTTACTCATTTAAGATCGTCAATGCTCGAATACGTTTTGCTAAATCTATTATCTATAAATGTATTATCTATGATAAACAGATTCGCTACGGATTCGTTTTATATCAATAAAATATATTCAGGATTATTGGAAAAATTAAATATTGGTAATTATGCATCACGGGGCGAATGGATAATAAAACAGGAGAATATACTCGAATATTCTGAATCCGCTGACGTTGAAATCAGAGATATTTATTGCAAAAAATATCAGACAATAAAGTTATCATCTGCACCGTCAGTGTATGGTCCCGTAGCTAGACATAAAATAATTTATCTTAATCGACCAGGGGGTCCGGTAAAACAACTCGCGTGATTGAATTATTTCGGCAGAGTTCGTCAAACTCTGTTGATATAATCGTTTTAACGCTACACACAGACTTGCAAGAGAAGTGAGAGAAAGAAATACTAAATTGTGTACTTATCACAGCTTATAAATGGACTCCTGATCGAATGGGCGAGAAGTATATTCCAAAGATTATCGGTTGGGATGAAATATGTACAGTGTCGTTAGAAACATTGAAAACCTTTCTTGATTGGTTATTAACAAAAAATACTGCTGTAATAATGTGCGGCGATCATGGTCAACCACCACCTTTTGTAGGATTGTCTCCACACGAATGACTGAGGAATTTTATTGATTATTATGAAGAAATAACTGATGATCATAGAGCACTTGATCCAGAATTAAGAGAAGTTAAAAAGTTAATCAGACTACAACCGAAAAAAGATCAGTGTGAAATAATGCGTGAAGTAATTTCAGAAACCCCTATTAACAATTTCTGGAATTTGTGGAGACCAAATGATTTGATAGTTGCAAGTAGTATGATAGTTCGTGATACACTTCAACAGCAATTATTTATGTTACATAAAGAAAAATTTCCAGAATTACCAGTGCTGCTGTGTTATCGACCAGCAGATACGCGACGGCAGAATATCGACGTTGATATACCAGGATCATCAGAAAAACTAAATCTCGTGTTAAATGATTTTGTTTTGGTTCCTGTCAATGTTGTTGGAGATGCACTAAAAATAAACAAATATCCGTGTACGCTAGGATACGCGATGACGATTCATTCATCTCAGGGGTTAACTATTTCTGATACACGAGTTTGGATCGTCGATGATCGTATCGAATGGTCATATCTGGTTTATCTCGCAGTGTCTAGAGTTAGAAAAATATCTCAGTTGCGGAGGGTTATTATAGACGTTACAGAAACCACTGGCGATGTCCTCGATAAATGTCAAGGTGATATAAACAGAATAAAATTAGCCGGTTATAAACAGTGTGACAAAAAAAATAAACGCCACTTTCGCCTTGATGCTGAATTTATAATGATGCTGAAACTTCAACAGAATGATCATTGTGCGAGCTGTAATATTTTAATGTTGTGGCGATACTCGAGTAAGGATCCAAGACAATTTGCCGTAGACAGAATTAATAGTAAGTTTGGTCATACACGCGAAAATGTGATGTTGACCTGTCTTGAATGTAATCGATATAGAGGCGCTAATTAAGTGAACGCGGTGGTATTTGTGTGTCTTCAGGAATTACTTGTAATTGCTCGCGTACAAATCCACGCTGAGGAGCAGTTGAATCTAATCTGTATACTGCAGGTCTACCCGTGGATCTTACCACGCTAGATATTTTATGTGTCGTCACACTCCAAATAGGATCAGTCGCTCCTTTATTTTACCGCCTTCAAGTTCACCGGGCTCATATAAATATCTTACAGTAATATTACCGGTACCTAATACTGCTTGTTTTGAAAAATCATTTAGTTTTATTGGTATATACTTTTTTGTAATTGCTTTGATGGGTTTCATAGAAGTTGCACGAGTAATTTCATTATTTAACGCGGTTTTCACACTTGGTAATCTTGTAACCCATTCGCGAGATCTCGTATCCTGAATTATTTCCTTCGCATACTGATATCCAAATAGCCGCTCAGCAAGTGTTCGATTAAATCGTTCAACAATTGCCTGATAACGATGAATTGCAGTATGTCCTCGTCTAATTTCGACATTGTGCTTTTTCATCAGAAATTATACTGCACCAAGAAATTCCTTGCCAGGATCAACTTGTAATAGTTCTGGCCATCGTAAGGGTCCTCGTTGATAAATTCGCTCAAAAGCAGATACAACTTCAGCAGTTGTTTTAGCTGATAGTGGCTCTGCTTCTTTATATCTACTTGCAACATCAACGACAGTTAACGCGTATTTGTACGCTATTTTACGTCTCCAAATTTGAATAGTATCATGTGGTAAAAATAAAATATCCGCCTGATGAACTTCATTAGGAGTGCTGACATCAAAATGTGCATGCTGAATTCGTTTAAGCGGTGGTAGGTAAATTTGCCATGTTGCCTGTCGTGCTAACCAATTTACGGCGGAAGAACGTTCGATACCTGCTGCTTCAGCGAGTTTACTAATTGCTGCTCTACCTCTCCAGTATCCCCTTGGACTATAATAAATTGATTCCATTATTTAATAATTGATTAATTAATTACCAGCACCTAATGCTAGTTTACCTTTCATCGCAGATCGTACCAACCAAATTAGCTAATGATTCTCTGATATTTTTATTTTTTATAGAATTTAACGAATGGGTTAATTTTACGTCTGCAATATGTCTATCTTGTAGGTTTTTGCTTTTATATGCTACATCATGAACGTGATCTGATTTATCCATACCATTTACTGGATATTCAACAGGTTTTGATTGATCATGGTTATCAAGTCGGATATCAAGTCGGGTACCAGTACCACAATAATTATATCCCGGAAGTTGTTTTTCTCCAGGTTATTTAGCCCAAGGAGTTCCTGGAAATTTTGACATTAATGTAGCAATATCACCACCGTCTTTATGTTGAATTCTGGGTAAAAACGAAAAAAATTCTGTTACGTATTGCACATGTTCCATCGTATGCTATTCTTTTATTTTTTGTTGTAACAGTGGATAAATCAGTGGTTGAAGTTTTAACTCTGCAACGCAAACAATATAGATTCATATATATTTATAATATTATGGATGTTATTGATTTCTCAGTGACACGAAAGCAAGAGCCAGTAAAACATCATCCAGCGCTACCGAATTATGTTAGAATGATTGTAATAGGCCAGTCTGGAAGTGGAAAGACACAATTATTGCTTAATTTAATAATGAGATGGCTGAAATGGAACAAACTGTATTTAGTTGCACCATCAGTTGATGATCAGAGATGATATAATGTACTTAAAGATTTTAATGAAAATGCAAAATTGTTAAATGAATATAGCAACGATATCATTGATTTTATAACCGATATTGTTGAGGCGCCGAGTGTTGATGATTTAGATGGACTTATTAATAATTTAGTTGTTTATGATGATGTAATGCTGGACATGCAGTCAAATCCTGCCAGAATATTTTCTCGGGGTAGACAAAAAAACACAGATGTAGTTTACGTCACTCAACGATATACACAAATTACCTAAAGTGATCAGAGATAACTGTAACATTTTAATTGTATTTAACGGAGTTGATACACACACGCTACGAAATATCCATCAGACTTGGAGTTCAGGAGATATGGACATAACTAGATTTAAACATTTCTCCTCAAAAGCACAAGCTACCCCACACGGATTTATAACAATTAATTTACACGATCCCAGAATAAGATATCGTGTGGGTCTTGATAAAATTTTTGGTTAATAATTTTAGCAGCAGAGGAGGTGCGACCTCAAATAAATGTCCATACGGGTAAACAAAACACATTAAAGTTTGATAAAAAATAAAGTGACTTAATTTGAGAAAAAGCGGGATAATTTCTCTAATTGGTCAGGATTTTTTAAAATTTTTCTTAGGAAGCCTTAGTTTTCAAAAATGGATATTCTATCAAATGGTCTGTTCACCTCCTCTGCTGTTAGTCACAACTGTTCACTGTCAATATCACTAAACCTACGTGCACCTTTTATATACTATGTTAAATATGGTCGGCAGAAACGTTCCACATATGTGGGCCGAACTGTTACGGTTGTTATAATAGGCCGAAACACCCCGGCTGAATAGTTACAGGCCGAAAACTGGTTTGGGACCTAAACGACCCATAACCAAACCCTGGTCTAGTACAGTTTTTATTGTGCAATCTGGTCTAGGATATTAGGAAAGACCGAGTTGAAACCGAAATATTCCGATTGGAACTTCTCGGCTCATGCAATAAGTTGCAACGCTGCTGCAATCACGATATAACTTGAATAGATAAGATTAATGCATAAAAGCGTCACCGAGTTAAACTTATTTTAAAGTTCTCTTAATTCTTTCAGTTTCATCAGTATATTTTGAGACGAGTTAGTGATGTCAGCCGTTCAGAACTGTGACAAGCCGGCTCCCTCTGGCAATACTCCTGGTGCTGACGAGGCTGACGGGAATTGTATTCCGAAAGTTAAGAGCGAAAAAGAATTGGCAAAAGAGAAAAAACGGCTGGAAAAACTTGAAAAATTCAAAGCAAAACAAGAGAAGCTTGAGGCACAGAAGCAGCAAAAGAAAAAAACCACGAATGATGAAGAGGTAGAGTCACATGCAAATTTATGTTGTCTGATGTACAATATAGTAGGTCGTTTAGTACTGAAATTAATACCCCTAAGCGTCCTTCGTTGACGGGGTACTAATTGGGTATTATATATATCACGGAAGCAGCACTTTAAGTGAATATACAGTAGTCCCCCTCTTATGAGGCCTTATAATGAGGGTGGCCTTTCTTGAGGGGGATGACAAATGCAAATAGTAAATACATATGAAGAAAGTCACAAGTACATTTATTTCTAAAACATTTAATATTTTAATTTAAAAATCACATGTTGTGAAATAAATGTAAAACAGTTTCATCATTTTCAAAAGAATGTTATGAATAACCATTAATATAGTTTTAAAACTGTCTTTATGCTACAGCTCACATCATCTGTCACTTTGCTGGTAAGTCTAAAAAACAAACCAGTAAAAAATATCCTTGCTGTCATATCTCCTGCGTATATCGTTTAGTCTTTTGTTCCAATCTTCGACAACTTCATTATTATCATCAGCTGATTCTCCACCAAGGACAGAACACTTAATATTGTGTCAGACTTGAAATACGTGCAACCATCCTTTACTTGCGGTAAAGTCGTCGTATCCCATTTCAACTGACAAAATTGTTGCTTTTCTTGGATCACTCGACTGGTGTGTGGAATTTTCAGAGAGCTCGGAAACGCTTAATTATGTATTTGGACGCCAATTTTTTATCTGGGACGCAGAAAATCACTGAGGTGGGAGTCCTCTGTTCGCATGTAATAGGTGTGTGGCAAAAGTCAAATGCTTGCTAGTCCAGCTTCAGCCACCTGCTTTGTTGGAAAATGTGTTGATCAGTTAGCTGTGCTGATATTTACAGTGACAGAATTCAACGACTGAAAGAACCCCTGATGTACATGTTGCCATTTTATAAGAGTACATAAAAATGAACATGATGCAGTAGCTGGGCGGCAAGTTCAAAGGCTTTGACTGGCAGCCGGGTGGAAAATGTACTGATATTTAGAGTGATTGAATTCAGAGGCAGAAAGACCCAGAGATGTACATGTGGTCATTTATAAAAGTACATCAAATAAACAACTTTAGCTTTCATTGTTGTGCTCATTTCCGAATGTAATGGAATCAGCAGTGCACGTGACCTCAGAATCAAGACATGTTGCGACTTAGACAAAATGCCATTTGTAAGTGTTTGACAAGTCACCTAAAAATGCAAACTTCACCTTCTGTTAGGAAAGTAAAAACAACTTCGCCCAGTGATTATTTAAGAGGTACATTGACTGACCATACCATATTTTTTTTAATGCCCCTCGCCTTAGCCTGGTATTTGTAGCGAAATGTATTCGTCAAGGCATCAGTAGCTAGGCCTAGTTTTTATATCAGTTATGTTGACAAACAAACTCTTGCCCATTTACAAGCATTGTTTTGATAGCTGATTGACCAATAACCCTTTTCTGAGTAAGGTAGCAACTATCAATTTCCTGCATGATATCCTTTGATGATAAAACATACAAACTTGTGTTTTAAGATCAGAATCAGTGATCTGGATATATATTAACTGCCTCTTATACACTATTTCGTCATAAAATTAGTTTGAAACTATAAGTGAACCAGTAGGCGTAATGGGAAATAATGGCAGACTTCGCTAAGTCTGGGATGTACCACTTTATTAGATTGTCTGTTTTCTTAAATCATCTATTTTATTAAAGATTTAACTTTAAAATGCAAATTATATAGGTCAGAAACGTATGGGACAGTGCTTGTTGTGGAATTCGTGAACTGCGCTTTAAGGTCTAACCTGTTTTCTGACTTGACACGTATTTGCAAAAATACGGGAAAAACCAGCAAATTAGATACTATTAATTTTCCTAAAATTACTACAAGTACTTATACAAATAAATAAACCAAAAATTTGCGATCCTGTCAATGGACTTGTACTGAAGCTATATTATAGTGACTGATTACATTGCGAAAACCTCTCCATCTAAAAATAGATGCACTCACGTTTGTGTTGATTCTGTAGAAAGAAGGGACTGCAACTTTTGATGGTGGGACTTCTATTTTTACCAAAATATGAGTCCTGGACTCCTAGTTTTAAAATCCTAGCGAGATCTGATTTTCTTAGCACGTGCAGTGCAAAACCATTCAAAACAATCTTCCTTTCTCCATCCATTCCACCTTCCCACTTCTGCCGAATTGTTTCCTTATCTTTCACGATATTGTTTATCTGAGTCTTTCCGACATCACAGTTTTCTGCAAGGAGCCTCGACCCCCCCCCCTTTTTCAGTCAGTTGAATTACTTTCACTTGCTCTTATATCTTGAGAATTTTCTTTCCCTCTGTGACATGTTGATCTTTTTGCAGTAAGTTATTCAAGTTGCCAACTACAAGACTCATAAAAATTTTTTTATGTATTTAAACAAATTGCCATGTGTCTTTAAAGGAAGTGATCTTGTCACATGATTCGTTAGTCGTAGTCTGGTACCCTATTGTTTTTATACATTTCTTTACACTAAGTGAGAGAAGCCAAAACGTCTTCGTTATGTACCATTAACATCGCGCAGATTTGACCTCACGGTCATTAGGATTTGTAATCTTGACAATTATTGTCAATAGCAATAGCCACTAATTATCAAAGTTAACAAGCTCAACAGCTTACTAAGGGAAGCCATGAAGGCTATCAAACCATTTTCCTGCTGACTTGTATATTGTACATCGATACTACCACTTCTCAGCTGTTACTACTGTTCAATAATTGTAATCTTAACAATTATCAGTGACCAAACTGGATAACACAGCAGTAAGGCTAATCGAATTACATGTACTTACCCATTTGTATAGATTAAAATTTGAGTCCTCATCTTTTTGGAATAAATGTGGCTTCTCGTGAGGCGTAAATGATATAATATTAACCTTAGTGGTACATGTACTTTAGTCAACACTTCTTTCAGTAATGAAAACCTGACATCAGGAATAAAGCTGTACCGATTAAGCAGTTATACTCATAATCTGGTCGATTATTAGAACAATCAGTATTGGCAGAAATAATCTGTGCCGATGTAAACAAATTTCCAAAATACAAATTCATCCATAACATTCAATTGACAGGCTTGAATTTTAAATCAGAATTAAATAGTGGAAATTAAGGAATAAAAATTTGATTTGGGGGTTAATTGAAAGACAATATATTCTTAAAAGTAAATACTTTATAACACACTTGCTGTAAACTACTGCTGATTGTCTGCACACAACAAATTATCGATACCATTCATGCACTCATCCCAACTTTCAGCATACACATTAGCTGATAGCTAGGCAGATTAGATAGCTAGCGATATTTCCAACTACTACAAAACTATGACTCACTATAGTTAATCTGTTCTTTAGCCAGTCCTGTAATGCTGCTAATCAATGAATAGTGGTCGCATGCTGAAGTTTCTGAATGCTGACATACAAATATTGTGTGTGTGAGATTTGGATTTTTAACGTAGCTTTAACAATTTTTCAGTCTTATCACTACGATGTCGAGTACTAGGGTATCATGCCGCAGACATGTAGCATGATGTCCCGCCCAGTCACATTATCCTGACACCAGGCCGACCATTACTAAAACTAACCTCTTAATGCTGAGTGTCAAGCGAGTCAGCTGTTAGTACCATTTTTGTAAGTCTTTGGTATGACTTGGCCAGGGATCGAACCCACGACCTCCCATATCCGAGGCGGACGATCTAACCATTAGGCCACCAGGGTGGTTGTCAATGACAATACACATTCCAATTCTCATAAGCAAGGTCAATGACAATGGACATTACAGTTATGCAGCATTGATATTGGTATGCCAGTGCCAGCGACATTACCTCAACTGCTGAGCTGCTTCAGTGCACGACTCGCAGCTTGGTTCTTGCATCCATCCAGCCACGTGGACAACTTAGTAGTAACTTACTTGATTTGAAACATTATTTCAAAAGCGCAAATCGATTGGATTATTCATATTTACTAGCGACTGTACACTATTAAATATAATACCAAGCCTACCGGTATGCATAATGTCGAATTCGAAACCCTCAAGTTTAGTCTGGAATTACTTCAAAGTAAATGCAGTCAATGAATCCAAAGCAGATTGCACACTTTGCAAAGCATGCATTTCCAGAGGTGGAAAGGTTTCTAAAAACTACTAAAGGACATCTAATTTTGTCCAGCACTTGCGCTGCATGCACATCATTGAACATGGCCAGTTGCTGGCAGATAAAAAAGAAAAGGATGCTGCGCAGTTAACCTCAGCTGCTGCAGCAACTCAACGTACTCTGACTATTGATGCCATGCTGGACCGGAAGCAGCCATTTGCATGCGACGACCCTGGAGCTATTGGTTGGCACCAAGCTGTTGCAGAGTTCATGGCAGTACATGTGCAGCCATTTTCCACTGTTGAAGACATTGGATTTCGATGTCTGATGGCCAAGGCAGGACCACGCTATAAAATTCCAAGTCTGAAGTGCTTTTCCACATCTTTGATACCTGACATGCATAAGGCAATACAAAGCAAGGTGCGTGATTAAATTTCTGCCCAGTCTGACCTTAGTTTAATCTCTGATGCATGGTCAGACCTGCCCATCAGCATAGTCTTGTTGAGTCTTATAGCACACTGGCTGATGGAAGCTTTTCAGCGGAAACAGGTAATTTTAGCAGCAACGCCTCTCAGTGAATCACACACAGGAGAATATTTGGCAAGCTAACTGGACAAATTATACGAGGAATACAACATTCCCAAAACTCGTATCCATATTCTTCTGCATGATGGAGGTGCAAACATGGTTAAAGCAATGCGTCTGGCTGAACTCGACAGCATCAGCATTTTTGTACATGCTGCAGCTCGTTCTCAGTGATGGCATTCTGTCGCAATGAGCTGTCAGAGATGTTTTGGCAATCTCACAATCCATAGTCAGCAAGTTCTGGCACTCCATCCTGGCACAACAGCAGTTCGAAGAGCAGCAGGAAACATTTGGTGTTGTCCATAGGAAACTTGTTCAGGATGTCTGCATACAACATGTTGGTTTCATTATATGAATAAAAACAAGTCTTGTGGGCTTACGCTACTCTGTGACCTGCCTAGTCTAACAGCCCAACAGTGTGTCTTGATTAACAATATTATGGACACATTAGACCTATCTGCGGACATTACCAAGGAAGTTAAGTGATAGCCAAAAATCAGTGTCCGTTATTCTTCCTATGCTGAAAATGCTCTGAATGTTGCTGGCTCGAGGGCATGAAGCAAGTCAAGGTATTAAGGCAATGTGCCGTGATATGTTGACGTCACTGAACACATGCTTTGCTGACGTTGCCAGCAACAAGAGGCTTGTCTTGGCCACCATCTTAGATCCACGATTCAAACATCGCCTATTCAGCGTAGAATTATTTGTGACCAGATCCAAAGAATGGCTTAGAGCAGAATGCATCATAGTTGCATCAGCTGACAAGCAGGATGAACCCCTGACCAAGAAAAATTGAAACTGAAACAAATGCTACTGGACCATCAATGTCACTTCTCTGGGATTTGTTTTCTGTGGCTATGATGAACCTGTCCGTACCGTCAACGAAACATCCCACGTGGTCGTCGCTGTTGATGCGATGTTTGAATTGTATCTGGCCAGCCCTCTGCTGACACAAGAAGACATATATGGCTGGTGGAATGCTCACAGGTTTCAGTTCCCCTACTTGGCCAGATTAGCTAAACGCTATTTGTCTGTACCAGCTTCAAGTGTTCCGAGCAAGCAACTGTTTAGTGGCACAGGTCAGATTTTTTTTGGATCGTCGTGGATTGTTACTTGGTGAGAAGGGAAAAATGTTACAGTTGCTTAAATACAACCTACCTCAACTAGGCTTTCGGGGCCCTGAGTGGCAGAGTGGTCTAAAGCGCTCTCCGTTATGGTTCACTGCCATCTCATCTCTGTCTGCATGGGTTCGAGTCTCAGATTTGGCCAATGTGGGTATGTGAGAAAGCCTGCCAGTAGCTTCTTGTGGGTCGGTGGTTCATTCCAGGGGTTTTCCCGGTTCTTCCGCCATCATTAATACTGGCCACCATGTATAGCTTATCGTGTGCTGAAAAATGGCATTGAACCCCAAACAACAACAACATCAACTAGGCTTTCAGTATTAGTTGCAGCCAGTGTACAGTGACGTCTAACTTTAGTCTTAAAGCATGCATATTATTAATTTTAATTATTATTGGTCTATTGTTATTAACATTTTTTAGTCATTTATTAAAATCTAGTAATGGCCACCTGCATCATTGTATGTTAAGTTAAAAGACTAGCTTCATACATTTTCATTCATTTATGTCTTGAATTGGCAAACTATAAGTTTTGTTAGTGTTTAAGTTTTTCAAATTTTATGTTTGCGTGATCATTATTTTCTATAAATTGCATTGTACTTCTTATCTGGTTTCTGTTTGTTTTTGTATAGAAGTTTAAATTCACTGCATAAACCTTGTTATAACTCACATGGCAAAATACTGCTTGCATTACACTAATAGGGTTATGTTTCTGAACCAGTCGTTGTTATAAAACAAATAATAATGAAATAATCTGTCTCATAATCGGTATCAGCAATTTTAAAAATCGGCTATACGCTGTATCGGCATAATCGGCAAAAGTGACATTTGTACAGCTTTACTCAGGAAACCGAAATCTTATTATTTGACACACGTTATGAATAAAACACTGGTTCTGGATACATTTTAAAATAAAATGATGCTGCTTGTGAGGGGTAAATTTTATGTTATTGCACTAATATGTTGGTTGCATTAGCTGGGTGGCCTTTCACGAGGGGTACTTTTGAACACAAACTAATCTGTGCCAACGGATTCTGGCTGTAAAGAGTGGGTGGCCACTGGTCGGGGGGGGGCGTTCAAGAGGGGGACTACTGTATCATTTTCAAATGTGCACCTTATTTCGTCGTGAATTATTATTATTATTATTATTATTATTATTTTTAACAAGAACACAATTCATCATGAAATAATGTGCTCTTATAAAAATTATTTGCATTTAAAGTGCCCTTAATACAATGTATTATTATTTTTATTATTATTATTACTGTAAAACTGTGAAACTTTTGAGAGACGTTGTAAAGCTCAGATATAAAAGTTCAGTGTTTTAAATGTAGAATTTAAGCATCTTTGTACAGAAATTTTAAGGGACGAGTGGATAAAAGATGAGACAAGAGAGAGAGAGAGAGTGAGCATACACATTTTTAATGTTAACATTATATATTAGATAACTAGTAATTGTATTATCTTTGTCATATCATTCTTGTTGGATGAAAGACGAAAAATTATCTTCTGCATTCTGCCCAAAATGTTACAGGAGTAAAATCCTTAATGCATTTTTTTTCTCTGTTGATTTCCTTTTTTTTGGTATATGTTTCATTAGGGAAAGATAAACATAGTAATGGTTTGAATCGAAAATTGTGAAATTTCAGGTGGCCATTTCATGTTCATGAAAGTTCATGTAAATGACTATTTGTTGAAAGGTTTGTGAAAGTTTATGAATTTTGATGGAATTGGGAATTCATGATTTTTGTCATGTTTTATTTTCATTTCATTGCAAAAACATTGGATCCTTCAGATTACTTAGATGTGCTATGATTTAATTTATTGTAGTTCAAGATCTGCGTCTTTACTTGTTTATTTGATATACCTTTGAAAAGGAATGCTAACATTTAGTAGTGTACCCTTTGATTTTGTCCTTTTGAGAATGTTGTCTATTGCTAAAATGGAAATAGGGATTTTCTATTTGATCTGTAGTTTTAATTTGGAACAACAAGCTACATGAATATTTTTAAGTTATTAACTTTCAACAGTCAAAATCAGTTACAAACTTGAGAACAACGGTCTTTCTGATAGGTTTGATTTAGTGCTGAACTATCCCATGTTAATAATTGTAACTGTAATACCGGTAATTGTAACTACGTGGATATTTAAGTGAAAAAAATATTCAGCGTGTCATCTAACAAACAAAATATGCCAATGATTGCAAAGATAATTCTTATTGGAAAAGATGATCCCATTAATCATATCTACTCAACTACATGTGAAAACATTATCCATGGAGTATACACGCTGTCATGAGTAGTTCACTTCCAATAAAGAAAGGCCTTTATGCATTATTGCGTTAATTATAATTGACCTACTTTATGATTTGTTGATATATAGTAAAAGCTTTGGGCATGTATATTGCCTCTGATGATCATGCAAAATATTGAAACTAAATTGAGTACATAAGCCACTGTTTACGTTTGCAGGAAACAAAAAGAGGCACTGTGAGTGGAAAAGAGTAAAGGGAAGCACTGATGATAAATTGGCCTTTGGGAAACACTATATTGACCCCATGCAGTATTTTAATAATTTCATTTGTAAAATCCCTGGCCCTACAGAGAAAAAATTGACATCTGGCCACTCTTTCTTTTTCCCTTTAACTGGTAATTATGATACCATTGAAATGTAATTGTTGAATACAGTGAGTATTGCTTTGTGATAGACTCTCTTTGCTATAAAATGTGTAAAACCCTTTGAATAAGCACAGCTTGTTAAACTTGTATTGATTTCAACTGTATTACTTACTTAATACACTGCATTGTGTTTTCTTCGACTCATTTATTCTGGTGTATTATGGTGTTGTCCGTACTTTAATGAATGCAAGTCTTGAGACAATGTACCAAAGAACTTTTTTCCAACTTGATGATTGGCATATTCATTCAAACATCATGCTAGATGCTAGAGTTCCTGACTTACAGATTGTTAAGGTACTATTATCAAACATCAGTAGATGAGGTTGAAATTAGGTTGGTATATATAGGGGGTAGAAATCAATTTCCATATTTAATTTTCATCCATTTTCTTTTCATTTTTTTATCTATGTCAGATATGCATTGTTTTGTTGGTCATTTACAATCATTCAGTATTATTTGAATGTTATACCAAATAGACAATAACTCCAACTCACTGTATTCCACTTAACTAGTTTACCATTGTTGCTTTACCAACTATTACATTAAAACTGTTGCCAGTCACTAAAATGTAATTTTCTGCCTAATTCATATAAAGGTGAAACAGTATTGCAGCAACAAAAATAGGGTTAATTGTGGCTCATCAGTTACATTTGCTGGCCTTATTGAGAATTTGAATTATCACAGTACCACCACATGTAAATGAAAAATTTGATCGCATGCTTGATAAAGTAAACCTTTTTGTTTCATAGCAGTTACCACTGCCCTTAACTTATACCTGTAGATCTGGCAAAGAAGTTACACAGCTACTGCTGTGAAAATATTGGAAATATCTTGAACATATTAGTACAATGGTTTGATACAAGTGTAATCTTAAGCATTGACATATATCTTCAACTGCCTTTGATCTAAATTGGTTGATATGGGTTTGGGGGCTATTTGAGTACCACATTTATGAACCATATCTTGTCCATCTAAATCCCCATTCAGTTATATAAAAGTTGTTTGGTTTTGATTATTATCTGCAACAAATAGCTAATGCCACCTGACAAAATCATTTCCTCTCTTGATATATTTTCAGATTATATAACAGTGAACATCTAATTGCTGTCACAAGACAAATAAAACATACATTTTTCATACTTTTCACAAAAACATACATGACAAAGAAAAGAAGAAATTGTTGAAGCAAGAAACAATCTGAAGTGTATCCATTTTACTGACATAATTTGCATGCTCCCTACTTGAAAAGAATTGTCCAGGTAGCAACATTGTAGGAATCATAAACACTTGAGAGTGCTTTTCATTTTGCTGGATTAATTTGATTAGTATTTTGTGTACTTGAAAGCAAAGGAACAATTTCTGTTGCCATGATTTATCAGATTTGTATGTTATATAAACTGCCAGCTTTTGAGAATTTTTTTCACGTTATCTAATTTTAGTACTTTGTTATTCACAGCAGAAAAAGAAAGAAGAGAGGAAAATTGTAACATATGACATAGATACACCTCCAGGAGAAAAGAAAGGTATGTGTTTTATTGGTCTAAATAGTAATGCTGATCATTGTTCCTTTACATCAAATCCTTTGAGAAATAGACTTGTGTTTGAAAAAGTTGGGATTGACTTTGACTAAATATGTCAGATTCCCATAGATATATACTCAGTATTACTGAATTCAATAATTTTAAGACAGTCACAAAACATCTTTTTCAGAAATGTATTTTTCCAGTGATTGGCTCATGCTTGATTATAGGCTCCTCACCCCTCATTTTTTACTCAGTTTTCACTGGGATATAGTCCTTGATTGATAACAAGCCCAATCCATATTGTTTGACAAAGATTGTTTTGCTTTACCCTTTAAACTGCCTTGAAATGTGATTTAAAAAAATACATTTTTATAGACTTGCATCTATCATAAAATGTTACGATTCTGCTAAGAGTTCAACATAGTACCCCTATGAGATTATAGTTATGAACTGATGTCATGAGATCATGAAATGAAATGGTAGTGCAGCACTGAAAATTGCAGAAGTATACCCTTTTGGTGATATTTAACAAAGCACATGCATTGTTCACTGCATTTTATTGTCAAGTGGTAGTAGTAGTTGTTGTTGTTATGGGGTTTTTAATGCTATTTTACTGCACATGATAGGCTATGCATGGTGGCCAGTATTAATGGTGGAGGAAGAACCTGGGAAAACCCTGGGCAGAACCACTGACCTACGAGAAGCTACTGGCAAGCTTTCTCACATACCCACATTAGCCGAATCCTAGACTCGAACCCATGCAGGCAGAGGTGAGATGGCATTAAATCCGTAACGGAGAGCGCTTTAGACCACTCGGCCACTCAGGGACCCGTCAAGTGGTAGTAAAGACTAATGATGACATAATGTGAAAATACTAAATTGGTCCATAAAAGTGTTCTATATTAAAAGTAAAGATATTTGTTCTTCATTGCTCATCAGAAGATCATCCTAGGATCACAAAACAACAAATGTCTTCATTTTAAGAAAAAAAATTAAAAAGAATTAATAAAATATGAGTAATTAAAGTAAGAAATATGAAAAAATTATGTGTTTTATACTGTTTTTGTTCTTTTGATATGTTGGTGGAGATTTACAAAATTTGAATCAAACTGACATCATGTCATTTTTTTATCAATAAAAATCTTGATCCAGTTAGAAAATATCGATTACATATGATGAGTAGTGACTGAGTGAAGTCACATCATGTGCAGCACATTTTTAGCAATTCCAGAACACACAGAAACAGAAACAATTACAAACTTAAATGTATGTAATCTGTTAAACATTCTATGATGTCTGAAAAATATTTGTTCACAAGAAAATAATAATCCAAGTAGAATAAACACCATTGTCTATTCACTCACATGATATACATTTCCTACTGGAAGTATTTTGTGATTTTAGGCTGTTTTGAGACTGTTTTTTCTTATTTCTTCTAAATAGCAAAGTCTAGAATAATTCTCAGATGGATGATTTTGGTCATACTTACATAACCCACTCCAACATGCTAAAAGGCAAAGACCCACCAGAGTGCGTTTCTTGCAACGAACCATTCACTGTTAAGCACTTTATGATAGAGTGTTTCGGTCTCCAACCTACACACAATCAGTTCTATAATGTGCATGATATGAAGGAACTTTTTTATGCAATAAATGTCTCTTGTATTCTAAAGTTCATGAAAGAAGTAAACATTTATTCTTAGATATAACTTTTATGTTATGACCTTGAGTATTTATATGTAATGTATATACCATCCTTCATACTCAATACCTTTACATCTAAATCTTCATTAACACACACCATTTACATTCCACGTTGATCGGGAAGCTTTATATATTACCATCTTATCATTTTGCTTTTAACTGTTTGATTTTATTATTGCTGGTTGATAAGAAACCTTATATCAGTTTTAAATAATTCTATATATAACCCTTTGTATGGCGCTAAATAGCCTAGCAGTGCTGATGCGCTGTAAAAATACAATCAATCAATCAATCAAAATTTTGGGAGGGGGGGTCAGCGTCCATGCTTTCTATCCACATCAGTCCATTCTCAAATGCATATCTGGCATTGAAACACCATGGGTTGTTTCCAGCAGGTCGTACTGGACACTCCTACTTCCTGTTGATTGGAATCTTAGTTTTCTTTCGTGGCACCTAGGAAGAACTGGATGACATCACCGTCAGTCTTATATTGAACAGTGGGGCAGTCATTGACCAATGACATTTATGGCTTATTAGAGACATGGGTAATTTATGGTGACCAGTAGCCTGTAAGGAATACAATTTCTAAACATGATTTTATACAACTGAGGCTTGTTAGAGTTAAACTGTGACTGTAAAAACATATTCTAGTAATGGCAGGGCTGAGCAAATCCCATAGCCCAACGTCCTGGACTGGTAAT
This sequence comes from Sinohyriopsis cumingii, assembly GCA_028554795.2. Taxonomy (NCBI): domain Eukaryota; kingdom Metazoa; phylum Mollusca; class Bivalvia; order Unionida; family Unionidae; genus Sinohyriopsis; species Sinohyriopsis cumingii. Next base: position 71,629,449 of record CM068824.1, read on the forward strand.
TTTTGAAGTCAGACAAGTAAAAATTTTCAAGTCACTAGTTCAGGACAAGTGCGTTTTAAAAAAGTTGGGCTAGTTCTTATTTTTATGTTTAATCACTATATGTGCCTTTATTTGGCCAATCATGCCCTCTGGGCATACTGAATACTTTATTCTATCCCTCTTCGTGTATACATTTACATCCTGTTACCACTTGACTGCATATTGGGCTAAATGACCAAATTATCAGCAAATCAAAACACGTCAAGCAAAAGAAAGCCAGTATGATCATTTGGCAGTGTTTTAAGTGGTTTTGTTGCAATGAGTTTACTCAGTCTAGATCATAACGAGTGGCTCACTATGATTTTAATCCAGCGAGTCAGTGGAATTAAATTAATGAAAGGTACTTTACCGACATCAGTGTTGGTTTCCTTTATGAACTGATTAAATGACAGTAATGATTCTTTAATTTATAATTGATTATACAGATGATTAACTTCCACGTGCGATATTGTGTTTGAAGCGATACAGTTATGCTAATTAATGAGCTGTTTCAGTTCGTATTTAAAAGAGAAAATTGATGTTATGATCACTTTGGAAGTAGTTGTCAAGCAAGCTGATAGTTACTCTGTGGATAAAATGAGTTTGCTAAATTATTTTCACAAGGAAGGTAATAACGGCGATTCGGCGATTGTAAATTTGTTTGAAAATGGAGGGATACTGAGTGTGTGGTAGTTATTTCTGAGCGTGAACGAGGATTTAGTTCAATGAACTTAATCAAGACTTCTTTAAGGAATTCCTTAAACCAAAAGAGATTACAAATGCTAATGAACATTTCTGCAAATGGACCAGAGCTTGAGGACTTTAACCCAGACACAGCTATCAACTGCTGGCTTAGTACTGGTGCAGGTGGCAGACATATACATGGACATGTTTTCAAATCCATCAGCTAAAACATATATACATGAACCTAAAGAAGCCAAATGTATAACAGCCAATGTTTTTAAAAAATTTAATTCTTTTAAGAAATAATTATGTTGTATATGATTTTGTGTTTTTTTTTTTCTTCTATGGATTAAGTACATACGCCTCATAAAATCTCGGCAAGTGATTACCTAAATTTTGGGACCAGTGAAAAGTAAGTTGGGACTAGTGAAGAGAAAGGTGGGACTAGTGAATTTTCTGAAACCACTTGTCCTGGACTAGTGGTTAAGAAAAAAATTTGCTCAGCCCTGGTTGTACTAAAGTGCTTTGTAATGCGGGGATAGCTGTATAAAGAGAGTGAAATATGTTTTAAGTAGAGTGTGGAGCAACTCGTCAGTAGAGATGAATGACATATTTGATTGACTATTAGATATACATGTAATGGAATAACAATTGTAAATGACTGAAAATGAGTATGAATGGAGTGAACATACTATTCGAGGAAGTCCTGTATTTGAAAAGAAATAATATTTTTTTCTTCAAGTGATAGAATGAAATATAAATGTTTTGTAATTGTGTCGGTGTTGTCAAGGTAACAATTAGCATATTTCATGCTGATGTACTGGGGTCAGTACTCCCATCTAAAGTATTTAAAAAAATTTTAATGAAGAAAATTCTTAAATATACATGTCAGTGCTAAAAAAAAAAATCCAATAGCCATATGCCTGGGGTCCTTCTAATTTAATTTTTGCCCCTCCTATATTCTAAGTGAAGTGCTTATTGGGCTTGTCAACAAAGAAGTATAATTTGTTTGTGAAAACTTGGATCACATGGACAAAATGCAGACTTTTATTTTTAGGCTGCTGAAAGACTGTTGGAGTTTAATATTTATCCACATGTATATCCCTTACTTTTATGAAGATTGTCTACTTACTGTACTTTTATTGATAGCTGTTAACTGGTATTAGGACAAAAATAGTTTTTAAAGCCATCTACCACACATAGTGTTTTATAGCTGATATCTGAAAATCAGCATTAAAAAAATATGAAAAGACGTGATATTTGTTCACATTCAACCCACACATTATAAAAACCAATGAGAATCAGTCTACTAGGACTGGAACTGTTACATCAGTTGTTGATACCAGTGCAGTGATGCATGGCTGAGTATTTTGATTAAGGCTAAGTGTATGCTACAAGCTGTGAATGATCATCTTGTTGTTGTAATCTGCAGAGTTTAGGCCAAATGCAGTATGTTTTCTAAGGTGCTGTAAGAAATAATGTGATCAAAGGTGGTCCATGGTGGCTTTTGAGTCTTTGATTAAATTCCAGTTGGCGGAGGTGAGATTACATGGAAAGACTGACCTAACAATAATTTTGGCCAAAAAACTTGTAAGTAATGCATGACTAGTTTAACATATTAAGTGGCACTGTATAAAGCATACATGCTTCAGATGCTAAGGAACCAACTCTGCTGATTCATTCAGCAAAGATGACCTTGATAGAGCAATTGGACAATGGTTGACATCAGGGCTTTATATGAGATATTCTGATTAACCACACAAGTCAGTTGAATGATTTCGTTCTGCATGGATAATTATATCCATTGAGAATGTGGTGAAAGTATTTTGCATGAAATATGAACAGGTAATACTCAAAGTACAATTAAGAACACTGACCCCAAGCCCCACCCCACCCCATTGCTGTTTGCAAAGTTGGGTTCAAATAGTGTATGGGTTTGGAAGACTGCTTTTCTAAACTTGCATCACTAAGAACTGGAGCACCAATAACACAAAAAGCAATGCAAAATATATATCATGTGCCAACGTAACCTTGATAATGAAGATAATGATTGCATCTAAAGTATTTTCAGCTTGTATTTACAGCTTTTAAAAAAAGCAAAAGAAGGCATCAGTGACAACTTTGCTGATACTGCAAAACCATTCCAGATTTAATGTGATGTGCCATGGGATATGGTGATGGTACTGGGGGGAGAACAAGTAGGAAGAATGGGCATTTAAATAAAAAATGTGACTGAAAGGTGGGAAAGGTGGAAATATTATAGTAATATTTCCATGGTGCCATATTTCTGATCCATTGTGTTCATAAGCCGATTTTTATAACAGTTCATTTCTTGGGGCATCATGAGGTTTCCCCTATTCCAAATTGAATGAATTGGCTCAAAATTAGTTACATCTCTTCCATCCAGTTTTGAGTGTTTTTTCTCAGAGAGATGATTTAATTGGTCTCTCACTTATTTGAATGAATGCTATAGAATCATTGGAATGTGTGCACATGCTACCTTCCAGTTATTCATTCAACAGTTTTATTATTTGTCCAAAACTCTGTTCATGCTTCTGTGCATCTTTCTGTTCAAATTTGATGTGACCATCTGTTTGCTAATTAATGAGAACATGCATTTATCTTTTTACTCTGTACATACTTCCATCATCCTTTTAATTTAAGAAATGCAACAACGGTGAGAAGAAGCAGAATTATTTTGATCCATGAATATTATGTTCATGAAATGGCAAGTGTATATTTGTGTTGGTATTCCACATAGTGAGATAGTGTTTGTGTGATTGCATATATAGATATGTTTGTTCAAGGAAACATGTTATCACTTTGATGAAAACAAATGATTGTACACTGAAGTGTAATTTTATCATTATAATTTAGTTTATAAAAATATTCCTTTTTTGATCACTTTACTGTACTCTTGGATTTATAATAAGGGAAAGGAACTACCAAAGTGTTAAGAAAATTAATAAATAAAAATATGCTAATGCAAAATAAATTGTTTACCACTCTCTCTTCTCTGTCTCACTCTCACACACCTGTGTCACTACATACATATTGTTATTCATGCATATTTTCCAGTAATGAAGACAACTGTCATTTACAGGAATAATGTAGATGAACTCGGTTAATGTTACCAATTCTGATCTGAATATGAAGAAGAAATATTTCTGTAATAGTAACTTCAGTATCTTTAACTACAAATAACAAAACCAACTACACTACATTCAGGATTTTCATTGACACATGCCATAAGGTTTTGATGCATGGAATTTAAATTTGACCCATTTTTGACACATGGAAATTCAAACCTATGCATTTTCACGATGCATGTTGATTTCAATAACTTCATCATCAATAGTATTGGGGAACAAATTCATGTGACTATAAATATTGTGAAATTATTAAAGACAAGTTGAATTTTTTTGGTAAGTTTTTTAGTTTTTCAAATGATTAATTTGGTTTGTTTTATGATCATAAGTTACACCAGGAGCAGTTTTTTAATAAGTGTAAAATGCGTTTTTGAACAGGGGCCTTTGGCCCAATAGACCCCCGGATTGGGGGTGTTGTCCCTCAAGACCACATTGGGGAAGGACCCCCAAACCCCCTTAAACTTTTTTCAGCTCTTTTTTTATGAAAGATCAAGTTCATGTCTGTGTCAAGTGTGAATCTTAATAACAATGACATCAGTGGTCAACCGTCATTGATCTTGTGAATGAAATTTAAAATGCTTGTTTGTTTGTTTTTAAATCTTGGCAGTGAACTACAAGATATACTTATTTTCCTTCTTCATTAAATATACTGGCTCATACTAATTAATGACAAAGACTTAAGAAGTATTTTTTCTTGCTTTGTCTCAGTCTCATAAGTGACCTGTCAGTAATGGCCATTCTGACCCCCCAGTCTTCAAAATAAGAACTGTAAGAAGGAGAATACATCTCCTCAAGTTGTAGGAAATCTTAAGTATCAGCTGTGCAAGTAAGTGTTTCCCTTTATTGAACATGAGACAGATTGCTCCATGAATAACAACAATCCCAGCTTCAACATGGTGCTAAAAACAAATGACTCTGGAGATTTCAGGTTTGACTGTTGAGATCTTGGTGTCACGGGTTAAATGACTCTTCAGTTTTGAAATCTATTGAGAATCCTGTACATTACTAAAATAAATCTTTGGTATACACTGAATAATCTTGCCAAGAAAACAATTTTCAATGATGCAATTGAGAACCATTTGACACCTGATGCAAAAACCTTATAATGGAGAAGAAAATGTTCACCATATTGAAGACAGTGTTAGAATCGAATAGCTAATGAGAAGTGTCATTTCTGATAAATAAAAATGGAAAGAACTTCATTTTGCACATGAATGGATACACCGTAGCACAGAAACAGAACATGTCGCTTGTATATAGAGAACATTGATACATGTCATTTAATGTTTTCAGCTGTATATGACATTTTGCATTACAAACACAGTATTGACTAATACCCATGTTCTGTGAAGTACCCTTATAAGATAGGTATATTCAGGAAAAATATTAAAAGCTGACAAGGCTGATCTTAGTTATAAGAGAACCTTAGTTCTTTGTTAGTCATGCCCTCTTTTCTCATTGTGGGCAAGAATCCTTATTTAAAATTTTCACTGTAACTTTAAAAAGTAATTCTTGAATTTAAAACGCTGATCATATCATCCATATTTTCATAGAAAGGGAAACAATAGTTAGATGATTGTATTTCTACTGCTATAATCAAGGAGTGTAATGTTACACCATTTGCATATAGAGTGCCTTGTTACAGAAGTTTTAGCTGTCTTTTAATTCCCATGATTTATTTTTCAGATACCAAATGTTCTATGCCAGACTCTTACAACCCAGCCTATGTGGAGGCAGCCTGGTATGAATGGTGGGTTAAATCTGGTTTTTTCAAGCCTGAGTATGCCGTAAGTTGATAGTCCTATTCATTCTTTATTCATCTGATGTTTATTTATTTGGAAAATCTAATTCCAGGATTTCAGGTATTTATAAAGATGGAATGCTCTTACATACTTGAATGACTTAGTAGTTCTTTGGTTTCCATGCATTTTTACAGTCCTGGATTTGATCCTTGTTAGGACACTGAAGGCAATCTTTAGTCAGCTATTCTCAATCACTTGTTCCATCAGGTATACTGGGCTCAGTGATGTTATTGCTTTTGCTATATCAACAATTGAGTATATTGTTTTTAAAATTAGTGATCACGGGGATGCAACCAATTTTTCTGTTGCTAGAAGTGACTACAATCAGGGTTCGACACTATTGCAGGTCTGCTTGCCGAGGCCACCTAATTTTCAGAGGAACTACCACTTTCCTAAATCTGGGTGGACTGTGTGGCTTGTTATTTTAAATTATAGATATTAAAAAATAAAAATATATCTGTCCCATATTATAGAATTATATAAATCTTTCCTTTAATTATAAACATGTCAAACATGGCAAAAATGAAAGCAAAACAAAGTTAAAACAAAGATCATGCTTAAACCTTTTAAACCAAAGTATCATTATCGTTTGGGCACTTAACTTCATTAATCATATAAGAGCATCAAGCGTTGATGTGATTGATTTATTTGTTATGTGTCTTTGCATGTTTGAAAAATACGGAGATTTCTTGATAATGTCTCTCTGCCACACAAAATGCCAAAAACAAAAAGATGAGAAACTTGCACTGCAACATTTGTATGAGAAAACCAAAAGAGAATGAAAATTCCAAGATACCTGGAAGCAGGAATCTGCATGGCTAGGAGAAGGATGAGATGACATGTTCAATTTGTTCTGCATATGGCACAGTGGGAACATTTGTAGTTGGCTGCAAAAGTTTTAACTTTGACAGAGTAAGTACTCATGACTCATCAGAGAGTAACAAAAGGAATAGCTTAACCCTTTCATCACTAAGTTACTTTGGGGGCATAGAGTTCTCAACACTAAGTAACTTTGGAGTTGTAAAGCAAAATGACTTGTGAATTTTGAAATAACATAACTTTGACAATTTTAAAGATATCTGGCTGGATTAGGTGTCAAAATCAAGGTTAAAAATCAAATTTTATGACTAATTGACTAAAATGTGCATATCTGTTACAACTGTTAAAATACAGGTGCAAACAGGTAACACAACAGGTAAATTACAAGTAATTATCTATATAACTTAGAAAACTTAGAAAGTTCCCAAAACTTGTTCAGTTGACCCTAGATGTTCTCATGAATAATTCCAGTAGCAACACAAGTCTTTCTTTCAGGTATTTGACAGGTAGAAATTAAAATTCCATAAAATGCCTTGACTTCATCCAAGGTGAGATCTGTCCACACATCTGTATCGCCTCTGGCACGTTTGATCATCGCATTCAAATTCGTTAAATGGACAATGTTTCCAAAAACTTCATCTGAATAGAATATTTGAAAATATTCCAAAGCTTTCCTGGAGCCATCTAACACTCGGGTGGGTCCAACTCTCTCAGAAAACTGAAACAAATCTCTTTGGTTTTTCCAACTTCGTCCAAACAAAATTACGTGGAGCATACACTTCCTCCGGTTCAAAACCTTCAAAGTCCTCATCATCGTCATCACTGTCACCCACAAGCACATTTCCATTGCTTCTCCAGATGACTATTCTCATTTTCATCCAACTTTACTAGGTTGAAATTGGTAAAATCCTCTGATAATTAAAAATCTGACACTTCACTCTCATCTGATCTTTCTTCAAACTCTGCCATTTTGGATACAAGTTTCACCATTCGGAAAACTTGTTAAAAGTGCCTACTTTGTTTGATATTTCTAGTTGTATGCAAGCTAAACTCACGAGATAATCCAAATATAATATCTACATTACAAGTACGAAGTTATTAGAGATACCCCTAAAATTTATATAGTCCGGTACTATAACTTTAGAGAAGAACACTGCCCCAGGCCGGTAAAGCGGTCCATAGTGTTTACCGACTTACTTCCCCTGGACCGGAAAACCGGTCCATAGTGATGAAAGGTTTAAGAAAGAAAGCTGAGAAGGCAACACCTAGCTCTTCTGAAGGCAATAAGTCTGTTATGTTGCTGAATAACGCAGCTTTTGAAAAACTATGTTTCATGTTTAGAAATGCTCATTTTGTCACATAACATTGACGCCCATATACTGTGTGAAATAAATTGTGTTGGACAAAGCAAAAGGTTTGGAAATAGGCAGTATCTACCTGACGGACAAATATTGTCAAAAGGTTATCAGGCCTATTGCTGAACCTATTAGGTCAGAACAGGACCTTATCATTTCCTCCAGTCAGTCTAGAGGCAGGTATTATATATTTTAATTCATCTTTTGAGTGCAAAATAAATATTATTAACTTTCATTTTCTGTTATTGAATTTAAACTATTAAACGTGACATTTAAACTATAAACCAGAAATTTAAACTATTAATCCAGACATTTATATTTAGATACATTCCGTTTATAGAATTGTAAATTTTTAGACCAACAATTTAAATTTCTATTTATACCACTTATGTATCTTAAACTTATAAACTGCCAATTTAACTTCAGATCTGCTCTAGTTTATTTAATTTTGTTAATTCAGTAATTTATTGTTTCATCTTAGGTTTACATTTTATTGGTACAAACAATGTACTTGAGGCAGACAGTGTTGATGAATTTAATGTAAACTGTAATTAAATAACAATTTTGTATATGTGTGTTTTATTTTATTATATAGATTACATATTTTTTCATTAAGTATAACCATAAATGAGAAGGATCTTATATGAATCAGAATGACCACCGGTTTTCAAAAGCATGAAGTCCTGTGGGCTTTCTGCTTAAAAAAGTTAAGAGTCAAACTCTGCTACAATGAACCACTGTGATCCCACTTAGTGTAAAGGATATTAGACTACCTATGAGCTCAGGGTGACTATTAACCATTTCTGTCTGTGATGACTGCTCCGGTGGCCTAGTGGTTAGAGCATCTGCCTTGGATGCGGGAGGTAGTGGGTTCGATTCCCAGTCTAATCATACCACAGACTTACAAAAATGGTACAAACAGCTGCCTCACTTGGCGCTCAGCATCAAAAGGTTTGTGTTAGGACTGGTCGGCCTGGTGTCAGGATTATGTAATTGGGTGGGACATCATGCTACATTTCTGCGGCAAGATGCCCCAGTGGTAGACATCACTATAAAACTGTCACACTGCAGACATCGTAGTGATATGACTGAAAAATTGTTAAAAATCCAAATCACACACACACACTTTCTGTGATGTACATGTACGTTGACACTTTAATTGTATGGTAAAAAGGTTGTTTACTACATTACTGACACATATATCAAGATTGACATGAACATAAACATTTTGCAAAAATTAAATATAAATTTTGATATAAGGTTTCTCTTTATAAAACTGAAAATCCCATTCCCCTGTGAGATATCATAAATAATGTTTACATTATATGTTGAATGCTTGTAAAATTAGAAAATACATAAGAATCGGTGAACAGATAGAGAAGAAAGGAAATACTATTCATTTGTGAAAGAAATTAACAGAATGAGAAGGCATAGAAAAGAAAAAATACAGCATATAAGTCAGAAACTTAAAATATCATTGGCTGTAATAAGCCATCATATCGTTACTTGTATTCTGTCCTTCCTTGAAACTTGGTGATTTTCTTCTTTTTCTCACAAAAATATTGCTAAATTATACAGGCTTGAAGATTACCTTTTACATCTTAATGCCAAACATTAAACACAAGTTTTGGCAATGAAAATTCACTTACCTGACTGTGACATAAAAAGTGTACATTTTGTATTAGATCAGTGAATTTCATGTTAAAGATATTTGGAGTTGAAAATTGACTTTGTCACATTAATATAACATACAATATAAAAAATAATTTCCAATATATTTATCAGAAAAATGCAATTATCAGAAAAAAGTACCAAGTTTTAATTACTTAGATAAATGAATGTTAAGTAATTTAAAATATGTGGGTTATGTTTTTTTTTTTAAATTGAACCACTTTTGATTAAAAAATACGTAAATAAAAACAAGTTATATGTAAGTGAATTGATGATTTATTACTAACTTAAATTATTATTGGTCAATTAATTAATAACAGGGAGAAGATTTTAGAGATCCTTCTCGTGAGAAGTTTATCATAGTGATCCCCCCTCCCAATGTCACAGGAAGTCTGCATTTGGGCCATGCCTTGACGGAAGCAGTGCAAGATGCTATAGTTCGATGGTAAGTCCTTTTATTTTGGTTACCTTTGAAACACAGACTGAACCATGCTTGACTCAATTTCAAGGTTTTGAGATATGATGCCTGTTCCCCTTTTGTGATATTTTGTGTAGAAATCAGTATTTGTTCTATGTCACCAGTAAATAAGTTATGATATCATGAGATTGCTACTAAATCATATGTTGGTATAAAAGTGGAAAACTCAAACCCATAGCTTTTTGTAAGCATTTCCAGTCCATCCAGGACCTTCCAATGCAAGTCTTCAACCTTCAGTGTTCTAATACTATGCATCCTTTGGACCTCAATAATTAGCACGGGACCCTCAGTTTTCAGACTGCTCCAGTGGCCTAGTGGTTAGAGCGCCCACCTCAGATGCAGGAGGTCTTGAGTTTGATCCCCCAGCCGAGTCATACCAAAGACTACTAAAAATGGTACTAACAGCTGCCTTGCTTGGGTTCAGCATTAAGAGGTTATTATTAGGTTACTGGTTGGTCTAGTGTCAGGATAATGTGACTGGGTGGGACATCATGCTACATGTCTGCAGTGTGATGCCCCAGTGCTAGACATCACTATAAACTGCCACACTGTAGACATCATAGTGATATGACTGAAACATTGTTAAAGCTACGTTAAAAATCCAAATCACAACAACAACTCAGTTTTCAGAAACACTGAATCAAGATGATGTACCTTTTCCATCATCAGTTTGCAGTAAAAAGAAAAATAGACCTATTAGGCAAGAGAATGAATATTAACAGATACTAAATTGAGAATTGTCATACTGTTGTATAATTTTTGTAGATTTTAATTTTCATGGTTTTGCTTGTCAAAATTTGCATATTTTTAGGTATTCAGTTTTGTGGATTGACCTCTACAAATACCCCAGATAAAGATCGTAGAAGATAAAAACTATGCTAACAACAAATGGCAGTCATTTCAGTGATGTAAAGAATACTATAGTTTTTGCGTAAATCCTCATTTGCTTGGACCCCTCTATTGATTTCAATAATGAATATTGTTGATGTTAATCGTTAATATCTAACCTTAGTGTGACAAGAGTGGCCCTAATACTGTCATCTTTGGCACGTTTCATGCTTAATGGAGTTTCCATGCTAACCTTATTGCATACTATGATAAGTCTGTTTTCCTCATCATGACATAGTTATTCCTATTCTGTAAATGCTGGAATATTTTGTAACTTACCATAAGAATGTGAGTTGAGAGTTATATTCCTTTGCACACATGTACATAGAAATTACACCGCTTCTTAAATCTACATAAAAGGCAAATTTGATATTGTAATTCATTTCCTTTGCTTGATTCGACATTCTAAATATTGGAAGCAGAAAACATAGTATACACCTTCTATGTACATACATGTGCAGTCATGCAGCCACCCCTTTGCTGAAAATGGACTTGTCCAGGAGCAGGAAATGACAGGCGAGCAGTGTCATATTTTACACTGAAAACTTTTGTTTGGTATGAAACATTCAGACAATAATGTTGTTAGGTTTGCCATTATAAATCAGTGAATGAACTAAGTTCTGTGTATGTTTTAATCTCATTTATACTTTTCATTTTTTATATCAGTAGTGGGGTACAAACAGACAGGGAGTTATATTAAGATTATATCACCTGTATGAGCACAAATCAAATATCTGTCAATATGAATCACTTGCATGCAACAACAAAGAGAGAAGACACAGCCAACAACACTAAATTAATTGGTTATTAAAGTACAGTAGTCCCCCTCTTGAACGGCCCCACTGACCAGTGGCCACCCGCTCATTATGGCCAGAATCCATTGGCACCGACGAGTTTGTGTTTTGAAGTACCCCCATGAAAAGCCACCTGGCTAACGCGACCAGTTGCAAGCATATTAGGGCAATAATATAAAATTTACCCCTCACAAGTGGCCACATTTTATTTTAATATGTATCCAGAACCAGTATTTTATTCATAGCGTGTGTTATGTAATCCGATTTCTGTTTCCCGATATCAGGTTTTCGTTACTGAAAGAAGTGTTGACTAAAGTACATGTACCCCTAAGGTTAATATTATATCATTTATGCCTCACGAGAAGCCACATTTATTCCATAAAGCCAAGAAAGACTCAAATTTTAATCCATACAAAAGGGAAAGTACATGTAATCCGATTAGCCTTCGGGCACCAATAACATCTACAAAATTGATACCTGAGAAAACTGATGACACTATGCATACATGCCAACCATTATGCTTTTGGCGTAATCATTATGCTTTTTTTGCACAAAATTACGTATTACGCCTTTTTGGTATATCCAACTCCCAAAGGAATTAATAATTTGTTTTCTCAATTTTATTAACATCCCATTAATCCCACAGACAGAAAAGACGGCTTCTATGTAACTACGACATAAGAGTACGCTTGTTCTTAGACTTGCGTGCACTTTCATAACAGTATTATGTTCTATTTATAGCAGCTGCCCTATTTCCAAGAAACATGCTGGTTTCTACTTTCAAATGTTTGACCTTGGTTTCTATTTATAGCAGCTGTATGGCTTAGTTAGGAGAGAACAGACTGGTGTTCTAATTTTTAATCATTGCTTGAAGATTCTTCGTTCTAATTCATATCTGGTACAGAACCAGTCTGGAGGTATTTGGCGCTAAAAGTCATCAGGTCATGCAGCATATTCATCCAAAAAACTTGTTCATATTTTCCCATACAAATGCAGTAACCTATAAATACTGTATTGAAATTCAGTTCTAGTTTGGCACTATTACATTACAGGAATATATTACAGCAAAACTTCTCATTGTAACTGTCAGCCTAATAACATCCACTTCTCAATAGCAAAGACATCACTTTAGTTCCATTTTATACAGTATACATTTGCATGTCAGCCAAATCAATCTTCATACAGCATAGACACAGACCTTTTTTTGTATAATGTGTCTATGCTGTTCATTTGACAAATCATTTGAATAAATAACAGTTATCTTGATATTCCTGAGCATAACATTTGTGTCATTTGCAGTTGGATCTGACTTGCATGGTATTTAAAGTAGTAAAAGTGAGTATTATGGCTGGTAAGAGAGAAAATGCATCAGCCTAAATCATATAATCTCCTAATAAAGGCCGCCTTTTCCCAGTCAGATCAGGGGTCCTAACTGGAAGGTTTAACTATACATTGCTAGCTTTGAACAGACATTTCTTTTCACAGGCACCGCATGAAAGGGAAAGTGGTATTGTGGAACCCAGGCTGTGACCATGCGGGGATTGCTACACAAGTAGTGGTGGAGAAGAAATTGTGGAAGGAGAGGAAACTGACACGGCATGATCTAGGTCGAGAGGAATTTGTGAATGAAGTTTGGAAGTGGAAAGAAGAGTATGTAAAATTCATAAGTTTTAGCTCACTTAGCTGTATGCTGAGTGAGCTTATAGTATAGCCCTAATTGAAATAAAACATTTTTTAAATTAAACTAATTGTAATTTAATCACTTAATCAAGATTACATGATTACAACTTTTTAATATGTCCTTACAGCTTGAACTGATTTTAAATTTAAAAAATTGAAATATAAACCAGCATATAGTTCAGTTTGGAGGGTTTGGCATTTTAAACACAAATTTCCTGACATGGTTTTGTAATTAACCACATTTGTATTATTTATTTCAGCATGTATTGTGGTTCCACAGGCATGTAATGCTAACTAGATGTTTTATTTCAGTATGTATTGTGGTTCCACTGGAAATGTAATGCTAATTAGATGTTTTATTTCAGCCTTGTATTGTGGTTCTACGTGGCATGTAATGTTCATAATAATTAGATTTCAACAATGTATTGTGATTCTACAGGACATGCAGTGTTCACAAAAATCAAAAGTTACAAAAGAAAATAAATTGTAACTTTATTTCGTGTTTGGGCCAAAGAAAAAAATGTGTGTTTCTGGTCAACCTAATGTCCCTATTATTCATTGCCAACCCTAACACTGTTTTCGCCCATGGTAAAAAAAAAAAAAAAAAAATGTTTTTAAATTTTTTTAAAAACAACTTCCAAAATTGATTTGTGCATCTAATTATAGCCAGTACTTGAATCAGTTAGTACATTATACAGCCTTCACAGCCAACCTCAAAAAGCATTACATTTAGCTGTTAGCCTAAAAAAACCTCTACATTTAACCTTGCTTGATGTTAGCCTTAAAAAGCCTTAAATATCAGAGCAGTATACAACTTAATTCCTCAGAGTGCTTGTAGAAATGGTAGAAACATTGTAGCACTTGTCGCAAAATGCATTTTTTAATAACTTTTTACACATGTGAGTTCTTTAGCAGACATGAATGGTTTGTAAACTAAATTTGATTGGCACATTGGGCCCATAACAAGCATTATTTCGAATTTTGAACCTTGTATCAAGGTAGGGGAGTGGGTGTGTGTGTGCATTATTTGGATTTTTAATGTAGCTTTAACAATATTTCAGTCATATCGCTACAATGTCTGCAGTGTGACAGTTTATAGTCATATCTGGCACTGGGGCATCATGCCGCAGACATGTAGTTTGATGTCCTGCACAGTCACATTATCCTGACACCAGGCCGACCAGTCCTAGCAGTAACCTCATGATACTGAGCGCCAAGTGAGGCAGCTGCTATTACCATTTGTATCAGTCTATGATATGACTCCACCAGGGTTTAAACCCACGACTTCCCACCTCAGAGGCAGATGTTCTAACCACTAGGCCACTGGAGCAGTCACTTGCATCAAGGAAGTTTTACAAATGTGTGTTTATAGTCAAGGCTATCTAGAAGACCCAAAATGGTTGATTCCCAGCATTGTTCATCTTGTTCGGCATATACTTCCTGATCTTTGTAATAAGGCCAATTTATTTATAAAGTTGGAAGTTTGTCTGATTATAGGAGCTGGGAAAGTGTTAATGGAGATACCAGTGAGTGATTTTGAACCAAACAGTTATGTTAAATATGAATCCAATGAATATGCTGGATGATATCCTGGACAACCCCACATTTGAGTGGTCTTTCATAATTAAATTTTGAAAAGGCAGACAAACAAGCCAAATCATAATACCAACACTTTAAAAGTTGAGTGCACGTTTTGTATCTTTTCTCATCACAATTTACCCCTGCAGGATTATGTGCTACAAAACCATATAGTTTAGCATAAAGGTTATGATAAATCTGTGACCCATGTGGTCTGTATTATAAATGTACATTTGTGAAACCGTCATGTCCTTCTCCAGTTTAGGCCAATACAACTTTTTCATAGCTAACACAGAGGCGTCTTCTTGCCTTGATGGCCCATATCATTATGGATATCTTTCAAGGCTAGGCTCCTGTATGACTCTGGGCTGTCTGATTGATTTTCCATCAAGAAAATTGGTTCTGTAGAGAATGCCATTTTCAACTACTATGTGGTTCCATTCACAGAGAAATTTCTGCACTAATGCATTTTCTCTGGAGATCCTTCTCCCTGGATCAAAATCCCTTACTCTTGAGGTCAATAATTTTGGCTAGTGTTTTATCATGGAACTCTTCCCAGTCTCACTTGATGTTATTACAACATTTATACAAAAACACCTCATCAGCAGAATGAGACATCAAATCATCTGAAACACTTTCAATCAAGGGTGGGGCCCGGAGTGGTCTAAAGCGCTGTCCATTACAGATCATTGCCATCTCACCTCTGCCTGCGTAGGTTCAAGTCTCGGATTCGGCCAATGTGGGTATGTGAGAAAACTTGCCAGTAGCTTCTCGAGGGTTGGTTGTTCTTTCCGGGGATTTCCCAGGTTCTTCCTCCACTATTAATACTGGCTGCCATGTATAGCCTGTCGTGTGCTGAAAAATGGCGTTAAACCCTACAACAACAATCAATCAAGGGTACAGAGACAGTTGATGCATGGCAAATGGCTTCCACCGTGTTGGGTAACATTTGTGGCAAACACAAGAGAGTGTCAGCATCAGTGTTATTTTTGCCAGCTTTATATCTGATGGAAAAATTGTAGTTTGCTAGAGCTGCAACCCATCTATGCCCTTTTGAGTCAAGTTCTGCCATTGAAAGGATGTATGTCACTGGGTTGCTGTCTGTGACCACCTTGACGGAGGAACCTACAAGGTAATCATGGAATTTATCCATCACAGCCCATTTCATTGCCAAAATCTTGAGCTTATCTGCTGGATAACGCCATTCAGTGGGTCTCAATCCACGACTCACATAGACAATGACCCTTTCACACCATCTTGTTCTTGATATAGGGCTGCACCAAAACCAGAACTGCTAGCATCTCTATGCAGAGTATAGTCAGCAAATGCTAAAATTGGGTAGAGGTCAACTTGTCAGTTAGAGTTGCAAATGTGGTTTCTTGGGCAGCGCAACAAGTTCAAGGATCTTATTGTTTCTTTTGGACTTTCGAGATGCCTTGGTCGTGCTATGACCTTCTAATAGAATCTTTAATAGCTGTGCAATATGTGAGAAGTTCTTGACAAAGCATTGATAGTACTCTGCGAAACCTAAAAACTGACATAGCTCTTTAATGTTTTGAGCGTTTGCCAAGTCCAATCGGCAGAGGTTTTATCTGGGTCAATCTTTATACCCTCCTCAGATATAACAAGTCCCAGATAAATGATGAGGACATGAACAACTCACATTTACAGAGTTGCAGCTTGTGACCATGCTGCTGTAAGTGTATGAATGCTGTCTTGAAATGTTCCATGTGCTCAATGAACATTTTGGAGAAAATGAGAATATCGTCAATGAAAAGGAGAGACTCCTTGAAGTGCATTTCTCCCATGTATTTCTCCATAAGACATTTAAATGTAGCCCCAGCATTGCACAAGCCAAACTGATGCGGTTAGCCTAATAAAAGCTGAGTCGACCCATTGAGAAGGCTGTGTATTGCTTGTGTTCTTCCTCCATCTCGACTTGCCAGGGGCCCCGATCACTGCCATGTCACCTCTGTCTGCATGGGTCTGAGTCTCGGGCTTGGCCAGTGTCGTAAGTCAGTGGTTCTTTCTTGGGTTTTCTCTGGTTCTTCCTCTACCATTTATACTGGCCACCATGTATAGCCTATCTTCTGCTGAAAATTGGTGTTAAACCCCATAACATAACCTGATCTTAGGTGCATCTTTGAGAAGAATGTGGCCCCTGCAAGATCTCAACAGTACCATCAAACTGTGGAAGCATGTAAGCATCCTTCTAGGTTTTTTCATTGAGGATCCTGTAGTCTGTACAGAAACTTAGGCTGTTATCACATTTCCAGACCAACACAACATTAGAGGAGTAAGGACAAAGATTCTCTGATTGCATCATCATATAACATTTCCTTAAGATGGTGACACACTTCCTTATGCATCTTCAAGGGTATTCTCATGCATGTCTGTTTGAAAAGCTTATTGTCATCAAACATTATCTCATATTTGTTGAGATCAGTCTTTCCCAAGTCTATGGGCCCCCTTGAAAAATATGCAGTCCCATTTGTCCAGTGCTTGTCTGAGTTTATCCAGTTGCTCTGGGGTCAGATTTTTAATGTCGATCTTAACCTTCAGATCATCCAGAGGAGAATGTCCACTTTGACTTCACTTGTGAGACACATATCAGACCTGGGTCTTATCTTCGCACATTTGACAGACATATTGCAGAAACGATTTGTATGAAATGTATATATAAAAAATAAAACTGCCTTCCTACCCTAATTTTAAAACCAGTGCAATAGAAAACACATTTTGTTTGGCCTTGTCATACTGGATCATACTTGAATGGAATTAAAAGGATTTATGGTATTGGTCAATAATTCTTTGATTTCATATCATATTACCAACAAAGTCAAAACAATGAATGAAGTAATAAGTAGTTTAGTGGTATTGTATGTGTAATTGAAAGTATCTGTATGTTATTTTTAATCAAATTGTATCTTTTGTCTTTGACTGTTATATAATGCTGTCACTCTTGAAATGCATAATACATTGAATAATATATGATGTTTACTTCTTTCACCATTAATACTAGCTGCCATGTATAACCTATCTTGTGCTGAAAAATGGCATTAAACCCTATAACAACAGCAACAATCTATGAAGTTATTTTAAAATTTTAATAACAAATCGATAAAGTAATTAAGTTCAGGATATAATGTAATTTAGTTAATTACTTTTCCCAAAGTGAATATTTGTTAACTGTAACTGTAATACAAATTTCCTAAGTAACTGTGTGGAAGTAATTGATCCATGGTCTAGGTTTTGTATCATCTGGATCTTGGATGAGTTTGGTAGAGATTGAAATCCATGCATATTAATGAGGTCATCATGCATTTGATTGGTTCAGCTCGTTACCACTCTGGAGGTCATATTTCTAGTCCAGCATTTATCAATTTTGGATTACATATCATGGGAGATCATCAGTTCTGACAACAAAACATGGTTCACCCAAGACAGGTAGTCTCTCATAGTTCTGTGCAGGAGAGCCATATTTCATGGTTGAAATTCAACTGGGCTGAAGTTGAAAAATTATTCTACATGTATTTTGTTCTTTATTCAAATTTTTTTTAAAAAATATTACATGCATTCATATAAAAAAATGATTTATCACTAAAATACATGAATCATTTCTATTTCAAGTAAGCATGGACTGCTGGCATTATGGAATATGAATTGCATCAGTGCATGATGAACTGGGTCATTCATTACAGGTGGTAGCTTATAGCAGAATTTGCTGAAATAGATTTTACTGTAAAAGCTGATCAATCAGAACATACTTTGCCTTTTCGATTGCATGCTAGAAAAATACCTTGGGGGCCAATAGTGACAGTTTTGAACTTCTCTCAAGCCCATGGTTATTATTATGTCATAATGGCTGTGTTGACATCATAGCAACTAGATCGCTAATGGCAATGTAAATAATAGTTGGAGGCTGTTGAAACCAGATGGTATTGTAAATTTTTTCATTATAAAGTTCCAGGAATAATAAAAGTGCGGGAATTTCATTAATTGTTGAGACATTGGTGATATTTTCAGCGCTTGACTTTAATGAGGATCTATTCTTCGCACATCTATATGGATGTTTGGCTACCAAACTACAAACAATCTGGTTAGTAAACTGTACCTGTGCAGTTACATCTGAGTCTCTTCCAGAGAGTAAAAGATATTTGATTTGCATCAGAAGGAGATAAAAAAATATGTTCTGATTGATTAGCTTATATTACCAAGATCTCAGATGAGTGCATGACAAGTGTGATCCATTCATATTAACCAATCTATGGACTATGTTTGGCATAATCGTTACAATCGTTTTCACCAAATTACATTTTCTGCTAAACTTCATATTTATTACGCTTTTCTGTTAAGTTAAACAAAATAAAAATAAAGCAATACAAATTTGTTTTTGTCATTTTTATTATCATCTGTTTAATTTCACTTGTATAGATTTGAGAATATACTTAAAAGGGTGACTGCTGCATAAGAATAGTGTAAGATCACTTTATTTGCTATTTATAGCAACTGTATATGACACCATTCCAAGAAAACAGACAGATTTTCCCAACATGAACTTTGCGTACTGGATTCATTTTATTGATATGCTGGTTAGTTAGTGAACCAGTCAGTATATTTTAAAGATAATCACACCATATGTTAAGTGAAATGCTTTATGGTGTGAATTGTGGATGTTGTGTGACGGAAAATGTTAGAGCAGATGGATCTTTTCAAACTTCAAAACATATCAGATCAGAAAAAGGGACAAAACATTGTTTAGCAAAAGTTAAAAGAAGAATATGAGAGTAATATAAATCAGCACTCTGCGCACCTCACCATGATCATTGCAGGATTCCAGTTCACGATCATTCAGCAAATGTTACACAAGTAGACTAGTTGAAGTAAGGGCTGAATTGAAATAATTTTTCAGTATATTTTGTATTGGTATTCTGGTTCTAATCCATATGGATTTTGCCCTTTTTGACAAGAAGTTTTACCCGCTACAGAACCAGGTTAGTAGTAAAAATGTTTCTTTTCAATATGTGCTGTAATTCAGGCATGTATTTTATAAATCACATTTTATATGTGCAAATTATGCTATTTTACCACTTATAATTTCTTTCCCAATTTTGATCCGACTTGGTAAATAGGTGCATATCATCAAGATGTCCTATTAGTTTTATTATGAACGATATTTACACATATTAATGAGGTGATCTTGCATGTGATTGGTAGAGCTTCTTGTCACTTGGGAGACTGTATTTCTGACCTGATTTTGATCAGACTTGGAAACCAGGCTAATATCATCAAGATGTTGATTTTGTTTCAAGCAAGACCGTTGCATATTAATGAGATGATCTTGCATTTGAATACCTTGGCTTGTCAAAATTTAAATGTTTTTTTTTCTGATGAGACTAAGGTCAGACTATTTAAATAGTCTAATCATCAAGAAGTTCTATTATGAGCAAGATCCACTCGTATGTGTTGGGTCATTTTGTATTGATTTGCTGAGCTTATTACCTCAGGAGCTCATACTTGGACTATAAGCTCATCACATCTTAGACATTTTCTGTACCAGTGCGATCTATGCATAATAATTATGTGATTTTGCTTCAGCTTGGCTGAACTTGTTACCTCTCATTGGGCATTATTTTTTTACCTGATTTCAATAAAATGTGGCAAACAGGTTTGTATTATTATAAGCTTGAATAAGTTTGGTTATGAATGAGATGGATGCGTATTAGTTATGCCATCATCTTTTGAAAGAATTGTTTTCGCACCATAGTAAAATATATGCAATGATCATAGTATAAAGGTTGGGAGATAGTTAACATAGGCTTATGTTCTTGAGAAATGATAAGCTGTTAAGTTATGTAAGCCAGATTGGTGTGCCAGTCCCATTTGTTCAAATATGTCATTATTTTTATCATTTAAGGTTCAAATTCAGTTTTAAATTAGGAAAAGGTAGAAGGAAGGTGAAATGCATTGTAGAAAGGTACCTTATATACAGTGCATAAGAGAATTATACAAATAAGTGAAAGAAAGTAAATATAAAGGTGCACAGAATATAATTAAATTTCTCAATAATGGACACCAGAGACATCACAAACATTTACCTGTAGTAAACAAATGTTTTTGTGTGAAGATTGAAAATGAAAATGAAATTAGAAGATGGGATTATTAATTTTGTTTTTTCAGTTATCATATGTCATTTATATTGTGGTTATTACTTTGACAAGTTTCAGAGTAAATCATTTTTTGTTATATATATCTTGTGATAAACCAGATAAAGTTACTACTTATACAAATGAGTATGAGTTTTCTGAGTTGAAGGTTGACTTCTCAATTATCCATATGCACAGTTTGCAGAGAAAAACTATGTGATACCATGTGTTAAGATGCGTGTTCTATTCTTGCAAAACTGTTTATGGCTTTAACCTATTAAATATGGCCAGAGGGACTTTACTGATGTTTAAACCTTACGAATGGTTAGATTAAGAAGGGGTGTTTAGAGGGACCAGGTTGTGTAATAAATAGCCAGGACAGCTTTTCCATTACGTTTGTCATGTTAAGTTTGTGATTGCTTAATATTTCAGGAAGGGAGATAGGATATATCACCAGTTGAAGAAAGTGGGAGGCTCCTATGACTGGGACAGAGCCTGCTTTACCATGGATCCAGTAAGTGCCCACATCACAGGAAAGTTCTTTCCATTTGTTTTCTCCTTGAATGTCATTCTATCATCGTAGATGAATATTTTGCACTTCATATTATTAGCTAATCTGTGCACTCTTAATTATCTTAATTGCCTGCCCTAAAGGTCATCTTTATTGCCTACCCTAATGGTCATCTTAATTGCCTACCCTAATGGTCATTTTAATTACCTACCCAAATGGTCTGTAGTAATAATTCATTTCAGTACTTTACTTTTTTTTGTATTTGTTATACGAGTAAATTATCATTTATTCCTGAAAATAAGATTTCAGTAATTTTCATTGTCATCTATGGTCATTCACTGCATCTACTTCACAGTAATTTGATTTGAAGATCATCTTGGTGGTGTTAACCATTTGGTTAGAGAATTGAATTTCAGCCCAGGAATTTCTTTGTATCTTGGGTCTTATTGCAGCCATGAATCTTGTTTGGGTCACATGTTCATGGAACCCCTGCAGATAATCTTTTTATCCCATTTGAAGCTGAAACTTTGCTGATTAGACCAAATGATCAGTGTTTTGGACTACATGAGAACTTGTCTGAGCAAATGGGAGGACCACTTGGCTTACACCTTGCCTCTCTCAACAGGATCAACTGCTGGAAATCACTCTGTACAGACCACAAAATGACTGCCTGGGGTTCCCATCTTGTACTCACTTTTCAAGAAGTGGGTTTGATCCCTTCAGGGGTGCTTCATGTATACCAGCCTTCTGGTGATGAAAGTCATAGTAAATGCCATTCATGGATGACCAGATGAGCTATCGGGTATTCTTTCTGAAAACTCAGCTGTCATCAGTTATCTCTTAACTCATTTGGCCCTGGAGTTTTTTGTAGTTTTTGCCTGAAATAAAAGTAGGAAAGACATTTTGGGAACTATTTCTGAATACATTATAATACATTGACCTTCAAGAGATTTGCCATGAGACTAATGCCTAGTTGTGTTAGAAACATCATTTTCCATTGGTTGTTTTGCTTGCACCTGTGCAGAAGGATAAGAGTTAGGTTTTGTTTTTTCCCTTTTTTTTTCGCTTAATGGACCCATCATTTTTGTATGGAGACCACTCTTTATTCCAAATACCCACCTTATCCTAGTTTTTGCAAAGGTTTACCTGTCTGTGTGCAGTTCAGACCGGTCTGCCTTAGATCTGAGACCAAAAGGTCTCAAATCCGGACACAAAACTGCATTCTGATCACGAGTGAATTTTGGGTGGAAAAAAAGCGGGTCCAAAAAATGAGATTTTTCCCTCTGTATTATGTAGTGTAACTAGAGCTTCCAGATTATTTGGTATCATTATAGAGCTATATATGTCTGCTTTTTTTGGAATTTACCACCCACTTTGCTGTATCTTAAATGACCTTGATGCTGCAGAGCTCGGAAATAGGGTACAACCTCATCACGCCTACAGGCGGGATTGGGGCTGAATGAGTTATGGCAAGGGATATCTGCATTGTTTGGGATTTTCTCATCCTCAACTTATCCACATTCAAGTCTGCCAAATCCCAGGCAGGCTCAATGTACTAACAGACACTGTATGTGGAACCAATTGATTCACACACTATGATCCACTCATCCCATGGTGTTCAGTCAGATCTGTGATTGGCTAGAATTGGCCTCTTGTGGACCTATTTGCAACAAGGTGGAACACCAAGGTTCATCTCTCCAGTTCCACATGACAAACCCAGGGCAATTGACATATGCCTTTTCCCCAACACCTCTTCCTTCTTAAGTCATTTAGAAAATGAGGGAAACAAGAATGCAAACAAATCATAGTTGTTCTCTAAAGTAGGAAGAATCAGTGAGAAATGACCTCTTGAATCTAGTGGTGGAGATTTCCAGAAAATCTTTTCTTCTTGCTTGGTGAAACAACCACTCATGCAGATTTTCAGTCTCCACCCAGAAATGTTGAACCTGCATACCTGATTGGTACTAAAGAATAGAAAGACATTTTTGCAATTAGCTAGTTGATAGAATTCCTCTGGTCAGAAGGCTTTCCACCTTGAATGCTTATGAGGAGAAAAGGAGAGTTTTCTCTTAGTGGTGCTACCAGTGATAACTCTCACATAAAAGCCACAGTAACACAAATAGCTACTTCTTCCTATTAGCGCTTTGAGTAGAAGTTGGCCATAATGATAATCAAGGTTATAGTTCTACAATTTCTGACACATTTTGCCATCATGGAAGGGAGGATGTAGGCCAGAATATAGACCTCCCTAATCTTAAGTTGATTTAGACTTGTCCCAACTAAAGTCCTTGGCCTTTTGTTCAAAATGGAACCTAACATAGTTTCTGATATGGTTGATCAGGGTACCCTTCAAACTACTGTAGAGCCTCAATGACCTGCCTTATATACATGATGTGCTTCCTGACTACAGACTCAGCAGGCAAAATCTTCGACCTTTGAGACTTGTAAGTAGACCCAGAATATTGCTTGTTTGCTTATGTTATCTCATGATGGCATCTGATTTCTTTGCCAACAACAGGCTCATGCTGATGGGAGATCAGTCTTTTGTCTCAAACCCACTATCTTCTTTGGACTCTTCTTCCCAAGGGTGTCATCATGACTGTTAGGGCATGGAAGTGTATCTGAAGCAATGCTGAGTTGATCAGTTGAGAGAACTTTATTTGTGCTTCATAGCATGTTCAGTGCAATTTTAAATGTTAAATTCCTGCTATCCTGAAATGATAACATAAACAAGGTTATCATCAGAAATCAGGGGCATTGATTTGCTGAGCCTATGTTTGCTTCCATATTTTGCTGTCATACTTCATTTTGTACATGGGAAATTCCTAGATCCACATTTTACTTTCTTCCAGTACCATACAGCTTCCAGATTTGATATTTTCTGGTAGAAATCTTTATTTTATCTTGCATGTCTTGCTTATACCATAGTTGTTTGTAGTGTTCATAATGTGTCTTTGCAATTTGTGGAATGTGTTTAATAATTCCTAGCTTTTTCTAGCCTTGGTAGGAATACACTATACTTATCAAAATGAAGCAAGATTTTTTTTAAAGTTGTATCAACTAAGCACAGTTTTAAATTGTACTTACAAAAGGATACATTGATTTTATACAAAATAGACTTAAAATTGTATTCAGACATTAAGTATTTACCTTGGGTAACTTCATGATGTGCAATATGAAAATTATGATTGTAATGTCCTGTACACTTTAATATCACGCAGTAAATTTTGTATGATTACTTGCTGTCTTGCAGAAACTGAGTCGTGCTGTGTTGGAGGCTTTTGTAAGGCTACATGAGCAGGGATTGATCTACAGGAGTGTACGTTTAGTAAACTGGTCCTGCACTCTCCGATCTGCAATCTCAGATATTGAGGTGAGGTGATATTCTACAACAGGATTTGCAAACTATGCTGACAGAGCTCATTAAAATCTTTTCACTTGGCTTATATTTGTATTCCCCACTTTCTAAATGCAGTAGTGTATATAGTGTTACCCTTTTTCACCCATTGGTATGGAGATATATACATCCCTCCAGTCATGTTTTGTGTCGAGGTTGGTTCTTAGGTAGTGTAATGAAACATCTCTGTTTCCTAATACATTGGTAAAATGTTAATGTGATGGAACACTCACAAGACTTTCAGTTCACATACGACCTAGAATACAGAAAGCGTTCTTGATTCAAACACAGAACTAAATTTTTAAAGCTTAAACGTCTGAATATTGTATGCATCTCAACAACAATAAATTAAGTGAGAATAGTTTGATCCTGGAATATAATTGTTATATTGTTGTTGTTGTGGAGTTTAACGCCATTTTTCAGCACATGATAGGCTATACATGGCGGCCAGTATTAATGGTTGAGGAAGAACCCAGGAAAACCCTGGAAAGAACCACTGACCCATGAGAAGCTACTGGCAAGCTTTCTCACATACCCACATTGGCCGAATCCGAGACTTGAACCCACACAGACAGAGGTGAGATGGCAGTGATCCATAATGGAGAGCACTTTAGATCACTTTGATATATTGTAAAAAATTTTTGAAGTATCATACCATTTTTTTGAGCTGGCTTTTATCACTTCCTCCATTCAGTTCATCTGCTCACGTAAAAAGTTTCACAAATTCAAATGATGGTGTAGTTTTTCCAATTTAACTTCATCATGTGTATCATTGACTTAACTTAAAAAACTAGTAAGCTGTTGACATAAAAATAGAAGTCTTCTTAAAAATTTCTTAGATATGTGCTCTGAGAAATGTTTGTAAAATTAGGCAGCAAATGATACAGATATTATTCTGGATGCTAATTGTATTGGATGATGTATCACTGTATGACGATGTACTATGGGAGAAAATCTATGTACTTTTTGAGGGCATGCAGTTTATATAACAAATTTTGACCATATGTTAGAAAGGTTTTACATGTTATCTTTATCTTTTATTTTGTATACATTTTAGAGAATTTTTACATCTTTGGTGTTATATATTTTCTTGTTTTACTTAATGTTTAAATTCATTTGAAAGAGTTTATCTTACTGAACCTTTGTGCAGTCCAGTTTTACATTTGTATAAGTTTACCTGTAGTTAGCACCATGTATTGTATTGAAGTGCCATAAAATGCTACTAAATACATTCAGGTGTGGGCATGCACACACATACACACACAAACACCCACTTTATTTACCTTTTATACAAAGGAATGTTGATAATTTAATAATTTCTTTGAACATTGGTAAACATGGCCTCATGACTAGATCTATTTGTTTTTTTGGATAGGGTTATAACCTTATAGTTTTATGATCAGTTATATACATCTTTCCACTTTTAATATTATTTTAAACATAAATACTTGGATTTAAGTATACTTATTGCAACAAGAAATTTTCATCTTAAATCCAGAATAGGTGACTTCTTTAAATTATTATTATTATTATTATTATTATTATTATTATTATTATTATTGAATAGGTAGATAAGAAGGAATTGATAGGCAGGACATTGCTATCAGTACCTGGATATGAGGAGAAGGTGGAGTTTGGAGTACTGGTTTTCTTTGCATACAAGCTGGAGGATTCAGGTAAAACTACCTTTAGCTGTACAATGTTCTATTACATATGCAAGTCCAGATGAGAAGCATTAATGTTCAGTTAGTTATGTTATTTCAAGTAAGGGAGATAATGACTTGGACAGATGGCTTATTGCAAGAGAAAGTGGAGGTAGTGGTCAAGAAACTAAAGTTTTTGAAGCTGTCAGTGGCACTGAAAGAAAATGGATGAGTGTTAAGGTGATATCCAATTGAGTTATGTATGTACCTGATATGAAAAACAGTACAGCAAACAAATTCTTTGGGGGATTCCTGTAAATGTGTTGATTTAAAATTGATACTTGATGAAATAAATGCAATATTTTATTTTTTGTATAGTACTTATTTTGTATATATTGATATTCAGGATAGAGACTGTGCCGAATACTGTTCCAAAATGTCCAGATATGTCCAGATATTTTTCATGTTTTTGCCTGACACCTTGATAAACATACTGGAAGCAATTTCCAGGTTGTGATCCCACAGAATCTATGTATCTGCCGAGATCATAAAACATCTTTGATACAGGATTTGAGTATTGTCTCTCATTTTGTCCTTTAAGTTTGTTAAGCAAAGAAAGGCTGAGATAATTTGTAGTCTTCTCTTACATGTCCACTTCCATGAATTTATTGCATCATGAAGGGAATAATTTTCTTTCTTTTCAATTTAAATTTGTTTATTCTTTAGTCAGGTTTGTCTGATGTTTTTTAAGAATAATATTTTGAAGTCGTTTAAGATGATTGACTCAGTTTGTCAAGCCAGCTCACACTTAGAATGTCTTTAGGCATAGTTTCAGTTTTTTATTCTTTCAGATGAGGAGGTGGTGGTAGCCACCACACGTATAGAGACAATGTTGGGAGATACAGCTGTGGCAATTCATCCAGATGACGAGAGGTATAAACACCTCCATGGCAAGTTTGTAAGACACCCCTTTGTTGACAGGAGGATGCCAGTTGTCTGTGATGATTTTGTAGACAAGAACTTTGGAACAGGTACTTCTGTTATTCTGCTTTATATAGCCCCATCTTCTAGCAGAGTCACTGGAGTCAGCCTGTCCATCCATTTGTCTATTGTACATTTGTGTGCTGTTCATGTCTCCTAAATTGTTATATCTTCATGAAATATGATTAGTTCGTACATCATGACTTGAATGTCTATTGCATACAATAATAGGCTTCGTCAGAGGAGTACCACTCCTTGAGCCCACATTAGTGGCGAGTGCAAGCAGTCTCATTTCTGGTGGCACCAGCAGTGGAATATGCATCAGCACCAACAGTTAAGGTTTGGTTTAGAGTTTTTAATTAGTGTATATTTCCTAAATCCTTGATAAATTCTCATCATACTTGGCATGAATGATTATGAAGCTTGACAGTTCAATGTGATATGTGCTCACTCTTTCTTTGACCCTTGGTAAAGGTCACAGTTGAAAATATATGTTGTTAAGGTTTAGGTTTGTTTCCTTTGTAATTTGTAAACCACCTGATGGAGTTTGGTTGTTTTGAGGATGGATCATGATGAAGTTAAGACAATTCATTATGCAACATGCTTACTCCTTTGATTATGAGGTCAAGGTCACAGTTGCAGAAAAATTGCATTAATATTTTAGTTAGAGTTGTTCCATTTGTTTATTTTTCTTAAACACTTTACTAGATTTTTTTTCATACTTGGGTGGATTCATGATGACATTATGACAATTCACTCAACCTTTTGCTTTACACCAGTGGGTTGAATATGCAGGCACTAGCCTTCTAGTTTGGTTACCTTCTCATTTAAAAAATTTGTTTACTATGTGAAACTTTCATATGTATTCATATCTCTGCACCTTTAGAGATATGATTATGAAACTTTGTTTGCATGTGTATGAATAGACAGTTGCATACAAAAATGAAGTTTTTCTGCTAAGTACTTTTTGAGTTATCTGCACATCTTTATGTGTGCCATAAGACTGAGAGTATTATGATGTTTTCTGTTACCAATTTCATTTCTGCACAATAACTCATGTTGTCCAACATCAGCAGTTAACAAATTTTATGGATGGCTTGCACTTGGGTCAAGGTTGCTGTGACTGAAAAAAGAAAAAATGGTTTCCTCACGATAACATTAGTTCTACATTATATACCTTGACCAAATTTGCACATGGGGTAAGGAAAGAGCCAATTGATAACGGGTCAAAAGGTAAAAGGTAAATGTCACTATGATGAGAAGAAAAATGGTTCCTGCATGTGGGTAACATACATGTAGGAAAGTAGCCTATTGATTTTGGGGTCAGCACTTCAGAGATCAAGGTCACTCTTGTTGAAGAAGAAAAAATGAATTATGCATAATAGCATTAGTTCTATACTTGGCTTGTGAGGGGCTTTCACTTAATGTATGGGAAGTGGCCCATTGATCTTATGGTGAAAAGGTCAGTGTCACAGGCTCACAAAAGAAATACTTTATTGAAATGTGTCTTGCAATTAGTTTTCCATAACCTCTTGCACTTGGACACATCTTGTTTCAGACTATTTTATTCAACTTCTGTAATCCAGCTTTTGCTGTCATTTGGTGTTATAAATGTAAACAGTTCATTGAAATTTGTTCCGAATAAGTCTAGATATCATACCACAATGTTTAGATATTTTAACAGTTTGTGTCTTATTACAAAGATTAAGGTGGACGTATTTTTCTGATATTATTAATACATATATAAAGATGATCTGTGATAAGACATAGTTAGAATTCTGTAAATTCATAAACATCAGTATGTGAAGGTTACCACTATTTTGAAAGGGTGAGGGGGTGTAATTTGAAGGCTTTGAACTTGCAAATGTGTACTACACCTGAATTTTGTCAGTTCGACTGAATCTCATTCAGATAGTAATATTCACACATTTTCAGAATGCAAAGGCCCTACATGAGTATTTGATGAATCTTGAACACCTATCGATGATTTATAGATATTTTATAGTGATTTTATATTTTCTGTAAAAGCAAGATTTATGAATATGAATGCACACCTGAAGTGAAAGACTGACCCAAATCTACACAGAGTTACTTGGACTGATGTCATGTTATATGAAATACAAGACTTTTTTGTCTTTATATATTTATGGAAGTTATGATTTGTGACAGATGAACTGTATTTGGTCTGAAAGTGAGAAATCCTGGCAGTTTGGAGAAATTATGTGACATGACAGGTTTATCCAGATAAAATGCTGCCTGCATTTCATTGATGATATAGATAAATAATCTGCTTAACAAGATCTGTTTTAGGCTTTTGCTACATTAATCTAGTGCAGTCAAAGTCAAAGCACGTTTTTACTCATATTTATTTCATCAAAAGAACATATAACATGGGGCTT
Source organism: Sinohyriopsis cumingii (assembly GCA_028554795.2). Classification (NCBI taxonomy): domain Eukaryota; kingdom Metazoa; phylum Mollusca; class Bivalvia; order Unionida; family Unionidae; genus Sinohyriopsis; species Sinohyriopsis cumingii. The sequence goes on from CM068824.1 coordinate 71,659,442, forward strand.
TGGGTTCCTGATTGGTCTAAGGTGCTCACCTTTACAGATTACTGATTCTCACATCTGTCTGCATGGGTTCGAGTCTCAGGCTTGGCCAGTGTTTGTATGTAAGAAAGCTTGCCAGTAGTTTCCTGTATGTTATTGGTTCTTCATCAAGGTTTTCCCGGCTTCTTCCTCCACCATATATACTGGCTATCATGTATGGCCTATCATGTGCTGAAAAATGGCACAAAGCCAACATCAAAATAACATAAAACCATGTATATTTGAGTTTTCTAACACCAGTGGAAATATTGTTACCCACATGTGGCTTTCCCAAGAAATATGAGGTAACATAGTATTTGTTCCAGTCTTGATTTGTAATGGATCAAAAGCACCACACATATTATTCTTTAAATGCTTTATTTTAAAAATAATTTTGAATACAGTGCATTTTACCTTTAACTTAACTTTTGATTTACCTGTATAATCACCTGTATGAGACTAATATTGTTCATGAGCATATTTTCAAACATGAATTGGTCTTTATAATCGTACCAAATAAAAAATTTACAGGTTGTTGAAAATTTGTTACCTGCATTTGTTCAACATCTTGAAAGTTACTTAGTTTTGGATGAGTCTTCCAAGGTTTCATTTACCAATTTTGATCTTGATTATATTCACATTCAATAAATAAGTACCTGTTTGGGGAGTAATTCAATAAATAAGTACCTGTTTGGGGAGTAATTCAATAAATAAGTACCTGTTTGGGGAGTAATTCAATAAATAAGTACCTGTTTGGGGAGTAATTCAATAAATAAGTACCTGTTTGGGGAGTAATTCAATAAATAAGTACCTGTTCGGGGAGTAATTCAATAAATAAGTACCTGTTTGGGGAGTAATTAAATAAGTAAGTACCTGTTTGGGGAGTAATTCAATAAGAATAAATGGGATCCACACCTGTCTCCACATTATAAGCAGATCCATGTTACCCATGCATGCTGCAATGAGGGAGCAGTGTAATTGGTCAAATTTTGTTGTATCTTAGCTACTTAATTTATTTCACTTTTAACTTTTGGTTCATGGAAAAATATACTTTTATATTTTAGAAAATTTACTTGGTATGTTAAGTATTTGAACCATTATTTGCCATTTTAATTGTTTAGTTAGCTTTTTGTGATAGCTTAATTTAGTTATGAATATTGCGCTTTTATGTACTATCAGGACTTAGCCTTGTTTGAACATCCATCAGTATAATATTACCTCACTTGTAATGCAGGTTACTTTAGTGCCTCCCGTGGGCATGTTATCAAGAAGGAGAACAGGATAATTTGGATGACTTGTCATCAGATTGGATTTACTTATAAGTCAAAATCTGTAGGAGTTGGATAGCTTGTTTTAAATGTAGACTTACTTTTGTGGGGTAGTTTTATTTCATAATAATAAGGTTTATTGTTGCTTGTTAATTATTATATCCTTGTATAAATCAATGCATTGTAACTATTATGGATGTTTAATTGTATTCGCTGTTTAGGTGCTGTTAAGATCACTCCAGCTCATGATGTAAATGATTATGAGGTTGGTATGAGACACAATTTGCCCTTCATCAACATCATGACAGATGATGGAAACATCACAGATGAATGTGGTCAGTTTGCAGTGAGTACATATAGACTTCCTTGAAAGTAATAAAGTTTTTTCGGTTAATTTGATTTCAGTAATTTTATCTGTAATTATCAGGGATCATTCCTATACATAAAACTGGGAATTCCCCCCCATCACCAATCCATGGAAATATTGAATGGTAATATCATGGACTTAACATACTTCCACTTCCTTGTAATGTGAAGTCTTAAAAGTGTTATGCATGCTAAAATTGATTCCTTGATAGCTTGTTAAGGGCACATAATAACCTTAAATAGTCCAACCTCGATTTTAATAGTTAATTCAAATTTAGAATATTGGTTTGTCACCATCTGAAAGTTACTTCTTAGGTTGATGCAATTCATATTAAAGTAAACCCCAATCAGCAGCATTGCTTTGATGTCACTGTACAAGGTCAGATTAATAGAAGCTTTACTGAATTGGGTAGTTATCCGAAACTTTTTATCACCAGTTTTGCATATCATTGGACATGGTGTACTACTCTTATTTTTCTTTCTGGCAAGATTTATATTAGTCACATACATCTGATTATAAGTTACAGAACCAGCCTATGTTGTGATTTATCCCAACCTCGCTCGCTGGCCCTGTTCTTGAAGCGGAATCTCTTATGGGTTTTGACATGGTTTGAACTTTAGTCCATCCTGTCCCATTGAAGAAACTACCATACAAGATGTTCTTCCAAATAAATTTGGCTTTGGCACTCAGAACAAGTGAGCTTGCTCAGTCTGCAGATTCATGGATTACAGGACATGTGTCAGATGAATCAACTAACCTTGGATAGAGGAATTGGTAGTAAATCCATAATCAATCAGTTAGTGATTTTGTTCATGTCTAGTCAGCATAGCTGTTCAAGAGGCCACACAAATATCCTCCATTTTGTGCCTTTTTTTTTAAAGATTGAGCTGTAGAAGAGGGATGATTTAAGCCCAATTTCTCTTACTGACAGCCTCTTTCCTGCAGAAAACGATGCTATGCTCATCTATTTCGGACATGTCATTGGGAAGAAGACTTAAACATTTCACCAGTGTGGGAGAGATCCTGCCCAGAGGACATGTGAGTCTCAGAAGTCATCTTGAATGGCTCAAATCATGTTGCACTTCCATCATCTGCCATCAGGGAATCCCTTGCCACAGATGCCACAAAAACCCATGCAGGGCAGATGTCCTGAAGCAGGAAAACAGGCTCTCGCTGCAAGAAAAGGGTACTAGAGATCATTCACAACACAAACTCACCAAGCGTTTTCTCCAGAGTTTTCTTTGTCCCCAAGGCCTATTGCAAACTTGGACCAGTCCTCAACCAAAGCTCTCTCAACCAACACAGCTGAGTACACTATTTCAGATAGAAACCCCAAAGTAGGTGCTCGGTGCCAATCAGGGTGGCAGATTTTGCAGTTTGCTTAGACCTTAACGATGGATAATTTCATATTTCAAGGCACAAATCTTCCTGGTAGTGTATGCGGTTTATTTTCAGGGACACCATGTACCAGTTCAGGACTTAACCTTTTGGTCAGTATATCAGTATCTGGGTGTTAGCCAAGGTCATGGATTGTATTTGTTCATGCTTTAGACAGCATTATTCAAAAGCACAAGGTGAGCAGTCTCTTGTACAAAGATATGAAATCTCTTCTTTCTTCCTTTGCATCGGATTTCTTATCAATAAGGACAAATTTGATCTCATCCTGTCTGTGCACTTTTGGGCAACGAGTCTGTAACTTTTCTAAATTGAAGTTGATTTCCTCAGGAATGGATCTTATAGATCATCTCCTTGGTATCTTCCATCAGAAGTATTAAATTTCAGTCCAAGATGGGTCTTCTCAGTGCAGCGGTGGATCTTTCTGTTTTGGACCGCTTTTTCTTGAGACCCTTATAGATGATTGTTCTGTCTCATTGGCAGTTGAAACTTTGTTAACTAGGCTTAATGATCAAAGTTTTGGATTACATGATCATTCATCCCACTAAATGGGAGGACCTTTCATGGCTTAAGATAGACATTCTTTTCAGGATTCGTCACCAGAATTTATGGTGTGCACAACTGGTTGGGGTGCCCATCTCCTGCCTTCTTTCCAAGAAGTGAGTTTGGTTTTATTCTTCAGCCTCCTGGAAATGGAAGTTACAGTGAATGCCTTTTTGGTCATGGAAGGAGACATAACTTAGAAGGTCATTCTGATTTCCAACAACTTTCCCAGATCATTGCCTGTGGGTTTGTGATTTTCTCAGGTTGTATCATCATCAACAAATTCACATTGAAGTCATCTGCATCCGAGACAGGCTTATCATCCTAGCAAACTTTTTGTCCAAATGGAATCATTCAGTTCGCACAGAATGGTCCATTTACTATTGTGGGGCTCTTTACAAAAAGGTGGAATCGAAAGCCCCTAATCTTTACTTCCCCATTCTCAGATCTGAAAATCTACGTGGTTGATACCTTTTCACTGAATTGAAAGTCTTTATGCATACACCGGAGCCCCGAGTGGCCGAGTGGTCTAAAGCGCTCTCCATTACGGATCACTGCCATCTACCTCTTTCTGCGTGGGTTCGAGTCTAGGATTCGGCCAATGTGGGTATGTGAGAAAGCTTGCCAGTAGCTTCACGTGGGTCAGTGGTTCTTCCCGGGGTTTTCCCAGATTCTTCCTCCACCATTAATACTGGCTGCCATGCATAGCCTATCGTGTGCTAAAAAATGGCGTTAAACCCCACAACAACAACAACAGTATGCATACACCTTCCCCCAATTCATTGGATTCTCAAGGTCATTCAAAAAGCTAGGGAATCCAAGTGCAGACTCTTATCAGTCAAGCACAAAGAAAGAACAGTTTCTGCAAACAGATGGTGGTTAAAATTGCTCAGTCTAGAAAGCCCATGTTTGAAAAACATTTTTTGGGGAAGTTGTGAATCTTCTTTGATTGGTGTGAGCAGAGAAAGAGTTTAAACGCCTGAGTACCACAAATAGCTAACTTACATCTTTTACTTTTTGAGGAGAAGTTAGCCATGATTACAGTCAAGGCTATCATTCCATAATTTCTGAAAGATGTCATCACGAAAGGAGAGATACAGGCCAGAGCTTGGACCTCTCTAATCTTCTTGCCATTTTCAATTTGTTCAACTGAAATCTTTGACCCCTTTGTCCAGAATGGAATCTACCTAGGGAATGATGCAAGACCAGATGAGTTTCTTGTGCTTATGAGGTTAAAGCAGTTGCTGCTGATTTGTATTCCATCCAAAGTGAACCCTGATGATCCCTGATTGAGATTGTGTAAGCTGTAATGGAAGTGTGATACAAAATTCTCCATTCTCCTTTGCCTGTACATTACATGAGACTTGAACCTGCTTCTCATAAATTAGGAGACCAGAGCCAAGACTGACTCTAGATAAGGGGTATACAACTCCCTCCACCTCTTTTGAAGTCTGATGAAAGTTATGATTGGTTCAAGTATTAAAAGCTGAAACCAAGTTTTGGAACAAACTGTTTCTTCAATGATATTTACATGATTATAATATGGGCACTTTCTTCCAAGCACTCCCTTGCAAGTATTAATTGAAAAATGAGTCTTTGCTGCCAATCCCCAGTATCCAAGGGGAGACAACTATCAGATTTGTGTCTCAGGAAGCATTGTTTTAGTATTTTTATTGTTCAAACAAGCCATAAAGATGTGGCTTATGCCATTTTTATTTAGTGGAAGGAGATGGCTTTTAAGTATATTTTGACCTGATAAGTGTGATTGACAAAATGTTTTACCCCAAAAATTGCTTTCCAATACATATTGCTGAATCTGAAACTCTAGTGTGTATGTGTTTGTTTCTCTCAGAAATGCAACTTGAAGCATTCCATCTTTGTGTTCAAATAAATCACAGTCTTTTATTATTTCTCACAGGGAATGAAGAGATTTGAAGCTAGAAAATCTGTATTGGAAGCTTTGAAAGCAAAAGGACTTTACCATGAAACTAAAGATAATCCTATGGTTGTTCCTATGTGCAGGTAAAGTTACTTTGATGTCTTGTATTGTATGTATTCATTAACAGAAAGCATGACATAGACATTGAAGAGATTGGCATAATTTTTACAGTAATTATTTTTCTGTAGATGGGGTGGGGCTGGGGTTTTATCATAGAATACATATCAGGTGAGACGATGTTCTGTGGAACCCACATGCTTATTTTCTTCATTCCACATAATGTACAAAATGGACATCTTGTCATCACAGAAAAAAGAATAATACCAGACTAGGGAAACACACTTTAAGTGCCCATATTATTCACACAAATGATGAATGGTGAAATGAATGTGGTTCACTTTCTTGATTAAAAGTGTAATCATGATTGGTCAGTCACTCATATACATATAGGCTAATGTGATTAACAAGAGGAATATTAAACCTGACATCTACTAGTACATGTTTCTTCAAAGAATGGACAAGAAAAAAAAAAAAAACTAAACTAAATCTTATTCTCATTCCTAGTGTGTATGCCTTCTTTAGTAAACCCTTGTAAAGAGGTGGGGGTATATTGTAATCCTTGCATCAGTCCTTATGTCCATCTGTCAGTCTATAAAGCTTATTATATGGCACTTGTTAGTACAACTAGTCCCACATTTTTAGTTCTGCTGATAATAGACCAGACGATCTTTTATTTTTTGGATGACCCATTGTCCATCGTCCATTCATTCCTTAGTATAAGTTTGTTAATGATATTTCTTCTGAACATCTTAGAGGGTTGCAGTAAAACTTTATGCACACATTCATCTCATGATTCAATTGAATTTAAATGAAAATGGTGCCGCTCAGACATCTAATTTACCCAGCATGATGACTAATTGGATAAAATTGTTATCACTAATACATCAGGATGGAGAGTGATATCAGCATAGGATTCTTTGCCATGACAACCATCTTGAAACTCTTATTGCTACTGCCCAAGTGGTCTAAAGTGCTCTCCGTTACTTATCACTGCCGTCTCACCTCTGTCTGCGTGGGTTCAAGTCTTGGATTTGGCTAATGTGGGTATGTGAGAAAGCTTACCAGTAGCTTCTCGAGGGTTGGTGGTTCTTTCCGAGGATTTCCCGGGTTCTTCCTCCACCATTAATACTGGCCGCCATGTATAGCCTATCATGTGTTGAAAAATGGCGTTAAACCCTACAACAACAACAACATTATTGCTACTGCATCAAATGGAAAGTCATTTGGGGTTTTCACCAGAAGACTACTTATTGTGTCTCGTTCATCCTAAACGAAAATTATACCAATTTGACATTCAAATTCTGTTTTTGCTACTCCTGAATGGATAGTCCTGTCACCATGGAGTTCTAAGCAAAAGACTTCCTATGATATCTTGCTGGTTGCCATTCCTCCTGAATGGATGGTCATATCAACATGGGGTTTTCACCATCTTGAAAATCTTAAAAAGCTTGTTATTGCTGAAGAATATCATGGTTTCAACACTTGACAGGAAGAAATGGTCTTATCTTGAATTCCTGGAAATTCTTTTTGCCCAGCAGAGCGTATGTCCCTTTGACAGACATTTGTTTATAGATTACCATGAAACATATATCCATCACTTGAAGATAGGCAGTGCAACAAATAACTTTGCTCCTGCGAATTTTAGCTACTGGATAAAGACTAGGAGAACTTTTAGGATTGTCCATTGTTTGTTGTCTGTCCATTAGCACAAGTGTGTTCACTATATCACTTAAAGACTTCTTATGAGGTCCAGTTGGTCCTTAAAACATTAGCATTAATCAATGGTAGCCATCTTGAAAATCTTGTTATCACTACTACTCTTGAAGGTATGGTCATAACATTAGTGATTTTCACTTAAATACTTCTCACTGGATGTAGTTGTTCTTTATTTAAAATGATGCAAATGTATGCTCTTAAAACTTGAAAAATCTTGTAATGGCTGATTTTGTATATGGATGGTCATGCCAACATGGAATAAAACTCCACACATTTGATCTTAGAGTCCAGTCAAAAGTAATTGCTTGCATTTGAATTTTTCATGGAGCTTATGAACACTGTAATTTGTATATATACAAGTAAATCTTGACCAGACTTTGTATATAATTGCATTGCAATGTACAAGTTGATAGACAGCAGTCTGACATTGACTTTTAGATCAAAGGTCTTGAGTTGGGTTTTTTTTATTTTTATAGCTGTACTGGCTTGTGAGGGTAATAACACCAACAAGTATGAATGCATTTATTTCAAATCCAGTTTATTGTTGATATGTGATGAATACCTTGAATGCTGCCACTTAAATATATGTTTCCAAACAAATATTAATTATTATTAAAGGTCAGTGGCCATGACAGAAAATTGGACCTGCACTCACGTGTATCTTGTGAACATGTCAACTTTGACATGTAAAAAAATTATTTTGGTTACCAAACTTGCTATGTTGAAGTTTCTGAAAAATATCATATAGTTTCAGTACTCAGCAGTTAAAAAGAAGAAACATTCTTGTCTTGGATTCCTGGAAATTCTATTAGTCAGTAGAGTGTCATTCCTTTTGAGGGACTCTTGTTGTAAGAGTTATTGCTCTTTTAGTCTTGTAGTTTTATGCAGTGTATGACACAGTCTCATTAGCACATCTAGTTCTATATGTTTTGATTGAATGCCACGAAATTTCCGAAATATTAGGGTCATTACATGAATATGTGCATATTAATAAATCACATTCCTCCCAGAATTTTTGGTAAGAGTTATTGCCCTTTATGGCTTGTAAATTATTTTGCAATCTATGACACACTCAGTAGTGCAATTTTTGATAGATTGCCATGAAACTTGTTGATGTTATTGTTTACTCCTCAATATGTGCATATCAACAAATTACATTTTTTTTGTTGCCTTTTTGTACTGTAAGTTAATACAGTTTACAGTGCAGTTTTGTTAGTGCAACTGTTCCACATTTTGTCTTGCAGTTCATTTTTTTAAGGATCTCACCAGAACTTGGTACATATTATAAGCTTCATATAAAGATGTGCATAGTGACAAATCTTTGTGGTCATGTGATTTTTGTAAGAGTTTTTGCCCTTTCTTTAGTTTGAATTAGATGTCGTATATGACTGAATTTTGTGAATGCAACTACTCATCATTTTTGTGTGGATTGCTATCAGACTTAGTACATAGTATGGCCATCCTCAGAAGATATGCATGTTGAGAAATTGTTGTACTGGCACAAATTTGAGAAGAACAGTGTGCCTTTTTAACTATCCTTCAAGGGGTGGTGGTCAGATATGGGAGAGATGGTGTATATTTGTGTACAATGTGCTTTCCATTCCTCTTGTTTAAAGATATTTAATGGCAGTAAAACTTATGATATAAATTAGCTTAATGGTAAGTAATAGTCTAATAATTCTGAGGCATATTTATGAGAGAATTTCAATGTAGATTTATCAGTTCAGATTTCCAAAGCAAAGTAAATATTAAAAATAAGAACAAGTTTTTATTTTTACAGATTGTTCTTCATTGGATTACATAGCTGATACGTTTAAACTGTTTGTAAATGTCATGTAGTAAAATCTTGAGAACTTATCTCGTGCTGAAGTGTACAAATATCTGATGTTCACCTACAGCCATAATAGTATAATAAATGCACTGTCCATCAGATATCTATGTCAGCAACACCACTCAGGTAAAGAAATATTTTCAGTGAAATTATATTTCTGGGTTATCAGTTTTCATGGTTTAAAAGAATGACATTCCCATTGGTATTTAAATTAACATATTGGGGCAAAGGGTTGTATTGTTTGGACAGACGGATCATTGTTTGTTGGACATATAGGGTTAAACAGCCAATCACTACAACGTGCCTGTATGGTGCTAATAAAAAAATAAGTTTTAAAAGGATAAAGAATTAACAAAACAAAACTTTGGGTACAAAAACACTTCCAAATGTAAATATGTAGTACAAGAAGGTAAAAGGTACAGATTTTGCTTCTCGGTAAAAGGTATATAAAATAACAATAATAGTAACAGATATAAAATCTTAAAATATAGGGCCATCATTGCATTTGTGGTTTGTAGCAGCCACAAAATCCAAGAAAATAGGTACCTTACAAAATTGGTATCCCAGGGATAAAAGTGAATTTACAGCTGTCAAAGTTCAAATAGAATGTGGTTGGTTTGCACACAAAAAATGTATAATACAATTCATGGCTATTTCTAATCTACAGCCGTTCCAAAGATGTAATAGAACCTCTCTTGAAACCACAGTGGTATGTTGATGTCAAAGATATGTCGGCCAAGGCTGTAGAGGTAAGCTCTGTGATAGGATGTTGATGCTTGCAGTTCATGTAATTATTATTAGCTTCAGGTAGGTTTTGATTTAGAATGTTGTTGCAGGTTTACTGCTATACATGGCCACCGGTATAACTGGTGAAGGATGAACCTGGGAAAACCCCACTAACAACCACTGACCCATGGGGAACTACTGGCAAACTTTTTCACATACCCACGTTGGCCAAACCTAAGACTTGAACCTATGTGGACAGAATTGAGATGGCAGCAATCAGTAAAGGCAAGGCACACAGGGTCCCATGAATTTAGAATGTAGAATTTCATAGAGAGATGTAACTTCGCTTTTCTTATAAAGTTTTAAGTTGAGTTGACTCCCTTGCCTAATGTTATGGCCAGAGAAACAAAACAGAACATTGAGAAAACAGTTTGTAGCAACTCTGTCACAGATATGAATTGGATTCTAAAATAAACTTATTTGTATTTTATTTGGTAAATGTTCTAGAAGTTAATTATTAATTTAAGAACTATGCCTCTTTCCTAATAAATGACTTGATCATTCATATCCAGAAATTTACATTGAACAGGGTGTCAGGTTCCTATTATATTTTTATTATTTTTACTCTTATTTTTTCCTGTAAATGTAGGGATTTTTGTATTTTCCATTTTTGCCAGTATGCAAATATTCCTATAAATTGTTGGATTTCAAATCTTAATTTCGATTAAAATTTTAAAATTGGCTAAAATACTTTGTTTGCCTTATAAAAAGTAATTGAAATTCAAAAAAAAGATTTGTTCCATTTAAACAATGTACTATTTTCTATATAATTCTTTTTTATATGCATCTTCTTGTACATGTATCTTACATACAGAGTACTAACACTTGATACCGTTATATTCAAGAGTACATTGCAGTTCAGAAAATTTATCCAACCCTGTACCTTTATATCTTTTCTGAGATTTTAACCTCTTTACTATTTATATTCGATATTGACCCCCAAAAAAAACTGAATTTGAAGTTGAAGGTACAGATAAGACACATAAGCAGTCTTGTTTGTATGTATATCTGGCAGAAAGATCAACACCTGATTTATTTGATTGAAATGTAGTCAGGTTTCCTTTACTGTCAATCCTACCTGTGGATCGGCTTGAGTCAGCTACCATAGTGTATTCTTCAGCTTGCTCCACTTGCCTCGGCACTGGATGACATATTCAAGTCACTGTGCCATAAAGACCAAACCAAACTAAAGATTTTAATGGCCTAGGCCTTCATTGTTATTCCTAATTTAGTTGATAAAACAGTTCTGAATTTTTACTTTTTGAAGTTCTTTATAATTATAGTTTGCCCATTGTGCATAAAATCCTTGTACAGATTGAAGCTATTATATTATCTCATGGATATTTGCTTGAAATGTGTGAATAACGGATGTATTTTGAGTGGGTGAAAATCACTAAGTCTTTCTTACACGAGATGAATTACATCTGTTATTCACTTGTAGCAAGCAAATTTTCTTTTTAATTTAGGCTCAACATATTGGCTACCAAGAAGTACTGTATAAAAGATTAAGGAAGCAGATTTCCTACTAGATCCCACACAAAATCAGTGTTTTACTGTTGTTTTTTTTGTTGTTGTGATTTTTCACACCAAAAAGATAAACGGTAGGATAATTCTCCTTCCCAATTCAAACTAAACTAACACATGAAGACAAAAATAATTTGCACCTTGTTGGTGTTGAACTCTAGTCATCTTTAATGGGAGATAATTCTCTTTCCCAGTTTCAGACTAAACTAACACAAAACTAGTCATCTTTAATGGGAGGTGACAATATTTACTACTCAACTGCGTAAGCATAAAAGAATAATTTTGAATTTCATGGTAGTGCTCTTCATGTCTAGTGATGACCAGTGAAAAAAATTATATTTTATTTCACTCCAGTGAAACATCAAGATTATTTCTCTCAGAAAATCCAGTAATTCACAGCCTTGCAATAAATAAACGTATCTAATACTTCTTTGCATAACTTTCAAGAAGGCTTTAATTAGACATATTCCCTGAACTTCTCTAGTTTCAAGCATTTCATAAGAAGCAAATTTAAGTTGGTTTTTTTTAGGTATTTGTTAGATTTGTATTAGTGTCACTTTTGGACAGGTTTCATTTAGAGATACACATTATGTGAAATAACAGCACATAAAAGGGACTTGTAACTGATAACATATATAACGCAGGAAACAAACATTCATATGCCTAAATTATTTTAAAAATATAGATCTCAAAGCTTTTTAAATTAACATTTCAGATTAAACTGACTTCTGTCAACAGGCTGATGTTTCAGTGACATAGACTATGAGAATTTGTGTCTAAAATTAGTGAAAGCAGTTATTTTTATTTTTCATTCAAAATGATTTAAAATGTGTACTTTCAATGGGCATACTTGTTACTGTAGATAGATTTTATTTCAGACATGCATTGATAAAACTAAGAACAGAATATTGTCAGTATAAGAAATAAAAATTCCCATAAGTATTTTACATCCTTCTGTGGAAATGCTTCATTGAGAATTTTGAATATTCAAGAACTATGGGAGAAAAAAATGTATTTAGCATACAGTGGACAAATTTTATGTTAATTTTACATAACCTTGTAAAAAAAATTTGTTTAGAATCATTAGAAAGATTGGAAATTGATGTTTTGATACAAATTTAATATGAATAGTTTCAGATTTTAGTGTTCATCGAGTTGAAATTAATTCATTTTAAGATTTTTCCCCCATCACTTTGAAAATAATTACTGAAATTGATATACAAGTAAGTTTGTTACTTAAAAGATTTGATCATGATTGTAATAGTGATCTTGATTTAAAATTTGTAAACTTGAATTTTGTATTCACTTTAGTGGAAGAAAATGTAAGTTTTGATCTTATTTAAACAAGCTTGTCATTTTAAATGTAACAAATAGTTCACATATGAAAAAGTTAAAAAAAATGTGTACTTTTTTTTTAGGAAACTCCCATTTTGAAAATCTGAACTTTACATTGAACCATTAAATATGGGTAGATAATAGTCCATTTTGGGATTTTTGGAATAAGGCTGAATAACTGAAGCGCAATCTTATGTCTTTAACTTTCTCGTTCAGTTTGAATTATGTTTTCAGCTGTAATTTGTTCATAACTTTTCAGTAATGAATATCTGAAGTATCATTTATCAAATAATCCCTAAATTGATTACTCTTTGGAAAGCTCTTGTGTTTTAAAATATAGTGCAATGGCACCATTTAGGAAATCTGTTCTGTTGTCAAGCATTTGCATGATGAAAATTATTAGCTGTAAATTTATTTGTTTCGTATATATGAATGTACTGTTGCAGTAGTAAACCTTTAAAACTGGTTGGTTTAAGGCAAGAAGGGTGGCTAATTTCACAGTTGATATTAAAGAATCTTGTGCTTGAAGTCCTGGATGATTAGGTTTTCCATTGTGCTGGTTGTGGAGAAGTACTCTTGTTATATTTTAAAACAAGTCAGGCAGGTGCTAATTTTCATGCTTTAATCACTTTATCTACCTTCATCTGTGTGTACTGAATGCTTAAATTTTCCTCTCATCATTTATTCAGTCACATCCTAATATATGGTACCAATCATAAGTGTTCCTTGATAACTGTTATACGTGCATGCATTGTAATTGTCCCTTCACTGCATATTGGGTTAAGTGACACTATTATTGGCCAGTCCAAGCACTTCAGACAAGTCAAGTCAGTATTATTAGTTTAGATTGTTTTAAATGCCCTTGTTATACTGTGTTTACTCAACCCAGATATTCATGAGCAGATCACCCAAAGATTTCAATCAAGTAGGTCATTACAATTAATGGCATTTATTGTACATTTATGACAGTTTCTTAATTGATAGTAATGATTCATTAATTTAAATCCATCTATACATAGGATCAACTGTACCCATGTGATATTGCATTTAACGTGAAAAGTTGATGCTACATAAGGAGCTGTCTTTGTTTATATTTAAATGACAAAATATATTACATGTGTGTTGTGATCACCTTTAGGAGTAGTTGTCAGCAAGGTGATCTTTAATAAATAGAAAAAATGAGGTTAGTAAATAATTTCCACGAGGAAGGTAATAAGAAAGATTTAGATAAAGAAAATTCACATGAAAGTGGAGGGATAAAATGTAAGGCTACTGCTGAGTCAGAGGTAACCATTTCTCCAAAGACACATAAGCCGGATTCTGAGGCAGCAAACATTGTTAAAGAGGCAAAACTCAGAGGAAGAGAAATTTGTAGCCATATTTGGTTGGTAATTATGCCTTGAATTCACTGATTCTTTCAATTATCACAATATCCCAGATACAGCAATTAACTGCTGCCTTAGTGCTGGGCCCTGATGACAAACATGTACATATTCTTTGAAGTACAGCTACCAACACAGATATGACTAATGCTGTAAAATATCTATGAATCTATATAATTGATAGAGAGTTTGGGACAAGTGAAAAGGCATGTGGGACAAGTAACTTTTCTTAAACTACTTTTCCTGGACAAGTGGATGAAAAGACATTTGTTCATCCATGTTATGATAACATATCTTTATTTTCTCCCATTCTTTAAGTATGATAGCAGTCAAATAATATGCTCAAAGTGCCGTAAAAAAGCAGAAAACCATACAGTCCTCAAATTTCTCAATGCCTTTGAGAAACAAACATAAAAATACCTGTTCATGTAGATGTTAAAAAGGAGAACGCATCACCATTGAGAAATTGAGTTTAGATTTTCTGCAGAGTTTTTATTAGCTTAAATTTTTAAATAAATTTCAGCATCTTTGGAACATGCATCTCTCAAATACCAAAAGTTTCTTAAAACTTTTTTATATTTTAGACCTATGGAGGAATTTGTTTGGATTTTTTTACATATGGGTTTAATATGTAACATTTAGCAACAGACAAGAGTGATTGGTTATATTCATTAGTCTGCTGAAGAAGCAGACTGGTAATGAGAGATCAACATGTATGGAAATAAATGGTTGCCTGTCAGAAATAGCTGTGGAAGGGAGTTGACCATTATGGAGGTTGGACTGTTTTTCTCTCATGTTTTATGTTCTATACTGCACAGTGACCACAGCTGATTGGATAGGATTTTTTTTTACTTCTTCATACAGATATAGAAGTCATTGTAGTAACAATATTTATTACACATCATCATTTTCAATATTACAGATATATGAGATCACTGTAGAGGACATAATTTTTGTAACAAGCTCATAAAATTACCCATTGATGATATATAATACCGAGGTTTTTGTTTTTGCTTGCATTGACTATATCAATTAAAAGGCATTTGATAGTACACAGTTCACAGAATTCTCGGAAGGTACAAGTCTTTAGGTCAGTTACATGTTTTTTCTAGACCAATCATTAATGCAGTAGAAAATAGCTATTAAAACCAAAAAGATATCAATCCTTACAAAATTATTGACAGTTTCCAAAATGACAAATTAGTAAGGCAGATTTTTTAAAATTTACTTTCTATTATGATATTAATTTGAACTGAATGAGCAGAAATTTAGTATTCATTTACTGTACATGTTACATTGTAGTGGATTTAGGAGGAAATAATAATGCGTAAATTCTGCATTGTTTGTGAACATATGACTACAGCACACAAATGCTACTGTACTTAAAGACATGATTCGATTCTAATATTATTACAGGCAGTAGAAAGTGGAGAGCTGAAAATCATCCCTGACATGCATGTGAAGACATGGAACAATTGGCTGGGAAATCCAAAGTAGGTGCCACAATAAAAGACATTAATGTTTTGTTATAGAGACCATTGGATTAAATGTTTTATATACAGTAGACTCTAAATTTTCTGAAGTCTGAAGAAGCTTTGGATAATGCTAAGATTTGAATAATTGATGGTCATGAAGGTGCAAGCTTAGTGTACATGACTCCACAGAAAATAAAGCAAAGTACCATTTCAGTTGTTCTCATATTCTATTTCCTTAATAAATATATAGGAAGCCATTTCATTGGCACAGCATAAAACAAAAACAAAAATAGTAGTGAAAATTATCATTGTCATCATTATAATAATCTGTGTTGCATACAAGAAGGACAAAATTTTGTTTCAGTATGCATTAAAATGACCAGCACCTAGCAGATTTTAAAACTGACAAGTCAATGGATCACTTGATAAGTTTCTTTTTCACATGATATTCACTTCTTTTCAGTTGTTTTCTAATTTTTAAACAACACACTTAAAGAAACTTGTAAGCACAGTTCATTTTGCGCATTTTCAGTTGAAATTGTTTTGCATCACATGCATCTTAAAACATTCTCATTTGTGGCTGCTTTGCTTTCATTATTGTTAAAATTGTTGTTATCTTCATCCATTTCACTTTCATTATCACCAGAATCAGACTTTTTTTATTATTAATTTCATGCATGATATCATTGTCCATAAATTTTTGTCAAGGTTGGTTAGTGTTCATCAGTCATAAAGAAACAAACCATTATATGTCCATCCACCCCAAGAATTGATTTTCAAATAATGTGTATAGTAAATGTAGCTTTCAAAGAGTTTATATGATTTTCTGACTTTGTTTTAACAAACCTACTTTGCATAAAATTACTGCCATTAATTAAATTAATGAGGGGGTTAGTGAAAGAAAAGTCAGATATTGGATTGGAACAAGCAATAAACATAACCTGCTTTTCGATTAATGTTTACTCTAAGTTTGGACCGACATGTTACAATTCAAGAAGTCAAACATGTTGCTCCTGACGATTTTCGCACTTCCAGTGTGTTTTCATTTCAACAAGATAGAGCATTTTGGACTGCTAAACTATTTTGATTAAGGGGGTGTACTGTAATGTTTGGATAACAGGTGTACAAAAGATACAAATTTGTATGGGAGAGTACAGATGGTTCGGATAATGCCAGGTATTTGGTTAATAAGAGTTTTGAAAAACTTAGAGTCTGCTGTAGATTGTCTAGTTAAAACAAAAACCAAATGTAGTGCTCATAATGGCTCATATTTTCGCATAGGATTGTCTTTTGAGGTTGGAGACACCTGACAGACTGAAGAAAATCACCAGCCTTGCATCTGTATACATTGCTCATCCTATGTCTGAGAATTGTGACCAATGTCCATAGAGGTGTAAAGTGAACTTGTTGTCACTGTGCTAAAATAATCAGCAGTGAAACTTGGTGGGCTTGGAGTACTGAGAGATTTTGATTTTGATCATTTAACACTAAAGTAAATGATGCCGATGTATCTCTAGCTTTGAATTAAAGTTCATACAAATAGCATCTTGATAATGAATGTCTGACCATCTTTAGTTAATATGATTTTCTCCTGAAAAAAACTTATCAGGAGCCAGGCTGTTGTTTCAGGTTATACAATGTATAAATGTTATTATAGTGTTTTTTACAGATCATCAGTTAAGTTTGCTTTCTGATTATTCTAAGATTCGTAAAGATGATATGGCACATAGTATGGTCTATTCTTGTTCCTCAGCTACAAAGTAGCTGTTACAAGCAATAGACAAACCAGATTGTTATATTAATGGTTTCATTCTGTATAGACTTGGTCAGGACCTGCAGTGTTCATGGAAACAAGGGTGGCATTGCTCTGATTAAATTATAGCTTGTGGCCGTATAGTCCTTGTTTACATGTACTTAAATTGGAATAGATTTTAGTCTGCCAGAGACAACAATTGTAATTATCTTACTGAGGCTGCCAGGGGATGAGACTATTCTTTGGGAAATAAAAACCTGTCAGGAAGCTAACAGTTTTAAGAAACATCTATGCGAGATGCCCCACAGTCAGCTTCCTTAACTGCCAGTTGTTTAGTTTCAAGAGATTATAAATTTAATTTATATTTTATGCTACCATTGGTAGCCATCGTAAGCATAAAATTTTTACCTTTTTCCCTGCAGAAAAGGAAACTTTAACAGCACAATAAACATGTTACAATCACCAATCACTTTGGAAAATGCAACAATTGTCCAGATTCCATTGCTTTTATTCAAGTTTGGTGCTGATTTCCTTTGAAGGGTGTGTTTTGTTTTATTGAAGAATGTAGCTGGCTTGCTTTGATGA
Organism: Sinohyriopsis cumingii; assembly: GCA_028554795.2. Taxonomy (NCBI): domain Eukaryota; kingdom Metazoa; phylum Mollusca; class Bivalvia; order Unionida; family Unionidae; genus Sinohyriopsis; species Sinohyriopsis cumingii. Next base: position 71,677,416 of record CM068824.1, read on the forward strand.
AGGGTGCATGCATTATCCTGGGCTAACTGTGGAAGACCAAACAAATACATGTTTCTTAATAATGCGACAGCAACATTAAAGCCTAACAGCAACATCAGATAATTTATGAGTCAGAATTGGCAGTTTATTGAACAAACAATTAGAAACAAAAGATTTGTTGAAGTTAGGATGTAAGGATTCTGTTGACATGTACATTTTTATTTTCTTCGGACGTTGACATAGCATTACAGATTTGGTGATAACAATAGACCATGGGCTCAGGACTTTGCATTTTTGTTGACATAGGCAGATTATCAACATAAGTGATATTGATAAAAGTGGGTAGGACTGTATTCTTATTGCTTAGTTTCTGATAGGAAGAGTTTTTGTACACTCTAAGAGGAAATGCTTAGCAGTTTCTGGTGGACTGTAAGAACATTTGTTGTCAGTTAATTGTGAAATGGTAGTAGTCCAACTTTCCCATGCTTTTTCAATATTTTCTGTATGTATATCCATTGTTAGACCCAAGCATTTAAGAGATGAATTTCTTAATCATATTCATTCAGTGTTGTGGTGACGTTCCTTTTCACTTGGTTTTGATTGAATTAAAATCAACTAATCATTGATCAGCCCACATTTGATTTTAAGTAGGTCTTTGCTCAAAACACCAGCAGCCAGAGTTGGGTCATCAACAATAATTGACAACCATGTATTGTCAGCAAACAACCTTGTAATATTCAAGGTTTGTCTAATATTTCAGGGAAATAATTATGTTAAACATTTTGCTGTTCTGAATATGTCTATTTTTTTTATCTCCAGGGACTGGTGTATCTCTAGACAACTCTGGTGGGGCCACAGGGTTCCAGCTTACTTTGTAACCATCAATGACTCTAGTGTGCCTCCTGGAAAGGTACCTATACCTTCCTGATAATTACAATAGAACCTTTTCCATTATTAACCATTAGTTTTCAGTGAGATGTTTAACAGAACAGAATTTTATTAACTATGGGCATGGAGAATATAAATAATACAGAATTACTTGCACTTTGATTCGTACTTGGCATGTCAAGAATTTACTGAATCAAAAGTCTCAATAACTGGGTTAACTGTAAAACTTGGAAATCGCTACATTAAACACATAAGAATGGACAAAAATATATAAATTTGTAATTAAACTTCAATCTCTAAAAAAGTAGGATATACAGGATTTTGTCCATCAATCAGTTAATCCTTCCATTGATCCATCCATCACACAGTTTGGTGAATGCAACAAGTCTTGCAGTTTTGAACTCTTCTGATCATAGACTAGCAAAGGCCATGGGATGGCCTTTTGTCCCAGTTATTGCTGCTCCTAAAGTAAACTACTTCAAGGATTGACATGAAACTTGACTTGTACATTTATCTGGTGTTGATCTGACAATCAGTATGGCTACCATGGAAGCAATCTTAAAAATTTTGTAATCAATACCCCCAAACAGAAAGTCATATTGACATGGCATTTGTCCAGAAGACTTGTTATGTTGGTTCTAAATGAAAAAGATGCTGATCTGACATCCAATATGGCTATCTGGAAAACCATATAGTTGCTACTTCTCATGCATGGACAATCATATCGGCATGTGATTTTCATTAAAAGGCTCTTTATGATATCTAGATGGTCTTGAATGAAAATGTTTTTGATCTTAAATCCAATATGGCTGCCATGACGGCCATCTTGAAGATCTTAATAAGGCTATATTTGCAAGTGGTTTGCACCAATAATAAAAAGATACTGGGTTGGTTTTGAATGAAAATGATATTGACGTATTGATCTTGCATCCAATATGATTCCATGATAGCTTCACTAGTAGTGGTGTGACTTCCTTAGCAACCAGTTAGAAAATCCATTTTGAACTTCTCTGGAACAACTGAGCCAGTTTAAATCAAATGTGAGACTGCTTCTTAGGACATGTTTGCCAAAAAAGTTGCCAGTTTGTCTCACTTAGCAGTGGCATGGCTTTCATAACATATGGATAAATAAATATGGATCACCTATTTTGTGCTTCCTCTCCAGAATGAATGTGCCAGTTTTAATTATTTAGTACGTTTTCTATCAAAATTGTGTTCAGGATTGATTCTTTGGTAACATTGTGGCTTCCTTAGCAGCCAGGTGGAAAAACTGGAGTAAATCAAGAGTACATCTACTACCTCGCAAATCCAGCCATCCCATTTTTTTTTTTTTGCAACAGAAAGTACTCAAAGTTCTGAGGTCACCTAGGTAGAAGTCAGACAACTGAACTCCCTTTGGATAGAGGGGTTGGTGCCAAATCCTGTCCATACTTAAGTTACTACTTCTGTATGGGCTAGGAAGTACATTCTTTTTGGATAAATTGCAAAACTGAGTTTCATTTGTTCCTTTTCACTATTTGAGTGTTTCCAAGGAGTTCTGTAGCACGGGGAAGTTAATAGCTCTCTTTGATCATAGGGAAGAATTGTCTCGCTTCATCCTACAACATACAACATGCATGTTGGTGCCATTTTAATTATTCACCCCAAGATCTCATTCTTAAATTCATCTCGGTAATCAACCTGGTCTGTGAATTCTGTCAAGTAATTGTCTGTTACTACTAGATCAGTCATGTAATTATTATAGACTTTTATGTTTGCCATTTATGTCCTCTTCACATTGTGTTTGCCAATGATGTCCTCCTCACATTTAGTTCATACAATAATTGACTGGTTTCACCTGTATATGCCATTGTTTTTGTTGTGTATGATGACAGGTGTTCGAGGATGGGCAGGAGAAATGCATGTGGTGCAAGCATTTTAAGCTGACAAAAGATAACAAGGTTACCTATCTCAATTTTATGTATCTGTGTGATACATGCATACTGTGGTCAGAAAATGTATGGTTGACTGTCTTGGCTGAACAGTTTAAACAGGTAAGTGAGAAATTGAGGAAAGCCACCAGAAAAGAGGAAGCGGGAGGTCATGGGTTCAAACCCCAGCTGAGTCATACCAAAGACTTACAAAAATGGTACTAACAGCTGCTTCGCTAGGCGCTCAGCATTAAGGTGTTAGTGTTAGGACTGGTCAGCCTGGTGTCAGGATAATGTGTCTGGGTGGGACATCATGCTACATGTCTGCGGCATGATGCCCCAGTGCTAGACATCACTATAAACTGCCACACTGCAGACATCGTAGTGATATGACTGAAATTTTTTTAAAGCTATGTTAAAAATCCTAATCACACACACACACACAGGTGTTTAAACTGGTTCTGCATTGCAGCAATCCAAAATCAGCCCTCAGGAAGTATTACAGACCAACAAATGCCAGCTCCAGCTCCATTACAACCCATAACCATCTGTTATGACACTCCAGTCCAGGTTGCTCGGTAGTTCCCAAACTCTCAGCAGTTTGGTCAGTGGACATCTGGAGGTACCTGTTTCACCACTTGGCTAGAACTCCAGCCTTCTTTGCAGCTTTATTATAGGCATCACAGAAGGTATCCCATGTCACCTCATTCTTCTGTGCACCATCATTCATATTTGATTCAACATTATCCAGAGAGGACTCAGCCTTCAGTGTATCAGTTTAAGATATTTTTTGGCTTCTGCTGCTCAAGTTTTTCTCACCTTTGCCTTTGTTGCCAGCTTTACAAGTTCCTGCATTCATTAATCCATTGACCAAGAAAGACTTACCAGAATTCAAACAGCTATCACAGTCCGGTTGAGTTGCTGATTTATGACATTGTTTAAAGAAGCAGCTTCAGGATCCAAATGTCAACATACCATTCTTTTTGCAGTTTCACAGCAGTAACTCTCCTTAAATTTTAACAGTCCTTTCTAAGAGATGCATAGTCCTGTTTTTCAAACTGATGTCCAGATGTGGACAGAGACATTGCAAGCTTTGGAATGTCAAACCTGCATCAGTACATATGTTCTTTCTTTTCATAAAAAATGACTTTATATCTCTGGCTTGTTTTCAGCAGTCTGAACACAGACTAACCTTGTCCATCAGTAACCCCACTGGTTACATATGGGAGTCTGTCTTGCTGGTGGCATATCTTCTGAACATATTAGCACAACACATGCATGACAATTCCACACAAGCAGTGGTGAACTTGCAGCTTGCAGAGATGCCTTTCTCTCCATGTGTGCCTTCCTTAAGGAACACCATTTTTGTATAAAATAATCGCTTAAGTCGCAGCCACTGTTGTCCAGTCTGCTTTTCCATTCTTCCATGGATGTGTAGAGAATACATACATACATATGTACGTATGTACGTACATACATACATACATACATACATACATACATAGCAAACTTGAATGTGGATGAGACCACCTTAGAAAATCCTTGACCAGAAGACAGAGATCTGGGGATTTGGTAACCCTTGATTTATAATGCAATTTACTGAAGTGGAAAGATGTGTCATTTACTATGGGAGAAGGCTGACTGGGATGGAAGCAATGTTTTTGTTATCAGTGACCATTGGAAATTTTGTTCTTGGAGAAAAGGGCTAGTACAACTGTTTTATTATTTGGCATGGAGGCGTGGAGGTCCATTCAATTTGTCTGGTCTCTGCTCTGAAGAGAAAGCCATGTTGCATGGCTTGTCTTTGGTTACCTGTTTGTGAACTCTCTCTACACATCCATGGAAGAGCAGGCTGGACAACGGTGGCTGCAACTTAAGTGATTTATATATATTCTAGACAGACTTGCTGTCCCAATGTAATCAGCTAATTCATACCAAATGGTCTGTTCACACTTGGCATTCAGATCACTCATTGATCTATTTGCAACCAGTTGGAATGCAAAGATTCAGTCCAAGGTAGAAACAAATATGGGCAGTTGATGGCCTTTCCATGAACTGGAATGGTATAGATGCATACCCCTTCCCTCTAACTCTTGTCCCCAAAGTCTTGCAGAAAGGGAGGGAATCACAGTGCAGTCTAGTCCAGATAAATGATATCCTAAATTTTGCTGTAGAAATTCCCATGATATCGTCTCTCCTGACCTGCTTTAGAAAGTGCAAATGCAGTTTTTTTCTAACACAGAATTGTTAAGCCTGCATTCTTGTCTGATATCAAAGAATTGTTCATGTGAAAACAATTCTCCAAACAAGTTATGGACAGAATCACTAAGACAAGAAAGCTCACCACTTGGAATCATATGAACTAAATTGGAGAATTTCCTTCAGCAGAAGCCAAACTTTCTGTTAAAATCCTTGATACCACAAATGAGAGAAAGTTAGTTTCTATCACTATAAAAGAGTACTGTTCCATGATCTCCAACATGCTTCATCATCATAGAAAGGGGATACATTCTGAAAGAAAGATCCATTTGACCTTCTAGCAAAATTTGTTTTGGCTGTGAGTACAAAATCGAATCTACCATGGGCTCCGACATGGCTGAATTAAGCACCTTTTGAACCCATGTCTAGAACCTCCCTAACTCATTCCTAGTATAAAATCTGTTTCTTAGTAGTTCCTGGTAGAGCATGCAGAAACAATGAGATACACTTCTTGTTGGTTGATCAGAACTATCTGCAATTTTGTCAGGATGTTCATTTATGATGGCTGTTAACTTTCATCATTAAGAACAAGCTCATACTCTTGCGGAATCAGTCCTTTGTTGTTGTAAAACATCTTTCCTTGTTGGGCTCTTTACCTCAAGGACATCAACAGAATCCCATAAGAGCTGTAAATTGGTACGTGAAGTGAACTGAGCCATAGACAAGTGGGAGATCACATTTATTTCTACACTGAGAAGGAAGAGACTATAAGCTCAAGCTCCATCATCCAAGGTATGGAGCATTATTCATGCTGCATATAAAGAACTATTTCATGACCAAATAAGTTTCTTCTGTGTGTGTGTGTGTGTGTATATATATATATATATATATATATATATATATATATATATATATATATATATATATAAAATCAGCTCACAAGGCTAGGGTAGTTGCCACTAGCATAGCATTCAAGCATAACTATTTTGGAACACATTATCCCAGCCTTGGGATGGAGGGCGAAGATGACTCTAACTTTTAACTCTGAGACTGTTCATCCACAAGGGCTCAGTTTGACATGGTAGGACCTATTACAACAAGCTGCCATCCCAGGTCATTCAGCAGCTTCATACTGATATGGTCAATCAACTTGAACTGGATTTGCAGGGTGAAATTTTGCCTTGCAAGTTGTTCCAGTCATATCTATATGCTTACTCTAGCATATATCTTACACTGCATATTTGAAGAAGAAAGCAAATTTAGAGTAAAATGTTTTTTTTTGTGTAATACTTCCCAGATCATAATGTGGGCACATCCTCCCAGCCTCCCCGCATTTACATTCTAAAACCTGACCACTAGTAACTGAAGTATGGATGGGATTGGCAACAGTCTCTATATCCAAGGAAAGATCACTTTTATTTGACATTTACCTAGATTGGCAGATGACTTATAGCATTTTGGGGGAAAAAAACAAGCATGGAAGGGCTGGATTTGTGAGGTAGTGGATGTGCACCTAATCTTTTATGACTGGGTAAGAATTATCGAAGAAACATGTATTAGGCTTTTATTAAACTAAGTAGGAATGTTTGTTAAGACATCAAAATTGTGTCTAGGGTGGCTCCACTAACAATGGAGTGGCTTCCTTAGCAGCCAGGTAAAAAACATCTATTTTCATGTTCTTCTCTAGAATGGCTGAGCCAGTTTTGATCAAACTTCGTAGCTGTAAATCCTGGGACATGTTTTATCAAAACTGTGTCTGGGGGGTGTTGTGTAAAACTCATCATCATTTGTCACCATTGATATTTTTACTTCCATAGCATCCAAAACATTAGCAAATTACTCACCATTTCTCCAATTTTAAATTTGGGTTTGTATTATGAAATGGTTTATTTCATACATAGGTATCAAATTGTATAATTAAGAATAGCATTTCGTCGAAATTCTGTTAAAAAGAATCCAAGTAAATTTGCACTATTCCTAATTTGCCTTGCAGGACACAGATGGTGAATACTGGATCTCCGGCAGAACAGAGGAGGAAGCAAAACAAAAAGCAGCCAAAAAATTTAATATACCGGAAGACAAAATCTCATTACGACAAGGTGGGAAGGGAAATATTTCAATCTGCACTTGTCACAACTTTATGATTATATTTCTTTCTTAAGAAATGTTCCTTTGTCTTTAATTTATTTTCTTCCTCTTAACATATATAACTTTTACATTTTGCAACTGGTCAAAAACTATCAATGAGAAGATGCTGTCACAAGTATTTATATTTGAAAGGCAGAGTTTGCTAGCAATTTGTTCTGTATCATTTCTTGATACATAGATACATTGCTAGCAATCTGTTCTGTATCATTTCTTGATACATATATACATTGCTAGCAATCTGTTCTGTATCATTTCTTGATACATATATACATTTTATTTGAATACTTAGATTCCTAAGTTTGAACTAATTTGTTTCATTGTCTTCAGTATTTACATTAGATTTTATACATTTTCAGATCCTGATGTATTAGATACTTGGTTTTCCTCAGGCCTGTTTCCCTTCTCTATATTTGGTTGGCCAGAACAGGTACATTCTGTTGTCTGCACATACTTCATAATAGACATTGAAAGTAATCTCTTTTGCTGTGCCCATGTTAGTGGGAAGCAAGACAGGGTCACATTAGTAATGTTTGTTAAGGTTTTTGTTAAAGTTGTTTTGTTGCTTATATTTCTGAAATGTCTTGATGATGAATTTTCTTCATATTTGGAGTGAATCATTATGAAGCTAAGGCAATTCAGTTTGCAGTACACACTCTGCTCCTTTTATCCTGGGGATCAAGGTCACAGCCATAGAGAATGTATGTTATGATTTTATTTAAAGTAGTTTTTTTATTTAAGGTTTTAGTTCAAGTTGATTCATTTCCTCATATGTCCTAAACTCCTTAGGGCTGTTCTTGTAAAATATACTTGGTACCCTGGGAAAGCACCTTTTATATGGAGTAGTCACCTATAGATGCAATTTAGAATGTATCATTTTCATTTGAACTATAATCAAGATACCATATACCATGACATATATTTGTAATTTTAAAAAAGTGCCTTGCCTGGGTACCATTTATGTTTAAATGGAATAGCCCATTAATGGATTTTATTCATAATTGGGATGAATCATTTGAAGCTATGATGATTCATTCTGTGACATGCTTAATCAACCCTTTGACCTTGGGGTCAAAATCACGTATTTGATCACAGGCTCAACATGCAGCCTGGCTTTTTTATTTCGTGTGTATGTATTTGTTATCTTTTTCTTTTTCTGTGTGTGGAGATAGAGAAATGAAGGTATCTTTTTTCGTTATTATCAAGATTTGAAGAGTTTGGGCATAAGTTTAGAAAATCTTGTGTTGGTAGGGCACATTATTAGCACAGTTTTTTGGCAGAATACAGTGTTTTACAGAAACATTGTTTCCTGCTTAATAGTGTTATCGTTTTTGACAGCTAAAACATTTGTCTTGTTTGAGAAAATGATAATAACAATTGTAATATAGTATTATACATTCATCTGTTTAAGATGTTAAATATTGGTTTATGACTCAGATGAGGAACTTGAGATCTATATGGAAACTAAGTCATGTTTTGAAATCTTTATCTAAAACTAAAGATATAAAAGATTGGATCAAAGTTTTTATTCTAGGACAGTTAATTGCAGGATTCCCAATCATTTCTAAAATAGTGTCCAACAGTCAACAGAAGGCACAAAAGTAGCAAATAATTTTTCAAGCCCATTCTTTGATTACCGTGTTAAAATTTTCCGACATTTAGAAAAGCCCATTAACTCCCATGTTTCTTTCTTACATGGACAGGAGAATTTCCCCTCAAATTTTTTAATTCTAAAATAGGTCATGTGAAAGGGATTCAGTTAATTTAAAATCTCAAGTCAAAAGTGTGTACTGTTTTTTACATTGAGGTGTGTCAAAAAGTTGGGCACCTTTGCTAAATAAAGGATGCTGATTCATTCTCAAATATGGCTGCATTTACTAAAAATAGAACAACCTTTAAACATCTTCTCAATAAATGCTCTTCAGAATTAAACAGAGCATCCCGGCATGAAAGGCCTTCAAGATTTTACAAATGATGCCAGTCTTCCATTAAATATAGCTGCCGTTGCTAAAAGTAAAAACAACTTTAAAACTACAAGAAATCATGCAACATAAGTTAACTGAGCTGAGTGATCTAAAGTGCTTGCCTTTACCAATCGCTGCCATCTTTCCTTTGTCCATGTGGGTTTGAGTCTTGGGCACAGCCAGTGTGGGTATGTGAGAAAGCTTGTCAGTAGCTTTCCATGGATTGGTGGTTTTCCCACGTTCTTCTTTCACCAGTTATACTGGCTGCCATGTATAGCCTATCGTGTACTGAAAAATGACAGTAAACCAACAACAACAAGAACAACAGAATTCAACCAAATTTGACAGTATACAGGCATGAAGGGCAATTAATATCTGTACAAATGATACCACTCTGCGATCTGATAGGGCCACCATTACTTAAAATAGAATAACATTCAAATGATGAGACAAATAAATTTAACAAAATTTGGCTGATAACCAAAAAAGGCTTTAATGTTTGATAAGTCCACCATAACATATAGCCACATTCGCTAAAATATAAAAACATTACAGCAATTTTGTCTCGAAAACTAATCTCCAGAATTTAACCAGCTTTGACAGAATTCCCTGGCATAAAGGGCTTTCACTATTTAATAATGATACTGAGATGCCAAAAATACTAATGATGGTCAAAAAAAGAACCCAGATAAGCCTTGAAAACATTTGTTTCATAACATACGGAGTCAACAGCATTGGAAGAAATTTACTGAGAGCACATACAACTGACTTAGATGTCTTGGTCAGCTGTACTTGAATTAGGCTTTTATGCAATGTCAGTTGGGTGAGTAATCTCAGGTCCATTGAGGCGTCTTTTTACATGGTATTCCCTTTTTTATCCCACCCCACCCCACAGTAATAGTAAAATTAATGTTCCATTTCTTCACATGAAGTTTAATAAATTTCAAGGGATTAGTTGTGGAAAATTTGCAGGAAAGATACATGTTTACATGTTATGTAGAGTGCAGACTAAAAGCCCTTTTTTTTGTTTTGACTGCATTAGCAGATTGAAAGCTGTAGGTGTTTCTTTTCTAGTTGTTTTAGTATCAGCCATGTTTAGATTTTGTTTAAAAGTTTTGTGTTTAAGTCTCTGAAAACCATATTTCACAGTGCATTTCATAGACATTGTTTGATGAAACACTTTTGTAGTTTCAGCTTAAACAATGTCACCCCTTGTGTGTGGAGGTGGGCTGGGAAGGCAGAAAAGGGCTGGTTTGATATTGACTATTGCTTCTTTTTGCTCTAGTTTTCTTGGATGTAATTTCTCAATCCATAATTTGAAAGTTACAACTTATTTTATTTGTTGAATAGAAAAATTCAATGCTAATGGTGCCATTACTAATCTTACGAGTGGCCGAGTGGTCTAAAGCACTCTCCATTAAAGACCACTGCCATCTCACCTCTGAGGGGGTTCGAGTCTCGGATTCGGCTAATGTGGGTATATGGGAAAGCTTGCCAGTAGCTTCTCGTGGGTCGGTGGTTCTTTCTGGGGTTTTCCCGGATTCTTCCTCCACCATTAATACTGGCTGCTGTGTATAGCCTATCATGTGCTGAAAAATGGCGTTAAACCCTACAACAACAACAACAACTGATCTGTAAACTTAGCAGTGAGCTGATATTACATCGTTTAAATTTAAAATATTATTTTACTTTGTAAGGATTATTCAGCTATTTCTAGACACTATTGCCATGAAAAACCTCAATGGGTTATATGTTGATGTGAATTGGTCTTAGGGGTGATGAAATATGGAAAACTTGAGGTAAACCACTTAAATCAGTAGTGCAGCCATCTACACTTAAACATGCTGGAATCAGAAATTGAAGCTGGAACTACAAAGATATATAGAAACTGAATTACTGAGTTGTTATCGAATAAGATTTGAGCAATTATGTAAGTCAGTCATCTGACTTTTCTAAAACCCTTTATTCTGTCTTTATCAGACTCCAGACCTGGAGACTTTTTATCCTGGGACTTTGCTTGAAACTGGGCATGACATCTTGTTCTTTTGGGTGGCCAGGATGGTCATGCTTGGACAAACCTTGATGGGGAAACTGCCATTCAGAGAGGTATGTCTTCATTACATTTTCTCAGTCGAATAAATTCTGCTTTTGAAAGAAAAACAAGCTGTAATTTTCATATTTGCCTTGAATGAATACACAAAGTGAAAAGGGAATGAAGACCTTAATTTCTTCAAAATTGACTCATTCTTGAAATTATGGCATACCAATTTCCAACTCTCATTTTGGAAGTCTGAATAATGAGTGTTGTCATGAAAGACTTTGTGTAGATATGATATCAGTAAGACATAAATTTGGTTAGCTGCTTATGTAGTTGTCAGCAGATTTCATATGGAAATAAAGTTTGTTTTGGAATTGCAACAAAAACAACACAAATGTGCAAAGAATAAATGAGAATATGTTGACGTATATTACCACTGATTTTTATGATTTGGATTTGGTTCCATATTTAGATGGTGTTATGTAATTTCAGGTGTATTTGCATGCCATGGTACGAGATGCACATGGAAGAAAAATGAGCAAGTCTCTTGGCAATGTGATAGATCCCTTAGATGTGATCAATGGAATTTCCCTTGAGGTAAACTGTTATTAGTATTCTCAGAGACGAGACTTAGACTCCCCAAAATGATGCCTATTCACTACTTTAATTATTATTCATCCATGTTTTTTTTCTTCCGAACAGCAAAGCAGTGTGTATCACTTTTTTAACTACATTTTCATTGTCATTTAAATCACCATGAAGATGTTGCACATGCCTCAGTCTCTTTGACAGTATTGCAAACAGTCATGAAACTGTTATGTGCAATGATATGGTAGAGGGTGCTGCCCATCTCAGGGAAAAGGAGGTCACATTGTCTTGTCTCTCAGTGACATTGTAGGTATTCGGAGTGTGACTTGGCAAAACAGGCAAGACGACGTTCTGTGAAATTCTTGTTTTCTGTATAAAGATTTTGCTGGTAAGGTTGTTAAACTAAATTTGTATATTCAGTAAATCAAGATGATAGTTTTTCATACAGAAAGTAAAAAAATAGAACTATTTTGTAATATGTTGAAGATGTTACAATTTTATTTCCCCAGTTGTTGTAGCAATGTGACCTTGATTATGTCAGTCACTACTATGTGATCATCCATCCCAGAAAGCATGATTAGAAAGATTGCACAAATACTACCCTGCTGAGGCAAAGAAATTTGATAGGCATACTTGTATCAATATATAGATTACCAGATTAGATTTTCAACCTGTTGTGGCAAATTTTCATGCGTATTTTGCAAACAAACTCTATTTAATTTTGAACTGGAGGCATTGTTTAAAATCTGGAGTTGGTCCAACAAGGTGTAATGAAAAGGATCAGCTCCTGCATTTCAAATGATTATTTGCTAATAAGGTAATAGTGCAGCTGTCATAATTACCATTAGATTTTGTTTTAGGATCTTCACAGGCGTCTTTTTGATGGAAATCTTGATGAGAAAGAGGTACAGAAAGCCATGGAGGGACAGGTAAGCTGGGCAGATAGAAGTGTAATCAATGATTAGTTGAAATTAATGGTTATCAGTTACTTAAAATATCACAAAGTTCATGATTCTAGAAGTAAAATTAATTTTCTAAAAAGTTGCTAAACATGGTCACAAAATTTTTCAATTTACATGTATACTTCTGCATTAAGCTTTTTAACTTTTATCAGACATCTGTTGATTTTAAATTTTTTTAAAAGAGATTATGGTGTGAAATCACATTTCTAAGATGGAATCACCTAATTTTATAAGAATAACCAAAAACATATTTCAGAAAGAAGATTACCCAAAAGGAATACCAGAATGTGGAACAGATGCATTGAGATTTGCTCTTGTAGCCTACACACAAGGTATGGACCATACAGATAATCTTTCTAAAAAGAATTACACAAATCTTAGAATATCTTGTCTCACTTCTTCATTGTTAAAGTTCTTGCAATTCAGATATTGGTTGCAGAATGGGAAGAATTTTCAGGCAAGACTACTCTCTGTAGAACCATTGCTTTCAAAAGGGAACATTAATTTTTAATTACATAAGTGACCAAATGATGCTTAAACATGTATTCACCATGCAAAAAAGGGTACTCTAATTTAATTTATAATAGGTTTGTTGGTGTTTTATTCCTTAAAAGTTTATAATTTTTCAGAGGTACCGTAAAACCTGCTTATAAGGTCGTCTCTTCTTTTTTACTTCCCAGAAGTGACTGCTTGATTATACTTATTTAGTTCATTTTATTATCCTCTTTAAAGTTTCTTTTATTTTTATCTTTAAATTCTTTTAAATAATTGATATTTGCTTTGTCATAGTTCTAAGAGATGGTTGGATGATAATGTACTGGTCTATTTTTTTATTTGTTTTCAGGTCGAGATATAAATCTGGATGTCTTGCGTGTACAAGGGTACAGATTCTTCTGTAACAAGCTGTGGAATGCAACAAAATTTGCTTTAAATGGACTGGGTGAAAACTTTATACCTATCCCAGCAGCAGAGGTAACCACTCTGTCTTTATCAAATGCATTACCTGACCATAATATGCTTGGAAACATTTACTGCCTTGCAAATCCAGCCCTCCTAAGTGAAAAAATTGTTAACCATGTCTTTTGCATTGTTTAAAATAGTCTGCTTCCTTAAATGGAAGTCAGATGAGTGTGGTCTCCCTTGGGTTGAGCAGTTGGCACCACTCATTTGTCAGGTACTACTTTTTGTACCTTGTCAGCATGCTGTCCTAATTGGCCCCACAGACACCTTCTATTTTGTGCCTTTCTCAGGTCTGAGTGATCTTAGGAGATTTCACAAGAACATTTATTCCATCTATTTCTTACAGAATTTAGCTATCTCATCTTTTTCCATAATTTGATGAGCTAATTGGTGAGATCTTAGTTGTCTGCATCATTGGTCGATAGTACTTGCATTCCTTATTAGTACTCAACTTTATTGCATTTTATTCCCTATAAACGCGTCACCTATTTGGCCTGTATATGTTATTGTTTTGTTAGGACTGGTCGGCCTGGTGTCAGGATAATGTGACTGGGTGGGACATCATGCTACATGTCTGCGGCATGATGCCCCAGTTCTAGATATCACTATAAACTGTCACACTGCAGACATTGTAGCACTATGACTGAAAATTTTTTAAAGCTATGTTAAAAATCCAAATCACACACACGCACACAATAATGGACAAAAGTTGGCTATGTAAACATTCTGTTTACATTATCTAAAGTACAACTCACAATCACTACCAAAAGTTAAGCACATAATTTTATTTTCATAACATCCCTAATACACGCATCCCTCTAAACACTCTCAACTGCATTGTCTTCACCTAGGCCTAGTTCAGCAAAAGATGTATGAAACAAAATTACTTGAAACTGAAATTTCAAGGAGATTCTTCTAAGGTTTCGATTTATTTTATTATATTGCTTGAAATTTACATTTTTGCCCTTGAAAAGTGCTTGAATTTCTTATTGAAATGTCTGTATAAACTGTGTGATGTAATCATATAAAGCTGATCTGTATTATGGTGAAAATTATATATGGATTGCCATGATCATTTATTGGAACACAAGGGAAACATGAAGTCTGAGGGCTCATATTGGTTTTTTAATCTGTGTCTACATTATTCCTTTATGATAAATTGCCAAAAAAGTAACTTGTATAAGGATTACCTACAAAATGATTTTTTTTCTCACAGCCATTGAAGCTGAGCTCAATTGGCTCATTAATTTTAAACGTTTGAAAGCATCTTGAGTTGAACTCACACATGCTAAACAAGCTAAAACCTGTCTGATTAAGTAATAAATTTGTATTTGTTCCTCAGTTGTCTGGGAAAGAGAGGGAGATGGATTTGTGGATTTTGAGCCGACTCTCTGTTGCTGTGGAGCAGTCCAACAAAGGTTTTGAGACATATGATTTCCCAACTGCAACCACTGCTGTCTACAATTTCTGGCTGTATGAACTCTGTGACTGGTACCTGGTATGTACAAAATCCTCTGCCTTATTTCTTGGCCACAACAATAGTTTGGGAGACAAAATGTAAAAGGGTCATTTTTTTAAAATCCAAATTTAAACTTCAGTTTGCCATTTCATTAGTAGCAACTTCTCATGAGGATCCTTTTTTTTTGTTATCTTCTTATTAAACTATTTAGATGCACTTGGAACTTGCATAACTTGAGACCCATCGGATATTATTTATACAATGATTCATTTGTTATGCCTTAAAGTGTTTGGTTATTTAGGTTGGTATAAAATTTAGTAATTTCATTTAGAAAGGCACATTTTATGTTTTTTATGAGATATATCTCAGTACTTGCAAATCAAGGAAAGGTATAAAGTGATAAATTATTTTTCCGACTTCATGTTGAAGTTACTGAATCATTTTTCCACGAGTTATAAGATAATGAGGTCTTTTATACATTTATGTAGTAGATTTGGGAATCCAATTGGTAGTTCAGTTTCCAGTATTTCGTAATTTAAAGTTTTTGTTATAGCTAGGTATCACGTTACTGGTGGAGAAATGGCTTATCCATGATCAAATATTTATAGTAGCAAAGCATGTAATTGCTTCTCACTCTTGCAGTCTGCTCAGAAAGCAAGTCTTATGGCATTTTATCACCATGTCTTAATAACTTGAGATGTTATGCCATTGTTTTTGTCTTTTAGGAGTATTTGAAGCCCATTCTGTACGGTTCTGATGAGGACGCAAAGACTGTGTGCAGAAATGTCCTCTATACATGCCTTGACACAGGACTGCGATTGATACACCCTTTTATGCCTTTTGTGTCTGAAGAGCTCTTCCAGAGGTTACCACGGAGAACCAATAATGAACCACCAAGCCTCTGTGTGATGCCATACCCAGAAGTCAAGCAGGTAATTGCAGTATCATTGCTGTCATTTAAAATAAGTTGTTTGTGCTATAGATTGGTGATTTTGTTGTTGGCTTCTATAAGAACTGGGATAGCTTATGTTATAACAGACGTTGGCACTGGTGTTGAAATCCTCTTTTGTTTAAGGTTTTGGGCCAGTTTTAATAACTGCTTATTTTTTGTATCAGACCTATAATGAATTTTTAAAATGACATTGCTTGGTTTGTGCTGGATGTTTAAAAGAAACGCTGGAGATAGCATTATGGAAAACTTTAATTGAAAAATAAATATGCAATAACGCAACTTTGATGTGAAATTTAATAAACTTATTTGCTATGAACACTCATGTTTAGTAACATTTTCCATTTTCCCTGCATAGATGCCAATGATTCTGGATTTTTGAGGAATTATTACAAATTTTGATGTTAACTGCATTTCAAAGTATATTGCTGAAATTCCAAATGTGATGGACACAAGGAGAAAAATATTTAATCACCAGTATGATTGACTGGTACATAGAATATAGTTTCTCAACATGAAAAGCAAAATGTAGATCAAAATTACATACATGACCACTGAGACTTAAACTGTTAAGTGGCATGGGTGATCATTGTCATGTATTCAGTGCCTGGAGGATGCATGATAATGAAGAGATACATTAACAGTGATTAACTGAGTAATTTTAATAGTCACTTTCTTGGGATAAAAAAAAGTCCATTAAATTATTCAGATGGGTATGGAATTAGTGGTTATTGCCTTCAGAGGGAGTCTTAGTTACAGGGTTGTAAACAAAAGAAACAAAAGAATACTGATGGAGAAAGTCATTTCTTTAAGCTTTTGTCACAATAGGCAGATACAGGTGCATTTGTTAAGATGGTTATCATTTTATGTTCACTGTATGTAATATCATAACATTTTTCCATTTCAGTATCCCTGGCAGAACATAGAACTTGAGAATGATGTTGAGTTTGTACAGAATGTTGTAAAGAGTATACGATCAGTTCGCTCAGATTACAATCTCACTCCCAAAATGAAAGCTGATGGTAAGTTTTTCCTAATGGATAGTTCAAAGCAATGACCTTGAATTTATGATATACCTTTTTCTTCTCAGATATGTCATGCCATAACACTAAAACAATAACCTCCCCCTCGATAAAAACACAAACTGCACTATAAGTGAGAGCTTGAGTTACTGTGGGACTCAAAAAAATGAAGGGTGCCATCCCAGTTACACAGTAAGGAGGAGGGGGGATGGTGGTGTTTAATGGCTGAATACTAGTTTTATAATTGCATTGGGAATATCTGACAATAAACAGCTCTTTCAGATTGTTTGCTTTTCAGCAGAAATTACCTTTATTTTCAAAATAACCAGTCTCTGAAAGATCATGAAAATCATTTTTAGGAGGTTTCAGCAGATCATGTACATGTGTGCCTTGTTGTATACCTTCAAAACTTTGTGCATTACATCACTACCTTTGTTACAGCAAAACAAGATCCTTTTGTTAAGAGAAGTAAAGACATTTGCTTCTTAAAAGAAGAATCCACTTAAAACTCAATATTTTGAAATTGCTTTATTAGTAAATATTGATGCTGCAATTTCATTGCAAGTAACTGTGAACTTCTGCTCATCCTTGAGCTAAGGTCTAAGTGCCAATTCAGGAATTTTAAGTTCTCTATAAACTTTGGAGCTCTCTTCTCCATGATGACTATATCTGTTGAATAAAACTTTGAATTTACCAGATATTCCTTTCACTTGGATTTCCTTGCTATCTTTGATCACAGTTGTGAATGACTAGTGTAACTTAAGGCTACTTTACCGTATATACTTGCTTATAAGCCAGTTAGAGAATTTCTCTATGGCCCTCCTATAAGTTGAGGTATTTTTTGCAAGTAAAATCGAACTGCAAAGGGTGACATTTTTAGTAAGTTGGAGATGCACTTGGGGAAAAATAAACAAGTCAAATTGGATGGATGGATAGACTGACAGCACAAATAAAGACAAAATCATTGTAGAATATGTTTAAGTAATTTGACAACTTACAGTTTGTCTTCATGTGATGAAATCCATGATGCTTAACATTTTTAATCCATTAATATAATTTATAACATTATTTATTAAATCCATTCATTGAATTATATGTCACATATAGTTGTATAAAAATCATAATCCAGAATGATGCGATTCACAATATCTCATAATATACTAAGTTCGAAAAGTATTATTATAAACAAATTCAACTGCACATTTTTGTCATTCAGAGTACCCGTAAATCTTACTATCTGATATCGTCTGGTTCATCTAGTTTATTTTTCCTCCAGGTGTAACTCTAACTCACTGACCACATGTCACCCCTTATAGACGGATTTTACTTCTCCTCGACTTATTGGAGAGTCATAGAGAAATCTAAAGTGAGTAGTGTGTCGAATTTTAGTTGAATTGACTTATAAGCATGTATATTTGGTACATAGTAATAGACAAGATGATATTTGGTTGCAACAGTATTATTGTTAATTTAATGGTTTGGGCGGTATAACTGTTTTCATGGATGTCATGGTTGCCACAAACCAAGAATGTGAAAAAGCAATAGACAGTATTCTTTGGAAACAATATGGTCCACAGTGATCTTTGGATACAATAGGGTACAACCCCCAGTCCACAAATTTGAAAACAATATATAGTGATCCTTCTTTGGGAACAATAGGGTTCAACCCCCAGTCCGCAAATTTGAAAACACAATATATAGTGATCCTTCTTTCAAAACATGGGGTCCAACCTCCAATCCACAAATTTGAAAAAAATATATAGTGATCCATCTTTCAAAACAGTAGGGTTCAACCCCCATTCCGCAAATTTGAAGACACAATATAGAGTGATCCTTCTTTCAAAACATTAGGATCCAACCCCAGTCCGCAAATTTGAAAACACAATATATAGTGATCCTTCTTTCAAAATGGTAGGCTCCGTTCCCCAGTCTGTGAATTTAAGCACTAACGAAAAGGGATTTTATTACAAAATGGTAAAAAATTTTACCCCTGAAAATAAATGAAAAAATGACAACCAAATAATAAAAGCTCTTTTTGCCACAATTTAATGACTAAATTCTATCATCAACTACTGAGTCATTTAGTTTCAGAAACATGTCTTCCAAATGCAGTAAATACAAGAAATTCAGAAAGCATGACAAGACACACAAGTTCTGCTTGGTGTGTACCAAATGTACCTCTTCTCTTTCCAAAATGGAATCTGCCCTTGGTTGTGACATGTCTCAACCCAGAGAAATTAGAGCTGTTTGTCTGGATCTTACTGAGGCTGTCATAAAAGAAAACCTGTTTCCTGATAGCTTTAGTTTCGGCTTGCAGGGTGAGTGAGTTGAGTGTCTCTTCATTTCATCTAAACCATCTTCAGTTCTAATTTAATGGTTTGGTGATCCTCATGCAACAACTTGTATAGGAACCAGTTACCATCACTGGACAATCAAAGAATCATCATATTCTTCTATTTATTTCCTATAGATAAATCAAGAGCAGTGGCCATGCAAGATCTTGTATGTGCCCTTAAGCACTGATTGAAGCACACACAGACAAGTCATGGCAATTGCAAACAACTCTTTCTTCCCATGAAGCATGAAAGCAGGATATCACCTCTCAAGCCCTGTCTTCATGGGCTTAAGTTGGTGATACATGTTGCGTACTCTGCATCTCAAAAGATCATGAGGATTTCAAGCTCATGAAATTAGAGTGATCACTGAGAGTCTCGCGTTTGAACTAATCATTTCTGTCCAAAGCATTACAGAAGCTGTTGGCTGGCATGCAGAGTCAACCGCCTCAATTTTTTTATCTTGGGAATTTAGCTTTGCAGACAAAATCTGAATGGTGGGTCCTGTGGCTGTGGCCCAGATGACCACCAGACCTAATTAAATCAACACAGCCTGTTAGCTTCACTGGATTCATGAGTGAGTTTTGATGGAAAGATTTCAAGCAGTAGAGCGGGTTATTGTTTACATATATTGGGATTACAGTCTTTCTTCCCTAGAAGGTCACCCTACGTATAGGTAGAATTCTCAGCATTGCCTTCACCTATTATCTTTTCTCCTAATGTTAATATGATAGGGATTGTATTCAAAAGAGAAAGCAAATTTTATAGTAAATTATGTTGCTGCAGCTATCCAGACTGACCGCATTGCCATCCAGTCATACCAACCACACTGCACCAGCTGTCTGGATAGCAAGGCGTATACCATCTTTGGTATACCATTCTAGCTGGTGTCCAACCGTATAAAGGAGCTTTGTACATTTTCAATGATCATGATTCAATGATTCTGTTATCTCTGCTGTGGGCAAGCCAACCGATAAACCAGACTGACCACTTCAATGAAATTCATTGTAAATGGGGATTACTTTGAAGCTGTCCAACTAAGCTAAACCAGGCACACTGGATTGGCTTTTTATAATGCAGATTACTAATGATGGCATATCCAATATAAATCATCATTTCCAATTGATGAAGGTGATGAAATGCAAATGCCAGAATATGCTGATCAGTAATGGAATGTGATGGAATTAGTTAATGGCAATGATAGAGGAAATTGATAGGTTCTTTCTGTCAGAATGCCATCTACTTTCAGTCTCTTCTGCCTACAAGGTCTTTGCCTTGGTAGATGTAGATGATGATGATGATGACAATTTATCATTCAGAATCTAACTTTGTATGTTCAAAAATTGCAAAAATAATTGGGTTTCACTTGGAGAAATCACAATCCGTAATGCAACAGCTTCTTTATGGTACATCAGGTTGCATGCAGTTTTCTCACCCAACTGGTATAAAGTCACATTCAGAGATATTTTCTCCACATGTACCTTGTCTAGATGTTGATAAAGTGCACAGTCAAGTTTTTAACACCATGTCAGTGTTAGGAATGTTGTGTCAGCTTCCTCCCAACTTGACATCATGCATCTATTTTTTTATATAGCCAGAAAAGTCATTCATGATATTTGTATTTCTGTATGCTCCCACCCTTTCAGTTCTCCGATTCTGTTAATGCATGAAATTGTGGAGGTGAGAAAGCAACAGGTACAAGAGTTGCCATTTAACTTTCATCGTAATCTTATATCTCAGAATGACCCTGTTAAGGAATATGCAAGAGAAGGGACAATTGTTTCCAGGGAATTAGCAAAAGCTGTTCTCAACATCACCAGGTTTGTCATTTTTCGCATGGCCAGGCAAATTATAGGTGGTCATTTGCCCTATGTTTACAAACAGGCAGGGAATGGAGATAGAGAAACACAGTTTTCTCCTTCCCCAGGCCTTCAATCAATCATCAGTGGTACACTCTCACCAGTGCCCTCTAGTGACTCATCTGAGGTGCCAGACTACTTTTAGCCAGATCTGAACCAACCATTCTCACAAAACATTGGATGATCCAAACCACATCAGGGGACTTCCGGATTTCATCATACATTCTTGAAAGAACTCCAAGTGATTCCACAAAGGGGGATGATTTTACACAAGAAAATCCAGTTCTTCTGCATGTAAAATAAACCATGCAAATGTGGATTCTACCTCAGAACATTTCTGGTCACGAAGTCCAATGGCTGTTGAGACCTGTGATATAAATGTAATGAGTGCATGATCAGTCTTGACATGTCCAATGCATACTTCCATAAAACGATTCCTGTGGCCCCTGTCTAAGCCCATGGGCCTTGCTAAGAGTTCAGGACATCAACTACAGAGACTGAGACATTCCAAAATGCCAAACCAACAAAACAGTAAGTTTGGATTTTTGTTCATGACATAAACAATCTTACTTCCCTCAGTGTATGCTGGATAATCAATTCAAGAACAATCTTGTTCCATCTGAACAATTTTGTTCATTTAAGGTGTGGAACCCTTAATACATATCAATGTGTCATCTTTCTCCCATTCATGCATTAGAGAAGGCATCAACCAAGAAGTAGGACCTTCAGTAAGACGTTAGACCAAGTCATATCTTAGAAAAAGCATCAGACAAGACATTGTTTAGGTGATGAAGTTTCTTATAACTCCTAATCATTGTGGGGAAGGACCTGTTACAATGCCATTTTACTACTGGACCTATGATGGTCAGTGGCATATACATTCTTCAAGAGAAGGGTTTTTCTATCAGTCTGTTGGAAATGAAAACCATTCTCAATGCCTTTTGCACGTGGGTGGAACATATACATGAAATATGGTTTTGATAATATTGGGTAATTAACTTGTGGCGACATACCTTTGCAAGAGATGGTCAGAATAATCACAAGACCTCTGCCTTACTTCATTGGTACTCCCATTATTAGATAAAATTCAAGTCCAACACGTTCTTGTACAGTTCAGTGTCCTGACAGACTCTTATCAAGGGAGGACAATGGATTCATACAGTTGTCCCAGGTATTTGCCCTTCAGGGTCATATGAAGTTTGATATTTCTTTTTCATTTTTCTACAAGTCCAAGAAGCATGTGCTCTACATGCCAATGTAATCAGCTGGGAGGTAATGTGGGCATACACCTTCTCTCAGTCAGATTTGATTGTGACAACAGTTAGAAATGAGGGCACAGACTGCAGTAGTTCTGATAGCCCCACTAAGATGAAACACCCTGGATCAGTGATATGCTCAATTTAGCAACTTACATAAACAGACAAGCTATAGAGACCTCCACTCCCTTGAGATCATGACTAATCCATCCGTGTCCAAGCAAACTCCTCCTTCACTCCTGGCTCCTTTCAAGGATGTGCAGATTGATACAGAGTTTGGAGCTTCAGTTCTGGATATGATTGCAGCAGCTGAAGATCCTCCACTTTGAGTAAAGGAAGTTGTGTGTTGTGAATGACTGGTGTCACATCATTGAAGTCCACCATTCTCAGTGCCCATTCCACAGTGGTTCTCTTTCTGTATGAGGAAAAGAAGTTAGCCCCTATCACAATCAAGGGATTTGTTCCTTGACCTTGGGCACTTTCAGACTTCATGGAAGAGATGACTTTCACTGCAACAGGGTAAACTCTGACTTGTGAACCCATTCTGACATGTCCAAACCATGCTCACTCAGTTATTTGCAGTGGAATCACTCCTGGGACTTGACAGCCAAACTCATTTATGTTTGAGCCACCATCCTCCCAAAACAGCAATCATACTTGACTTGCAGTTTATGATGCTGCTTACTTCAGCACATATAATGTATGAGCTACATACATACAATATCTTCAGATCTGAACTACATGCAGTTCTGTTCTGATCATTCATTCATTCTAATGACACAACCGGGTTTCTTCCTAAGAAAAGCAATAACTATTTGTTCCCTTGTCTTGATGATTATGTCTAGAGAAGCAACGATGTATAACCCTGTATCATCAGATGTTACCCGAGATGCATAGACAATGTCATCATCAACTTTGAAAGACTATTCCAACCGCTGAATGTAGGAATGCAAGGCATAACCTCACAAATGCTGGCTGCTTGGCTAAAGGGAGTTATTAAATCAGTGTACTCTCACAGGATCAGGTACACTAATGAAAATTTCAGTCCACAAAATGCAAGCAACTTCCAAGAGCCTGGCCTTTAATGCATTGTTTCAAGTCAGGACATATTGATTCAGCTCAATGGTACACCGAGTCTGCTTTTCCTAGTTTCCATTTACATGACATGGTCTTGCTAAGGAGAGAACTGAATGTCATAGGGTTAGTGGTAGCTGCACAGTGACCACGTCCCCATTCATGAAAGCACAATCTTTGTCAGTATGTGAATTTGTCACTTTTCACTGGATTCACATGGGAATCATTTTGATGGTGAGACAATAATCCAGTGTGGAATTCCACAAGGATCTCCCACACATATGTATAAGCAGATTGTGTCTTGTTTTGCTAAACTAACATTAGAAGTTCATGCTTTTAGTAGAGCAATCATGCTCCTACTGGTGACACAGGTAGAGCCTGGATGCTCAGCATTTCCTCCCTCACTTGCCCATTGTCCTAATGTGATGTGATCAGGTGACTCATTTTTTTAGTAAATTATGTTTCTCTGATAATATTTAACTGATCACATTGCAAATAATCCCTCACACTCTTCCATGCAATGCGAGCATCCAATAAGGTGCCATTGAAGTAATAAATAATTTTGACTACATATTGGGTAGATATGGGACTTAACCTGTATGAGTTTTTTCCCATTTATGTAATATATTGACTGAAAGACATTTTTCCTTCATTATGGGAGGGCTCAGTTTGGAGATAGCAAAGAAAGTTATCCCAATGCTATGCGATGAGGTAGATATTATCAGAAAAACAAATTGCTGAAAATTTTGCCTTTGGCTTGAAATGATAGCTTGGATTATGAATCAAAGTTAAGGATTTTAATATGGTGGAACAGACATGACACAGCATGCCACAGAACCTTTAAATAACTCTTGTTATTGGTTTTATTTTAGTGTATTTGAAATGCGTGGATGAAGAAACAGCCAACGTGTTGAGGACACACCCTGATTTGATCAAGGCCTTGTCATCTGCTGATGATGTTCACATTCTTGTGAAGGAAATACCGCCAGAGGGATGTGCTGTACAGACTGTTTCTGCAAAGTGTGAAACTCATCTGATGTTAAAGGTTAGATTATTTTTAAAGGTAGCATAGCTGATCACTTCTTTTAAAGTCACCAATTCTTTGGTGAAAAGTTGGCCATATAAATGAGGCACAGGAACCTAATGCTGAATGTCACGCAAGTTGTACTCTGAACTCTCAAAAAGGGAAGCACAATCATTTTTAATAAATTAGATTTTAAAATTTGATAATGATGTATTATGTCTATGAAAGATGGAGGTTCCAACCCAGGTCCACAGGTAAACAGCACCCAACCTTGCCTGAACACATATGGAGTTGTGCATGCAGGTGATGGGTGCCATTTATGTGTAGATCTGTCTTTGAATCTTTGTAGATTATGAATTAAAACCTCA
This sequence comes from Sinohyriopsis cumingii, assembly GCA_028554795.2. Classification (NCBI taxonomy): domain Eukaryota; kingdom Metazoa; phylum Mollusca; class Bivalvia; order Unionida; family Unionidae; genus Sinohyriopsis; species Sinohyriopsis cumingii. Next base: position 71,702,393 of record CM068824.1, read on the forward strand.
GACCTGTATGAGTTTTATTAGTATTAAATATTAATTCTGCCTATTATTATCAAGCATTCTCCAGTAAAATCCAGTGAGATAGCACTTTACATTCTGTTTGTTGTGTGTGTGTGTGTGTGTGTGTATATATATATATATATATATATATATATATATATATATATATATATATCCCTTTTTTGTGCAGGGTTTGATAGACATAGGTAAGGAGATTCAAAAGCTGGAGGGGAAGAAAGAGAAGCTGGGAGGTCAGGTGACCAAACTGAAAGAAGCAGCGGCAACAGCAGACTATAATACTAAAGTCCCAGAACATGTGCGCCAACAGAATGCAGAAAAGGTAACTGATATTCATTGTTTGCTGAACATTTATTTAAAAGCGGGAATTTCTCATATAGGGATTATGTTTACTGAATTTAATGCTGAAAAGCTAAAATTAGCATTCAGTGGGTAGCATGTGCAATTTAATTTTTGTTAAACATTTCTTGGCTAGAAATTTTTTTGTAACCAAAGTTAGTCTCAAGGGAGACAATTTAAAGAAGAAAAAATGGAAAGGAAGAGAGAGAAGTAAGTACTTTTAAAAAGAGGACAAAACTTGAAGAGAGAGAAATAAGTCAGTATCATTTAAAATTAATCGTTTGTTGTCAAGTTGGAAGTACTGATTCAGTGGAAAAGAATATTAGAGATTTCGGTTTCTAGGACAAAAAATCTTTTAATATTTTTTGTTTTCTATTTTGTCTCATTACATGTGGTTATTTTCTTGCTAAGTCTACCCTGGTGGAAACTCAGCATAGCAATGTTCGCACCCATGTGTGTGTCCATACATGTCTCTGTATATCCTTCCACGCCCAACCCATGTGTGTGTCCATACATGTCTCTGTATATCCTTCCACACCCAACCCATGTGTGTGTCCATACATGTCTCTGTATATCCTTCCATGCCCAACATTAACCTTGTTATTAACGTTTTTGCTTTCTAAAAAAATTGAATATTGTTTTATCCCACCCTCTTGCAATTTGGAATATAGCTTCTGTATGTACTGCTTTTAAGTTGGTTTTAAAGACACATTCATCACATTATTGGCTATATCATGCCATTGAAGTGAAAGGTAAGTGCCTTTTTTAAGGGCACACCAAGGCAGCCATCCATGCTGACCTGGGTAGGTTTTGAACCCACAGCTCATGGAATAGGAAGCTGACTATCTAACAGTCAAGCTATCATGTCTTCCCAATTCTATGTCATCCTGGTTAATGTATCATCCAGTGGTATGAGAATTTTCTACTTTTTATATGCTCACCATAAAGCACGCATATTATGTTATGTTGCTGTCCATCTATCCATCTGTTAGCAATTTTATTTTCATTCAATAACTCAAATTATTCATCAGCTACAGTTACCAAACTTTGTGAATGGCTTGATTTAGGGTAAGGAACAAAACCTATAGACTCAAGGTTCAAATGTTTCATGTAAAATGCTGTCTGGACTTACAGTCAACCTTTCATTTCTAATGCTGTCAAGACTTTCAGTCAGACTCATTTCTAATGCTATCAAGACTTCTAGTCAGCCTCTCATTTCTAATGCTGTCAAGATGATATTTGGTAGTGGTAGAAAACAGTAAAGATGTTAATTCGTATAAATTGTTATATAGTGCAAAAGTAGGCAGAAATAATGTGATATAACTTGTACAGCATTAATTTTGGTTCTTTTTTCTCACAATGTAGTATTACTTTCAAATACATTTATGAAAAAAGCTGAAAAAGAAATCAGCATCTAAAAGTATATTTAAAGCAATATATAATTTAACTGTCATGCAAATCAAATGCTGCATGCCTAAAAACAAAGAAATTGAAGAAAAACACAGCCATCAAAGAAATGAGCACGCATACATAGTCATAACAAATGACAGTTTTGTAGTCAAATAAATTCATTATTTCTGTATTAAAATAGAAATCCCTATTATAAAATCTATATTCATAGACATTACATTAGTAGGTATTAAGTCTCTGAACCATGACTTCTACAAAACATAAGCCACCAGGAAAATTTTTAATTTCACAGTGCTAGAAACAAACATAGCTGACAGGCTAAAAAACATTAGATAGAATGAATAAAATAAAAATGTGAATGGGATTATGTGATGTATAAGAATTCAGTATAGGCTACCTCCAGTCAGCTGTCATTTAAATCACTTCTCTCTCCAGCCCAAAATTACAATCACTTTTACTGTCCACTAACCCCTAGCAAGAAATGAGGTAAAATAATAGGCTTCATTATGTTGCAGTGTTTTGTTTATTTTGTTGTGGATTGTTTGATTTTTGAAAGGGCCTCCTCCGGGATATATGTTTTACTGGAAGAGCAATAAATATAAAAAAATATCAGATGAAATATTCATACATGTGTGCTATCTCAGTTGATAATTTTCGATTTTCCAAAAAGAAACCCACAAGGTATTTTGATGTTAATATATACTTTTTGTCATAGTGTTGAAAAAACATCAGAATGATTGCAAAGTTCTTCTCAGATCAGGTTGTTGATGCTATTTTTGTTTATCTATTTCAGCTGAATGAGCTGACCATAGAGGTAGAGAAGCTTGCTCGAGCAATTGAAACACTGGCTAAAATATAACGGATGGTGACTTCTCAGTTTATTTTCAAGCAGCTCTTTCTGTTGAACATGTAACATGAGTAACTTCAGAGTCAGTACCAAAATCATGTAAAATTGACCTCTTCTGTTTTGGCTGTTGTGAAAGCAGCATTTATTTAATGACTTTTTGGCCCAGATATGGATCCATATAGTGTTTGGATTTTCACATTGCTGGTTTATGTATGGACAGCCTTGGTTAAAGGGATTTTCCAGCACTTTTAGCTCAGTAAAATCTTACTCCACTTGTTTCTTATTTGGAATATATTATCACACAATGCCTCTTTCTTAGTACCACTCCTGCCCATGAGTGGATTGATGGGATCAAGAATTGCATCTGTAATGGGGACACATTTTGTTTGAAGCATTATTTTCTGGCCCTCATAGTTAAATAACCCTTTAAATATTTATCACATACTTCCCTTTTCTCAGTATTGCTCATGCTCGGTCAAGAATAATATTTTGGTTATGGTTTTTGGTTAAAGTTTTTTTCCCCAGCAATTAAGAGTAAGTAACCCCTTGCCTATTCAGATATATCATTGCATACTCTTCTTCCCTCATTACCAGCCTTGTCCCAAGTTCTGCCTCTGGGTGGGACCATGGGGTCACATTTTGTTTCCAGATTTAATCTTCACTTATATTTCCATGACCATTTCAGTTTGTTTAGTATCACTGGCCTTGAGGAGTTTACTACTCCTGCTTCCAGGGTCAAGTCAGTGGGGTAGTCCTACATGTAAAACATAGCACATTTTGATTTTGTTGAGGTGCTATGTCTTACTGTCCAAATAATGGCCTTGTATAGTGTGTTCCGATGTCAACGACATCGGAATGAGTAATCAAAGTTTCAGGAACATCTCACACATTTGGCAGCCTATATCGACATTTTTCCACTAATTTATGTGTAATTAATATACTTACTGTGCTGTCTTTATCCTGGTGGAATGAAAATATGACACTAGCAAATTGATGCATTTTCACGTTCCGTTGACATACATTTGAATTTGTTGCAATGCGACGGTAGTCGAAGTATGCTGAAGTAAGTTCAAGTAGGTTGATGTTTGGGATATATTTCTTGAACGAAACAAACCGTTGCTTACAGTTCCAATAGGCATAATTTATTTTTATTCGTTTTGTTAAAAAATAATGTTCAACTTTATCCGATTTTGGCATTCTCGGCTTTCATCGCTTTCCAGCCAACTGAAAAGTAGGCCAAAGAAACTTGAAAATGGGTCCATTTCGTTTGTGAGAATTTGAATTTATTAGAGAAAAGGCATCATAGTAAGTAAAGTCTGACTAAAACATTATAACTTTACTTTGTAGAAAAGCGTCATTATTTTAGTTGTCAGTTGTTTGAAATATTCCTGAAAATTTTACTTTCGTAATGATGTTAGTCGACATCAAAACACACTACACAGCGCCTTTAGTTAGGCTGTAAGACCCTGACGCCCACAACGTAAATATCAGCGTCGGGTCTTACAAGTAGGACTAGTCAGTGGGGGGGGGGTCAGTATTTAGGACACCTGTTAGTGAAAGTCTTGTACTTATATATTTTAATTGATTTGTTTATCCAGTTAACAGCAAAGTTTATGATTCTAAATTTTCATTCTCCATATATTGTGTTGTCCCAAGGGTTCTGTTCTTGGATGGGTCAGTGGGATCAAGAAGTATGACACCTTTTGGTTAATTTTTTTCAATTATCAGTAAAACCTCTTCAGTCAATTGTGGAATTTTTATTTGATATTCTTCATTCTCCCATACCACTGTTGCTTTGTGGCTTTTTATCCCTAGCTGGGGCCATGAGGCCTAGAATTCAATACATTTAAATCACATTCTTACAATGACACTGCACCACTTCTGTTCTTGAATTGTATCATTGGATGGAGATATTAGGTCAATGATAATTTGTTTGCTTATAGGTTTTTGGCATCAATGTTTGGAATATATAACATCATATACATTCCTTCCTGTCCTGGGTCATAACAATGGTTGGGGCCCCCACGGTTATATCCTTTGATATATTAACTGCTTTTCTTGGAGGCATGCCATGAGTTTTTAAAATACAGATCTAGTTTTCCTTGGGGCATATGAGAGGTATCATTTAATGACTTTTGATCTCATTTACACTTGCCAGCTCCATGGAATATACTTGCATATTAAACATAATTCAACAAGACAGATAGATATATTTATTGTTTTGTTTTCAAACACAGCTTTCTGAGCTCTTACATTTCCAATAGTTTCTAAATATCTGTGTGTATCTAAGCACACAAGTACATACATAAACAATTATCATCACTTAATTCTTCCAGCCAGTTGGCATTTGCATTTCATCATTTTATGTGGAACTTTTCCTTGATTTTGATTTGCACAAAGTACTGAATAGTTTGTTTCAATGCATCTTCTATGTAAATAGTTAATACAACAAGCCCAAATGTAAACAATAATTTATCACTTTATGCATGATCAGATGGGAAGGATGGGAAGCTAGTTTTACATGATTGGATGGCATGATTAGATAGCCTTAGATTCACCATGTACACATGATATGTCAAAGATGGGTGGCCTTGGATTGACCAGTTAAAAAATGCCAATCTTAGGTAGCCTTGGGTTCACCAGTTAACACATGATACAGTGCCATAATTGGAATACCTTGGATTCTTAGTTACACGATAGAATATCAAGGTTGTATAGCCTTGAATTCACAAAGTACACAGGATACAATTCCAAGGATGGATAGCCGTGGATTTAGTAGTTTACACTTGATATTTTGTCCAGGTTGGGTAGCCTTGGATTAACAAGTTACATGTAATAGAATTCCAAGGTTTGGTAGCCTTCGATTCACCAGTTACACTTGACAGAATGCAAAGGATGGGTAGCCCTGGATTCACCAGTTATAGAGCAGGTTATATCTTAATTATGCATGGTACCCAGGCAGGGAAGTTTTATAAAAAAAACCCTGCTATGGCACCCTTCTTGCTTCTCCATACCACAAGATGTGATTTAACAAGTGCTAAACCTGTGACAAGATGAGTGCAGATTGGAATTCTACCTTTGAATCAGCCTGCTTGATCTACATCCCAGTGTATGAACTTCACTTTAATTGCCTCAGCACTAAATAACCTATTTGTGTTGCTGTGCTGTGAAATACCAAACCAAACATTCAAACTTTGAGTCCAAATTGTAGTTCTGCATAATTCAAAATTGTGTCTTTGAATGACTGTTCAGTTTAAAGTGCCTTTTCAGGGTCCCATGCATGTTGTACTGGAACAGTCCTATACACTGATACATATCATAAATATCTTTTCATTATGGTATTATTATTATATAATAGTATGTATACTGATTGACAACAACATATACAAGTCTGAGGTCACTTAGAGATAGTTTGTACTTCTAATTATGGTTACCATATCTCAGCTGTCAAAACTAGCGTTCATGATCTTGCATAATTTTCAAGTATTAATTTACTACCTGTCTATGATTATGTTCATATTCCAAATTGTTGTGCTCACTCACTGGTGTTTTATAAAATTCAGTAATTTGTAAGGATAGAAATTTATGAAATTTTATCCTAAAATGTTTCAATTGGCATGTTGCTTAACATTCCTTGAAAGATCCTCTGCTTCCAGAGAGAGAGGACAAAAGTGATTTCCACCTAAAATAAAAATAACTCAGATTTTTCAGGGACAATCGTTTAATCCAGATTAACTCTGTAAATGGTGACTTTGCGTCCCATAAAGATGTCATTATCATAATGAAATGACCTTGTACCAGATTCAGTGTCCTTGATAGTGGTTGGGTGGCCATAATTCTGATCTGATTTTTATCAGACTTGGAGTATAAGATTATATCATCAAGATATTTGACGACAAGTTGAATGATGAGCAAGATTCAGGCATACTAATGAGGTGATGCATCTCAGTGGCAGATATCGTTACCACCCTGGAGACCATACTTCTGATCAGATTTTGATTCAGTATGAAATATTTGTAGAGATCTTCAAGATCTTGGATGGGTTAAAAACCAAACAAGATCCATGCATATTTCTGATTGTTATCACTCTGGAATCTATACATGGAATATGTGCTTGTATATTCAGGATCACAACAATTTTGATAATGAGGAGGTCCATGAATATTAATGAAGTGATCTTGCATATGATTAATTGAGCTTATTACCATTCCAGAAGCCATAATTCTCATCCAGTTTTTATTACATTTGGAATATTGGGTTATATCTTCAAGATCTTTCATTGGCAGTCCAAAATTATTGGGTTACTTTCTTAATTATGATGTGATCTCAGAATTCAGTGGTTTTAGCTTGTTGCCACTCTTTAAGGCATATTTTTCATCCAAATATAGGTTTATGCGATCACAATTGTGCAATCGTTCTTATATACCCAGGAATCACACATACAACTAAGATGACTTTGCAGTGTGATTGGCTGAGCTCATAACCACTAGAGAAACTGTATTCCTGCTCCATAATTTGATCCTTACTGCTGGAAGGACTGAATAGAAGCTGACACGTCACTGATCAGACAAACCACTAGATCATCATCATGTCAATAAAATCTGTTGTACACAAAATTGTTTGTCAGATATATAATCCAGCATTCAGAAACCACATTCATAATTAGGTATGGTTTTCACAATTATCCATTCAAAAGTGTATTGACATGATGTTCATGTATTAATTTTTCTAAAGACTTTTCACATGGCCACTGTGTGCCCACAATAGACAAGACTATCCACACAATGACCAATGAGTGCATTAGGGATGAGTTCAAAATATTCCCAATGATGTCAACTCAGCTAAACATAACATGTACAAAAAATACAATTACAGATTTTGTGGCACATCTATCAGACTACTTCACACAATAAAAGGAAACTTCCATGTGTCTACTTAGTATGGCATCTGTGTGCAGTATTTTAAAAAGACTTTGCACTGCTACCATTTACTGTTGCTAAGAATCGGACTGCAAGCAGTGTCTGCCTCACAGTTTTGGTTATAATAATTATGATACAGTGTGCAAACAATTTTAGGATATCCATGAATTAGGTTTTCCACAAAAGAGCACAATTTGGATAATTCAGTTTTACATTTAAACTTATGAATTTTGTTTGAAATAGTATAACATAAGCAAAGAACTATTATCCAATGTATCAATCACCGTAGTCAAGTGGAAATATGTTTGTCATGCAAAAGATCCAGAACGAAATTTTAAACAAGTGGTTTTTATTAGTATTTTTATTTTGCTTTGTTATCGTGAATAAAGAAAGTACTGTATTACTCAGGTTTATTTTGCAAATGCACACAAAACACTGCAGAACTTTTGCTAACCAGATCTTTTGAATATAAAATAAAAAGAAAATTGGTTTGTATTGAGTGGACAGCAGAAGTAATTTGATTGGATGACAGTACTGGAGTTTTCCACCCATAAAGTTCACTTAATATTTATTTTAAAATTTTTTTATTGGAGGTCAAGGTTATGTGTCATATGCTGCATGATAGTCCATTACTATTTAAATTCTAAACGTTTTGTTAAAATGGTAAACAGTGCAGTCTTTTTTTAAAAATCTATCAACTTACTACTTAAAATAAAAAATGTTTTTGATATATTGTTATAAAATTGGTCATATGTAAATAGCAAAGTTGGATAGTTCTGTTGAGTAGCACATGCGACCTTGATTTTGGAAATGGTGTCACACTGATTTTTCTAATTGTATTCACACTTATGTTGTTTGGAATTACTCTGGAATGCATGTCCTTACCATTATGCTACCTTGGTGGATGGATGGATGATTAGCATTTGTTCTTTTAGACCAGGTATGATTTTTAGACCAGGTGTGATTTGTAAAAATATTTTGAATTTGTTCAGATAATGACGGACAAATTGAAATAATTTTTTATCGGCTTTCTTCTTGATGAAAATGTACTTACAATTTGTATTTGATATTCCATAACTCATCAGGAAGGAGAGTGGTTTGGGCATGTTGGTAGTCCTGTTGTCTGAATGACAAGAGATAGTTCTGTCAGCCACTGCAATGTCTGGTACTGAAGACCCATTGAAGCTCTAACCTTGCTTATAATATTTACAATAATATTGGAATTTTCTTGAAAGTTAAATATACAAATGAGCATTAGAGAATAATGCTTTACTTTTTGAAATTTTACCTGTGAGTTACTTTGTTCTTGAAATACAAGCGTGTACATTTTTCAATTTTGAGGAATTCTCCAGTATCTCCATAGAAATAATTAGTACTGTTTTCAGGAGAATGCAGTCTATTATGACTATTTTAATCCTTGATGCCTGAACCTCATAGTTCCAAGTCAAGCAATATAAACAGATATTGTAAAAATCATTAATTTGAAAATTGGAGATCTTTATTAAAACCAGCTACTGATTTAGCCACAGATGGAAATGAGCAGTTCCATCATGATGATTCCTTTAAACATTGAAGCTCATCATTTGAAGACGCAAGACATAATTTATCTGTCTCATTTTCTCCTTGTAACGTTGCCCTCTTAGTAAGAGGGTGGTTAATTGGATTTGGCTGGCGTTATCCAGAGGATGACCTCCCTCGATATTTTAGCCCGATGGGAGTGAAAGAAGAATGGAATTTCAACAGAACTGAGCGAGAATACTGGGAAGAAATAAAGCAATACGAGCCCCCTTTGACAAGAAAATAACAAATTTAATAAGAACAAACTAATAACGGCAATTCCAATTCAAGTTAGATTATATCAGCATAATTTAACAGGTGTGTCTAATTTGGATTTTTTTCATCATCATAACGAGAAGTGAAAAGAGCACAATGTCCACGACCGATTTGCATCACATTCCTGTGTGGACCATATATCAACGTCTCCTAGTTCATCCTTCCTAAGCTCTATGCTTTGCCCCTTCATGCACTTCCTGGTTCTTTGATTCTGACCTTGTCCTTCTTTCTTTCCCCGGACTTCTGTCTTCACACTGTCTCGTCTTTCTCTCAGAAAGCTGTTCCTTAAAGGACAAAATTATCCCATAATTCTGTATACCCCACTCTCTAGAGGTACATACAATTCACTTACGTTATTCAGACACTGCGTAAATTCTGACTTAGTACAGTAGGACATTGACCTCGCTTCCAGTGGCAAGTCTTAAGTTACTATGTGAGCGTCTGTTGAATATTACCATATTCTTTTACATGCTACTACATGTCGATTACTATTGCATGAAATTCACAAATTGTAACTCACAGCAATCCTTAACCTACAAGATTATTCAAACATTACAAAATCAGATATAATTAGGTATTTATCGTTAACTCACGATAGTCTGTATCATCCTAACAAACAAAGGAAGTTATTTCATATAACCCTATGAAATCCTACACATATGAACATTTGGATCGCATGCAATCAATTCTACTTTGAACTAATAACTGTAAAATTAAAAGGTAAATTGCATAACAATTTTAGCATCAACACTTTCCATGAAATTGAATAAAATAAATTGCATAATAACTCTAGCATCAACACATTTCCATGAATTGAATAAATGATACATAATATGGAAACCTAATCATAGCAAACACATTTGCATAATACAACCGAATGATATAATATTACATGAAACTAAAATTGTGTACCTTATTGCTGTTCTCTTTCAGAACTTGTGCGTCCTAGCACTAAACCGGTCTTTCTTTTTACAAGACGACCACCTAGTCCCTTTCTTGTTTCACGAGGAAACCACTAATCTCTTTATGCTTTCCACAGAGTCGAGACTAAGTTTCCTCTTCTAGGAAATTTTCCGACTAAAGAATTTCAACTAAGGTCGTTACTTTAAAGGCTGATTGCTTTAAAGTGTATGCCCTAATTTATTCTGACCAATTGTAGGCAGAGGTCCTTAATTTTTCCCAAAGAAATAATTCTTTTCATCAGGTTTAGACAGTTCAGAATCTGAACGACAGTGCGTGACAATTTCCCTTTGAAAAAATGGTAAGTGGACATAGGTTCCTACCAAGCGGTTAGGGTTGATAGCTAAAAATGTTTACTTTTCTAAGGACCGTGTTAAGATACCCTGGTCAATTTCACTGAGTTGGAATGCTGCCCCTTTGAAGTTTACACTAACATGGGGGGGGGATGAACGAAGAAGGGTCGAAGTGACCCTTCACAAAGACTTTTCTGGCTTAAATGCGATAAAATTTTAGTGCTCAATGCATCCAACTTTAAAGCTCGCTGCAGTTCAAAATTAGACACTTCACACTCCTTAAACTCCGGTTTCGTGACACATCAGGTCAATGTTGGCTGTTGTTGTTGTTGTTGTGGTGGGGTTTAACGCCATTTTTCAGCACACGATAGGCTATACATGGCAGCCAGTATTAATGGTGGAGGAAGAACCCGGGAAAACCCCGGAAAGAACCACCGACCCATGAGAAGCTACTGGCAAGCTTTCTCACATACCCACATTTGCCGAATCCGAGACTCGAACATACGCAGACAGAGGTGAGATGGCAGTGATTCATAACGGAGAGTGCTTTAGACCACTCAGCCACTTGGGGCCCCCAATGTTGGCTGTATAGTGCTGATTAAAAGATGTAAATAAAAGAATTGAACAAAAACAATCTGAAATTCTTTCATTGTAACTGTAGAGTTGAAAACATACAGATAAAGCTGTTCCAATCTGAAAAAAAAAGGTAACCAATTATGATACCGTCACAGTAGTTGTTTATAATATTGCACTTAAAAGTTTATATTATAAACTTAAGATTTATTGCTTCTAGCGATGGAACACTAAGGCTGATGACATAAGTCAGCACCTGACCAAACATAATTTACTAATGACGTCACAATGTAATGTATCTAATACAAGTAGTTTTCTATCAGACCCTTTGTGGTTTTGCTTTGCTTCCACAAAAAGTGAACTGTTTTTCTAATGTTAATTAAATGCCAGAAGTTGGCAGTAGGATTACCAGTCTTAGCCTGGGTCACCCAGACCACTTTAATTGCTATGCTGTAGAAAGTGTAATTAGGTCAGGGGCCGAGTGATCTCAAGCTCTCATCTTTACTGATCACTGCCTTCTCACTTCTGTCCATGTGGGTTAAATCCTCAGGCTCGGCCAATATGGGTATACGAGAAAGCTGCCAGTAGCTACTCACGGCTGGGTGGCTCTTACTGGGGTTTTCCCCAGGCTCTTCTTTCACCAGGTTATACTGGCTGCCATATACAGTGTATCTTTTGCAGAGAAATAGCATTAAATCCCAGAACAACAACAAATCAGGTCATCATACTCCACAGTGTTACCTCCCCTAGGTAAGGTAATGCCATTGACACAGTGCTATAAATTTGGTGGCAAGTTACAACCAGGAGGAAACCATATTAATCACTTTATGACAGTTGGTTTACATTGTATTTACTCTGGTTTTTCCTCTTATGCATCTTTGGTGCATAATCTGAAGAGTTTGTGCAACGTGCTGGAAAAATCTAGGATTTATTGCTTCTAGTAATGGAACAATGGTTGATGACGTTACAAGTCAGCACCTCAGCAGACATAATGACCTCACAAGGTAATTTATCTAATACAGGTAGTTTTCTACCCTGATTAAGTTAAAGCACACTACAGTATTGCTAAAATTTACATGAAAATAAACAAGTTCTTTCAAATATTTTGGATTTTTAAAACAACATGTCCATACCAACATGCATTTGCTTCCACTAAAAAGTGGCCTAAGTGGTGAGGGAGGTTGTGGGTTTGAACCGCAGCAGAGTCATACCAAAGTCTTATAAAAATGGCACTTGCGGCTGCCTTGCTTGGCACTCAGCATTAAGAGGTTAGTGTTAGGACTGGTCAGCCTGGTGTCGGGATAATGTGACTGGGTGGGACATCATGCTACATGTCTGCAGCATGATGCCCCAGTGCTAGATATTACTATAAATTGCCACACTACAGACATCATAGAGATATGACTGGAAAATTGTTTAGCTAAGTTTAAAATCCAAATCACACACACTCCACTAAAAGTGAACTGTTTTTCTAATGTTAATTAAATGCCATGAATTTGGAAACCAAATTATCAGTTAGGGCTTTCATGACTCAAGCTGATTAAAATTGTATTTCCACTGTACTACATGAAGATCTTACAGCGACTGCTTCAGGATCATGTTCTGGTAACCTTTGAACTAACTGATGAAAATGCAGCATTCGGGAATTTAAAAGTGAACCAAATGTTTGGCACACATTGATGCTCTTCAGTTGTACTGCTTAGTCTTCCAACATGATATGAGACTTCATCTGATTGGCTGATACTCTTATCAATTATTAGTAATAACATGGGTTGCGAGAACATGGCCCTTAAGTGGTCGCTATCATATCTTCACATGGGACAGTGGAGATCTGATTTTAATCTCGTTCATGACTGCACTTGATATCACCATGTTAATACACTGAGTGGTTAAAAGTATGAATGAATGACAGTGTTACATAAAGCTTAGAATTTCAAAAAATAGAGCAAATATTTACAAATATTTCATCATACTTGCCAAATATTGAGAAGCTATATTTCAACCAATTAGTGAATTGGATTTTTTTTTGCTTTTGCTCAATTTGAGGTAAGATCTTCCAGGTACACTGTGTATATCACAAATACTTTAGTAATTCTGAATCACTGGTCATGTGGCTGTTTTAGATATGCCTGAAAGACCCTGATTGTAAATAGTCCACTCAAGCGCATAGCTGCTATTATATCATAATTTCGTTTACATAATTCCGTGAGGTGCCATCACTATTAGCAACATCATAGTTGGAGGCTATCAAAACACAATGATTTCTTCAGTTTTTTTTATGCATCTGCCAAGGTGGAGCGTATTATGTTCTGATGTTTCTCCAGCTATCCTTCAATCATTTGCTTTCTGCACAATACACTGAGATGTCCCACATTCGCAGTTACCAAACATCTTGGATGGCTTGCACCTGGTGCATGGAAGAACCATAATGATATTGGACTCTAGAGCTGAAAGGTCAGGGTCATTGTGAAAAAAAATGGTTTCTGCACAATAACTCAAGTTCATCACCATCTACAGTTACCAGAATTTGCACATGTTGTAAGTAAGAATGCAATTGATTTTATGTTCATAGGTGAAGATCATTCTGATTGAAGGAAGAAATGGTATGTGCAGAATTACTGGAGTTCTCTGTCATCTACCAATACCAAACTTTCTGGATGGTTTGCTTTTTGGATATACTCAGATTTGGAGCTTAAAAGGCCAATGCCACTGTTACTGAAGGCTGAAAAATGGTTTCAATACAGTAACATTAGTTCTACATCCCATATCTGAACTAAAATAGTTTATTTAATGTATAACATTTTATAATGATTAAACTGCCACAAGACAACCTTATTATCCACAGCTTAGGTTGAGCTTATCTATAAGTTATTTTAACAGTGAGAAAATATATATGTTTGTCTTGATAAAATTTGCACACTACCAAGTACTGTTTGAGCAGTACATTGAGGATGAGTAAACACTCAAGGTTTATTGGGTAGTTAGAAAGGAAAACATATTTGTGGAGTTTAGATATAGTCATCTCACCGTCCAGCAAATAGATGGAGGGACGTTAAAACCGTTTCAGTCATATTCACTGATATATCCTAGTCAAAATCGACAAATGGTAAACATGTGGGATCCCATAAAAGAAAAAGAATACAGGCTTGATTATGAAGGATTTATTAAGCATATTTAGTATAAAATTATGTGAACAGTGAAGGAAGAAAATGTAAACAAGTGAAGCAGTTTGATGTTAAACTAAATATTTGTTATAAACATTCACTGAATGGCTTGGTTTTGTGCCCTTCTATAGTGAAACCGTTCTTTACTTTCTGGCAACCTGCAAATTAAAAAAATGAAACAAAATTGAATAACACAAAATCACATGAAAATTACTTGATCAACGTTTTTTTTTTGTATACAATTTGTAATTTTGATGTTGCCAAATCACAGATCTTGAATTTTTTTAAAGTGTCTGACTAGTTATGATGTAGTATTGATTGCAGGTCAGTTTCATTATTTTTCCACAGAATGCATGCATGCATGCACCCATAACTTGTCACATTGGTTAGAATCCAGTTCCAGTAGGTGAACTATCAAGTTATGGTATATACTCACTTATGAGTCGATTCTAACTGCAAACATTTAGATCTGCCATCACATAATCCACTGGCAGATCTGGGTATATGCAGTATTTTAGACATCAAATTGGGTTCAAGAATTTGAAGAAATAACTATTTAAATACCTTCCAAAACACAAAGCACAGCTATAGTAGGATTCTATTTATAACTTAGGTTATGGGAACCACAGCTGAGACTACCAAGTAAACTAACTGTTCAAATGAAGAGGTTTATTTTCTTCTTTTTTTGCTCTTTACCAGGGACAACACAACAATGATAAAAGTGTTCATTGGAGTATCTTCAATGACACTACATGCAAAAAATAATTTATTGCTTTGTAGGATGTCATGGTGGAAAGCTTTTTTTCTATTATTGATCATTTATGGAGTGATCATTGTAATAATAAAAAAAGCTACTTTAGTGGAAATGTGTCAGATGGTACAGTGTTTCTTTATTAGAACTTTCATAATTTAACACAGGAATTGGACTTTACATGATATGAAGCTTAAAGTGAAAATTCTTGCTAAAGGTACATGATGTACTCAGTTGATGCATCATAAAATCAGCCTTTATTTGCCCAATATTTTGGTAACACAGGAGATCCTCATTCAGGGTGCTGCATTTGTGACATATAACCACCACCATTTCCTGTTATTGCCATGTTAGCACTTTCAGATATAATGTACTCGACGTACTGACGTGTGTGATTGAGAGAGGCAGTGAACATGTGTACAGTAACAAGGCCGTGTATGATTAAGTGATTTTGCTGCATTTTTAGTCACAGATCATTGGATTCATGGTTTTATAAGATAACAAACATGACATAAAGAATGAATAACTGGTATCCATAAATTTTGTCTAATTCGTGATGCTAAAAGCTACATCGCATGCTATCAAGAATGTGTGACTATACAAACTATGTGTGAAGAATTTGCTGCAATATAAAGTAGAATTCCTATGCATCCATATTTGTTCTAATAATCAATACCCACCACAATTGTGTGCAGCAACTGAGTATATAAAACCAATCTGATCGATGCCGACTCAGATAATTTGTGTACGATCTGGCCAGTATCACAAATCGAATGTGCAAGTGCATCATCACAGAGAGAGGGCGTTCTTCAGTTTTTAAACTAATGAATTCTTTTTAGGCATTAAGGGATTGCAGACTAGGTGCAAGATTCACTTGCCTCTGAAACTGAAGATCTTGAAAACATGCTAAAGCTATCTCCAAAACTGAAGATTTGACAATGGAAATGCTCCAGTGATCATGGGCAATTTTATATTTTTCAAAAGCACGCATTACAAAGAATTTTACTTAGCTCAGTTTACAGTCAATATATACCTTGGATTGACTGTAGCAAATCATCATGACAAAGTAAAGGGGCCAAGAGTTTGAATCTATATTGTTAGATTGGCCAGTGTGTGATTAAGCCAACATGGTGTGGCCATGTGATATTTACAATGGTGAAGAGTGTCAGAGTACCTGGATGAGGTCAACATGGTGTGGCCGCATGAAATTAACATTAGTGCAGAGCGTCAGAGTACCTGGATGGAGACAACAAGTTGTGACCCAGTCATAATTGTAATGTGGCATATATCTGGATTATCTCCTAAACAAGAACTTAAAAATTGGAACACCAGTTAATAACTGAATGAAGATTAATATAGTTATACCAAAATCCTGATTTCTCTTTAAGTATCTAATGGTCAGAAGTATGTATTGCTGACACATACAACTTAACAGATTTCCTACCGATTTCTTAGGATCCCATTTACAGAAATCACATTCAGCCCCACAGACATCACAAACATCAGAGTTTCGTAGGACCGCAGGAACATAGAAAGCAGTTACTTCATCTTCTGCAAAATGTATAGAAAACATATATATAATGTATCCCTATGGAAAATAATGCATTTGTGAGCATTGATAAGTTCATTATTTTAGTGTATCGCATAAAAAGAATATGGACAGTATTAAATAAAATGCATAAATTCTGTGCAAAAATACTCTAGTAAATAATGACATGCATGAATATGCTCACATTATTGAAGAGCTTGTACATATGTGATTCTTAACACTTTCCAAGTGACAACACTGTCATTCGATTTTTGTAAGTGACATTACTAAAAAAAGCAAAGCCATTGATTTTTTGTGTGCAAGACCTGTGCTCTTTGTTCAAAGATGACCATAACATCGCTATCTAGATTGGGTTTTTTGAGTATGGTGGCGCTCTACCGTTTCGTATTTTGCATAGGGTTAGAATTTTAAAGAAAAAGAATTTCCCCAGGTTTCTTCACTGGTTACACTGGCTATTTAAAAAGACATTGTATATCTTAGGTATTATTCCAAGAACCTTTAATTCTTTTTATTTTGGTTAATTCCCTTTATTTTGGTGTATGATTGATGGGTGTAATATGGTTTATAGAGTATACAGCTGTGCACCTTTGAAAATGCTAGCTCCAGTTGATCATTTTCGCTTCCTGGATTTCAGAGGTAAATTGTAAAAAAATGAGCCAGTAACTTTTTTTTACATTTTATATATTTGGTAATTCATCCATTGCACTTTCAGAAGCTGGTATTGTCTAGTTGGGCAAAATTTTCCCAATTTTAATAGGTGCTAAAGATGGTGTACTTTAGACTAATTACGATGAATTTTTTTAGCACAAACGAGCAGTCATTTTAGTTAGCAGTGTGCTTAGATCATGTACAATTTCCATAAGTACAATATCCAAAGAAATGTTAGCCACATTACCTCTGTCGACCATCCAGGTTTTGCATGCATACAACAGGATTGGCAACACAATGGCTTTGTAGACCTTCAGTTTTGTTTTGAGACTGATGTTATTGAATGTACTTTGCCAAAAGCCACACATGCTTTAGCGATTAGTTTGATCTTTGATGTGGACTGCATGTGACAGTGTACAACCAATATAGGTGATATAGATTAACTTTTTCACTGCCACGTGGGTTGTGATTTACTGTTATGGTAGGCTCTGAATAAGGCTTTCCAGGTGCAGAATGGATCATCAAATGTGTCTTCTTGATGCTTATTGTGTGACTAAAATCGTTTCAAACTGAAGAGAAGTTACTCTGTTAAATTCAGACTGATTTGGCTACAAATAGGAGATCAAGTTTTTCTTCACCCATTGTCTCATCAGATTACAGCTGGGGTGGAGGGATAGGCATGTCTGATCCCCCAAGGAGGATTTTCAAAAAGGTGCCATATGTTGATGTCCAGTAACAGGCTTAGCCTGACCTAACCATGCTTGTTGACCCGATTGAATAGCTTCTTACTCAAAGAACGAATCAAAAATAAGCAAACGAAAATAAAAAGGAATGAAGTTGGTTGTGAAAACTATTAAAACTTGAAAGTGTTGATATAGTTTCAAGAGGTAATTTGAAACTTTACATTGGGTACATGAACGTCATGTTTAACTTCGAATCAAGTGAAAATTCTACAAAATACGTACCTGGAGAATAATAATCATATATACGAACTGGAACAAGAGCTGCACCAGCAACAAGTCCAACTCTCTGTACATTGGTACTCACACACGTCTTTTCTTGACCAAGCTAATAATAATAATAATGCATGTTTTATGCAAGTATGATCTCACAAATAATAATAATAAATATGTACTGCTTAAATGTGACCTCACTATCCACAACATTTTTCTACAGTGAATTTTAAATGACCACCTTTATTGATATGTTGTTTTCATTATCACCTTTCATTTAACATACAATTGGAGCATTCTGGAAAGGAAAATATGTACTTTCCCTCCTGTCCTTCTCCCCACACTTTTTGGCAGACCTGGAAATTGCTAGAAAAATTACTAGACTGGCAGTGTAGGCACAATATCAGAGTTGAACTGACGTCCTAGATGGTATAACGGTACTAATTGCGCAAGTCCAGGTGGGCGGAGCTTAAGGTGTATGGAACATTGTATTCAGAATTAAAGAACAACACTAGCTGTGATTGGTGCATTATGTAAGAGTTGTACTTTCTGTTTGGCTTAAAAAAATGTTGAGCCTATTGGCAACATGTGAGTTTGCATTAATTTCTATCTAGATCATATTTTGTATTTTTTATGATTTTTTTAAAATATGGTACACATGGCTGAAAATGTGCTTGTTGTGACTAGATAACTCTTACCCCTGTCTAGTTCCAGTAGAGTTATCTCTCTTAAATGCAATGGAGTACCTGGTTATGTCATTGTCAAATTGACAATCTAGCATTGTTCTATATGACAGTGTGTGACATGCATCCCCAAGTAGGACAGAAAGTATATTTATTTCACAAAACATTAGCATTGAGGTATATGGAAAAACAATTGGTACCGTGATACCTAAAGGAAAGAATAGCCTCACAGTGTATCCATAGAAACGCATACATGTGGGCGGCATTTATGAACTATACTAGTTTGATGTAGGAAAACAAATGTGTACTGAACAGTTTTGGTCAAATATTGAAAGTTCTTTAAGAATAAAATGTATGAAATCTTCAGAAAATAGCAC
This sequence comes from Sinohyriopsis cumingii, assembly GCA_028554795.2. Classification (NCBI taxonomy): domain Eukaryota; kingdom Metazoa; phylum Mollusca; class Bivalvia; order Unionida; family Unionidae; genus Sinohyriopsis; species Sinohyriopsis cumingii. The sequence continues at coordinate 71,721,707 of CM068824.1, forward strand.
AAGTTGGCTTTGGATGGGGACGTTTGATAACTATAGCTATGATAGATATAGGCTTGTGTTACCTGATGCCTTTATGTATGTGCTGTTACCTCCTAGATTGGAATGCATGCAACAAAATAAGTTATGTAAACATAATATAATTGATTTTGGCCAAATATTGGCTATTTTACCTGCAAAAGATGAAAAATCATGTGTACAAAAACAGCTATCTTGTTCTTGTAAGGCATGCCATAAACCAGGATAGAGAACACTCTAAGTACACTTGTAGATAGATCACTTGTACCATGTGGGATGTTCTGGCATGAGTAATTTTTAGGTAATTTTTTAAGGATATGGTATTTCTTCCCACTTTGATTTGAATTGGCCTGCTCTAATTGTCTTTTTTTTTTTTTACACTTTCCTGCTTTGAAATTGTTCATGTAGTTAGTTCAGTTCTCTTGCATTCCCTTTTGTTGAAGTAGCAGTGAATACCAACAAACACGAACAGTTTCCTTAAGTCAGCATTTCCCATTGGCACTTGTATAAGCCCAATTATAATCTACTATTGACTTTCAATTAATCCTATTTCTTTGTGTCAAGCTGCTCTTGTGGAATTTCCATGTTTGGTTCAACATTACAGAATGATAACCATTTTAGTCACACAGTGCGTATTCATTCCATTCAAATCCACACTGTTCTTGAAACTTTGCATCTCATCGCAAGAATCCAAATTGGCATGAGATGATATCTGCATGGTTATGAAAGGCTGCACTCTACATGCTGGCATTGTAGAAAATATGAACTATGTGATATGAAAGAGCTGCGTCATCTTAGAAATTAAAATTACATGACTCTTGAGGTCTCCACTAAATATAGGAGTCTAAATGTTAGGTTCTCACTTTATCAGTAATGTATTTTGAGATAATTTAATTGCAATGAAGTTAATACAGGTTGTTGATGAACTCATCTATATTACATGGATACTGTATTAGAGGTTACCACACCTTATGTATATCATTCAGTTATCTCCCTTACACTAGTCATAACATTTCAAGGAAATCTCACATTTTCAGTAACTGGTTATGAAAATAAAGAGAAGATTTGTGAAGTATTATATTAGCCCTCTATCTTGATGCAAATGTAAGTAGAAGCAATTTAATAATTTCTCACAGTAAAGTTTACAAGTTTGAAAACTGATAAGGTATGTTCTGTTTGGATCTGAGATAAGTTTCTCTCTATCTTATGCCAATTATTATTAAATTCTTATGTAGAAGAAATATACTTTATATGTATCTATATTATCTAAATTATTCACCCTTTCATATTAGATGGAAATGAACACAACTTCACTTGAAATTTGGGTACCTGTAAGGGATGTTATAGCACAGTTGCCATTGGGCTGTCCTTGGACCTGTTGGGCCCTGCCCCATATATTTGTCCAAGGTAAGGTCATCAAACTTTCACTTCTCATTTTCAGCATTGCTGATTTTGCCTCCTTTAATTCCTTTATCATAAGCTACCTCTCCCTTTTAGATAAACACTTTCCTCCTGTTTTTAACTCCATTTGATGTGCTATACTTAGTGTTTATATTTGGCATTTTTCTGTATTTTATTCCCCTAAGTTCAGCCCCCAATGCAACATAACCACTTAGAAGCTGTGATTTACTATATTTGGTGACTGATTGGCTTATTGAAACAATTTTATTCACATTACAAAGGAGGAAAGCTTACTATTTGTGTTACAAAGAGGATGGGTAGGTGGACCTTTGTGTGAGGACTGGTGGTTAGTGACTTCTTGTATCTGCAGATAGTGTAATGTGGTCAAAGCTTATACTTTATAATAAGATTGGGTCATGTCCACCTGTCTCTGATGTTAAGTTCTGCATCTACCAAACAAATATAAATTCCTTTCTTTTAGGTGAATTGTACATTTTGAAATAGGACAGGTACATACTATTTGGTACATTGACCTTTGACCTAGTTATTACATAATATGACATAATGTGATTTATCCCATATCACCTATGTGAAGTTCAATAAGTGCTGATAGGAATAAGATACAAGTCATAGTTGAAAGAATTCATTTTATTTCAAAAGATGATTTTGATGGTGAAGCAAAAGTATGAAAACAATAGTTCAAACAGCTCAATGACATTTCTATACACATTCATATAAGACATAGGTTAGTACCTCATCAAATTGTTTTTCACAAGTGAGACTAAGTATATTTGTTACTTATACAGTCCCGAACTATTTCACAGATTATTGGAAAAATTAAGGTTTGCTATAGGTATAACGGTACTAATTGCGCAAGTCCAGGTGGGCGGAGCTTAAGGTGTATGGAACATTGTATTCAGAATTAAAGAACAACACTAGCTGTGATTGGTGCATTATGTAAGAGTTGTACTTTCTGTTTGGCTTAAAAAAATGTTGAGCCTCTTGGCAACATGTGAGTTTGCGTTAATTTCTATCTAGATCATATTTTGTATTTTTTATGATTTTTTTAAAATATGGTACACATGGCTGAAAATGTGCTTGTTGTGACTAGATAACTCTTACCCCTGTCTAGTTCCAGTAGAGTTATCTCTCTTAAATGCAGTGGAGTACCTGGTTATGTCATTGTCAAATTGACAATCTAGCATTGTTCTATATGACAGTGTGTGACATGCATGCCCAAGTAGGACAGAAAGTATATTTATTTCACAAAACATTAGCATTGAGGTATATGGAAAAACAATTGGTACCGTGATACCAGATACTCCAATCACAGAAACACACACAAACAAATTTCACTGGGAAAGCCTCTCTCACCTACCCACAATCCAAGCTCTAGTCTGTTCTGGCTGTGAGATTATGAAGATTCATTGTTAAAACTGGTTACCATTTCCACTAAATTGTATGATGACAAATTTATATAACTATATGCTGTTAAAAATAGCACTTAAACATGAACAGTTTTCAACATTCAATGTATAATAACTTATCCAGGTTCACAGTCAACAAGGAAAAATGTCTCCATTTATGTATAATTTGTGATTATAAAATCTTTATATACTGACCTCATCAAAGTAGAGTATTAGTTTTTTATCCCCTTCAATCTTTTTAATAAAAGGCATGTCTTTGATTGAGGACTTGTCTGCAACAAAGCCAGATGGTGTACCAATCTCCATTACTGTCATTGAGCTAACTCCGTTTTTAAGGTATCTAACAAAGAAAACAGTGATATAAATAGGATGCACATACTGAAATGAATCATCATTTCTGTCCACTGTGTACATCCTATAAATGTGTACGAAACATGAACCTTCTACACTCATCCCCACACCCGGATATGAGTCACTTATATAATACAGAGATCCCACCCCCACTCCTGGGTGAAATGCCACTTGTATAATAAATGCATGACTTGTGTGAATGAAACAAAAGTTGGGCAAGATATTTTCTTTTTATTAACGCATATTTTGCAGAACACGTACTGATACTAGTATAGAGACAGCGATTGGACCACCAAATACACTTGTACTATTGCGATTGGACCACCAAATACACTTGTACTATTTGGGATTGGACCACTAAATACATTTGTACTATTTGGGATTGGACCACTAAATATACTTGTATTAATTGGGATTGGACAATTAACTACAATTGTATTATTCTGGATTGGACCACTAAATACACTTGCATTTTGTATTGGACAACAAAACACTTATTTTTTTGTATTGGACAACTAATACACTTGTATTATTTGGGATTGGACCACTAAATACACTTGTATTATTTTAAATTGAACAACTAAATACAAGTATTTGACAGGAAAGCAAACTATCATTCTATCATAAGACAAGTGTATAATTGACAAATTACACTTCATATATACTCACCTTCCGCAAACTTTAACTGTATAGGAATTTATGTCTTCATTTGGCAGCATTATTTCCAATGCAAAGCTTGGTTGCTGAGTATGGGATTCTACGTTATAAAATGTTGCAATCTGGAAAATAATGTAAAAGTTCAGGCTGTATATTTTTACCTATGGCCATGCAGGTCAGTGTCAACCAGGGTCTTTTGTTGTTCAAATTCTGTTTTTCAATAAGGATTGAGCAAAACCTTAAACACTGTGTCAACTCTAAGGGGCTTTGGAACTTCTTTACTGGCACTGACCTGATAGGATGTATTGTTCAAGTCTGACACCACATCAGTAGGCATATTTTAAAGATACACTATTTGATTATGATCTTCGATCGCGGCATAAAAATAGGTCCAATGTTAAGAATCTGTTTTTCAGAGATACCTGGCTCCAATAAAACACTGGATGAAATATTACTGATTTTGCACATTTGCTTCCACATTGTGTGTGTGTGATTTGGATTTTTGACATATCTTTAAAAAAAATTCAGTCATAATGCTACAGTGTCTGCAGTGTGGCAGTTTATAATATCTTGCACTGGGCATCATGCAGTCCGTACGCTACTATCTTAATGCTGAGCGCCTAGCAAGGCAGTTTTTAATACCCATTTTTTTATTAAGTCATTGATATGACTCGGCTGGGGTTCGATCCCACGACCTCCCGCATCTGAGGCGGACACTCTAACCACTAGGCCACCGGAGCGGTCTCTTCCACATGTATACATTATACATAATTATTACCAATATATGGTCATGGTAAGTTAGATATATCAGTATCTAGTTTTCTAGTAATTCCATCAATTAGTACAGATGTAAATTTGTAGAGGTACATAACTAGGTACCTTTTTGGGACAGTGGGTTGAACACCCATAGCCAAAATAACATGAAGTGTGTCTCCTTGAGTTCAAAGCCATGGTTGCATTAAATCTAGACCCATGTTTTAAACCATTCAGCGATGGTGTATATATTTTTAAATAACAACCTTTCCTGTTCACATTTGGAAAATTGTTTTGTTTACACCTCATTTATAAAATGTTTGAATTGATAAAAGCATGTATCCGCCACATTGGCAAATCAATTTTTTAACAATTTTAAAACAATTGTTGTTTTTTCTTCTTCTGCACACGCTAGGCTATATACCGTGGTCAGTATATCTGGTGGTGGCACAACCCAGAAAACCCCCTGTGAGAATATAATTTGAAAAAACAAAATTGGATAAAAATTTCACCTTTTTTAAAGAAACTCAATCAGAACAGAAGACATAAAGATTAACTTATCGTCAGTATCTCAAAGTGTAACTCAATATTTTTTGTTTGGCATTTTAAATACAAGCTCAGTTACAACAATGAATTTGTCAATGGTAATGATATATAGATTAGGAAAATAATCGATAAAAAGAACTTGAAAATCGGAGCAATAGTCCCATTTTAATATATACTGACCTCAACTAGTCCTAATCCTCTTCCAGCTGCTGAAATGGTCACCTCTGTAATGTTGCTTGGGATCTAGGAAAATTAAAATGAAATCTGGAGAATAAACTTTAATGAACAACTTCACATAATATCTACGCAATTTTAGATTATAAATAAAATATGCAAACTAAAACAATGGAGAACATTTTTCTGTAGGTGCACTCATAGTTCAGTCATAAGAATTTACATCCACACATGCTGCCTATCAGGTATGCAGTATTTATATTAATTGCACATATACTTTTTACAAGGAAGATTTAATCTTCATTTCAAACTGTTTATGTATGTAATCCTAAAATGTAACATTCTTCAACATAATAATTAAAGTTAAAATTATACAACAAGTGATTGAAACTAAAACTGCATACATGACTTTTTCTATTAATAAGCAAGAAAGAATGAATGTCAATGAATCGGATTACAGATGGACTGTCTTTTATGATTTTTAGGCCAGCAATTCCTATATAGCAAAAAGAATGCTTTTTAAAAAAAATACAGTATACAGATTGGTTTTGCATTTAGGCTCTGTCGCAAACACTATGGAGTAACATTGAGAATGTTTTACCTGAACTTGTGCATCTTTTTTCACCAAAATGATGATAAAACCATACAACACTGAGATGGTGAGTTTTCTATGCCATATGGATCAATTAGCATTTGAAAACTAATTTCTTGTTAAGTACAGGTAATCTTTTGGTACAAGAAATGTGGTCCAAATAGTCTGGTAGACATGAAAGATAAGAATTTATGGCATGAATCTCTCATCACTGCTTGCTCTAGACTTCAATGCATAAAAAGGGCATTCTGTCTGAAACAACAGGGGCCAAACATTATTTTTTAGAAGGATATAAGAGAGAACACTCCCTTGTTGTAAATTAGATTTTTTCTTCTATTTCATATTTACATTTGAATTATTGAGACAATCGTGCACAATTTATTTTTTCCCCTATCATCTGGTACAAGGTGTAAACTAATTTTAACAGGATATTATAAAAGTAATAAATATGACAAGTGGGTGTGTACATGCATGTATTATTATTATTATTATTACATCGAAGGACTGTAGAACCAATGAATTGACTGAGTTGACTGTTGCATTTTCTGTGAATCCTGAACCTGGGGTGCCAGTTAGTTGTATTGAGAGGTTGAAATCTTTGGAATACACACGAGATGCCATCTCTGCCAGTGCTTGAAGTGCCACCACTGTATCCTGCAAGAAAAAAAGAAAAAACTTGATTATCTGAATTCGCTTAGACAATGATTCAGATTATCGATAGTTTGGATATTAGGAAATAAAAAAAGAATACCAAAGAAAGTAATTATGTTGGAGATGGGTATGTATGAATGAATAATCTAAAATAAGAGACCAAATAATTTATGTTATTGAGCATGGATATTCATTATTAACAGTGGATCTATATACCTATGCAACAAGCAAACCTACATTTTATACAAAATATGCATTACTGTGGTAAGTATTACTGTAAAAAATGTTCAGATTTACTGTATTTTCCACACTTTACTAGCCTCTGGTCCTCTACGCAGACTTTAACTTTGACAATGTATTTGTACCTCTTCAGTTTTTACTGTTCATGACATGGAGTTTATGTTTGAAGCAACAAGTCTTTTGTATATACTCTGCCTTAAACTTTAGGCACTCATTTGGTTAAGAATTAAGCTTCAGTTTGAATTAAAAGTGACTGTTACCTGAGTTGAGGAAAATCCACCATATGGATTTCTCTGACGTGTCAACCATTTTAGTACCATAAGTCCATTGTATGCATCATTTGCAAGTGCCAGGGACATCAGGGCATATGCTGTAGTTTCAATGTTTATGGCTTTTTCCTTCTTTAATGGGTAATCTGGAACAATTTTGGTTGGTGAAGCATCTTTCTTCACCCAGTACTTCTGACCATCTGTAGTTTATGAGAAAGACAGAAAATGTTAAATCCACTGCAAGACATACAACTTGACATTATAATGGATGTACTGCGTTTAAAGACTTCATGTCTGGAATTAAATGGGGGGAGAGAACCTCGTACAATATTCTTTCTAGAAATAGGCAGTTACCTTGATCAGGTGTTTATAAATCGATTGTTAAAATTTCATGCTGCACTTTCAGCAGAAGGAGTCACGAGATTAAGGCAAAGTACAATGTGACCACTTTAGTGGCTTAGTGGTTAGAGCATCCACTTCAGATGTGGGAGGTCAAGGGTTCAGTCACCAGCTGAGTCATACCAAAGACTTACAAGAATGGTACTAACAGCTGCCTCGCTTGGCGCTCAGCATTAAGAGGTTAGTGTTAGGATTGCTTAGTGTTAGGTCTGTGGCATGATGCCCCAGTGCTAGACATCACTATAAACTGTCACACTGCAGACATCGTAGTGATATGACTGAACACACACACACCAAATACAGTGCTAATAGTTGTCAATACGATGGATATTTGTGGGTTAAAATTAATCTTATTCCTTGTACGGAAAAAATCTATAAACATAATATTTAAACCATCAAGATATCTTTATTAATTCGAACCATGTTGGTTTCATTACAATGTATATTAAGACGATAAGTTGGTTATTTTGTTACTTGAAAAAATTCAGTGATTGAGTGTACATGTACTTAAAAAGAAAATTATGCTTGAAGAAATATGAGTAGAATGGCATGTTTAATTGCACACACAAAAAGAGATACAACTTATATTCTTTATTTTTTACAGTATAAGGCTATTTTTTCCTGATTAGAATGTTGGGGTTACCTTCTGTTTTGGCAAGGGCATTTAGTTTAGCTAATGCAACAGATGCCTGTGGGCTATTTGCCAACATCAACACATAACTAATGATAGCAACTTCATACACATCTGTCAGGTCGTTTACATCTTGTTCCAAACGGGAAAGAGAAGACTTTGTTGCAGATCGTATTTTGTCCTCCATCTGAAATTCCGTAAATAGGGAAGAAAGAAATTCATCAAATAGATGAATAGGAAAGACAATATAATTGTGTAATCTTTAAGGAAATCATCAGTATCTAAGAACTGTAATGTACAAACAATAATACAAGAAAAATTGGTGAAACAACAAGCGAGGAAAGTTGAGGTAAATTTTATTTGACGTGGTTACAATGGAAACTTTGTACATACCCAAGACACATTTAAGTGAAGCAGAATACGTTTTCTAAAATGCAGTCTATTTTGTTCTTGTTCTTTTTTAAACAGCAGCATGTTATGCTTACACTGGGTACTTTCAATGCTTTCCCAAGAAACATTTTAGTGAATCACAGAATTACATATATTGAATTGTTCAGTATGTTTTCTATGCTCCAGTCTCAGTATATTGTACTTTTTAATAATAGCAATATACTTACACCGGGTACTTTCGATGCTTCCAAAAGTGTAGCAAGGACGAATGCGGTTAATGACCTTGCTCCTGCAGTTGATCCACCCTAAGAAAATAGAAGGAATTGTCTTAATATAGTACTAATATGCATTACAAACAATATTGAAAGATTGAGATTTTTAGATCTAACCCACTTTGAAGTACATATAAAAAATTAAGATGGGAATATATGTATATCAGAAATAATCAGAATAAACATGATTCCAGAATCGTCTTACACAAAAGGATCGTTATCTTTGGTAGTTTCTGTGGCATCATGGTCGATTCTGGAATTGCACAAAGGACATAGCAACTAGTCTGCTGCACTCGGCTTCAGTCTCTGAGAACTCTTTGCGCTTTTGGAGAATATATATTGTTTAGTTTTATTAAGTTTCACATAATAAAATAAACCGTCAGAGACTGAATAATAGAAAACATTTGAACAAATTAAGAAATAAAAATACGTTGATTTTCCTGCCTAAATAAATAGAAATTTCATGGTATATGTCTTTAAAAGTAGTTTTTACAGTGGTTATGCATAGGACTTGTGATAACATTGCGGGTTTGATTACCTCCCTCAGATCAGCAATATTGATTGGCTGGAGTGGACAGTTATTTGACAAAATACTTTGTGCTGCTTCCTTGGTGTGGTAGTCTTTAAAGTTTTGCGGTGTCATTTTCCTATGCCACCCAGAAGAAAACAACTTTTTGCTTCTAAATTTTACTTATACTATCTTGCCATGATTCAGTTACAAGATCTTTTCATATTGTCTTTGACTTGTGTGACGGATGGATTGTCTTCATTATGTTTAAGATACTATACCTGCATCTCTTTATGAAGGACCTTCCCAGGTTCATTAAATGTCCCATTTTTGTTCTGTTGTGTCAGTAACCAGTCTACAGCCTTGTGGTTGACATTATCGTCAACATATATGTATGGTCTGGCTTGAACAAAGGACTTCAGTACAAAAGCTGTCAGCCTGCAAAACATTATTTTTAGTAGTAGTTGTATCTATCATCATCATTTTTGTATTAGGAATTTAGGGGAGAACAGATTATTAATGGCTGTTTTACTATTATAGCAAATTGAGCTTTTGCATTGACACATAACCAGAGTCAGTAAACATCTATTTGTGACAGTAAACTCACCATTGAAGTCCTCAAATCCAAGACTACTCTCCACATTCTAACAGTTTTGGAAATTTTCTCTATAAAAAAAAACAGCAATATAATCCTAACTGATATGATGTCACAGTGAGAGTAAAGATGTCAAAAAGGCATCATAATTTCTTGCAGTCTGTTGAATGAATACGGATTGGCTGACAACTGCATCAAACTTCTGGTACTAGTTCTCCAACCCCCATCATTGGAAAAAAGTTCAGAAATTTAAAACTTTTCAGAGATTATGCACCAAGCTGGTTCAATCTACCGACCAATCTCTTCATGTCAGAGTTCTTAAACTAGCCATTATAGAAATGACTCACTATCGTGCAAAGACCACTCCAGAGGCATGCTGTTAGAGTGTTCACCTCAGATGCAGGAGGTCTTGGGTTCGATCACTAGTCAAGTAATATCAAAGGCATAAAAATTGTACTAATAGTTCAGCATTAAGAGGTTAGTGTTAGGACTGGTCGGCCTGGTGTCAGGATAATGTTACTGGGTAGAACATGATGCTACATGTCTGCAGCATGATACCCCAGTGCTAAACATCACTGTAAATTGCAACATTCCAGACATAGTGATATGAATGAAACATTATTAAAGCTATGTTAAAAGTCCAAATCACACACACACACTCTATTCTGTAAATGCCAGTTACATGCCTATGCCATGAGCTTGCCAATTAAGGCTTGTACCAATTAAGGCTTGTACCAGCCAAGTGCATGGACAACTAGGCAGACTGCTCCTCATTGGCTCTTTTAGTTACAGTAATGACAGTCTTGAGAGGTACAAACATTTGTCAACCTTCACCATTATTAAAAAAAAAACAATGTCAGAGAACTAATAAGAAAATGGGTGATGTGCAAATAATTTTGAAATTTAATTTTGTTGATGAAATAATTTTACTGAATAATGTGATTTAACTCATTTGCAGTCACTGGTTAAGACCAGTAAATTCCAAGTGAAATCAAAGATAATATATTTTCAAACGCTTTCATTTGGACAAGGCTGGGTAGACTCTCAGGACAAAAGTAAACAAGCAACATCGGTGAGGGGTCAGTCCACGGGCCCCATTTAGCCAAGTCTTGAACTTGTGTAAGCACCAGAATAAAAGATATTGATTGAAGATATACTAGTCACCTTAAATGATTGCACCCAATAAGTAAGCAGCATCCACAGTTACAAACATTCTGACAATGTAACTATCAGTAGATCAATGCATTGAAAAATGAAATGTTGACGCATAAAATGCTCCCAGTTTAAACTGTTGATCCAATATAAACATACTATGTAACAAATGCTGTTTTCATACTTCATAATGTAACAAGAAAAGAGATGGATAGTAATTTTCGTTTCAATAAAGTTTTGATTTTAAATGTTAGCGAGCTTTTCATGCACCATCACGCATCTAGTTTTTTTGGGTCAGCTGCTTCTGCCTATTGAGTATGTATACAGGCCAACTTTGGTTGCAGTGGTGGTATGGTATGATGCAGTGTGGTCTGCCTATTGGATATGTATACAGGCCAACTTTGGTTGCAATGGTGGTATGGTATGATGCAGTGTGGTCTGTCTATTGGATATGTATACAGGCCAACTTTGGTTGCAATGGTGGTATGGTATGATGCAGTGTGGTCTGCCTATTGGGTATGTATACAGACCAACTTTGGTTGCAATGGTGGTATGGTATGATGCAGTGTGGTCTGCCTATTGGATATGTATACAGGTCAACTTTGGTTGCAATGGTGGTATGGTATGATGCAGTGTGGTCTGCCTATTGGATATGTATACAGGCCAGCTTGCACTGGTGGTATGGTATGATGCAGTGTGGTCTGCCTATTGGGTATGTATACAGGCCAACTTTGGTTGCAATGGTGGTATGGTATGATGCAGTGTGGTCTGCCTATTGGGTATGTATACAGGCGAACTTTGGATACAATGGTGGTATGGTATGATGCAGTGTGGTCTGCCTATTGGATATGTATACCGGCCAACTTTGGTTGCAGTGGTGGTATGGTATGATGCAGTGTGGTCTGCCTATTGGATATGTATACCGGCCAACTTTGGTTGCAGCAGTGGTATGGTATGATGCAGTGTGGGTGAATATATCCCTTTCAAGTGAAGCAGTATAAACCACCCAGTGGGAGCAAGCACATTTGGACATAGTTTGCCAAACAGGAAAAGACAAGACCAGGGAATCAAAAAAGGATAGGGACCAAATTTTTCATCGACTAGAATAGAAGCGCTAAAATACTCGTTCAAGAAGCACAGGACTCTTGTTATCACAACCTTGTAAGACTATAGATAGTAACTTAAGATCTCTCTTTTCATTATTTCCCTCCTATTCATCCGTCAGTTTTGAGGGTATGATGACCCTAAAACCCTAAAACCATGACTCAGTTGACTTAGACCTAGTCAGTAATCCTGAAGATGACCCAGCTGATGATGCAGTCTACGACCCAGTCATCAATTCAGATTACAATCAAGAAGGTGTCACCGTTGTCGATTTAGTTGGTGACCAGATTAGCCAGGAATGCGACAATATTCTGCATGGACAGAAATTTGTCACATTCTGGAGTGCCAGATCTCAAACAAATAGAGTAAGGTATCATGCTAATATAAAGACCTATCCTAAAGAACCCAAGAAAGTGAGACTCAGGCTAGTGTAGCCAAGTGACTTCTGCTACAATAATTAAAATAATTGGCAATATAAAATTAATTTTTATTTATATTTTGGGAACAAGGCATGCTTGAAAAGTCATTCTGATTATCATAGACAGCAATTTTGTGCTGGTTCTCTCGCCATAATGTTGGTTTTAACCAATTAAAATTAAGATGCAAACCAATTTTCCACCATTTTCAAATAGTGGATTTACTTGCAAGGCATCTAGGAGACCAGGCTAATCAACAGGGAAAACCTGATATGTCCTTTATGTATCTATGGAAATGTTACTCTGGCTGGATGAATGGACAAATTTTTAATTGTGAAATCAGAATGTTTACATGTACATCATTAACCAAGTATAAAATGAATAGTGTAAGGCCTAGCAACAAACACGACAGCAGCATTGGTCAATGCTAAATTAATTTTAATTAGAAATAAACTAAATCAACGTATTTAAAGTTTATTATGAGAAAAAATCTGTTCACAGCAATAAAACAATTTTCCCTGCAATCTGTCTTTTTTTTATAATTTTATTTTTAACATTATGCCTCTTTATAGGAAGAGTGTCCAAGGGCAATACATATTGCTGGAATAAACATGTATAAAATTTTAAAACAAAGAGACATGTGAGGATAGTGCCTGATAGTTTATTCTATCTACTAGAAGATATATTTGTACTTTATGTTTATCGCAGATTGTATTGCCACAGATTTTGATGTTTGACCAATCAAACATCATTTTATATGCAGGATAGAAAACTTTGCTTGCAGAGATATAGTCACTTTTAACTGTCAGAAAAATAAACTTTGAAACATTCATTAAAATGTGATATTAAAAAGTAAAAAGAAACTACATTTGTTACAAACAAGGATTGTAAGTAATTATAAAATAATTTCTTTCTTCATATAGATAAGAAAATTCATACCATGTACTTCCTGAAGGATCACTATTGCCAAAAGCACTGAACGAGCCATCTGTATGCTGGTATGTCAGTTCACGTTGGTAACCTGAAATATCAACACGCATTTAAACAATTCTAGCAGTGGTATAGTCTAAAACATTATGGTCTTCCAGTAATTGTTGGAAATTCATACCTGGTTTCATTTACAAAGTTGCATTGACAATTACTTCATTTTAACTAATAGAACTGAATCCATTAAGGGCAAAACAAATTAGGACATACAGTACCAGTTTATTATTTATCTTCACAATCCTCATTTTCATGGACAAATTTAAAGTACATAGCAAAGCAGCAAGCCCTCATTGTTTGCTCAGTTACTGATAACCTAAACCGTAATTATATCCCCCAGGAGTGGATCACTTTAACCACTACAAAGCTGACAAACCAGAAAGTTTGAATTCTTTGAGACTGCAATAGCTGTGTTGGGTAATATTAAACCTTCAATACTGCTCGATGGCTTACTGGTTAGAACATCCACCTTAGATGCGGGAGGTCATGGGTTTGATCCCCAGCTGAGTCATACCAAAGACTTACAAAAATGGTACTAACAACTGCCTCGCTTGGCTCTCAGCATTAAGAGGTTAGTGTTAGAACTGGTCGGCCTGGTGTCAGGATAACGTGACTAGGTGGGACATCATGCTACATGTCTGTGGCATGATGCCCCAGTGCTAGACATCACTATAAACTGCCACACTGCAGAGATATAGCAATATGACCGAAAAAATTTTAAAGCTATGTTAAAAAATCCAAATCACACACACACATACCTTCAAGCAGGCACCAAGCACGTATAAATAAGCATGGGCAATATCACCCAGTACTAAACTTTCCAATACAAGCGTGTGAACAAAAATTTCTTCTTAGAATCAACAAGAGCATCTGTACACTAATATTATACATATTCTGAAACTAGAGAAAATAAACAATAATTAAAGATGAAAAAATTGGAAACTGAAAAATGGATGGCTGAATTAAATCTATCACTTCACTGATATGGAGATAAAGTTTGACAAACGATTCAAATATAAACAATACAAATGGTTATTATACATTCCAATGTTACACTGATTATTAAAGTTTCGAGTGTTCTCTCAGAGTCAAACAAAATGAAGAGGACAGCTTCAGCTTGGTATCAGCTCCACTGTTCTCCCCCCCCCCCCCCCCGGACACACACAAACTGCCCACTACACCTTCAGTTTTGGTTCCACTACACCTTAATTACAGTATCAAGCATATTTAAAAGTTTACACACCACAAAAATCATGCATATTCAAAGAATTTCCACAGCTTTAAAAGGCAATTTATATTACTGATTAGTATTATAACAGCAGATTTAGATTTTCTTACAAATCTAGGTCAGTCTTCTACCCCCCCCATGACTTTGTCCTTTTATCATACGCAAATGTTGCCCACAGGTTCCTCCATGGGATGAAAGTCAAGTGGGGTAGCAGACTGTGACCTGGATCAGTAATCAACAAAACAATTATGTACACATCAGTCTATGCGAAAGACATATACATGGGTACAGCTTGAGAACAATAATCATTGGCATGGCCACAGTCTTTGGACATATTAGTGTGGAAATGTATCACAGATACAATCTTTGAACATGAGTGTAGAATCTGCAGTTCTGCAGACCAATCAATATTTGTGCAGTGCTAGCCAACCAATCAATATTTAAACACAGGTTATGTTGTGTCTTAGTGAGACTGGCTCTTGTATAAGGATGTGTTAAGTTTTGCTCTTCGCGTGTCATCTATCAAAGAAAATTAGATTTAATCAAGAAAAGTATTATTTTGGCGTGATGATTCTCAAAGTGAATTATAATGTACCCAGGCTTATACAAGAGCCAGACAAAATGATACTCGCCAGTATATAAATTAACTCATTATCGGCTGGCAGAAGGGATAGTTAATATTTGAAAGCCCTAGAATTATTTTTCCAAGACTCTCCATGCTTACCATTACACTGGACCATGTATGGATATGAAGTCAAGAAATAGTAATTTAAAATGGCATAGCTTTCATATTGTTATATTATAGGAGATGTGTGTGCATTTTCCCCCATCAGCAGCTTAACTACAAGTTTGAGTTTTGTTTTACTTTTTAAGTGCATGCAATGGCCAAAGAGAGTTACAGTATTATACTGCTGATCAGAATATTACCATTTCAATTCGCATTAGCGGGAAAAATTTTTTTTTTTAATATTTGAGGAAACGTCGATGCTTGAGTTGGTTGTACATGAAAATGGGAGTCATTCTGATGATGTCTGATGCCAATTACAAATACAAGATACGCATATATTTGAGACGTACTTTGCTTGCATAAACCACATTAACTCATTTTTTTATATTGAGCTAGAATACTTCAAACCTTTGACGTTAGCTGAGTCACCAGTGAGTGAATCTAGCAACCATCACACCGAGTACACCACCAGTGATAATGAAGACCTCATTTTGAAAAATACTTTAGGTATAAATATAATAATATCGAAATTAGCGAGATTTTATTAACCCATTTCCAATTCCAATGAAGCAAAAACCATAGATGACATATGGTCTAAAATTTTTGGATTTTATGCTGCTAACTCCAGTACGATGGTCAGAGCAATGCTAAATGATAAATCATTTGAGCTGATATAAACTAAAAATGACAAGGTACATTTTGCACATTTTTGTTGTTGTTCATCACTGATTCTTCTGACTGCATGCCTGTCCATTTACAAGACCCCAGTACAGCATTATAGATTACAATAAAGGAAGAACTTACTCCATATGGAACTGTTTTACCAAATTAATGAATACTGCATGTATATAAACAGTTTAATATTATTAGTATGCAATCACTAAACTTGTATGCCTTAAAAGCCAAGACCTATCACACACAACAAGCTATTATGAATACTGTAAATCACATTTGTTAGTTCTGCATGTTGGTCTTGGTGTTCAACCATGTCTTAAATGTCGCATCAGAGTAAAGTAGCTTAGTCAGCTTTGCCGGCCTTGCGAATCTGTTCACAAATATTATTGCGCCCCAGGCAACGATTCATTGAACTCATGACTGAGACTGTCTATTTGACTGGAGCCTGAGTAATATGCACACATGTACCACAAAGTCAGAATTATGGTCACTAAATAAAAATGTTTTGCTGAGTAGAAAGGGATTATTTTATGTAATCGACAACCATGTTTTTCTCCTCCCATTTTCGACAATTACGCTTTTGATAGAAAGGATGCATGATGCATTTTGGGGCATACACATTTAGCATTAAAAACAAGTACGTCATCTTTACCTTTAACCATGTATTCTTTGGACTTTTCTTTTATATCAGGGGACAGATTATTGGTAACTTCTAAGTATTTGGTAACATATATGTTTGGTGCAAAGTTCAACATGTTCTGTTCACCACATCCGTAGGGCATCCGTATCAAACTATCCAGGCCATTTATGCTGGGTCCCATCAAATCTCCTGAAACAGGAATTGTTTTACATAAGAATATTTCGATTTTGTTTCCATCGTGTATATACTTGCTCATAAAACAGATCCAACTCCACGCTTCATAGACCCAGACCAGCAGACGCATAATGCACCAGTAGACATGGGTCTAGGCAGTTTGTTACGAGTAATAAGTAGAAGAAACAACATGACCTTATGCGCATAAGTGAACAGATTTGCCATAAATGAAATTGGAGTCTAATAAATTTGTTTCTCATTAATAAGTTTGATGGCCAAATGTCAAATAATTTGAAAACTTCTGAAAAATTATGTCCTTTCCTCAGGCTGATACACTGACAAATTCTTATGGAGGAATGCCAAGCATGTGTATTACATTAATAATAAACTTCAAATCCAAGCTGTATAAAAAGCTTGACCTGTGTATTCAAAACCTATCGGTGTTCGTGATGGTCAGATTGCTTAGTTATCAGAGTTTCCCAAAAAGGGCATTGTATACACCAGTGCTTAAAAGCAAATATCAGGCTAAAATAAAAATAACGGTATACATTTCTAAATTAAAATTCTTTTGCTAAATCCTACCAATAATTCGTGCTTGTATTCTTTTAGAGCCTTCAACTGTTGTGTTAGGGAAGGCAATGGGTACAGAGAACCGGAAGTTCCCACCATTCTTCAGATCAACCAAAACTGGTGTGTTGCTTTCAACCAACATACCCTCAGGCTGGCGAGAATGAAAATACAAACAATAATTAAAGTAAAAGAATATCAAAAGAAACCTTAGAATATCTTGATCAAAAATATCCTGTTGAAGTTGATGGAAATGAAAATAAATGATATTTCCTCAATATTTATGGAACAATGCAACATATAACTGGTACAAAGAGAATAGAAAGAATGGTTGTTCTTCAGGTGATTTTTTACTTTCTAAAAGATGATGTGACAAAAGAAAATTTAACATATGTATAGTTAAGGAGTTCAATGCCGATGATGTTTTGAGTTTTAAACCTTCAAGCTGACTGTGTTTTAAGGTCCTAGTAGAACAAAATATTTTCTGTGAGTCAGCTTCTATAACATGTCATGGCAAAAGAGACGTATAAAGCACTCGATCTTTGAACTGAAGTATGTCCTTTTGCAGGCTTTGGAGACGAGTACCCTGATGACTGAGTATATGAACACGTGACTTAAGTTTACCTCCACTAGAAGCTGTCTACGCACAGCATCAGCTGCATTCTCAGATCTGGCGCTTACTTCTATATCAATCTTTCCAAGTTTCTGGGGAACTATTGGGAAGTACACTGGAACAGCCTCCCCTGCTTTAATCTGAACAAAAAATATGTAGTAAATAAATTATCTGTTTTCGAAACAGGGAAGTCACATACCTGAATCTTCTCATTGTTATCCATTGTTTGTGCTATATGTAGTTTTGTGCTCTTGTTTGTATATGAAGTCTCTGATATTAGTTTAAACTGTTTATTATCCACATGCTTTAGTATCGGTGATGTTATTTGTCCATCTATCTGTCATTCATGGCGCTGATTGACTGTCCATCCGTCTCTTCCTTACAACATATGGTTATAAGCCATGAGGTGTAAATTCACGAAACATGGTATTTATCTTTTGTATGTGGATGCCATGCACAAGATTATATTATTTTCGACTTCCTCACCGAATATGCCTGGGAGTGTTTCAAGTAAAGGTAAGAAGTCATCTATATATAACAGATGCCAGGGCTAGGGTTTGGGTACTAATAGTAGTCATGGGGAATGGGTCATTATATAGACATTAGTATTTGCTAAAAATCCATAGTATACAACTGAGAATACTTGAAGCAAAGATAGTGATAAGAAAACAAAAGGCTAAAACAATTGTTATGCATGTTTAATTTCAATTAATTTATTGGCTTTTCTTAATCATTATATGTTATGTATATTTGTAATTTGTAATTGACCTTATAGTCCAAAAACACATTCACTGTTTATCTGAAAAGGGACATTGATTTTGTAAACAAATTGATACACATCTAAAATTTTCTCTATGAATGTGGACTAAATTTCGAGGTCATTACTAACGGAAACATTTATCTTAAACTGACTCTAGGACATTGGAATGTCCCCATGAAAAATCTGGTGTATTTCATGTTTTCCATGTATTTTTTATAATTTTAGTAACAGATTTAATCTTGTTGACATCTTAGATTTTTCTAGAAATTAACTTTTAACCTTCATCCTGCTTCTGCAATTTTGTCTTTATATAATGTTGAGAAATTACTAATTCTTGCCTTAACATCTTTACCAGAATCAGTCTTATTGATTTAATGTGGGTGGAATTATTTATTCAAGTTATTATTGAATGGAAATACAAAGTGCTCATCCATAATATTCTTGGACTGGGATATTAATTTGGAATTATAGTGTATTCAGACAAGAATATTTTTAGATTATAATATTGTGATAAATAAAAGACTTTTAGCACATCATCACCCTTCATGCCAATGGCACATTACCACATTTGATAATACAAGCACATCAACATATTCAATATTGGAGTGTATTTATGATACCACTGGAATTCAGCTGGAACTTTATACATTTAAAAAAAAAACATTTAGGATATTTGGGATTTTATTCACAAAGTTCTTTTTAAATTTTCACTTTGTAATTTAGGGAAATAAATTATTTGTTGAATTTGACAAACCTTTTTTGTTTCACTCCTTTCTGTTAGTTTATGTTGGTAAATCATTAATACCCTCGACAATGTCTTGATTTGAAACTTTTAATTCTAAATATGAAGATGTGTTGTTGTTGTAGGGTTTAGAGCCATTTTTCAGCACACAATAGGCTATACATGGCGGCCAGTATTAATGGTGGAGGAAGAACCTGGGAAAACCCCGGAAAGTACCACCGACCCACGAGAAGCTACTGGCAAGCTTTCTCACATACCCACATTGGCTGAATCCGAGACTCGAACCCACACAGACAGAGGTGACATGGCAGTGATCCATAACGAACAGCGCTTTAGACCACTTGGCTACTCGGGGCCCCTTATGAAGAGGTGTATTAAACAATGAGGAATTAATTAAAATATAGATGTAATAGCTGAATGAATTTCTGAACTTTATGTGTGTGTGTGTGTCCTCAGTTTTCACATTTAAGGCTATACAATTGTTAATTTAATATATGTAGTAAAGTGCCACAGTAATTGGAAATAATGGACATTAAGACTTAGGTACACATTTACAAAACAAAATTCTTTATAACTGCTATAATACTGTTGTTGTTGTAGGGTTCAACGCCATTTTTCAGCACAAGATAGGCCTTACATGGTGGCCAGTATAAATGGTGAAGGAAGAACCCAGAAAACCCCCATAAAGAACCACTGACCCATGAGAAGCTACTGGCATGCTTTCTCGCATACCCACATTGAGATGGCAATGATCCATAACAGTGGGCACTTTAGACCACTCGCCATTCAGGGCCCCCACTATAATACTGAATAAAACAGTTAATCATGAACTCAGATAGAGACATGATATAAAATTGAAATAAGTCTATTAAATTACTTACATGAACATAGCTGGATACATTTGATGAATATTCTTCACGACCCGATGCGGATATCATCACATTCTTGTAGTCAACTGATGCTGGTAGAGTAACCAAAGCCTGGCAGAGAAAATGGTACGGTAGGCAATTTGAGTTCAAATTGGTCAGGTACTTGTGTCATATAACAAGTTCTTGTGTCATATAACAGTCTCGTTTATGATACTTACATTTCATAACATTTTCTTCATTTACATACATCTTCAGATATATGCTCTTATTATAAAGAATTATAAACAAAGATTATTAGATTTGCTTTTTAACCTTTTACATATGATCAAAAGCAAGTTTTTAATTAGACTCATAGGAGTTTTTACAGTGTAAAGATTGTCCTTTCTTAAATGGATGTAAAAAAACATTTCACAGGTGAGGAGAAATATTGTATCATCATTAGTGACAAAGCCATGAATGAAGTAGGAACATTGTATTGTCAAAGGTGACAAACCCACAAGTGACAATACAAAATGTTTCTAATTCACAAGTAAAATATTTCCTTATATCTAATTAAAAAAAAACAGATTTTTAGCATATAGTTGTCTATTTGCAGTTTTGCTTCTCCATTCTGTGTCAAGGCGATTAACACCTACATTACTACAACGAATAAAGAAATTTCGAAATTTTACAATAATTTTAGAATACATTGTTTCACAAATTTAGACTGTACAATTATAATGCTTCAGATTGAGAATGTTGTCAAACGAATTACTGTTTTCATATGAAAATGATATTTTTTTATTTACATTAACAAATTTTTTATGGGAATTGATACAGTGAACACTACTTGGGTAGAAACATGACAGAACAATCCATCTGACTTTAAAGCCGTAGAGCATAGCATCATTAAGCAACTGGGTTTAATCATTCGAGTTCAATTGAAAGGTTTTTGGTTTCTATTTTTGTTTCTTTTCTCTGCATTCATATGTGAAATTTTTCATGCTGGCAAGCTTGCAGTCTATTTCTACAACAGAGGCTGCATCCAATTTTGATTGTCACTTAACATCGGTTTGCTATCAACACTAAATCAATGTCAGATTCTCCATTGTTTCCAATCATGATTATGATTGTGATTGTGATGACAGTTGAATTCACTACTAATACAATTTTATTACAATATGTAATCAAGAACATTTCTTTAAAAAGTGTTGCATTTGATGATGAGCGTCACAGATATTCCATACTGCATGCTGACACAGAATACTGAATAGCAGCAGTCATGCAGTTTAAGTCACTGATAAGTTCGCATGATTCCTGTGGACAATTGATTATATAAAAGTTAATACTTGAAGCCCGGTTTATCTTTTTAGGGTTCATTTTTAACACGACCCATGGTGCAGAAGGGTCGATAATCTTTACACATTGAAGATCCATTTATTCAGCAAGCAAGAGAGAAGGAAATATAAATAAGAAAGGATATATGTCTGAGGATATATGTCTGAATACAGAATTACAGGTCTGAAGAACATACAAATTGGCAGATATACTTCCTAAATGGAAAAATAAAGTAGTTCCAAAAGTGATATGCTACTGTCACGATGATTTGTTCACTTGATACGTTTCAATATCTCATTATGAAATATATAATAAATATATACATGTTTCCATATCTCTGGCAAAACTTTTGACAACTCTGGTAAAAGTATCACCATATTCTATGATGTAATTTATTACATTTCAGTTTATCAAATATCTTCATTATTAGTAAAGTCATTTCTATGCATGATCTTAACTGGAATAATGTTAATTAATCGCTTTGAAATCAAGGAAAAGACTGAAATGACCTATTGGGTAAACCTTTCTTAATATGTGTGCCATTTTGTTTACGTATATGCCTGTATACGAGGTAAATATTTAAATGGGTATAAACATTTGTTTTATTTTGAGAATCTGTGAACAAAGGTTTTACCATCAAAATGTAAAATTATAAATTTAAGAACTTACATATACGGCCGTGCTCAAGTAATTGAAAATATTTGCTTGCAAAATGATCTTTTCTCCTCTCACAACTGAGTATGGTAACTGCAGGCTCACGAAGAAGGGCATAAATGTCTCTAGCTGCAATGATAATAATAGTAGTAATCATAATCATAATCAATCACAAATGGAAAAAGATAACAATGAAGATAACAATGAAGATGACATATTGCAGTTATTAGAAATATCAAGTATTTTGATGGTTATAAAATTTGAATACTCTCTCTGATGTCATTTCAGTAAAAACAAAAATATGGCAAGTATTAGCCATTATTATGTAAATTTGAGCAAATAAATTTTCCATTTCAAAGATTTTGGTACATCTTGATTAAAAATTTCCACTCAAACAAACACTGAGGAGGAGAAGTATAACATGTAAACAGTCCTGACTTTTAGTTCCCTTTGAATGAGTGGTCTGAGGAAACATGAAGCATATTTTAGTATAATTTAAAATTATATGATTAACTTACAGATGCTGTCTCCTCAGCTACTCCAAATCCAGAATTTGGATGTACGGCAAAGGCACTTGCCACCCAGGAGGTTATCGTATCTGGAACTATTGTGTTAATGGTTGCTGTGCCAACATTACTGAATGAAATATGATACGATGTCTTCAAGAATCTTTCAAATATATTATTACAGAAATACAGTTGAAAATGGATGTAAACTGTACATGAAATGTTACAGATTTAATGATGAATTATATGAAATTTGAATGTCAATATTAACAATTACAATGTAATCATACATAATTTCATATAGAGCACTGGATAAGGTACTTGTGTATGTTCAACATTTTTCAAAACAGCAACTCTGACTCGAAATGTTTCACAATATTTTAATGGTAGCTGTCACTAATTAACTAATTAGTTCATGGGTTTAAAGAAACAAAGTTTATGACAAAATAATTTAACTATTAATATGGACTGTTAAAGTTTAATATAACACCCAAATGAGTCTTGCAATTAAAACATTTAACATGACACATCTAAGTATAATTTTCTATATTTGCATAAATTATATAATTCATCTTTCTCATGAAAATAATAGACTGCATGTGAGGATTGTTAGACTACTCCATCATATAGAAGAGGCAAGTAGATGGATTGCTGTATTGTATGAGAGTTTGGATCACATTCGTGGAAGTTTTAAGAAACTAAACAATATATTAAAGCAATAGAAAAATATCAGCTTAGTAGATTTATACAAAGCACATGTCAGATTTTCTTTGAGGCTGAGGAATAAAAAAGAATAGCAACAATATACAATGTTGTTTTCCAATCTATCTATCAATTCATCTATGTGAACCAATTAGAGAGAAAGCTAAATGAAACTTAATTTTTATTAAACTGCTGTCATTAGCTAATCAGATTAAAGAGACAAATCATTGAAATCCCAAAACTGATACCATAGTTATCAGCTTAAAATACGAGTTGATAAAACTGATACCAGAGTTTTCAACTTATAATATTAATTGATAATTGTTAAATAGGTTTTATCCAAACAATTCACGAGTTCCACAGAAGAGAGAAGAGTGAATTATGAAAACAGACTTACAATACGAGTCAAAAATTTAAAGATTAACCAAAATCCAAGGATGTTCTTAATGGTGATATTCTGAAAAAGCCATGTTTAGAGAAAGTTTTCTAAATACATCTATGGTTCTAACATTGCACTGGTAGCACAAGATCTGAGACCGAAGCACCATATCATCAAAACAAACACCACTGCGTCTACAATCATCGGAACTGATATCATTGAGTCTAAGGTTGGGGTTGTACAAATGCCATGCAGGGTCAATATTTTGTTCAAGTGAACTAAGAAAAGAACACTACCCTTCAGTGATTGTTTGCAACTAAGACAAATAAGTACGTTATATCTCTTGAACTAAACTATATGTATATTGATTCCTATGAATGGTTTCTAACTGTGCTGCCCATTCCTCATGGTACGCATCAAGCCCCCCCCCCCATGTTGTGTCAAATACTTTGATAATATGAGAACTGTTACCTGACAGTGGCATTTTGCCAGAGCCATGTTTCAGGAAACAATTTTCTGATTCTTTGCACAGGCTTTAGATCTTGCACTGCCGGAGGAGGAGGTGGAGCAAGTTCAACTGCAGCATCTTGCTTAACCATTTGTACAGCTGAGAGGGAGTCCATCCCTAGAGCACCTCTTGCCATGGCAAACATTGGTACAGGTCTCGGATGAATGAAAGCTGGCAAAATACGAGATGTTCAGTTTAATACTACATGTGCAATCCTCCCATATGTTATATTAATATACATACATTTTACCACAATACTCTTCTATTACACTATGATCATATCCTGGACATGCCTTGAGGCCTAGGTGGATGTCAAGGCCAAACCATATACCAAAATAATCTTCACCACTGCTGGACATCCATCCATAATGTCGTTTCCTGCATGAGTAGCAGACTCTATATGCACGACGTAGATGAAAATGAAATAAAATATTAACCCAACTTGATTCATTATACGAATAAATAGTTTAATTCACTAATGATTTTACACAAGAAAATATCCAATGAATAAAAAATGCAATGATATAGCCAATATTTTTAGCATTGAAGAAACTTTTTGTACAAGTAAAGAAGACCATGGTGATTTGAAACACATTATCCAATAGTTTATCCATCTTTCAAAATATGTAATACAGATAAAATGTTGAGAAGCAAAATATACATTGCACGTAAATTTTGCCATAGGCAGGTTTCTGTGAATAATTCTTTCTAATGGTTTAGTGCTTGCATTTGAGCTATTCTAAACAGCCATTACCGTTGTAATAGCCATCATTATACTCTTCCTGTCTACCTCCATAAAAATGTGAATGTCGTCATAATTGATTGGATGCTGTATGGATAAATGTTAAAGTAAAGGTATTGCCTAAACTTTCAGATTGTATGAATAATCTATTATTGCAGCATAAGCGTCCAAAAGAAGCTTTGTATCATGTCTTACTGATAATGTGTAAAGTAATAAAATAAACTAGAGACAAACAGTCATACATATAATTATATTGTTATAAAGGATATACAATATATCAATTTAAATTATACAATTTTATATAGTGCATTAGCATTAAGTCCATTAGGATACAGAGTATCTAACTTATGAATACTATATATCCTAATGGACTTAATGCTAATGCACTATATAAAATTGTATAATTTAAATTGATATATTGTATATCCTTTATAACAATATAATTATATGTATGACTGTTTGTCTCTAGTTTATTTTATTATTTTACTAATTCAAGTTTCATTAGAGACTTGTGTATCTTTTAGATCCTGTCATATATAATTGTTATGATGATGCATATCATTTATGACATTACGTAATGACATAATTGTTGTTTTAAAATAAAAGACGTCATCCGTTACTTTCAAAACATTTCGTGCCTGAAGAAGCATACATTAAATGCTAAACTAGTTGCAATGAATTTTCGGTGTTTGTGTTGTTTTTTATCACAATTACTGATAATGTGGACATTCTTCATCGAATACCATAGTACTAAACTGCATGTAATCTTCTAAAAAAAATTAGAATTAAAAATAGAGGACCAAAAAATTGGCCTGAGAGAAGCGATGTTAATTTGAGGTATATGGTATATTTCTTTCATTTGAAATTTTTTTCTATTTTTAGTGTTTGAAACCACCTGAAAACATTCAAAATATAAACCCAATGTACTTTGAATAGGTTTAGTAAATAGTTAAGTATTTATTTAAATGAAAGTCATGTGTAATTTTTATACATCTATGGACATCATTGAAATTTCATGTGGTTCCTACAAAAAGAAAGTCTAAGAATTATAGCAAATTGTTTGTTTCCATGTAAATTTCGTCTGAAGGTAGAATATAACAAAACATTTATTTTGTGTCAGAGAATAATCTTTAATTGCACAATCTCATTCAGTTTATTTATTTAACTGCAACATGCATATTCTTTCTCAATAGAAGCATGGATCATATTTCTGGGTAATAAATAGTTCTGGTCAAACTAATTTCTCCAAGGAGACATCCTGATCTTTCACTGACAGCTACAGACTATCGTCCATTCTACAGAATTTAGCCCATCATCTGCATACTAGTAAAAATTATGAAATACTAAAATAACAAGGTTGACACACCCCAAAGACTTATCAATATGTGCTGTATTTTTAACAATATTCCAATTTGCCATTACTTCCAGTTATGATAAATAAGTATGATCCAGATTTGACCATGTTTAATACGTGATATTTAGGTCTACCAAAAGCATTTTCAGTAGAAGTGAAAGCAAGCCGACCATTTACAAAAGTTGATATGTTAGATTATTGATCTCCTTTGATTAAATTATTCACTGTGTGAATTTGGAAAGTCCAGAATATCTAGACTTTTCAGATTGGGGTGTATCTCATAAGACCCAAGTTTTACATAATGTTAAGATTTTTAATGACATCCTGTCAAAATATCTTTAATTTATACTGTCAAAAAAATCTTCATTGTTCTTCAGTGAACAAGGAGCACACTTTGTCATCATGGCTGTTATTCAGATAATTATTGTAATCTTCAACTGAAGAAAAATATAACTACTGATTATCAATGAATACATTGTTGCAAACATTGGGCAATGCATCTTGCAGTATCATTTGAGTTTTCTTTGGGTTTTTTTAAAAAAAGTTTCCACCACAATATTGCAGTAAGTATTGCAAAATCTATCCTTTAATGCAAATGTGCAATACCCTACAAATAAATCTTCTCGACACAGCATAATATTTAAATATAATCATGTAGTTTTCTACAACTCATGGCTTTCAAAAGTAAATGAACTTAACCAGTTTACCCAATGATTTGCCTTTGTCATATTATATCATCTTTGATTTTTGTGGTGGAAGAGCTAATTCTGTCAATGACTTAAATATTCATTGATTTAAATAATTAGAGGGCATTTTCTAAGACAGTAATAAATTGCAACAACAACAATATTACGATTCTGTGGTCGTAAGCAATAGAAAATAAAAATTTGATGAAATATTTATTGCCCCTTGGCTTTCAGGGTGATATGAAGAAGACTGGAACTGCAGATGACAAATTCTTCCATAACTTGATGCAATATTCCGTACATAAAAGTTGACTCTTGTTCAGATTTGGGAAGACAAAA
Organism: Sinohyriopsis cumingii; assembly: GCA_028554795.2. Taxonomy (NCBI): domain Eukaryota; kingdom Metazoa; phylum Mollusca; class Bivalvia; order Unionida; family Unionidae; genus Sinohyriopsis; species Sinohyriopsis cumingii. The sequence goes on from CM068824.1 coordinate 71,749,416, forward strand.
ATGAGTAAAAAAACTTTATCAAAGCTTTTGCTATTGTTTTAAGTTTTAATATTCTTCAAAGGAATTGCCTCTGGGAACCTTGTTGATGCACACATTATGGTCAACTAGTATTGGCTTTCTAACTTTGTCTTAGGTAAGGGATCGACATAGTCTACCATTATTTTGCTAAATGGTTCATCAAATTCAGGAATAGGTTGCATATGAGCCTTAGGTATTTTCTGATTGGGACAAGATCTGCAGTATTTACAAACATAACTTTTAATTTTTGTCCAGTAATAACTATTCAAGATCGTGTGGCAAGTCGTATTGAAACCTAAATGACCAGCCAAACGAGTTTCATGGGCTAGACTAAGAATTTCCTGTCTATAGGAATTTAGATCTAAAATCTGATAGTTCACCAACCAATCATCACCAGCAGGTACTTCAGGTGGTATCCATTTTCTCACAAGGACCACATTTTTATAAAAATAACAAACAAGTACTTCTGTGGCTTCAGTTTTGTTAATAGATCTCTGAAACAAATAGGAGCTTTCTGGATCTTGTTTCTGTTCCATGAGAAGTGACTGTCGTTTGTCACTTCAAGTTAGAGCCAGGTGGAGAAATGAAATACAAAGCACATTTATCCAAAACATTCTTTTCCATCAAATATTGGACCAAAATATATTTTATGTCTTGCTTCGTTAAAGAAGCCTTTGCTTCAAAAAGATCATATTTTCTGGCAATCTGAAACAATTTATTATTTTTCAAGGAGTCTAACCGTTCCTGAGTAGGATTCTACATAAAGTTCTGTAGATGACATTCTAAATGATGGTTGGTTTTACTGAAGATTTCTAAAATGTGAAATAATACCTGGAACATAGAAAATTCCTAAACAAAGATAATTTTATTTCAAAACAAAGATTTCTTAAATATTTTAGACAAATTTGTATCTTGGACTAGCCCCCAATTTTCTATTATGACTCTATGGTCTTTACTAAATAATATAAAAGACAAGTTTTGTAAAATTCAAGAAATAATTTATTTCTCTAGAATACAAAGTATCAAAAAAAATGTAAAAATAACTAATGGTATTACGAATTAAATCCCAAATAATCCTATAACACAAGTCCAAAGGATTAAAGTTCTGAATAAACTTTAGTGGTATTCCAAAATAAACCCAATGCTGGAAGTAGTGGTCCATGTCATTGTGATGTGCCAACAGTTTTTTTTCTTGAATCACAAGAATACAATCCAAGAATAAATCCTTATTTTAAATTCAGTATAAGCCAGATCTATATTTCCAAGAATGTTATTGGCAGGCACTTTTATATTTCCAGAGAAGAAAACTTAAATAATTTGAATAAATAAATTGTATAAGTGACCACTTTGCAATTTTTCTAACATGTAAAGTCAATGGCAAATCAACAAAAAATAATATCCATAAATCCATTACTTATAGATCCTTTCAAAACTTTGATCCTGTTAAATTCCTAGAAGATCTGAAACAGATTCCATGGAATACAGTCCAAATCTTTGAAGATATTGATGATTTAGATACTTGGACAGATCTGTTCATCTGTATAGTGAACAAGCATGCCCCTTTAAAAACACACAGGATAAAGAAAGACCACAGCGAGGCTGGATCTCCCCAGAAATTTTAGAAGCAATAAAGCAAAGAGACCAACTAAAATCAGTAGGAAAATCAAACTGAATACATGTATAGAGTTTGAAGGAATAAAGTTAATAAAATGATACATCAAGCCAAACAAGCACACTATAAAAATGTGCTGGATGAAAACCAAAATAATCCCAAAGCTATCTGGAAAGTGTTTACAGGGTTTGGTGCAGGCAAATGTAAGAGTAAAGCTGAAATTTTATCCCTCAATCATGAGGGCATTTACACTGATAATCCAGCTGACATCTCAAATATTTTTAACAACATTTTTGTTCAAATTGCTGAAAAACTTAAAGAACCCAGAACTTCATCTGATCATCTGAAACTCAAACATTTTTGTGCTAAAAAACTACCAAACAATAAAAAGTTTGAAATTCCTGAAATGAGTCCTGAATTTGTGTTGAAATATATAACAAAAATGGATGATTGTAAAGCTACAGGACTTGATATGGCTGGACCAAGGCTACTAAAGGTAGCTGCACCTGCAATTGTAGAGAGTATAGTTTTCATTTGCAATGAAAGTATTAGGTCTAATAAATTTCCACAAACATGGAAAACTGCCAAGGTTATACCACTGCATAAGGCAGGAACAAAAGATGATGTAAATAACTACAGACCCATCTCTATCCTTCCTTGTCTCTCCAAATAACTAGAAAAACATGTACATGATTCTTTTCTCAACTATTTAAACACTTATGATCTTATTCATGATAATCAGTCTGGCTTTCGCCAGAATCACTCCTGTGAAACTGCACTTGTATCTTTGATTGATAAATGGCTGAAAGCATTAGATCAAGGAGAAATGGTAGGCACTATTATGGTTGATTTTCGTAAAACTTTTGATCTTGTAGACCATGACATTTTGCTTGAAAAACTAAAAATCTATCCTGCAGTGAAAACTCCCTAAACTGGTTTACTTCTTACTTAACTGATAGAGTGCAAAAAGTATCTTTAAATGGTCAACTTTCTGAAAGTAAAAATATTAATTGTGGAGTACCACAAGGCTCTATCCTTGGGCCTCTCTTATTCATACTATTTATCAACGATTTACCTCTTAAGGTTGAAACTTCAATTTCTTCCACTGACCTTTATGCAGATGATACTACACTGTCTGAGATTGGTAAAACCAAAACAGTACTTGAAAATAACATAGAAGATGCTCTCAACAGACTTCAAATATGGTGCAAGGAAAACAGTATGATCATAAATACAGAAAAACGAAAGCCCTACAAGTTACAACACAGCAAAAATGAGCAAGGCTAGATAGCGACAAACTCCAGGTTCTATTTGACAATGTGAGCCTCAATTTGACCTCTCACGATAGAATTCTTGGTGTATTCGTGGATAACAACCTTACTTGGTCTGTTCACATTAAACATATTTCAAAAAAGGTTAACTGTTATCTTTGGCTACTGAGGAAAATCAAAACATACATTCCTCTTCAGTATAGGGTCATCTTTTATAAAAGTTATATACAGCCATATCTGGACTACTGTAATGTAATTTGGGGTAATACCTCTAATTCAAACATAAACACACTTTTAAGACTCCTAAAGAGGGCTTGCCATTTAATTCTAGATCAAAGTATAGACAATTTTCAGGATGCAATGAATAATATAAAGATTTTAACAATACATGAAAGAATATTTCTTAGGAAGGCCAAATTGATGTATAAAGTATCCAGAAAAGACATTCCTGTCTATCTGAGCAATATCTTTCACCAAAGAGATGCTGATGGCACTCCAAATTTAAGGTCTATAAGAAGAAAAAATTACATTATACCAAGGCCAAAGAAGGAATTGTTTAAAAAAAGTTTTCAATATACTGGTCCACTGTTATGCAACAACATTCCCAGTGACATAAGGCAGGCTCCTAGCATTTCATCGTTTCACAATCAATGACTTAAATGGATGAAATCTTAAGAAAATTGAACAGTTCTTGTACAAAAAATACTTCCTGCTTTTCTGTAATTTCACATCATTTTCATAGCTGAATATTTCAATGCAGGATTATATTTTATGTTTTATATATGTTTATGTTTTCACTGATGCCTGTGAATGTGTTCCAGGCTTGATACTTTGAATTTTAAAATTACTTAATTATTTAGTGTCAAGCCAGACTTCACATCATGTTGTATATACTGTATATATTGTACATAACAGATAGAAGGCCTCAAGGTAGATTAGTTCTGTAACTAATTGAGTTACCTTCTCTAAATAAAGTCTTTATTATTATTATTATTATTATTATTATAGCCCAAATAGCATACTGGACACAACAATAATACAACTGATTCTACTCAGATCTTACAACATGAAAGAATAATTTCCAGATTACAAAATTATGTAGTTCTTTACCTGACCTCAGCATTTTCTAAAAGAAAATATTACTAAATGAAAAATTTCATTCTGAAAGATTCCAAATGTTTGCAAGATAAAATCTTTGCTATAAGTAGAAGGCTTGTTACTAAAATTATAATACAGATGTGGTAAACAACATGTAGATCTGGAATTTCATGAGGAATTTCAAATGCTTTGGACTCGGATGAGATAAACATGTTTACAAAACTAAAATTAATGATCCAGGTCATGTTAGAAAATAATTTTTGACCATGACATGTTCAAAATACAATTACCCATAGCATATAATGAATTAAAAAAATCTAACAAAAAAATGCACATAACAATATGGTTACACACAGACACACACCTTATCAGGATATCAATTCCATAATACATGTTCATCTCAAAATCAGTTCAGTTTTAATGTTCTTGTGCAATCCTGGTCTTGTTTCACTAGATTTGTTTCATCAGTGCTATTGCATTCAATCACAAACAAACAATAGATCTGATCACAACTTTACAAAACTTATTGAGGTGCTCCTCTCTTACAAAAATTGTTCATCAAATCAAAGCAAAATGGACTGCACAAGACATGAAATAGATTAAAATAAATAGAGACCTGCTCATCTTTACAAGAGATACTTTGTCAAACCTTACAGTTTGGATATCGCCATCAGTATCAAAGGCAGATATGTAGCCTAAATTTTCAAAGGTTTTTCAAACAAAAGGTCCTTTCATTGTGATTAAGAATGTTCCATTGTGCCCTTGGTCTCATACTACTGTTTTGCTTCTCGTTATTCAACTGAGAACACATACAATTAACCACATTTCAATTCTATCTGTCTGCCATTTAACACGACTTCAGTGGTAGATCTAATTTAAAAGCAGGTATATTCAATATTTTTACAGGCAACAAAAGAACCATTAATATGTAATCCATAATTTCTCTAAATGAGACATTTCAAATTTATATATAATTTTACCTTGCACTAAATTAGACATTTTGATTAGTTCTAGAATTTTCCTTTACACAAAAAACAAAGTACCATTTTCTATGTGACTTCCTACACTTCCCTTGTATACATGATTCAGGCTCAAACCATGCATGTGACACATTTATGATGACAAGGTTAAGAGATTTTAATATGAAAGGTGCTTGAAAATTGTACTTACGCTCAGTGTACTTGTAAAGATTAGCATCCGTTATGACAGTCAAACCAGCTTTCTGTAAATATAAAATATTTTAGACTGTCTTTCATAGCCCTATCAGTGTTTAGATCTAACTGAAAGGTTGTTTAATAAGAAACAAAACTTTTGAAATAATTTCCACAGAAATTTGAGCATTGGGACAACCAGTAACCCAGCATGATATTAAGATATACAGAAATAGCATATAAAAACATAACAAGAACCGGTTTTGAAACATAGCAAATAAATCTTTTTCAGAAACATATTCTAGTGTAAGATGGAAATCAGATGGTTCCCTGAGAAAATTGTAGTTGTATTGAAGTCCATGTCTTTGTTTTTGCCTTGCCCTTCCCGCTATGTAAGTTAAACACTCGACTGATAAATGAAATGACTGCTGGGCTGTTTACTAGTCTGTACTTTTTCAAGTATAACACAATGTATTCCTTGCCTCACAAGTGGATGAGAGAGAGAGAGAGAGAGAGTGAGGGTATAATAAAAGCGTACATCAAATACTTCACTGGCATCATTTCCACCAGAAGGAATTGGCCAGCGCCACAGCCAGAATGGAACAGGTTCGTTTTTTCCACCAGTGGAGGAGTCGTATGATAGTAACTCCTTCTTTACCTTTTGCACAAATATCAAGTAAATGAAGATTTTAAATGAGTTTTGTCCCTCTTAAAAGAATGCATGCAGTACACGCTATGATTTTAATCATCCGTAAAAGGTAGTATTTAAAATATTGTTTCATAGTTTGTTAAAAGTGCAAGTGACCATAGCTCACCCACTTGGCTTCACACATCCTTCTTTTACGACAGTGTAAAACATATGCTGAGTACCGAAAATCGATCACACTCTTGCTTGTAAGGTTGTACGTTCCAAAACACAATTTATGTTTTAATGAAACAATGATACATACTTAAAGCATAAATGCAAGTAACATGCAAAATACAAGAAACAGTAACTCATTTTGATGATGAAATTTGTATTTTTCATGTATCGCCTTTATGAAAAGGAATGTAATACCTGCATATAACATATTCATAACAGAATCATGATTTTCTTTTGAATGCCCACAAATTAAAGGTTATTTGGAATACTGCGCCAGTGACACTAATGACAATTCTGCAGGAACCGGTAACAGAAGCATGATTTTCTTTTGAGTGACCACAAATAAATGGTTGCATTGAATATATTACTTCAACAATTCTACTAATGACATATCTGCGAAAACCATGTACATCAGTTCTTAAAACTGACACGAGGGATGATGAATTCATTTTTTATTTATGTCAAATTTATACATTAATGGCTATTTCCTCATAATTTGTAACCAATCCGCTTTTCTCACCTCATCAGGCGTAATATCGTTACCGGACTTGAGCAACAGAACACTCTTATCTACTGCCAGAACATTAACCTTTGACCCCGGATCTGCTGTTAACTGAAGAGTCAAACTATCCTGAGGTTGCGCCGTCAATTTATCAAACTTGACTGAAACCTATGGGAGAAAACAAACAAATGACAATAGTAAAAGAAACTTTCAAGTTAATATTTATATGGTTTCATATCATGGGCACTCCATCATGGACACTTATTTAATGTGAACAGAAAATAGCGAAAAATCTGAACTTTCGTTGTAAAAGTGAAAGTTAATTAGCAATTTTAATTTTAATATCTGAGAATATAAATAGAATCCTCAAGGTAAATTTGATTGTAAGAAAGCTCTATACCTCCAATAAAATATTTGGTCTAATCTGAGGAGAGGTCAAAATGATCAATGTTTACTAACACACTACTCACAACCCACCCTCACCACCAAAAAAGAACAAAATAAAAACATGCATTTCATGTAGGTGATGTATTTCCTTGTTAGGGTTTATTGTATTGTTATTTAATCTCATGCTAGTTAACACTTTATCGCTGTAATTCTTGATTCTTCTTTTGTTCAGCAAAGAAAGTTAAAATTAATTTTGATGGCCATTAAATTAAACTTTCATACATACATTTCTAGAATCATCTTACATCTGGCATTCATGGAAACTCTAACTTTGATTTCTAAGAAGGTTATAATCAAACTAACATTTAAAACATTTAATAAAGACAAGTGAGACAATATGGTATATATTTAAAACCTTGCAAATACAAACAAGCGCTAAACATATATTTAGATGCAGATACATCTAAAACATGCAGAACAAACAATACCAGATCAAGCACATAACTGACAAGAAATATTTGTGGATCAAAGAAGGTACTGTACCCTATTGCTAAAAATTCCTTTCACGTTGAAATTTATACCATCGGCAACAATTTCTCCATCTGGTCTGATATAGTACACAATGAGCTTTGCCTTTGGAGCCATGGATGAATCCAGGAGGACTTCCATATGCTGTCCTTGAGAGAATGATTTTGTCCCACTTCTGATGATACTGCCTTTTGAAAGTATCTATGACAACAAAAGTTCATAAAATAGCGACCTGACAGACTCAGTTAATTAACTCCTTAAATTTAATGCTTGTATGTCATTGAACATTTAAACATTATACAACACATCTGAAAGTTTCCTGTATAGCCGATCATGTTTGCGATTGCGCAGTTTCTAATATTTTACGTACAATTGCTCTAATACAATAATTTATCTGTAAGATTTGGCATACAATTACTAGCGTACAATAACTTCTCCCTAATATTTGGCATATAATTAATACATTACAATAATTTATCCCTAACATTTGGAATACAGTTGTATATTATTTATCCCTAAGATCTGGCATATAATTGCTATATTACAATTATTTATCCTCAGAATTCAAATTCTGATTCATCTTGGCATGTTTGATTAAAATCTGGAAAATTAGCTTTTCTGTATGATATCGCTGAAGTTGTTTTTCAAAAAGCATCTAAGGTTTTACCTGGTATTGAAATTTGTTTGGGTTTTCCGTTGCTTTAATTTCAAAGTTTGCTGTATCACCTGCCTGAAAAATAGAAAGAATGAAAGAATGAGGTTATACTTACAAAGTTCTATATTTTTGTATTTAATAAATATGATGCAAGTAAACTAACCTTTCACAGAACAATCTGCTATCACCACAACTGAGCATTCTCTTCTGCAAATTAAATACAATGATTTATCCTTTCTTTAATATTTGACTGTCTATTTATCTATCTCTACATGGTTAGTACTTACCAAATTGATTAAAATTAGAGATTTGATCCTACCTGAAACTATCTGTTTTAAATCAAACGATTGTTTATTTTGAAAAAGTAAAATTTGTAAATGAAGAGGTTAATGCACTAACCGTCAGATCACTGTCCAGAAGACGAACTTGAATGTAGTTGTTGCTTGGAGAATGGCTCTTTTGTAGTGAAAGGTATGCACTGGCTTTATCATAGTTTGCCTGTAAGTAAATTAGAATATAGAAAAATGAATTCAAAATGTACACCAATATTTATCAAACAATAGTTCTGATTATGCACGCTTATTTGTGAGCCAATATTTTATTTCCCATGTGTATTTCCTAGTTGCCATCAATGTTGATAAGCCAGTTTAGAAATTTTTCAGCCTATTCATCTTGTTAGGATTCTGTGGTCTTAACCTAAGAAATAGAAAGAAGCCAAACCAACAAGTTTATCAAATTTTATAAAAAATTTATTTCCCTGGAACACAAAGTGAAAATTTGAAAAGGAACTTATATTGTGAATTAAATTCCAATTAATCTTACACTTTCTAAAAGTACTGAATATTTCAAATTAATTCTAAGTCTTGAATGTGCTGATGTACCAATATTTTTTGAATTGGTGTATGTACTAAGTTTTTATGTGTCACAATGATATAATCCAGACTATCTTTCAATGAATTCACAATAATCCAAAAATAGTGTTTTAGTACAAAAGTACATTGTAATTTAGCACATTGTAATTCCAATGAATAATTTAAATAAAGGATTCCTCAAAATATATCTCAGCACAACAATTAATGATTCCAAACTGATATTAGAATAGGAATGAGGACTTTGTTAACAAAACCTCTTTAATATACATCCCTACTTAACCTATTTCACAGTAGCATTTTCTGAAGAAAACTCAAATCATCTTAACAAAATATTACACCAAACTAAACAAGTTCACTTCCAGAACCTTTTAAGGTCATAAGCAAGGTTCAGTCTTGAATTCAAATTCAAATAAAGATCTTTTTAAAAAAGATCCATTATTCAGGAAGGTCCAAACTCCTAAAATCAATTCCGGACAAAAGACAAACCATACAAATTAAATATATATAATAATCGAAAAATATAATCTATGATAGCTTGAGGGCATAGATCTAAAAATATATTAGCAGCAGCATTTGTTGCTAGTTTATTATGAACAGAATTGTTCACCGTTGTCTTATAAATTCACTATTTAATGCAGGTCAGCGATATCAAACTAGTATGCAATAAATAACGACACAATATCAGCAGGCCAAAAACATTGTTGGGAGTGTTCACTTCGGTAGAATCAAAAATAGTTTAAATGAAATGTTGATAAAGCAAGAGAAAACAAACACTGATCATTTCAAGATGGCATGAGATGTACTGCATTTATATCTAAATTTGTATATGAATGGTTTTAATGTAAAATTACATTATCAGAACTTGTGCGACTTTGTCATATGCCCAATACTCTTTGCACCAGAGCCTTCTTATTTCAGTACCTTTTTGATAGACAGGGTAGTGTTCAATTTCCCACAGACCAGTAAAAAGTCACACATAAAATCATGTGCACAGGTTCTAAATGCGTAACAATGATGAAAATAATTATACAGCTTTGACTGATGTTATATGCCCCCCTCCCTCTCTCTCTCTCTCATCTATAGTGGAATTTTTTAAGATTTCATAGAATTTAAATCTCATTTGAAATTTCTGTACAAAATCTTTTCATATCACAAGGCGTATTAGCATAAAGTCATATTTTCACATACGTGAAAAAGAACTTGCATAATAAATAACTTATTTCACATCTGTAATTTCTCTCAATTAGACATTTCAAATTTATATATAATTTTACATGGCACTAAATTAGACATTTCGAATTGTTATAGAATTTTACTTTACACAAAAAACAAAGTACAATTTATTTCACATCTGTAAAATAGTATTTTACAGATGTGACATTTTTTCAAATGTGATATGAAGTCAAACATGTTGACATATGTAAGAATAATGTCCAATAAAAGTATTTTACAAGTGTGAAGAAAAAAATGTTTAAACGGCTTGCCTTCAGTCCAAATTTCATTTAGGGCAGTCACACCAAAATGTCAGCCAAAAAGGCCTTATTTATTTCATGGTAGGTTAGTTTACCTGTATACTGACTCTTTTAACATTAACTGGTATATCTAATGGAAAAGAGATAACGCCATCCATCGGGATATCAAGCAACAGTGGTTGAAGTTTCTTTTCATCATCATCTGAGGGCCAAATGATCCGTCTTCTCCAGAAGGGCTCAAAGGGTGGCTCTGTGATTTGTTTGGGTCTTGGGGTGTAGTAGGTTACAGTCACACTGACTTTGCCTAGTGGGTTCACGGGTGGAAGTCCATCTCTCTGAGACACTTTAAGCTGTAATTTCAGAATAAAAATGGTGTCATTGTATTTATATCGATAAAAAGCTCAGAGTATACATTTGCTTTATCATTGTACATGTATTTGAGTTTCAGACGAGTATTTTGACACTATAAAGTTCTAGGACAGTGGGTCCCAAAAATATGCATAACAATTGTCTTCGCTTTTAGGTTTAATTGAGTGTAATTGCATGGATGCCATATACTTCTTAATTAATGATATTCATCTAATCATAAAAATAATATTACCAGTACATTTATTAAAACAGTGTTTTACCAAATATATGAAATTTGTCTCAAATTTCTACACTTCATATTTCAGATTCAGAATGAAAACTTCAGAGAAATTAAAATGCACACAGACTGGTTGCCAGTCCCATGGGCTTCTTATCTCTCTTACCTGTTTAAAACAGGTAAAGTGTAGGTAAGTGAGCCGTGGCATCACTGATGGCAATCTAGGATTGGGGAAAATGAGCATTAGGAAACGTTTTTATAGTAAAATGAAAGAATGTAATTTTAATAAATATATGGCATAAGACAGCAATAAATCTAAAACTATATATTAAACTATTTGTATTTGTTACAATTTCTGGAATTAAAACTACTCTCATAATGGACATTTATATAGAAAACTAAGAACATAACACTTACAAAAGCTTTGTAGATCATTCCAGGTTTGAAGACCTTAGGCAAAGATTCAGGAAACTCCATTTTAATTGGTACATCGAAAAATTGTACTTCCCCTGATCCAGACTGAGTTATGCCAGTCAACGTTTCTGTTACATTCACTTCAAATGTGATATAGGAGGAATCAAGGCTGGAATCTATATCGGTAAGTTCTTTCATGGTGACTTCAAATGATGCTTTACCTTCAATCTGCAAAAAGGAAAATCACTGAGTTAGAGTAATCCTTAATTACATCTGAATTTCTCTTTCAGTGCAAATTTATGAGACTTTAACTTATTCTGGCTCTGCATAATTTGTATAATTTTTCTGAGCATTTTCATTCTGATATTGATAATTCAAATGAAAGGATCCACAAAATTCCAATACAATGTGACATATGATAATCAATATATACTACAGTACAACTTTTGTAAACAAGACACAAATGAGACCAAACCTGTTTGTTGTTAAATGGGGGCTAATGCAAATAGGTACATGGGTCATTCTGGGTAGAATGACAGTATGCTCAATGGGGTGTTCATTCATATTTATCATAAACCTTTTAAAAATAAAAATAGACATGCAAACATCTATTGGATCTCAACTTTCAGCATACATAAACCATTGTATAACAAACCTAAAACCTATATTATTTACACATTTAACTGTCACAATTCCGTCTATATATAGTTTTACTCTGAAACTTACCTTTTATCTTTTTCAATGCCTAGAAAGCAACATTGCGAGTGATGTGTCAATGCATATATATATATATATAGGGTAGAGGGGGGCAAAATGCCCCCCAAGCCATCCTGACACCCCTGGTTTTTATGCAAGAATATTACTTTTTGGCATCTTCCTGTAAAAGTGTTCAATCCATTTGTTTGCAGTATTTTCGACTGGAACTACCTAAGGAAAACCAGGTATGTATGTTTTTAAACAACATAGTATAGAGATGCATTATGCATAATATTTCATGATTCACAGCAGTTGTTAATTCTGCCTATTGTTAAATTGTCAATGCTGTATGATAACTGCTCCATAACTGTTTAAATGTTGTACACTTGAACTAATGGTTCATATGCCGAAAATTATTCTATACTTTTTTGCAGATGGTGCGAACTTACAGAAGGAAAACTTGTTGAGGAAATTATGGGACATCAGCTCTAAAAGCGGCTCTTGAAGCAATTCATTCTGGAACTTCACTGAAAGCTGCTGCAAGGAATTATGGAATTCCAACTAAAAACTTTGCACAGACATAGAGATTTGAAGGTTTCGCAAGCTGGAGTGTCAAAACTGGGAAGTAAGACTGTTGTTTTCAGGCCTGATTATGAGTTGCTTCTAGTTGAGCACACCCAGTCCATGGAAAAGGCATTATTTGGACTTACCACTATTTACCTACAGCATTTGGCATATGACTTAGCAGTTCATCTGAATATTAAAAATCATTCATTTCAAGGCAATGCAGCAGGTATTGATTGGTTGAAAGGCTTTATGAAAAGGCATCCAAATCTAGCCATTAAAGCTCCAGAGGCAACTAGTGTCAGCAGAACCATGGGCTCTAACCGGCCACAGGTAGTCAATTTTTGCCAAGTATATAAGGAATCTCTTGACGCAACACTTGTTGATGGTCTCAAAATATGGAACATGGAAGAAACAAGCATTAGTACTGTCCACAAGCCAGTAAACATTGCATCAAAAGGTGTTAGATCAGTTGGTAAAGTTACAAGCGGTGAACATGGTCAAGCTATATAATATGTGCCATATAAGCGGCCGGTACCTTTGCACCGCCAGCATTTATCTACCCACATAAAGGAATGGTTCCATCACTGATGAATGGTGCACCAGCCAGATCACTGGGCTTGTGTAGCCCATATGGGTGGACAGACAGTCATATTTTCTTGCATTGGCTGGAACATTTCACTTCTTTTGTGAAATGTATGAAGGACTCTCCACACATTCTTCTTCTTGATGGGCACCATAGCCATAAAATGTTGGCAGCTGTTCTCTATGCATGTGAGAAAGGGACTGTGTTTATAACCTTTTCTCCCCATTGCACACATTGGCTCCACCCTCTTGATGTCACATTTTTCAAGGCACTAAAAATTTATTTCAGTTTGGAGTCTGGAAAGTGGATGACAAGCAATCCAGGTAAACGAATAAGTGCATTTAAAGTTGCTACAATTTTTTCTGCAGCATATAACTGATCTGCCAGTTTCAGAAAGCTGTCACTGGTTTTGATTCAAATAAGTACACAGGTGATGATTTTGCTCCTTCTATGGTAACTAATGAACCTCAACCAATATCAGATATGTCATCAAGCATTCTTGAATCAAATAAGGCAGCTGATCACCTTTCAGTTACTGGCTGCATAGATATGCCAGAAGGGTCGGGGGATGCAGAAACATCTGTTCAAGAGGACAAGACAGCTGACAATCAGTTGGTATGCAGGCGATACAGAAACATCGAATGATGGAAATAGGTCAGTTGATGATCAATCGCTTAGTAACGTTATGACCACTTCTGACATTGCAGAAACATTGACTGAATCAAGCAAAACAGTTGAATTTCTGCTAACTGGTAGTTCTACAGCCACTGTGGATGGGTCAGGTAATCCATAGACAGACAAAACAATTTATACTCAGTCACCTGATAATCAACAAACACATCACTCTGCCATTGCCATCGAGGAGACAGGCAATCAGAAAATGCTTGATCAAGGTATTCTTGCTGGAAGAACGGAAAGTGCTACCTTGGGGGTATCACATAACGGATGCAAAAATGCAAATGATTCAGCATTTATGAACACATTGCTTAAACTTTCACCAAGGCCTAGAATATTCAGTCAGCGCACAAGAAAGCAAAAGGCAGAATCAGCCATGAACTTATCATCACCGCATAAAATGATGCTCATTGAAAAGCAAGAAAGACAATAACAAATACAACAGGCAAATGTGATAGGACTGTACAGGCAAGTGGGAGCAAATGGAATGAAACCAAAGTTTCAAAACAGAAAGAAATGCAGAAGAAAAAGAAGCAGACATGTAAGGAGGACAAAGAAGATAGATAGAAAACCATCTAAGAATACGAAGACAACTTGTATAGAGGACCATGAAAAGGGAAAATAGGCTTCAGCTCCAAAGTCAGCTGCTAAACATGATCTTGCCTTGTCAGCAGACACAACACATAATAAAGACAACATTTATGGAAATTGAATTTGAATATGGAGGAAGTGATGATCCCTTAATAGAAGATACCTGGTCGCAGTGCAAGGAATTTTCCAGGCGGTGCCATGAATCCTGTGGCACCACCCTCAATATGCAATTTTGCTGTGCTAAGTGTGAGTAATAAAGAATTTACCAGGAACATTCATGACATTTGGGCTTTGTCTTTTTCTTCATTAACGGTGGAATTTTGGGACTATTTAGACTTCAGCATTGTTGTAGCTGCTTGCTTATCCGCCTTGTTGTGCTAATTTTAATGATGCAGCAATGTAGTTTTAGCATCTTTGCCATATATAAAATGTCCATTTAGGAATAATACTTGATTTTACAGTTCAATAGTATCCCTGTAGTTTTACAGACTTTTACAGATGTTGAATGCATTGTGGGGCAAAATGCCCTGGAGGGGGTGTGTTGTTCCACAATGTCCCTTTATAAAGTTTTATTATTTTTCATTTTTCTTGTAAATAGTTTCTTCATTGTAACAAAACATCATTCCATTATGTTAGACCTAATGCATACTTTAAATAAATTGTCCATTTCGAACAAAATCATGTAAATCATGCCTTAAATTACCAAAACTTGTTAAATGGGGCGTTTTGCCCCCCTCTACCATATATATACATATATATATATATATATATATATATATATATATATATATATATATATATATATATATATATATATATATATATATATATATATATATATATATATATACATACATGTGTGTGTGTGTGTAATTTGGATTTTTAACATCGCTTTAAAACAATTTCAGTCATATTGCTACGATGTCTGCAGTGTGACAGTTTATAGTGATGTCTAGCTCTGGGGTACCATGCCACAGACATGTAGCATGATGTCCCACCCAGTCACATTATCCTGACACCAGGCCGACCAGTCCTAACACTAACCTCTTAATGCTGAGCGCCAAGCGAGGTAGCTGTTAGTACCATTTTTGTAAGTCTTTGGTATGACTCAGCCGGGGATCAAACCCATGACCTCCCGCATCCGAGGTGGATGATCTAACCACTAGGCCACCAGAGCGGTCAAATACATGTATACATACATATATACATATATATATACATATATACACATATATACATGTACATATATACATATACATATATATATTTACACATCTATACACATATATACACATATATACATGTTATACACATATGCATATATATAAATAATGAGGACTTTGTATAGCACCTAATCTTTAGATGCTCTAAGCGCTGTACAACATTAGACAACACCTATAAGATAAAAAGCATATAATAATATTAATACAAAATCAAACACCATGAAATTAGGAAAAACATGAAAAAATAAAAAAAATGCTGAGAATATTTCAGGTAGGAAACATTACGGCTTTAAGTTTGTTCTTGCAGTCAAAATAAGTGAGTTTTAAGAGCACTCTTGAATGGGATCACTGTGTCTTTGTGTCTAAGTTCAGTGGGCAATTCATTCCATGTTGCTGGGCCCTGGTATGCAAAAGAACGCTGTCCATATGACTTTGTTTTCATAGTGGGAATAATGAGTATACGATTGTCAGAAGAGGAGCATAAGTATCTTGCTGGTGTGTACACATGGGTGAGGTCAGATAGGTATGTTGGACTAGAGTCCGACAGTGAAATGTAGCACAGAGAACAAATTTTGTGCTTGATTCTGGATCGAATGGATAGCCAGTGTAGGGTACAGAGCAGCAGGGAAGTGTGCTCTGATCGTGGTACTCTAAGCATGATCCAAGCAGCTGTGTTTTGAACTTTTTGAAGTTTCTGGAGTAGATATTGAGATGAACCAGACAGAATTGAGTTACAATAGTCCAGTCTTGAAAGTACTAATGAACACACAAGTGTTTTAGTGGCATCAGCTGAAAGATATTTGTGAATTGAGCTGATGCGTCTGAGTTCAAGATATGCAGCCTTGCACATATATACACATATATACATATATATACATACATATATACATATACATACAAATACATATACATATTGACATATATGACATATTGGTGCAATGTGAGCACTTTCTAGAGTAACACCTAGGTTTCGTACTGATTGTGTGAATTTAATGTTGGCATTGCTGATATTTATTGTTTGCGGTAAAGGATGTGAATGAGAAAGTCTTTGTGTTGTGATCAGAATGGTCTCAGCTTTATCATCATTCATGTGCAGCTTATTACATGTCATCCATGATTTCACATCAGAAATGCACCTCTCTCCACCTTGGATGGTAGCATCAACTTCAGTCGAGTGGCTAGATTTGTATATTTGGGTGTCATCAGCATACAATCGGTGAGACACTGGATGATGATCTATGACACTTGAGAGCGACTGTACAGAATGAAGAGAACAGGTCCAAGAACAGACCCCCGTGGAACACCACAACATAGATCAACTGGGCTGGAGTGTATTCCATTTGCAGATATAATTTGTGTCCTGTTGACCAAGAAGGACTTGAACCACAGTAAGGCTGTATAATGAATGCCATATACATATATAAATATAATGTAGGCTAGGTGGGTGTAGATTTAAATGGGGCATTTTGCCCCCCTCTACCATTATATATACATATGTATATAATGTAGATTAGGTGGGTGTAGATGATTGTCCTTTATTAAAAGACTTAATTATACTTCAGACCGTCAATTCATTTCAGTGCTTTAATAAAATCTTTCATTACTTTTAACAAAAAAGGAGTTACTCACAGGAAATGTCTTTTCTGTAACTGGAGCAGGAAGCATCTGACCATTTCTCCAGATGTTGTTACTGTACTTGCTTTTTATTCTCAGATTTACCTTTCCCTTCACAGGTTTTCCAAATGTATACCTGTAATAATAATAATAA
Source organism: Sinohyriopsis cumingii (assembly GCA_028554795.2). Lineage (NCBI taxonomy): Eukaryota > Metazoa > Mollusca > Bivalvia > Unionida > Unionidae > Sinohyriopsis > Sinohyriopsis cumingii. The sequence goes on from CM068824.1 coordinate 71,766,947, forward strand.
TAATTATAGTAATAATAATAATTTTATTTCCGAAGGAATAGTAAAAATAGTCATTTCTATTTATGTCAAGGGAAGCATATGGATTTAGAAGTGATGATGATTGTCTTACTCATTATGATCTATAAGATAGTGAAGAAAAAGAAGGATTGATATTGTTGATGTCAATGATGAACATGATCCCAAAGATTATGATGATGATAACAGTGATAATAATAACAGCTGAAAATCTAAGTTCTGTACGAGATTATTGCTTTAAATAAAACTGAACATCCAGAAAGAGAGAGAGAGAGAGAGAGAGAGAGAGAGAGAGAGAGAAATGTACTTTGCTGTGATGGATCCTTTAAAAATTTTGTCTGTTGTCAGTCCAAATGATGGTAAATCCACTGTAACCTCAAACTTCGGAAGAACTGGAAAGGAAATGTTCATTCCAAAAGTTGAGTAAGAAATTTTATTGGGTATGAAAGCAGTTTCGCAAATGATTAAGTAAGTGTGAGTGAATAAGTACATGAAAAAAATGAGTGAGCAGTCAGGAAGGAAGGAAGAAACTAAAGGGTGTATCTATGATCGCATTAAGTACCACAGCAATAAATAAACACAAACTTGTTGATGATTATGGCTGTTAAAATATAATATTCTTCTTGGGTTTTGGTTCACCTCTGCGAAGCAGATACAAGTTATTGTACTACCCCACCATGTCCGTTAGTGCTCACAAATATAAAAATATTGTACTACCCCCCGCATGTCCATCAACGTCCTCTCAGATAGAAGATATTGTACTACTCCCAGTGTGTCTGTTAGCATCTGTACTTATAGAAGATATTGTACTACCCAGAGTGTCTGTCAGCGTCCTCACAGATGGAAGATATTATACTACTCCATAGCATCCTCATAGATAAAAGCTATTGTACTACCCCTAGTGTGACCGTCAGCATCCGCATGGAAAAAAGCTATTGTATTACCCTAGCATAACCATCAGCATCTGCACGGAGAAAAGTGAAAAGCTACTGTATTACATCAGCGTCCACACAGATAAAAGCTATTGTACCACCACCAATGTCCGCAGAAATAAAAGCTATTGTACTGCCCCCGCATATATATATATATATATATATATATATATATATATATATATATATATATATATATATATATATATATATATATATATATATATATATATACACATATATATATATATATATATATATACACATATATATATATATATATATATATATATATATATATATATATATATATATATATATATATATATATATACACACACACATACACACATATATACACATATATACACACATACACACATATATACACATATATACACATATACACACATACATACACACATACACATATAAATATAAATATATTCATGAAACTTTAAGAGGGGATGCATCTTGATGAGTACTAAACCTCTTCACAGAAGTAGGTGACTGACTTATATTTCATGTTCACCAAGCACTGTTTATGTCAGAATCAACTAGATGGTTGCATGCATCCTGATTAGTATGCGACTCTTATAGCAAAAGAAGGCATTAGGTCCAGGTCAAAGAAAAAGAACAAAACATGGCCTGAAATGATTTGGATTCATGAAAATATTTTTCGTTCATTAACCACATAGCAGCCACTTCCTACTTTGAGTCCTTCTTTGAAAGAATTTATTTTTGTGAGCTAGAGAAATAAATGGAAGCTGCATGGAAATTATGTTTTATGAGCTTGGGAAATAATTCGAAGATGAGTTACCTTTCTGGTATAAAAATTACGTTTTAATGAAGATACCGCTATAAGAGTCTTCATTCTCAATCTTACCGTATTCATCAACGGTGAATGTTTTTTCAGCTTTCATTTTCTGCAATAATATCAAAGAGTTAATTTGTGGTATTAAAATATCAGTTATAAACAGCATCTAAAAATCTGCTTATATTTTAAAGAAAATGACTTCAAATATAGGTATATTTAATGTTCTTATATGATATCTTTTCTGACCTAGCTGACAAAATAGATATTCTTCCAAAATATAGTTCATCATAACAGTCATGTCTCTGTACACAGTAATTGCAAGATCTCTACATTTTGTCTGGAATTGTCTCTAGTTAAAAACAATATTACGAAACCTTACAGTCAGCCATATCTTGATATTTATGTGTCAACAAAACTAGCAATTTACAGCAGCAGCAACAACAACACTAATAATAATATCAATAAAAATAATAATAATAATGATTCAAACAGGAAGCTGACCAACATTAAGATAAAAAAAACCAGATTAAGGTACCAGCACAAAGGCTGCGAAAAAAATGACCATAGTAACAATAATAATGTTGATGATGTGGATGAGCTTACATTCATGACCACGGTTATTTTCCACTCTCCCAGAATGGGCTGATCTGACATGATTTGCTGGCCCTGAAATACACCACTTGGATCCTCAACTCCTTTCCACTGGTTTATCTTGTTGCCGCTAGGGTCCTAGATAAAAGAAATGATTGATTGGGTTGTTGGGGTCCTCGAAACAAAAATAGATTGAATAAATTTTTAGGGTCCTCGAAACAAGGACACATTGACTAGATTGTTATCACAATGAAACGTTTGAATAAAACTTAGAATCTACTTTCTGGCTAACTTTTCTTTTGGTGGGGGGCATTTAGAAAGATTCAGTGATGAGTAAGTCACTTGAATTAAAATCACAAACAATGTAGGACTGTTTTATTCAAGGACAGGGCAGCATTTATAGCTAAATAAATATGGGACTGTATTTTTTATTGTATTCAAGAGCATGGCAGTATTTTTAGTGAAGTAAATGTAGGATTGTGGTTTCTAATTTTATTTAAGGACAGGGCACCATTTATATCTAAGTAAATTAATCAATTAACTAGTTTCTAAATTTCCATTGAAAACGGGTTTTCTTTAATGTGTGTGAAATGATGTATTAGTTAAAATCTATTTAAATAATCGTGACATGTATGCCATTTTTTATTCACTCGATATTGTAGGTTCATGTGCAAACTTCTTGTGATGTCCTATCCGATAATTTATTTACGCATGTGATGAAAATCTCTATTTTGTCATTTTTGGTGTTGCTGCTAAAGTAATAAGTATTTCATCTCATGCCTTATGTGTGAGTCAAATTATTGCATGAAATATCAAAAACCAGATCATGTACAGCTGAAAAATATCTTGAGGTAACGCATACCAAAAGAAACAGACAAATTATATTTCTTAAGCAAAGCACCATGAAAGCTTTAAATCTGCAGGAAGTAGCATTTTCTGCTCTTGTTCAACCATCCTGTTCCAACCCTGGCTTTTTCACCAATACTGACTGTTACGGTCCATTGCCAATGATGGGTGTAACAAATCAAAGTTGCAACACCAAATAATCAATCAATACAAAGTATATCCCTCACTCTTTCATATCTAACAAATATTTTACTTAATACAGAAAAAGAGATATATGCATGTTAGAGACCTTATTATCAGAAGAAAATAAGGAATAGTCACAGGTGCATTTAATGCCATCGCCAAAATCAAGAAATGGTCGAAACAAGCCTTAATGTCAGCAAATTGCTAAAAGTCAACAATTTAGAAGGATCACCTTAGACCTTTTAAATATTAACAAAATATCAGCAACGTGAATTGAAAATGAACCCTACTGAATTTTTCAACTAGGCCTTGTATTGAAAACAGTGAATTGTATATGAACCATACCAACTTTTTCAAGTAGACAGTGTATTGACAATATATATAAAACTACATATAGAAAGTAATGCAGACCTTAGGGAATTCTTGGATATTAAAGTCAAATGCTTACTGTTGCCAGTGGGCATGAAGGAAAAATAGAGACAATAAATAAATGTAAACTAGTAACATTTTCTTTTTCTTTTTTTTTTTTCCCCTTGTTTACTAATGGTACCAATCTGAATACAATTAGGTTCTCACACTGGAAAATTCCAAGATGGAAAGAATTTAGAACACTCACTTCAAGTAGAAAACTATGGCAAAAATGGAAGGATGAATGAAGGCAGTAATGAATCGTATTGTAAAGCTTGTCAAGAATACCATACACTTACATTTAATTCATCTGGCCTAGTCGAGAATACCATACACTTACATTTAATTCATCTGGCCTAGTCGAGAATACCGTACACTTACATTTAATTCATCTGGCCTAGTCAAGAATACCGTACACTTACATTTAATTCATCTGGCCTAGTCAAGAATACCATACACTTACATTTAATTCATCTGGCCTAGTCAAGAATACCATACACTTACATTTAATTCATCTGGCCTAGTCAAGAATACTATACACTTACATTTAATTCATCTGGCCTAGTCAAGAATACCATACACTTACATTTAATTCATCTGGCCTAGTCAAGAATACCATACACTTACATTTAATTCATCTGGCCTAGTCAAGAATACCATACACTTACATTTAATTCATCTGGCCTAGTCGAGAAAAGAGCTCCATCTCATCGACCTCTTATACATTATAATCTTTAATCATGTGAGGCAACACGCCATTTTGGGCAGCAGACATTCAGTAATTCTCAGACTTTGAGGTTTCTATTTATCTCCGACACACACATGAATGTACATAACCCCAGGAAACCATTGTCACAAGATGTACGTGTGATGAATATAAAAAATGTATCCATCTATATATGGTGTACGGCAAACTTGGTCGTTTCCCCATAATTGTCAACATTAAATGTTGCATGATAAACTATTGGGCTAGGTGGGTTATTATCGTGTGTATTCTGTCTTATAAAAAACACATTGGTGACAATTCCTATGACAATAAATGGTTACTTGAAGTAAAATCTGTATTAGATAATGCTGAGTTAAGCTACGTATGGAGAAATGAAAGTTTTTTTTTATCAGTTAAATGGTTAAAATAATTCAGTAGCACAATGAATAAAATAGCATAACATACAATACACAGCATACAATACATAACATACAATACACAGCATAAAATATCATAACATACAATACATACAAGCTCATTATGTTCTGGTTCTTTTCTTAAACACCTCATAAGTTGTAAGCTTTACAACCCCAGTAATAAAGTGTTGACTAGTTTTTATTTTGTCCCTATAAACTAGTCTGTATCACATGTACTCCCTGATCAGAGGAATATTTTTTTATCATTGTGGACAACTTACATATAAATCTATGTCCATCAATCCTTTTACCACCTTCAAGTCAGGATTAACCGCCAAGATCCTAAAATGCACTGTAAAATATAACATAAATATTAAACTTAAATTGATTTTAAATGTCAAACAATTCTAATGTAGGACAGCACTTGAGACCCAAACAGGACTCCCAACCCCCTAATCACCCCATTTTAAACACTGTCAATAATGTTTAGACCCAAATGGGAAATTAACGTTAGGTCACCATCTTGGTTCATATATATTACTTTCACAGGGTAAGCTTTTAACAGCTTACATTCTAAATGAAATGCCGTAGTTTGTTTTGCTTCATTAAGTAATGGACACAAAAGTATATCAATCGGGTGCATCAGTTCCAGATTGGAGGGGTGTCAGAGAGAGTGAGAAAGAAGAGAGGGGGAGAGAGGTAGAGAAAGATAAAAAACATTTATTTAAAAAAACAGCACCATTTTAAAAGTCAACATTTTTAATGTGCTCCTTACTCAACAGTTAACAGACCATGCCAATTATTACTATTATTAATTTTTTCTGGATGTATGTGCATGTGAAACACAGAAAGATCGGGAGAGAGAGAAAGAGGAAGAGAGGTGGAAAGAATGAGACACGAGTAAAATACAGTTACAATCATAATTTAAGTCTAAATCAACATATAAAGTCTAAATCAACATATAAAGCCCAACAAAAAGGGAATTTAAAAAAAAAATTGTATCATAATAAATATTACAATTCTCACTGACAGTCAGTTGTGCTTTTTGGCATAATATATCAAATTTTTTTTATTGATCAGTTTGAAAAGCAAGTTTTATTTTTGCAATGTTCATGTTGAATGAACACAGTATGATTTTACTTGTGTGCCGTTCCTAAAATTCAGTCATCGTGCAGTGGCTGTAGACTTGACTTCATTACTATCCACATATCATGGAGCAGAAATCTGGTTTTGCATAAAGCATTTAAATTTGCAATGTTACAGTACAAATCTTTCCTTGAAACTTCATACAGCCCTCATTTTGTTAGCTTGAAACAAATAATTAAATAACATCAATATTCATCTTCAAATTTTAAGGCACGATTTCTGTCACATTAGTAAAACAAACAGCATTTTATTAGTGATTTGATTGGTTAGAACTGTTTTCAACACCTTCACACCTGAACCTGCCTCAGATGAATTTCGACCATGACCTGCTATATTATGTATCTCATCATCCATGGTTATCGTTCGCAAGGGCTATTTAGCTTAAGATATTTTAAATACTAAATTTTTTATCAATAGTAGTTTGGAATGTAAGATGAGTCATGTATGAAGCACATGGATTCATTCACAAAGTTCCAAGGTTGAGAGGTATTTAAATTTAAGGTAAACATGACATGCATTAAATCCATAACTTGAGTTCTAAAAGGCCAAGCTGATCTAATTTATGATTATTCAGTGTTAGAACAGCTGCTCTATTGACTGATAGTTACAAAATTCAATCCACACATTGCATTCTCTCTAACACACATGGTATTCTATAAAATTTATTTGTAGAATTAGGCATTCTAAGTTGTAATTATCAGTCTTGAAAGGGTTATATTGAGAGACTATAATCTTTTTTTTAATTTAATCATTTGTTGGAATTACAGTGCCCTAACATTCATTTAAAGACCATTTGGATACATAATAGCCTTACATTATTATCATGAATTCATTTCAGGACATTTGGACTTAAAGCTGTACAGAATTACTGTGAATTAATTTCAAGACATTTTGGAATTATAACAGTGATTCTTTATTGTTGCTAAATCATAATAGTACAGACTATCATTTGTAATACCTTTGAAAATATTCGGATTAATCGAAACTTTTGGAATCTATAGAGTACTTAGGGCTTTATGAATGTGTTTGCAAGAATGTAGTTAAGTTATTTTTAATTCTTTCATTTTATATTTCAGAGAAATAAATTACATTTTTTTAAATATACTAAACTGTTGGGTTCACTCTTTCTTGTTACTTGTTTTAAGACCATGGAGTTTTCTATTTATTTACTGCCTGTCAGCCAAAGAAGGAGTAAGTGCTTTCTTGTGGCTTACCTGTTTGTCCTGGTTTGTATATTGCTTTGTCAGTTTGTATAAATACTGAAGCACTCTTTGGCTCATAGGAAATGCTATGTGATTTCTTGAAAGACACTCCACCCTTCCCTTCTATGTGGATTTCATACGTTCCTGAACTAAGGTCCTGAGGTACCTGTGAAGAACAGTAAATGTTTGTTTTAATTGTTTTATATCCAACAACATGCTTTTGGAATCTGTATTCTAGTAGATTTAATTATTTTTGCTATTTTTAAAATTCTTCTGATTTTTTCACGACTGAATGTCTATCTCTCTTTAATATGTACGTATGTATGTATGTATGTATGTATGTATGTATGTATGTATGTATGTATGTATGTATGTATGCACACACATATGTAAGCTGGTACCTATACTGTTAAGTATGCATAATTGAAATAATAAATATAGATCTTTATACAAACTAGATGGCATATATATTGAATACAAAGCTAATTAATATATACTATGAAATAACGCTAAGTAGGCTACTGTTAGAACAAAACATTCTGGGAGATGTTTTTGTTTCCAGTAGAGGTTCTATTAGTATTAAAAAAGACTTTAGAGGTACTCAAATATTTAGCCAGTTTACAGAAAATGGCGAAATACAGAAGATTCCATTAAGGGATGTGTTACAGAATAGTGCAAAAAAAGAACTTGATGTTGTATTAGAATGTGTGTATGTGTGTGCAATCATTATAATGCAACATGACACACTCACACACATATATAGCTAGATAAACAGATATACATACATATATTATACACACACATACACACACACACACATACACACACACACACATACACACACACATACATACATACATACATACATACATATATATATATATATATATATATATATATATATATATATATATATATATATATATGTGCAATAAACTAACGAACAGTGCGAAACAAGTATCCAGCTAATGTGAGTCTTATTTAAAGGCAAATACAAAACCTAGACAAGACAAACAAATAAAACAGAAAAACGGTTATGTTTGCAAAACTTTACATGGTTGTTTCTACAGGAATTCAACCTTTTAACTTTATTATGTGTCAGCTAGTTTATTTCCGCTTGTTACTGATACTGGAAAATATTTGTATTGACCTAGAAATTGATGAGCCATAATGACATTATTTTATGTAAATTTATGTAAATGCAGATTATATCCCATATATTTCATTGTTACAGTAGTCATAGGCTATTAAGCAAATTTTGAGAAGTATTTAAAAGAATCTGAGCTTACATAAATAAACATAAATACACATATATACACATATACACACACATATACACACACACATATACACACATATATACACACTGAATTGTCGAATTTTGAATTAAAGAAAATTTTAAAGTTGAATGCATTGAGCATTAAAATGTTATCGCATTTAAGAAAGAAAAGACTTTGTGAAGGGTCACTTCGACCTTTATTCGTTCATCTCCCCCCATGGCAGTGTAAACTTCAAAGGGATAACATTCCAACTCAGTGAAATTGACTGGGGTATCTTAACACGGTCCTTAGAAAGTAAACATTTGAGCTACCAACCCTAACCGCTTGGTAGGAACCTATGTCCACTTATCATTTTTTCAAAGGGAAATTGTCAGGTACTGTCGTTCACGGATACCGAGCTGTCTAAACCTGATGAAAGGAATTATTTCTTTGGGAAAAATTAGGGACCGCTACCTATGATTGGGCAGAATAAATTAGGGCGTACACTTTAGAACAATCAGACTTTAAAGTGATGACCTTAGTTAAAATTCTTGAGTCTGAAAATTTCCTAGAAGCGGAAACTTAGTCTCGACTCCGTGGGAAGCATACAGAGTTTAGTGCTTTCCTCGTGAAACAAGGAAGGGACCGGGTGGTCGACTTACAAAAAGAAAGACATGTTTAGTGCTAGGATGCACAAGTTCTGAAAGAAAACAGCAATAAGGTACGCAATTTTAGTTTCACATAATATTCTATTATTTGATTGTTTTATGCAAACTTGTTTGTTATGACTAGGTTTCCATATTATGTATCGTTTATTCAATTCATGGAAATGTGTTGATGCTAGAGTTGTTATGCAATATAGTTTATTCAATTTCATTGAAAGTGTTGATGATAGAATTGTTACGCAATTTACCTTTTAATTGTACAGTTATTAGTTCATTGGTAGAATTGATTGCATGCGATCCAAATGTTCATATGTGTAGGATTTCATAGGGTTATATGAAATAACTTCCTTTGTTTGTTAGGACGATACAGAAATCAAGAGTTAACAATACTTAATTATATCTGATTTTGTAATGCTTGGATAATCTTGTAGGTTAATGATTGCTGTGAGTTACATTTGTGAATTTCATGCAATAGTATCGAACAGTAGCATATGTAAAATAATATGGTAATATTTGGTAGACGTTCACATGGTAATTTAAGACTTGCCATTGGAAGCGAGGTCAATGTCCTACCGTACTAAATCAGAATTTACGCGGTGTGTGGATAGCAACATGCTCTGAATAACGTAAGTGAATCGTATGTACCTCTAGAGAGTGGGGTATACAGAATTATGGGGTAATTTTGTCCTTTAAGGAACAGCTTTCTGAGAGTCCGGGGAAGGAAAGAAGGACGAGGTCAGAATAAAAGAACCATGAAGTCCATGAAGGGGAAAAGCACAGAGCGTAGGAACGATGAACTAGGAGACGTTGATATACGGCAAAATGGGAGGAAGGTGATGCAATTAATCGTGGACATTGCGCTCTTTTCACCTCTCATTTTATGATGATGAAATAAATCCGAATTAGACACACCTGTTAAATTCTACTGATATGATCTAACTTGAATTGGAATTGCCGTTATAAATTTGTTCTGATTAAATTTGTTATTTTCTTGTCAAAGGGGGCTCGTATTACCTTATTTCTCCCCAGTATTCTCGCTCAGTTCAGTTGAAATTCCATTCTTCTTTCACTCCCGCCGGGCTATAATATCGAGGAAGGTCATCTTCTAGATAACGCCAGCCAAACCCAATTAACTAAGAGAGCGACGTTACACACACACGCACACACACACACACACACATATATAGACTTGCAAACTTTATTATCATAAACCTCTCCTTCACGTTCATCGTGTTTTCACTTAATTCGTACCCATTCGCTTTCGATCTTGTTATAGGACGTCCCAATAATAATAATAATAATAATATTAATAATAATAACAATACCACTACTATTACTACTACCACTACTAATTTATTATTATTATTATTATTATTATTATTATTATTATTATTATTATTATTAACTCACCATTACATCTAGCCTTGATTCTGAAAAAAGTAGAATAACAATCTTATAATACAATAAACTAGTCTGGCGGTACAAAATAAGATCTCATTCGCTACTTATATTAACATTACATTTGTGCCGTTGCAACAGTCGTGCATTTTGCAAAATCGAAATTTATCAGCAGATGGTCGTTGTTTGCATAAATATAATTATTGGTATGAATCAGTGTTTAACGGACTTTCGAAGCGTCTGTTGTGCAGAAGTTAAACCAATAAACCAGGTCTTTATGTTAATTAGCATCGCAAATAATTATTATATTTAAGAACAATATCAATTTCTTATATGAATACAAATTTTTACATTAAACTATTTTCCATTTTGTTTTGTGGGTATTTTTTTAATTTATAATCTTAGCACGTGTCTCTTGACTAGTCCTAACATAATCAGTAATGTTGAAGCATATTTACCCTCAGCACCGGTAAACATTTGACTTGTCTCTGTCACAACAGTAGGGAGATCATTTGGTTTCTCTTGGATGCGTTTTAGTGACGCAGTGACGCTAACTGAGGCAACATTCGCTTTTAGAATTGTTCCCCTCACAGTCAGGGGTATCCCTGGCCTTATTGTCTGAGGAAGTACGAACATGTATGTGCTAGAATGAAAATAGAAAAATATATTTATTCCAAAATGTTGTCATCAACGTTATTGCTCGAATAAACCAATCAAAAGTCGATATTGTGTCATTTTAACAGATGATTTACTCGGAAATACCCTACATCAACTGATAAATCTATCCTAATAACCAAAATGTTGTCATGATGGAACACAAATATTATGGGGACATTTATCTGTCGAAAATCCCTTTTGAAAAAACAAAATCCAGTAACAACGATGCTTTGCCTTTTTCAATTTTATTTAATAATTTGAAACGATTTAGAAACTAGTCCCATAATTGCATACATATCAAAGGTCAGTTTCAAATCTGATCAACTGTTTCTGTAATTGGCTATGGATACAAGGTCAGTTTGATCAACTGTTTCTGTAATTGGCTATGGACACAAGGTCAGTTTCAAATCTGATCAACTGTTTCTGTAATTGGCTATAGACACAAGGTCAGTCTGATCAACTGTTTCTGTAATTGGCTATAGACACAAGGTCAGTTTGATCAACTGTTTCTGTAATTGGCTATGGACACAAGGTCAGTTTGATCAACTGATTCTGTAATTGGCTATGGACACAAGGTCAGTTTCAATCTGATCAACTGTTTCTGTAATTGGCTATGGACAAAAGGTCAGTTTCAAATCTGATCAACTGTTTCTGTAATTGGCTATGGACACAAGGTTAGTTTCAAATCTGATCAACTGTTTCTGTAATTGGCTATGGACACAAGGTCAGTTTCATCAACTGTTTCTGTAATTGGCTATGGACACAAGGTCAGTTTCAATCTGATCAACTGTTTCTTTAATTGGCTATGGACACAAGGTCAGTTTCAAATCTGATCAACTGTTTCTGTAATTGGTTATGGACACAAGGTCAGTTTAAAATCTGATCAACTGTTTCTGTAATTGACTATGGACACAAGGTCAGTTTCTGATCAACTGTTTCTTTAATTGGCTATGGACACAAGGTCAGTTTCAATCTGATCAACTGTTTCTTTAATTGGCTATGGACACAAGGTTAGTTTCAATCTGACCAACTGTTTCTGTAATTGGCTATGGACACAAAGTTAGTAGATATCCAGACTGTAATTGGCTATGGACACAAAGTTAGTAGATATCCCGACTATATATCGTATGTTATGATTCAGACGCTGCTTTAGGCATGTTGTAACAACCAAACTTCCTTTCATACAAGATTGTCTATACTCGAGAATATTGCCTTTAAATTGGGTAAGTTATCTCTCAAAATGGAATCAGTGTTAATAACAGGTCGATGTTTTTCATGCATTTCTGCATTTGGTGAAATCAGCTTCATCAGTCTTAGGGATTATCCTGAACCTTTTGAAATTATAAACAAAGGCGGTCAGCGTTTCATCCTTACATTTACAGACCATTCGTTAAAACGATATAGCAAGATAGGTTGTCACGCTCGGGGCCATTGTTTAAGTATCCAATGAGTTACAAGGAAAATGTTTTTGGAGCACCCATTTCATGCACTAATAATACGATTTGAATAGGAAATTATATTAACTCGAACAAAAAAAACAAACAACAACAGGGTATGTTAGTGAGATACGACGTGAACCAGTTACATGAAATGGAAGAAAACCAAACTCATATGACTGTTTATAAATTACAACAACAAAACTAAAAGACTGAGATAGAACAAGCAGCAAAGCACATGATGAATCAAAAGCGTGACACTCAAAATTAATTTGTGAACAAATTATCTGATTATGATTATATAGATTACCTTCCTCTTTTACAAAATCATTAACAAATTCAATCCCTGTTTGAGGCCATGTTTTATAATACACAGTTTCCCCACCTATTGTAATATAAGGATTAAACGCTATCTATGTTTCTAACATGAATCAGCTGTGGCCATTTTAAATGATCTGTTTAGTTCTAGCAATCACTCGGAAACATCCACCCCAAAACGACTGCGGTTCTTATTATACTGAGTTATGAAAATCTATCGGAAATATATAAAAATTATCAACATTTTATTTTACTGAAACTGTAGCAAACGTTTCGATTATACTCGTCAGAAATCTTTTCCAAGCCGAATAAATTTCAAAGCATTCATAAACTTAAATTATGTGATTTATATTAATTTCTAGTCATGACGATTCCTCAGGATAGCATTCCTTTTGATTTCGTCAATTGATCCATGCTATAGAAACTTGCAAAATATTTATTTCATTATGATTCTGCTTAGATGGATTTGGTATGGCAATGACATATGATTCGTTTTAGAGATACCCAAATGCTTTTTTGAGACTTAAATGCAGTTAATAACCCTTTCTTCCCATGACTTAAAAAGTTCTTATTTTCCATACTGATTCTATGGATAATTAGGGAGTTGTATTTGTTTTTTCTCTTCAAGTTAGTTGAAAACTGTACACCTTAGATAACACACTCGGTACAACCGATTTACGTTTATATTCTGGATAGGATTTCAATTTACTACCTGTTCCATTTCCGATTTAAACCAACTTTAATTTTTCAATATTATTTCATCTTAAACTTTGCTAGCAACCCTAATTTCACGAAGTATTTAATTTGTAAAGTACACATTGATATTATTTTTCTTCAGTAGAGTAGACATTTTCATAAACATACTTAACGATTTTTAATTTGGATGACCTAGCTTGATATAATGTGCAAATTAAAGCACATCATACAAGTTCATAGATACCTTGAAAAGTTTCACATCGTTAGATTACAGATGCTTTTAATAAGTTTTTGTTTTGCCAATTTTGCACAATGAAATAACTGATATAACGTTTAAACAAGTAATATTTTCGGAAGATGTGAATGACAGACAAGTGCAACTTTAATAATAATAATAATAATAATAATAATAAAATTTATGCGATATTAGTATACCTGATGTTACATTCCAATACAGTGTTCATGTTTAAAACAGGACTGACCATTTAATTTTCTGGACGGTGCCTGGCATCTTTTGGAGAGAAAAATGTCCATACACATACAAACAACATACATATATATACCCGCATACACACACAGAATACATATAACACGCACACTCGGATTTGTCTTTCTGTATATAAGTATCCCACTTGCCAAACAAAAGGTCACGAGTTCGAAACACGCGGAGGCATCTCAAGTGTTTATTTTATATACTTTTTATTTTTAGGTTCAAATATTCTTTTAAGCTCGCTCATCACTTTTTTTTTTTTTTTTTTTTTTTTTTGTTTTACTTATTTTGTTTGTATGTTGAAACTTTCCTTCTTCCGTCTTACGACGGGCAATCCGGCTGCCAAACAAGAGGTTGCCAGTTCAAACTCACGGAGGCCATTTACGAAACTCCCTCCAGCATATCAGTTTTTTTTATTTTTTGGGGGGGTGGGGGTATTTTTATGTTCAAACTTTCTATATAATGTAATCCCTTAAATGGGGTTTCTTTGTCTCGGTCCAAACCCCAACATAGATTCTATGACTTTCCGTGTGTCCAGACTGAAAAACAACAGGTCGCGAGTACGAAGCTCCCTCCAGCATATCAATTATTTTTGTTGGGGAGGGCGGGTATACATATATATATATATATATATATATATATATATATATATATATATATATATATATATATATATATATATATATATATATATATACATACATATATATACATACATATACATACATACACATACATACATATATATATATATACATACATATATATATATATACATATATACATATACATATATATATATATATATATATATATATATATATATATATATATATATATATATATATAATCACTGATATTGCATGTTATGTCTAAATGAGTCTATACAAAGTAATAGATACCACACATCTTGGAATGTTTTTTTTTCCCTTCTAATTAATGAAGAAACGTGACTGACATCAAGGTGAACTGGAATGTAAAATGTATCAGCCGACTGTTTCAGTGTCTTCTCGTCTGACTAACATGTGACCGCTATATGTCTTGAATTATGACTGTCTCGCATTATACTAAAAACATTTTCATAAATCAACCTTCAAATGACGTTGGGGGTCTGGTTTTGAAATGACGATTCTTGTTGTGTTACAACAACACTATCATTATTAACGCCACTCCCGCTATCACACACGTAGCTAGAATCACGCACACGGACCAGCATATATTAATAACGTCAAATAAACAGAGCGAAGTAAATAAATATGTAACAATATTCTTAAGTTAAAAAACAAGAACATTTAATTCATGAGAAATATCTTGTCGGAAGCTTGCTTTTGTATCCGATCTTTACATGTTTAATGAAAAAACAAGTAGCTAAGGTACGGTATTTCTTGCGTATACACAACATTATTTCTTGCGTATACACAACATATTCGTATGATAGGAGATTACCATAGAGGGACATTCTTTTCATGTACGTTTTGGCAACAATGTGTACGCAGCTGCTTATATGATTATATCGATTGCTACTCCGCAGACGGTTGATTTTTTTAAGGTATCAATTGAATTTATCTTTATGTTATAACCGTTTCAAAGTGGGTTTTTTTCCTTCGGTGAAAATAGGTAGAGAAAAGGATAAAACGTATTATGTACATGATGCGAAATAGTTGTTTTCAAGTTCAGGTACTTGTAAGGATATGTTTATTTACTCACTTTTCAGCTGTAACATGTGAGGTTGCCATACAAATGACAGCAATCGCTAAAACCCTTCGCCAGATGGCCATATTGCTGTAATGAAATAAGAACATGTACACTAACAAAAGTAAACGATATATTAACAAGCAAATAAACAAAAACAATAAAATCGATTGATCAGTGAAACAAACAAACACAAAAAGACTGAAAGATAAGAAAATCAATAGGTAATACATAAATAAGTAAACTAATGGAATGGTGAGCATTTTGCTTGCGTAAATATAATTCCCTTCTCAAGCATTGCTGAAGATAACAAGTCCACAGTAAAATGGGCATAGCTCTTCTTGAAATAGGGCAAATACAATAATCAGTCAACATTGAATATCTTCTGACGGTGACAGTTATAGGTACTAAGTTTCACAGCAATCTACAAGCACTACAAGTGTAGCTGCATTTACAAAATTCTGTAAATGAATGCACCCATATGTCATCCGAAACAAACAATAACGTTTCCACAAATCAAAGGAGCACGAAGGTGTCGTTATATGACAGCTATATCATGCATAAAGTTTCACAGCTGTAAATGTGTCTTTAGATGAAAGCCATAACATGCATCAAGTTCCACGGATGTCTTATGTCTTGAGTTGACAGCCATAGCATGCATCAAGTTTTACAGCTGCCATGTGTCTTGAGATGACAGCCATAACATGAATCAAGTTCCACGGCTGTCTTATGTCTTGAGTTGACAGCCATAGCATGCATCAAGTTTTACAGCTGCCATGTGTCTTGAGATGACAGCCATAACATGCATCAAGTTGTATAGTTGTCACATGTCTCGAGATGACAGCAATAAGATGCAAGAAGTTTCACAGCTGTCATCTGTCTTTAGATGACAGCCATAACATGCACCAAGTTGTACACTTGTCATATGCCTCTGATTTGTCAATATGCGCATCTTCCAATGACGACAGTAACATGTAATAAGTTTAATGGCGATCCATTCAAAAATGAGAATACCGTTAGTTTTGTTCACAAGATTATGGCATACACTACATCCAATCCCCTGCCTTTTCAGTCAAACCAGTTAATTGATCCTCTAATTTTGGGAAAACAGTAAACGGTCGGTTTCCTGAACCATTATGGATTAAATGCGTATTCAAGCAAAGAAATATATTCTTAACTGCAAATAACTTTTGAATATTATTTGTTTAAAATGAATCAGTGCTTTTGTTTTCATATACACAGTGATCTAGTAGATCGTTACGTGATCCACGTACATGAAAGGTTCGTTCTTGTTCATAGAAATGAATTAAGCTGCCTCTGCCACATATTTGAGGTCTTGATCACGCTAAATGTTGAGGTATGTGTGATTGACATAACAGTAGTTTACAAGTAAAAGAAGGAGCAATTACTCTAACAAATATAGCAGGGACACATACATTTGTCGATATGCATATCCTCAGAACAAAATCATAAAATGTCCCAAGTTTAATATACTTCATTCAGCTATAACATGTCTGTCACTGCATTCAGCTACAACAGTCTGTCATATACTGCATTCAGCTACAACAGTCTGTCATACACTGCATTTAGCTACAACAGTGTTACACACTGCATTCCGCTACAACAGTCTGTCATACGCTTCATTCAGCTACAACATTCTAACAAACGCTTCATTCAGCTACATGAGTCAGTCACACACTGTATTCAGCTGCAAGTCTGTCATAGACTGCATTCAGCTACACTAGTCTGTCATAGACTGCATTCAGCTACAACATTATGTCACACACTGCGTTCAGCTACAACATTATGTCACACACTGCATTCGGCTACAATAGTCTGCCATACACTACATTCATCTGCAAGTAGGAAAGGGCAACAAGTCTTATCAAAATTGCAGGAATATAGTCATTTGGCAAAATGCGCAACTTACGTTGATGGTCATATCATATTCCAACCTTCACAGTAATTCATTAAAACCCGAGGGGCAAGTTGCACTAACGATTTATGTATACCCTCTACAGAGGCACTGGTATAATAACACAAACTGAGTCGGCTCTCATTTTCTACAATCTGTCACGAACTTTTTCCTGGAGTAAAACTGGATACTTTGTACTTTAGGGAATTTTGTTTTAGTCACTATATAAATTATAATTTTTCTAGCTATAAAACAAAGTTAGACATTTTACAAATAAAGAATTGGCGAACATGAACAAATAACGACAGGCATATTTAATCTTAACATACCCAGTGTACCGGTACACGAAGAAAATTGTCCACGGGTCTGCAAAATATTGAATATCTTCGTTTTGAATTGGTCTAATACTAATAACTGAATGGGTACGTTGTTACGATCTCTCTCTCTCTCGTTCCCCCTTTCGTATATCTATGCACACAAGTTAAGTCCCCATAACGATGTGGCTGATGCGGTCAGTATTGTACCTGTGACATTCTATGAACTTTCTGACAAGATCGTTTCCACCCATACACTACAAGCAGTTAGCACGATATATACCATATCGACGGAAGTACCTAACAATGCGTCTATAGATGATGCTGGAGGACGTCCCATCATTGGAACATCGCATCTTCGTATCACAACTTCGATTCGTTACACGAGTTTCGTGTTGCATCTTGCCAACTTTGCATCGTGACTTCGCGATGGATAGAACTGATCAAGCTGACTCTTACGGTACGCCATAGTTTAAGCGCCTTCTACTTGCGCTGGACATAGCGCTGAGCATTCGTAATCTGACACGTGCCTCTATTTCTCTAATGATCAGAGCGCGCGTCCTCCGTAAGTGATTAATTTCACTGCTGGTTTATCTTTCTGACCTATGATGCAACTAGTCTGACAAACCAGAGTGTGTGTGATTATGAGTTTAAACGTAGCTTTAAAAAAAACTTTCAGTCCCATCACTACGATGTCTGCAATGTGGCAGTTTATAGTGATGACTAGCACTGAGGCATCATGCCGCAGACATTTAGAATGATGTCCAGCCCAGTCACATTATCCTGACACCAGGCCGACCAGTCCTTACACTAACCTCTTAATGCTGAGCGCCATGCGAGGCAGCTGTTAGTACCATTTTAAATGTTTTTGGTATGACACGACCGGGGTTCGAACCCGCGACCTTGCGCATCCGAGGCGAACGCTCTAACCACTAGGCCAACGGAGCCTTTGCATAAACTAGACCACAAATCTGTATTTATAACCGGACGGACAATTCCGGGTCGAATGTAATCTCTTGAGTGAAATGTGCATTTCTGATGCATACAAATCTTTTTGGAACTCACCCACGTACAGTTTAAAACCTTACTAGTATTGGGTAAGAGCTGTATGTAGCAACTAAATGACCACAGGATATATCTTTGTGTTATTCAACGTGGATTCACAATCAGAAATATGATCTAATCCTGAAATATTATGTACATGTTGAAAAAAGGACCCTTCAGCAGATGGTTGTTCAGGAGACAAGTACTTGTCTAGATCGTACACCGATATGTTGCGGACATGCTTTCAGGCAATATCTCTACTTATGCATAGATGATAGCACACACAAACACACATATTCCATCAGTACCAGCACATATTTTGGGAGTTTGGTTTATCGAGCTAGGATGCAACCTACAGCGCACCAGATCCAATTGTGTAACCAACACACTCACAGTCAAAGCTTGGAAAACTTAAAATTAGGGCTGAGGCCACATTATTTCTCAGCTGACTTTAAGATTTCTAATACTCTTAAAGCCATTTAAATTTTGCATCTTTCTTTCAATGCATATTGAAATGTTTTTCTTTCTATGCATATACCATAACAAATCTCCTGTAAAAACTATTTTTATTTTTACAAAAATTATAACGCTTGCGTCCCGTGTGTTCCTAAGGCCGGGTGGTGTGAACGTATGAAGAGCGTCCATTTTGGAAGCATACACAGGTATTCGATTCTTAATACGCAGCCTAAATAACACTTTCATCATAGGAAAGATACATTTGATACATAGACTGGCGTTAATAAAATAATTTCTTTTCTGAAGTTTACATTTGGAGTGTATTATACTTAGACCTGCATAGATAACACGTTGTCTTCCTAGGAAGTGATATATGGAGGGTGATACATAGACCGGCCCAAGTAAAACTTTTTCTAAGGAAAGTGACAGTTGGAGATGTGATACATAGACCTGCCTAGAAATACTTTGTTAGGAAAGTGTCAGTTGGAGTGTGTGATACAGAAACCGGCCTACATAGGCCGGTCTAAGAATCACACCGCCCAAATGCCGCTTTCTTAGGAAGAATTGTTATTTATAATGTAATTTCTTCTTAGAAAAGTGGCATTTGGGCTATGTTATACTTGGACCGGCCTAAGTAATACACTTCATTCTTATGAAAGCGACATTTGGAGGGTGTGATACATAGGCTGGCCTAGATAACATACTTTCTTCTTAGGAAAGTTACATTTGAAGTGTGTGATACATAGACCAGCTTAAATAACCTTTTCTTCGTAGGAAAGTGACATTTGGAGGGTGTGATACATAGATCGACATAAATAACAATTTCTTCTTAGGAAAGTGACATTTGGAGGGTGTCACGTTGCCTGCCCGCGATTACGTAAGTCCAGAACAAAGGAATTATTAGAAGCCATGTATATATGTTAGACTCCGCGGATATAGTCGTCCTGTTCGTAATTGTTACGAGAACCAGCTTTATTGGGTGTCAAAAATCACACGTGGACGTTGAAAGCTTTGTTCAAGAACAAAGGACCTTTATTGGCGTCGTAAATCTCACCACGTTGACAGACGGCCGGAGCATTGTCTGCTAAGTTGAATAAAACAGAGTGGAATCGATATCCAGTCGGAATTGAGAGAGGGTATGGTCACCATTTCAATCCGAATTTAATTGAGTAATTTAGACTAGAAACTTCAGTAATTGTGAAACATCGTGCTGGAAAGTTAAAGCAATAGATAGTTCCGAATGACGTCATCAGCCGCCATATGTGTGGTCATTTGGCAGATTGACCGTTGACTTTATATGGTGTTTGGAAGTTGAAATAACTTCACTAATCTCTTAATACTTATGAAAACTACATACATATACAGAACGCAAATCAGGCTTTCTGCTAGTATCTATATTTGTGATTTATAAGTTGACCTTGCTTCAGTGTGCCTTGTTAAAAATGATAAATTTTGGTAATCGGCTATGGGAGAAACTGCCAGGTTGCCCGTCGTCCAGGTAAAATGGAGAGAATATCGTCTGCTAGTGGCCTCATCGGGAAGCATCTATAATTCCGGGAAAGCCACTCGTAAACTGGCGGGAAAACTTAGGAAATTCTAAGGAAAGACAAAGCTTTGTAGTCAATGAGTTATTTGCTCGGTTGTTGCAGAATATTACGGCATTGTAATTGTAATTATGTGCAGTATGTATACTTCATTACTAGAATCGTTAGTACGTAGAATTATATTTGTAGTATTTAATTTACATGCGTATTTGAGAAATGAGCTATGATTATGTTGTTGTTGTTGTGGGGTTTAACGCCATTTTTCAGCACGATAGGCTATACATGGCGGCCAGTATTAATGGTGGAGGAAGAACCCGGAAAACCCCGGAAAGAACCACCGACCCACGAGAAGCTACTGGCAAGCTTTCTCACATGCCCACATTGGCTGAATCTTAGACTCGAACCGCCGCAGACAGAGGTGAGATGGTAGTGATCCGTAACGAAGAGCGCTTTAGACCACTCGGCCACTCGGGGCCCCGCTATGATTATGTAAAGAATTGTGTAGATTGCTAGCTCGTGGTTAGAATTAATATTGTAATTCGCTGTTTGGTTACTTCGTAGTAAACTAGTGCATTTATTCATGTGACATTCTAGATTTTGCAACTGTTGAATTGAATTGTAACATTCGAAAATGGTTGCAGTGTGTAAAATTAGTTAATATCGATATTTGAATATTTGTGTACACTTGTGGGAGTGTAATGTACAGAAATGCGTCTGATTGCTGTGCTATTGTTCAGTATAATGAGATTAAGAATATATATACTGATGTGACGCAATTTATTGATGTCTGTATGATAAGTAGTTGATACCGTGCTGGTATTATGTCGTTGTTTACCATATAAGAGCGTATGGATATTTGGATGTGCACGAATACGTGACCGAAAAAATGTAATAGCCTTTATCTGATGATTGATTGATGGTTTAGTGTGAGACGAAATGGCTAAGGAAATATGCTAAAGTCCTTGTGTTTTCACAGGAAGCTTTTAGGGGACAGACTTCCGGTTTGGTTTAGTCCCGAGTCTCTAGGAGAGCGACGGAATAGAAACTAGTGGAGAAATCGATTGTGAATCGAAAGCTAGTTGGAGAGCAGAGTCAAGGATGAGAAAGAAAAGGGGTAGAGGAGGAGGAACTGGAGAAGGAGCAGTCTAGGAGAAGGAGTTAGGAGGGAAGTCTGAAGGAGAGAAGAAATTGGTGGGATAGGAGAGATACAGTTGAATAGAAAACGAGGACAAGTCGAAAAGGGATCTCACACTATAAATCAAAAGATGCAATAGCTATCACTTGGTCGAGAGGAAGAAGAGTGATTGGGAAACTTATCATTTGACTATAGAATTGTATTAAATTGTTATTCATTTGAATTTCACCTTTTGTGTTCTTAATAATTTAACAGTCGGCATTGCTGACTGAGGGCTCTGAGCCTTACCTCTCTCTCACTAATTTCACTCCCTACGAAATCAAGCCTGGGGTGGGACTTCTATGGTAATTTAAATATATTAGGAGCACAACTCCCCAACCCTACCAAACGCCACAGAGGGTGTGATACATAGACCAGCCTAAATAACAATATTTTCTTAGGAAATTTACATTTGGAGGGTGTGATGCATAGACTGGCCTAAATAACAATATTTTCTTAGGAAAGTGACATTTTGGGGGTTTGAAACACGACTGGCCTAAAGAACACTTTCTTCTTAGGAAACTGACACTTGAAGGGTGTGACGGATATGACTGGCCTGAATAACACTTTGTTCTTAGGAAAGTGACATTTGGAGGGTTTGACACATATGACAGGCCTAAATAGCACTTTTTCCCCTAACACTAGATGTTAGTCGTCTGTTTGACATCAATTTAGACAGGAGTTGAATTAGATAATTAATGTTAGTGATTTCGTTACTATTACAGACGGAGTTTCTCAGCCGACATGTCAGAAACAATTAATAAAGAGAAAGTGTGGTGTGATGGGTTGTTATGCCGCCATTGTGGTAGGTATGTTATTGTTGGGGTGGAGTGCTCCCAATATTCTATTTAAATTATTATAGAAGTCCCACCCAGGCTCGATTTTGGCTGGAAGTTAAATTAGTGAAAGATAGATGGAATGCTCCGAGCCCCTAGTCAGCAATGCCGATGGTTAAATGATTCAATATATAAAAAAGTGAAATTTAACGAATAACAATTTAATGACAATTCAATAGTCAAATGATTAAAATTTCCCAAGTACTCTCCTTCCGCTCGACCCTGTGATAGCCTAGTGCATTATTTGAATAGTAGTGTGAGATAGCTTTCCACCTGTCCTTGTATTCTACTCATCTGTGTATTCTTCTCTCCTATTGTTCCTCCAATTACTTCTCTTCATCCAGACTTTCTCCAAGTTCCTTCTCCTGGACTTATCTATACTCATCCTCCTTCTCCACTTTCTCCTCCTCCTCCTCCTCCTCCTCGCCTCTCTCCACAGACTAGACTTGTCGACTCCGACTGCTCTGCTAGTCTCACTTCCGTCTCCCTCTTAGAGACTCTGGACTTAAACTGATCCGGAAGTTATGTCCCCCAATAAGCTTCCTGTGAAAACACAAGGACGGTACGATATTTTCCTAAGCCCTCTCATCTCAAAGTACACAAACATTCAAATATTCATGCTTTGATATATCCATACATCCGTATTAACTAATCTGACACACTTCAACCATTTTCCAAATTCACAATTCAAGCATGTGTAAATTCTAACATATCAAATGAATAAATGCATTAGTTTACTACGAAGTAACCTAATAGCGAATTAGAATATTAATTCTTACCACAAGCTAACAATCTACATAATTCTTTACATAATACTACAATACGCCTGTAAATGAACACTACAAAGGTAATTCTACGTACTAAACGATCCTAGTAATTAAGTATCATTCTACACATAATTACTATGACAATACCGTAATATACTGGAAATATCGAACAAATAACTTATTGACCTTTACGAAGCTTTGTCTTTCCTTAGAATCTAATCTTTAAGTTTTTACCGCCAAATTACGAGTGGCTTCCTCAGAATAATCCTATATTATTCAGCAGTCTTCCATGGCGAGACTAAATTTGCGCTTGCTAGTTAGAAGTTTTAGTTCGGATAGAAATTCTTATCACGCCCTCTATTTCAATTCCGATTGGGTGTCGCTTTGACCCGATCCAATCAAACTTAGCGGACAATGTCCTTCTCGCCGTTTGTCCACGTGGGGACGGATTTAGGACACGCCCCAGTCCCTCGCGGTTTTCTCTGATCTTAGGCCTAAGCTGTAACACGTAGGTGGGAAGTCGCGCGATCCAACGCCTGTGCCGATTCAAGATGTCGGTCTTCTCTCTGGTTATGGTAACCTTGCGTAAGAGATTAACTCTAGCCTGTGGCAATGCTTAGACATCAAAACCATGGCTTGTAATAATACCTTAGTT
This sequence comes from Sinohyriopsis cumingii, assembly GCA_028554795.2. Classification (NCBI taxonomy): domain Eukaryota; kingdom Metazoa; phylum Mollusca; class Bivalvia; order Unionida; family Unionidae; genus Sinohyriopsis; species Sinohyriopsis cumingii. The sequence goes on from CM068824.1 coordinate 71,791,525, forward strand.
TGTACACGACTTACTAACTGGGGCCGAACAAACGTGACAGAAGGAACACATTTTTGCGTTGCAATCGTATCGAATCCTTCAAGACATTTTATCTGGAAAAGTTTTCTTTATGGATATTGAATAGTTGCGAAATTTTCAATCTCCTCCATCCCCAAGTTTCGAATTCAATGAATTGTCAGTATTCGTTTATGTTGTCAATTCCAAGCATTTTACCTTTCAAATAAATAGACCTGTATAGAGATATATACAAGCAGGTTTCATATATTTTAATGAAATGTAATATAATCGATGAGTAGTGGATTAAATCAGTGTAAACTATGAACATATTTTAAAGTCTGACAGAATGTATTACGAATATAAAACTCACAGGATATTATATACATACATACACATACATACATATATAGATACATACACATACATACATATATAGATACATACACATATACATATATACATACATACACACATACATATGTACACATACATACATACATACATACATGCATACATACATACATACATACATTGAATACGAATGATATGGCGAATAACAGTCCTTTCAAGTGCACTGGATCCAGATCCAGCAAAGAATCACGTGTATCAGTGATTGATTAAGGTAAATGCAATAAACTGACAACGAACTGTGCAAAACTAGTATCTAACTAGCCTGACCGCTTTCGACTCTTAATTAATCTTTTTCAGTGGCAAATACAAAACAGACAAGACAAACAAATAAAACAGAAAAACCGTTGTGTTTGCAGAACTTATATATATATATATATATGGAGAGAGAGAGAGAGAATCATGGTGTGTTACATTCCCCGCCCCCATGACAGAAAGAATTCGACAAGAATTTTAATTTGACAGGGATGTTTGTTTTTTCTCTAACCTGATACAAGTATTGCCCAATGAACAGCCGGCTGCACAGGTAAAAATTGCAACTAAAAGATTCGCGACAGCCGACCATGCCAGATAACAGATTCAAGACTTAACACTGACGATAATTCTTTCTCTCTAAAGAGTTAGGTTTGTGAAGTAATTATTTCATTATACGATATTTTATTGGAGTATAGATAATGTTATGACCGTCCTGATGTTCATTTACACAATAGCAAATAAATAAGGTAACTTGTAAATAAAATAATGATATTAACACATTACATGCAGACATATTCTGACTTGTTTATAGGAAGAAAAAAGCTATAAAAACTCACATCGCATATACTACTAGTACTGCCGCCTGCCAACTCTAATTCCACTTTACGTTTATCCAGTATCTTCTAGCCTTGAACAGTAGAAAGTCGAGACTTCCAACTTTCCAAGAAGAAAAGAATATGTTTACTACAAGATCCGTATTTGACAATTTATAATCAGGTTTTTAACTCTGGATGTCACTCAATACGTCTTATCTAGCGCCATTCCTAGAACGCCCTTGTGGTTTTCTTTATGATTAATTAGACTATATGACGTGAAGACTGCGAGAGCTTATGGTATGGCTGTGTCCAACGGCTGTCATGTATCCGTCAACAATTGTTATTCTCAACTTCTAAAAAACCACTGAACCAATTTCAACCTAGCTTAAAAACGTTTAGGTTCAGATAGATAATCGCTTTTAGATAGTGATAGAAGCGAAACAAAATTAAAAGATAAAACAAAAACAAAACTCACACAACGTCGGTTTAGAAAATATCAAAGCTGAAACATGCACGTCAAAATATAAAATGCATCGAAAATAATCACAGCTGAAAAACAAAACGGTACAGAAGAAAAAAAGTGATAAAGTGAGTACAATTTTGCCCCACAAGGATGATAAATAACATCATAAAAGAAAAGTTACAGGAATCAGAAATATAAAGTTGAAAGCTGAAACAATACAAGAGAAAATAATACAGGCTGGTCTAGGAGATTTTGGAAGCTGAAAGGTACTAAAATGGCAATTTAATTAAGGCGAAGGTTAAATATCTTTCAAAGGACACGGTTCGATAAGGGTCGAAGCTGGCCCCCAAAATACTGTTAAATTTTTGCGTTTTTTTATAAGTATTTTTTTTTATGGTTATGCTATATCCTCTATATGGCTTCTGCACACACACACAATATATATATATATATATATATATATATATATATATATATATATATATATATATATATATATATATATATATATATATATACAATAAAATAGTGCCAAATAACATTTAATTTTGTTCCTCAATAAGTGTAATCAATCAAAAACTAAGTTATTGCCAGATTTTTTCATCTTCGAAGTCTTCATTACCTAGCAGCGCAGAGAAGAAAACGTTTGACTGTGACAGAAGACACATTCTAACCATCTGACTCGCGTGCAAATCTGGTACATGATCCCGTTTGCGCTCACCCGAGACAAACAGAATAATGAGGACAAGCTATTTCTTAGATCATCCATTAAATGTCCGTCGCCATACTGGCCTACTTCACAGTATAACACAAATGTCATCTTGTGTTTCTTTAAACAAAACTGACGTTCAAATGTTGATTGCTCTATGAAATGAATTCTGATATTGAATGTATGAATGTGCCTGTAGCCTGGAATGTGTTCATGTGCCGATGGCATGGAGTGTGATGATGTGCTAAGTCTTTTGATGTATCACAATAATGTAATCCAAAATGTTCTTGCCTGAATTCAATATAATTCCAAAATATTGTTACATTCCAAGAATATAACTTATGAGCACTTTGTATTTCCAGTGAATAATAATTTGTATAAAAAAACTATATATTTAAAAACTGAACAAAACAAGACTGACTCTGCTTCATAATGTTAAGGCAAGAATGAACTTTTAGGTATACAAGATTACATACCCTTCCATTTGACCTAGATAGCAATTACCATTTTCTTAAAATACTCTGTCACTTAAAGAAGCACTACTGCATAATATGAAAAAATATATAATTCCAGGAAACTCTTGTGAAAACGCCACTTTCAATGTTGTGTCCCCATTAAGTAAATTTCAAACATGTGGACCGACATAGACAATATAAGTCAAAATTCGAGATTTCAGATATGGCGACGTCAGTTTTTGAGTGCCGTAAATAGCGCACAGGAATAATGTTTACATATTCTAACAACTGCGGCTTTTACCGACGAAGCTCATTATTCCATGTATCAATAAGATTCTCAGAAGAAGAAATGTGTTTTGCGGAAAATCTGTTTGTACATGGTGGATTATTTTAATCAAGAAGACGAAGGAAGAAGAAAAAGAAAACAACAAAAGATACAACGGAGCCAGGCGCTTCCAGCTTTTATGAAAATGGCTTTCAGTTGATATGAGAGAATGAGGGGCGTCTCGGAACCTTTTTACACAGGCTGTTTTATTAATGCTTTCGAATCTAGATGGTATCAATTTCCAGTCGATGCTTGCAGCAAAAAGTAAATCACTGATATTTTATATTAATAATGGATGAATGGATATGCATTCAATATAACGAATAAAGTTATCGTTACTGGAAATTATTGTATAGAGTGAAGGTGTAAATATATACTTTTATCCTTTTGACATTTAACAGTGTGTGTGTGATTATGATTTTTAACGTAGCTTTAACAATTTTGCAGTCATATCGCTACGATGTATGCAGTGTGGCAGTTTATAGCACTGGGGCATCATGCCTCAGACATGTAGCATGATGCCCCACCCAGTCACATTATCCTGACACCAGGCCGATCAGTAATAACACTAACCTCTTAATGCTGAGCGCCTAGCGGGGCAGCTATTAGTACCATTTTTGTAGGTCTTTGATATGACTCGGCCGGGGATCGAACCCACGACCTCCCGCTTTTGAGGCGGACGCTCTAACCACTAGGCCACCTGAACGGGCGACATTTAACAGAGTGCGGGACTGTAGTGGATGCTACCTACATAACCAGATGTTAATATTGCTAAATTTAAAGAACTGTTACGGTTAGAAAAAGAAAAAGGGGAAAACAAGGGACTTACCACCAGAAAGAAATGAAGTTAGCAAGAAAGAAGAACGACATAAGTAACGAAGCCGAGAGAGAGGGGGGGGGAGAGAGAGAGAGAGAGAGAGAGAGAGAGAATATATAAAAGGTACTGACTAAACGAGAACAGAATGTGACATATTTGATAATTTACCTCTGGGTCAAACAAAATGCATCTGTTTTCTTTCACATTGTTTATACTTCAGCCAGCATGCAGATTTATACGATACATAGAGAACACTAAATTTGAGTATACAAACTTGTATTTTCAGAGCATCGTGACTGGTGTCGTGTACAAGCACTTACACAAGTTATTTTTATTTCCTACTGGCTAAGTCTTAACTTGTCAGATTTACTTCTAATGCGGTTAATTGGAGGAAAGAAATGGTATTATGTTTTGTTTACCATTTATACTGTTCGTTATTACGCTTCTAACCACATTTGAATGAACTAAAATCAATGTTGATATTTTCCAGTGTATTTCTTATCAAAATGTGCACGGCTCAAGAGTTAAATAGGAGATAAAATATACAAGCACAGATGAATTGCTAGAATCTCTTGTCCATCGTAAAAACCGTGCATAATATCTGCATGAAACCTTTTATGTAGTTTTCTTGTGTTCCCGATCTAATTTGGCGAAAATGTGTTATGAACGATGGACTACCCATTAATAAATACGTACATATCAATATTGCTCTGTGTTAAAATAGAAAATATACCATATATATTTGTCTATGTTTATATAAATGATTTGAATCATGTTGGCTCTTCGTGGTGCCATCTTCAGTCAGTAATTCGGAAGCAAAGTACGCAAGCCGCGACAGCACAACAGTTAATTTTGACCGCTAAACGGGAACGCAGTTTTTCGACTGATACACACGAGGTTTTAAGTCGAGTGGGACGTGTGTATTCTTGTGTATAGCACGATGTGAAAAAATACCACAAAAAATGGGTACATGCTCAGATACGCTTATTTTAAGGTTTGTATCATTAAATAAGCCTTGGCATTCCATTTGAGCCGACATTACAAAACGGGGTCGTCCCCGTTTCGAGGTATGTCCCCGATCTGTTGGTGAGTATTCACATTGATGCCCCCGTTTCGCACCTTTTACAAAAGCGCGTGTACACACACTCACACACACACACACACCATCATCATCTGTCCTGCATGAACTTATGAAGTGACATAATTTTAGTTTTTATTACAATCGGATTATAAATACACTTTCACCTCTAAAATAATTATATTTGTTTAAACATTCAAGGAGTATTTTTAGGCAGTTCTATTTTTGACAGCTTACATATCAAGCATTGAAAATTCACAGTAACCATGTAGAAAATACACGTTTTCACATCTCTCCCCCCCCCAACCACCCCAAATAAAACACAAGTAACAGTTTCATTAAAGTATTGGATGAACTATTTATTACGCCATAATCTACAAAGAACTGGGTACATCTTGGTCCCAATGACAACCAGGTGAGAAACATAATTTTCATATCTTCTTTTAATGTTGTCAAACTGTTCAAAAATTTAAAATGTGACATGTTTTAGTTCATGTTTGCATGCATCCACAGCAACCAAGCATCTTTTACATCAACCAGGTAGAAACTAGTTTTAATTTTTCAACATTTTATAATGTTTCAATCTAAGCCTGGTAAGCCATACTTAATTCTTATAAAGTATACTTTGTTTACCCCTTGATAATTCTCTTTGGGTTTTTTTTTTTGGGAAAGGAGTCCATAGTTACGACCTGTTCAAAATATTTCCGTTTATACCATACCATTATGCTAGCGTTATATTGGATTTACTTCGACCCTCTGTCTTTGGATCCATCTGTCTTACCTATTCACGTTAAAACTCATCTAAAGCTTTATTTATTAACATAAAACTTGCACTGTGTACTGTGTATGAATTTGGGATGAGTATGCTTGTGTACCACATAAATAAACATATATCAGCTTTTCCTTTTATTATTATTCTTTACGAGAGAGAGAGAGAAGTAAACTATCAATCAATAACACTCAAGTACAGCTTGAACTATGATCCCATTACACAACTACTTGTTTAATCTACTGTTCTAAAACTGCATGTTAAAACTGCCATACTTAACGGAAAGTACATTTTTATGCATTCAGACTATTTCATCCAATTGGGGACACCAGTATTCTTTCATTATCACATAAATTAATGTGAAAGCATCAACAACCACTCCCACACTGTTTACGCCTTAGATTACTATTTTGATTTGTTATGTGATTATATTCGCGTAGTCAAGCTGTATTTTTAGACATGGAAACCCCAACGTACGTGGACGTTTGGCCGTTCTTAAATGAGATTTTCAGACTTATTAAACTGAACATAAACATAATTTAAAAACCTGTCGACATTTCGAATCAAACAGAAAATGAAAGCAAAGTTATGTTTTGAAAATTTATGCTGGGTAAGTAGTGAAGTGGGATACCCTACGGACAATGGAAATTCCAGTCAAAACACCCCTGGGACACTCTACGGACAATGGAAATTTAACATGGCGAAAAATCGTGGGACACTCTACGGACAAGGGGAATTAACATGGGAATAAATCGTGGGACACTCTACGGACAAGGGGAATTTAACATGGGATTTTTTTTTAAAAAAAAATTTTTTTAAAAAAGGGGTAGGCAATTCAAAGACTATCTCTTTTCGAGAAATATGGCTGGCCCTGAAAAGGGCCTTTGGTTTATGTTAATATTCCCTTAACATAAAGGGCATTTGCGACATCTTCTTTTCCTCAAACTTCGTCTTACAGCAGGGCCATACATCAGAGTCCTCTTGAGGCAACCTTGTCTCTCTATATAGACTCTTCTTATCCACAGGCTGCTGTTGGTCCTGTAGACAACGGTCCACTTGGATCGGACATACATGAGCATGTCCGTCCTGAACATCATCGTTGACACAAGGGTTGAAGATTCAACGTCGGTCTACATGTTGAGGCTCCGAGAATAGGTGAATCAATGCAGTGAACGGCGCTTATTTATAGGGACAGAAAGGATTGAAACGGATTGAGTTCATTCACCAATCCGAACACGCGTTACAGAATTTAGTCAGCCCGCATCCAATCCGAAGAGAGCAGTCTGTGACGTCACGTAGTCAATATAGATTCGCTAGCGCTTGTGTGCAGTCAATCTATGCGACAGTGATTCAACATGACGGAAACTCAGAAAACGATCCAGTGGGGTGCACCAGCAGGGGAGACCGCCCAAGGGAACCCTGACTTACTTTCAGAAGAGGTGAATTGGGATTTTGTGGATTTTCTCTCCTCGCAAGAATTTGTTCCGGAACCTTCGTTACCTTCTTCATTACCGCAAGTGGAGAATTTTAGACAGAGACAGAAAGAAGAATTGGAGAAATTTATACAACGACAAAAGGAAGCGGAACAGGCTTTTCTCCTACAGCAACAGCAACAGCAAGAAGAAGAGGTAAGAAAAAAACAACAGCAAGAAGAAGTAGCAGCAAAGAAACAAGAGGATGAAAATCAAACGGTCACGGTACTGTTGGACATTTTAGCGGAGTTAAGAAGTCTGAAACAAATGTATCAGACTTCTTTATCACGACCGAAGAGAATACGACCTTCCCGAGCTAAACACGTTAACCCTGTGACTAAGCCTACCGTACCACCCTTAGTGATTTCAACCCAATCATTATCATCATCAACATTACGCAGTCCAGAAGTAGGCCTTGGCCGTGGCAAAGGCTTAAGGCAGTTAAAGTTGATTGCTTAAACTCACCCCTACACCATAAAGAAAAAAAGGCCCTTTTCAGGGCCACCCACATTTCTCGAAAAGAAATACAATTTCAATTTGCCAATAACTCAAAAAAATCTTACCCATTTTACCCTTATAGTACGTGTCTGTGTATGAGTGCGTGAGTGTAGCTTCTTATTTTAAAATCACAACTCAAAGACACTTACCTTATATCATTCATTTATTCTTTTCTCCATTTTTTACAATCCAATTCACAATTCACAACACAACACTTTAATAAAAAGTTCATTGATTTCTCCTTTTTTAGTCTCTCTGTTTTTTGAATTTCTTCACCGTCACACTCTTTTCCTCTTCTTCTTTCTCCTCGCTTTCTTCCCTTCTTCTTTTCTTCTCGTGTTTCTTTGCCTCATTTAAATAGAATTGTCTTTTTTCTTCCTCTTCTTCCTCTGAAGAATCCCTCTCTTCTTCTGAAGAATTCCTCTTTTCTTCTGACTCCTCTTGTTTCTTTTTGGGGCAATCTGGAGACCAATGTCCTTTTTCTTTACAATAATAACAGATATCTTGACTTTTGTCTTTTTTATCCCCTGTTTTTGTTCTTTTTTGACGGTCTGGACACTCTGAAGACCAATGCCCTTTCTTCTGACAGATATAGCAAGTATCTTGACTTTTATCTCTAAAGGAAGGAGAGTAGTCCGTAGGCTGGTCTGAAGAGAATTTTCTAATGACCCCTCGCAAAGCTCTGACGAAACGTTCCATCTGGTTAGTCTCTTCCATCGTTGTGCTCGGCTTGAGAGTGAAATGAATAGTGAAAGGACAAGACACGCACCCTTTTATATACGCTGGTCTGCTATGACTATAAAGTAGTTTATGGTGTTTGAACTTGAGTCATTTGACTTTTTGCTTTCAAGATGAAACGATCCCATTCATTCGAGAAGAAAGAAGAAGAAGAAAGTAAGAGGCAGAAACGTGATCTATCGCCTCGTACCAGGGCTGAAATCTTGGCACAAATTCATGCCAGTGATTTTGAAGAGGACATGAGTGAACCAGAATCCGAACCCTCTAAACCAAGTTCATCACCCTTAGTCAACCCTGAAAAGTATTATTCCATTCGAGAGACGGAAAAGCGCTCCTCTAGAAAATTTAGAACCACGGCTTACAAATACACGGTGAAGTTTAAAGATTTCAAGGCTGAAGTGCCGTTAGAGAAAGCAGAAGTGTTCATCACCGAGGTGTGGGATTCTTTGCTCACTGCACTCCAGCGACAATGTCAACCCAAAGAAGACGATCGCTTGAGACTTTCCATACAACACGACGGTTTGAAATCCCCTGTTTGGATCGAGTTTAGCACCCCTGCAGAATTGACTGCTTCCAAAGTCATGGACAAGATTCAAAACGTACAACAATCTAATGATCAGTTTGACATCACCGATGGTAAAGCCACACTGGACATGACCCACGTCTCTCCTCCTCAAGGGACAGGACGCAAAAAGATGTTATTGGTGGACGACCTTCGCAACACCAAAACGAGTCTCGTCCGAATTAACAACCCTCAAGACCAGATGTGTTTAGCCCGTGCCATCGTGGTGGGACGAACCTATGCCAACAAGAACGACACGGTAGAATGGAAAAGAACCTGGGACACTATTCAACGTTCCGACCGAGCCAAACAACGAAACGAAGCAGAACTCCTGTTACAACAAGCCGGACTGCCCAAAGACACACCCTGTGGCATTCCTGAGATGCAAAAATTGCAAGATGCCCTAGCTCCACGCTACACCTTGAAAGTGCACCCTCAAGAAATGCGCGGGCCTCTATTGTTTCGAGGCCAAGATTTTAAGGACGGAAAATACATTCATGTTTATCATCACGATGACCATTTCGATACCATTACCAGTATCACCGGATTCCTGGGATACGGTTATTACTGTGAGAAATGTGACTATGGTTATAATAATCGAGAGCAACACAAACATTGTGGATGGAAATGCTCAAGATGTTTGGCCTCTCCACCCTGTCTGAGCGAAGAACCAGTGACTTGTTCCACTTGTCTGCGCACGTTTGTCAGCCCTACCTGTTACCAACAACATTTGAAAACACAAGGTTCACAGAAGAAATGTGCTTGTCAACTCCTGAGATTGTGCTCTACGTGTGGACAAGGCATACTTACCAACAATGCCAAGGCACACGTATGTCGAGGAAAGAAAAAATGTCACATTTGTCACCACATCGTGGACTTGGAACACCAATGTTACGTGCAAAAATACCAACCCCCACCAGAGAAAGAGGACGGTCACAAGAAGAAAGGCAATTTCATCTTTTTCGATTTCGAATGCATGCAAGAGACTGGCATTCACATCCCTAATTTCTGCGTGGCTCATCGAGCGTGCGAGAAGTGCATTCAAGAACCTATCTTCAGTCATTGCCCTCACTGTAGCAAGATTCCTGGAGGACGTGAAAAAATCTTTCGGGGACCGAACACGTTAGCCGATTTTGCCCAATGGGTCTTAGACCCCGTCGACAAGACGTGGAGCCAAGAGGACATCGAACGTTACGGAGATTGTCATCGTCATGCCACGGTGATGGCTCACAATTTTTCCGGATACGATGGACAGTTTCTTCTCAGATACTATACGGAACAAGGCACCGAGCGTCCTAAAGTGACTTTGAACGGAGCCAAAATCATTTTCATGCAAGTGGGACAAGTACAGTTTAAAGATTCGATGAGTTACTTGGCCATGCCTTTGAGTCGAATGCCTAAAACGTTTGGAATGACAGAAATGGCTAAAGGGTACTTTCCACACTTTTTCAATACGGAAGCCAATCAACACGCCGTTCTACCCCATTTGCCTGAGGCTCACTATTACGACCCCGACAACATGCGTACCGAACAACGAGAAGCTTTCTACGCTTGGTACCAGGCTCACGCCTCGGACCCTTTCGACTTTCAGGAAGAAATGCTAAAGTATTGTCGTTCCGACGTGGACATTTTACGGCGTTGCTGTGGAAAATTTCGAGAACTGTTCATGGAACACGGAGGGGTCGATCCTTTGAAAGAAGCTTGCACCATTGCCAAAGCGTGTTCCCTAGTGTATCGACAACGATTCATGCCTGAAAACACCGTGGCTGTCATCAGCCCTCAAACGACCCACTTTGTCAAGCGTCAATACTCGGTCAAAGCCCTACGTTGGTTACATTACTTGTGCGACAAGGAAGACAAGTGGATTCAGCATGCCCGCAACGGAGGGGGCGAAAAAACCATCGGAACGTATTCGGTCGATGGCTGGGACTTAGAAAACCCCAAGATCGTGTACGAGTTTAACGGTTGCTTATTTCACGGATGTCCCGTCTGTTACCCTGACCGTGGCACTAAAAATCAGTTTTTGCAACGAACCATGGAAGACTTGTACCAGGACACTTGTCAGCGACGCCTAAAGTTAGAACAGCAAGGATACCAAGTGGTGGAAATGTGGGAACACGAGTACGATCACCGTTTGAAAACCGATCCCAAGTTTAAACGCCTCGTGGAAAGTTACCTGTTCATGGACCCGCTGAACCCGAGGGATAGTTTGTACGGAGGAAGGACCAATGCCACCTGTTTGCTGTACCAAGCCGAGGAAGAGATAGGAGAAGAAATCAAATACTTGGACGTGTGTTCGCTGTATCCCTACGTGTGCAAATATTGTCGCTTTCCTGTAGGGCACCCGCAATTGTTAACGGAACACATCGACCTGAAAAACATTCGACAATACGAAGGCTTGATCAAGTGTAAAGTTTTGCCTCCCACGAACCTATACCATCCCGTCTTACCTCACCATTGTCAAGGCAAATTGATGTTTCCCTTGTGCCGTACTTGTGCCGAAACGTGCAACCAAGATCAACCTTGTCAGCACAGCCAGGAAGAACGGGCCTTGACGGGAACCTGGGTTAGCGTAGAATTGTTCAAAGCTTTGGACATGGGATACCAACTGTTAGAAGTGTACGAAATTTGCCACTTTCCCAAGACACAACAGTACCGCAAGGGTGATCCCAGTCAGAAAGGCATTTTCGCCGACTACGTGGATGCCTTTTTGAAACTGAAGCAAGAAGCCAGCGGCTATCCTTCCTGGTGTCACACTCCCGAAGACCAAATAAAATTCAAAGAGAAATACCGGGAACAAGAAGGCATCACTTTAGACCACATCGAGAAAAACGAAGGCAGGCGATCGTTTGCCAAAGTGATGTTAAATTGCTTGTGGGGTAAAATGGCACAACGACCGTGTTTACCCAAGACGGAATATTTGACAGAACCTTCCCGCTACTTCCAGATGATTCACGACAAAACCAAATACATGAAACACGTGGACGTCGTTCGAGAGAATTTGATCTTGGTCAATTACGAAGAAGATCTGGACTTTGTACAAGACGACCCTTTTGGAAATGTCATCATTGCGGCTTACGTGACAGCTCATGCTCGCCTAAAATTGTACGAAGCTTTAGAACTGTTAGGGGAACGCGTCCTGTACTTTGACACGGACAGCTGCATTTACATCCATCACCCGATTCAACATCACCCTGACATCGAAGGAGACCGTCTAGGAGCCTGGACAGACGAGCATCCCGACGACAAGATTCTAAGTTTCGTCAGTGGCGGTCCCAAAAATTACGGCTACGAATACCGTGACAAACAAGGAGAAGTGCACACGACGTGCAAAGTGAAAGGACTGACTCTGAATTATCGTACCAGTCGTGTGGTCAACTTTGGGGTATTGAAAGAAGCCTTGCAATCGGGAGAGGATGGAAACTTTAAAGTGACCACCTATCAACCGAACAAGATTGTACGTTTACCCACTCACCACATCGTCAGTCGACCCTTGGAAAAAGTCTATCAAATTGTATACCAGAAGCGAGTTCGACTTCCCAATCATTTCACCTTACCTTACGGTCACGTCGGTATTGGTCTGTATATAAAAAAGGAACCCTAGGCAAGATCGATAGTTCATTGTGACTACCAAGACCGAGCGAACAAGATGAATACTTTGAAAGAGGCATCGTTCCAGTTTGGGGATTGTAAAAAAGTTGTATCTTCCTCTAGTGTGACTAATATTGGATGGATAAGACCCATGCATTGCGACGGAAAATGTCCGGAAGGAAACTGCGATTGTCCATGTGGTTACCATTGTAATTGCGTAACGGAGTTTGCAGACGAGTGCGATTGTGAGCCTTGCGATGGATACGATGCTGTACCTTGTGACCTGAGCGATGCCGTAAAGCATCATGGGAACTTTAGTGCCCCTACCCCTATCATGGAAAGTGATGCTGTGCGTGTCAAACCTGTGGGATGCGAAAGCGATGCTGATCGTCCTCTTGGACATTTTACTGGGTTTCGTTTTAAAGGGGAATGTTCACCTTCACGTCTACCCCCCTACGGATGTCATCCAGCCCTGAGCAAACTCCTACCCATGTCACTCAACCCTCATCGAAACGAACCTGTGAAAAACGAATATTCTTTTCCTGTGCGTTTGTCGGAATACTGCGACTTTGAAAATCGTCTTCAATCGTTCAAAGGAAAATGGCCAAAGTATCTGGGAGGACCGACCCCCGAAGAATTAGCCAGAGCCGGATTTTTCTACTTGGGCGAAGGAGATAAAGTCAGGTGCTTCAGTTGCGATGTGACACTTCACCACTGGGAACCGCAAGATTCGGCCTACGTAGAACATGCTCGATGGTCACCGAATTGTCATTACTTACCCTTAGTGGGACCGAGACATTGAAGTAACTTCTTACCATAATAATCTGTTCATGGATACTTTACAAGAGAACATTCGTGCTTTGCCTGTGGAGTTGAGAGAACGCATTTACCGAGAGCTGGTCAAAATACAAGTGAAACGTAAAGAACAATTGCATCCGATACGTCACCGGTGTTTGAACCACTGGTACCTGAAGGCTATACAAGGACTGATTCAATTGAAAGTGTTCCATCGGACAGACATTGATCAACGATCCTCTAGTTTTCAAAAGGATTGGTTTGTTATGGACGATTCTACCTACATCATTGTAAACGTACTGCATCAAATTCCAGAGGAAGAGTTAACGAATTACCAACATCTTGAACGCAATGTCAACTTAGTGAAAGAGGAAACTTCTGAACGAATTGTAATGTGTAGATTAGTGACTCAACGATTTAAATTCGACACTGAAGTGAAACCATGTTTGTGCAAAGAGTACATTTATTGTGTCAGACCAAAGAGGATTTAGTATGACCTATTCATGGATACTTTGCTAGAGAACATTCGTGCTTTGCCTGTGGACTTGAGAGAACGCATTTACCGAGAGCTGGTGAAAATACAAGTCAAACGTAAAGAACAATTGCATCCGTTACGTCACCAGATCTTTAACCACTGGTACCTGAATGGTATAAGAGAACTGATTCGTCAGAAATTGTTTCAGTGGTCAGACCTTGTTCAACACTTTGAGTTAGTGAATGATCGAAATGTTCATGATTTTGGTTACTTCGAGATTCACCTACAGCAATACATTGAGGAAGACAAGTTAAAGGATTATCAACATATTTTACGTGGAATCTACTTAGAGGAAGAGGAAACTTCTAAACGAACTCTGAAGTTTCGGTTACAGTATGCAAGATTTAGATTCCCTACTGGAGAACGAAGATCTCTGGCTAGAAAGTACGTGTATTGTTTCCGAAACAAAGAGACTATAAAAACAGGCTGCCATGCCACGACTTATGTCACATGTCATCCAACAGATTCCGTGGAAGGAACTCAATGACCATATTCAAACCGTGGATCATTACCATCGATTATTGCAAGAACTGTATCCATTCAATTTGGGACGACAAGTGGTGTGTGTCTTAGTGACTTGTTTTTTGGGATTTCGTTTACCAGCCGATTCTTTGTGGACTCTTTACGATCAGTACTTACCACCTCCATGGCCTTAAATGGTCACGAAAAACTCCTTTTGCTCAAAGCCTTGCGTTTTCATCTGGATACTTCTCGACCTCAACAGGAAAAAAAGATTCGTCAACTTTTAGCTACCCAAGACGTGTATGACGATGTGTGTGTAGCTTGTGACTTACATCCCCATTGGACAGATGTCCGTGCCTGGAAAGAATGGGATTTTGAGGCTTGGACCCAAGAAGTGGCCCAGTATGCACGAGAGTTGTTCAAGGAAAAAAGTTACTTTTCAACCCGTGTTAGTGACGGTGCCAGAAGAACCCGTCACCCAGGACAGGACTGTCGTGGACAGACCTGAAAGACCCTTTCGGGAGGACACTTCTGTGACTTTACCCCCTGTTGAACTAGTTAGAACATTACCCAAAACATGTGATTGTTGTACAGACACTTGTGTTTATTCCACGTTCATCGTTATCATGTGCCTCTTATTCTTGTACTTAAGCCTTTGGCTTTTATGTATTTTTGTCTTTCGTATTCATGTTTGATAAAAAACATTCAATAAACGTGTTCTGAAAAAGTATATAAACTCTTGTCTTGTTTGTTTTCGTGTCACAAGTGACATTTCTGACACCATGGCTACCTCTACTGTCTCTGTTCCCTCTTCCTCTACTGTCAAAGTCATCGACGAACACTTAGATCGTGCCAGTTGGGAGGCTTTGTATCTTCGCCATCCCTTTAACATGCTCATTGCTGGACCTAGCGGTTCAGGCAAAACCGAATTCGTCAAACGTTTGATCGAGCATAAACATCATTTGATCGATCGGCCCCCTCAACGGATCGTGTGGTGTTACAAAGAGTGGCAATCGGCGTACAGCCTTTTGCGAGAAAGTCAAGGCGATTCTATCGTGTTTGTGGAAGGCATTCCTAAAGAAGACGACGGCATCGTCTCTGACTCCCGTCAAACCCATTTGGTCATTTTCGACGACATGTTAGGAGAAGACGAAGAAGAAATTAAACTGTGGTTCACGCGCAAAGGGCATCACCGTAATGCCAGTGTCATTTACATTACCCAAAATTTGTTTCAACAAAGTAAAGCCCATCGCACCATCAGTCTCAATGCGCATTACGTGGTCTTGTTTAAAAGCCCTCGAGATAAATCGCAAGTGCAAGTCTTAGCCAAACAGTTAGGAACGCCTTGGCTGACTCAGGCGTACGACGATGCCACTCAAACGCCACACGCCTATTTACTCGTCGATTTGAAACCTACGACTCCTGAGGATTTGAGATTTCGTACCCACTTGTTTCACCACTGGTGCCAAGACGGAGGGCCTGTCCTGTACACGTCTCCGTCCTCGACTTCATTTCACTCCCCATCAAAAAATCTATAAAAACCTCAGACCCTTTTTCGTCTGTCTCACTCTCAGTGCGAACATGACGTCCCTTCAGTCGCATCTTCCCGTCAAATTGTTTCGTGCCTTGTATGGCATCAGTCGAGAAAAAGATCCACAAACACGAGCTCGTGTCTTAGAAGCTAGTCTCAAAGAAGTCTTACGATGGTTCACGGTGACGGCACGTCAATTACTCCAAGGAATCATTCAGATTCCTCATCAAACCCAACGCTTTTTCGATCGAAACAAAGTCGCTTTGGTCCAACTGGCCGATCCCCGCATCGACACTCAAACCAAAAAACAAATCATTTTGAAACCTGGAGGGAGCGGTACTCTAGGAGGGGTCATCATTCGCTCACTCTTAAGATGGGATCCTAATGCCCCCAAAGTTATCCCCAAGACAAAAGTCCAACGAAGCCCCAAGAAGAAAAAGAAAAAGACCAGGTCCCCAAGAAGAATAACTTCTCCAGTGGCGGGACCCTCCTCTTACCAGACACCACCCCGAAAAAAGAAAAGAAGCCCCCAGAAAAAGAAACAGAGAAAAAGTCCCCAGAAAAAGAAAAGTCCACAGAAGAAAACTAGTCGCAAGAGAGGCACTTCGGCCAGGACGCAACCTTACACTCGCAAACCACGACCTGCCACGGCAGTGACTGCGTCTCCGGCATCCTCACGTTCATCCACTTCTCCGTTGATGACACCCAGAACTGAAGAGTACTTGGAGACGTTGATCACACCAAGAACATCTCCGTTGATGACCCCCAAAAGAACTTCCCCAGTGGCAGGACCCTCCAATTTAGTGGCAGTGGCTGCTGCTCACAAAGTACCTTCTCCCAAAATCAAAGTCCAAGAAAGATCGGGCATGTTACAAAGTTTACTGGATTTGTCCAAGCAAGAACTGGCTCGATTTAGTCCGTTGCGTACCCCTGCACGACGTGTCATGCCTGTCCTCAAACTGATAAAACGTAAAGACAATCAGTGGCGACGCGTTCCAGTATAAAAAGAGCCTGTGACCAAGTCGGGGTATCAGTGAACTTGTAAAAAAGATGTCACCTCCAAGAAGCCACAAAAGAAAGAGACAAAGGCAGACGCGTCATCCGACAAAGCGCTTAGCCAAGCATCGACATTACCCTAAGAAAAGACACAGTCGTTCCAAGGAAAAGAGGCGTCAACAAAGGGGAGGATTCCTTGGCGATTTTGGGAAAAACATTGTCACCTTTATGACAAAGCGATAGTCCCAAAAAAAGATAAAAGGGTGTGCGTTAAGTCATCGACGTTAGTGTCTGTTCGGTGAATGTCCCGGAACCCACAAGCAAAAATGTCACCCTCCAGAAAACCCCAAGGAAAGAAAAGGAAAGGACTACCACCACGTTTAGCCAAACATGGGGACATGTTATCTGTCCTGTCCAAAGCTTCTTCGCCCCTACGAAAAAAACTCATTCAAACGGCCTCCAAAGAGGTCATCGATACCGTCTGCGAATGTTGTTTGAACGTTTTGAAAGGCACGATCCCTTTGTCCAAACACCAGAAACAATGCTTAGGCAAACATCGTCACGTTCTTCGCCAAATGGTTCAAAAGAAAATTCCCATTCGTCAAAAAAAGAAGATGTTGGTTCAACGTGGAGGCATTTTGCCTCTCTTGTTAGGCCCCATACTGAAAGGAGTCTTGGGAACCATGTTGGGAGGACTGATGGGAGCAAGATAAAAAGGCCTTCGAAAGTCCCAAGATCTCAGAATCGACCCCTGACAACCCCATGGAAGGACGAAAACTAGCTTTAGTGCCTTACAAACGATGGATGGAATACCATCGGTGGCAAGAACAACGCACCCCGCATTTACCTCCCAATCCCAATTTGAGCGAGATGTCCCAGTTACAACACGAATTGCAGTCCTTGATGGATCGCCAAGATTTGTCCGAAACAGAAAAATCGCCAAAGTACGGTCAACTCTTGCAACGACTGCAACTCTTTCACCAGAAAGCTTTAGACGAAACAGCTCTACCCACTTTGAAAGATTTTAAGACCTTGATGAAAAGTCCAGCACCATCACCAGTACCAGTACCAGTACCGGTACCAGTGGTCAAGAAAGAAAAAGGAAAAGAAGAAGAAGAAGAAGGGTTTCAAACTCCACCAGAAAAAGTACGCAAGTTAACAACACCACCTACCTCCAGAATTGGATGGATTAAAAAGATGATGGCCACACCTTCTTCATCACAAGAGAAAAAGAAAGTGAAGACAGAAGTGAAACAAGAACCGATATCCCCTGCTCAGACATCCTCCTCTTCGACACCTATTGCCGGTCGCACACGCAAAGCCTTGCAATCCAAGAAAATACCCCAAGAGAAAAAGAGTAGCCTCTTCCAAGAGTGGGTGCCTTATTAACACACAAACACAAAAAAAATGGAAAAAGTCTTAGCCAGCATTTACTACGATCCCTCGCATCCTGCAGGTTACGCAGGAGTTCAAAAATTGTATCGTGCTGCCAAAACGCGACTGAAAAGTCTCCGTTTACCTCAAGTGCAACGATGGTTACAAGAACAAGCTACCTACACTTTACACAAACCCATTCGACGCAAGTTTGCCAGAAGTCGCACCCGAGTGGAAGGCATCGATCATCAATGGCAAGCCGATTTAGCCGATGTCTCTCATTTGGCCAGCTACAATCGTGGTTACAAATATTTGTTTTGTGTCATCGACGTCTTTTCTAAATTTGCCTGGGTCGTACCCTTGACTTCCAAATCGAGCAGCGAGTTAGTGCGAGCCCTGCAACGGGTGTTGAAACAAAGCGGTCGTCACCCTCTTCGATGGCAAACGGACAAAGGCACCGAATTTCTGAACCAAGCTTTCCAAAAAGAATTAAAGAAACGTGACATTCATTTTTTTACCACCGAGAATCCCGAAACCAAAGCCAGCATCGTGGAACGTTTTCAACGCACTTTGAAAGAACGCATGTGGAAATATTTTACGCATCACCACACTCTGAAGTACATCGACATCTTACCGCACCTGGTGCAAGCGTACAACCAATCTTACCATCGAAGCATCGGACGTGCCCCGCAAGACGTGACTCCCGACAACGAAGTGCTGGTGTTCGAGCGCCTGTTCGGTACGTCCCCGACGAGGGCTGTCCCCAAGAAAAGTGGAGAGTTGACCGTAGGAGATTGGGTGCGCATTGGCAAAACCAAACGCACTTTCGACAAAGGTTACTTACCTAACTGGACGACCGAACTGTTTCGCGTCACTGGACGAGTACATGGCCGTCATCCTGCCGTCTATAAATTGGAAGACATGAACGGAGAAGTACTCAAAGGAACGTTTTATTTGCCCGAGTTACAACGTGTCACCAAAAAAGAAGACGACGTGTACGACATCGAAAGCATTCTCGAACGCAGAACCCGTAAAGTGGGCAAACGACGTGTCAAAGAAGTCAAAGTACGTTGGAAAGGATATCCACCCAGTTTCGATTCTTGGATCGACGCTTCGCAAGTCATCGACTATAAAAAGAAGAAGTGACCATCATGCCCTTTCACACATCAGACGCAGCTACGTCGACCAGTCCTTCTTCCCCTAGTTCTTCTGTGCAAGATTTACAAAAACAACCCTTGTGGGTGTGGTGTGGAGAACGTGTGCCTAAAACGCAAATCGTCTTTTTCTGCCAAATCTTCGTGGTGTATTGTGTCATCGGGGCAGCCATCGCCAATTTGAGTTTGCAACACGGAGACAAACAATTGTGGACCATTTTATTGAGCAGTTGCATCGGTTACCTGCTTCCCAATCCCTCCCTGAAATTCTCCTCGAACGGGAACGTTGTGTCCAGTGCCAGTGCCAGTCACCACTCCAACATCCACAACCAGAACCCCATTTTGGGCGGAGACACGCCTCTGACATCCAGTAATATCCCCTCGGACAGCCACAGAACTCTGGAATTATGAGTCACGAAAACCAATTTTACTTAACCTTACCCAGTGACAGTTCCATGGAGGTGTTTCCCAACAACACGTTGTGCTGTTACACGGCCAAATTACCTCAAGCCATCCCCTTAGATCACGAAGCCCATTGGGAAGTGGCTTTAGTGGAAATGATTCACCCGACCCAAGTCCTCAATGTCATTCCCAATCAAAATACTTTTAAGGTGGAAGTTCATGACAAACCATTGCAAGAGGAGTTGGATAAGATTGGCACATATACCAATAGAACCTATGATGAGAAAACTAAAACGTGGACCTACAACTTGTCCATTCTCCCAGGCTATTATTTCAGTGGTCATCATTTGGTCAGCGCCATAGCCTCCAAGTTTAATGGTGTGTTTGGGGAAGTTTTTAAGAAGGACAATTTCAGGAACAAAAGTGTCACCATGGAGTACCACAAAGTAGCTCGTCGCTTCTTGATGAAATTTGAGCGAAGTAAAATCGTCTCCATTGAATTTTGTCCTGAATTGTTTGACATGTTGGGCGGTGACATGGAGATGAGGAAGAAATTAGAACAAAAAACACCAACCGAATTACCCATCATTTACGACAACGTGACTTTTGGCCAGTATTTTCGTACCCCGGTAGAACTGAACCAAGGACTGAATTTGATCTTTGTGTACTCCGATGTAGTGGAATACAACGTGGTGGGACACACCTCCGTACCGTTACTGCGTGTCATTCCTTTCAAAGTGGATTCTGCCACGAACGCTGACGAGGAAGGTGGAAACACTTACCACGTCCACCGCGAATTTGTCCATCCTCACTATTTGCCGGTCAGCAAGTCGTATTTGGACACGGTCAACATTACTATAAAAGGAGATTTGGGACAAAATATTCCATTCACCAAAGGAAAAGTCACGGTGAAACTCCATTTTCGAAAACGGTTCTCTCACGACTCGTAAGTAAGTCATGTATCCAGTGTACCGAGGGGTGGCTCGACAGCGAGGACACGGTTTAGGAGACATGTTAAAATCGGCCTTTCGTTCGGTGGCCCCGGTGTTGAAACCGATGGTGACACGCGGATTGCACGCCTTGAAAGATGCGGCACTGACACAAGGCAAAGAATTTCTCCAAAATGTCATCATCGACAAACAAAACCCTAAAGAAGCCTTCATGAGGGCAGGCAAAAATGTTTTGCTACAAACGGGCAAAGACATTTTAGGCCGACGAGACACACCTATAAATGCCCTGCACGCTACCGAGTCAAGCATTCAGCAAGGACAAGGCAGAAAGAGACGACGAAGAAGAAAACACCCTTTCACCAGACTTCAAGCGAGAAAGGCCAAGAAAAGAAGAACCGTTCGAGACTTAGACGTTTTCGATTATTGAAACACAGCAACAACAAAAAATGATGCACCGAGAGTCTTGCGCCTGTTCCAAGACGGAACTGGATCTGTTTGCCATGCCCCCCACCATGATGACGATGCAAGAATCCCAATGGGTGGAATTTCATCCCATCTCCTCATTGACCGATTCCGCTCCCATCGAGTTCGAAATCAAGGGACAGCCCGAAGATTACATCGATCTGAATAGCAGTTACTTGTACTTGAAAGTCCAAGTTCTTAAAAAAGATGATAAAGGAGTAGAAGACGATGACGATATAGCTCCCGTCAACAATTTCATGCATTACTTGTTCAGCTCAGTGGATTTGTACTTGAATAACAAACTGGTCAGCAGCAGCATGGATACTTACCCTTACCGTGCCTACCTAGAAAATCTCTTGACGTACGGAACAGATGCCAAGACAAGTCATCTCAATGCCTGTGTGCTGTGGGTAGATGACACACCAGAAAAGTTCGACGTAGTAGATAAAAGCAATGAAGGCTTTGATGCAAGAGAAGAGAAAATCTTAAACAAGAAGAGTTTAGAACTGATGGATCGTTTGCATTTGGACATGTGGTTGCAAGAGAAATATTTGCTGAACGGGGTGAATGTTCGCTTGAGACTGAATCGTAGCAGTACCACTTTCCATTTGCAGGCTGCTGATCTTGCTAAGGCTCCTAAAAGCATAATCCAAGAAGCCAAACTCTACGTACGACGCGTAGAAGTGTTACCTAAAGTGGCAAACGAAATCAGTCAGACGTTGAGCAGAACGACTGCCAAGTATCCCATCCGACGCGTAGAAGTGAAAACGTTCACCATTCCCGCTAACCAGCGATCCATGATCGAAGATCATCTGTTCCAAGGGCAGTTACCCAAGCGTTTAATCCTTGGTATGGTCGAGAATGAAGCCTTCAACGGAGCTGTCGATAAAAATCCTTTCAACTTTCAACATTTCAACGTGTCCAAGATCGAAGTCAGTCGCGATGGCAAGACCTTGTGTACCCGACCCTTTGAACCTAAGTTTGGTGACGAGAAGAATTACTTGAGATCGTACTTGTCCCTGTACGAAGCCACGGGTCAGTTAGGAACCAACACCAGTCACGGCATTGATTACGAGGATTATGCAAAAGGCTATGCTTTGTGGGCTTTCGATTTCACTCCTGACCAGGGCAGCGACGAGGGACATTTCCACCCTATAAAATCTGGCCAGATTCGTGTGGAACTTCAGTTTGCAAAGCCACTGAACAAGACAGTGAACGTCATCCTGTATGCAGAATTCGATAATACCATAGAAATCAACAGTTTGAGAGAAGTGATTCTAGATTACTAGAAACCATGGAAGACTTATCCCTCTTTACCTAGTGGAGAAACTTTGGACATGGAATGTAAGGAGACCGTGGAAAAAGAAGAAGAAGTGATCATGATGAAGTCCCGATGGCCAGAACAAGAAGCCCATTTAGTCTCCTGTTTTGCCAAACACTTGGTCGACAAAATGACGGAATTGATCAAGAAAAATTGTTATGGATGTCAAAACGATCATCCCAGTCAAATTCAACACGATAAATGCCTGATGTTGAGTCAAGAAGAAAAATTGGACGAGTATCTGGACGAAGCTTGGAGTCTCATCTCGAACAAAGACGTGTTGCACCAGTGGTATAAAGACTTGCGTGAACATTCTTGTCCACCATTAACCACTCAAGAGATCCATCGTATCGAAGCTCTCCTAAATCAGAGTGAGGAAACAGAACGAATAACCGTTTATTCGTCAGACATTTTCAAGCAAAAAGTCAGGATCGAATTGACAACTTATTATTACCTGTGAAGAAGAAGAAAAAAACAACACAGAAATCAATGGATACCTGGGAACTTTATTACCTTTTGAACCACAGTTCGTATACAGCTTCTTGGAATCCTGTCGTCTGTGCTAAAGATGAACTCCCTCATCGCAAACCTAAAGACCATCAAGCTTACGTGATCAACACGGACGACAGTCATCTCCCAGGAACCCACTGGGTAGCCGTCTACTTTCCTCAAGAAGGATGTGTGGAATATTTCGATTCGTACGGATTGCCCCCTTTGGAAGACGATATCATTGACTTTATGAGAAGAAATGCTCAAACCACCCGATTCAATAATGTGAAATTACAAGGCACAGATTCCTTGGTGTGTGGACAATATTGTGTGTATTTTCTGCATCATCGCAGCCTGGGCTATTCCTTAGAACATTTAGTGACTCATTTCGATCCTCGTTCTTCTGCTAGAAACGATGTGAAAGTAGATAGATGGTTTTGTGACCATTATGCTTATCTTTTGTCTCAAGCTAGGAAACGTAGTGTCCATCAATGGCCTAATGATTTCCAACAGTGGAAATCACAATTTCATTCACAACGTTGTCAGCCCTGTTCTAAGTAGATTGTTAATTGAGAAAAAAATGTTAGATGTTATAGTGTTATATTATTGTTAAAAAATGTTAGAGTTGTTGTTTAGTGTTAAGTGATTTTTGAATAAAAAATGTTGTGTTTTGAAAAAATGCCTTTGTCTTTTGTTTAGCTATAAGAATGTTGAATTGATGCTCTTTCATTTCTTACTATCCCTCTCATGAACGTTGCGGCTCGAACAAACCGTGTGGGGGATGTTTTCCTTCACGTCCGCGCTTTCACTATAATAACCGGGGTTGTTTCCAGTCTAACCATCCATTGTCGACTCATCCTCCTAAGAAGATGTGCTCCAAACTAGCTAAGCTCAACGAAGCCTACGTGAATTTGCATAGGGTCAGACACAGTCTGATACCGAAGCCAGAAGAAATAGAGAATGTGAGAATGTTAAAAATCACTGAAGACCTAATAGAAGAGCTCTTCAGAGAAGAAGTGAACAGGGAAAAAGAAGAATGGACAGAGAAGTACAGACTTCAAAAACAGCAGCAACAGCAACAACAAGAACAGCAGCAGCAGCAGCAGCAGCAGCAGCAACCTGAACCTGACAGAGGCTTTGTCGATTGCCGTATCGACACCAAAGAGTTCTTCTTCTCTTTCCGAAGAAGCAGACCTATTGCCAGAAAGTCTATCCTCAGAGGACATCGCATTCTTAGAAACTAAAAAAGAATGCCATAGCAAAACAAAAAACAGCCCTTTTCAGGTCTACCCCAATACTCTAGAAAAGAAGTAATGATCCATTTGCCAATGTGTGTAGGTAGAGTAGTGTGAAAATAAACACTAACTCTTTCTTAAAAATTTTGAGGGTATGTGTTGGTGTGTTTGTGTTTGTAAGTGATAAAGTAGGTTGGTGTGGATAGTAGATTAAAATGATGTTTGTTTGTTTGTTTTTTTGGGCTGCTTGAGGTGTATATTTGGGGTTAGATTGGATTGCTTTGAGTATGTGGATAGTCTATTGAAGTGATGGGTAGCATAAAAAAGTGAGCAAGTGTTTCTTTTAGGTCCGCGCGTTGTTGTTGTTTTTTTTGGTCATGATCTAGGTAAGATGAATTTTATGTTTTTAGGGGGATGTTTTCCTTCACGTACGCGCTTTCAGTATAAATTGAAACTCGTTCGGCAGTCCAGCTACCCTTGTTGATTGATCAACACAGCCAGAAGAATGACTAGCAGAATAGTGAAACTGTTAGAACTCCAGATGCACCTGGAATATGCCAGGCGGATAGTAAACGAACTATCAGCGGAGGCTATCGTAGAAGAAGCAAGAATAAAGAAGGAAGAAGAGGAGAGAAGACAGAGGGAAGAGGAGGAAAAGAAAAGAGAAGAGATGATGTCGTTTAATATTCCTGAAACAGAGGATTGGGGTGCTGAAGCGAATCATCCTCCCTCTGCGCTCCCCAGAAGAAAGGTGAAAGAAGACTGGGGAAGAAGATGCGTGTGCGGCGCCAGGCCAGGAAGGTGCAACCATTAGATAGGTGCATCTGGAGTTTAAAAAAAAACAGCCCTTTTCAGGGCTACCCAATAGTCTAGAAAAGAAATAACTATTAATTTGCCAATGTGAGTAGGTAGAGTAGTGTGAAAATAAACACTAACTCTTTATTAATAGTGGAAGTGTATGTGTTTGTGTGTTTGTAAGAGCTCAGGTATGTTAGTGTAAATAGTAGATTATGGGTTTTTTAGCAAATGTGGAGAGTATAGTTAGGGTTATATTATATGAAATGAGAAAGTAGGGGGATGTTTTCCTTCACGTCCACGCGATGTTTGGTCATCATCTAGGTAAGATCCATTTTATGTTTTTAGGGGGATGTTTTCCTTCACGTTCGCGCTTTTCGTATAAGAACCAACAGTATTAGTTGTTCAAACCATTCTGCAAAGAATACAAAGAAGATGGCGTCAAACCAAATGGACAAATTACAAACCTTGCAAGACGTTTTAGACAACTTAGGAATAATGGAACAGATGCTATTAAGACTGGTTGAAGACCATTATTCCTATAGTCCCCATCGTGTGAAGATGGAAATTAATAACTTAAGGAAAGCAAAGGACAAAATTAGTGGTGTCATGAAAGAGATCAAGGAGGAGAAGGAGGATGAAGAGGAAAGAATAAGAATACGCAATTGGAACGAAAAAATTGAAAAAGAAGAAGAAAATGAAAAGAAGAAGAAAGAAGAGGAGGAAGAGAAGAAAGAAGAGGAGAAGAAAAAAAAGAAAGAGAAGAAGAGTGTAGGAGATAAAATAAGAACTTGGTGGAGGAAAAGAAGAAATTAGAAGAAGAAAACCCAAAGGCCCTTTTCAGGGCCAGCCATATTTCTCGAAAAGAGATAGTCTTTGAATTGCCTACCCCTTTTTTAAAAAAATTTTTTTTAAAAAAAAAATCCCATGTTAAATTCCCCTTGTCCGTAGAGTGTCCCACGATTTATTCCCATGTTAAATTCCCCTTGTCCGTAGAGTGTCCCACGATTTATTCCCATGTTAATTCCCCTTGTCCGTAGAGTGTCCCACGATTTTTCGCCATGTTAAATTTCCATTGTCCGTAGAGTGTCCCAGGGGTGTTTTGACTGGAATTTCCATTGTCCGTAGGGTATCCCACTTCACTACTTGGGTATGCCCGTTTAATGGAAACTTCCATTCGAGACGTTTCTAGGGTCAAAATCAAGACTATGAACATGGTTTACCATTAATAATGATCTGAATAGTTAATCTACAATTACAGAGAAAGTTTTGGCTTTGTATTCTGTTGTTTACAAAATAAATGTTACTGGTCAGATACAGCTTAAACTTGATTCTATGCAAGTTCAAGTACAAAATACACAACATATAATCATTCATTAATAGCCAACAATAATACAAATAAAATATACATAACAACACACACACACACACACACACACACACACAGAGGGTTTAATTCCTTCCGTATTCGGGGGAAAACATAACATCTGTCGTTATGAGTCCATGCCATATATCTGTAACCATATAAAGAAAGACAGATCGATGCGGACCGGAAAATACAAACTGAAAATGTTCGATTTAGGCCTAAAGTGAATTACATACAAATTACATACATTATCTAGTTTCTCTATTACATATTGTAGTTTATATTCAATCTGACAATACATATTCGCTGGATATGAATTTGAAATTAGAACAATATTAAAAACACATTTCATCATTATAAAGTTAAATAGTTGTACATCATTCTAAATTCCAAAACATTCATATAGATAAATATAAAATAAAACATCACACTAACCTGCCAGGTGGACTCTTTTAACTATGTAAAAACTACTGCATAAATAATTTTCACGAATCAGGCCTTTAGTTGTAAAAGCATGGGCTTTATAAGGAACGTACTACTCACTCACTCCATGTGCTTTATGTGCATAAATGCAAAAATAACAGCAACCCGTGCACATCGTCCACGTACTGAATTACTTTATGTATCCAAAATTGTTCAAATCATATTTGATTACCCGACTTTTGGTTGGAAATTTTACTAGACACCATTCCGGAATACTTTGATTGACTCAGTGAAGTAAATCTGACAATTAAGTTAAGTAAAAGTGAGTTTTGCCGTGTTTCTGCCACGTCTTTAGGACATTGACGGACACGGTCAAGTTAAACATTACGGAACGTCTTGTCATTGAGCGGTCTACTCATTGTTGGTTACGGAATACAACACAAATGGACTACACCACAAACAGGCAATTTGCCAGAAAAAAATGACCACCAATTCACCAAAAGGAACGAATACGGATTTCGATTTAAGACAACGGACTTAATACCTTACTTAATCATGAAATGGAACGAATACTGACTTCAGATTCAAGACAATACTTACAATACAATTTATGGAAAATTTACAATAGCGGACTACAAAATTGTATGATTACGAAACGGATTACAAAATCGTTTGATTACGAAATGGCTACAATTTATTAACTACAAATGGACATTCTTGATTACGGAATACAAAATAAATGGACTACTCCACAAGCAGGCAATTTGCCAGAATTCTTACTATTTCTCTACCAATCACAAACATGCAAACACCAAACAAACATACACACTATTAGTTACATTATTTATTTATTTATTTGTACAAAAGAATTACTCTCAAAACTGCCCGAATTACATTAGACTTGTCTCGAAATTACTCCTAAAATACATATTTGCTACTCTGATTTCACCCGATTTACTTTAATTGTCATAGCTGGAATTTCCTGAACTAATACCTACATACGGTGTTCAAAACTCTAATCCAAATTAATAAATCTGTCAAAATTCTATTTGAATATACACGCACTGCATATACTATGGGAGCAACAAGACACATAAAATAATTAAAATTTCGGCACTAAGGGATCCTCTCTATGATGGAGTCTGAGAGGGACCACACCAATAAATTAAACATGTAGAAGTTAAGGTCAAGGCTATTCTTGAATTCTAAGTGCCTGTTAGAAAAATGCAACTGATGTGAATTCTAGTTATGGATGAATATTATCGGAAATTTTGCTCAAATTACTCTATAACTGCTGAACCCCTGACCAGTTTGTTGAGTCGCAGATCCAAGTTTCATTGGACTGACAAGTGTCCTGAATCGGCTGACAAATTAAAGGCCATATTTAAGAGTGCACCAGGTTTTTCAGCTCCAGATTTCAGTTATTTAGAATGTTGATGCAATTGATGTAGGGGTTGGTGAAGTATTGACTAAAGAAGAAAAAATGTCGTGGATCAATCGGTGTATTAAAAAAAAAAACAACTAAAAACAAGCATCATAGAAATTATTCCACGTACGAGATGGAATGTTTGGTTTTCATATTGGCCTTCCAACACTTTGAAGTGTATATTAGTTCAGCTCATTCTCCGATTATTGTATTCAGTGAACACAACCCCCTTTAAGTCCAAGAAAAATAAACTGCAACGTCAAAAAAATAAATATGAAATAAGAATTATTTTTGCGCAATCAACATACTAAACCTATAGGAAAATATAGTTGGTGGATTAGAAATTTTCATAATTTGTAGGCATACATTTTCGCATGGAACGTGCTTTTTTTAATAATGTCCAACCAACGTTTTTAAATCTCTTCCTCATAACCTGTTTAATTTAGTAAACTATTTTGAATCTATGAATTATTTATTCTACCCAGCGCTAATGATTAACTCTGTTATTGATTTTAAGTATAAAACTAAGCTAAAGAGTAAGGGGAACCACACCCATGTTGGTCTGGAATTATGCCAATGATTCATCGAGGGAATCATGTAGGAAAGCATGAATCACATTCTTACCAAAGATTGGTTTAGACCCAAGTGATATGTCATGTATCTATCTCACTGATTTTTGTGACAAATCAAACTAGAAATAATAATCTGATACCAGTGGTAACTTTTGACCAGCCACTGTGGTGATAAGCTCATACTATCATAGGCAACACGCGAAATGGCAGCCACTTGAAGTCAGTCTTACTACAACGTGCTGGACTTCACGCTGAAATGAACTTTCTAGGTTATGTTGAACATCTGATGGATGGCTCTGGTCTTCGAGAGATACTTGAAATTGTATATGGCAGCAATGTCGTTACACACATGTTGACTGGAAAAACAATTGTAAGAGCTAGCAGGGTTCACTTTCTTTGTAGACGCTGCAGTGAATAATATTTTCTTGGAATAAACTTTGCTGTTATCAAAACCTTGGAAATTGATCAAAGTGTCTGAAGGGGAAACTTGCGAATCTTTAAATGAGGAAGTAGTGACAGCAGATGACTCTCAATTTGTACCTAGAGAAGGAGAAATCAACAATTTTGATGCCTGTAGCTGAAAAAATAATCATGCAGGTATGAAACCAAGCAGTGATGTGAAAGAAGAAAATATGGAAACAACCCTAGCTATATCAAGCAACTTGAAGAGTGCAAAAAAAGCAGATCACTTTCAGCAGAACAAGCCTATTATGGATGCAGCACATGGACATGATTGACATTCTAAAGAGTTTCCTAAGAGGATGAAGAACTGCCTGCTTCCTTATTTTGATGTAGCAGGGAATATTCTAGATGCAGATAAGTTTCTTGTTTATCTTCAAGAAATCAAAAATCTTGAAACAAATCAGGAAAGTGTGCATGAAGCCTTGAAAAAAGGACACTATGCTGTAAGACGTTATGACAGAATCTGGGGAGGCCTTTCCACTGACCTCATAATTGAGAAAGTGCTAATGCAAAGCATTAAGACCACTTGAGGACTTACCAGAAGTAGAAGTATATCAGAACTTCAGAGGCTTGTCTGGGTCATTCAGTGCCAGCTTGCATAGAATTCAACCATGCCATGCATGAATTTGCAAAACAAATCTTCCAAACCAGTGACCAACACAAGCAAATATCTCATGCAAGGAAGGAGAGAGACTGCAAAGACACTGACCAACTGGTACAGGCCTTGAAGGCAAGAACGTATTCAGTTGTGAAGATCTGTCTCTGCTCAGAATAATCTCAGGAACACTGGCAGAGGAATCGGTCAAGGTGGACACTGCATTAGCCGTTGGACATAATATAAAAGAATCTTTGAAAGACCAGGACATCTACAAATATTCCATCAAGAAGAACCAACTGACAATCACTTTAGGTAGCAATATAACAGTTAAAGTTGATCATGAAGCCATCCACATTTGACCCTGAACTTCTCTTGCATTAGTTGGCACAATCAAAAATACAGACATGGAAGAACTATTTAAGTATGAACTTTAGAGCTATCCTGTCACCTTGTTTAAGATATCAGATTAGATGAGGCAGGCAAACAAGGTACTACTTGCTGATGCATTATTGAAGGAAGTTAAGACAGTCAAAATACAACAGCTTCCATTTGTCTTCCACTGTATGTCTTAGATGGGGATCTTTACTGCATCGTTTGCCATGGAATAAGGGCTCAACATTTCAAGACATGTGCAATTCGTATGTTTACTACGTGGCAATAAAGTATGGGGGGGGGGATGTTCAGTGGTGTTTGACGGTTACAAAAAGGCTGCATCAGTGAAAGATGTCACACATGAGGAGATGAGCAACAACAGGCACAACTATATCGCTTCACTGCATTCAAGAACAGCGCCACTGTCAACAATGTGTTCTTGATAAACAAAGAGAACAACGACGTTTTATATACATACTAGGAGAAAGTCTTGCAAAAACCGGATGCGACACAATATATGCACCTGGAGATGCAGATGTTCTTATAGTGCAGACTGTACTTGTTTAAGCGACTGGAAGAGATGTAAAAGTTGTAGCTGATGACACTGACATACTTGTGATTTTTTATTATTGTTATCATTCCAGCATGGACAGCAGAGAATAGTATTTCAATCAGAACCCAAGCGTACTTCTTGGAAAGTCAAAACCACCAAGACTTCCTTAGGCATGGATTCCTGCAAAAAAAAATTATCTTCATTCACGCTCTGCTAGGTTGCAATACGACATCCCAACTTCATGGAATTCGAAAAGCTGTTGGACTTATGAAGATCAGGCAGCTTCAGGAGCATGCAGAGGTCTTCAACAACTCCAATTATGCTATTGCTGATGACGTGGCTTTGGCTGGAGAAAAGCCATGGTTCATTACAGTGGTAGATCAACTGTTACCTTCTTAGATGGGTTTTGCTATAAGCGTCTCTGTGATAAGGTGAAGAATGCCTCAATATTTGTTCAATTAAGATCACCGCCTCTAACATCTGCTTCAACCAAGTTCCAATTATTCCGTGTCTTCTATCGAGTTCAAGTCTGGCAAGGTAATGATAAATTAAACCAGATTAATTAGGGATGGAAAGAAGGCGAAGGTGCTCTTCTTCCTTTGGACAGTGATGCCCAGCCAGCACTAAAAAGCCTGTTGGAAATGATCAGATGCAAGACATTTTGTATAATTTTCATATGCGACTTTTCCAAGTAATCCTTACAGTGAATATTTCAATATTACGTTAGACAATTTTGGTAATACTTAGACATGACACTACTCTGCAAGCGTTTGTACAAGTTCCACATTATGGATTTCTTAAATGTTTCTAGTAATTTATATTTTATATTATCATGCCTTAACAGAGTAAGCATTATATCGAAGTTAAGTAATGTTTATATGCTATTACAACCTGATTAAAAACTTAAAAATACCAGATGTTTAAGTTTTGAGACTTAGGATCTCTGAAACTTATTTATGTTTATTGCAAGTTTATTAA
The DNA here is from genome assembly GCA_028554795.2 of Sinohyriopsis cumingii. NCBI lineage: Eukaryota > Metazoa > Mollusca > Bivalvia > Unionida > Unionidae > Sinohyriopsis > Sinohyriopsis cumingii. The sequence goes on from CM068824.1 coordinate 71,823,449, forward strand.
ACGTATGAAATTATCATCATTGTACTTTGTAAGCATATCATTAAAGCACTAAAATTAAATCCAATGAAGTTTTCATGTTATAGGTAGCTTGAACCAATGCATCATTGACTATTTGTTGATATTTCTAATAATGACGGATATGTATGTATGTATGTATGTATGTATGTACGTGTGTGTGTATGTATGTGTGTATGTGTGTATATGTATGTATGTATGTATGTATGTATGTATATATATGAAATTATACTGTAACTTTTCAATACTTTCTCCAAATATCTTTCCTATAATATTAGTATAATATTTAGATACCCTGTAGAAATGCTTTATACAAAAACAATGTGTATTGCAATTTATTTGACCTTGACACAACATTTCAACAATATTCCTGGACTCTTACTTTCATTAATAAAATAAAAAGCAAATATCAGAGATTGTTGAGATTGAGTTTGATATTGCAGCAATACAATATTGGCATTAGGCACATTAGAGGAAAGGATATTGTAATTCACTTGGAGCAATCTGTACGTTTGGACTTGTGATAGACCATTTAAGATTATTTGGGATTTAATTTAAAATACTAGAAGTTCCTCTTATATTTTTCAGTTTGTACCTTAGAAAAAAATAATGTGTTGCCCCTATAATAGGTTGACCATTGGGTCGGGGAACCATCCCAAAGTGACCCTACAATCTCACATAAACTAGGAACAATAAATGTAATGTAGGAAAAAATAACACACACACACAAATGCAAGAACAACCGTGCACGCATTTATATAGTACACAATCTCTTTTTAGATGGAAAAATACAAATATACAGCGTCTAGGTGACATAGACTTTATGATATTATAGCCCTTTATTCCTGTTCACCATCAAATAAGACTCAATGAAATATTTTTTTTAGCTTTTAGCTTGTAATACAAACAAAATAATACATTATACACTATAACATGATGCTATTAAACATGCTTTTGAATTATAAATAATCATTCTTAGTGACTGGTGGAATAATGGTTCCCACTGTTCCCAAATCAACATAAATGATTCTTTCTATTCAGATTTAGTTACGAAATTTTTTTTCCAGATAATTGTGGCCTTTAAGAAAAACTTTCAACACATCTAATCTAGACATATCCCCTTTCATTTTACATATATAGATGTGGTATCTCAATATAACAGCTGTTGCATTTGGCACAATATCTATGTTCACTTTATTCCGAATCAGTGGGACACATCATTCCACAGCCTGACTATCACATTACATTCCCTAACCAATGCATTATTGTTTCAAGGGCATTTTTTCGACAAGTACATTTTTCAGTATTGGGCAATTTTAATTTGATATAAAAATGAATCCATTAGTAAAATTTTAGGAGTAACACGAAATTGAAACTATTGTAATTTTGAGTTTCTTATTATTTTCAAAACTTTAGCATGCATGTTGGGTAACATATTTATATTGAAATTGAAAATTTCGTTCCATTTATTTTCACTAGTTTGTTTCATATCCTTATTTAAATGTGAATTGTTATAGTCTCTCCATCCATTATCGCTATAAAATTCACTGTCTAAATGGAAAGGGTATAAATGGTCTGACTAGTATCGTTATATCTAACTGAAACCTTTTACATAAGGACTTTGCACATTGAATTATACCGTGAATGGCAAGGATATTCATACTGAGACCATAACCAGCTTTATAGCTATCAAAGTCAATAATAGTTCCCTGATGTGTAAGCATATCACTAATATAGATTACATTATGTTCAAACCATTTCGTATAGAAAATGAGTACCCTGTGCACTCTTAGAAGGGAGTTCAAGCATAAACTTGTTTTCAAAAGATCGCCTGTCGGGGGTGTATTTTTCTCTGTGAACAGTTTCTAAGCCAGTAAAACATAACGCCAAGAAACATTTATTTTGTCTTTTTGGATAAGGTCATTAAATTTTCATCTCCTAATAAGAACAGGTACTTAATCTCGCATATTTTTTATTAAAAGAAACTGACAAATTTTCTTTGAGGGAGAAGAACTAAGTATCCATGTTATTTCCAAAGCTAATATCAATATCTATCATTGCCAAGCCACCTTTAGAAGCGTTTGAATCATAACCGCTCTTTTAGCTTTGTCTACTTTTGATTTCCATATAAATGTGAAAAAGAATTAATTTAATTTCCTGAGAACAAAAATTGTGGAGGATTTGGTTTTGAGATGAACAAATAATTAAGCTTTAGAATAATTAAGGTTTACAATACTGTAATTTTCCCCAGTGGTGTTAAGGATCGCATTTCCCAGTGTTATAAACAATGCTTATTCATTTCTGGTTTATTTTCAAAATTCATTTTTACCATTTTATCCAAACCCACCGAAAACTGTATTTCTACTGATGTAAATTCAGTCACCCGGTCCCGGAACAACTGACACTAACAGACTGGGAGTAATATTTTCCATATTAGTCAAAAGTGCTCTTTCTCCATCTGAGGTCAAGACTTACAGGAGAGGTTGGAAAAACTACATATATTTTTCAACCGCTTTAAAACTCCACAGCACTTTCATTGTTTCAAGTACGAATTTGAAACTTCTCATTTCATAACTGTTTGAAAAACACTGTGCCATCTACCATATCTACCCCTGTTTCGGCTATTATTTTTGTGCACAAACTGAACAATATCCATAATCCAACCAAATTTCTTTCTCATTCACAAAAATATGCAAACGCTTCATAAACGTATACTGCACACAAATGCCACACTACCAATTGATAAATGTGTTCTACAAAAACTCGTCATAGTCCTGCTTAGATTCACTCACAATGCCTTTCGTGCGGCTTTATGGTATTTCATGCATTTCTGCGGGTAGGGGAAATGACAGTTAGACAACCTGGTTACAGAAATCCAAACTTACTTCAGTTCTCTCCGGTTCAGATCAGTGACAATGGTTTAGTTGTCGAGTTTACACATTACATACACTTCAAGGGTACCCTTTTCGCCTAAGTGTTATGCCCCAAAAAGGACAAGACCAGTGCCCTGTCCATGGGCTACGTCGATATTTACAACTGCGGGGTTCTCATTTGGGACCACGTTTCCTTATCTCTGGAGGGTTGCCATAACTAAGCAATAGTTCAACCAAGCATTGCGCATATCGCTCCTGCTATGCGATTTTAATCCTAAATTATTCAAGACTCATAGTTTTAGGATTGGTGTAGCAACAGAGTGTGCTAATCAGGGTCTATCAGACAGTCATTTTTGGGTCTTAGGTAGGTGGCAGTCAGATGCCTTTAAGAATTCGCATGAGCAATAGAATTTCCAGTTTGTAATTCAGTACTGACTTCGGTCGTTTTACACATCACCACAGCACTTCCTACTGCCTGGTTTTGCTTTCTAATTTTTCATCTTCCAAGTCTTGTGGGTACACAGACCGATACAGCCTTCCACATTATACGGACAATCCACTACAAATGGGTTCATTGAAGACGTGACCATCTTACAACACACCATTCTTCCAGGTGCGTTCTGCGACAGGGAATACCAACACTTCTGGATTTTGTGTGCACAGCTCGGCAGCATCTAATTGTTCTTCTTTTGTTCCATGCTAGTTTGCCTTGCTTGATTGCTGCAGGTCTTCTTCATTTTGGGCAACACAGAGCGCTGTATGTGTCTGAGCCTTCTCTGTGTTGTGGCGGTCGGAGCCCACAAATCCAAGCACTTTAGCTTCATTAAGTATGCAAAGTAAGGTTAATGAATGTATGAAGTGTGCATAGAGAAGCAATGCCATTATAGCAGTAACTTTGATATGCATTTTTATACCATTTGAATTCTGTTTTATTTCTATATGCAATTTTTATTAAAGTCACTAAAAGTAACCTGCAGCAGCAATGATGGAATATGTTACTTTTGCTTCCCCAATTTTGAACTCTATTGACACTCACCTTGCAGTGTCATTCTTAATTCAATTATCTGTTTCCTCAGCCTTGCAGACCCTCGTGCTATAAACAAACACATAGTCACAAAATAATTTTTTCCCTTTAAGTGAGATTGATCTGCTAATTTAGTTAAATTGCTCTAATCGATTGAATGCATTGAACTGAGTTGCGGATAATAGTACGATTATGTACATGTTAGTTTTATTAATCTGAAATCCCCTTATCGATAATATAGTTTCAGCTTTATCTAACTAAACAATTAGTGTGCAACTGGCTTTTGTCGTACAAAGACAATGATACTGTTTTCTATTTTTACACACTCACAAGCAATTTTCTATTATTTCTTGTCCTTATAATAGTTTGATATCTTTCATTATATTACCAGCTTTATCCTGTTTCTTTTGCAGGAACACAATGTTTGCATCTCTGGCATTTGTTATTTCGTTTTTCCAGTTCCTCTAAGTCGTTTTGTTAAATGTGTAACATTATACAAGAAATGTGATTTGCTAACATCTAATGTTGATTGTACGGTTAATTTCAGTGGTTTAATTACCGCTAGATATACAATTAAATTATGTGAATACTGTATACTTAAAATCTGCGTATCTACGTAAGTAGGTGAGTGTATAGGAATCATGGAAAACGCAGTCAAAAAGGTCGTGGGGCTGTACAGGGATAAGATTTATAGGAACAAGGGAAATCGCAGTGAAAAAGGTCATGGGGCTGTGTAGGGATATTGGGACTTACCATTAATATAGGGACAATAGGAATGGAACAGGTAAGGTGACGTCACGATACTGAATATTGTTAACAATATAGCAAGGGGCTGATTTCAATTTGACCAAACAACGGAAAAAACACTAGGATGCTTGGTGGGACATAGCCATATATAACACATACAACATACAACATAAAGACATAGATGAATAAACATCAGTCTATCACATAAAGAACTATACTACCGACTAAAAAAATGTTAGGCAAGAAATCAAATCTTTTCGAGGTATATGAGTAGCCCTGAAAAGGGCCTTTGGTGTTTTGCTAACATTATTCCGTTAACATAGAGGGTATCGCATAGGTCTTCTTCTCTTCCTCAAACTTCTTTTGACTTCTGGACCGTAGACGAGAACTCGCTCTCCACATAAATTCTTCTTTTCCAAACGCTCGTATCGGTGATCCTGATAATTGTCCACGATGATTTCACATACTTTGGTAAGTGTGTCCGTACGGAACAGCATCGACGATACGAGAGTAGACGATTCAACATTAGCCCGCATCTTGTGACGAGGACAGTTGAAGGGAATGCAGTGAACGGGGTTAATAATAGAGGAAGAGCTAATCGAAAAGGATTGAGTTTATTCACCAATTCAAATATTCAAATACGAGTAACAAAATTAAGTTACAGTGAATCTGTCTTCCAATCCGAAGAGAGCTGACAGTGACGTCACATTCCCTATATAAATGCGTTAGCGTCTGTGCGCAGTGAATCAATGCGACAGAGTTTTCAAACATGACGGAAACTAAGAAGACACTAAATTAGGGTGCAGCGGCCTTGGAGACGAGAAGCGATGGCAAAGCAGCGGCTACCAAATTCAACACAGTCTTACTTCCAGAAGAGACCGATTTTAATTGGGATTTAGTCGATTTTCTCTCTTCGCAAGAATTTATTCCGATACCAGTACTTTCGCCACCTTCTCATTCTTTACTACACGTCGAGGATTTTAAACAGAGACAGAAGGAAGAATTGGAGAAGTTTTTACAGCAGCAGAAGGAAGCAGAACAAGCTTTTCTCCTTCAACAGCAACAGAAAGAAGAAGAAGCAAGAAGAAGGAAAAGATAGGAAGAAGAAGCAGCAGCAGAGAAGAAACATGGTCTAGGAGAGAAGGAGGTCAGTGAAAGTCAAACGGTGACGGTACTCTTAGACATTTTGGCAGAGTTAAGGAGTCAGAAACAAATGTATCAGACTTCTTTAATGCGAACCCAAAAAGACCTTCCCAAGCCAAACAGTCCAGTCCTGTTGCTCCACCTGAGATACCACCCCTAGTGATTTCTACCAAATCATTGACAGGAGCAAGTCCAGAAGTAGGCCTTGGCCGTGGCAAAGGCTTAATGCACTTTAAGCGGATCACGTCCCGTTCCTGATTTTTTATATATAAAAAAACAAACATCCATCAGTCCTTTTCAGGGCCACCCACTCCACTCGAAAAGTGATAGCATTCATTTTTCCAAAATCAATTAAAACTAAAATTCCCTTTTTTGCCCCTGATGTACGTGTGTGAATGCGCGAGTGTAGGTTCTTATTCTAAAAAGTCAAAAGCATGAGACTCTTACGTTTTCTGTCTGGTCTATTCTTTTACCAATTTTACAATCCAATTCACAACACAACACTTTATAAAGTTCATAGACTTCTTCTGTGTCTTTTTTCACTCTCTATGTTTTTTAATTTCTTCACTTTCACGGGTTTTCCTCCTCTTTTTCCTCACTTTCTCCTCGTCTTCTTATCTTCACTTTTTTCTCTTTCTGGACGTGTCTGAGTTCTTTCTTTGGGTAAGGTACCTCTTTTTCCTCCTCTCTTCCTCTTGCTCCTGTTGTTTCTTAGGGCATTCTGAAGACCAATGTCCTCTCTCTTGACAATGATAACAGGTATTTTGACTTTTGTTTCTTCTGACACCTGGTTTGCTTTTTTGACGGTCTGGACACTCTGAAGACCAACGTCCTTTCTTATTACAGATATAAGAAGTATCTTGACTTTTATCTGGAAAGAAGGGGGAGTAGTCCGTCGGCTTGTCTGAAGAAAACTTTCGTATGACACATCGCAAAGACCTGATCAGAAGTTCGATCTGTGTGGGCTCTTCCCACGTTCTGGTCAGTTTGAGAGTGAAATAAATACTGGAAAGTAAGACACTTACCTTTTTATAGGGAAGACACTGACCTTTATTTAGGGAAGACACTAGTCTGACGTGAATATATAAGGGACCATGGCGTTTAATATGTAGTAATTTGACTACTGTAAAAATGAAACGGTCGCATCATGTCATGGAGAAAGAAGTAGAAAGTAAGAGGCAGTAAAGTGACTTATCACCTCGCAAAGTAGCTGAAGTCTTAGCACAAATTCATGCCAGTATTTTGAAGATGACATGAGTGAGCCAGAATCCAGACCCAGAGATTCTACACCCAACCAAGGTTCACTAAAGGAAAGGCGCTTTTCTAGAAAATATAGAACCACAGCTTACACGTACACGGTGAAGTTTAAAGATTTCAAGTCCGAGAATACCATTAGAAAAAGCAGAGGGGTTTATCACTGAGCTGTGGGATTCTTTGTTAACCACACTGAAACAGCAATGTGAAGCTAAAGAAGACGATCGCTTGAGACTTTCCAGTCATCACGACAGTTTGAAGTCCCCCCGTTTGGATCGAGTTTAGCATCCCGGCAGAACTGACACCTTCCAAAGTCGTCGACAAAATTCAACACGTGCAACAATCCTAACTTTGCCCAGAAGAATTACTTGAGGTCGTACTTGTCCCTGTACGAAGCCACGGGACAGTTAGGGACCACCACCAGTCAAGGCATTTCGTACTACGATTATGCAGGAGGTTACACTTTGTGGGCCTTTGATTTCACTCCAGACCAAGTCAGTGACGAGGGACATTTCCACCCTATACAATCTGGTCAACTGCGTGTGGAACTTCAGTTTGCAAAATCTCTACACCAAACTGTGAACGGCATCAAGGGGGATGTTTTCCTTCACGTCCGCGCTTCACAGATATAAAGCGAAAGTGTTCATCATTTCACTCGTTAACATGCGCAGAATTGCAAAATTGATAGAATTTCACATGCACCTGGAGTGTACCAGGCGGCTCCTGGATGACCTGGCTATGGAGGCAATACAGGAGGAAGCCAGACTTGATGAAGAGGAGAAGAGAAATAAGATAGAGAAGGAAGATAGGATTTCACCTCATCTGATGATTAGGTCAGTGTGCGAGGTGAAGCCACTGGTAACACCACTACTACCACCAATACAGCCACTATTTCATTCATCCACAACCACTACCATCAGCACAGACAGAAAACTGGGAGGAGCTCTGTCAGCAGATCGTAAATAGACCACATCATCCACGGGTGTGGAATAGAAGAAGGAGACAAGAATAAGTCTTCAGAATCCCACAAACGGAAGATGGGGTGCTGAAGCCAATCAAGCAGTCTCTGCGCTCCCAAGAGCAAGACTGAACTGGGAGCAGGACTGTACTAGACGTTGCGTGTGTGGGGCCATACCTGGAAGGTGCACGCATTAAGAGGTGCATCTGAAGTTAAAAAACATCCCTTTTCAGGGCTAACCAAATCTCAAGAAAAGAGACTACTCAAGTTGCCAATTTGTGTGAAAACTGGATCAAAATTCAGGAAAGGTTTAGATCAATGGGACACCCTGACTGGATACCAGAGAAGGAAAAGAAGAAGGGAATCATTGAGAAAGTGAGAAGATGGTGGAAGAAGTGGAGAAAAAGAAAGAAGAAGAAGAACCCTAAGCCCTTTTCAGGGCCACTGATATGCCTCAAAAAGATTTGCTTTCTTGCCTAATTTTTTTTAAAGTCGGTAGTATAGTTGTTTGTGTGATAGATAGTTCATCCATCTATAATTGCAATGGCAGTAGCTGGTAAAGGAAAGTAACATTTCCATTGGTCAGAATGTTACCACGTGATCAAAATGAATTACGTTTATTTCTGTATGAAGTGTAAGGAGAACTACTTTTCTAAGAATACCCACTTCTATAAACAGTCACGTGTACAGCATAAGATAAACAAGCATTAAAGGAAAAAAAACATTCTTACAATTTAAAAAAAAATATAATTGAACAAATTTGGCTTCCACTGGTTGAAGGACTGATATTAGGATGACCGTATTACGATAAAGCAGGACAATACCAGGTACTATAAATAGCTACATAATAAAAAAACCCAAACATGTATTACTACGATCAATTAAGATTTCTGTTTTTTAATGATGCAAACAAAATAAAATAACGAATAATTTAAATTTCCATTATATGAGTTTAACGTTTTTTTTTTCCCCGGAGTTTATCGTGGTATAAACTGTCAGTTGCCGACTCACACAGCTTACATAACGCCCTATTTGTTGTGTGAGTCGACAACTGACAGTTTATACCACGATAAACTCAGAAAAAAAAATTAAACTCTTAAATGTCTGTATGTTGTATGTTGTAAGTGTTATATATGTCTATGTCCCGCCAAGCGTTCTACGTAGATTCCTCTCCTCCCCCCCCCCCCCCGTGTTTGGTCAAATTGAGGTCAGCCCCTTGCTACATTGTTACCAATCTTCAGTACCGTGACGTCACCTTACCTGTTCCATTCCTATTGTCCCTATATTAATGGTAAGTCCCAATATCCCAATACAGCCCCATGACCTTTTTCATTGGGATTTCCCTTGTCCCTATAAATCTTGTCCCTATACAGCCCCACGACCCTTTTGACTGGGTTTTCCATAGTCCCTATACAGCCCCACTATTCTACGTACATATTGTTAAAATATAATTGTGTTTACTTCCTCGCAATGGTGGAAAGATTCTTCCCAACTCAAAATAGCCGATTGTTTTGTTAATTTGTGTTGCTCTTTGAAATGGAATGTTTTATAGATTCGTTAAAATTGTTCAATCTAAAAATTTGTATTTGACAAAAGCATAGCTGATTGAGTAATTATTTGTACCGCTATAATAGCTTATTTTAATGAAATTTGAAAGAAGTTTAAATGTCATCATAATTACACCGACATCTAAGTGATTTTCATTACCTTTTATCAAATCTCCTCGAATAACTTATGATCATTTACACCTTTGTTATTTTTAGCTATTTTTTAATGCTGGTGAATGAACTTAATGTTTTTGACGGCCAACCTCTTCTCATTTCTCATGTGGTGTCATTTATTACCTTTGTAGGACATTGCCCACATTGTAGTCACTTCATCAAGTTTGCCGTTTTGTTGTTCAGGTGTTACCATTTTCGGTGCACTTCATATTTCCTTTCTGGTTTTGTGGTCGATACAAATTCGCATGGAGTGCGTATTTTAACTCCGGCATTTTCGATTGCGCTGTTTTTTTGCCACATGTATCACATTTTTAAAAAAAGGATCATATTTCCAAACCTTAATAGTTTACAAGTGTTGTTGAAATTGACTAATTTGGTTTTGGAGAAATTGACATTAAGTCACATTAGCAATTGTCGACATACGCACGATGGACGATGCACAGGGCCATACAATAATAATAATAATAATAATAATAATAAACTTCTTTAACGAGGATAACACATTTGGCCATGACTGACCCATCTGCCATGTGGTCCTTCTCAGTTTTTGTAATTGGCTATGCTAAAAAAAATACAAGACCATGCAAATATTCAGGTATCGTCGCACACTCATTCATACATGTTTAACATGAATGACTATGTATGACTATACTGGGAAACAAATACACATATGAACAATATTCTATATACAAAATATTTTGTGGAGTTTATCAAATCTGGACAGATTATAACTGGATGTATTTCCCCATATGGTACAGCCTTAATCTATCAGTGGTAGTACATATCCCGAAAAATACAGCCTTAATCTATCAGTGGTAGTACATATCCCGAAAAATACAGCCTTAATCTATCAGTGGTAGTATATATCCCGAAAAATACAGCCTTAATCTATCAGTGGTAGTATATATCCCGAAAAATACAGCCTTAATCTATCAGTGGTAGTACATATCCCGAAAAATAAAGTTCAAGTGACTGGAGAGTAATTGTAACAGAGTTATTCTTTTGACTACCATGGCACATAGGTGATCGATATGTGCATTCCAGCTGAGATGTTGATCAATGTAGATACCAAGTAGTTTTTTTATATTTTTTTGACAATATATACGTCTAAGCTATTTTGAGTAAGAAGTAAATCCATATTAGTATATAGACGCTGCCTGGTTCGATTGTCATACACTTCGTTTTAGGGATTTTAAGATGCATCCTATTTTGTTGACACCAAACTGAGATATTGTTGAGGTCGATTTGAAGTTTATTTTTAAAGGCGTCTAGAGATTTTCCGGATAAATGCAATGTAGAGTCTTCAACGAAAAAGATCTGTGTTGGAGTGCGCTGGATACAAGGCTACGTCATTGATAATTAGCAGAAAAAGAGGCCCCAATATAGATCCTTGAGGAGCACCACTTAAGATATGACTTGGTTAGGATATATATTTACCTGTGTAAACAACCTGGCGTCTGTTAGTGAGATACGACGTGAACCAGGCAACTGAGTTTGAAGAAAACTTGTAGGCTGAATTTTTTTTTAATGAGCACCGAATGGTCATACAAATCGAATGCTTTTTTTTTTTTTTTTTAAATCAATGAAGATTGCGCCAGTAAACTCGCCTGAGTCTACTACTAGTAGGCATTGGTCTATAAGTTTTGTCAACGCAGTTTGACATGAATGATTCTGTCGAAAACCTGATTGTGATTTATACAGGAGTTGGTATTTGTCAAGATATCTGAAAATATGCTTGCTGACATGTTTTTCAATACTTTTTGAAAGTACAGATAGAACAGATATCGGTAAATAGTTGGATGGGTCATTCTTTTAATTTCCCTTATATATTGCGAACACTTTTGCTAACTTCAATCATTCCGGGAATTTACAGGAAGTGATACTACAGTTGATTATTTCTTTGAACGACTCTGAGATTGATAAAGCCGACATTTTCAGAGTTTTCGGGTGAATTCCATATAGACAAGCTGATTTGTTTGTACCATGAACTCTCACGTCCTTACACATCTCACACCTAATTAATCATAGCATGGAAAGTGTTACAATTCTATGGTCTTAAAACTAAGTAAAAGAAAAGAGCCAAAACCAATAAATTTGTAAACGACAACAAATAGCTTATTTCCCTAGAATACAAGGAAAACATTTTTTTTTTTAATTACAGTATGGCCTCACACGACTATAATTCAAAGTCACCAACTTCACCGAGAGCAATTGTTAAAACGATTGCTACTCCTCCTATGACCCAAATAGTTAGTACCCAAATCGGATGCGGGAGATCACGGGTTCGAACCCCGGCCGAGTCATACCAAAGACTTATCAAAATGGTGCATGCAGCTGCCTCGCTTGGCGCTCAGCATTAACACATTAAACCCTGGAGGTTTTTGTCGTTTTGGCCTGAAATTCGAGTAGGAAACACATTTCGAAAGCTATTTCTAAATGCACCTGAAAACACCAAATCCCAGGTGATCTTTCAATAACATCCTGCCTAGTTGTGTTAGAAACATCGTTTCTCATTGGCTATTTCGCTCGCGCATGAGCAGAAAGGTAAAAGTTGAGGTGTTTTTTTTTGTTGTTTTTTTGGCTTAACGGACCCATTATTTTCGTATCGAGACCACTCTTTATTCCAAATGCCCATCTTATCCTACTTTTGCAAAGGTTCATCTGTCTGTTTGCAGTTCATACCGGTTTGCCTTAGATCTGAGACCAAAAAGTCTAAAATCCGGACACAAACCTGTATCCCGACCACGGGCTAATTTTGGATAGAAAAAATCGATTCCAAAAATTGAGGTTTTTCCCTCTGTACTTTGAAGTGCAACTAGAAATTCCAGTTTATTTGGTATCATTATAGAGCTAAATCTGTCTACCTTTCTATAATACCACCCACTTTAGTGTATCATGCATGACCATGACGCTACAGAGCTCGGCAGTAGGCTACTACCTCCTGCCACGTTAACTCGTCGCTAGGGGGTTAATGTGTTAAGAGCTTAGTGTTAAGACTGGTTGGCCTGGTGTCAGGATAATGTGACTAGGTAGGACATGATGCCACATGTCTGTGGCATGATGCCCCAGTGCTAGACATCACTATAGACTGCCACACTGGGGACATCGTAGCGATATGACTCAGATTGTTTAAGCTATGTTAAAACACAACATAAACATACACACATTATGACTGCTTTTAAGTTATCATATACAGATGTTGCAGTAAATGTATTCTTTCGTTTTTGCAAAAGTTAAATTTTTGTGTTTCCTCGATTCAAGGCTAGAAGATACTGGATAAACGTAAAGTGGAATCAGTATTGGCAGGCGGCAGTAGTGGTAAACGCCATAGATTATTATTTTCTTTATATAAAAAGAAATTTCCTTTTGTTTGCGTCGTAGATATTAACAGTTTAAAATAAAAATAATTCGTTGCTACTCATATGTGTATGTATACAATTCAAAATACGATTTGAACATTTTTGGATATATAAGGCAATTCAGTAGGGCGGCCATGTGCACGGGTTGCTCATATTTTTTAAATTTATGCACAATAAGATCGCAAAGAAAGCACGTAATAATTTATTAAGGAACAGCATTTAAAGGTCCGATTCTTCCAAAGGATTTCTGCAGTCGTTGTTTTAAATATGGCTACAAGAATCTACCTGGCAAGTTAGTGTGATGTTTTAATTTATATTTATTCTGTGAAAAATCATTTATTTCAGAATAATGTACAGCCATTTAACATTTTAATTATGAAATGTGTTTTTATTAATATTATTATAATCTAATTTAAAATCCAAATCTAAGTACTTGTTAGCAAATATGTATTGTCATATACACCTAAGTTCCAAAAAGGTCAATGAAAACTAGATAGTTTATGTAATTTATAATTCACGTTAGGAATATTCAACAATATTCTATTTATAATTTCAGGTCTGCCTGTTCTTTCTCTGATTGCATATATATGTGATGAACCCAAAACGACAGACGTTATTTTTCCCCATTGAATATGGAATGAAATGAATCACATTGGCGCCAGAAGAGGTTTTCGAAGCAGGCGGCAAAGGCTGACCAGTGTGCCTCGAAGACGATATGATGATGTACACCATGTCGACTCCAATGGTATTTTACTATTTAGTGAACTGCCGTCGTTGGATGTGATTTAGTTCAAATTTTCTGTATCGGAGTATGCATTGTCGGTTTTTTTCGACAGTATTTCTGAATATCTTGCTATTCATTGGGTCTAACCTACAGAGGGACAAGAAGTTCCTAGGCACTAACTGGAGGCTAGAATGTTCCTTGGGACTAATCTACTGAGGGATAGGAAGTTCCTTGGGACTGTCACTAACCTACTGAGGAATATGAGGATCCTTGGGACTAACCTACTGAGGAACAGGAGGTTCCCTGACACTAACATAAAGAGGGATAGGAAATTCCTCGGGTCTAACCTACTGATCAATACGAAGATCCTTGCGACTAACCTACTGAGGAACAGGAGGTTCCCTGAGACTAACATAAAGAGGGATAGGAAATTCATCGGGTCTTCTTGTTGTTGTTGTTGTTCTAGGGTTTAACGCTATTTTTCAGCACAAGATAGGCTATACATGGCGGCCAGTATAAATGGTGGAGGAAGAACCCTGGAAAACCCAGGGAAGAACCACCGACCCACGAGAAGCTACTGGCAGGCTTTCCCACGTACCCACGCTAGCCGAGCCTTGGACTCGAACCCACGCAGACAGAGGTGAGATGGCAGTGATCCGGAACGGTGAGCGCTTTAGACCACTCGGGGCCCCTTCATCAGGTGTAACCTACTGATCAATACGAAGATCCTTGGAACTAACCTACTGAACTATAGGAAGTTCCTTGCGACTAACATAGTGAGGATTATGATGTTCCCTGGGACTAACCTAATGAGGGATAGGAAGTTCCTTGGGACTAATCTACTGAGAGATAGGAGGTTCTCTGGGACTAACCTACCGAAGGATAGGAAGTACCTTGGAACTATCCTACTAATGAATAGGAAGTTCCGAGGAACTAAACTGTTGAGGGATTGGAAGGTCCTTGGGACTAACCTACAGAGGCATAAGAAGTTCCCTCGACTAATCTACTGAAGGATAGTCAAGTACACAGGGACTAACCTACAAAGGGATAGAAGTTCCCTGAAACTAACCTACTGAGCTGTAGGAAGTTATTTGGGACTAACCAACTAGGGATAGGAATATCCTTGGGACCAACCTACTATTAGATAGTAAGTTCTTTAGGAATAACCTACAGAAGAATAGGAACTTCCCAGGGACTAACCTTCTGACAGACATCACGCTCATAGTGACTAACTTAATAACGGAAAGCAAGTTCCTTAGAACCTTGTGAGGGGAAGGACGTTCCCTGGGACTAACCCACTGAGGGACAGAAAGCTTCCTGGGACTAACCTACTAGCATTAGGAAATTCCCTTTGACTAACCTACTGAGAGATAGGAAGTTTCTTGTGACTAACCTACTGACAGATAGGACGTTCCTTGGGACTAACCTACACAGGGATAAAAAGTTCCCTAGGGCTAATATACTATACTGATGAATAGAAGGTTCCTTGGAACTAACCTACCAAAGGATAGGAAGTTCCCTGGGACTAACCTGCTGAGGGATAGGATTTTCCCTTGGACTAACATACTGAGCAATAGGAAGTAAGTGTGTGTGTGTGTGTGTGTGTGTGTGATTTGGATTTTTAACAAAGCTTAAACAATTTTTCAGTCATGTTGCTACGATGTATGCAGTGTGGTAGTTTATAGTGATGTCTATAACTGGGGCATCATGCCACAGACATGTAGCATGATGTCCCAAACAGTCGCATTATCCTGACACCACGCTGACCAATCCAGAAACTAACCTCTTAGTGCTGGGTGCATAACAAGGCAGCTATTAGTACCATTTTTATAAGTCTTTGGTATGACTCAGTCGGGTTTTAAAAAAAACACGCCCTCCAGCATCCGGGGCGGACGCTCTAACCACTAGGCCACTGGAAATGTCGCAACAGGAAGATATTTGGGACTAACCTACTGAGGGATAGGAAGATCGTTGGGACTAACCTACTGAAGGATAGCAAGTTCCTTTGGATTAAGCTACTGAAGGATAAAAAGCTGATAGGGACTACCCTCCTAAGGGATAGGAAGCTCCTTGGAACTAACTTACAGAGGGATAGGAAGTTTCTTTGTGCAAGCATGTGTGTTACGCCTCTTTGGTCTAAAGTAACAGAAAAGAGTGAAAACCAACAAGTTTTGTAACATTCAAGAAATAATTTATTTTCCCAGACTACAAAGTGAACATTTAAAAGAACTACTGTGAATTAAATCCCAAATAGTCCTAAAAGTTCTTTCACTTGTCAAAATGTATAGAGTTCCATATGAATTCCAGTGGTGTTCCAAATAAATTCCAATACTGAATTTGCTGACGTACCAATAGCTTCAACAGTGCTTATGTGTTCATAGTATCAATGTATGACAATGATATAATGCAAAATGTCCTTGAACAAATTGACAGTAATTCCAAAAAATGATTTAGTCCAAGAACTATTAATGAGCACATTGTAGCTGCAGTGAGTAATTTAAATAAATAAATCCTTCCAACTTAAAAAATGAACAAATCAGTAACACTGGTTCTACTCTGGATGTTAAAGTAGGAATTAACAATATAATCAATCTTAATACAAAAACCTAAGACACAATTTAAGAACCAGGATGTGGGTCATTTTCTCCAAAATTTCCAAAATATTCCATGTTGTAAAGGTCAGATCTCTTATAAAAATTTAGTGAAGAACATGTAAAACAGCACGTTCACCAGGAATTCCTAGAGGGAACACCAATGTCCTCAATTCAAACTCAAGTAAACGTGTATATCTCCATTAATAATGATCTAAACATTTAATCTATAACTCAAGAGAATTATTAGCTTGCTATTCTTGTTTACAAAATAAATGTCTCTAATCAGGTAGACCCTTAATTTGATTACTGACCAAAGTCAATCACACAATATATATATATAATATACAATCATGGAGAAAAGCCAATAAACGATGCAAACTACATATACATAGCATGTGATGTCAAAGACAGGTCATGTCATGAAAATTTCCAATTTTGGTCACAAGTTTTTATCTCAAATGAGGGAGGAATATCATCAACTCGATCTTAGCAAGCAAATGGTCAAACATTAAAAGTACTGAACAAATTTATATTTTTTTAAATATTAAAACAAATATCTCATTCAATCAGTTCTTTCACAGTAACTTCAGTAATACTCATCTTATATGTACTATACATATTTTTAGCATTCCTTAGATCATTGCTGGATTACTGTATAGAGGTGACAGTCCTCATTAACGTTGATCTTCACACTTAGATGTACTGTTACTTGATCCCTATTTATTCTAGTGTCGGCCCAAATTTTCTTCAAAATGAAAAATATTCTTTTCAGTGTCTGCATTTGAATGTAGCAATGTCAGTACAACTCGGTGGGTCCATCATGAGGTTTAAATTGTTTCCTGCCTGTGGGTAGATTCTGACTGCTGACTGCCCACCAGAACTGCTCAAGATTCACGTAGAGCAAAGTCAATTACATTATACCACCACAAACATCGTACCTTTAAGCCTAATTTGCTGACACCTTTGCTGTCATCATTATTACTACTATCACCACTCTTTAATAATGATATTCAAATCCAGAAAATGATTAAAACTTACTAGTATTAAAGATGAAGACAAAGACCCCATTATTCCCAGGCATTACTGATTACAATAACAGTGACATGTACCTTATTGTGGTTTACATTCATGTTCACAATGGAATAAATCAAGGTCAGTGGTGTTTATCAGTTTTCGAGCTGCAGCCATTCATAGCAAATTTGAATACACATTTTGCCTACAATCTGTGGTCGCTGGTTACGTTCTACTGACGGTAATTCATGACAATGAGTTATAAAAAAAATTCTGATGATGATGATTATGACAATTTTTATTATTAGTATTGATACAATTAAGATTATGATTTCTTAGAAACATTAAAATAGTTACTATGTGACTTACTATGTCATTTAAATGAGAACTTTTGTGAAGAAAAAAAAAAAAAAGAGAGAACCTTATTTTGACTAGATCTAGAGAATGATCTGGTACCAGAAATGGAAGATTATTTTCAGCTATAAAATTGTGATGATTTGGCAAAGGTTTACATTCCTCCACTATTCCATAAATGATGATGAGTATGCTGAGGTTTGTATACAAGCACTTACTCAAATTCCACTAGCCCTGACTTCTTTTCCATGTGCCTGAAAGGGTCATATTTCTTTAGTCTAACTTTGTCACAACTGTAAAATTGCTGTACTTTAAATATGAAAAGAAACAAACAAACATCATATTAAATTGACTTGTATGTTTATTTACTTCTCAATATATATATAACAAAAAGCAATGTTTTCCTCCAGGTCCTGATGTCAACCACTGTTTAACTGCTCCAGTGCTAAAATAGGTTTTCAACACAAATCTATTTTTTTTTTAAAATGACATGCCCCAACATTAAATTCACCTGCCAAAGAAGGGCTATTTGTTACCATGATTTGACCCATTCACACAATCTAAAATTTTTTTGAAATTCCTGATACTTGTGATATTGGTTACTGAACACCTTGTTCACATTCTGCTGGATAGATTCCCACAATCAATACGGTTTCCAACAATTTCACAATCTCTTCATGCTTTGTTGGTAAATTCTGGATTGTGGTATACAAGTCTGCTCTTGTGATTTCTGATTGCTTGCCTTCAGGCTGATGTACGGTTTCTATTTCATCACAATTTATATGTATAGATCAGCATTCAGTGGCCTTGGATTTTGTTTTCTTAGTGCTCCAAAAAATATACATTTTTTGCAATTAAAATTGAGAACAGAAATTGTGTTATAGAGATTTCCATCTTTTTTTTTTACAAATATACCATACATATCAATAAAAACGGAAGCTTCAAGCTCATAAATAGTTCAAGTGATTGTACTGTGGATGTGTCACAATTAAAGGAAACACTCTGCATTAATGAAATTAGTGGCTACCAACTCTATGAATTAAATTGATTTAAATATAATGTATGATGAGTAAAACTGATACACGACAAGTTCCATGCCATTTTCCCCACAGGACAAGTTACCAAGTGAATTTTTTAAGTTCTAGCTGTGTTCACAAGATTATATCTTATACTGCATTCAGTTGCTGGGTAAAAAGGGCAATAACTCTAACAAAAACTGCATGAGCAGAGATTTGTCAATCAGAATATCTTCAGATTAAGTATAAACAAATGTATGTTTGGTTCTGGTTACCTGACCAACCTATTTCCTGCCAAACTTAAATGTATTCTTTTCAAAAAAATTTGAAAAAAGAAGATTTAAAATTTTAAAAAATTGATGTAAAGATCTTTGAATTCAGGATGCAAATGATGCTTATTTTCAAGCAAAACTTTCATTTATATACAAATGTTGACAACATAAAACCACACAAAAAGAATGTTCATACCAACCTACTGACCCTAATTTGTTCAATGTAACCAGAACCACATTTTTTATTTGGCCTTATGGTCCTAACGTGTAGAAAATTGTTTTGTGATCCACTGAAAACTGCTAAACTAGTTGAGCTCACATGATGCTGCCATACTAAAACCAGCTCCAAGTCAAACTGGGCCAAAACAATCAGAAATCCTGGAATTCTGTAATTTGTCCATATGTCCATCTTCAAAGGATGACCAAACACATGAATAAAATTTCATGGTGAACCCAAGAAATCTGAAAGACTAGTTATGTGCACAACATCAGGCTCCTTGTCAAAAAAAGCAATATACAATATCAAACAAAATTGCAGGACACAGTATTTTGTCAATATGCCATTCTTGAGCAGTTTTTCACTATCCAAGGATTTTTTATCCACTTTATTCCACATTAACCCTTGGTATATACATCAAACTGAAATGGTATCTGCTGCTCCATTACCTGATTGCATGCGGTGCAAAGAAACTAATAGAACAGCGCCTTTGTTAAATTTACCATGGGAGACAGATATAATCACAGCAGC
This sequence comes from Sinohyriopsis cumingii, assembly GCA_028554795.2. Taxonomy (NCBI): domain Eukaryota; kingdom Metazoa; phylum Mollusca; class Bivalvia; order Unionida; family Unionidae; genus Sinohyriopsis; species Sinohyriopsis cumingii. Next base: position 71,843,262 of record CM068824.1, read on the forward strand.
CTCAATACTCAACATGTCATATGCAAGTTTCTCTAATTTAAATATTTCAAACAAATTTTAATTTAGCGCAAATGTCTCTTGACATTGTGGAAATCACCTAGGTATTATAAGTAGCCCTCTCACTGATTAATTGATTTTGCTTGCAATTTAATCTGCAAGAAGGCACTTGTTCAAATCAGTTCTGGCTAGCTACATATCAGGGGTTGATGTGGAACAATATGGATCGATGACCTTTAGCTAAAAAAGATGCATCTTCATGATGACTAAGTTCAATCATGATATATCATAAGCTGCAAGACAGGTTACATTCACAAGATCCTGTCACACAATAGGGCAGTAACTCTAACGTTACAGGAGTAAAGTAATTTGTAGTAAAGTGATTCACCAATATGCACATCTTCAGATGAATATCATATCATTTTATATCGAGTTTCATGGTGATCCGTTAAAAAAAATGCGAGACTACAAGTTCAAGATTTTGTCATATGCTGAATTCTGGAAGTCCAAAAGGGAATTGCACTCCTTCCAAAACTCAGGCAGTTGCACTTAAGATTTAATCATACATTACAGTTAGGCTACATATGTGCAAAGAACAAAAATGGGAAGAAACCCCTACTTTGACTAACCAATTGCAAGGCTTCTGACTTTCAGTTGTCTTTTTTTTAAATGCCACTTTCAACACATTATTGGCTTTATCATGCCATAGAAATGGGAAATAAACATCATTCCCAAAAACAGGTTTTTGGGCTGGCCTGAGTGGAAACTGAATAAGTTAGGTACAGTAGAACCCATCTTTAAAGGCCACACCTTTTGCCCCATAAATTATGGTCTTTCAAGACAGGTGGTCTCTCATTACAGCTCAAAAACAAACGAAAACCCCCAAAACAAAAGCAATAGGCACTTTTCTCCATGATTACCACAGCATTATGACCTGCATCTCATATTTTGTGTTTTAATGAAGAAAAATATCCTGGACCAACCTTTCACATATATCACCTTTATCCCATTGAGGGATGTTCCAGAAAATTGTCATGGGACCCAGTGAAAGCACTATTTATGTAGAATAGTCACCCAAATATACAATTTAGTATTCTGTATTGTTTTCATATGATCTTTTGGGGTAATACGAGTACCCTGGAATATATTTTTTTTAAAGGGCCTTCCCTGTACATTAGCTTAATGGAGACTCATTCAATTTCACAGTAACATTCTGCATGGAAATACAAGGATATGAAATTCACTTTAATTTGATAGTGCCTCATTCAAATAATGAACATAAATCATACAAATTTTGTTATGTCAAAATCTGTGCTACATTGGAAAAGTGACTGAAAACATCTAAAACCCAGAAGTTCTTGTATATTTGTTTAATTAACAGAAGCTTGTAACTACACGATACAGTACTTCAAAGACTGACAAAGCACCAAAAATTAAGAGATCTAAGAGGCTTTCTTAAAATGAATGTTATGACAAAATGTAACAAATTACATTTAGCCACTAGCAGGAATTCTACAGACTTTTGAGACATGTAACAAGCCACATTCAGCCGCCAGCAGGAATTCTACAGATTTTAAAGAAATGTGACAAATTACATTTCAGATAACAACTGCCTTTGAAATGGAACAAATTACATTTCAGTCTTACAACTGCCAGCGGAGATTCCACTGATTTTTGAGAAATGTAACAAATTACATCCAGTATTAAATCTGCAAGCTGGATTCTACTGATATTTGAGAAATGTAACGAATTACTTACAGCATTACAACTACCAGCAGAGAATCTACTGATTTTTGAGAAACGTAACAAATTACATCCAGTATTACCACTGCCAGCATGGATTCTACTGACTTTTTAAAAATGTAACAAATTACATCTGGTATTAAAACCACCAGCAGGAATTCTACGGATCTTTGTTATAAATATTTTGTCAAGTAAACTGACCATATAATGAACGCAATACCGAGTTAAGCATTATGCATGTTTTCATCAAATATAAAATGAGTAATATCATAAGATAGGAACATGACACCTTATACAACGGACTAAGTTTTTTAATTTTGGACTTAACATGTAGAACACTTGATGGTTGTTGTCATCTGTCACCAAATAAAAGTTACAGGTATCAGTAATCAAATTTGTTCTGTACAATCAATTTTTACAGCATGGTCTTATCTGAACATGCCAAAATTGATGACTGCCGGAATTGCAAAATAACAGACTTCTCTTATGACACTACAAAAAGAAATCTTTTGTTACAAGTAGATCGTAAGTTTGAATGTTGCAATAATATTTTGGTAGCCTCAATTTGTGCCTCTTCATATCAATTTCTTGTTCAAAATGAAAACTTGCACATTTAGTTGCAATAGCATATTATTAGTAAATACAAGAATTAGTATCAACAATTTTATTTTCCTAGGCAGAAGTAAAATGACAAAATTGTCTAGCCCAAGGTGACTCAGTTTCCACTAATTTCAAACCTTGCTTTAATAACAAGCCGAGAAAGCTTGACCTCAATTGCATCCATTTCATTATCAGTTTACCCTATGATCCATCATGTTTCATTACCATTTTCTGTATTTTCTATATGAATTATTCTCTTTGACTGAGTTTTATTGATGGATAATTGTGGTATAACTGATGCAGCATTGTCTAAACTTGCCATTAAAAATTCATCTAATGTAGATTCTGTACATTCAGCAATAAATCTAATAAATGGGCGAATGTCTCCCTCATTGGCTTGCTGGAGCACATCGTAATAAATATGACGATCCTCTACTTTTATTGTTACTGGCGGAAAGCCTGCCTGCATGAGAATGAGATTCATGAGAAGTCTTGATGTTCGGCCATTGCCATCATAAAAAGGATGGATTACAACTAGCTTATAATGAGCTAGAGCAGCATATTCTATTGGATGAAGCTGAAGGGCTTCCCTGCTATTCAACCAGTCTATAAAATCATCCATGAGTTGTGGAACTTCCTTTGATGTTGGGGGTGTAAAGTCACCAACAAAAACTTGTGTAGTCCTTATTCTCCCTGCTTCAATTAAATCAACAAAACCTAATACACGTCTGTGGATTTCTAGAATATCTTGCAAAGCTAAAGACCCAACTTTTCCTAACAACGTGCTATTTATATAACTCAGTGCTGCATCTAAACCAAGCACTTCATTTTGCTCAACTAAACTTTTACCGCCAACCGCAATTCTAGTTTCCACAATAGCTCGTGTTTGAGACAATGTGAGTGTATTACCCTCAATTGCATTGGTGTGATATATATGTAGAAAGTATGCCTCTTTTTTCATCCTCCGAAGGCCAGGGTGGTTTGGGGGTACTTTATACAAAAGGTTCAGCTTTTTGTCAATTTGGTTATACATTGCTTGGTCAATTTCATCTACTATGGGCAAAACTCTTTCTCTATTGATCAATGCTCTACTATGATTTGGAGACACGAACAAAGCCTTCCTGTAAAAGTGTTCTGCCTTTGTTACATCTTTTTCATGTTTTTCTAGAAATTCTCCGTAGTAGGTCAGGATGTCAGCATGCAGAGGGTCCAGATTCAAAGCATGCTGAAAGAGTTTAAAAGCTTTGTTGTGCTTCCCTTGTAAATCCATATCCAATGCTAGGTTCATGGCTGTCAATGCTTCTTTTTGTAAATCTGAAAATAAATTTAAAAATTCTGTTGACCCAAGGAAACGTAAAAGTTACGAAAGTTTCTGTCAGTGATTTCTACCCAATCACAGCAGTAAACAAACATGAGTAAGTTCAATGATTTGGTTCTGCAAATCCAGGTTCTTTTGACATACTGCCTGATTTGGAATAATATTACTGTAGACCTTTTACATCCTATCTCCATACCACAACTATGATTCATGGGTTTTGATTTAAAATCAGTTACATATATCTTTCTGCAATGAATCCAATATTTGGTCCCAAAAACATTACAAATTACTGCTCTGATTTAAATTTTTGTAATATGACCTTCTGATCACATCCAGTGGACCCCAGAAAGGGAGCCAAACACTTCCTTTGCACATAGTGACAGAATGAGTAAATTACCAAGTGTAGTAAACATGTGAAAAGGACAAAAATAATAGTATTACAATATCCCTGATGCTTAAAAAAACACCCCACTGGGATGAAGCCAAAAAATATTATATGTGTGGTTCAGGTTAACATAACCAAAATAAGTAGGGTAGGTCGTTAGGCTTTTTTTTATTTATGAATACAGGTATGTGTATTATAAATAAGGTTCACCGCGAGTAAACATTCTGCCTTAAGAAGCATATTTATGTATTTATGTACCCTCGGCAGCAAGTTTTGTTGATGGAAGAAGACCCCAGGTGCTCTTCAGTCCATTTTCAAGTGTAGAACCAAGAACCTTCTGCAAACAAATGGCAATTTTCTCACAAACAGGCTCAAATGGATTTAGACCTCTGGATTTATGGTGACAACTCACAAACAACACCATTATCTGTTTTATATGTTTTAATTTGCTGGCCATTTGTTTTAATGTAAACATTTAACATGGAAAAACAAATCTATATCTGCCATGGAATAACAAGAGAGCTGCCTAATGGGGCAAAACATTCTCTTCTATACATGTTATAATTAATACATACAGTGCTGTTGACTTCTGAATAAGAACTGGAGTGGAGTATATACCACTTTTTGAAGCTGAACTTTATAAAATAGCCAAGTTTGAAGATATTATTTTACAAAAGGAATCACAAAAGACATTCATTGTGGTATACTAAGTACTATCAAGATAGCATTAGTCATCTAGAAGAATAAGACAACACAAAATTATATCCATATAGTCTAAATACAATAAAAATGACTGACTAACTCATACAAAATTAATCTGACTTAAATCTCCTTGCCAAATGTCTACCAAGTTTGATCAGTACAGCATCTGTTGTTGTCTAGAAGAAGTAGGAGACACATAATGATACCTTCATATCCATATTTAGTACAAAACCATACCTCATGCAAAATTAGTTGGGAGCTGAATATCTTTGCCATTATGCATAACTCCACTTTGTGGTTAACATGCCAACCAAGTTTGGTGAAGAAAGTATTTGTTGTTTAGGAGGTGGTGAAACAAAAATGTTTATGGACAGACAATGTCAGGACATACTGCATACAGTCCTTGATGAGTGTATAGTGTACATTATTTGTTTTCTGAAAGGTCTTTGAGTGATGGGAGCTTTTCCAATCCAAACAGATTGGTAAAACCGTTTTGTATTGATTTCTTAGAGCATAATCAGTTTCTGCATTTTCACAACCACAGAATGAACAAAGATCTAAGTCTGAACCATAATAAGGATTTCAGTGGGTGTTGCACATTGTAAATTTGGCCTTAATATTATGGAATTTCTGACAGATATGGGGACTGACAGGGAAAACAAGGCAGATCCACAAGAGTATTCATATTCACTAAGAGTAGTTGCCAACATAACTTCTCTCCTTTGATCTAACATGGATTTAGCATTCACAACCCAGACTCCCACCATGCAAAAAGTATCCCCTTTTGATTTAAAAAAAAATACAAAACAGTTAATTAAAAACATAACTTCAATGCCAATGGAAATAAGCACAGGGTTCCATTTGGTACACTATAAACAATGATTACTTATTAGCAATCAACTATAACATACATGTCTCACATACATGTCTCATCTGGTGAGAAACAGAAGTAGCTGCTCAAGAATTTCTCCATTAATGCCAAAGTGCTATAATTTACACAACCATCAATGTAGTGCTACAGTACAAGACATTGACCCTGGTACTTATGATGGGAAGGGGCTACATCTTATTGCTAGAAGTAATAGTGTTTAGTTGGACTATACTAACTCCAATATCTTTTTTCTCAAATCCTACTAAAGCAGTTATACTTTAAGCCACATAGCAGTGTCAATATCGGCTGCCAAGTATGCATGATATTCTTAAATTTGGCTTTATGTTGTCAGGTTAACTGGCCATGGAATGGGCTACACCGCACATCTTGTGCTAGCAGTAAGATTTTGCCCATTCCCATAATAAACATCGGTAGCTAAACTCAGCAAAAAAAGAGGGGAGGTTAACTCTAAGCAGTTTTTGGAAATTAAAATTATACCCAGCGAACATCTCTTTTTGCACCATACTCTGTGCTCACATTGTAATGTCTTGCATGGAATTACTGGTTTTTATGAAAAGCATAAACCTCAGATCTTGCATAACTAGATATCTAGCTTTATAATGTTAGTGCACATTTTAAGTTTAATAAAGGCATGACAAAATGTTAATACATGTATTGCATTTGATCCTCTTATTCTGCCAAATATGTGCTCAACATATACATTTTAGAAAGAGCAACAGTTTCACCCTTTTTAAAAGATATTTTTAACAATTTTAACTGATGTTCTTTCCTCAAACTGAGTTTTTAATTAAGTGGGTCAGGCATTTAATCCAAGCTGGAAGATGCATTGCCAACATGGTGGAAGCAGTACCTATAGTTATAGTTCTACATGTAAGACCTTGATGCTGATATTTATGTTGTGGGCATCAAGGTCTTACAGACTAACTATTGGCGCTGCATAGCATGGTTTGAAGTCGATTAACACAGTTACGGAAGTCAAATTTTCAGGAATATTTCACACAACTGACAACTAAAATAACGACGCTTTTCTACAAAGTAAAGTCATTATGTTTAAGTCAGACCTAACATACTCTGATGTCTTTTTTCCAAAAAATTCAAATTCTCACAAAAGAAATGGACCTGTTTTCAAGATTCGTTGGTCTACATTTCAGTTGGCTGGAAAGCAATGAAAGCCAGGAATGCCGAAATCGGGTTAAGTTGTCATATTATTCTTTAACAAAACAAATAAAAATATATTATGCCTATTGGAACTGTAAGAAATGGTTCGTTTTGTTCAAGAAACATATCCCCAACATGTACCTACTTGAAGTTACTTCAGCATACTTCAACTACTGTCGCATTGCAAAAAACTAAAATGTATGTCAGCAAACATGAAAATGCGTTCATTTGCTAGTATATTTTCATTCCGCCAGGATAAAGACAGCAGAGTAAGTATATTAATTACACATAAATTAGTGGAAGAGTGTCGGTAAAGGCTGCCAAGTGTGTGAGATGTTCCTGAACCTTTGATTACTTATTCCAATGTCAACGACATCGGAACACGCTATACAAGGCTGTTATTTGGATAGTAAGACACAGCACTAAAACAAAAACAACATGTGCTATGTCTTACATTGTAGGACTAATATAGTTAGTGATGTCATTCTAAAGGCTTAAAAATCAGTTACACTGCTAAAGTATGTCAACTTCTGGACCAAAATCAGTACACCATATAACAAATTCATAACTGTTCAATAAACTGATATGTAATTTAAATATGTCTGATCATCAGCTTAAATGGTACAACACTTCTGGGCTGTTCCTTTGGCATTCGTTGTCGCCAACCTATGGACTTATAAACATGGAGTATCCCCTTCACATTCTTAAGGAGTTTTTTCAAGTATTGTCTCAACTTTTTATTTTTACTATTCAGTTTTCAGACACAAGAATGCATACAACTAAAACAATGAATAATAACATGCATTTATATTCTTTGATTCACTTGGATAATGTTTTTTTATTTTTATTTTGGAGTAAATCAGTGTAAGATGAGTTCTAATATACAAATGGGGACAATCTACCCCCAATCACTTGAGGAAATGTAGGGATATCACAACGTCTTTTTAGTTCAAGGTGCTACAAAAAATGTTTAAATTTTTGACATGTTTCCAAATTTCTATCTGTTGACGAGACAAATGCTGATCTCGATATGTCGGAAATTATGACTACATGCCAATTTCAGATTTCAACTTTTGATCAGCTACTGGCGTAATATCTTAAGGTTTATGTGGGGGTGGGGTGGGCATAAATATGTAATAATGAGACCCATTTAAATCAAATATAGTAAATATTACCCCTTAAAAATATGCATATTTCAAAATACTTTGAGCATTACAAATATCAGGGTCGACGAAGTTACAATACAAGACTCCCATCAGTGATTTTGAAATGATATTTCCCACTCCTCATAAAGAATGACGTACGCAGTTTCTAAATAAACGTACTGACAAATGTGTACCTAAATTTGCTGGAATATTTTTCTGCCGTACACGTAGTATTACTGAGGTATCGCCTACAGATAAAGCCCGCAGTTGACGTTTGGCGCTAAGAAACGAAAGCAAAAATGGAAGTTGGTAGGACATCAAATATGCCACAGTTACTCCTGAGAGAATGATCAAAGCCAAAAACGGTGGTCTGAACATTCTCGTGTCTAACTGAGTCTTCCATTTTTCTGCAGTCATATCCAAAACTCTAAGACATGTTGCTTCTCTTTCATTATTAATTTCGTCAGCAACAAATGACAGATCTAACACTTCCGGTTTCAATTTTCTACTCGGCAAAAGTTGATTGGTCAATTCCGTCTCTTTTGTTCAATAAAGTCCTCCACTGCTGGAGAACCATTGATTTATCATGTTTGGTTGATTTTTATCTTGATCTTATAGTACGGTGCTACATCATATATTTTTGTACCGCGCAACGTCAACCTTTACAACAGAACTTATTTTTGAAAAAAATGTGACCGTATTATTTTAGTAATTTTTCAGTCTGATTTTCTGAGGATTCCGTAGTTTTGGGGTGATGAATTGCAGTATTTGGCTGTTAATGGGAAAATGCTAAATTTCTAACCATCAGTTCTTGCATAAGTATGATATAATTATATTCATGTTTATTTCTATTGGTTCGTTTTGGTTTGATTAAGTTTCGGCAGGGTATATTTGCTTTGTTCATAAATCGTAAAACAAAATTTTGTAAAAATGGTCTATCTAACCTCTGGTTAGTAATTCTTTCTCATTTTGTAGTTAAAAGTACCAAATTCGTTTCTTGCACGAATGATTTAAGCATAATTCATATTGACATACACCATCATTTGATACATGCTGAAAAAGACTGGTCTATGTACATGTAATTCGCTATGTTCTTCATTAAGAGTCCATTCTCGATACTGCAAAGAAATCAAATGGAGGCAAATACATCGCGGCCGAATACGAAAGATGATCACTTCTAAAATAAATCGAATTTTCCATACGCAATGGCGGCATAGGAAAATTTGATACAAATAGACCACGCTGTTTTAGCGCGTATTCTTTGAGATGTGTTCCGCTCAATGCCGATTCGAACGGTTTGAAATACTTCGTGCGCGAATCAAATTAGTTAACTATTACTTACATTTAATGATGTTAACCTGAAAATTCACTGCGCTACAGATGTGGATACCATTCGTGATGCAGTGATAGTTACCCAAATGCTTCATGTTTGAATAACCGACATGCCCAAGCTCTTTACACGGAACACTGGTAAGTGAGATTCGGTGGTGATAACTAGTCATTGCGAGCACCTGTTTTGAACAGTGGGCATATATTTCCTAGAGACTAAACATTTGGGATGTTGCAAATGTCCAAAGATTGTTGAAAACGGCGTGTCACTGCTGGAGCCAACCCAGAAGATAGTTCCTTAATATTTCCAGAGCCGGATCGGGGGGTGTGGGTGGGGTACGGACTCTCCGACTAAAAAGTCCCACCAAAAACGTACACATACAAACGTAGTCACTCATCACTTGAAATCTGACCATCGTTTTATTCTTGCGCGCGTTTATTAGGTAGTGTGTACACTTTAAGTAAATAGTCAAATAGACTTTTGCTTTGGTACCCTTTCGAGGAAAAGTCGGGGCTCTTTTGAAATTTTGGAAACCCCTCTCCCCAACATTGGACCTGATCTGGCCCTAATTTGGATGCATATCATCCGGACCATGAGTTTCTGATGGGTTTAAACCATATAGCAACTTTGAACCTCTAAACATGTTACTACTATATGATTTGTTTTGGGTACTTTTTGGAATTACATGATAGAACTATCTCACTGAAGTGGCTAAAACACGAAATAATCACATGTTCAAAGAATCGTGTGTTCAATGTTTCCACCTTCTCAATGTCTGTTCTACTAATCTGGTATTTGTCTTAAGTGGCGGAACGACTCAAGAGTCTTATTTTTGTTCTTTTATATTTTTATTGTTGATGCATTTGCAGAACGATTTCAAATCTGTTGTTAAGTCTCCAACCAGACCCCTTCAGTCTGGGCCACTTAGAAGGTTTGGGGCCCCAAGACTCTGTTTATGTTGAACTTTGGAAATGAATCGAATGCCAAAACGGGTCCATATAATTTTCTGTATAATGATTTAAAAGACAACTAAGTACACAACAAGAGTATGTAAGAGATACAAAAATAACTGGTAAAAAACAAGGACCCTTAGAGGTTGATGCCTGGGTCATATGGCTCTCCCTGCTCCTCCCCCCTCCCCCATGATTGAGCTTGTTTCTAATCGTGTTGTTCATGTAGCTGATTTGTGAATTTTTAACATTTTCTTTAATTTCAGCTTGCATTGTACACTGTGCAGTGGTATTGTCCGTTCACCGCGATTTTAGCCCACAGAGATTCTGACCCACTGTCCAATTCAGTCTGTGGCATCTGTGTAAATACTTAATTAGTAATAATACTATCATTCATACATACATTTTAATTACATTCCTCTGGAAATAACTATAAGGTGGTGACTGAATTATCAGTTTTAGTTTCGTTGATAGCAACAATGTCTAGGTTTTGATCAATAAACGAAAGTAACTTCAACTTCGTACCCCTAATGATATTTGTGTTCATTGATACTGACTCAAGATTTTTGCTATTCAGTTTATTGTTGGTGTATTATCGTTTGTATGAGGTGTTACTACTTCCTTCCTTATTTAGGATATTAAACATAATTTTATTTTTAATTTGTGGGTTGTTATGTTTTTCATTTTAAAAAAGGAACCAGAGAAATATATTGTAATATTCGTACTCATTTATGTTGATACCCACGCAGCCGGAAGGATTTCTTCTTTGGCAATCGTCACACTAACTGAACACATCCTTTTTTTCTGACCTGTTTTGAGCATAATTTGCAGCGGTCATTATTGGCGCCAGGGCTGAGTTCAATTAGATCTGGCAAAATCATGACTAATGCCAAGTTAGCATACTATTCTTGTTTTAAATGTCATAATAAGTCTTTTTCGTTGCAATTGCCTTGTTTGTTTACATGGACAAATATTATAGTAGGCCTGAACTATTCAAATCTGGTTGGCAATATTGTACTTTAACCGTTCTTCTGAGATCAAAGAGAACTAAAATGATTGTAAAATGGTCAAAGATAAACTGGCATTATTTACCTGAGGGACAATAGGGGTGGATTTTTCCACAGATGAACTGACAGAGCGCGGGACAAATTGAGATGTAACACATTATGGCGGATACACTGTAAGAATGAGTTTGGTTAAAAGGTCAACTCTGGCAAGAATGACATAAACTGTACTGGAATTCAAATATAAGGTGTTCTTAAAATCGCATTTTAAAGTTATTGCAGTTCAGTACACGATAGGCTATGCATGACGGCCAGAAGGTTTGGTGGAGGAAGAACCTGGAAAGTCCCCGGGAAGAACCACCAACCCATGGGAAGCTATATTATAAGGAAAACACTGGAACACAGAGAGAGAGAGAGAGAGAGAGAGAGAGAGAGAGAGAGAGAGAGAATTATGTATATTTGATTTAATTTATATTTGATTTAATTCAATTGTTTGTTAGTTTTAATTTTTTTATTCTATTAGATGCTATTGTAATGTAACTTTATTTACTGGATTTGATATTGTTCAGTTCTGTTTTTATTTTTAATTTTTGATGTAAACAACTTTATAGAGACACTGTATCTGATGCTGACCTAGTTCCTGACATTGATTCAGAACCAGTAAGAGTTGTAGTAAACAACTTTTGTAAAACAACAAAATTAAAATTCTTTATCAGAGTCAGATTCATAGGATCTGTTTTGCGTTGGTTGTAGCTAAATTTATTATTAATGTTTTGAGAAAGAATAGTCATTAGTGCCTTAACACTTGAGAATTTAAAGTGTTTTATATTGTGACCATTTTTGGGCTGACTATTATGTTTAATTTAATTTATTTGGATAACAATTTTGTTTTCCCTGGAAATACTATTGCTCTAAATTAATTCTTGAACAATGACAGTTATCGAAATTTACAAAGAATTCAAACACTGGAATATTATTTTCTGTGATTCAACAAAGAGCTGTTAACACATCAGTACGACGCTGACCACAACATACGTCATTGCCTTCCATTTTGGATTTCATCGGGATGTGAACTCAGTTTCATTAGGACTCTTTGTTTCTAGGACTTCTATTTTTTAATTCTGGTTTTTCTAGGGCAATAAATTATATGTTAAATTTTAGAAAGCTTGTTGTCTTCACTTTTTTCTTGTTACGTTTTGTAAGAGTCTAAACATGTAACAACACACACACACACACACACACACACACCTGATTTCTTTTAGTAGTTATTACTGCTTTTACACGCATAGTAAGGTATGTGTGTGTGTGTGTGTGTGTGTGTGTCAACTAAATGTTACTGTTACGAGTCTGTGTTCTTAAAATAAGTAACAGAAAAGAGTGAAGACAACAAGCTTGGTAAAATTTAACAAATTATTTATTTCCCAGGAATACAAAGTAAAAAAATGAGAAAAAAGAACTTACGGTAATGCGAATTAAATCCAAAAATAATCCAAGAATTAAAGACACATGACCTGGTAATAAAAAGTCCTGAATAAAACTCAGTTCAAGTCCCAAGAGATCCAAAATTGAAGGCGAGAATGTGTTAACAGTCTCTTGTTGAATCACACAAATATTATTCCAGGTTTGAATTCAGTAATAACTTCAGTGAATGTCTTTATCCAAGAATTTATCAGAGCACTTTTGTATTTCCAAAGAAAATAATCCCTTGAATCCTCAGGGTCACAAGATAATAAAGTTCTCTGCTTGAGCTCAGGTCACAATTAGCATTTTCTAAAAAGAACCATTACCTAATGGAAAATAACCTTATAGAATAATCTAACGAGCGATGTTTATTTACAATACACTAACCTACAAAATTCACTTAGGAATCTCGAAACCCCTGACCCTGATCAACATATTTACTCCTTCTTGCTTACCTGAATAATAATCCGATAAAAAAACTCATACACGTAGAGAATAATGAAGCTGTTATAAGTTGTTTACATAAATGAAATAAAAAAGTAAATCAGGTCAAGCAGAAATGAACACCGTTTTAGACAAGGTCAAGTCCATCATACAATGTTACTTTACAATAGCATGTAATGGAATAAAAAATGTAAAACTAACAGACAATTAAATAATATACATAACAGTTACCGTATGGACGGCTTTACACGAATTTTTTCATTGTTACTAATTCTCTTACTATTTATAATTTTGCGGAAAGATGATTGGGTTGCTCTGAAAATATTTCTATATTTAATTGCCAGTGCAAGACATTTTATTTATATTACTCCACTTAAACCAGGGTTTTGTTTCCTTGAGCACAGTTTTTTTTTATAACTTTTAACGAATATGAGAAATAATGTGAAATATCATATTTTAATTATTTATAAATGCCGCATGAAGTCGAAGACGAAACTTAATAATATTTCACATGGTCCGATTCTCCCGAAATATGATTCGAATCAATCTGGCCGTTAGACAGTAAATTGGGCAGAATAATTTTGGTCCGAAACTGCCAGGGTGTCCAAATCAGCCTGCACCCTCAAAAGATACATGATATGCGTCTGTCTGTCTGTCTGTGTGTGTGTGTGTGTGTGTGTGTGTGTGTGTGTGAGAGAGAGAGAGAGAGAGAGAGAGAGAGAGAGAATTTTGATGTATAAAAATGTAGTTTATCTACTCGGTAAATATTTTGGACATGATTTCACTCTAATATACTATGAAAAATGTCCAGCTGATCTAAGTAATAAGTAATATTATGTTGGATACAAAATCTATATAAAAACACAGTCACATCACATAAGATAGCATTGAATTTCGATGGTCATAATTCGTGAAGATGTATTTTACGTTTTGCAACACATTTCAGACATATGCATATTTATGGTATACGAAAACATAGTGAAAGAATATACAAAACTATGCTGACCTGTCCAAAGGTGACCTATTAAAGTCTTACAGACTTATTTCTAATTGGATCCTTAATTTAATAAAGATATGGGACATAGCAATCATAATACTGTATATGAAATACATTCGTAGAAAATATAAATCAGTATATCCAGTTACAGGTCTAACTACAGTATCCCAAATTTTATTATTTTCCAGTAAAATTTAGTTTCTAGCTAAATTATTATCATGGAATGTTAAGATTTCTTAATTTCTTTAGGCTATCTAAAGACTGTCAAATATGCAGATACTTCAACATAACGGTGGAGTAAACACCATGGGGTTTTAATTTCTAGTCAATATAGATTTGATAGTAATGCACATGTACAGCTTGTATGAAAAAACTCATAAGCTTATATAATCGGAAGGTCTCAAATTAAAGAACACAAATGTGCCTTAATTTATAGCATTGACGTTAATACAGTGAGGTTTATAATAAATTGCTTGCATTTTTCTTTGCAGTTATTTTGTAAATATTCATAAAAGGATATATTTCGAAGAAGAAAAAGACATCATTTAAATACTAAGATTTACAGAGAAATATAGGTACTACTGTTATAAATATGCTTATAATAATATATTTTGGAGGGGAACGATACAATATAAACTGTGCAGTTTATAATAAAATGCGTGTGTCGCAGTTACTCTTGAAATATTCATAAAGGACATATTCCACAAGGGGCCCATTTGGAAACTAACCGTTGCAATAAAGAATGCTTCTGTTTGAAAAAGCCATATAGTGATACATTTTCTTCAAAATAAATACAAATGTGAAGGCTTGAAGGCGTACATACAGAATAACAACTAATATCTATTTTGAAAAATAGTAAAATCATTTCCACAAAACAACGTGTGAAAAGACATATTACGGACAGACCATTTAATTAGATGAGGGAGTTGTGTTGGAGCTGGCTCACCTGTTTATTTTCTTGTTTGTTTTTTATTTGTTTTTCATTTGTTTTTTTGTATTTTTTAAAATAAAAAATAACATTTCCGGTCCCATATAATTTAAGGAAATTTTCTCGCTCTTGCTTGTAGTAATTAACAGAACTTACTGTATCCATTGTATTACTTGAAAATAATAAATGGTCATCAGATTTTAAAAAAATCATGACTCGAAAGCAAACCCCAGCCCCTGAAACAAAGCTGGGACTTTAGAGACATAAAACCTAAAATACAAAGAATTACTGTAACGACTCCTACTCGACGCTGTTAGTCGCTACTTAATAGAACGTATTTCACGGCAAATTACATAATGTGTCAAGCAAATTAGATCGTGCACAGTACAAATTTCTTAAGCTCAGACAAATTAGCTCGTACATAGCACGAATGTTTTACGCTCATGCATATTAGTTCGTGCACAGTACGAATAATGTCTTAAGTTCAGGGAAATCAGCTCGTGCACAGTAGGAATATCTTACGCTCAGGCAAAAGCAAATTAATTTGTCCTATTCTTATTAAATCAATGACAACACCTTTTTAAGAGCACTAATGATTTGAGTTTTAAATTAAACTTTAACATGTCATACAATTATATTCCTAAATATAATATTGGAGTATTGTTTAATGATGATATTCTTTTTGTTCTCACAAGTTTTATTGGCATGAAAAATATTACACGTATACATTAATGTTGTAACAATATTTTTTCAACCAATTTCCGGTAAGACAAACAAGGTAGGCAGTTGTAAATAATCATTTATGTTACAGTGTGATCAAAGATAAAAGCTGAGGAAAGAAGGAAGAATTGGAGAGAAATTCATGTATTTTTTATATAGATATTGTCAAAGCTAGCACACACACACACACACACACACACACACATATATATATATATATATATATATATATATATATATATATATACACACACACACACACACACACACACACACACACACATATATATATATATATATATATATATATATATATATATATATATATATATATATATATACATATATATATATATATACACACACACACACACACACATATATATATATGAAAATGCAATTATACTCAATCACAAAATACACCACCAAAGACAGACGTCCAAAGTATCCATAACAATATGTATCCGATTCCACCGTTTCTATTACGTAGCACACATTCGAAAGTATTTCTTTGCTTGCCGATTTGCAAATTCTGGCAACAATTCAAAGACCTGAACAGAGAGTAAATAACTGGCATATGGCTCTATTATCTATTTGTACGATAACCATCTTTTGCCACGCTTATCCCATTTACAGCTGCTATAAGCACTGTATTTTCCCAAATTATAATTTAAAGTAAATAAACCTTTTAAACTGAGACAAATTGGCTTTATCATATATTTTTTTTTTTTTTAAATCTTTGTTACCTGACAATCTCTAAAGATTCGAGACATTACATCTGCAAGGAACATAGAGAAGGAAAACAGATCCTGTTCGAAAAAAAATAAATTAATTCTTCGAAAAAATATATTCGTAGCCAAAATTATCTGTAATATTTTAAACTTCAACTGACCCCGATTGAAATAACTAATTCTTTTGAGAAACCAACTCGTAGACAAAATTCTATGTAATATTATAAATTGAAATCATCTAACGTTTGGATATTATGTAGCTTGACATGGTAGCAAGAACCATGGATGCCGGTCTTTTCCTTACATCTCACCAAATTCAAAATTCTATTTATTTCGAGAAGTTGGCATTTCATTGTTTCCAATAACTTGTATATATATATATATATATATATATATATATATATATATATATATATATATATATATATATATATATATATATATATATATATATATATATATATATATATATATATATACCTCTATATAAGTTTTTTAAAATAATATTTAACTGTTACGACTCTTTGGCCTTAAACTAAGAAACGGAAAAAGCTAAAATCAATAACTTCAGTAAAATTCAGCAAATACGTTAATTTTCTACGTTAAAAAAATGAAAAGTTAAGAGGAACTTACAGTGTTGTGAATTAAATCCCCCGAAATTTAATACAAGTCCAAAAAGTATAGTGTTCGGAATCAATTCCAATCTTGAATGAGCTGATGTACCAGCAATCTTCATATGTCACAATGATGTAATCCAAAATATCTTTGAATGAATTCACACTAATCCCAAAATAGTGATTCAATCCAAAATATTTGAACATTTTGTAAATTCAATGAATACTTTAAATAAATAATTTCTCTCAAATTACAAATGAACACAATTAAAATTGGTTTCACAAAGACTGGCATTAATATAAAAATTATTAATTCTGTTTACTACAGGACTTTATATAAGATGCTAAGACACAAACAGATTACCAGGATGTGGGTCATTGCTAATGAAAATTTCAATTCAATTCGTAAACAAGGTTTGGTCTGTTTACTTAACTTTTACCAAACAGCTTGAACAAGATAAGGTAGGCCATCTAATTTCCAAGGAGAAAACCAGTGTCCTGAACCCAGATCCAAATAAACATATTGTTTACAAATGATCGTTATCTTAAAGTAAAATGTACAATGATAGACAATGTTTAACTACGTAAAATCTTGCTTACATATGACCTTTACAATATACAATCACAGACTGAAGTGAACCACAAATTATATATTTAACAACAATACAAAATAAAATTTATAACAGTTTGTTGTAAATAAGAACTATACATTTTGTAAAATTTCTTTTTATATGACTTATGTAAGTATGCTTTGAACGTTAATTACATTAACCTGTGTTTCATCCAAGAAGCATCTTCATTAGCAAAATCATTCACCAATCTAATGCCTTTCTTAAAACAATAAAAAAAAAATACACACCTTCTCCATCTTTAATAATATAACGGTTAAACTATATGTTTTTTCTAAAAATTGTATATATATATATATATATATATATATATATATAATACTTCCGATCTATAATTAGCTAAAGTATTTCTAAAGAGTGAGTGCAGTTTCTGTGTCCAAAACACATTTAAATTTGTGTTCTTTGAACGAGTAAAAGACGAAATGATGTTTTGTATGAATATTTTTTTAAATTGTTGTCGTACAGTACCATAATATAGATTATAATTCAGTATCTTAAAATGTTTGTTCGCCAACATATGTATAATCTGTCCTGCATGAACTTGTGAAATGACAACATTATTTAGTTCCCCCAAAAACAATCGAATGGTAATTACACTTTGACATCTAAAGAAATAACTATATAACTATATTTTTTTGGACATTGAATAAGTATTTTTAGGCAAGTTCTATTTTTGATAGCTTCCATAGCAACCATTTAAACTCCATTGCAGCAGGTGCAAAATACATGTCTTTTTCACATCTCCCCCTAAAATTAATTTTTATTAAAGTATTGGATGAAATATTTATTATGTCATAATCTATAAACAAATGCAAGTATCTTAGTCGCCATGACATCCAGATGAAAACAATTTTCACATCGTCAAAACACTTCAAGAATCACGACCTGTTTATGATAGTTCTGTTTATAATATTATGCCATTCTGTTTGCGTTTTATATGATTTAATTTGTCAAGCTATGTCTGTGGATTCGTCTACATCAGTGAATCAGACCAATCTGATTAAAATCAGATGTCCGCTGTCCGACGTGAAGATCTGACGACGACCGCTTAAGGGTCATGTTCATGTTGAATTAGCCAATGCAAATGCAGCTTTAAAAATCTGAAAGTGACTCAGACCCTTCGGTACACTTCATGCTCTTCATCCACAGTGCTCTGTCTCCAAACGCAAAGATATTAGTCTTCATATGACTGGTTGATAAAATTAGGGATTATGGTAATAACATAGGTAACCAGAACATGACCTCTAAGCGGTCTTTGTCAGATCTTCATATATAACAGCGGAGGTCTGATTTTAATCAGACTGTGGATCAGTCTAAGTCATTATAAAACTCCGCTAAAGCTTTACTTATTAGCAGTAAACTTGCAATGCGTGTGAATTTGGGATGAGTATACAGAGGCAAACGATTCATTGAAAAAGCATGAGATTGTTTTTGCAATCACAGTATGTATTGCCATCAATATTCAGAACTATGGTGCTTTTATCTTCGGTTTAAAAGTTGTAACCTTTCAATATTCAAAACTATACGTGTGTTCACTTTGGTTTTGTTGTTATAATCCAGAATTGTTAATTGTTGCCAGAAGTTCTTGGACTATTTGTATTCAAATGTTCGGATTTAGCTCACTTAATCCCCCATTGTACATTTTTCTTTAATTTACAGACATTTTTGTTCAGATCAGGGTAATTCTTTTTTCTATCATATAATAGTAAATGAACCCTATGTCTAATTTTTTCTATGCTTTCTGGAGACATTCAAGATTCTCTTTTTGTTTGATCTTCACAAAAGGAGCAATACTATCTAAGACAAAGTGAAAATGCTCTCTAAAGGAAATTTCTACTTTATTCGCAGTTAAATTGTGTTTTTAAAAAAATTCCAAAACACATTACAGGTTTGCAATTAAGCCATCTTTACTGGTTAAGACCCGATTTTCAGTGTCATGTATTTTGATTTGTTGGCATTCATTCTTGTAGAATAAATAAGCAAATTGTCACTCAACCCTAAAGGTCGCTCAGCCCTAATAGTCACTCAACAATAAAAGTCACTCAAGCCTAAAAGTATGGTTCATGGCTAACAATTATTTTGGTTTGACAATGGTGAAATGAATTATTAACACTTCGTAGGTTAAACGATGATTTTTTTTAAAAAAAAGACAGCTAAAATTACGAATTTTAAAAATATTTACATTTTTACAATCGTTATGAGTCTATGAAGTTTTGTATCCATTTATACTTTAAATAGGTGTCCAGTGTACCTGTAAACACGCTTTCTCCGCAATGCTCTATTATCCGAGCAGTATAGTGGTTCTAGTGGGGTATAGCATTAGATTTCCCTGTATTAAAATCTCAGCTGCTGGCAGTATATTGAGTCTAGTGGGGTTTAACATTATATTTCCCTAATATAAAACACTCAGCTGCTGGCAGTCTTTTGTATCTAGTGCGATTTCCGTACTATACGACTCTTAGCTGCTGGCAGTATATCGAGTCCAGTCTAGTGTACCATCTGATTTCCTTATATTACAACTCTCAGTTGCATGCAGTATATTCAGTTTAACCGGGTATAAGCCACCACATCCAATCAAAATCAAGTTGTTCAAATCTGAACATTGTTTTTACATACTCGATACAAGAGGAGCACACAACTGGAATGGACTGATAAATAAGCAGTTTTCTACAGTGGTTCCGTGTTTGTAAAAATACATCCTTTCCTCAAATACACCTGTAATGGCTTCTCTCTAGTACGTAGTCATACTTTCGATGTTAAACGTACAAAGTACCCTTTTGAAGCCAAATGCCTCCACCATTTTCGACCGATGTACAAAGTAACAATGCACACTATTGGTTAGTTGGCATTACATACTATGGGAGACAAATCATGAAATCCAATAAATGTCTCTATGACAAAGCAGTGTTAACACGTCGGAACCTCGGCTAGTGAAGATTAGTTGGGTCTATTATCAGAGTTCCCTAGTATACAACACTCATCTACTGGCAGTATATTGAAGTCCATATAAAAAATCGAGTCAAGGTCATATAGAAGTGAATTGATTAATATATAAAGCTAGAAATATGCACCAAATACAGTAGAATGTGCTATCCCTTGGTATGTCACAATACATGTATCATGCATTCTCATGTAAGATCAATGAAGAATATTTACCACTCTCTGTGGAGTATATTTGTAACTTTCTATAATAACTTCTAAATGGTTTGATAACAATTATTGTTAAAGCATTGTGAACTGACCACTTAGATTTCCAAGAGCTAATTATTTGGTCGTTCAATCTGCATTCCAGAGAGATCTGATCTGCTATTAGATGACAGTTGAGGCCTGCTGTCTACAATAGTTACTTGATTTAAAAAAAAGACGCAAAAACAACCAGAAATTAAAACAAAATAAGTACGCAAGATTCTTTATTAGTACAAAAAAAGAACGGATAAGAATCCCGCAGAATGTTATCTTGCTTGCTCCGTTGTGGCATAATCCTAAAGCATTGTCACAAAACCAAGAAAGTAGACCACTGTTTATTAATATTTTTAATAAAAGTACACACATGAAGTTTCATGACTGTATATACAACGTTGTCACAGAACAGAACTAAATGCAAAAACAAAATAACTGATGGAGCGCGAAAACTATGACATTTTGACCAACATCTGCCTGTGACGATTAGAATCATCCAAGGTCAATATATCCATCCAATGTCATGACTGTACATACAACAGTAGTAGTGAATGGGATGATTCATGTTCTATGGGACTTTAATGTTAAAATAGTGAGTTTGCCATTTGAGGTCTATGGAGCTTTAACATGGGTGGGACTGTCTATGGTCGATGGGAATTTAACATAGGGAATGTATAGTGATAATGGAATGGGACTGTCTAGGGTCTATAGGAATTGAACATGGGTGAAGTCACGGCACTGGGCACTGGTGAAACAATGACAACAATGTTGTAAGTGGCTGACCTCAATCGGGCGGAACAGTGTGGCAAGAGGTTGACTTGAATACGCGCTACTCTAGGAACAAACACAATAGAGATATAAAGATAGAGACGTGGTTAGAGACAGTGTTAGAGACGTAGACAGAGACATGTATAGATTTATGGACACAAATCTATCACACAAAAACTCGACTAAATTTTTTTTAGGCAAGAGAGAATATTCATCTTTTCGAGACAGAAGAGGAGCCCTTTTGTTAACATCATTCAGTTAACATAGATTGCATCTCATTGATCTTCTTCTTTCTCAAACTTGGTCTGACCTCTGGACTGTAGATTAAGACTCGCTTCAGACAGCCTTGCCTCTCCACATAGATCCTTCGTTTCCAAAGGACCGTATCGGTGATCTGGGTGATAGCCCATGATGATTTGACATACATGGTATAGTCCTGATTGAACAGCATCGACGATATGAGGGTAGACAATTCTACGTTGGTCTACATTTTGTGAAGAGAACAGGTAAATGGAATGAGGTGAACCGAGATTATTTATATCGGAAGAGCGGATCGAAACAATTGAGTTCTTTCACCAATCCTAGCACGCTTTACAAAATTCAGTCACAGTGTAGAGTTTGTCTTCCAGTCCGAAGAGAGCTACATGTGACGTAACATTCCCTATATGGGTGCGCTAGCGTCTGTGCGCAGTGGATCAGTGCGACAGAGAACATGACGGAAACTACAAAAACGATGAATTGGGGTGGACCGGTCGTGGAGACGAGAATTGATGGCATAGCAAGGGCTACTAAAACAACCACAGTTCTACTCCCAGAAGAGAAGGATTTTAATTGGGATTTAGCGGATTTTCTCTCTTCACAAGAATTTGTCCTGGTACCAGTACCTTCGCAGCTTTCTCCTTCCTTACCGTACGTCGATGACATTAAACAGAGGCAGAAAGAAGAATTAAATAAATGTTTGCAACAGCAGAAAGAAGCAAAACAAACCTTTCTTATATTCGACAGCAAGAAGAAGAAGAAGAGGCAAGAAGAAAACGACAGGAAGAAGAAGCAGAGAAGAAACAGGGTCTAGGATAGAAGGAGAACGGTGAAAGTCAAACGATGACGATACTCTTAGACATTTTGGCAGAGTTAAGGAGGCTGAAACAAATGTATCAGACTTCTTTAATACGACCCAAGAGAAAAGACCTTCATGGGCCAAACATTCCAATCCCGTCCACAGTCCCACTACGCCTGAGATACCAACAGTAGTGATCTCTACCAAATCATCGACAGTAGCAGGTCCAGAAGTAGGTCTAGGCCTCGGCAAAGGGATGAGGCAGTTAAAGCTCATTACTTCCCGTTCCTGAGTTGTTATATATATATATATATATATATATATATATATATATATATATATATATATATAACAAACAAAACAAAAAAAAAACAACAACAACGCAAAAAAAAAAACAACGGTACTTTTCATGGACACCCATCCCTCTCGATAAGAGACTATTCAATGCTTGCCAAAATCAAATAAAACTCAAATCCCTTATTTCCCCATGATGTACATTTGTGAGTGCATTGAGTGTAGGTTCTTATTATGATTATAAAAATCAAACGCAAGAGACACGTTTTCCTTTCTGTTATAATCTCTGTAAAAAGTACAATCCAATTTACAAAACAAGTTCATGGACTTCTTCATTGTCTTTTCACTCTCTCCGTGTTTTGAATTTCTTCACTGGCACAGGTTTTTCCTCTTTTTCCTCATTTTCTTCTCGTCTTCTTTTCTTCACTTTCTAGACGTGTCTGGTTTCTTTCTTTTCGGAGGGTATTTCTTCTTCCTGTTCAGAAACACTCTCTCCCTTCTGCTCCTGTTTTTTTTTGGGGGGCGTAGTATAAAAACCAATTTCCTTTCTGTTGACAATGATAACAGGTATCTTACCTTTTCCTCTTTTGGCGCTTGTGTTGCTTTGATGTTGTGGACATTCTGAAGACCAATGGCCTTTCTTCTGAAAGATGTAGCAAGTTATCTTGACTTTTATCTCGGGGGGGGGGGGGAGTAGTCCGTCGGCTTCTCTGAAGAAAACCTTCGACTGACACCTCGCAAAGCTCTGATCAGAAGTTCGATCTGTGTTGGCTCTTCCATCTTTCTGGAAGGAATGAGAGTGAAATGAATACTTCGAGGGGAAGACACCGACCTTTTATATAGAGAAGACACTGACCTTATATATATATAAAGGAAAGCGAGACAAAAGCCATCCCATTACCGCCAACACCACCACTACCGTCGACTTCTACTCCCGTGGCACGTCGAAAACGTAAAGCCGTTCCATACCTCTACCTCACCCCATCCAAAGCAGCATCAGTGAAGTGTAGGTGATTTACTAAAAAAGGTCCTGATGGAGAATTTGTTTGTCAGCATTTACTACGTTCCATCTCATCCTGCGAGATACGGTGTTGAAACAAAGCGGTCGTCACCCTCTTCGATGGCAAACCGACAAAGACACCGAATTTCTGAACCAAGCTTTCCAAAAAGAATTGAAGAAACGAGACATTAATTTTTTCACCACCGAGAATCCCGAAACCAAAGCCAGTATCGTGGAACGTTTTCAACGCACCTTGAAGGAACGCATGTGAAAATATGTTATGCATCAACACACTCAAGTACATCAACGTCTTACCGCACATAGCCAAAGCGTACAACCAATCTTACCATCGCAGCATTGGATGTGCCCCGCTAAAAGTGACTCCAGACGACGAAGTGACCGTCTTTGGGCGCCTGATTGGTAGGTTCCCGACTGTGGCTGTCCCCAAGAAAGGTGGAGTGTTGACGACGGCAGATTGGGTGCGCATTGGCAAAACCAAACGCACTTTCGACAAAAGTTACTTACCCAACTGGACCACGGAATTGTCTTATATTAATTGGAACACATGAACGGGGAAGTGCTAAAAGGAACCTTGTACTTGCCCGAGTTACAACGCGTGACCAAAATAGAACACGAAGTGTAGGACATTGTAAGCATTCTCGATCAAAGAACCCGAAAAGTGGGAAAATGTCTGTCAAAGAAGTCAAAGTACATTGGAAAGGAAATCCGCCGAACTTTGACTCTTGGATCAACGTTTCGCAAGTCATCGACAATAGAAAGAAGGGACCATCATGCTCTTCAACGCAGCCTCAACAACCACAGTGACTACTCCTTCTTCCAGTTCTTCTTTGTCAGATCTATAAAAACAACCCCTGTTGGTGTGGTGTTGAGAACGTGTGCCTAAAACGCAAATCGCCTTTTTCTGCAAAATCTTATTGGTGTAGTGTGTCATCGGTGCTGACATTGCCAATTTGAGTTTGCAACAAGGAGACAAATAATTGTGGACCATTTTACTGAGTAGTTGCATCGGTTACCTTCACCCCAAACCTTCGTTGAAATACTCTAACGGTAACAACGGGAGTCTTGCGGATAACGTCAGTCATCCTCCCAACAGTCACCACAACAACAATCCTCTTTTAGACACTCCTCTGACCTGCAGTGACCCCTCGGACAGCAGAATTCTGGACTTATGAATAACCAATTTTACTTAACTTTACCCAATGATAGATCCGTTGATGTGTTTCCCCACAATACTTTATGCTGCTTCACGGCCAAATTACCTCAGGCCATCCAATGGGATCAGGAAGCCCATTGGGAAGTGGCTTTGGTCTAAATGATTCACCCTACACAAATCAGAAACATCACTGAAAATCAAAACACTTTTGAGGTCGAAGTTCTGAACGACCAAGTTCAACAATAATTGAATGAAAACTTAACTGTAGATGCGTCTGTGAAACGACCATTTTCCCCCGATACTCCACGGTACATGGTTATGTTGAAAATCCCTGCATCCTATTATTTAGCAGTCAAATTCTGGTGGACAAGAGTGCTTACAAATTCAATGCGCTGTTTGGCAAAGCCTTGGACAAAACGAAACGAAGTGTCACCATCGAGTACCATAAAGTGTTTCGCCGCCTGCTTATGATATTTTCTGATGCCAAAACGTTGTCCATTAAATTTGTCTAGAATTGTTTGACATTTTGGGTGGAGACCTCAAGATGATCAAGGGTCCACTCATACCACCCATCACAAACAACTTGCATTTTGCGAAGTTTTTTCGTTGCCCTGTAGAACTGAACCAAGGATTAAATTTGATCTTTGTGTACTCTGATGTGGTGGAGTACAACGTGGGGTGGGAAACACATCCGCACCGTTACTGTGAGGCATTCCTTTCAAAGTGAATTCTGCCACGACCAATGACGAGGAAGGTGGAAAGACCTATCAAGTTTACCGCGAATTTGGATATCCTCACTATTTTCGTCTTAGTAAGTCGTATTTCTACAGTGTCAACATTGGTATAAAAGGAGATCTTGGACAAAATATTACATTCTCCAAAGGGAAAGTCACGGTGAAACTCCATTTTCGAAAACGATTCTCTAACGACTTGTAAGTCATGTAACCTGTGTACCGAGGAGTCGCTCGACAGTGAGGACATGGTTTTTGAGATATATTGAAATCGGCGTTTCTTTCGGTGGCCCCAGTTTTGAAACCGACGGTGACACGAGGATTGCACACCTCGAAAGATGTCGCATTTACGCAAGGCAAAGAATTTATTGAAACTGTCATCATTGGCAAAGAAAATCCCAAAGAAGCCTTCTTGAGGGCAGGCAAAAATGTCTTGCTTCAAATTGGTAACGACGTTTTGTGCCTACGAGAAACTCCTATAATTTGACCGAGACTCTTCCCAATGAAGCATTCCTGCTTCTCTGACACCACAGCAAGGACAATGTAGAAAGACACGACGAAGACACCCCTCCAGAGGATTTCCCACACACAGAGCTAAAAAGACCAAGAAAAGAAGAACCTCCGACAATTATACGTTTTTGATTATTAAATAACAGAGAGAACAAATGATGCACCGAGAGTCTTGGGAATGTTCTAAGCCGGAACTGGATCTGTTTGCCACCCACTATGATGACGATGCAAGAATCCCAATGGGTAGTACATGTATTTAATTCCATCTCCCTTTTGACCTCAGCCCCCATCAAATTTTAAATCAAAGGACAGCCCGAAGATATTACATCGATCTGAATAGCAGTTACTTGTACCTGAAAGTCAAAGTAATCAAAACGGACCACTTCGCTCCGGGAGCCGAGACTAGAGTAACTCCAGTCAACAATTTCGTGCATTCCTTGTTCAGCGAAGTGGATTTGTACTTGAATAACAAACTAGTCAGCAGCAGCATGGATACTTACCATTGCCGAGTATACCTCGAAAATCTCTTAACGTACGGAAAAGATGCCAAAAACACTCATCTGGATGCTTGCGTGGTATGGAAACCTGACAGAGCAGGCGAGGACAAGTTAACGGCACAGTCCTGACAAAAGCTGACGATCTTCAGTGTCCAGTACTGCGACGTCACCCCTGTTCAATTTCTATAGACCCTAGACAGTCCCAATCTAGTGTCGCTATTAAATTCCCACTGACTCTAGACAGTCCCACCCATATTAAAGTCCCATAGACCCCAAAGGGCAAACTCACTATTTTGACATTAAAGTTCCATAGACCCCGAATCATCCCTATTCACTATAACAGTGTCAGAGAAATCTAATTAAATGCACAAAAAAGTTAAAACTCTTGCCAACGGCTATGCAAAAGAAAATATCATGATCAGTATATCTCGCCAATGCTTCTCAGGCTGACAACAGTGGTCTAATGAGGTCCAATACGTTACCCAATAATTCTGAATATTTCTTTCCCTTGTTAGTTTACTCTATGAGTATCAGGCTGAGGATTTTGTTCTTATCGTTGAAGAAAATCCGATGTTTTGTAATCATCCTGTCTTCAAAAGTAGGATAGTAAGAAGATCTGCTGAACCGAATATCGATTTTTGATGTATTGGAGAAATCACATACATACACACACGCACACGCGCACGCACGCGCACACACACACACACACACACACACTTGCATGAGGCACTATTTACGAAGCAGCTTGCAGAGACCGGCCACACGATTCTGAACCATTTCTTCCTTTCAATCTATCTAGAATGTGTAATTAAAATTATCTGGTTTCTTGGAGTTCAAGTGATCTCTTTTCTTGGGCACAAGGGTTTGTAATTTAATTTTCTAGTTTTCCAAAAGAAGCTTGAACCCGAATGTCTTGAGATATACGAGTCTCTTTGCAAACAAAATATGATAAATAATATACATAGATGAAACAGTGTTCATGTTGTGTCTAAATTCAAACATTGATGATATATGGTAATAGGTCTATAGATCAAATTTATTTGCTTATAAGTTCCATATGTTTATTATTGTTGATAACTTGTTGAAATTAATTGTTTTGATTAGTGCCAGTTAGGAACATTATAATTTCCATAAATCAGTTGTTTAAACCCGGTGGGTATCATTCTTTTAAATCCTTTGTTGGACTTTATACGCAAGATTATGGCCTCAGATCCAATCATTCGATTACACTATAAATAAACATCTCAGTCGCGAAACTGCTTTCAGTGTTTTCGCTAAATTCAACCCTACCCCGGCTTCATTCTGTTATTAGTAGGATCTGAGGTACTGCAATGTCTAAAGCGAGCAATACTGTTTATTTGTTCCTGGGTCATGCCTGCCATAAGGTGTTTCCTATTTTGTTCTGCACAGTAATTCTAGTTATCCCCTACCTACCTCTACTAAACTTCGCAAGTAACATTCGGTTGGGGCAAGGAAGAAACCTGCCAATTTTGGGCTCACATCTTCAATGAACAAGATCACAGTAACTGACAGAAAGAAAAATGTTTCCATACAACAACTGGACTTGCCAGATACCATGACCAAACTTCAGCAAATAGGTTGCCTTGGAGATAAGAAAGGTACCTCATGAGTTAAAGGTAAAGTTAAAGGTAGAGGCTACAACGACTCTTAAGAGAGGAAAACAAAATCGTTTCCTTACGAGACATACTTTAACCAACCATTGTGGATAGCTTGCATTTTAGACTGTTACGTGTTTAGGCTCAAATAAACAGTAACACAGAAAGACTGAAAACAACAAGCCTTTAAAAATTTAACAAATAATTTATTTGCCTAGAAAATTCTGTAAAAAGGAAAAAAGGAGAAGAACTTACGTTTTCAAGAATCAAATCCCAAAAAGAAACCAAGAATAATCAACAAATTAAATTGCAAAAGTCCTAGTAACAAATGTTATACTAATTTCAAGTTCGAGTCCTGATGGAAAATCCAAGATGGATGACGATGACCTATGCTGTAGTCAGTACTGTGCTTATCTACAGTTCCTTGTAGAAATACAAATAATGACACACCGGTGTTGGAAATCCAAATTAAATTTGTAGGCAATGTCTTTCCAAACTTTCTGTGTGAGGACTCCTCACGATATTTCCAGAGAAAAAAGAATTAATCCTTTTGAAATCCAACTGATCTGAAGAAAATTATAACTCAAAATCTGGCTACAACAAAATAAATTGACATCAGTGTAAAAAGCACAAAAACTAAGAAATATCTCTCTATGCATCTCTATTAAAACTAACAAATGCGCAGTAATAGAAACACCAGAATTGTGAAATCGAAAGAAAAAACGGGGGTGGGGGTGGGGTGGTCACGTGATCGGGTTTATGTCACGTACACCAAAAATTACCCTGACGAAAACCCAATCATTTTAAAAATCAAATAGAAATTGTTTACGAAGGTTGCTACAAATTCTGAAACAAAGTCAAGATTTAGATCAACACCTGGTGTTTACGAAAGAATGATTCAGGTCAACTGATTTTCTGGAAAAATATCATCTCCAGTGAATAAATTTACTTTATAATAGCATATAATAGAATAAAAAATTTAAAACTGTCAAACAATTAAATTAAAATAAATATGAATCAAATCAGATATATGTAACAACTTTCCCCATAAAAAAGAAAGATTTAAATGATAAAGCTTTCTTTTTACCATAGATTAATTATACATGAGTTTTAAGAAAAACATAAGAAGTACTCTTTCCGAATTACAAACAATGTACATGAAATAATACATTTCTATACACGGGAAAAGGCGTCTGCTATTCAGTTATCTTTTCCTTTGATGTGCTTAATGTCAGGATTATATTCCTGTAACAACAAACTCCATATTAGTAGTCTTTGATTTTTATTTTCCATCTTGCCGATGAAAGTAAGGGGGTTGTGGTCACTAAATACATCAATCAAGAACGGAGCTGAACCAAGGTAAACTTCAAAATGTTGTAATGCCAATATCGAAGCCAAACATTCCTTCTCGAATACCACTTTCTTCTTGAATCAAAACCGCTCCAACCCCAACATCACTTGCATCAACAGACAATTTAAATGGTTGGCTGAAATGTGGAGCTGTAAGAACCGCCGCACTTTTAAGTATGGATTTCAATTTGTCAAAAGCCTCCTGTCATTGTTCAGTCCAAATGAACTTGTTGTCTTACTAAGTAAATTTGTCAGGGATTCAGCAATTATAGAAAAATTGTAACAAAATTTTCGATAATATCAATCCATACCCAAATATCGCATCAGTTGCTTTTTATTTACAGGCACAGGGAATTCAGAAATAGCCTCGACCTTAGCATTTATAGGTTAAATTTGTCCATGTCCCACAAAATGTCCTAGAAAAGTTACACTAGCACGGCAGAACTCACTTTCAGATAAATTAATTGTCAAATATGCATCTGTGAGTCTGTCAAAGAATTTCCTAATTGTTGTTAAATGTAGATGACGACATCATCGATGTAAGCATCACAATTTTCTAGACCAGAGGTAATCATGTTTGTGAGGCGTTTAAATGTACTTGGCGACCCTTTCATCCCAAACGGCATTACTTTATATTGGGAAAGTCCATCTGGAGTCACGAATGCCGAAATTTCCTTTGCTCCTTCCGTTAGTGAAATCGGCCAGACTTCTTTCAGAAGGTCAAATTTGGTGACATATTTGGCATTCCCGATCTTATCAATACACTCATCGATTCTTGGTAATGGGAATGAATCTGTTTTTGTCACAATATTCACCTTCCTATAATCAGTACACATACGGAAAGTTTTATCTGGTTTTGAACAAGTATGCATGGTGAACTCCAGTCACTTTTACTGGGCTCTATAAAATCATTCTCCAGCAAATATTGAATTTCTTTTTCCAAGTATTCCTGTTTGAGAGGGTTCATCCTGTATGGGTGTTGTTTGATAAGTTTGGAATTTACAATTTCAACGTCATGGAAAATTTTGTTTGTACTTGTAGGAACATCTGGAAATAAGTGCTCATATTCAAATAATAACTGTTTAAGTTAATTTCTTTCTTGCTCTTGCAAATGTGAAAGTTTCTGGTCCAGATCTTTCATAATTTCTGAATTCACTCCAATGTCAGTAGAATCTGATGATATTCCTTCACTTAAATCTTCATTGAGTGGGGCTGGTACAACTAAATTAATTGCATGTTTAACCTGGCTATTCTTTCAATATGCTGGTACCCCCATAGTTTATTTAGATCCCAGGAGCTCTAATATTATAATTTAACTCATTGATTTTCTTCTTAACCTTGTAAGGGCCGTGATATATAAACTGAAGAAAAATCTGATGAATGAGCAAGAGAGACAGAACTTTATTATTACAAAACTCAAAAGTTCTCTCCATTATAGTTCTGTCAAAACATAACTTCACTTCTGACTTGAATTGCTGAATGCCAAATTCAAGCAAAATAGGCTGGAAAGTTCCCGACCTAAAATGCGACCCTTGGCCCCATTGATTAAAGTTAGAAAGGCCAAAGTGAGTAAAAGACTTTATCAAATCTTTTACAATTATTTTAGATTTTATATTCCTCAAGGGAATTGCCTCTGGAAACCTTGTTGACGCACACATAATAGTCAACAGGTATTGGTTACCTGACTTGGTCATAGGTAAGGGACCAACACGATCTACCATAATTCTACTGAATGGTTCGTCAAAGGCAGGAATAGGTTGTAGATGAGCCTTGTGAATTTTCTGATTTGGTTTTCCCACCATGTGACAGGTAAGACAAGATCTACAGTATTTGCCAACATCACTCTTGATTTTTGGCCAATAGAAGTGAGTTAAAGTCTTGTGATAATTTGTATTGATCCCTAAATGACCAGCCAATGAAGATTCATGGGCCAGACTAAGTATTTCCTGTCTGTAAGGATTCGGAACTACAATTTGATAGTTCACTGACCATTCGTCATCAGCAGGTACCTCGGGATGTCTCCATTTTCTCATAAGAATTCCATTTTTAATGAAATAACAGACAGGAACTTCAGTAGCTTCAGTTTCACTAATGACCTTCTGAAACAAACAGGAGATCTCAGGATCTTTTTCCTGTTCGACGACAAGTGTGTGTCGTTTATCACCCTGATTAGAATAAAGAGAATGAGTCGTTAAAAGAGGATCACTGTTATCAATACCTTCTGATTAATCCAAACAAGAAGTGAAAGTGACTTCATCGAAAGCCTGACCAATACATGTGTCAGCTAAAGGAATACTTTCCTTATCAATATCATTCTCAAGAGCTTTCTTTGCCATAGCTTTGGTAACTGCACAAGCTGGTAAAACATCAGGGAATTCTTTTCAATTGGATCGATTTTCTGATCCAAGCAAGGCTTGTCAGTTACAAGTGGATTAACCACAATCTTGTCTCCAGCTAAGTCTTTGCCTAGTAATAAATGAATGCCCTCAACGGGTAAAACAGAGACCGTTCCGACTGTCAGGGGTCCCGAGACTAAGTCTGATGACAAATTTACACAATGGAGAGGAACATTAACAAAGCCGCACTCTACTCCCTGAATAAGAACACTCTCATTAGATGAAGACTTCTCAGAAAAAGGCAAAGTACCTGACAATAAAAGACTCTGAGAAGCTCCTGTGTCCCTTAAAATTTTAATAGGGATATGATTTGCCGAATCACCCAAGAGTGATATAGAACCTTTCGATATGAATGGTTCATAAATCTTCATAATCAAATCAGACGGGTTTATTTGACCCAACAAATGTAATGTTTTCAATACATGACCGTGACCTTGACCTCTTAGAAATAAGAGCATTTGGAAGAGGTCTGTCTTGATTCTGATGCCTATTTTTCAATTTGTAGCAATCAGAAATAACGTGTCCTTTTTTCTTGCAATAGGTAAACGTAGGAAGAGACAGTGATCTTGAATCAAGCTTCTCCGAAGTTTGATTTTTAGAAGCTGTGCCAGTTTCAGTTTTAGAAGGGTTTATATTAGGCTGAAATACTTTTCTGCCAAAAGACTGCTGAGTAGAAGTCTTATTAACAAAAGGAATTTTATGAGTTAAATAATACTCATCAGCAGCACGAGCAGCATTTTCCAAGGTTTCAATCTGATGCTCATCAAGATAAGACTTAATGTCACTATGTACACAGTTTTTGAACTCTTAAAGTAATATAAGTTGTTTAAGACTTTCATAATCTTGTTCAACTTTCTTGACTAAGCACCGTATATCAAATAACAGCTCTTTTCCTCTAGCAAATTCGACGCGAGATTTTCCAGGTTCTTTTCTGTAGTTTCTGAATTTTTGCCGACAAGTTTCAGGGACTAACTCGTAAACCTTTAGGATGCATTCTTTAACCACATCATAGTTACCACTTTGGTGAACTGACAGTGAATTGTAAATATCACTAGCCTTGCCAGTGAGTACGCATTGTAATAACTTTTTCTGGCGTGCTTCACAAAGTAAACCTCCGCCAACCACGAGTTCTGAAACATTAATTTTGCTGGGTTTGCTCATAGCTAAATGCTTCCTAAATCGCCTTCAAAAACGAAAACACTTGAACATTATTCCGACAACTGAAATAATCATACTTTGCGTTTTATATATGGGTAAAATCCGACTTCAAAGAAATGTTGCCGCTGACCACAGGCTTGTTAATAATAGTTAATTCAGATGGCTTAAACATTTTCATTCAAAGCAATAATACGTAATAACTTGTCCTCCTACAGGCATCCAGCTTCTTTTTGGGTTAACTATATTGGGTTGTTCTACTTTATGATCTGTACCAATGCAAATTTTCACATCTACAGCAGTCTTCAACCACGTAACACTAGCTATTGTAAGCCAATATGTGAAATATATTTCATACCGGCCTCCTTTTCTTTTAATTACCGCTAATCAAACTGCCCCAGAGATAGTTTTAATCTGAACTGTTTACCATTTATACATGATGCATATAACGCGCATATACTAAAGCGATTTATTTTCTCTCTAAAAATCTAGTTTTCCAAACAAGATCAGGTGGAGAGAGAAAGAGAGAGAGAGAGAGAGAGAGAGAGATCGTGCTTTTAGCACGACATTGTTATGGCTTGTGTAGTAAATGTTGGCTTGCGCCGCTTAGACATGGTTATGGATAGACATTTAAGATACGTAGAAAATGCGTTTATTAATTATACGCTTTTGATGCATTAACACGTATTGTATGTGTGTGCTTAGTATGTTTTGCATACTTTGTCCTTGTTCTTGAATAAGTATAATGGGTATGCATGTAAATGGTCTCTTACTAATGTATCGGCAAGCCTGAATTTTATAACATTGCGTGTAAGCATAGATTAAATTATGTTCGTGTAAATTAACTTTTTCTGCATTGAATTTTAATCACAGTACACATGGAGGGAGGAAAATATCTTAAAGTGTGTACTGACCAGCCATTATGCATGTTTATTTTAACACTGCATGTAGATAAAGCGAGTAGAATCAATTTATGCATAAAACAAACAACACAAAAAAAAAACAACAACAAACAAACAATTCAAATAAACCCATTATGATTAAGTACTACATGTCTGAATGTTTAATTAATTTCTTATATTACTGTTCTAATGAGCTAATGTTTCTTATTATGTAATGCAATTCCGACTGTAATTAAATTTGTCTATGCATATTATCATGAGAGACCAGAGTACCAGGCTAATATATGCTTTGGTAATCCTGTAAATTTCCGTACCTTCATGAGTTACATCCGTTTGCACAAATGCACATAAGACTTGCACCTTTTTATTTTGTTCACATTATTTTTAAATATAAATAGTAAAACTAGCAAACTAGATCAGACGACGGTTTTTACTGGCAAACGGACTGTTCTATAATCGACAGCTTTTGTTTGGTTTGAAAAGCGAACATGGTGAAAATGTTAGGGGCCCCCAGCCTCGAACAACGGCGACATTACATTTAGAAATGACCAAGTGTTTATGCACTTTTTATATCCTTGTTGCTATTCTCTTTTAAATTTGCTAGAAGTGTACAAACTGCAGGGAGTGCGGCGAATATTACACACTGTACAATCAGTACAATTGTTGAGACGACCCCTGGTTATATATGTGGTTAACTGCTCCATTGGCGTGCTAATTATCCTTCAAGCTACTAAGGATGCAAGGGAATTTTTAATACACAAATTTAATGCCACATCCACCTGCATAATATAAAATTTCATTAAAAATTTACACAAGATAGGTCAAAAATGTCCCTTATTTCTGTATAGCTATTATAAAACAAAGCATATGAATAGTATTCCTTTGAGTTGATTATTCAATAGTAGTTAGCTGAAAAAATAATTGTATGCATCCCAACCCGGAATTCATACTAGCATTTTCCACGTCCCAAAGGTCATTTCTGACAGCAAGTGATGCTCTTAGCGCAAATGCAAGCCCTTTATCTGGGTGATAATTCTAAAATACTTCGTATATTAAACATTTCAAAATAGTTGCCAGCCTGGCTATTTTTGAGATATTTTACTTGCCTTAAACCAACCAATCGCGTAAGCTGCTTTGGGTGGCTCGATCTTCCTATACAGTAATCTGACATTTGTTTGTATCCCCTACCGATTTCAATAACGGAAATGTTTAATGTCATAATAATGTTCATAACTTTGTCAGTTCATTCATTGATTCAAAAATGTATAACCTGAATGTGACCACATTGGCCATAACACTGGCATTCTTTGAGCCTTAAATGCTTAACGGACTTTCCATACTAACACGGCACCATGCTGCGTACACTTAAGGCAAGCAGATTTCGTCAGACAACATTGTGACGTAGTTTACCCTATTCGGAAACTGCCGGATAATTCCATAAATTACCATAATGTTGAGAGTTTACAGTTATATGCTTTGCACACATGTACATAGAAATGACACAGCTTGTTAAATCCATCTGAAAGGCAAATTGGTAATTGTCATTCTTTTCCTTTGCTTGATTCGATATTGTAAATATCGGGAGCAGATGACATAGTATTTTCCTTCTATGTACATGCATGTGTGTCATACACACACACCCTCGCTGAAAATGAACTTGTCCATGAACTGGAAATGACTGTGGAACATGTCGTCTTTTACACTGAAACTTCCGTTTGAAATGAAACGCGCAGACGATAACAGTATTGGACACAGAACACAATTAATTTTACTATATGTTCTCTACATTTGTTTTTCAGTACTGACCTTTCCACTGTGTGACAATCAATGCAAATCATATGTTAATCTAAAATACCTTCAAAGATGACTTCAGAGTGAAGTTCTTGTCAAAGGTTGACCTGCTCTTTTTTTGAGATGCTGGACTGTCAACAGAGCAGCATGTAAACAAAACATATTTCACTTCCGGATCATCACCAAGGCCTTGTTACTCTCTGTGCACTGTCGCCGAAATACACACAGACAACAACACCCTGAGCTCATATTATTAAGAATAAACAATTACCTTTAAATCCCTACCAAAAATGCATAAATAAAAATCTTCTGTCACCACCAAAATGAGAGGAAAAAATGTTCTAAAAATAGACTAGAACTACATTCGTTGGTACTGAACTGGAAGTACTAATTGTGAC
This sequence comes from Sinohyriopsis cumingii, assembly GCA_028554795.2. Lineage (NCBI taxonomy): Eukaryota > Metazoa > Mollusca > Bivalvia > Unionida > Unionidae > Sinohyriopsis > Sinohyriopsis cumingii. Next base: position 71,879,829 of record CM068824.1, read on the forward strand.
CTGATTCCTATTAGGGTCCCACCTGGGTAAACCTAGGTTTGAAATTATAAATCAATAAAAGAACTAAGTTCTGTGTCTCTTTTATCTCAGTTGTGCTTTTCGTCTTTGAAATCAGTCGGGGTGAGGTACAAACAAACGGGGAGGTAGATCCAGTGTTGCCTTCACTAACTGATGTTATTAATACCTCTCTCTCATCAGGGGAATTCCCATCATTTTTAAAAAATGCCATTGTAAAGCCTCTGCTGAAGAAACCAACACTAGACCATAACGATTTAAAGAACTACAGCCCAGTTTCTAATCTCCCATTCATATAAAAAATCTTAGAAAAGGTTGTTCTATACCAGCTTGTATCTCATATGAATTCAAACAGTCTTTTTAGCAATGTACAATCTGCATATCGCCCTTGCCAAAGTACTGAAACTACTTTTCTAAAAGTAGTTAATGACATTCTCTCTTCTTTGGATAGCAGAAAGATTACAGTCCTCACCCTCCTTGATTTGTCTGCAGCATTTGACACAATAGATCATGATACATGTATATTACTTCACCGTCTCCAGCATGTATTTGGCATTCATGATACAGCCTTACTGTGGTTCATGTCCTACTTGGTCAACAGGACACAAATTGTGTCTGCAAATGGAATACACTCCAGCCCAGTTGATCTATGTTGTGGTGTTCCACAGGGGTCTGTTCTTGGACTTGCTGTCTTTTCTATACAGTCAGCCGCTCTTAAGTGTCATAGATCATCATCCAGAGTCTCACCAATTGTATGCTGATGACACCCAAAAATACAAATCTAGCCACCCAACTGAAGTTGATGCTACCATCCAAGGTGTTGAGAGGTGCATTTCTGATGTGAAATCATGGATGACATTTACGGTCTCTCTAAACACCCCAAGACACCCCAGGACACCCCAAGACACCCCAAGACTCTCCAAGAACACCCCAATATTACATATATTGGTACCAAAGCTCTCAAAGACGTACTAAGAAGCGAAAAGAAAAGCAAACACACATACATACATTGTTACCATCAGTGATGAATAGTATTGGTTGATGTCCCTATTTCCAATAACCTACGGAAACTAACTCTTATGCATCAAATATCTTTAATTAAATACTATTATTAAACAATTTCCTTTTTTAATGGCTATGTACCATACTTCTCTCATTTATTTTGTAATAAACTGTTTATATACAAATTTTCATTTTTAATCGTGCATCAACATTTTTGACATAGACGTTTAGAATACATGACCAAAGAGTGTTACAAGCTCCACGCGAGTGATTTCCCTTGATTTTGTGTAGCCATGAATGAAAGTCGCTCTGTAATTCCTTTCGATTTTACATCAATGTCGTACACAAACGCTTCTTACAGAACTTACGAGAGCTTTCTGGAACATATTGCTATAGAGCTAGATAGAGGTGTTGAGTCCGTGGAACTAAGAGTGTCTGAAATTATGAAATTTGGAAGTGATGATGAGAAGAGTATAACCAAGCCAATAGAGGCTGTATTCACATCGACTGCACGCTATCTTTGCACTAAACATCTGAAGGATAATGTCAGGCACTTCCTTCAAAATAAAATAGGGATGGAAAAGGGTGAACGTTATATAATAATGACCCAAATATCTGATACCTGTGTCATCACAGACGCAAATACTACAATAGATTTTGAAAGTCGATCGGAACTTTTGGAAACAGTCATCAATGAACAGCATCCGACATTTGCACCATACTTTATAAATAACTTGAAACCAAGACTACATAAATATTTTTCAAAAAGATAGCTGCAAAAATACTGAAAGCGTGATTTGACTAATGACAATGCATCCATCAATAACTTTCTACAACTTTCCGTTTGACTGGAAACCACAACACGCGCAAGATCTAATATATAAACTTTTGAGCGTGACACAGCTCCATTTCATGGTTGATAGAAGCGCTCTTTACGACAGTGGGAATTATCAGTTAACTAAAAAATAACACATTTGCCACATACATGACAGCGTCTGGATGTACAAATCAGAAAAGCAAAACACAGAGATTTTCGCAAACGTCCTCTAGGAGATTGAACGTATATAGAAATCAAAGTACATGAAATCACAAAAAGGAAAATACACCGTAATTAATAAAGCTATTATTATTATATACTACTAATTATAAAATATATATTGTGTTTTGGAAAGCTAAATGTTATTAAGAATTTACATGTATCTGTAATCGTAGTATTGATTTATTGTAAAGAAGATTTCGCTACTAACTTCATGATCATTAATAATTAATTTAGAAATAAAATACCTTGGAAACTACAGAACATGATATATTGGTATTTAAAGTCAAACATTTAAGACTTCGCAATTACTGCAAAACAATGTTGGAGTCAGCCTGAACTATTGAAATTAGTAAGATGTTTTTACTAATCGTTAATTGATTCAATATTTAATTATTTACATTATGTTCTAAAAAAGAAGAAATTCTATAACTGTTTGAAGTTGGTAAGCTTGAAGGGGACAAAAATTATATATATACTTTTATATCTAAAATGTATGAATATACAAGCATGATCTATGCTACTTGGTATGTTCAATTCAGAAATAGATAAATAAATAAATATTTAAGAGAGGAAGACTGACAGAATGAAAAAGGATAATGAATCATTACACTAACCCGTATCGCAAATGCGATGGTGTCATTTCCCGCATATATTACAAGACAAAACAAACTAACGAGGACTGACATGATTATGATATTGTACACAAGGATAAAACGCCATTGTCACAATTAACACAATTTAGTTCATATTGTACCAAAATATATCCGATCGAAATGTCACAATATAAACTGTAATTACTATAAATTAATCCAAAATTTACACACATGTGTGGCTCGTTTGTACAAATTTAAAGCGTGGGGTGCGTTTAATTTTCAAACCTTTTTCTTTTCATTCAAATTAGAGTGCATTGATTAACTTAATAAAAGTGACTTTAATTATAATTGACTGTTTTCTATCTTTTTTTTTAATTGCAGACATCAATGAATAACCATGTGATTAGTGGGAATGGCCATTAGCAGTGTGCTAATTATAGTTTTCGTAAGCATAGTAAGAGCATATAAAAGGTCGATTTTCATCGTTTTACATTTATTTAATATATCAAGGTTATAGCTTAAATCAGAAACGAGATATGAGCTATCGCATTTACGTTTATTTTTACCAAAATAACTTTCCAATGTTTCAATATAGAAAATATAAAGTTAACTTTTTCACAAATTAGGCCATTAACAACACTATCAAACAATAATGCATATTTATTTATTACTGAATTCTCTAGCAAGACTTATTTTCTTCGCATTATATTTACAAAACAAATTGCATAACGAGTTATTGACGAGTAAAATGAAAGTATAACGTATCAGTTATTGATGAGTAAAACGATATAATGTATCAAATAGTTTTCGGAAACAGTACAAAAGTACATCTGATATGTGTTCATCCTGCCCATCTGTACACACACGCTTCTTACATAACTTACAAAGAGCTTTATGGAGCATATTGTTACAGATCTAGCTGAAAGTACATACTAAGTGCTCATTCCATTAATCAAAGTTGACGTGCTAAAGACCAAAATTATTGTGGAATAAATAATAATATATTAGGCCACGGCTACCAAAATGTTTCAACCACCATATATATATATATATATATATATATATATATATATATATATATATATATATATATATATATATATATATACTTGACTGGGACTTTTAGCCCTTGGGGGTGCGGGTGGTTTTGTTGACAGCGAACATATTTAAAAGTAGCCTCCTTCGACGTGTATTAAAATCTTTAAATCAATGTGCTCAAGAAAATAAATATTAAAAAAAAACAATAATAAGGCCCACTTAACATCAAATGTATTTATCGACTTTTTTTAATGAACCTAAAACTTACTAAAGTATTTGACTTAGTCACAAGAACTCTTACATAAAACATCAACTGGATTATTTTGTCGCCTATTGCCTTAGAATCTGCCATAAATATATTAGAACTCCACCTCTTAAAGCAACAGCATATGTTAGCATAACTAATTGTATACGAGTACGGGCATGAATGCGCTTAAAGAGTTACGGTACTGAACTAAGTTCCGGAATAAACAGATGTTTGCAGCCCCAAATACTCGTGATTAAAATTTGTTTACATCAAGGTGTTTTGAGTAGTAATTAGGCTTGAGCTTTTGATCTTACAGATACAGTAAGCAACACTAAAGGACATTTGCCGACCATGCGGTACTTTCATTAGTGCTTCAAGAATTACCCGACGCGCATAATTGGCCGACATGTGGGTATATATATATCGTGAGTTATTTGTGTAAGTTTACATCCAGATTGTTTAGGTATTGCAGAATCGTTGTCCTTTGACAAACAAGTTTCAAAATGTTTCCAAAAAAGCGTAAAATTACTACTACTGGAAGAGCTGCGTTTTTCCCGTGCGGTTCCTGTCGTTTAAACTGTACGTCTAACTGCATTCATTGTGACTCTTGCCGTCAATGGAATCATTCAAACTGTGAACAGTTGTCTGTGGAGGAATTTGCCTTTTTTACTGAACATTTTGACGTCCCATATATGTGCAACAAATGTTTCGCCTTATAAAGCAGAACATCTACTTACAACTACAACGAAGGATTAAATCGCTTGGCACAGGTAACTTTAATCAATTTGTATTTAGTACTATTTTAAAATGTATCTGTATATGCATGAAATTATGAATTTAAGTCTTTTATTTTCTCAATAATAACGCGTGTAGGAAGCACCAACTAGTACGGGTTTATCAATTTTTTTGGTATTTTTTTGCTTGTTCAATATTTTGCTTATTTTGTTTTGCATTTATGTTAATTGAAATGATAGTATTGCATGCTTTGACTACTGATTCTTTTTTTTTTGGGGGGGGGAGGGGCACCAGACAGACCCCCCCCCCATTAACAAAAAAAATTATAGTGTTTTCATTTATTTTTGTATCCCCCAATATATGCATGCTTGTTTAAAGTTTAGAAATTAATTTGGATCAAAATATTTATTATGTCCTAGTGTTTTCTAACGAATAGTAATCTCCTATGCCCCGTGTATGCTATGTGTACCATGATATAGTGTTTGTATGTTATATAGTCTGTATGTAAAGACGGCAAAACACATTTGTTATGTTCAAACGGACTTGAAAACGTATGTCCGAGTCGAGGGCTGTGGTGAGGGCTCCAGGAGCTCACTGGCGGTTGCGCACCTTTTTCGTGTAGCCTTTCCTCTTGTTGACATTCTGGCTGTCTGTTTTGTTCGTGCTATGTCAAGAGTTTCTACTGATTCAAGCAACTGTTTGATATATATTACATTTATGTTTCTAGCGATTATGTCATAAATCATACCTCTATATCTGGAAGATAAAGCAAAACTACATAAATCTGTAAGTTGTGTATCTCTTGTATAAAACACGTACCTCGAAATATGTTTAAAATCCAACATTTAGATTCAAGGGAAATATGTGATAGCTTGTTCTCATTATCAATATAAGTAAACATATCTTAGCGTCTGGGTCATGGTTATTGCGATTCTGCCGTACAAATACCTAGCCTCCCTGATGCTTACTACATCCTTATTATAATTTTATAACAAAATGCAGCAGTACATTAAATAAATTCATCTCTTACAATTGAATTAGCCTCGATTTCTTTTCCGCAAATATCTTTTATGTGTTATTGCCGCTATATATATCATGCTAATTCGGATCATGGATGATTGAATAATAATTTTAAGACCTTATAATTGTACAATAGCAACACCATTATGATGCATATAATTGGTGTTTCGTTTCCTTAAATGCTTATCAGACATGCATCAACGCATCTCGGAAATAATGAGAAATATAATATTTTAAACAAGTATAAACAAACTGGCTAGAGTCAGCCATGGTCCAAATCAGCTAGCATTCGCCTATAGTGACTATAGTCAAAAGATCATAATTAAATGACAAATGCATTATTTATCATATTTATGCTGATATGTCTAATCTGTTTCTCTTTTATATAGTGGACATCGCTTCACGGCTTAATGAATCTTCAGTATGCTGCAAAACGTGAGTCAGTCAGGATAAATCCCCTCAGTTTCTATGCCCAATCGTTAATCCAGCCTGCGTTTGTAGAAATCGACAGGAATGCACAAGACATCATGGAAAAAGGCAAATTAGGCTCGATCGGCATCCCATTAATGACCACAGGAAATGGCAATTGTCTGTTCAATGCTGCGTCGATCGCGCTTACTGGTGGTGAAAATTCATCGACGGAACTTCGGCTAAGAACGTCCATAGAAATGTCACTCAATTGCGATACATACACGTCAAGACCTGATTTCGACCAACTTATGGACTACTCACCTTCATTTGAAGAGTCACTCAGGTCGTGCTGCAATGACGGCGAACATTCCTCTATATGGACAGTTATGACCCAATCAACACTAATTGGGTTGCCAATACAGACACTATATCCTTCAATGAATGGACCGATTGACAAGGCTCCTGAGGTACTAACGAAACTCTTCTCGCCCGATGCTAACAAAGAACCCCTTACAATATTATGGAGTAGAATGGGGCCCGGCCAAAGGCCCACATGGACAGCTAACCATTTTGTCCCAGTGTTCAGGCATGGTATCACTGAAGATCTGGTTCAAAATACTGAACACTTCATGCCAAATAATATAAGCACGCCAGTTACCGATCGGAAAACGAACGCGACATTCCTAATAAAAGATAGCATGGGCCTCGAATTCATGGTCACAAATATCAGCAAATCCAATCTAGATGATCATAACAACACTGAATCATTTTTGCACACATCAGGCATCAAAACTGTAGTCAAGCAACCAACAAGAAAATCTGAAAACTCTGGTTGGCACAAATTCGTGATTGAAGAAAATGGAAGCGATACACATATGGTTTTAGATGATACTACATACGAAAACATTTTACCTTGTCCCGACAATGTCCGATCATTACCTTCAGGCAAATGGCAATCATCTGATGAAGCTTACCATTTAATCGTTAAAAAAGAACACGTACATACAGATGTTTCTGCAGGAGACAAATCCAACTGCTTCGTATTGGTTGAGAACAGCATGAACATTGACAGGATAAAGGCAGGGAAAAAATGTGAATTTTTCGATGACTGTGGGATTTGGGACTTCACCAAAGGTAATACCATCAAATCAACTTTTGTAATTGAAAATGGATACCTTAGAAATGTAGAAGTTAAGAATAACAAATGCTGCATTAAGCGTATACTAAAGGGCCATGTAACTTGGGAAGAACTGAGTCCTCAACCAGATGAAGAAAATGTAGTTATTTTGAGCAGATATTATGCTACACTTAAAAGTGACTCTGATTTTAAGAAAAGGGTATCTTATTTTGTCAAAAAGAACGACTCTAGCATCAGCAGCGTCGCTCTTTATGAATACCAAGGCAATCATCAACCAGTCAGCATCACATGGTAATAGGCGAGGAGAAAAACATTTCGCAAGAACTCATCCGAGGACTTTTGACAAAATAAAGGAAAGGATGAAGGAACAGATACCGAGAGATATATATCGTGAATTGAAGAAAGACGACTAATTGACTGGCGCTCGTGACACTAGAGTAATAAACAACTTCAAGTACAATGAAAAGATGAAGTCCACAAACAAACGACGTAACCAAGCTAACATCGCCGACGATATGTTAGAGGTCCTTGGAATGATAAATGAACATCCGTTTGTGCAAACAATAATACACAACAAAGAGCAGGTACCATCCGTAATTTGCTATACACCAGACCAAATTACTGACCTACAACACTTCTTGACGTATGGTAATAAACAACCAGTAGGTATAGACAGAACATTTAGTCTAGGAAACTTTTACGTAACCACGTTGGTATATAAAAATCAATGAGTTGTTCGAAACAGTATAAACGAACATCCGATTTTTATTGGTCCTGTCCTTCTGCACAAAGACGCATCTTACAGAACTTACAAGAGTTTTGTGGAACATATTGCTACAGAGCTAGACAGAGATATTGAATCCGTGGAAGTACGAGTGTCGGAAAAAATGGAATTTGGAAGTGATGACGAGAAGGGCATAACAAAGGCAATAGAACATGTAGTCCCCTCAGCTACACGTTATCTTTGCACTAAGCATCTGAAGGATAATGTGAGGCACTACCTTCAAAATAAAATTGGGACTGAAAAGGGTGAACGTGACATAATAATGGCCAAAATATTTGGTAACGGTGGCATCACAGACGCAAATACTACAATCGATTTTGAAAGCCGATCAGAACATCTGGAAACAATCATAAACGAACAGCATCCGACATTTGCACCATACTTGACCAGCAACTTGAAACCGAGACTTCAGAAATACGTTTTCGAACCTAGCCGCAAAAATACTGAACGCGTGAATTGGACTAATAAGAGTCCATCGATAACATTCTAAAACTCTCTGTGGACTGGAAACCAAAACACACGCAAGATCTAATACATAAGCTTTTCAGCGTGACACAGCTCCATTTCATGGATTATAGAAGCGCTCTTCATGACAGCGGGAATTATCAGTTAACAAAAGAAGAAAACATTTACCATATACACGACAGCGTCTGGAGGTGCAAATCAGAAAATCATAAGACAGAGATTTTCGCAAAGTTCCTCAAGGACGTTAAACGTACGCAGAAATCGAAGTACATAAAATCATTACATGGAAAATATACCCTAATTAATAAGGCTAGAGGAACTGCACGAAAACCTGGTCAGCGAAGAAGGCCTGTCAACGAGAGGACCAAGAAACGCTAAACAAGTACTAACAAATGAAGAATTGAATTGTTTAGCTCTATGTTAATAATTGTGGTCTAAGGTTGACATTGCCTGGGGTGGGAGTGGGAGACAAGCGCCCCAATCCTCCAAAATGCCCCATACGACCTGCGTCTCTTACTGCCTCTGTCAACTAAAATCCAGCTCCTGGCCTTCGCGAGTGGCTTAGATTTGAAGCCCGGCAGACCATGTTTTCTACTAACAGGAGAAGGGGTGAAGGCGGCCCACTGGCGCCTTAAAAGCAGTTGCTTCGGGTAGATGGGACTCGTAAACCTTGGATGGTAGCTCATCTAGGAGAAGGAAAACTCCGATTCCAAACCTCTGCTGCCTTGTGGCTATACCCACTCATGGGAAAGGCTAAGGGAGTAAACCCCGACAGAAAATCCGGAGATGGAGTCCCTAAGGCGGTATGACATTGACTTCAACGTCATTCCGGCAACTCCTGCGACGCCGTTGGTGCCAAGCTGTATCGGCATTCGTCGTTCCCTTGGGCACACCAGCTGCGTGGAGAGGGGGGATCTGCTGCATGGGCAACAGCTGATTCTCCATACCACCCTGCCCAGGCTTCATAGCTCCACTGGAGAGGACACTTCAGCGTCGTCGTACGGCGTCGGCACAACACGAGAAGTAGCAGTTTACCGGTTCTAAGTCAAACCTCGATTGGCGTAGAGCTTGGCGCCAGGGGTTACTTCTGACGGTGGGAGAGATCATCAGGTCTCACTGGACAGCTACCGCCCGCCTCAAGCTGGGCAGCCCCCAGTCAGTAAGGTGCTGCCCGCCATGGCCTGCCTGCTTCACTGGGTGCGTGGAGCTTAGAGAACCATCTCGACAAGTGGGCCATAAAACTCTGCACCAGGAAAGACTAAAAGAAGAAATAAAAAGACTCCAACTCTTCGTTTTGCAACCTGGAACATCAGGACCATGTGTCCTGGATTGACCACTGACCTACAGCAGATCGACGATGCACGGAAGACTGCCGTCATTGACAGAGAACTCTCCCGACTGAACATCGACATTGCCTGCCTCCAGGAGACCCGACTGGCTGACAGCGGCACCATCAGGGAAGCCAATTACACATTCTTTTGGCAGGGGAAGCCCTTGGATGAACCTAGGCAGCATGGTGTAGGCTTTGCCGTCAAGAACACGCTAATCGCCTTCATTGAACCTCCATCATCAGGTACTGAGAGAATCCTTGCCCTCCGGCTGTCAACATCCTTAGGCCCGGTCAACATCTTCAGTGTGTACGCCCCAACCCTCTACTCCACCTACGAGGAGAAAGACAAGTTTTATGAGGCTCTGGATCAGGCAATATCCAGTATCCCCAACAATGAAAGCCTTTACTTACTAGGAGACTTCAATGCTAGAGTGGGAGCTGACCATGAGGCCTGGTCCACCTGTCTCGGCTTTTACGGAAGGGGCAAGATCAACGAGAATGGTCAGCGACTGCTGGAGATGTGCTGCTCCCACAGCCTATGTGTGACAAACACTTTCTTCAAATGCAAGGAGATCCACCAGGTGTCGTGGAGACACCCACGTTCACGCCACTGGCACCAGCTAGACCTCGTCATCACCAGGCGTGCAGAACTGGCCAGTGTCCTCCTTACCCGCAGCTACCACAGTGCCGATTGTGACACGGACCATTCCCTCGTGGCCAGCAAGGTGCAAATATTACCCAAGAAGCTGCACCACGCCAAGAAGAAGGGTCACCCACGTATCAACACCTGCTGTGCAAGCAACCCAGAGAAAACACAGCAGTTCATCAGCAAATTGAAGGAAGCCCTCACCAAAGTGACACCTGATGACACCATTGATTCCAAGTGGTCCCATATCCGTGACTCTGTGTACAATTCAGCCATCACAGCTTACGGGAAGAGGGAGCGAAAGAATGTCGACTGGTATGAGGCAAACTGGGAGGAGATGGAGCCCGTGACTGATGCAAAGAGGAAAGCCCTCCTGGCATACAAGGCTGCACCTAGCCCCAGAACACTACAAGCCCTCAGGATTGCAAGGAATAACGCGCAGAAAACCGCCCGCCGCTGTGTCAACACCTACTGGCTGAACCTTTGCAACAGTATACAGACAGCTGCTGACACCGGGGATACAAGAGGAATGTATGAGGGTATCAAAAAGGCGACAGGCCCCCCCAGCTACAAGACCGCCCCCCTCAAGTCCAAGACGGGCGAAGTCATCACAGACCAGGGGAAACAACCTGCAGCGATGGGTTGAGTACTATCTCGAGCTATATGCAACCCAAAACAATGTCACTGGAACTGCCCTGGACGCCATTCCAGACCTGCCTGTCATGGAGGAGCTAGACACACAGCCCACCTTGGAAGAGCTCGGAAAAGCCATCGATTGCCTTGCCTGTGGGAAGGCTCCTGGAAGCGACGGCATTCCGCCTGAAGTCCTCAAGAGCGGAAAACCAGCACTGCTCCAGCCCCTACACACACTCCTCTGCCTTTGCTGGGAACAGGGATACATCCCACAGGACATGCGTGATGCCAACATCGTCACTTTGTACAAAAACAAAGGAGACCGTAGCGACTGCAACAACTATCGGGGCATCTCCCTCCTCAGCATCGTCGGAAAGGCCTTCGCCCGTGTTGCCTTGGCACGCTTGCAGATCCTAGCCTCTCGCGTCTACCCAGAATCCCAGTGTGGATTTCGAGCCGGCAGGTCAACTGTAGACATGATCTTCTCACTACGTCAGCTGCAGGAGAAGTGTCGCGAGCAGCGGATGCCCCTCTACATTGCCTTCATAGACCTGACGAAGGCGTTTGACATGGTTAGTCGGAGTGGACTCTTCAGACTCCTGCAGAAGATCGGCTGCCCCCCACGTCTGCTTGCTGTCATTATGTCGTTCCACGAGAACATGCACAGCACAGTGTGCTTCAATGGCGCAACATCTGAAGCATTCCCAGTCGTTAGCGGAGTCAAACAAGGCTGTGTCCTTGCACCGACGCTCTTTGCCATCTTCTTCTCCATGCTTCTCCAGTACGCATTCAAGGACTGCAGCGAGGGAGTGTACATCCATACCAGGGCTGACGGCAAGCTGTTCAACATCGCCCGTCTCCGTGCTAAGACTAAAGTCACAGAGGTACTCATCCGTGAATTGCTCTTTGCCGACGATGCAGCCTTGACATCACACACGGAAGATGGACTTCAGCAGCTGGTATGCTGCCTCTCCCATGCATGTAAGGAATTTGGACTGACCATCAGTTTGAAGAAAACAAATGTCATGGCACAGGACACAGACTCCCCTCCCTCTGTCTCCATCGATGGGTACAATTTGGAAGTTGTCGAGAACTTCACATACCTCGGGTCTAACATCTCCAGCTCACTCTCCATTGATTCTGAGGTGGGCGGCAGGATTGCCAAGGCAGCAGCAGTGATGGCCAGACTTAACCAGAGGGTCTGGAACAACCCCAACCTCACAGAGAAGACCAAACTGCGTGTCTACCAAGCGTGCGTGCTCAGCTCACTTCTCTACAGCAGCGAAACATGGACCACCTATGCAAGACACGAGAGGAAACTCAACAGCTTCCACCTGAGATGTCTGCGGCGCATTCTGCACATCCAGTGGCAGGACAAAGTACCCAACACAGAGGTTCTAGAACGCACCAACATGAACAGCATGTTCTCCATACTCAGCGAGAGGCGCCTTCGCTGGCTCGGCCATGTCAAGAGAATGAACCCAGGTCGCATTCCCAAGGACCTGTTATATGGGGAGTTAGCAGAAGGTGCACGACCAACTGGACGACCACATCTGCGCTACAAAGATGTTTGCAAGAAGGATATGAAGACAGCAAACATTAATGTCAACGACTGGGAGAGCTGTGCAAACAACCGTTCCAGCTGGCGTCTAGCTGTCAGGCAGGGAGTTCAAAACGCAGAGGAAAAGAGAAGAATAAAGCAAGCTGAAAAGAGAGCTAAAAAGAAGGATAAGCAAAAGCGTACTTTGGAGCTATGCCATCGTCTCTCGTAGACGGACGGATGCCAAGAAGAAGATGTTAATAATTGTCAAAATAAAGGAATAGAGGAATAATTAAATTGCTGTTGAGATAAACAAATAATTTTATATACAATACATTTGCTATTTTGTTTAACTTATTTAACGACTTTTTGTGGTATTGCTAATTATTTATAAATGTTGAAAAATATTCACGTTACTGTACCGGAACACTCTTCGTCAAAACGGGAGTTATTTCCCTTGGCAACTCCTGACCTCACTACTTTTCCTGTTACACAAAATATCGCTAAATATTCGCAGTTTTTTGTTTGTTCGTTTGTTTTGGGGGTTTTTTTTGTGCTGCTGTTGAAATTTAAAGTAGGTATTATGTAAAGTTTAAGGTGTTCTTGGGGTGTCTTGGGGTGTTTAGTGAGACCCTGACATGTAACAAGCTGCAGATGAATGATGATAAAACTGAGGCCATTCTGATTACAACACAAAGACTTTCTCATTCACATCCTTTACCTCAAACAATAAATAGCAGCAACACCAACATTAAATTCACACAATCAGTACGAAACCTTGGTGTTACTCTGGACAGTTCTCTCACATTGCACCAACACGTCATGAACATATGCAAGGGCGCATATCTTGAGCTGAGACGCATCAGCTCCATTCGCAAATATCTTTCAGTTGATGCCACTAAAACACGTGTGTTCATTAGTACTTTCAAGACTGGAGTCGGGGTCCCGAGTGGCTGCGTGGTCTCAAGCACTCACCGTTCCAGATCACTGCCATCTCACCTCTGTCTGCGTTGGTTCGAGTCCAAGGCTCGGCTAGCGTGGGTACGTGGGAAAACCTGCCAGTAGCTTCTCATTGGTTGGTACTTCCCTGGGTTTTCCAGGGTTCTTCCTCCACCAGTTATACTGGCCGCCATGTATAGCCTATCTTGTGCTGAAAAATGGCGTTAAACTCTAGAACTACAAAAATCAAGACTGGACTATTGTAACTCAATTCTGTCTGGTTCATCTACTCCAAAAACTTCAAAACACAGCTGCTCGGATCATACTTAGAGTACCATGATCAGAGCACACCTCCTCGCTGCTCTGTACCCTACACTGACTATCCATTCGATCCAGAATCAAACACAAAATTTGTTCTCTGTGCTACGTTTCACTGATGGACTGTAGTCCAACATACCTATCCGACCTCACCCATGTGTACACACCAGCAATATACTTACGCTCCTCTTCTGACAATCATATACTCATTATTCCCACTATGAAAACTAAGTCATATGGACAGCGTTCTTTTGCATACCAGGGCCCAGCAACGTGGAATGAATTGCCCACATAACTTAAGACACAAAGACACAGTGATCCCATTCAAGAGTGCTCTTAAAACTCACTTATTTCGATTGCAAGAACAAACTTAAAGACCTAATAATGTTTCCTACCTTAAATATTCTCAGCATGTTTTTTCTCTGTTTTCTAATTTCATGGTGTTTGTGTTTGTAATCATATCATTATATGTTTTTTATCTTATAGGTGTTGTCTAATGTTGTAAAGCGCTTAGAGCTTCTAAAGTTTAGGCGCTATACAAAGTCCTCATTATTATTATTATTATTATATAGTACTAATATTAGTACCCCTACTCCTACCTTGTCACCCACAACAAATCAAGTTGAGGCTACAACATCGTGGCTAGGAGGCATATTAACTGGCTCGTGGTATTGATTGTACAAACTATGGTATGGTATGGTACATGCCTCACATCAATTTCAAGAATAAAAGTCTGAAACACCAAATTCAGAAATATATCATATCTTTAATTGTCAATCAATAATAGCTGATAAAGTCATATAGTCTTAATTTACGAAACCGTGCCACTTATGTTGCTGGATAAATCCCATGTGATTCTTTTTAGCATGCTACACGACGTGGAAGTAGCTACGATGATCTAATAGAGAATAGATTCCCCCAAATTCTACATGCAGGACTGTCTTTTTGTGGATGCTTATTTTCCTTTCTTTCTTTTAAATGTCAGTTTAAACGACAAATTCGATGTGAGAAAATATTCCTACTTTTATAAACTACAAAATAGTAAACACAAAACAAATACTAAAATCTTCATATTTTGAAGCTCCTTTAACCCAAATTTTCTTTTATCTGTCAATATTTGTTACATCCATAACAATTTAAAAAAACCCAAAGAAAACAAAAGTGAAAAACTTTTTGTATCCCTCTACAAGGAAAATAAACCAAAGCATTAATTTTGTCACTGTGTATTTCATATTATGTTTGCATCTATGCATGTATGTATGCATGTATGTATGAATGTATGTGTGTGTGCATATATGCGTGTCTGCATGTTGGCATGCATGGATATATGTATGATTATACAGAGTGCTATTCATAACTCAAAAACGTTACGAATCAAAGGTCATACCGTTTAATATCTTTTAACACATGAGTAAAATACATAAAATTATAATCATTTTTGCAATATATATATATATATATATATATATATATATATATATATATATATATATATATATATATATATATGCATGTGCACACACACACACAGATGAAAGCTTACTTACAAGAAAGATGTACAGTAAATAGTCCAATAATACAATTATACAAGCAAATGTGAATATGCTAAAATGTGAAATTGACAAAATGGTCAGAATAAGGTGGAAATAGTAGGTGAAAACAGAAGACCAAGTGGGTCTGACACTGCTCACCTTCCTGACCTCTGCTTTAACAGCATAATAAAGGATTTTTCAGATAACTCTGGGTCCAAAAAAAAGTTTTCTGTTGAAATTATCTCCAATGCTGCTGATTGCATATAGTTTGAAAACTGCTCTAATTTCAGCATCTTCATCCATATTTAATGGAATATCAGCATCATTTGTCCATTACTGAAAGTCCCTATGCCAGGATACTTTGTCACAAAGTAGGTCAAATTATATTCAGTGTTTTGTTTTAGACAAAGCTGTATGAGCTGTATAAACATTTTTCTACTTTAGGTAACATTGCTCATATCTAATTGTGGAAAAGCAGTTGTATCAATCTGAAAGTTGTTTAAATTAGAACACTTTCTGTCAAATTTGACCGAGTTTAAATGGTTATTTTGAATTTTTTCTTTCTTTTTACATTCACAGCAGCCGTGTATAATGGCAGATTGATTTGTACAGAATTAAAGCCCTTAATACTGATTTTCCATTCAGAGTAACAGCAGCCATACTTGATAGTGAATAAACATTTTTACCAATCTGAAAGCCCTAAATTCCGGAATGCTTTCTATCTTTGGTCAATTTCTGATGAGCAGTTTCAGTGAAGTTTGATCCTATTCTATTGAGTTGTTTTACCTTTTAAATGGTTTTCTGTTTTGTGTGGAAAGAGTGGCTACATTTGTACATGGATCCATATCATTTTGTACAAAAAGCCATTTATGCCAGGATGTTTTCTGTCAAATCTGGTAAAATTGTGTCAAATGGTTATTTCAAAGCAATCACTGAAGTTTATTCTTCTTTCATCTTTAGTAACTGCAGCTCATTTGAAAGCAGACTGGCATCATCTGTGGTCAAATTCTATTCAACAGAGAAAAGTTGATTAGAGATTTTATATTTTTAGTAATGGCAACCATATTTGATGGCTTACTGGCATAATTTGTATATAACTGAAAGCCTTTTATGTGAAGGCGCTCTGTGTTGAGTTTGGTTGAAATTGGTCTTGTGGTGAGAAGCTAAAACAATCTATTGACAGCTATCTGTCAAGTTTTTCTGCTTTTATTCAAAGTGATCATATTTGAATGGGTCAGCATCAGGCCAGGATGCTGTCAAGTTTATTCAAATTCTATTCAGCAGTTTTGGTCATTTGTAGTAATGGTGGCCATGTCTGAAGGCAGATTGGCGTCATCTGTACAGACTAAAAACTCTTCATGCCAGGTTGTTCTCTGCCACATTGGGTCAAAATTGGACTAGTGGTTTTATACAAGTAGTTCAAAACAGTACATGCTGATAGATGTGCGATGGATGCAGGCCATACTATACGTTCACTTAACTTTATGTCCAGGTGCTCTAAAAAAACTTTATTATATTCTTGCTATTGCAAATTTTTTATCACATTCATGATACCATATGACTTTGCAATCCAGTGAATTGATTCAATTTGTAATGAATAATCATGTATGACAGCAGACTCCCTCTAGGGGAGATTACATTGTCATGTTGAAATGACTTAGTACATTGTATTTGATACTTGATTAGGTGGTCATTTCACTAAATTTCTCAGCATTACACTTCTACTCATGATTGAATTTATCTCATTAATGGTTAATGCTCAGTGAAAAATAAAATACTTAAAAATCAGCAATTAGAGAAAGAAATCAAGAGAATTCAACCTGTTTTAGACAGTTTGGAAAATTTAGAAACCAGTGCCAGAACATCAAACAGGCATTTTCAGACCATACAATGATGGTGAGCTTAAGCCTTTGTGTGACCAGATTTAGGCATCCTCTGCTCACAATAAATGTAAAATCAAATTGTTGGCTAAATCTAAATGAATTGCTGGCTAAATCTGCATACACAACAATGTATGTTGTGAAACTTCTGAATGGTTCTTTTTTTCTGTAACTACTGATCTGATCTAGAATTGAAAAAAAAATTGACATCGAAAAGATGAATTAAATTCTGCATTAATTATCTTCCAATATAAATAATTATTGCAAAATTACAGCTATGATGCAAAAAGTTGCATTATGTAGCAATCTGCCTACATGTGGTATGCAGAAGGCCAGTAATGCAATGTGCTGAAGTCCATCAACTAATGAGGTGTTTTTTTTTTCTTTAGAAGGTGACACAGTTGTCAGGTTTTTAAAACATGTCCATATTTAAGAGATCAAATGAGACCAAAACACAAATATGAAATATCCCAGAGGAACTGTTTAAATACTAAAATTTACAAAAGTACTGGATATAACAATCTGTTCTTGAGTGTCTGCAGAATACAATGACAATATGCTGTACAATTCTACTGTCAAAAAAATACTTGGACAGTAGTGATTAAAGCATGACTTAAGGATGTAAATTTTATTCCCATTAAAATATTCACAAGTATTATATAATTGTAGCATCTTATACTTGACAAACTTGCTGACTCAACTGTATCCTAATGTGGAAATACTCCGCATTCACAAGACTCAATGAACAGAGCACTCCAATTTAGGTAAACAGAATCTTACTTATAAGTAAACACTACAACATCATACTCTGCATACAGGTAATTAACTTTCTCAATCTGCATACTAAAGTGATACAAGTAAAAGACAACACAACTCCCTGCACATGAATAACAGTTTGAGAATTTGATGACTAGTTAAAACAATCAAAATGATACAATATATTTGATCCTGATGTGAGAAATCAAGCTAAACAATTTACTGTATAACAAGTTATTTCCACAGGGCTGAAATTTCTTGCTCAATTGTATAAAATTTTCTTGTTTTAATTTTGTGTGGCTGCCTTTTGAACATTATTCTCCAAATTCAAATTTATAACTATAAGGCCTATTTATTTAGTCAAAAACAAAGTAGGGTTAGATAGGTCTGATAAAGTTATGACTGTTTTGTTAATTACACAAGTGTTAAGAGCATAGTAACAGAAACCTGGTATTAAGATTACAAATGTACAAATTTAGACCATAAAAATGCAACCTACCATATATACTCACTTATAAGTCTAGTCCAACTACAAACTACAGAGACCCAGATTGGCTGGCACAGTAAACAGTTTGTTGGGAATAATTAGTATAACAGATCTGCTGGTGCATTATGAAATGGTAGATTAAGGTCCATGTTGTTTGCAGCTGGACTCGAATGCAAATATAATATATGGCGCCACACATATGAGTTCAGATGAATGTAAATGTTCACACATGTATATTACCTCCAGGGGCATTCTGAATGAAATGAACCAGACTGAACTCTAGCACAGTCTTGAGAATAACTGAGGTTGAGCATTTACCAATACAGTGCACAAGATGTATTATCTACACTCCCAGGTAGTGAAATTACAATTACTTTTCTGTATATATATGGCTCAATATCCTCTGCAATTCTCTTCTAGGTACAAGTCATTCATAAGCTTCTTTTTACAGGTAGATGCCAATATTATTTCTTGTAGGAAACATGTACCAGTTGCTTTGTTTCTGACTGCACACACTGAATAACTTTGAATGCACCTGCATTTACATATTGCCTAAGTTGGTACAAAAGTAGGTTAAATCTGTCTCATCTTATTAGCACTAGGTATTTGCCCCAATTCACATCATAGTTATGTAATTAAAACAAGAGCTTCTACAACAATTCACTTCACAACTGTAATTAACACATGATCCTTGCTACCATCCACTTCACAACTGTGTAATTAACACTATATCTGTGCTACCATCCACTTCACAACTGTGTAATTAACAGTAGATCTTTGCTACCATATCAGAATTGTGTCATTAACATTAGATGTTTGCTACAGTCTACCTGACAAATGGCATTAACACTATATCTTTGCTACAGTCCACTTAACTGTGGCATTAACATATCTTTGCTGTAGACCACCTGACAGTGTAATTAACACAAGATCTTTGCTACAATAAACTTCCCAATTGTGTAATTAACACTAGATTTTTGCTGCAATTCACTTCACAACTGTCTAATAACATGAAGCTCATAGCATTTTTTTATTCACTTCACAACTGTCTAATTACATTTCACAACATCAAAAAATGCTATGAGCTTCATGTTGTCTATTTTCATTTAAATTCCAAATTAAATTTAAAAAATACATACAAGTCCCTTTAAAATAAAAGACAAAAGTCTTTAACATTTATTACAATTTTCATAAATGTTTTGCTGAAGAGTGATTTATTGCTTAGATAAAAACCCTAAGAAAATAACCCACAATACAGTGTTAAGTTTTGCTAAATACAGTAAATGATACAATGCTAATGGCCATGTGAAGCAAACATACAAGTTGTAATGGTCCCTCTTCAAGCACACACAAGGAACTCTACTGATATATACTGCTCAACATTTAATAGGAATAATACGGAAAAAAAAATATCAAAAGTCAATGTAGATTTATGTCATTAATGAAGGGGTACCAAATGTCACTACTAGTCTCATACATATTACCTGTCACTTACTGTTACAATTTCAGGTACTGCAGTCCCAAACAAATAGATGGGAGCTAATCTTTTTTATATTATTATGAAGGCTTTTCTATCCTTACTGAATGCCAGGCAGTATATGTGGATTGTCCTGACTGGTTTTAAGAATGCATAACACTAGTGTAACATCAATATCACGTAAGCCACCAATAAAACAGCAAGAGCATGCAAATGCAACACAAGCAGGTAATAAACCTGTGGAGAGATGGAGAGAAAATATACAGTTGTGACCAGTGCAGTATGTTCTTTGGATTTTATTGGTAACTTGTTTGTCACTGGTGCTGCAGGGGTGTTACTAGTGGTTTACAATCATATCTGCCATTCAATAAACAAAAAATATTTAATAACAGAAAACAATAGCTGGTTGCCCTGATCACTGCTTACACACTGTATACAAAACTGTACATATTCCATGCTGGAACTAAAGTCAATGTGACCTAATTCTCTAGAATGTTTCAGAACAAAGCAAGGAATGTCTTCCTTAGTTTACATGAAATGTTACGCCTAGAGAGGTAGAAATGTGAGACACTGAACTTTATATACAAACATTAATTTATTGATATGTAGGTGTGACTTTTCACGTAACATAGCTGGAATGAAGATACAATTACATACTTGATGTCCAAAGCCATTTTAGGAACACAGACATAAGAAAGTTTAAAAAACAATTGATTTGGTAAAGGCTTCTTCCTTCCAATGTTTTAATTGTACATATGGATAAATATATAAGATTTACTGCTTTCATTAAAAAAAAGACATTTTTAAAACAGTTTGTGGCTCAAGAACACATTTAAGCTGCAATTTAGATTCCTTGAAGTCAAAATGCTATCTCAACAGAATCATAGCAGATTAATAAGCTAGAAATGATGCAGAAATTGACATAATTACATGATTTTTCAGCATTTTTACATATAATAAAAATGTATAAAAATGTAAGTTAAAAGTGTACATCTTTTTGTTAGCAACATGCAATTTTATCTGTATTATACAAAAACTAATCATATAGATGGTTTGATTTTCACTTCTGAAAAAATAGGGCTCCTACTGTTGTTCCATTTGACTTAATCTCTTCTGTTATTCTGAATGAAGCAAGCAATACAGACCAGTGCATTTTGCTGGCTTTAAAAATCAACTGCATCTTGTACTATTATGTTTGTAGACATGGAGGACACTATAGGTCATTTCTATTAAACAATTTAGTATTATAATAAAGTGATGTTAGATACAGATTAGATCAAAATGGCAGCAAGAGCTACAGCAACATATTTCTTGCAGTATTGACTTTTTAGCACACATCATTCATGTTTGATGTTGGTACTGCTTAGAGCGAAGCAGTCACTTTGAGCCAATGAAGCTGATGTAGGTGTAGCTCCAGATGATGTAATCTGGTGACATTCTGCATTTGCCATTTGTTTGTGTTCAACTAAGAGAATGGAGTCAGGGCATCATGCCCAAAGCTGATTTTGATATGACATTTTCACTTGCCAAATATGGATTTTGAGGGTCCACAGGTACAGTAATTTATTATATCATATGTTCAATGTAGGCTCAATTTGATTAGATGTGAACACAAGAAAGCTAAATAAAGGACATGTGTTAGTACTTTTTTCAAATTTGGTAAAATGTCTGACTTTGATTTCTAATTTTGATTCTACTGGATCTGATCTCATTTTTCAGAAGAGACTAAAATCAACTGAGTCAATTCTCTTTTTTAAATGACAGCTCTTGAATAACCTCTTGCATACACATGGAAAACTCACCATTACCCATCATTCTAGGTCTACTAGCATCATGAAGGAGACCTAGCTATGATAGGAAATGGTAAATTTTCCAGATTGATACAAGAGGTCATTCAAGAGTTGCCATTAGCATATAAAATGCTTCATGATACCATGTCAAAGCATTGTGACATCGTACAGGTAATAATATTCAACAGTTTATCACACATTATACTGCCATAATTTTTCTTATTCAATTAATGAGAAAGGGTGATAGAAAATTCACAGACACACACTATAATTTGTAACTCAGTCCAGGAGTTTGGGTTTCATGAAAATAAAAATTGTTACAGAGGAGGAAAGGGGAAATCATTTTCTCTGCTTAAAAAAAATAATTACAAGATGCATTGATAATAAAAAGCTGGATTATTTATGTCACCACAATGCCCTCTGCAAATCTTTGAGCACAATACTATTACATAGCAGTGAAGCAACTGTCAATCCATATACCTTAAAATCACAATTTGCAATGTCAAGAAATTGTCATTACATCAGGTGAGGAAACTAAACTGTCAAAAGTATTTTTCTTTGCATAAACAATTATGCATACTAATACATCTAGTGTCATTAATTTATGACAATTTCCTATTGTGAACATAATGTATTTAAAAAAATCTTGTGAATGTTTAATGACACTGAAATATAATGATTTACAGTAACATTCTTGCAAAGGACACTCAACATTTAAGTATAGCCCTGTTGGCAACATATTGGCCTATTGCTTTTTAACCTCCATATCTTTTCTTCAAAGCCAGAGATATCAAAATCCAATTGTAATTACTACGTTTCCACTGGTCAAAAATGTGTTTAAAACCTTTGATGCTGTAAGAATGACATTTATGAGGGAATGTAAAGCTTTTATGTTGAGCCATTGGTAATTACTTTTGCAAGAATATTTATTTAACACTGCAAGTAAAACAAAAAAGAATCATTAAAAATCAATGTGATATTATTGTTCACCATGCATCTGCTGTTGTGTGTATATAGGGTTCTCCACCTATTCCAACCCAGACTTTACAGAGATTCAAACTTAAGATCCTTGAATTAGAAAACTCATCTGAACAAAATGGAGTCCCAAAAGGATCTCCATTTTTTCTCAACAAATATGCAGGTAAATTACTGACTTGGCTGAAATTTTGGATTCAGTGATTGGTAATAGAGCTGAGGCCCATCGTTTTTGTGGAGGAAAACAGATTAAATTGAAGAAAAAACGTTTCAAATGTAAACCGCTAAAATTCTGAATTGTGCAGGTATTAAACTATTCATGTAAAGACAGGTATATTTTGACTCTTACCACCCATAAAATGCCCTGCATATTTGTGATAAAGTAATGAGATGAAATGATAAGAAAAATATATCAATATCTGATATGTTTAAGCAAGGACATTGTGATTTAATATATGTGAAAGTTCTCATAGGGCCACAAAGTCGTAGTCCTGATACAGTATAATGTCAACCTGAGTATCTTTTGAACCTGGCAGTATGCTTTGCACCAGTGCCGATGTGCTACAATGTTTAACACTATCCTTTCAACATAATTCTGTTAAATAAATAGTTACTAACCTGAACCCTAACCTAAGCCATTGAAAGACATCTTTTCTTACGGTTTCTATTCATGTTATTTGGATAATCTGGGATAAGTACACACTGCTCAAACATCTATTTACTGTATTTCACATGGCTCAGTACACAATGCAGGTTCAGAGTTTTTAGTTATACTATCCTGTGATCATTGAGTGATGTCATCTGCAGTTTTATTAATTTCTCATTTTCACTTAGAGTGAGAGCTGTAAAAATCTTATTATCTCATTTTCACCATCAGACTGAAATCTTTAAAAATCTTATTAATTTCTCATTTTCACTATCAGATTGAAATCTGTAAAATGCATTATTGTTCAAGTCTGTTACATCCTAATGTATGATTATGAAGAAGAAAAAAGAATGTTACCCAGCAGCAAGTTACCCCCATTCTGAGAGTTTGCCAATTCAGGATCTGATACTGAACTGAAGAAAAAAAGTTCTAGTTTTAGCAATGAACGGAAGACCTGTTCTCCTTGTATGGAAATTGTCACACTGTGTGATTATGACTTCCATATTGTTCTCTTCTGGTTTACTTAGCAATGGGAGGGGTTGGGGTGTGGATAGGGTAGGACTAAATTGGAAACTACGGTGTGATCAGATTTTCAAATCTTCCATTATTTTACTTTTTACTGAGTTGCTGTTACTGTTATTGTTGCATTTTCTGGAATAGGTATGTGCTCAGAAAGATTTTATGAATGAAAATTTTCTTGACTGATGAAGTTTCAACTAATGCAACACCAGATATGAATCAGCTTGACTGATGAAGTTTCAACTAATGCAACACCAGGTAGGAATCAACTTGACTGATGAAGTTTCAAATAATGCAACACCAGGTATGAATCAGCTTGATTGATGAAGTTACAAGTCAAAGGATGAAGTTGGTTCATACATGAGGCAGGTTCAAATAAAGGCGTGATGACATTGTTGTTCACATTAGTTAGGATTTTCACAATTTGACTGGCTCTAAATTCATTAAATGTTGACACTGCCTGCCAATTTCATTGAGCATGGGGACAGCTGGTCACATTTGTTCATATATAAAATGATGACTATCCGAACCAACAGGCATCTAAGTTGAATCTTACCACTCTTAAGCCACTGTGACAATGACAAAACGGTCAAAAAGTAATTGATGATGCAACTTTATGAACGGTGTTCTAATGCACAGAACAAACACATGTACTTTAATAACCAGTCAGCTAGGTGTTGTTGATTTCATCAACTGCCTTTGATGCTGAGTGTAAGTGATTGATCTAGAAGGGTGTTTGACTTGTGCTCATGTAGGTACTACTATGATTTTAACAACTGAAATGACTCGTTTGTTGATGGCACAGTTTCATTCAGTTGTACTCCTTTCTTAGGGTACTTGTAGAGTTTATTCCATGAAATAAATGTACACATGAATATGAAAACTTTGACAGGCAAAACCATGAATTGTGCCCACCAAAAAATGTTTTAAATTGAAAAAAAAAACCCACCAAAATTGAAACATATGAAAATAAATGACACTACAGTAACATATTCTGATCAACCTAATGCAGATAATACCAGAGGAATTTTGGTCTATCCAAAGTAAGAAAAGGGGCAACTTTTATCTTTAGATTTTACTAGTTTTACAAATATTAAAAAAATGGAATGTGTTTTCATTTACATATATTTTCTAACAGTAAGCAACTCCTTTGCAATCTGAATAAATATTACCAGTGCATTCTATGGGCAATTTGTTCTAATGAATGCCTTATATAATTATTTGGGTAGTTTTTCAGTATTTTATACATCCAAGAATAAATATTGTGTATCACCTTCTTTAAGATTGCGAAATGACATTTGTCAACTGTGAAAAGATAAGTGTTCTGAAGAATAAACCTGGAATTTCTTACATTCAAAGACAGTAACAAAATTATGGCTTGATAAAAGGATGTACATATAAATCTGGGAAATAAATAACACCATGTAAACATATATATTTCATGGATTTCTTTTTAACTTTTGTGATGAGAGTACAGATTTTAAAAACACCATTTGTAATGCTACCATGCCTGAACCATGATGCTATCAATAATTCCTAGCAAATCTACTGACTAAATAAAAAATCAAACATGCTTCAACATGAAAAAAATTTCATAAATAATTGGATGCATTAATACAAAGGTCTTTTTTACTCAACAAAGGAAATCAAAATTGGAAAAGTGATAGCAGTTTTTTAATCTTACCTTCTATTGCCTGAGCAGATGAAAACTTCTCTAAAAATGCATAGTAGCTGCCTGCGAAGAAGCATTTTTGCTATATTTGTCCTTTCCAAAATATATCTTGCAGGCATTCATGAAACTATAACTTCCTCAAACTAAATAAACATAGTTCTGAAAAATATTGGGAGAAACAGCAAATATCTTAATGTACCTTAAATCTAATAGTGTTACCTATGTATGAAATGAAATGCAATCTGATTAAAACATTCAGAAAATCTGAATTCCGTTGGTTTGCCCTTTTTTTTAAAATTCCATTTTTTATGGACAGAAAAGTTCTAGATTTAGATATCTAAAATATTGATGGAAATAAAACTTGAAAGAGTTTCAGAAATAAAGCATATTGGGTTATATGTAGATATTTCTTTTTAAATCAGGAACTAAAAATACAAAATATAAATTTAAAATAATTAATGATTAATGACACTTAATAAATGAAATGTCAAAGAATAATAAAAATATGTTTCAGACATTTTAATACTGCAGTACTATTTTAAGGAATTCTTGTTACTCTGTTCAGCAATGAGACAATATCGCAAATTCATTCACAAGATTGCATACATTACATAGTTTTATAATCTTATTACTATTTATTTCATTATTTTTATTTTCAATTTTTATTCAGTTTAAAAGTCACATATTATTCAGTTTAATCCATAAGGTTTTATTATTTCTCTACTTGGAAAACTTGTTTTATTGAAAAATTTTAATCCTGTATTGTAAAATTAAATTAAGAAAATCAGTTTTACATTTTTTCTTGTTTGAGGAGAACTTTGCATAAACACCAAACATCAATTACGTCTTGTGGATTTTCTACAAAATTTCATCATGGATATAAAAACAGTGGAGTGATACAGCAAAAAGAAAACTAAAATGGAAACAGAAGAAAAATGGAGGAGAGTTCATTCAAACTCTCAAGTACACTGGGTAAAATAGAACCATTTTATAAAGCATTATGATACCTTTATGGAAATACCTTCACAAGTTCAAAGAAGAAATTTATTTAATAATGGTGCTAGAAAAAAAAGCAACTTGGGTAATGCTTTAGTCAAAAATACATTATTTCAACTGAATCCTAAATAATGCATTGACATGCACATGTCATTTGGTGAACAAGGTATTGTAATGGTAGCTAGTGTTTTTGAAGTGCTTTTCCAATTACTGGCAGAAAGGTCCTAGTTTGCTGCAATTACCTAAAATCAGAAATTCTCAGTAGTCCTCACTGGTAGCTTCCCTAGCACTGACAGGAAGACTGGTGAGAATGTCATTGTTCTGTTTAAGTAATGGTAGCTCTATTTGATAGCAGATCAGAATGTTTCCTGTCAAATTTGGTATTATTCAAATGAGTGGTTTTGAGAAGTCATTTAAAGTTTCTCATATTTTTAGCAACAGTGGCCATATTTGATGGCTGAGTGGCCTCACTTATACAAATTTCAAAGCGTTTCATGCCACAGTGCTTTCTGTCAAGTTGGGTCAGATTCAAGTATGTAGTTTTGGAGAAGTTGTTACTAAAGTTGTCTAATTCTGTAACTGTTACAGTTACATATATTGTTAGTAATGGTGGCCACATTTGAATGGGGATTGGCATAAGTTTTATAAACTTGAAAATCTTCCTGTCAGGATGTTTTTTGTCAAATTTGTTAAAAGTTCTGTTCTTTGTTTATGTATAAGATGTCATTAGCTCTGCCATAATAATGTGCCAAATTTGGTCTAGTGATTTTTGAGAAGTTTATAATATCGACAGCTAACAAAAGACAAGGGACAGCACATGCTGGATTCAGGGCCTCAACATAAGCTCACTTGGCCTTATTGCCAGATGAGCTAAAAACCTGGTAGCCCAACTTAAATGTAGTATCCCAAAGAAGGCACTTCATTATGAAATAGACTTTCCCCGTTTCATTCAACAAGTCATGGAAAAATATTCTCCATGGTAAATTATATTAATAGTTATATCTGAATAAAGTGTAGAACAGGCATATGTGGTAGTCAACTATCCAAATTCAATATATATTAGCCCTGATCCAGCATTATGTTAGTCCCTTGAGCTTTGGGCAAAAGATCTGCATGACTGTTTCTGAACTTAAGGCCCATCAAAAAATATTTCATCATTCATGTTCCATCTAATTATTAAAAAAAAAAAAACTCCCTTTTGCATGGAAATATGACTGAAAACTTTATATATCACAAGTAAAGCAGTGCATAGTGCATCACAGATTGGTATGAGAATTATATGTATATTTATCTCCTATTTCTTGGAACATTTTGATAAGATTCTCTAGGCCAAATAAATAGCCTTGATCAGGCCCAGTGTGAATGGCAGTATCCTCTCTAAATCCCAGGTGAGTGGAGTGTGCAAAATCGATCATTCTTATTTCTACTTGAGCTGACTCCCTAAGAAGTCCAGTCTGAGAGGTTGTACGATTTCCCTGCCCTACAAATTCTGTTTGTGAAGAAACGATACTTGTAATTTCCCCCGAAAACTCATTTTTTGAGGAGGCAAAGTCATTGGTTCTCTCCTCCGTATATTCAGTATGTGAGGAGGACAATACATGAGGCTTTTCCCCTTGATTTTCACTCTTCTCAGAAGATGGAAGAGTGCTTCTGCTTGCTGGAAAGTTCTCTGGTGCCAAGACACCTTCAGTCTGTGTTCTCATAATATCACTAACATGTAAATTGTTCTCTGAATGTTTTCGATTCTGGTCCTGATTTAATGCATCTTTCATGGACTTGTTCTGTCCATCATACATAATAAGAAGAGAACTGGAATAGAACCTAAATGAATCCTGTTTATGAATAATGCTCCCAAGACATTTCAGTTGTTGCACAATTGTTCCAATTAAGTCAACTCTCAGTTCTTGACCATTGTTTAGAAACTGGTAGAGAGAATCCTTAAATCCTTCCACAGAAAGACTGCGCCCAAAGTATTTGTTGTGACATACAAATCTTCCAGTATTTAGTTGATACACCTGCAATAATAATAATAATAATAATAGTAAGAAGAATAATAATGATAATAACTAGAGGAATAGTGATCAATTTTTTGTACATAAATACATATCTGCCTATCCCTCACCCTATCACAACATGACTAGTGGAGATCAAACAAAAAAGGGCATAATCCTTCCCAAATATTGTTTGTACAATGATTTGCAAATATGAGTATCTTTTAATAATAATAATAATAATAATAATAATAATGATAATAATAATAATGATAATAAAACTGCAAGAAGAACTGAATTCCTACTCTCTTGCTCATAACTTAACTAATCCAAGTTTGTAATAATACCAACCTATTTGCCAAATTTTGATAAAAAAAACATGGCATCTAAGATCTAGAAAGGTAACAAGCTCAGCCAATAAGATCATCTTTTAAATGTGCACAGATCTCAAAGAATTATACGACCTAAGACAATAATGAAAGCTTATTTACCAACTTTAAGAAATTCAGTCTCAGACTGTTAACAAGCTCAGACAATGACATACAAGTTTACCTCAAATATGATTAGATTTTGCTCATGATCAAAGTCATCCAACATCTTGGTACAAGCCTATTGCCAAGTTTAAACAAAATCCTATGAAAAATAGAGTTCCTTCTCAAACAGATGCGTGATTTCAAGCTCACAATACTGATGCAAATCTTGAACAATAATACTGTATTTACCTTAAGAATGATTCAAATAGGGCCAGAAAAACCATCTCTTACATAGTATGAAATCAATCAGTGGCAAGATCACCATATTAAAATACAGGTCTTGCTCATAATGAACCATAATGGATATTCTTACCAAGTTTGAGAAGAATCTGTGTAAATTGATGACAAACTCAGTCAGATGCAAGATCATCTCACACATCTTGTTCATAATTGTACCCATGTGATCCTGATGAGCTGAGTACCTTGATCAAGTTTTAATTCAAACAGATGCAAGATCATCTCACACATCTTGTTCATAATTGTACCCATGTGATCCTGATGAGCTGAGTACCTTGATCAAGTTTTAATCCAAACAGATGCAAGATCATCTCATTTGTATGTGTAGGTGGTCCTATGAAACTCGTACAAGATCCTGATCATTTAAGCTTATACTCCTTGTATCATCAAAACTAGATTTGAAATACAGCCTCCACACAACAAATTCAGCCACGCAAGATTGCTTCAATAATATGCATGAATCTGACTCAGTACTGAATTCCTCTAAGAACTTGACTCAAGCCCACATTTCAAGCTTAATCAAAATTGGATGAAAAATATGGTTCCCAGAGTGTTAATTTCAGCCAATCAGATGCAAGATCACCTTATTAATATGCATACAATCTTGTTCATTACTGAACTAGTCCATGTACTTCATAGTGTAAGCCAATATTTCAAGTTTGATCAGAATCAGACCAGAATATGGTCTCGAGTGATAACAAGCTCAGTCATTCAGACAAAAGATTAACACATTATTATGTGCAGATTTCACTCATATTCATAAATATCCAAGATCATGATATAAATATATCTTCAAAGTGTGATTAAATTGGGTCAAAACAATTGCCTTCAAAGTGGTAGCAAGCAAATGTTAACAGATGGACGAGGGATACAGGGCCATACCATAAGTTCACAAGACCAGAAAATCTAAACATTTTGAGAGCACAATGATTTGTTCATATACACATAGGCAATAAGTTTAATAAAATTACCAGGAACATGGTTGTTTATTGACATACTTATTTCCACACATTGAGTACAACATTTCTAAAGTTTCATGGCAATCCAATCACATTTGTAGTACTAGTTGTTTCACAAGATTATATACAATGCCTTGCGCTGCAAGCCAAAAGAGTCAATAACTATTGTTGATGTCTTGGGGTTTAATGCCATTTCTCAGTGCATGGCTGGCTATATATAGTGGCCATCATTGGTGGAGGGAGAATCTAGGGAAAACCCCAATAAGAACCACCAATCTGTGGGAAGCTACTGGCAGCTTTCTCACATATCAATAAACTAAGGCAGAGCAATAACTCGTCAGAATTATGAAGGCTTAGTGATTGGTCAACATGCGCATCTTCTGCAGATAACCATAATATTTACCCGATATCATGGCAATGCATCAAAAACTGGGGACAATGCACTCTAATAAGATAATCAGACACTACATTAGGCTATACAACAAATTGCACAATAACTCTACAAAACAATTGCAGTAGTAAATTATTTTGTAATAGTTGCATCTTCTTACAATGAACATGACACTTACCAAGTTTCATGGTAACCCATTAAATAATTTGAGACTAGTTGTGTTCAAAAGATTTTGTCATAGTGAATTCAGCAAGTCAAAAAGGGAAATAACTTGTAGAAAAATTGCAGAGCAAAGTTATTTGTCAATTTTCCAATTACTGGACTTGGCTAAAACATTAAAAAGAACATGCAGAGATGAATATTTTCTATTCATATTTTTTCTTTCCATTGTTAACTAATGGGGGGTGAGTGCACAACAAGCAGGACCCATTGTTTCATGACAAATTATAAAGCTGGAATCGAATAAGATTCCTAAACAAGATTCCAAGTGGGCCAGGGCACAAAAGTCAGGATAATTTGGACCTAGTATGTTAAAATTGATAGTAGCTAACATGATTAACTGTTCTACTTTGAGTAACCTCATCTGGGCTTGATAGTGCATTGGCATCCCTTGTATGAATGTGAAAGGTGATCATGTTGATTGATCTGTTACATTTGCTCTGATACACGTATGTTAAGGCCAATTTTGGACCAAAAGTCATTCTATGATATATAAATGTGATGTGATTTGGATTTTTAACGTAGCTTTAACAATTTTTCAGTCATATCGCTATGATGTCTGCAGTGTGGCAGTTTATAGTGATGTCTAGCACTGGGGCAACATGCCGCAGACATGTAGCATGATGTCCCACCCGTCACATTATCCTGACACCATGCCGACCAGTCCTAACACTAATCTTTTAATGCTGAGTGCCAAGCGAGGCAACTGTCAGTACCATTTTTGTAAGTCTTTGGTACGACTCGGCTGGGGATCAAACCCACAACCTCCTGCATCCGAGGCAGATGCTCTAACCACTAGGCCACAGGAGATATATAAGTAACAATATTCATACATTTGTGGCTGCTATAAGGTGTGATCAAAGTTGACAGCACCATACTGGAAACAGTTGGCTGAAGAAGTACTTAAAAAAACAGGCTTTTTATCAAATTGCTATGGAAGGCACATTCTGGTTTGCGGAACGAACCATATAAATTTTCTGGTAGAGAATTTTCCAAGAATTCATCCTAGAAACCTAATTTTCCTAGCAAAATAGGTTTCTTTGATAATACTTACCAAATCAAAATACCTTAGATCTACTTCTAGTTCGCAAATCCAATCCTCCCTGATACTAGTTATAGCTAAAGAGCTAAAAGTTGTCTGTCGACCTAGATGTTAGTCAGGCAGAGTGATCTTGCCTTAGGTATAAGGAGTGGTGGCAAAATACATAAACCTGTCAGTAACTACTGAAGTGAAAGGCATGCTATCTATGGAAGTAACTGCAGGGAGGCTGTGTGGGTGTATGTGTATTATGATTGGGAAAGCGTTCTTGAAGAAACACTTTACTAGGAAAAAGTGGTTTGTTCTTTATATACATTACCCTATCATAATACTTTAGGAGAATAGGTAACAGGTGGGAAGAGCTATGTCCTGAAGATACCATCTCCAGTGCCTTAAGGTATGTGAGACAGCTTCTAGGTAGCCTGACTTAAGTGAACTCCATCTGTCAGTGTGCAGCTTTGAATAGAGAAAACTTTTTCCCTTGCAAATCCAGCTGAACTCATGAAGCAGTGTCTCAAGAAGCTGCCGATGACCTGGAAGGGAAATCTGCTGAGCTGTGGATAAAGGTCCCATTGGACCCTTTGGGATGACAGATCTCAGGGATAAATGCTAGAAAATGTGGACTCCGATCTCCATCAAAACACCTGAAAGATGTTGACCAGATATAAAGTTCCGGCTGAATGTTATGCTGGTGGCAACTGCTCTAACCTCATGAGCCAAAATGCGTAACAAGCTCATTTGTGCTGGGGTTAGTTCTTGATATGCAGAGCATATAAGCCACTTTATCCAGGCAAAGATGATCTGTGTTGATATTTCCTCCTGTTCTTCATGAGATAAAAATAGGTGCTATCTCCCTCAATGCAGTGGCTCTGTTCTATTATGGTACTTCGAAGCCCGAACTGGGTCTTGTAAGGGGGTCTTCAGTTGATGTGTCCTGACAAGACAGAGGTTTCACAATGAGAGTCTGATTGCTCATGGAAGACAGCCTGTTCTTGGCAATGGAAGAGGATGATGCTATAAGTAAGACTGACCCATATTGTTGGACCTGCATGTAAGTCAGGTCTGCCGATAGGGTATGTATTCGTTAATTCTGCCCACTGTCACTAATGCCATGAGGGAGCAGGTCTTGCAGGAAAGGTGTGCCAGAGATGCTATTGAGAATGCTTAAAAAAAAGTGTCTTCTTGAACCAGGTTAATATCAAAGATAGCCAAAGCAGAACCTAACATTTTGGCAGTGTATACTTAAAATGGAGAGAAGGTCGAGTAAGCCCTAGTTTTGTCTAGGATCCTTTATTCCATAGTGATGAAAGGTGTCTGCGATTGTGGAGCACTAATCTTTTATCATACTCAGTGCAAACTATCTCTCTTTGAAGAGCAGAAGAAGGTAAGCTATTTGCACTACAGATGCCTGGATAGGTAAGATGTGTTCATGTATTCACCACTGGGTGAAAATGTGCAATTTGCCTTCATATGCCTTCAGAATGGAGGGCCTTCTTGCCAGAGTAATCCTCTCCACAACTGGTTGTGAAAACTTAATTTCTGAGGGCCTGTTTAATATGATAGACGTGCAGGTTCAGCAGCTCTGGGTAGGAATGAAACAATTGCTGTTGTGGTTGTTTGAGTAAATGACAGGAAAATCCTAATTTTCCCAGAAGTTTCCTTTGCAAGATTGATGAGGTTGTTTATCCACGACTTCTCCCATCTGAGTAGTGAAATGATGTCAAGGCAACACTCCCACTACTGCTTTCTGTATCACTTTGAATCAGAGATGTTGGAGGGTAGATGTATGCATCCAGGCTATTCCAAACGATAAAGTGTTGACTGCCCAAGCTTTTGAGTCTGGGACTGGAGATACAAAGGTTGGAAGTTTGGTATTCCACCTTGTTGCAAACAGGTCCATCAATGGTTGATCCCATCAGTTACATATCTGATTGAAAACTGAGGGATATGGAGACCATTCCATCTGTATTAGTTGACTGTTCCAGGAAAAAGATTCGGTTACTATGTTAGGTATCCTGGGATAGGGCAAACTGGAACACAGATTTGTTGTTGTTATGCCATTTTAGGAAGTCCCATGCCCGGATGCAAGAGTCTGGGGACTTGATTCCTCCCTGTCATTTGAGAAAAGTCATTACTGTATAGTTGTTGGACAGAATGAGAATTTCCTGCCATTTAAATATTCTTGCCACCAGTGAAAGGCTTTCAGAACAGCTGTAATCTCCAGAAATACTTTTTAAAATTGATATGCAGATGTCTTTCCTGGGGAGACCATGCACTGCTGGTTCCCCAAAAGGATGGTGTTAGGTGGGTTCCCCAGCCTTCTGTACTTGCATCAGTACAAACTGTAATCTCAGGCTTTTGAACTCGCAGAAATACACCTGCCGGGAGTCAAGTCAGGATGCTCTGATTCTGCAGATGGTGCCTCAATTGTGTGCAGAGAGTGAAGTTGGTCCAGTGGGCAAATGATTGGCCTCCACTGGGACATAAAAATCATGTGCAATGGGAACATAAAAGGCGACGTAGGACAATCAGATTTGCTGCCAATGTTGGGCAAGCCTAGTAGGCAAAGGAATTCCCATGTGGATAGAATTTCCTCAAAAGTAAAGAAGCTAATATGGTTAAGATTCCAATGCCCGATCCTGTGTAGTATACTCCATGCCTAGGTGAACAAATTCTTCAGATGGTACCAGGTCAGATTTTTACTTGTTGACAAGAAGCCCATGTTGGTAAGCAGTGTTTTAGATGTAACTCATCTTATGTTTCTGCAGATGTCGTCAAGGTAACTTGATGATGATGCTGTAGAAAGGGTCTGGACATGTGTCATTACTCGATGAATGAAGACCCAGGGGCCGGTATCGATTCCCAAATGGAGTGCCCTTAATTGGTATACAATATAGGAAAATCACAGGAACATCCTGGAAGCCTTGTGAATAAGGACATGAAGATATGCGTCTTTTAATTACACACAGATGGCAAAGTCTCCCTCTTGGACAGCATTCAAAATACGCCATGGTGTTTCCATTGAGTGCATTTAGGTCAATGATCAAGTGCATGTGCTCTTTGCATTTAGGACAGAGAAAAGTCTGAAACAAAACCCCTGAGAAATGTTCAGCCAAATGATTGGACCCTCTCTGTGCTTTATCTACTTCAGTTTGCAAGAACTGTGGCTTTGATAAGACGGTTTTCAGAAGCAATCTTATGTGTGGCATTTAGATCCTTTTGCTGATTTACCGTACCATCCCTGTATCGATGAAATAGTTGTGAGAGAGGGAGATTGGTCTCCTTGGTGGCTTGTTTGCAGACTTCAGTCAGGTCATTAAACAGAAGGTTAGAGGATATAGGATGTGCTCTTAGCTTAGCTTCTGGTGGTCCTTCAGGAAAGTGCAAGCAGAGATCACTGAGTTGCATGCCACAACAGTAAATTTGTACCTGCAGTACTGGCCAAAGTGTGTTGAGCAGCTCCGTTCAGTACTTGGGCTATTCTAGGGACCGACTCCCATCCAGTCCATACATTTGGACAGTGGCTTTGTCATTCCCCGAGTGGTGGTAACACTGTCGACTGCTGGGGTTTCTAAATGAAATACTGGTGTTTGGCCAAGGTACAACTCCTGACAAACTGGTGATGAAAGCAGGTCAGAATGTCCGTAACTCTTCAAGAAGTTACTGAAGTTGGACTCTTCCATTTTGTCATAAGATAAACAGATGTAGGGGGTCTGGACCAGGTTTTTGATGGTGTGGAAAGAGGAGGGCAGAATTCAGACACTTCATGGTTGAAGGGTAAGGGCTGAATTATCTCCCTTGTGGCTTTGCTCATAGTTCTAGGATAAATAAAGCAAATTTGTTTAAACTGTAGCCCAGCACCTGTCCTTTGAATATAATTTTGGTGCCAAGACAAATCTGAAAACGTTGACCTAGAAATCTGATAACAGTTTAATAAAGCAATGAAGCATACAGGTGAAATATAATGACAAAACAAACTGATAATAGGCCTCGACCTGTGCTTGAACAGAGTGGGTGCAGAGCTATACCATATGATGGTTACCTGGAAAATAGTGAGAGCAGACAATCTTAATTACATTGCTACCTTTAGGGAAGGTCAAGGATGCCATGGTAAATGAATCTCAACTGTATGTACCAGAAATGACGATTTATACATATATAAGAACTTTGTTAAGGGCATAAAACATGCATGCTTATATATATATATTGTAGCCTGAATCAATTGCATAGGCTACCTTTGCGAGTGACTAAGTGATCTCCAATGGAATGGTTATGCCAGTAAACAGCACTCAAGTGTCACCTATAGAGACATGCATGAGCAAGACGTGACTGAGTAAACTGTGTATTGAAAGACTGCCTGTATTTGTCTGACCAGAGCAGAACAAATACAGAAATGTACACAAGTGTCTATGTTACACACAAAAACCTTCACCTAAAAGGGAACTGTGGCACTGTTATAGATACTTGCAAAAAAGGTGCGACAATATCCATTATGAGGCAGTTCTCAGTAGGGAAAATGGCCCACAGACCACCTGTACAGGTAATATCAATGACGTTGCCGCCCAGACACTACAAATGTCTTGGAATAGGAACTCCCTGATATGTACCAGTTTATAAAAGAATTACACGTTATCTTAGGAGTTTTAGAACTCTGCTAGAGACTTGCATGTAGAGAAAATAATTATAGCCCAAACTTCAATGAGAATTCGCTCAGGCTCCCCAAGCAAATACCAAAGGTGTGATGATGACAAAGTTATAGCAAAATGGAAAGGCAAAGCTTTATCAACATATGAATAGAATAAGTTGGAAATATAGATAGAGTATACTTTCCTAAGAAGTGAAAAACTACTCCAACTTGTAATGATATATCTTAGTCATAGATTCTCGCTTTTGCAAGGTCTCTGGTGATGACAGCATGCTTCTTAGCACAAGCAGAAGTAGTTAATGACAGATTTATATATTTTGCTGCCAATCCTTATAACTAAGGGAAGATCATTCTGCCTGACTGCCATCTAGGTTGGCAGACAACCTTTAGCTTCCATTAGCTGAAAGTAGTATCTGGAAGCGCTGTATTTGTGATTCTCCTAAGGTATTATGATTGGGTAATGTATTTAAAAAATAAAGTTGACTCAAAACTTTCAAACATTCTGTAGAAGAAGCTGCAAATAGTTTTCCACCTACTTATTAAGCCACATTACTGTTAGAGAAGCAACTTCAGAAAAAAAATTTGACAACATATTCTAAGAAATGTTCTTAACAAATGTAATAAAAATATTGGGTCAGGCATTCTATGGAAGAAGTTAAAATTAGCTTTTCAACATGGCTGCTATAGAAGCCACACCTTTTCGAGGAACTGCCCTGCACATAAATCAGAAAATGTACTTAACATGTGCCTCATAGGGCCTGATGCTCTACTAGCTGAGAAGAATTTCCAGGAATTCAAGATAGGACTATTTCTTCCTTTTACCTGCAAAGTGCTGAAATCATCTCTGATATTCTTGAGTGATAGAAAGATTTTCATATTAGCTGCTGTGGTGGACAATATGGATACGAGACTGGCACCATTTACAATTAGAACCAACTTAAGATAGTTCATACAGATACTATAAAAAAATTCAAGCACTTTTAAAAGACATGTCAAGGGACAGCTCCTGTGGCCTAGTGATGCGGGAGGTTGTGGGTTTGAAACCCCGGCCGAGTCATACCAAAGACTTACAATAATTGTATAAACAGCTGCTGTGCTTGGTGCTCAGCATTAAGAAGTTAGTGTTAGGACTGGTTGGCTTGGTGTCAGGATAATGTGACTTGGTGGGACATCAAGCTACATGTCTGCGGTATGATGCCCCAGTGCTAGACATCACTATAAACTGCCACAATACAGACATTGTAGTGATAAGACTGAAAAAATGTTAAAGCTGCATTAAAAATCCAAATCACACACACACACACACACAGACTTGTCAAAGACAAAAAAAATAAAATTCAAGCTCCTATAAATGACTGCATATAAGCTTAGGAATAGTGTTAATTAAGGCATGTAGGGCCTACAGAATTTTCAAATTAGGCATTTGATTCTAAAACAATTTAGGAACATTTTCTTGTTAAACTAGGCCTAATAGAAGATACTGAAGTTCAATGGACTTTGGGACATGGGAGTAAATGTGCAGTCATCTCATCTACATTAGTTTGGAAATTAGCAGTCTTATTTAAAAGTATCATCCTCCTAGAGTTTGCAAGTTTAAAGCAAAAAACGTTCTAAATTCATTTCTAATGTCAACATTTCATTCTTATTATGCTTTTCACTCTTGCCATAGGACTTCAGAGCACATTCTCTCACTGATCTAGTGATATTACTGCAAGTCTTTACTTATACTAATGATAAGTGCTTCAGAGTTAAACGCTAATGAATTGACATTTTCAGCAGAAGTAAAATTCTACGAAGTTCAGATACAGAAGTTTCTTAAATGGAGGTTTCATTTTATCTTGATATTTATGTTAGTAAATTAATGGTTTTCAGTGAAATTTGTTTGTCTTGAAATTCAAGAGCATTTTCAGGCACTTTACCAGTACTTTTTGACCCAACCTCAAATTCAGTCACTTTTCATGTTAGCCACCAAACTTAAAGCACTTTTCAAGATAGCATAAACCCTGCTAGACATAAGTATTTTAGTGAAAATCCCATGTTTATATAACAATCCATTCAAAAGTAGCAATAACAAGATTTACTGGAAATCTTAACAGTACAAATTTCATTTAGGACCAATTAGCCCATGGGATGAATGCGTGTAAACGTTTCACAGCTATTTTCCAAGTAGTTTAGGAGTAGCAATACAAACTTGTGTTAATGGTCAGATGGACAAATAACATTCAACAGGTCATTCTTTAAGCTCTCATGGTCTAAGACCATTTTAGCTACAAATGTTTCAAGTTTAATCAAAATAAACTCAAGCCTTTTGGGGCAAGTTGGAAAAATATTTACATAGAATCTACTTCATTACTAGGGAAACAATCCATAACTCAATTCTTGCGCAGCATATCCCAAGAAACTTTCCAACCACATTTCAGAAAATTGGCTCAGCTACTCTAAAGGTAGAAAAACAAATCTGACTGCTAATGAAACTAAATAATTGATAGGTAAGCTCAACTGTTCAAGAGAAAAATCCAAAACATAGGTTTTCCACCTGGTTGCTATGGAAGCTTGTGGAACCACTATTTATAAAAAAATCTGACGGAGCATGTCCTGAAAAGCACCCCAACCAAGTCTGATAAAAACATCTCTAGATGTCAAAACAAAATTTTTCAGTTGGTTACAGTGGCGGCCACACTGTTGCTAGAGAAACCATCAAGATCATAATTCTGGCAGACAATGCCCTGAGAAACATTCTTACCAAGTTTGATTAAATTTGGCTCTGTGGTTTTTGAAAAGTCCAAAATTGCAGTGCTGATCTATGACAAATGCTCTATAAAAACTTGGGTTTTGGTTTCTCATGTTTGTCTTTTTTAAGGTCTTGAGGTATATTGAGTAAAGTGTCTTGCTCAATTACACAATGGTAGCTAGCTGATCCTTGCTGATCTGATTATGGGAACTGAAAAACTACCATCTGGCTACATGTCCAATGCCCTTGTCATGATGACACACACTAGACAAGGGATGATACAGATATAGGTATAATGAAACTCATTTAAGACAGCAAACAAAATATTGCAACATCTGATATCCATGTTTTGTAAGTTTTAACTGTTTTCCTTATGTCCTTTCTTTACCTGCATTCCACACAACCGTAGACCTATAGCAACTGAAGTTGTGTTTTTACATTTCCTCGTCTGGCTCATCTTCTTGGTCTCTGGGGCATCGTCTCCATGCTGCCGAGTCCCCATTTTGAGATCCAGTATACATGGAAAGCTAAACTTTGCTGCAACATTTTCCAATAATATAAATTCTAGACAGGAGTTGAGGTTTAACTGGTGTAATATTTTGATGGACATGGAGTGTAACCAATGTGCTATCCATGCCAAATCCCCACCCAATTTCTTTTAGAAGGGTCTAATATGCATGCACCGATTTTAAAATGTTTCAGCGATATATTATTTGTGAAAGTTGTCCAAATTTTCAAGGGCCAAGTTAATGTTCATTTTCCACTATATATTAGTTCATAATTCAAGGAGATTGTTGTGAAATGATTGGAAATTACTAAATTAAAAAGAAAGATGGATGATGGACTGGTGAACTAAAGCAAATAATTCTACCATGATTATGACACTTAAAAGTTGTAAATACAGTACATAGAACATCTTTTGCAATCATTTTGGGTAAAGTTTGCAATCATTTGGATTGCCCATCATAACATTAATATTTGTACCATTTATAATCAGCCAACAATCATCTTTTTAAAAAAGAGTCCTAAAAACTGCTGACAATCATACTGATTCTTTCTGTTATACCAGGTCAGCATAAAGTTTCACTCCATTCTAAACAGTACTCAAATTGTGCCACCTTATCTTGTCCTGCTTCGAAATGTTTTGAATTTTCATGTACCATTTGTGTTCTGTAATGTCTTTCTACCATTTCCAATGATGCAAAAGATGTTACAATTATTGTAAGAATTAAAGTTCAGAAATGCCTAAAGGATACTATAGTGGTCAGAGTCCTGGTTGTTTTTCCTCATTTTGGCCAGCTGTTTCTTCTGACATTTTAGACTCCATGGATTCAAACCCTCGGCTGACTTAAAGCCAGACTTTGGATCAGGACTGTGGAATACTTTGTCTGTCTGTGTGCTAACCTCAATACTTCCACTCCTCAAAAGACGAATACTGGAAAACAAGCAAGAAGGATTATGTCTGGAGGCTACAGAAAAGCATCAACTTTCACAGATATTTAAGAATCATAGGACCCTCATGTTTTTCATGCCAACTTTTTTAACCTCATTTTGACCATAATTATTAGTACTTTTTAACTACAAACAGTGCAAGAGTTCAAAGAAGAGCACTGTGGATGCCATAATAGGCCCACCATCGTATTCAGTACTCATGCATGTGGGTATAAGTAGAGCTTGGCTGACTTGCCACTCTTACTATGATTTAGAACTTTTATCACAAAGAAAATGGTTTCTTTCTTCCCAAATGACAAATCATTTGTCAATTTTGTTGGAAGAAAACAAAGTAAAATAAACTAACTGCTGTTATTTGGGCTACTGTAGCCTGTTCTTCAAGCTATCTAACCCAATATCAAGGGTACAGTAATCCCCTGTCCATGTGGTCCAAATCAGAAATTCATTCTTAAGGCAAGCAACTTTTGCAAGGTTATTTGTCTAAGGGCATGTAAACTGTAGCTTGCAACTTGACAGTAGCTCCATTTTGTTTGAGTGGTGTTTATACAAGTGCCTCTTTTATTTACCAGTAATTACCTGTTCTTTTTATTTACATAGTGTAGGCAGCAATTCATTCGTTAATGGGGGCAATTTGCAACTGGCTGAGGAAATATCTTCTAATGGTTATATCACATCAAATTTTGAGCTGCAGAACAGGGATTCCCTGAGGAATCTGTTGTTTTCAACTGATCAGTTGACTCCTAACCCCTTTTAACAATGATGGGAAAGTATGACGACACAATTTTTCCCAAAGGGGTCTTGGGTAGCTGAGTGGTCTAAAGTGCTCATCATTACCAATCGCTGCCATCTCAGGATCGACTAATAAGGGTATGAGAAAAAGCTGCCAGTAGCTTCCCAAGGGTCGGTATTTCTTACTGAACCACCAGTCCCAGCACATTTACCCATGGCATCCACTTACTACATGACAACACACCAGCACATAAATCTGCCATCTTCACCAGCTTCCTGTTGAGTAAGTACAGCATTCAAAGGTTGCCAAATCCTCCATACAGCCCAAGATTTAGCTTCAAGTGATTTTTAGCAGAATCATGTTATCAAAGATTTGCTGAGAGGCTGATGATTTGAAAGCCAGTACAGTTTTTCAGTGTACGAACATACCAAAAAAGTGACTACAAAATGACATTTAACAACTGGATAATCAGATTAAGAAGAAATTATTATTTAGAACTTGTTAAATAACCCAGAATACTGGACAGCAACAATGACTTGATGATGGGAGCAGTACTCCTATAGTAGACAGCAACAATGACTTGATGATGGGAGCAGTACCCCTACAATGGATAGCAAAAAGGACTTTATGATGGGAGCAGTACTCTTATACTGGACAGCAACAAGGACTTTATGATGGCAGCAGTACTCCTATACTGGACAGCAACAAGGACTTTATGATGGGAGCAGTACTCCTATACTGGACAGCAACAAGGACTTTATGTCGGAAGCAGTACTCTTATACAGGACAGCAACAACGACTTTATGATGGGAGCAGTACTCCTATACTGGACAGCACAGACTTGTGATAAGCGGTACACTGCTTATCGTAACAAAAACATTACCAAGATTTATAATCCCAACCCTAAGAAAAACAAAATTATGGCCCAATTTCAGATAGTAACACTTGAAACAGAATATACAGGTGATGCTACCTATACACTAATTCAACTAATGTGCCTTATTAATGCCATTTATAATGAAGAAATAACATTCAATTTGCACCACTGTTCTGTTTTATACTGTAGCTTGTTGTGCACATCTCATGTGTGCATGCACATGCATCTCATTCCTCATTAAGAAAATTGTGCATAAATATTATTTCAAAACTTAGACCTATAATTTGCCCAAGAAGTTATTTAATTTATAAGTATCCTATGTGAAAAATTACCAAATAAACTCGCTTATAAGTTGATCTATTTTACTGAAAAGTTTATTCATGCAGGATAGGGGTCATCTTATAAATGCAACATACAAAAAATTTTGACAATCTGTGGGTAATGTTCTTAACTCATGATGCCTGCAATACACAAAAATACTGTGAATTCAAATCTTTTTACATTTTTATGCAATTATTCCCATTTATGATTGAGTTTTCTTATGGTACCAATACATTTATTAAATTATTATTAAAATCGAGTTGGAATAAACCCAAAATATACGTTTTAATAATACAGGTATAGAAATGATAGTACATACCATGCTAAATTTGTGATATTATGCAAATTGTTTGATTCATGTGCAATTTGTGCAAAATGGAATACACATTCAGTGGTTAGTAAAAGAAGTACATGATCCTGAATGAAGGCATTTTTGTTTTGATTTTATAATCTTTATTTGGCAAGTCTTGCCATAATATTTATAAAACAACAACACAGATAAATAAATATGATTTTGCATTATAATATACTACATTTACTTCCATTTTAATAAAAGATTCTGTAACAACTGTTCAAACAAACATAAAATGTAATGGGGAGTTTTGACATGTTTTATATTCATTTATGGTTTTAGATGGGATTCAGATGATTTGCATCAATTCACTGCAGTGCCAGCACCTAGTGTTTGTTCCAAGAGGATTTTTAGCCTTGTGGACAATCTTATAAATAAAAAGTGGTCTCGTATTAAAACAGAAAATGGGGACGGAATGGTTTTTCTTCATAAGAATATGAAGTCTTGCTCCAAATGTTGATTGAATGACTCAGTTGTATGTACATATATTACCTTATTCAACATCTTGAAGACTCTTCAGGTCAAAGAT
Organism: Sinohyriopsis cumingii; assembly: GCA_028554795.2. Classification (NCBI taxonomy): domain Eukaryota; kingdom Metazoa; phylum Mollusca; class Bivalvia; order Unionida; family Unionidae; genus Sinohyriopsis; species Sinohyriopsis cumingii. The sequence goes on from CM068824.1 coordinate 71,923,458, forward strand.
GAAAGTTCTAGAATGTTAACAGATCAAAATATGTATTCAGATTGCAAAATGTGCATTGAATTAGTTGTGAAAATCCATTTGTATGCTTTCATATTAAATAAAATATGCATAAAACCATTGCATTTAAAAATGAGATACCAAAGACTTAAAAAAATGAACAAACAGCTGCCTCGCTAGGCGCTCAGCATTAAAAGGTTGGTGTTATGACTGGTAGGCCTGGTGTCAGGATAATGTGACTAGGTGGGACATCATGCATGTCTGTGGCATGATGCCCCAGTGCTAGACATCACTACAAACTGCCACACTGCAGACATTGTAGTGATATGACTGAAAAATTGTTAAAGCTATAATAAAAATCCCAAATCACACACACACACACATCTGAGTGATTAGAATGAAAGGGAAAGGGACTGAGAATAGATCCTTGTGGAACACCAAAACATAGATAAACTGGGCTGGAATGTTTTTCTTTTATGGACACAAATTGCAATGAAATGTCGTCAAGTGCAATCCAATCATAAGTTGTTGTTGTTGTTGTGGGGTTTAACGCCATTTTTCAGCACACGATAGGCTATACATGGCGGCCAGTATTAATGGTGGAGGAAGAACCCGAGAAAACCCCAGAAAGAACCACCGACCCACGAGAAGCTACTGGCAAGCTTTCTCACATACCCACATTGGCTGAATCCTAGACTCGAACCGCCGCAGACAGAGGTGAGATGGCAGTGATCCATAACGAAGGGCGCTTTAGACCACTCGGCCCAATCATAAGTAAGATAACTGAATCTAAACGCAAAATTTTGTCACTGTCTTACATGACATTAGTATTAGGTGTGGATTAACAATCTTTAGGTCTTATTCAGTTCATCAAATTTGCAACAATTATCATCAGACCATTAACAAATGTTTTAATTATATTATTAAGGAAGCCTGTTAGATAAGTTGGAAGTGGTCATCCTGATCAAAATTTGTCCATGGAACTATTCTATCAAATAAAAAATTTATCTGCTGTTACTCTATAATTTATACCAATAAAATGATAATGTCCCACACTCAACTATACCTGCAACATTCTGGTGAAGATGTTCGGTACTTTTTCCTTGTTTTCAGCAATGGACTAGCAGTGTTGTCTGTTTCACTTCCACTTGAGGCTGGGGATCGAGCCCAAATGAAGTCTTTAGGTGAGGAATGCTGGCTGTCGGACGAGTTCTCTGAAGCATCCACTGATGGTGGATAGCCCATTAGCGTGATATAACCATCACTGTCCTCATGCAACTGTACTTCAATCACACCTGATAAGAGAAAAAAAATTGAAATCAATATTTCGTTTTTAAAGCAAAGTTTGAACATCTATTACAGAAGCTGAAATGTTGTAACTTTATTTGACAAATTATTATAAAAATAATACTGGAAAGAAATAGTATTTTTCATCATGAAAATATATCAGAATGTGAAAATACATCAGAATATAAAGAAATAATCATAAAAAAGACTGAAGATCATTTAAAAAGAAGATCATAAAGAATGCTAAAGTGAGGAATACAAATACTGAAATTTGAATATCAGAGAAAATTTTCAATTCAAAATATTCCTTGTATAGTTTGCATCAACTTCAGTGGATTAAATTTTCAATGCTCAAAGGCAGGACAAAAGATCACATCAATATTCAGAGATCTTGACAATATTTGTAGAGACATTTAGAAAATAAAACAAAGAGCAATAACAAAAATTCTTTTCATTATTGTAGTTTTAAAACTTGCCTTTTTGAGAAATTTTCATATTAATTTTTTTAAATCCAAGAACAGAAAAATAATTTTTTCTTCTTTTTTGCCACAAATATATTTCAAATCAGATCAATTATTCACTGTTCAGAAATGAATACTAATGATATCTACATCACATTGACTCCACCACCCTCAATAAACTACTGAAACAAATTAAGCAACTGGTTAATACTGTATTCCACTCTGTAATGGATTTTAAAGCCAGAAACTTTCCATATTTAATGTAATGTGTGTGTGGTTGCATTTATGTGTGTGTGTGTGTATGTGTGTTTAACTACTCAACATAAAATTAAGTACCTGCTTTATCTGTTAAAAAAAAGGAATCTGAATTCTAGAATGTCCTCCTCAAGGAAAATGAACCTCTAAGGTAAACAAAAATATAGGCAGCAAAGATCTGTTATCTGTTATGTATATTTAATTTGTATTGTGTTGGATTTGCTCATGGCTATATGTTATAATAAATTGTATTGTGTGATTCCCTTTAATCCACAAATGAGGGTAGGAGTTGGGCCTTCATGTATAATATAGTAGAATAAACATGTTGACTATATAAAGTCTTGATTCTGACATTATAATTTTCTAGCAACACATTTTGTTTAGTCTGATGGAAATTTCCATTAAGAAGACAGAGTAGTGGGGATTTATACAAGATTGTCTATAACACTGAATTTTCTGGAAATGAACTTTTGACCCTCATTCTGGTTCCCAAATTGTGTTCCATGTTTTCATATTAAAGTTCATTATACTGGAATTGCTCATTCCTACCTTAACATCCCATGTGGAATCAGTATTAAAATTAATCAATTTTAGTTACATTCAGTTGAGAGGATTTATTTAAATTATTCACTTGATTTGCAAATTACTCTAGATTTTTGGACTAAAACACCTTTTTTTTAGATTATTTTGAATTCATTCAAAGACATTTTGGATTATATTGTGATACATCACAACTGTTGGTGCATTGGCACATTCATTGCTATTGGTACATCAGCAAATTCTAAATTGGAATTCATTTGGAACACCGCTGGGCTTGAGATATAACTTTTAGAACTAACAGATTTAATTCACAAGACAATAAGTTCTTTTTAAATTTACACCTTGTATTCTTATAAAATAAATTATTTGTTTAATTTTACAAAACTTGTTGGTTTTCACTCTTTTCTAATACGTGTGTTTAGTTCAAGACCATAGAGCTCTAACCTATCAATGTCAGGAAAAAACATTTGCCTTCAAAGGTAACAAGGAAGGAGAGAAGCAGCATCCAGAAGTAGAATGGAAGATTGACTCATTCCGGTAAAGACTCATTCCAGTAAAGAAGATGAGACAAGCAGAAAAAAAAAAAACAGTGAAGAGGAAGAATCTATACCATAACAGAAATTCAGAATACAAAACAGTTGACCTTTATGGTGTTTTATTAAATTGAATTGTTATTCTTTTTTCACAAGAAAATACCAAAGAAAATGTAAATGTATCTTTGTCTTTCTAATTTTCATATGGATAAGGTATTCCCAACAATTTTGCAGACCAAAAAATTGCATTCTGGATAGTAAGTATGCAGTGTTAAATAGTAAATTTAGAATATTGGATACAATATAACTAGGTACTGGTCACTACTTTTTCATTAGTTATTAAGTGAGGGGTGTTGGTCGCTTCAAATAGCATGAAGCTTGTTAATTTTGTACCAATACATTTCATGACTTTTTGTAACAATTTTAGGAAGATAAAATATTTTCACAATATGTAAAAATCTGTCGCAATTTTTATATTTGTCTGGAAATCTTTCATTCTTCCTAAATATAGTAATTTCCTTTTTGTGTGAAAAAGAACTAAAATTATTAAAATTGTTTTACATAGTGGAGGAAATTGCTTTATAATCTCCAATAATATCTGTATTAAGAAATTTTGGTATTAATTTTCCCCTTGACATATTTTAAATTCTTTCCCCAACATTTTTTTCAGTCCCCACTAAAGCCTGCTCAAATCTGAACAATCTTATGAATTTATGTAGTTCTAGCCCATGTCAATATTTTTAAAATATTTTCCCTGACTTTTCAGTCTCTGCTAAGTCCAGTACAATTTCACACGTTTAGCATTACACTCATCCCTGCCATTTAAATGTAATGTTCTGGATTTTTCTCTGTCTCTGCCTGAGTTTTGTAATTTTAGTACAACTTCTACTTTAAGCCAATTTAATCTTAATGTTCCAGGACCTAGTTTTGTAAAATTCTAGGATAGTTTCATGATTTTATCAAAACTTTAGTCACATCTATTTTAGTGTTATATTGAGTTGGTTTCCTTGATTATAACCATCTATAGCATTAGTACAATACATGAAAATTACCAACACCACCAAAATAATTTGAGATGTAGGTAATGCTTTATATATAAATCTCATATGCACAAAGATACTAGGCAGTATGTACACAAGGCATATTGGATACTATGTGTGCCATCTGAGGTCAGCCACTTTCAACAAGTAAGCCATTTGAGGTCAACCACTTCTAACATTGTTACAATATACCCGTACCCCCAAAAATTCCCATTATGACCCCACAGTGTCCTTCCAAGCTGAATTTCCATTAGACCTAATAAATTGAGATCAACTGCTACTAACAAGTCCAAAAGTATAGAATTTTTTTAATGAACTCCAATGTATAATTGTTCACCAAAGATCTTTATATTAAAACCCCACTTAAACTGCAATGGAATAGATTTCCTATGGAAAAACCAAGTTTAACTCACAAACAAGATCAGGTCTTGAACTCAAATTCAAGTAAAGATTTTGTTTACTTAATAGGGATCACACAAATCAGGTAGGCAATAATTCTACATGTTAATCATGGACAAAATTTAAGCACACATTGTCTGGGCAAAATTTAAGTACAAATTGTCTGTCTGTCTGTCTCTCTCTGTGTCTGTCTCTGTCTGTCTGTCTGTCTGTCTCTCTCTCTCTATAACTTTTCCCAGACACTTATTGGGGTAGATGGAAATTGGAAATTTCAAATGTGCCCAACTTGGAACAAATCACATTCATATTTTCTATGCTGTTCATAAATTCATTGGAAGTCAAATTGATTTATGTAAGTGCACGTTACTATTCTGCATGCACAACAACTGCGAACAGTAACTTTCCCAATTTTTCCAAATGATTTGCCATTGCCCTGCAATGACTTGATATAGAAGGAAGCAGTGTGCAGTGTTAACTTTTAATCTTGCCAATTATTCCTTTTCATTTATTTGTTTTTGTCCCTCCCTTTTCTTTTCTCCCTATTTTCTCAACTTTCTAAACATTTATAACTTCTTTCTTTTCTTTATCCTTATCTTTGACCTAATCCCTTGTTCATCCTCCAGTTTTATATACCTTGGATAAATGCTAATGTTTAAGCAAAAGACTCTTCACTTTAACTATTAACAATTTAATTTTCTGTCATTAAAACTGAATACATCTGCCATATATTCATATATATTTACAATTTTTGTATAACAAAAGGAAAAGAACAATGTAAAGCCACTGGCTTTTGTTCTATTCCTTTACATTCTAAATTACACTTATAGTGGGTATGTGAGAAAGCTTGCCAGTAGCTTCTCGAGGGTCGGTGGTTCTTTCCGGGAATTTCCCGGATTCTTCCTCCACCATTAATACTGGCCGCCATGTATAGCCTATCGTGTGCTGGAAAATGGCGTTAAACTCTACAACAACAACAACAAATTTATAAATAAAATATGTTTAAACAAAGAACTGTTTCATTGCAAACCAATCAGATTCATGTACCAAATAATCAGTGCACTCTCCTAAATGGTGGAATGTAGTTTCACAATAAAATGGAGTGCAATCAAGATCCTGAAATGCAGTACATTATATAAGTGTTACACATAAAAACAAAGTGTTTCACCTCGTGCTGGATCAAAAAACAGGGTAATACACTGGTGTGCATTATACACACAAAAATATGGGTTGAAACTTTGGGGCGGCTTCCCCATAAGTAAAAGACCTAGGCCAAATTCTTTGACACGTTTTAAGCTGATTGTTTTCAAGCTCATGTCCCCACTATGTAATCAAATTCTGAAATGTTGGCCAATTCTGCGTGTCAGGTAATTCTGCACAACGATATGTCATTTCTGTAAACATTGTATCACGTGCTATTTTGGGTCAAAAATCCATTTTGTATCCAGAAAGAACAATCGCACATTAATTAAGAAAAGTGATATTCATAAAGTGTACAAAAATATCCCAAATATAGACTTGAAATACACATAAAAATGTGATTTCTAAATGGCAACGTGAAGACCCACTCCATGACCTTCTTGAACCGGTAACCCAGCAAATTTGATTTACTATGCATCTTTTAGAATCATACAAATAAATACATTATATAAAAGATGGAAATGTGTACTTTAAAACAAAACTGCATTTTAATCCAAGTTTCCAATTTTGCAAGAAGTTGTCCCACATGTATAAAATCGTCTGCTACCCAACGTGTCTACTTGTCGCTAAAACATAAATTATCAACAAATTCCACGGCACATAGTCTGTTTCTAAATTCTGTAGTAATTTTTCCCCATCAAGATGTTATAATCACATTGCATCCTATTCACTGTTGTTTCTCTTCCACGTAATAGCTTATTTTTTTATAAAATGTTGAACTTTACTAACTTTTTTACAAGATCAGTTTAGTTTGCTTAATACCTCTTGCCATTTATTGGCATTTTTACGTTGGATTTTGTAAAACTAGCTATAAACCTGAATTAATTATTTGACTGAACTGCTGACAGAAATAGTCCAAAGTAATATATTTCATTTCTGTAGCCCAAATGGATAAACATGACATCTTTTCAAAGCTATGTGCAGAATAGGCCAACATATCGCAAGTAAGGAAAACGGGGGTGGTATCCTCTGTGTCCAAAATTAATATTTTTTTGAACAGAATATTCTGGTGACCATTGCATCTTTTCAAATAGTAAGCATTGCTGTATTTTATTTTTGTCAATCGCTCGAATTCTGTATGCATTTTGCTTCAATATTGGAAACGAAAACCTTAGGTGCGCAGAAATGCCCGACAGCAGTGTATGTATCAGTTTTCATCATCACTTTTATGTTCTCCAAACTTTAGGTATAGCTATACCTGAAAATCTGACACTTCTAACATCTTAACTGGAATAGTTCCCATATGTTGTGCATTATCTCTTCTTGGATTACGGGGACTAGGTTAAGTATTAGGTCATCGGCCATGCTCCAACATTTTCCTTTTGACATCAAATTTGCATTACATAGTTCTACTCACACAAAAAGAACAAAACAATTATCAAGTGTAAAGAAGAAATAATTTAATTACTCGAAATAGAAGTATAAAATGCAGTTACTTCCCCTTAGTTACGATTTACCACCTATAGAGGACGCCATCCGGAAATGATGTACATTTATCCCTACAAGACGAAGTACATGCTTCTTGTTGAAAAATAAAACACTATAAACTATGGATAGGGAATACTAAGATGAAACTAATGTAAACTAATTTACTGTTCAGCCTTATATTGGTATGCATGCATGACACACTAGATTGTGTCACTTTAAAAAATATTCCATTGTTTCAATTTATTTAGCAAATTCCCATTAATACAGGTAAAAAGAATCAATGCTGGCTTCCCAATGTTGGCCGACTTTAATGAAAAATGAAAAAAAAGAAATTGACAAACTTAAAGAATCCGAAAGGAACCAAACTTGACTTCTTTTTGTCGGCCAACTTCATAAGAAAATATCGGCACACTAAAAAGATACCAAAGTCAGTTTCCGAGGTTGGTTTGCTTTGCAATAAAATAACCTATGTATCTGATATCCTGTCGGTAAGTTAAACAATGAGTTTATTGCTCCTTGCCAGTTGTGTTTATCACCCGGGCTTCTATTTGTTTGCCATAATAATCATAATTGATGTTTGCAGGGCAAACAGTATACACAATAATAACTTGCTTTAATAATACCCATGCTACCAAAAAGATTATCATTTGCACTCACATTGAATGTATTTTAAAATAGTGATTTTTTATTTGTGAGATACCGTCTCATAGTTAACCGGGATACAATACAACCTGGCTCAGTTTGCAATAAGTAACTTATCATGCGTAAATGGCAGGTGCCTTCAAGCAATCAGGAGATATTTTCATCTCATTTGCGATTTTGTTATTTGACATGAGCGATACACACTAAAGATGCATACGCAAGCTGGTATCTGCTACATATACGGAGTTCATGGATATATAGTTTTTAAATAATTTTTGCATGATGAAAAAAGAACGAATATATGATAACAACGCAAGGTTAATTTCTTTCATTTTATTTTCAAACAAGTGTATGTTTATCAATTTCTTTTGTACCATGGGGTGGGTGGGCACAAATTCAACATAAAATTATTTTCTTTCTAATTTGTACAGAATACAATAAAATTAATTGGTAAGAGCTTCATATTGCAGCAACTAAATACTGACAAAATATTCAACATTATTCTCTATCTCATGTGGGTGGGGGGGCCGAGTGGTCTAAAGCGCTCTCTGTTATGGATCACTGCCGTCTCACCTCTGTCTGCGTGGGTTTGAGTCTCGGATTCGGCTAATGTGGGTATGTGAGAAAGCTTGCCAGTAGCTTCTCGTGGGTCGGTGGTTCTTTCCGGGGTTTTCCCGGGTTCTTCCTCCACCATTAATACTGGCCGCCATCTATAGCCTATCGTGTGCTGCAAAAATGGCGTTAAACCCTACAACAACAAAAACTCTCTGTGTAATCGAGTGTGCATTGTATGCAGCAGTGTTATAACGTGAAGCCTGAAATTAAGTATGTTTGTTATAATATCTTATGTACACTACCCTTAGCAAAATGGGTATGTATTATGTAGAATATCATCTGTTTAGTATTGTTTTATAAATGATTATTGATAATTTGACCGGAAGACTTAAATTGAGAATGTCGTCAAGCAGATGCATATATTTTTTAGCATAAAAAATGTATATAGTTTAATTGGAACAAACAAGATAATGTCAGTTTGTGTTTTCTCTCATAAATATATACGTTACGAAGTATGATTATTTTCTTTCAAAGAACATCAAAATAGTTTGATTAAATTTAAAGTTTTTTTTCCTAAAACCTATCTTACATAGCATCTACTTGTTTGTTTTTAGAAAAAGAACTTACAAACTATTGCTAAGTTTGGCCAAATTTCCTTTCGAGTTTGACCCAATTGTCTTTGGGCCAAATTCACTATAATCCAGCGTAAATTATACAACTTTCCCATCCCTCCCTTATTCAATCCCCCAGATTAAATCCACTTTTTTCTGGTAAACATGGTTTTTTGGAAAAAGAAAGAACCCTTTTTCCCATCATCACTCTTTAGGTTACATCTGTATGCAACACAGTGCACCATATTTGCTGTACAAAAGCACGATCGTACGATATATCACATAGACATTTACGTGGGGAAATTAAACACTTGAATGGCTAGATTTAATAGAAGGGGATACATGTATGTCATATCTGGTTCTGGCATGCGGAAACTAGTGATTGTTTACGGAGACTGCCAAATAATGTTTTCATTTAAAAAGTGGAGTTTTAAGTCTAATTAAACATTTTTGTGGTGTGCATACATAACCAATGCATTTTGTTTATAACTATAATAATATCACACGTTTGTACAATATAGGTGGACAGTGACCTTTTAAGTATTACAGTTCTATGGATACCAGAATATATTTTTATACTGATGTGTGATCTGGATTTTTAACCTAGCTTTAAGAATTTTTCCGTGACATCGCTATGATGTCTACAGTATAGCAGTTTATAGTGATGTCTAGCCCAGTCATGTTATCCTGACACCTGGCCTATCAGTCCTAACATTAACCTCTTAATGCTGAGCACCTAGTGAGACAGCTGCTAATAACAATTTGTAATTCTTGGGTATGACTCGGCTGGGGTTTGAACCTATGACCTCTTGCATCCATGGAGGATTCTCTAACCACTAGGCCACTTTATTGGTCTGATATTTATCTAAAAAAATTGTGATATTTAATACAGATCTAGTAAGTATTATGACTATCTGTTTTTATTCATAATCATATAATCTAAATGCATTTGTGCAAACTGATTTTTTAAAAACTTTTCTATACTACTAAAAAAAATTGTTTTTTTTTTGTATATGCTCTGCATAATACAAAATCCGATGGACATAAGCACTGTCTGTATATGCTATGTAAAATACCTCAATCTGATGGATATGAACACTGTATATACTATGTACAATACCCCAATCTGATGGACATGAGTACTGTTTGTATGCTATGTACAATACCCAATGTGACTGATATGAGTATGGTTTGTATACGATATGTACAATACCCCAATCTGAAGGGCATGAGTACTGTTTGTATATCCTGTGTAAAATACCCCAATGTGATGGATATGAACACTGTATATGCTATGTACAATACCCCATACTGATGGACATGAACACTGTTTGTATATGCTACATATAATACCCCAATCTGATGGACAGGAGTACTGTTTGTATATGCTATGTACAATACCCCAATCTAATGGACATAAGAACTATTTGAATATGCTATGTACAATACCCCAATCTGATGGACATGAATACTGTTTGTATATGCTATGTACAATACCCCAATCTGATGGACACGAGTACTGTTTATATATGCTATGTACAATATGCCAATCTGAAGGATATGAGTACTGTTTGTATATGCTATGTACAATACCCCAATTTGACGGACATGTGTACAGTTTGTATATGCTATGTACAATAACCCAATCTAACGGACATGAGTACTGTTTGTATATGCTATGTACAATACCCCAATCTGATGGATATGAGTACTGTTTGTATATGCTATGTACTATAACCCAATCTGATGGACATGAGCACTATCCGTATATACTATGTACAATACCCCAATCTGATGGACATGAGCACTGTTTGTATATGCTTAGTACAATACCCCAATCTAATGGGCATGAGTACTGTTTGTATATGCTATGTACAATAACCCAATATGATAGGCATGAGCACTGTTTGTATATGCTTAGTACAATAACCCAATCTGATGGACATGAGCACTGTCTGTATATACTATGTACAATACCCCAATCTAATGGATATGAGCACTGTTTGTATATGCCATGTACAATATCCCAATCTGATGGATATGAGCACTGTTTGTATATGCTATGTACAATAACCCAATATGACAGGCATGAGCACTGTTTGTATATGCTCAGTACAATAACCCAATCTGATGGACATGAGCACTGTCTGTATATACTATGTACAATACCCCAATCTAATGGATATGAGTACTGTTTGTATATGCCATGTACAATACCCCAATCTGATGGATATGAGCACTGTTTGTATATGCTATGAACAATAACTCAATCAGATGGACATGAGCACTGTCTGTATCTAATATGTACAATACCGTAATCTGATGGACATGAGCACTGTCTGTATATAATATGTATAATAACCCAATCTGATGGACATGAGTACTGTTTGTAAATACTATGTACAATACCCCAATCTGATGGACATGAGTATTGTTTGTATATGCTATGTACAATACCCCAATCTGATGGATATGAGCACTGGTTTTATATACTATGTACAATACCCCAATCTAATGGATATGAGCACTGTTGGCATATACTATGTACAATACCCCAATCTAATGGATATGAGCACTATTTGTATATGCTACATATAATACCCTCAATCTGATGGACATTTGTCTGAGTACTGTTTGTATATGCTATGTAAAATACCCCAATATAATGAAAATGAGCACTGTATATGCTACATATAATACCTTCAAAATAATGGACATGACTACTGTTTGTATATGCTATGCAAAATATTCCAATCTCATGAAAATGAGCACTGTTTGAATATGCTACATATAATACCCTCAAATAGATGGACATGAGCACCATTTGTATATACTATATATAATACTCCAATATGATGGACAAATGTTCTGTATGAAAGCTTCTTTTTATCTTTCACATGGGGTGGGTGGGCATATGGTGAGAATGCATACATGTGACAGAACCAGGATTTCAGACAAATAATTACAATATACATATATTACAAAATAATATTTACAAATAATCTGTCGATTGACTTCTGAACCAGTCATTTTTTTATTGGCATAAATGTTACATTTCACTTTTGAAACAATTATTAGACTTTTGAAGAGAATTCTTTGAGTAACAATGGTTATCGTGAATGGCAATTCTGAATCATGAGTACAAATTTCAAAGGTCAAGTCTGGTCAAAATATATAATGCCAGTTTTTAAAACTCTTGAAAAATTGGTGTCACTTGCTAATGACATTTTGATAATGCATTAATAGTACTGTCTATACAAGACAGGATTTTCTCTACATGTGACTAAAGAACCACGACTACTAAGCTTGATTTATATTTAATATATGCTCCATTTATGACTGGTCAAAAACCAAGATACTAAAAGATACAGTAACCATTAAACTTGTGTACTATGTCAGCCACAAGAGAGCATTATTTATTAATCTAGCCCAGTGCTGTTCAACCTTTTTGACACCATGGGCCATTGAAAAATGTTTTTCTTGAAGCCGAGGGCTGCAGCAGAAAACTTAAAAGCATTGACTATATTGCTGCTCGAGTTCAGGTAGGCCATTTAAAATCAGCCCACGGGCTGAACGGCACTGACCTAGCCATTACTATGTCAAAATGATGTATCACAATGATGCCACTGTGATATGCTGTATCTGTCACTGCCTTTCAACTGTAACAGTGTTAGTAGTATGTGTATTTATGGATGTAAATATGTATGTACGTGTTGTTAAATCTTTAGGCTTAAACTTTTAAAGAGACAAGGTAAAACCCAACAAACATTCAATTTTCCAAAATATAAATTTCACGAAAATATAAAAACAAATAAATTTCACTAAAATATAAAATCAGACAAAGTGAAAACTTAAAAATAACTTACAGCGTATGAATTCCTAGAATATTATTTTAAATTATGCTATCAATTTCACATTAATTTGTAAACTATCCAATGGTATTCCAAATTATGGTTCTAATGTGCTTATGTACTAACATGCAAGCACCATGGAATAATCACAGTTCTAAATCCAAAAGGTTTTACTTCAATGTAAATTCCATGGAAATAGAATATAAAAAAAATTCTTGAATGTTTCACATAATCTGAACAAATTATTTCAATGTTCAAGCTCTTGAATAATTTCATCTAATCCATAAAAGTACTGTCTGTTTAGAATAAATATTTTCCATGCTGCCAGTCCAACAAAACAATTATAAATAAATCACTATTTCCTCTCTTTCTTACAAAACTGGCATATGAACTGAAGAATGAAATGGTGTGTATTTACAGTCTATGTGCTCATCAAAATCAACAAAATGTTATCACTAAAAAGATTCTCAAACATTTAAAACTTTAAATTGTGAAACACTTAACAAAGTCATGGTCTGACCTTCTCACATTATTGAGTCAGTCAACAAGGTCATGTATTATGTCTCTACAGTACAAATGCACTCCTAGTATCATGTAATGTTTTCATGACCTCCATTAAATTAATGTGTGGCATACTTGACAGAAATAGTTGCTGCCTTGACCTTGGTAATATGCCTTGATTTATGATGGACATTCTACACATATTGTCCATGTACTTTTACTGCAACACAAAACAGCTACTGAATTTAAAGAAATAAAAAATATAAACGTCATCAACAAAACTATTATAAACTAATATATAATATCCGTAAAAATGTGTATGATGTTTTTGTATGCATGTATGTTTGTTCATGTGTAGTCAAAGCATCCTAGCAAGACTGGCTTAGAAAATGAACAACTACTTACACCTGACCTTATACATAACCTTCAACATATCCAGTATCTGCACTTTTTAAATGCTCAGCACTTGTTCAGCAAGTACTGTCCACTACAACATAATCCATGTTAACATCATAACATCACTCAATGTCTATATTACACAAAACAAGTTGCTTTTGTGTGCTGGTGTATTTTTTATGTGGCATATATCATCATATAGCTCAACTGTATGTGTAATGCTCAGCAGAATTTAGTTATATTTCATATGTTTATTTAAGATTTTTCTGACATATCTTAGTAGATGACACCTTAGTAGATGACACCTCCACTACCCTGCCTTATTTACCTCATCCTGACATTGGTCATATCAATAATCACACTAGCGTGATTCGAATCTTGTCAGTCAGGCTGCTGGGTCCTGATAAGATCCACTGTAGGTTACTCAAAGAAGGCACTCACATTAAACATGGTATTTATCAGAAATGTTCAACAATTCTCTACAATCAATAGCATGGAAAGTGGATAAATTACTACTATTCATAAAAAAAGGAGACGAAAATGTTTCAAATTACAGATCGACTTCACTGCTATGCTTGGGCAAAACATTTTAAAAACATGTCTTGAAATGCTTGCACAATGTTCTTACACCCAATAACCTAATTAGTTATCTTCAATCTGGCTTTACTCCAAAAGACTCGGCTCCTTTATAACTGTGTGGATATGTACAATACTTTCTGTAAGGGGACTGGTAAAGGAAAAGAAACTAAGTATTATTGGAATTGGTGACAAACTCTTGGTTTGAAAATTACCTCTCAAACAGGATGCAAGAAGTAGTAATAGAAGGCTGCACTTCAGGCCAACATGTCTATACTTGAACCGATGTTAAATTTAATTTACATTATATGATATTGCCACTGATACTTGGACCAATGTTAAATTTAATTTACAGTATATGATATTATCACTCATACTTGGACCAATGTTAAATTTAATTTACAGTATATGATATTGTCACTGATACTTGGAGCAATGTTAAATTTAATTTACATTATATGATATTGTCACTGATACTTGGACTGATGTTAAATTTAATTTACAGTATATGATATAGTCACTGATATTCACTATATGATTGTTTGTTGATGATACATCGTTGTCAATTATTGTTGAGGACCCAATGCTGGCTCCTTTTATTTTTTGAAGAAAAAAACTACTTAAAATTAATTTATGAGCAAATCAATGGTTAGTCAATTTTAATTCAAACAAAATGAAATCAATGACCAAATCAAGAAAATCTCAGAGAAAAACACCCACAGCTGTTAAAGAATGACACATTATAACAATGCTGTTAATGAGAGAGCTCAGAATAAACTTGGCTTGTTGACTAATCCTTAACAATACTGGAATTAAAATAAGCTAACCTAGCTAAATTTCATGAATAAAGTGGAGCATAGGTTTTTCTGTTATTTCTAATCTTGTGTGGTATAAACATGACATCACATCCAATGAATTGAGTACAAATCTGTAATAATAAAAAGTCAAAGTCTCATCTGAGTATTGATGATCCTTGTCGTTATGTTATCAGTGACGAAAGGGAGAGTCAGGTTTGTTAATGTACGCATCACTACAGCTCTGGTGATATTTAATTTCCTATCTTTCTCCAAATTTAAAGCAGAATCGTCCCTGGTTGCATATGGTGCAGTACATCCGATTCTCATCTGAAGGAGTTTAAGCACAGTTAGCTTAGCCAGTTTAAAAAAGTTGGGAAATTGTTCTTTACATTATTATTTATTATTTTCCACAGATCAAAGGTACTGTCTCTTGGATATTTCTGTTCCAAAGATAAGATTTATCACCAACAGGCACTCTCCCAAAGTCTCACTTTCTTTTTTTTTCGTATATGTCAGCCTGTATAACCTCAGCACACACTTGTACAAATTCTTCTCCAGACCTTCATAACTCATAGGTGGCATTATTACCAACTTTGAGAAACCAAAGTGCATCACACCATTTTCTCACTGCAATTTCAATAACAGAGAAGTGTACTTTGAAATAGGAATGTTTTCAAAGCAGTAAAATATGCTGTCCTCATTGCACATACAACTGCACTTGATTTTTCACTTTTTAAAACATTGGTGGCAGGCTGGCAGTGTCTTTGAAGTCAGACTTGAGCACATTAGCCTTTAGTGCCTGCATATGATCAAGTGACTGTTGTGTAAGAGTTAACGTCCTAGAATTCAAACGGCCAATCTCTGATATAAAAGGGGTACTTTTCCCAGAACTTTTCAGAATATCACAGTACATACTTCATGTCTTAGAGTTGCATGGTAACCATTTTTACTCATACAATACAATAAAGAATTCTGAAACTTTGCTGCACATTTTGATTTCTTTTTGGGTGGTACATCTAACTTCACATCTGACATGGTTGTTGAAATATTGTACTCCATTTCACAAGAAACTTCACTTCTTTCTTCATTCTCCCATTCACTTTTCAACAATGACCAGAAGTCCACTTACAACATTCCTGCCACCACTAACTTATGTTGAAAAACATCAGTAATTTTACATCCCACCAAGGTTGAGGTCACTTTAAAGAAACAGACCAAAGTTTGTGCATGTGCATATTAAAGGAATGGTTATCAAGTACAGAACCCATCTAGGATACACATGTTTTGGCTTATAAACAATTAGTGGGATATCCAAGTATCCTTTAGTATTAACATACATCTGCAGACTTTGGAAATGAAGAGGTATGGTAATGAAAAAAATATCCTTACTTTTGAATTTAATTTTAGATCCTTATTTGTTCATTTTATCATAATAGAAATAAAATTTGTATACTGCTACACAGGGTATATATTAATATATGCGACTCCAAACTAATTTGCAGGAGTTCTTGTGCATCACCACTTTCCAAATGTGCAAATTGATATAAATTTTGTGTGAATCACAATTATGCACCCTCAGTATATCAGTGAAGGACTGACAACCTACTGGATGAAAGAATTTCCAGGAATTCAAAACATGTCAATTTCTTCATTTTAACAGCCAGCTGTTGAAACCACTGATACTGTAAAGCTACTACAAAATTTCAATTAGCTGCTGGTATGGCCATATTGGATGTCAGCTTGGCACCATTTTCGTTTAGGACAAACAAGGCATAATAAGATGCTGATAAGACTTTCTAGTTTGAGGATTAATAATAAGATTTTAAAGATGGATGCCATGATTGCCACATTCAATACGAGATTGGCACCATTTCTATTTAGTACCAACTTGACAAAAGTCCTTTGCTCAAAGCACAATGTTGACATGACAAGCAATCTAAGAGAAGCAGTCATAACAAGATTTTCAACAAAGGTATTGTGCCAGTCGTACTAGCAGTCAGATCAGCACCACTGTCACTGATGACCAGCTAGACATCACAATAAGTTTTTCAGAGAAAATTCCAATCTGAGATGACCATTCATTCAGAAGATCAATCATTCAAGATGACGAAATTTTCAAGACTACCACTGTGACAGGCATCCTGAACAATTGAATGACACCATTAGGACTTACCAGACATCATACTAAATTGTTTAGAAATAAAACCATGTTGATATGACCATCCATTCACAGAAGCAGTGATAATACTTTCAACAAGCAGATGTGGTGGCCACACTGGACATCTCATTAACACGTTTCATTTTAGACCAACTCTGCATCAGGCGAAAACCCCACAGCAACATTACACCATTCAGGAGGAGCAAGATGATTTTCAAGATGGCCACTGTGACAGATTGTAAGATTGGAACCATTTTAATTGAAGACCAACTAGACATTGCAAAAAGTCTTTGGTAAAAAACCCATTGCAATGACTTTCTGTTCAGGATCAGCAATGATAAGATTTTCAAGATGGCCATTTTTGGTGGCCATATTGGACATTAAACCAGGACCATTTTCATTTAGGATAAACTAATCACCATCAAGTCTTTTAGTGAAAACCACATGTTGATATGACTGTCCATTCCAGAGAAGGAGTGATAAAAAATTTCAAGATGGCCACTGAGGCAGCCATATTGGGTATTAGATTGGCACCATTATGACCAGCAAGATATCTTTTGAAGCTATCTCGTGTAAATTGCATGCCAATATGATTTTCCTTATAGAAGGAGTAGCAGTAACATTATTTTCAAGATGGCCACTATGATGGCCATAATGGATATGCAAGCAGCACTTATTTCACTAGGACTAACTACACCCCATAGGATCAATGTGTGTGTAAAGTTTCATGTCAACTCTCCAATTGGTTCAGGAGGATCAGTGATAACAAACTTGTGCTAACAGACAACAGGCAATGAACTGACAATGGATCACAAAAGACCATCCCATAAGTTATCCTGCCATACAACCAGTAGAGTTAAAAACTTAGATCTTATCTGGAAGCAGATTATCATTCAATTCTCCTTTTTCTACCTGGTAGGAGAAGTGACCATTTCCATTTTGGGGCCCAAGGATGCTCTCTGAAAAGACTTAACAACATTCAAAATGTACAAGAGCTCCTAAGAAAATAAAAATTACCTCTATACTCAGGTAAAAATTCCTGAAGTTCTTGTGGGACAGTTTCATAAAAATACAGTTCTCGAGGTATTAAGGGCTTGCATAGGGTGGTCTCGTTGAATCGAAGAACACATGTATGTCCTCCAACCTGATGAATGAAAGGCTGCAACTGAACTGGTTCACTGTCTAGAGAGAATTCTTCTTCCATTCTCTCTGGCATATTGACTACACTGGAATCCAGTCTAAAACCTTAAATGGGTATGCCTGAAAAGAAAAATCCTAATAAATGTACTTATTGGCAAGATACACAACATAAAAAAATAATTTCCCAAATAAATCTGCAATTGAAAGAAGATAAGACAGAGTGTATGGTTGAGGTACATGAAGCCAAGAGCATTCAATTACATGGTGAATTTTAATTGAAATTTTGATGGTAAAGTAACATAGAAACCATTTACTCTGAGTAACATACCTTGATTTTGAAAACAAGGTTATTCTGCAAACCATAGCTTTATTAGCAGAATTTCATTCTTACGAATAATAATTCACCTCTGTCTGCATGGGTTTGAGTCTAGGATTCGACCTATGTGGGTATGTGAGAAAGCTTGCCAGTAACTTCTCGTGGGTCGGTGGTTCTTCCTGGGGTTTTCCCGGTTTCTTCCCCCACCATTAATACTGGCCGCCATGCATAGCCTATTGTGTGCTGAAAAATGGCATTAAACCCCACAACAACAACAAAATAATCACAACCAATGGATACTTTTGTTTAAATGACATAAGAAATATGAAATATACTCCTTTTTAAAGATTCAACAGGAAATAAACTGATCTTGTATTTAATTCTCATTTCCTGATGATGGCAAAATGTATTGTTGGTTTCGTAATGAAAAGCGGTCTCGCTGTACACTGATATATGACAATACTTTCTGCCAAACTTTTTTCATTCCTTTATTTTCTGTGGTATGTTGATTTGATATTTGCTGACGCATTGTCTTCATCCTGATTGGTGAACAGTTAAATTATCTGATGATGCAACAGATATCAATTTAACTTCTGCATAATAGCAGATGTAAACTCATAAATTTCCTTCCGCCTCTACTTGTAAAAGGAACAAGAAAAACAAACAAAAAAACAGCCAAAGGTGTAACAAGCCAAACGACAAGTATATTTGGCCTTTTATTAACATTGTATTCACACACCTTCACACACCTTCCTTTGTAACCTCTACTGATTATAAAACCCCAAAACATCAAGGATATAACAAAAGCACAAAACATAGTCATTTCATTCATCAATTTATAATTTCTAACCCAACTGCCCCCATATTGATATGAATTGCCAACCAGTAGGAGTAGCAATAAGATTTATTTTTAACAAGTCTGTCATGGCAACCATACTGGGTATCTAATCAGACCATTTTCACTTAGACAACCAGACCTTTTGATGCATAACGTTTTGTAGTACTCCTCCAAGTAGCTTTGGATAGGTAATAAACCTGTGCCAAAGGAAGGCCAGATGAAGGACAATGGACAGTCTCATAAGCTATTCTGGATTATAATCAGTATAGCTAAAATATGCAAGAACAAAGTGAGTTTTCTACATGCACATCATCAAATGCATCTTCAGCGTGATGATCATAATATTTTTAAAGTTCCATGGCAATCGATTAAAAACTGCAGAATTGTTTGTGCTAATGAGAATATGTGCCAGACAGATTGACATATATGGTTAGGCCAAAAAATATGTGTTTCCTATCGCACTGGTTTTAAAATTATGGTAGGTAATGTGGGTTTGTTTTAAACATATTTATTATAATGATTACTATATATAATATACTAAGCACTTCAAGTACTGGGCTACACAGGCTCAATTAGATGCATAATTTTTTAGAATATGTCTTTTTTATAAAAACATTATCTACTAAGATAAGTAGATATAATGTACTAGTATTTTCAATTACTGGGCAAAACTGGCTCAATTTTGATGCACAAACCAATTTAGGAATTTTTTTATTTTATTTTTTTTAACTGGGGGAAAAACAGTGCTATGTTTGGCACCAAAAAACATGGAGGGTCTGCTGACTGGAAACACACCTTTGTTTGAATATACTATGTTCCCCATCGCTACAGAAGCTGGAGTACAACTAACTGAAATACAAGACTAAATATGATTTAAAAGTAACAATCCAAGGTACACATCTGTAAAATATTTAAATCGTAGGTTATTTTGTAACAATTTATAAAATAATGGAACTTTAACAAAAGTATTTCTGAATTTGAGCACTCAAGTTAACAAGTTTTTGAATATGGGCTCTAGCCCTTATAAATATTTCAATGAATGGTTAAACAGATCAGCCAGTGTGTGTAAGCCCAAATGGCAGATTTGCAAGGCAATCTGAGAAATTCAGCTAAAGCCTAAACACACTGGATCATGAAAAGTACATCATAGTAACTCTATTTTCTTCTGACCCTTGCAATAGTCTTTATGATGTACCTAATTTTAAGCTATACGTCTTTACAAGCAATCAAGTCTGAGAACTTTGCTGGATGCTCTAACCACTTAGGCCACCAGCCCTGTTGAGTTGCCTAATTATGACAGTCTGATTCAGAGATACTGCATCAAAAGCATGTCAATATGACATGAGTTGTCCAGTTAAGACAGTGTGATTAAAAGATACTACATCATTTACAATCACTTTACATACCAAGTGAATCCATTATATGTATGACCATCAATCCAAAATGAAGAAATGCTAACTCACATAGATCCTTCTTTTTGAGCTTAAGTTTGCAAGATTATCTATCAAAATGCCTGAACATGAAAGACCCTGGACACTGGTAATGATGCAATCTGTGTTGAATCTGCTGAATGCCACAGTCAGTCAAACTCTTACAATAAAAATACCTATATAAATGGTTAACAAACCTGCAAGATAATAGCTGGCTTATGATCCAGGAAGAAGCACTACAGCAATCACTCTGTATTAAAGCAAATCAAAGACAATTCTTAGGCTTGAGTTACTAATAACCTGTTAACATTACAACTGAAAGGCATGCAGCCTGTGCTGATCATATACATGTAGTTACATCAGATATTTTATCTGCCAGCAAAGTGATTTTAGTTGTACTGTGAGTAGTGTTCAGTTGGGAAAAGTCTTCCTGAACAGTGAAATGTTGCAATTATATATATATATATATATATCAATGTACCCAGTCACACTAAGTACTAATACAAATTATTGCTCACAACCAAGAAACAAGAGACAAATTTACCAGTATTTCATCAAATGAAACACATCTATGGTTAATGATTAATATTGGATATATCAACATTAGTTGTAGTTCATTCCCATCATTAGTAAGACTTTCAGTGTGGATTATAAGAATACTTTAGATTCATTGTTAAGGAAGATGATGCCTGGTGGGACATGGAGGCATTCCCTCCCATACGCTGGAGTGGTCTTAGTCACCCCCAGCCCCTGACCGATTTCGTTTTCTTTATAACTTTATAACTCATCAGAGGGAATTGAACAGGTTGATTCATTTAATCAGCTAATCACCTGACAGTAAGAGATTCATACACTCCTGGGAACTGATGCTGCAATTTTGTTCATGTGCCTTATATTCCTATTGTTAGGACCTATTATTACTGTCTGCCAGTATATTAAGCTGCAAGCTCAAATGATGCAACCAGGTACCAAATGATACAATTGTCATTCAGCCAGTATTTGGCTAGAAAATCAAAACTTTGAGACTGTTTGCTAATCTATCAAATTTAAAAATAATTCTAGTAATAAAGATAATCATCGTTAGGTTTCTTATTTTGTCATAAATCTCTCTATTTTTTCCTCTTAAATAATTCACACATCACAATCTTAAACAAGGGTTATCATTTAGCCCTCCTGTTTGGGAAATTGACATTGTTAAAGTTCATAAGGACTTAGAAAGCATATTATGACGATTTAAGCTGAAAACTTCTTTCATCGCACACCAAAAACCTATGATGAGACTGACTCTTTGGAAAACAAAATTGTTCAGTGACTCAGACAAAAAAGCACATGAATACCACCTAACCTCCATGAATATATTGAAGCTTTCTGTAAAATTATCAATATTGAACTTCAACAAAAAAGGAAATACAGCCTATATATCACAAAAAAATGAAAACCACGACCTCAGAGAACTATGTAATAATAAAAATATATTTATTAAAAAGCCAATAAAGGGTACGCTATTGTAATCATTAACACTGATGATTACATCAACAAAGCCCCAAGACAATTAAATGAAAAGAATTATTACACCAAAGTAAGGAAAGACCTTTCGGAAATAATCCACAATATGGAAAAAAATTGTGTAATACAAATTTTAGACAAAGTTGTTGTTGTTGTTGTAGGGTTTAACGCCATTTTTCAGCACACGATAGGCTATACATGGCGGCCAGTATTAATGGTGGAGGAAGAACCCGTGAAAATCCCGGAAAGAACCACTGACCCACGAGAAGCTACTGGCAAGCTTTCTCACATACCCACATTGGCCAAATCGGAGACTCGAACCCACGCAGACAGAGGTGAGATGGCAGTGATCCGTAACGGTGAGCGCTTTAGACCACTCGGGGCCCCAATTCAAGACAAAGCAGAATTAGATGATAAGGCTTTTCTAAACTTTATCAATGACAAAATCTGTACTCCTAGATTATATTCGCTTTCAAAAATATATAAAAGCTATACTCTGGGAAAAATTCCTGGAAGACCAATTACTAGCGGAAACAATTCAGTGAAAAAATCAGTAGTCTAATAGACTAACATATTAAACCAGTTGTCAAAATTATATCTTCATACATCACAGATTTCATAAATAAAATTCAAGCTGTCCACAATTTATTTGATGATTTCTTTTTAGTCACAATGGACTTCAATTCCCTCCACACTAACATACCTAGCCATGAAGGTTTAACTTCAATAGCCAGAACTCTAGCTTTAAATAAACCAAAGTATTGTCTCTCCAATCTGAGTATTTTAGCTTTATTAAAATTCATATTACATTGTAATAATTTTACCTTCGATGGCTCCTATTATCTGCTAATTGTTACAACCATCATGGG
This sequence comes from Sinohyriopsis cumingii, assembly GCA_028554795.2. NCBI lineage: Eukaryota > Metazoa > Mollusca > Bivalvia > Unionida > Unionidae > Sinohyriopsis > Sinohyriopsis cumingii. The sequence continues at coordinate 71,946,781 of CM068824.1, forward strand.
AACCAACTAGACCATTTTATTCCAATATTTTTTATGGGTGATCTAGAATGGAAAATGCTTAATTCAGCATCATAGAAACCTTTCATTTTTCTACGGTTTATAGATGAAATGTTTAAGATATGGGCCGGTTCTGAGTTGGAATTAAATAAAATCAACAAATTCTGTAACAGCTTCTATATCATTATAAGTTTGCAATGGAATATTCAAAGGAAAAAAATCATATTCCTTGATACTATAATTATTCATGAAAATAATATATCATTGGATATATACTGTAAACCTATAGAGAAGCATTGTTATTTACATTATATTTCCTACCATTCGTACCAGTGTAAAATGTCAGATCCATATATTCAACTAATATGCATTGGACTAATATCAACTAAACAGTAGGATTTTGAGAAATATGCCTCCAATCTCATCCTTTTCTATGAAAGACCTGACTTAACAGAAGCTTGTTCCAAAGCAAGCTGGATAATTGTGTTCATTACAACTGAAGCCATTTCAGAAGGATATCAAACTAGCAGTGTGATACTAGTATCCTTACATATGACAAAGATACTTAGCTTCTCCAATGTGCAATTAGATTTCTCTGGCCAATTGTCAATTTAATTCTTCCAGAGATATTTCAAAATCAACAAATTCTTGCACAGAGAAATGGTTCTAAATTAATCAATCAACTAATAAAAACCAAGTTCTCAAACAAGCATCCAGGACAGACAAGTAATACATTCCCAAAGTAGTGGATTGTGAGACGTTAATTGCTGCTTCTGCATAAAAATGGATAAATCTAAAATATTTAGAAGTACATTCACTAACCTCAAATATAAATCAAAATTAAGAGGACATTATACCACATGAAATGTCATCTACTTAGTTGCCATCTATGTGACAAATGATATGTAGGCAAATCTAATGGGAATTTCCAAGTGAGAATAAAAAAGGCTTTAGAGATATCCATACTCAAAAGGATTCCCCAGTATCCACTTTAACCTACCTGACCACACCATAGATTGTGTTTGTTCAGATAAAAGAAATCATAAAATGGGATCCGGAGCTCACTATTAGCACAATTTATTGGAAAGATAGAGAACTCCATTGGATACACCAATTACACACTCTACAGCCTGTAAAGATTAACATCACTGTTTGTGTGTGCATGTGATTAGGATTTTTAACGTAGCTTTTAACAATCTTTCAGTCATATCGCTACGATGTCTGCAGTGTGGCAGTTTATAGTGAACATCACTGTTTAAATGGAAGTCTAGCATTTTTAACTTAGATTCATTCTTATTCTATATTTCTGATACTGGAAGAATTATTAATATTTTAAACACAATTCTGGGGTATATTTATTAACTAATCTTCATTTGAGTCATAAAGAAAAAGTTGTGGCTGATGTCAAATTCTTGGTGGCACTTTTTGAAAACTGTAATGGGCCCATGGCTCCATCAGGCTGAATTCAAGAATGAACTCTGCAACTCATAATGCAGTTCAAGTTACATTACTATATTTACTCACTGATAAGATGAATCCAAGCACAAACTGCACAGACCCAGATCTACTGCTGCATAATGCACTGGCAGATCTGGGTCTGTGTTGTTTGTTAGGAGCAATCAGTAGAAGAAACAACACAGACCCTGGTCTGCAAATGCATTATGCTATGGAAGATCAGGACCATGGCTCTTTGCAGTTTGACTTGACTTTTAAGCAAGTATTTACTGTACCCAGCAGGCAAACATATCCAATAAAGGAAGCTAAATGCAGACACTAACCAAAGTATTGACAGCAGATACATATACTGACAAACACACATCAATAATCAATATTAGTAAAATGGAAATGCTTTGTAACTAGCTTCTATCATTTTTTCATCTCATTTTCCACAACTTACACATATCAAAGCAACCAAATGACTTGACACTGCAAATCTCCATCCTATTTACGACAAAATAATAGTCTGTCCTCCACCCCAATATGGGTTCCATGATGGTCGAGTGGTCAAAGTCACTTGCCCTTACATCTCTGTCCATGTGGGATTGAGTTATGGACTAACCACTGTGGGCACATGAGAAAGCTTATCTGTAGCTTCCTATGGCTTGGTGGTTCTTCTAAGGGTCTTTCTACACCAAATATACTGGCTGCCATGCATAGCTTATAATGTGCTGAACTAAACCCCACAAAAATGAACATCAAACCCACCTCAATAGTCATCCCCACTCCTACCAGCAACTCATGTATCATAATGATATACTTTCAAATTTTGACTATATATATATATATATATATATATATATATATATATATATATATATATATATATATACATGTATATATATATATTGGAGATTATTTGAAATTATCTTAGTAATTAATTTTTTTATTATCTTATCTTGAACCCTTCAACAATGTGTAACAAAACTACAATGTTTCAAAGTTTAAACAATTTCCACCAACAGTTTAGGATGTGTGGTAAAGGGGAGACAGATGGATGGATTAATAGAAATATCACAAAATCCCCACTAACATTTGGGTATAATAATTCTTCTTCTTGCACTAATATATAATGCTCATTATTTTAAATGAATTTAACTCTTGCAGTTTCCAATCATGCTCTGCACCCAGCCTACTGGTATTGGTTCTTGTATACTGATATGACATGTTCCATATATACATATATGCAACTAGCTTTGTCAACAAGCTAACATGACAGTTTATGAATTTATACAGCCAACTAATATTCACAGTGTCAATTTGCTTCAAAAGCTGTTGAATATGAACAGCTTCCTCTGGAATCTGTCTTGATTTACTGCCAATGCATACGATGATGAAATTTTAGCCATGGTGGAATCAAGGCTGAGAGAATATGTGTGTGTGGTGTTATGAGTCTATGCTCTCAAAAATAAGAAACAAAAAAGAGTGAAAAGCAACAAGCTTTGTAAAATTCAAGAAATAATTTACTTCCCTAGAATACAAGGTTAAAAATGAGAAAAAATAAGTTATTTCGAATTTAAATCCCAAAATAATCCCAGAATTACTGACAGAAGTCCTAATAATTTAAAGTCCTGAATAAAATTCAGTAGAAGTCCAAAATAAATCCTAAGCTGAAGGTGTTAATGTGTCAACAGTCTTTTGTTGAATCACAGTAATACCATTCCAGGTCTGAATTCACTATAAATTCCAATGAATGTCACTGTCCAAGAATTTTATCAGAGCACTTTTGTATTTCCAGAAAAAATAATCACTTCAATTCAGTTGTTTTATGAAAATAGATTCCAGCTGAAATAATACTGAACAAAACATATAATACAACTTGACTGTGCTAGAACATAAAGCATGAATGAAAAATCCTCTCAGTTACCAGATTACATAGATCTCCACTTGACCTAAGGTCACGATTAGGATTTTCTAAATAAAAAAAACTATTACCTAGTAAAAATAACCTCCAGAATGATCCTGATGTTTACAAAATTAAAAATGTTAATTATTATTAGAAACCAGAACCTGGATTATGTGAAATTCCAAAACCTAGACCTAGACCCAAATAAACATATTGACTTCTATTAATAATAATTCTACTTTAAACCCATACACACAGTTAATGATTTAGATATGTATTAGTTGTTTACTGAATAAAATAGAAAAGTCAATTAGGTACAGCAGAAAACGAACTCAATTCTGGACAAGTCCAACATATAATGTTACATTATAATAGCATGTAATGAAATCAAACTATCAAACAATGCAAATTAAATATACATAAGTTATTTATACTTTGCAAAAACTAGGGAGTGTGCAGATGGAGATGACCCAAAGGAACCAGATCTGCAGTGGCATTCAAGCTTTCCAACAGAGATGTAAAGATGAGCATACAATGATGTCTTTGCTCACAGTGCCTCCAAAAATGTCAGGATTCATTCTATCCCATGGGACCTCGACAAAATTCTGGTTCATGAGGAAGTTTATCCCCATATAAATGAAATCCTGAGATGATGCGAGCTCTTACTTCTCTAAACTGGGTAAAAGACCCAACAGAGTTACTGTTGGGTCTTCAGTGACAATGTCTCAAATCAGATGGTTGAATTATAAATTGAGGTTGCTGGTTGAAGGGGTGGGGGAGTGCCTCTGTTGGCATGTTACATTACTATGCTTCCTGACCGATTCTGATGGACCAGGAGCAATTGTATGGGATCTGGGCTGATGACCATTCAGATCTTGAGAAACCACAGTAGTAACAAGTCCTCCAAAGAGATTTTTTTGCTTTCCAGAAGGAGAAGCCATGAGATGGTCTTTACTACAGCTAAGGAAGACCTGTGAGGAATCCAATGCAACATCATTGTGGACAAGCATAAATCTAACAAATAAAGCCACTGAAATAAAATGCACCAGCTGCGAGGTGTTAGCCACAGTAGCTGAGATGAGGTTGGCATGAGAAAATAAGGTAACTAACAAACAAGCTCTCTGTTCAATAGCTTCAATCATTTTTATAGGAAGGCATGCCCAGGCTCCAGTGGAAATATCTACTCGAGACGACCCTGCATTCAATATGAGATGTTAAAAGGCCATTCTGGAGAACGTACCTGCTAGTGCAAGGCAAAGATCTCAATGTAGAGCGAGGAACAGACCACCCTTTACATCGCTGAGCATAGTCTTAGCCTGCATAAAATATTTCTTCAATCATAGATGAATGAGGAAGAAACAGGAGTCCTGGTTGGGATAGAGTTACTGAGATCTGTTCCAAACTTGGTAAAATCTTATTGGACTGTGCATTTGATGGTTTCTAACACAAGTCTGCATGTAAAGGGTTAAACAAGTTTACCAACTTATCAAATAACCGGATCTTCCCATTCTCAACCGAGAGGTAGTGGGAGTGATAGGAGTCATCAACGTGACTGCTTCCACACTGAACTCACTGGATTTAATGAGGATAGAGCATCTTCACCTAGTACTCTCGGTAGAGGAATGTCTGTGCCTCACACTATGGGGGTGGGGGTGGGCACAGAAGCACCTGACAGGGAGCTCATAGGACAGGGAGGAACTCTGATCCCTTTCTCAAGAATGTGAGGCATCTGAGTGATGACTGATAAATGGTGATAGGCAATCAGCACGAGATTACCAGTGACTGGTGAACAGTGACCAGTATGATCTGACTGGTCCCTAGGATATACTGCCTGGTGCCTAGCAATCAGTAACCTGGAATAACTGACTGGTGACTGGTCAGTAATGAAACACAGATATGTTGTATCCTTGTTTGTCAGGGTAGAGGGCTGTTCCTCCCACTTGGGGGGGGGGAGAATGCCATACTACCCCAGAAGTGATGGGTAAAGTGCAGATCCTCTCCTCATGGGAATGTGTGACAAGCTACTCAACATGTGAGGCATTCAATATTTCTCCCTTTTGTGAGGATAGAACATTCTACTCTGAATGTGAGATTTGCTCAGTTATTCTTCCTCTTGCAGTTGGTTATAAAAATTCTCCAGTTTGTTGTCATAGTTAGATGTGGATGCATAGGCCTGTATGATTGTGATGTTGAAGGGAGTCACCCTCAGGCAGATGGTAATGAGCCTGCTTGATACTAGGCAGCAACCCATAATGCTGTTCACAATGCTCTTGTGGACAAGAAATCCAACGCCATGATTGTGTTTGTCCCCTCTTCCGCTGGAGTAGAGTTTATGCCCTTCATCTGTTGTTATTTTGCCAAAGTTATTCCAGCGCACTTCACAAAGACCAATAATGTTCCAGTTGTACCTCTCCAACTCATATGTAAGTTCTTTCAACTTTCACACAGCCCTTAGTATTCTAACGTTCCATGTACCAATGATGATATTGTCTCTCCCACAGATCTTGATAATAATGAACCAAAAATCTTTGATGCTAAAGCACCAGCCATAGTGTTTTCTCTGACTTAATAAATGAGTGTTGAAATTTACATAGATATTGAAAATGCTAAAGCTATACACTTACATAAGAATGAATTTAAATTTACTGCAACAAACTACTGACCAATTTCTTTCTTATCCACTGACCAAGCTGACTGAAATCAAATTCTGAAGAACCAGTGATACATAGTCCAAGCTAAATCATTCACACCCTTTTTAGTCTGGTTACAGATCCATGTTGAGAATGTCAATAACATTATTTTCTTGAGATCTCAGCTGGCTTTCACTGTTGAAGATCACAAACTCCTCTGCCAAAACCTTGAAATTTGTGGATGGGGTAAAACTGCACTCATTCCCACTATGCAAACTGTAGAATTAATCAGATGTTCTTAAACTGTAACAAAAAGTCAATTTATTATGCTCAAAACAAGGTAATGAATTACATCTCAAAATCATGACTTATGTTTAAATATTGAATGAAACAATTTACATGAGAACTGACCCTCATTTACCACTGGCCCAATCACATTTATTCTGTACTTTTCTCACAAATTTATTTGCTGTTCAAACTGAAGAAACCCTAAATCCAGAATGCAGAAACCTATCTCTATTCCTTTCATAGGGTGAAAAACATTGTACAGTATTGGAGGTTTTTATAAGCCGCAAACCGCAAGCTTACCTTGTCAAGTAACTGCATAATTACTGCTCAATATACCAGTCAGTGTGAGCATAGGACAAGTCATTATTATCCAAGAAAGACAAAAGTGCTAATTACAGGAAACTAATTAAGCAGATACTCTGAAATGTGCGGAGACACCAACAAATGGGGCTTAAAATGAACATACTGCATTTCATTGGCATGCTTAAGGTTTCTTTCAGGAAAATTGGCGAGTCCCAACTCACTTAAAATATAACAATCTCATTCTCTTCATCCAGCTAGCCATTTAACTATATATCTACTGTTATGTATCTATATATTTTGTAACTCCTAGCACATGATTTTATTTAATTTTTGTAATTTTTATTCATGGTTGTAAACTGTATAGTACATTTTTTGTTATAAATTGTGTATGTAATTTGAATTTGTTAAGAACACAAATTGAATAGGATCAATAAATACATGTTTACATATGTGTTGACAATTATTAACAATAATCTTAATAATAAGACTTAAAATGCTATGGCATAGTTTCTCAGTAAGTGATGGGATATGAAAATTTTGAGAAGAATTCTGTGGATTCCCATTGGTTGCATGAAGTCATGTGACTGTACTTAGTTTGTCTTAGGTATGTTGTCACATGGGGTCTACTGCAAACTACAGCCACAATATATGATGTATATGAGGAGAAATTTAAGCATTCAGTGTCATTCCGATTTCTGGAGTCTTTCAAACTTTTTATGTTCCTAATATAAGTCTGAAGACGTTTTATGTTGTACTTAGATATTTTATGAGAGGAAAAACATTTGTTTGAACTGTTCTGTGGCGACAGAAAGTGCTCATTATTTGGACAATATTACTCTGGAACTGTTATAAATTATTCGAAGGAATTCTGGACAATGCAATCTTGACAAACTCACAGTTCTTGGAGGACCATTACATTTCCAGAATTGAAATTTATAAGGGAATTTCCACTCATTTAGGACTTTCATAGACCTGTATAAGGACTAGATTGGATTCACTTCAGTATACTTAAGTTCCTTTCACATTTTTTATTTACTACTTTCATAATTAAACTTTCTGTAAAGTTTTACAAAATGTGTTGGTTTGCTTCTTTTCTGTTACTTAAGTTTGTGACCACTGAGTTGTAACACTACAACAAAGTCAAAACATAAAATCAGAAAAGCTATCTGGTCTGAAATGATTTTTGAAAACTCGTGTTTTACATATGAGAAAGTTTAAGTTGTGTGCTTGTAGGTGGTTGGAAGCACCATAGGGTTTTCCTGACAACCTGAGATTGGTAACTGACTATTTGAAGAATGATGAAGCTAATCCTTTTGATAGAAATGATGTGTGTATACCACAGTAAAGAATGTAAGTGTGCCACCAACTCCACTGGAAATATACTGCATAAATTCAATAACTTCTCTCATAATCTTATACCAAACAATATACAAAAGTGAAAGCGGATGCAGAATCCTGAAAAAAATTAACAGGGCCTCTTCTGAGATGTGATATACTGGTTTCAAAAGAGTGCAAAAAGATATCAACAAATTTTATGAATTGTTGTGAAGGTCCTTTCTTGGAATTACGATTTAATTTTGAAATTTGTTAAATAAACGGTCTCACATTTTGTTAGTTGTTTCCATCTCTCACACCCAAATCATAGCATTTCTCTGACAAAATCTCTTGCAGAAAAGCATAAACAATATGAAGCAAAATGCTGTCAACTGCAATGGCAAAGGAAAAATCTGTTGTTGACAAAGTCATAGATAACTCCACCATAGGTTTTGGCATTACTCAACTTGTTTGACAACTACTAAACTGCACAAATCATAATTAATTAACACCCATTTCAAAAACGGTATTCAACTGAAAGACTTGTGGATGGGTGTTAAATCAAGAGGCCCTGAGGTACAAAGAAAATAGCCTGAAAACTTTGCACCTCTTAGAAGATCTAGACAAAATCATTTATATGCTCAACCTGCACAACTGCATGGTGTTTGGAAATGCAATAAGATTGGTAAACAAATGGAACATAAACCAGTATCTTTAGGTGCCAATCAGGGTACAAAAAATGTCTGAGATGAGACAGCAGAGAAAATGTCACTTGCCCATGTTATTACTACAGGTTGTACTGTGATGTGGGTGGAAGACCGGTAACATGGATTATCTCTTAATCCATGTGATACAGTTTCTGTTTGTCAATAGCCAATCATGAAGTTTTTGGTCTTCCAGAAGAGGCCAAAAAGGAAAACTGTCTCATTCTATCTCTACCATTGTCTACAATTTAAAAAAAATTACTTCTTGATTGGACAGTGCCCAATCCTTTCAATAAAGCATATAAACATGCTTACACTGAAATCTTGAGAGAAAATCAACATCTGACAATAAATAAATGTATATGGTACATTATGCCAGCATCGTGTACCAATAAAAATATTAGGAATGGCTTTTAGGCTAATGGAATGGACATATGTGTTATACCTGACTGTGCATATTACCCACAGGAATCAAATGTGTATAAGCATGAAAACTTGGAACTTGCCTTCATGAAAGATTTCCCCATGCAAATCTGTGACCAAGCCTCTAAAACTTATCCAACAGCCTCCTCAAGACAGCCATGCAATCTCTTTTTAGCACATCACCAATTCATGTCTATTGCCAAATCCATATTATAAGAGAAGAGTGGCTAACACAGAACATTCTTACAACCACTATCACACAACCTGCTTCTAATAAAGCTACGCATGACTTCTTAGAGGTCTATATGCAACCCCAGCAATTTCTTCTATATATCTATATTTTATGCAACTCCTGGTACTTGGTTTTATCTAATTTTTTAATCTTAAATGGCTGTAAATTGTTCAGATTATCTTTAGTCGATTTTGCCTACATGACCCAAGTCTGTTAAGAGCAAAAATTACATAGGATCTATAAATAGCTGTTTACATATGTGTTGACAATTATTAATAACAATCTTAATAATAAGACTTAATGCAGCCTTTGGATTAATTTCTCATTGGCTAATGGGGTTCTGACATTTCTAAAATAATTCAGTAAATTCCCACTGGCACAGCTTGGTCACATGAATATGCAAATTTGAGACAAAACGAATAGTTAGGTCTGACATGGGGGGGTATATTGTGAAATTTTGTCACAACAGAAGGTGTATATAAGGAAGGAACTGAGTGGATTCATTTCGATTCTGGAATCATCCTCATTTCTTGTGTTCCTGCTATAAGTTTCTGCTCTCAACATACCCAGCCCATTTTTGGATTCTGTATCTGGACATTTTTTGTTAGGATGTGAGGTAGATTCTCAAATGAAAACAATAAATTTGTTGAAATCATATGGTACCAGCATGGAGTATTTGCTTTAAATGACCTGACAAAATTAAGCAAGATTAAAAACTGCTTAACATTGGTAAGTGGAATATTTATCTTTCAGACATAGCAATACATAATTTTGTAATCTTAATAACTTGACAAATGAGGTGATTATGCTGTCTTTAAAATTCTAGATTTCCATTAATGAGACAAATATAGGTACCATATATCAAATTCTGAGTCTGATTCAAAGATAGCAAGCATGTTCATTCTCCAATAACTTTTTATGGCTTAAGCTATTAATATGAAACCTGCATGATTGTGTATTAAACAGACATTTTCAGTGGTATACAATATTTTCCATCTTTATTTACAATGCTGTCAGGCATATCTGCACACCTGAGGTTTCCGTCACCAATACTGAAGCAAAACACATACAAAATTTGACCAATGGATGAAAATAAAATACTGCAATGCTTAACATTTCAAAGAGGCCATTGTCAGCAAAATATTCTGTTCAAAATAATATTAATTTTGGACATACTGGATACCACCCATGTTTATTAATCAGACTATGGAAATGAAATACATGTCTTTAGACTTTCTCTGTCAGCATTTTGTTTGAGTAATTAGGTCAGGTTTATAGATGGTTTTACAATATTCAGTGTAACAATGCCAATAAATGACAAGAGATATTAAGCAAACTAAACTGCTCGCATAAACTATTATGTTGAAGAAAACCAACAATGAATAGGATGTAATGTGTTTACAAATTCTCATTTATGGAAGAATTTTTTTTACCGAAGAACTGAGAAATAGACTATATGCCAGGGAATTTCTTGAGCATCCTGTTTGGGTGACAAGTTCATATTTTGGATAGCAGACGATTTTGTACATGTGGGACAACTTCTTGCAAAATTGGAAACTTGGATTAAAATGCAGTATTGTTTTAAGGTATACATTTCCATCTTTCATATAATGTATTTATTTTACGATTCTAAAAGATACATAGTAAATAGGATTTTCTGGGTTACAAGTTCAAGAAGGTCATGTAGTGGGCTTTCATGCTGACATTTAGAAATCACATTTTCATATTCAATTTGGGTAGAAATGTGGGATATGTTTGTAAACTTCATGAATACCACTTCCTTAATAAAAGGACGATCGTTCTTTGTCGATCCAAACTGGATATTCAACCAAAAACAACACATGATCCAATATTTACTGGAATGTCGTATCATTGCCCAGAATTACCCGATGCGCAAAATTAACCGACATGGTGGTATATTTAAAAATTGGCTCATTATTGCTAATTAATGTGGGGTTTGTTCTCTACAAGCTCAATTTCAGAGTTTATCATTTTCAAAAATCTGTCTGCTGCAGACAGCACCATGTAAAGTGAGAAAAAAGCAAAACCAAACAGAGCACTAAAAAGGAATTAAAATACTGTCAACCCAAGTAGGAGGTTATGTGTGTATGTTACCTATCTTTAAAATACACTGCGAGTTGTTTAAGCAAAGAATGTTGCCCTATATCTTCCAGTTATTCTGCAGTACCGTAACAGTACATTTCCCAAGTCCTACAATGTAAGACGAATCACATGTTATTTATGTTTTAGTGCTACATAAACATAAATATCTGTGTCGAGGTCTTACATGTAGGACTATACCTTTCGCTAGTGAATTTGAGTTAGCTGTACTAATCAACAATTTACGAGTCAGCGAGTGATCGTACATAAAAATGTTAGTCCTTAAAACAAAATAAATTAAAAAACTAGGCAATACTATTGTGCGAAACATACAAATGAAATAGTAACCAACTGCTCGACAGCATGACTTCTACGAAGATGGCGTTCAATTTTGACAGTTGACACGGGAGGCTACTCTAATCTACCAGTGTATGTAGCGACTAGCGATCAAAAATCAGTACATGTGCCCAAGGTCAATCGCACTAAAAAATATTATAACACAGGTCTAGTTGAATTATAAAGCGAACTTTCATTAACCGATAATTTTTTCTTACAAATTTTAACACTTATAATGAAAGCGCTTAAATTTAATTCATATCCCTATAAAATACTGACTTGTTTCCGGATTTACTACTTTAATATCCACAACATCCCTCGCAATCTGACTTCAGCCGTCAAAAAATGAGCTTTTCGTATGAAAACTGTAATGATATAGGAGACGCTCAACAAATATTATAAACTTGTGAGAGCGTGTTTGTGATTTGGATTTTTAACGTGTGTGTGTGTGTGTGTGTGTGTGTGATTTGGATTTTTAACATAGCTTTAACAATTTTTCAAATGGCCCCGAGTAGCCGAGTGGTCTAAAGCGCTCACCGTAACGGATCACTGCCGTCTGACCTCTGTCTGCGTGTGTTCGAGTCTCGGGCTATGCGGGAAAGCTTGCCGGTAGCTTCTCGTGGGTCGGTTGTTCTTTTCGGTGTTTTCCTGGGTTATTTGTCCACCATTTATACTGACCGCCATGTATAGCCTATCTTGTGCTGATAAATGGCGTTTAACAACAATAACAACAACGTTTAAGTCATATCGCTACGATGTCTGCAGTGTGGCAGTTTATAGTGATGCCTAGCACTGGGGCACCATGTCCCCATACAGTCACATTATCCTGACACCAGGACGTCCAGTCCTAACACAAACTTATTAATGGTAAGCGCCAAGCGAGGCAGCTGTTATTACCATTTTTGTAAGTCTGGTATGACTCGGCCGGGGATCGAACCCACGACCTCCCGCATCCGAGGCGGACGCTCAAACCAATAGGCCACCAGAACGGTGATTTTGTTTCTCCATCACATCACAATGATGTCTGCAGTGTGACAGTTTAGCACTGGGACATCATGCCGCAAACATGAAGCATCCTATCCAGTCGCATTATTCTGACACGAGGCCGACCAGTCGTAACACTAACCTCGTAATGCTGAGCACCTAACTAGGCCGTTGCTTTGTACGATTTTTTTAAAATCTTCGGTATGACTCAGCCAGCGTTCGTATGATCTGACCACTTAGGCCACCAGTGGTTGAACTTGTGAGAAAGTGATTGGTGTAAAGTTAAATGGTTTGCTTTTGCAGCATGAAGAATGGAGAGAATGCAAACATTATATGTTACTTCCATGTGCTCAAAAATCAGCCTGAATTAGTCTAAAGTACACTACATTATCTTTATCAGTTATTAAAATAGGGAAAACGAATTGTACCGGTTTAGACAATACCACCCTCTGAAAACGTAATGAATGTAATGCAAAATGTATCAGATATTTTTATATAAAAAGGGGGCGGGGGGCTTTTAAACCTCATAAACCCAGGAAGTGACAATGTCCAAGCGGAGCTGGCAGTTCTTTTTATAGATGCACATCTGAAGTAAGGGCACGGTGTATGCTCAATGACCCATCACTCCTACACAAAAGTATGGGCATTAAAAATTAATTTAACATTAAGATGATACAAGTTTCTTTTAAATATCTAGTATAACTAGTGAAGAAAACCAGAGAAATTATTTTTCTCTAAAAATCAAAACATCTATGCAAAATACGAAACTATAGGAGAAAATGTAATTTACAGAAAACTAATCAAACATTTTGTTCACCATAAATTTCTCCGCCAAGACAAAGAAAAAGAAAAAGAAACTAACCAATTTGCACAATCGTCAACTTCTTCAACGATTGGAATAAATTCCGCTCTGCAGATTTTAAGTACGTCTAAAACAAGTGATACATTTAAGGTGAAGTTACATTTACAACATGCACATCGTGTAGTGACACCTTATTTGTCAATAGTGGTGTCACGTTTGCTCAGGTCCCAGTTCGTAGGTCGTGTATAAACAAAGGTATTAGTACAGGCCATGGTTTGATGCTAAAGATTTCCGCAGGCACGAGTTAATTTCTTACGCAAGTTTACCGTGACCAGAGAGAAGACCCGACATCATGAATCCACACAGGCGTTGGATCGCGCGACTTCCCACCTATGTGTTACAGCTTAGTCCTAAGATCAGAGGAACCCGCGAGGGACCGAGGCGTGTTTTAAATCCTTCTCCACGTGGACAGACAGCGAGAAGTACATTGTCCACTAAGTTTGACTGGATCGGGTCAAAGCGACACCCAGTCGGAATTTTTATAACAATTTCGATCCGAATTATAACTTCTAACTAGCAAGCGAAAATTTAGTCTCGCTTAAGAAGATTGCTGAGCAATATAGGGTTACCCCGAGGAAGCTACTCGTAATTTGGCGGTAAAACTTAGAGAGGAGATTCTAAGTAAAGTCAAAGCTTCGTACAGGTTACTAAATTATTTGCTCGATTTTTGCAGAATATTACCGCATTGTAATTGTAATGATGTGTAGTATGTATACTTAATTACTAGGATCGTTTAGTACGTAGAATTACCTTTGTCGTCTTTAATTTACATGGGTATTTGACAAATGAGTTCGAGTATTATTAGAGAATTATGTATATTGTTAGCTTGTGGTCAGATTTAATTTTTGCATTCGCTAATAGGTTACTTCGTAATAAACTAGCGCATTTATTCACGTGATATGTTAGAACTTACACATGCTTGAATTGTGAATTATGAAAATGGTTGAAGTGTGTAAGATTGGTTTATATTGGATGTATGAATATATCAGAGCATGGATATGTGAATATATGTGCACTTTGTATGAGTTGTAATGTAAAGAAATGCGTCTGATTGCTGTGATATTGTTTAGTATAATGGGATTAGGAATATTACTGATGTGACGAAATTTATTGATGTATGTATGAAAAGTAATTGATACCGTGCTTTTATTACGAGGTTGTTTTACGATACAAGAACGTATGAGTATTTCGATGGGAATGAAGGTGTGACCGAAGAAATTTAATAGCCGTTATATCATGGTAGGCTGTGTGTAGTGTGAAAAAAAGAGGGCTAAGGAAAATCTTGTACCATTTTTGTGTTTTCACAGGAAGCTTTTTGGGGAACAGAACTTCTGGTTCAGTTGAGTCAAGTCTAGTCGGTGGAGAGAGTCTAGGAGGAGGAGGAAAAGGAGTCGATGAGGAGAAAGTGGAGAACGAGTAGTATAGAGAAGTCGAGAAGGAGATGGAGTCTGGAGAAAGTCGGGAGGAAGAAGAGAAGGAATAGGAGAGAAGAATACACAGATGAATAGAATACAAGGACTGGTGGAAAGCTATCTCACACTACTAATCAAATGATGCAATAGGCTATGACAGGGTCGAGCGTTAGGAGAGTACTTGGGAAATTTTAATCATTTGACTATTGAATTGTCATTAAATTGTTATTCGTTGAATTGCACTTTTTTGGTATATTCAATCATTTAACCGTCAGCATTGCTGACTGGGGGCTCGGAGCTTTACATCTATCTTTCACTAATTTAACTTCCAACCCAAATCGATCCCGGGTGGAACTTCTATAATAATTTTTTAAAAATATTGATAGCGCCCCACCCCAACCATACCTACCTATCACAGTAGCAGTATAGCATTCCGTCACACCACAAGTTGATTCCCAAATATCCGAGGTTGTCAGAATACAGCTAGCTTACCAAACTTCACAAGTTCCTGTGTTTTTTCTTTCTTTTCTAGTTTTTCTAAACTGATTACTTGTATTTAAACAGGACGACTACATACAAGATTTAGTTACCTCCGAAATTAAAGAACTTAACATCGTGCAATATCGAAATGCATTCCTTTAAATGAAGATCTGACAACGGAAATGTTCCAATAAGCCTGGGCAAGTTTATGTTTTGAAAAAAAAAACACTTGTGAAAACAAATTGTTGCGAAGAATTAAAATTATGTTTAAATTACAATCAATAGATATATTGCAATGATCTCAGCAAGTAAAAATAATAAAGGAATGGGGGCCAAGTCCTTGGAACTATTTGTTTTATCTTAATATTCGTTCGTAACCTCAGAGTTGGTCGGTGCAGGGATAATATCCAAATTGGATAGTAAATCGCAAGATAACAGAGGTGCTTAATACAAAGCGTCTTTGGTGCCGAGTGCGGCTTATCTTCGAAGTCGATCGTAATATTCTTGGCCTTTCAGTCAAGTTAAGAGAGAAATCGCAGATGTAATTTGTCGCCATTGATATATTCTAAATTACCTCTTTCACTTAGAATAATAAATTATCAAGGTACCAATTGTTATTCCATAGACCAAAGTATAAATGTTTCATGAACTAAATATAATTTTTATCCTACTTCAGCATGCGTGTCTCACGCTAGTAGTGAATAGGGATAGTATAGGGTCTATGGGACTTATCATTAAAAACACCCCTGGGACAATATAGGGTCTATGTAAATTTAACATGGAGAAAAATCGTGGGACAATATAGGGTCTATGGGAATTAACATGGACAAAAACCCATGGGACTGTATAGGGTCTATGTAAATTTAACATGGCCAAAAACCCCTGGGACTGTATAGGGTCTATGTAAAATTGAAACAGGGAGGGTCTCTATTTTTAAAAAAAAATAAAAAACAAAATAAAAAAGGGGTAGGCAATGGAAAGGCTATCTCTTTTCGAGAAATATGGGGGCCCTGAAAAGGGCCTTTGGGTTTTCTTATTCTTCTTCTAATTTCTTCTTTTTCTCCACCAAGTTCTTATTTTATCTCCTACACTCTTTTTCTTCTTTTTTTCTCCTCCTCTTCTTTCTTCTCTTCCTCTTCTTTCTTCTCTTCCTCCTCCTCTTCTTTCTTCCTCTTCTCATTTTCTTCTTTTTCAATTTTTTCGTTCCATTTTGTGACGATCGTCGATAAATATCTATGTATCTATAATCAGCTGAAATTCCTATGAAATCCCACTATCTATTTATAGCTCCAACTTGTGGGTTTTTCCTTTGGAAAATCCCACTATCTTTTTATAGCCTCAGCTTGAGTGACGTTCCTGTTTATGAATTCTAGTATATATGTATAGCTACAAAATGTGGAAATCCCCAAGTCGATATTTATGGTCTCGAAATTTCCAGCGTCAGTGACGTCACTGTACTGAACACTAGGGATAAAATATCAACAGTGTTGCAAGTGGCTGACCTGAATACGCGCTACTGTAGGTAGGTAGGTAGAGTGTATCTGATAGGGATAAAGTGAGTTTTATACGGACAAACAGAGACCAATAGACAACACAACGTACGCGCGCAGACACACACACACACAACGTACGCGCGCCGACATACTCACACACACACATACTCACACACACACACACACACACACACACAACGTACGCGCGCAGACATACTCACACACACACACATAAACACACACACTATAAAATAGGTAAAATTAGTAACTACTTACAATATCAACTTCTGTGACGATCGTGGATAAATACCTATGTATCTATAATCAGCTGAAATTCCTATGAAATCCCACTATCTATTTATAGCTCCAACTTGTGGGTTTTTCCTTTGGAAAATCCCACTATCTTTTTATGGCCTCAGCTTGAGTGACGTTCCTGTTTATGAATTCTAGTATATATGTATAGCTACAAAATGTGGAAATCCCCAAGTCGATATTTATAGTCTCGAAATTTCCGGCGTCAGTGACGTCACTGTACTGAACACTAGGGATAAATATCAACAGTGTTGCAAGTGGCTGACCTGAATGCACGCTACTGTAGGTAGGTAGGTAGAGTGTATCTGATAGGGATAAAGTGAGTTTTATACGGACAAACAGAGACCAATACACACACCCACACAACGAACGCGCGCAGACACACACACACACACACACACACATACACACATACACACACACACACACACATACAGAGGGAAGAGGAAAAAACAAACCCCAAATATACTATCAACACAGAAGGGAGATGATACAAACCCCAAATAAACTATCCACACAAACGTACGCGAACGCATACAAACCCCAAATATACTATCAACACAGAGTGAAGAAGTAAAAGTTTTTTGAAAGCACCTAAGCCCTCACCTGCAATGACCAACTCTGCCAAACACCTACACACCCCCCCACTGCACCCCCCCCCCCACTCCCAACACTACAAAACCCATTTAACCCGTTATTTTATGGCATCAGTGTGTGATTTAGGAAACATCAAGACACAAAATAATGGATGAATAGACTGACTATTGTTTACCGACTTGCATGCCTAAAGAGCGTGCGTGAAGGAAAACATCCTTCCATTTCAATTCTAACTAAAACATGATCCAGAGGGATAGAGATAGGTGAAAGGGCACAATTTCATAAAGTGTGAGTAGAAAACAAAACACGCCATCCTTATTATACAATGTCAAGACCAAGAGACACTTACGTGTTCTTTCTGGTCTATTCTCTTTTAGAAGGTAGTATGAAATTTCACATCAGGGCCAACGCATCGGCTCACATTGTCAATTTTTCCATTTCCATGTCTTTACTGGCACAAGTTCTTCATCATCTTCAATTTCTTCTTCTTCTGAATCCCTCTTCTCTGTTTCGTCTTGTTTTTGTTTATTCTCTTTTCTCGTAGGGCACTCTGAATTCCAGTGTCCTTTCTCCTGACAACGATATTAGGTATCTTGACTTTTGTCTCTCTTTTTTAGACGAAGCAGGTATTCTGGAGACAAATACCCATTTACCTTTGCAGATATAGCAAACTTCATTAGCACTTACACACTTTCGTATGACTCTCATCAAATCAACGACCAAAAGAGTAAGTTTTGTTGCCACTTTCGCATGTGAATTATGCTTTCGTATGACTTTTAGCAAATATTTGACCAGCAGGTCGATCTGTGCTGACTCTTCCATCTTTGATCGTTTGAGAGCGGAATGAATACTCTGACGCTAAGACACTCTCCTTATATACAGAGACCTGCTGCGTATGAAACCTAGTCAAATGTAATTTTGCAATAAGATGAAACGATTTCATTGAGGAAGTAAAAGGCAATGATGTACCGTATCGCCTCACACAAAACCTGAAGTGTTAGTTCAAATCCGTGTCAGCGATTTCGAAGAC
Organism: Sinohyriopsis cumingii; assembly: GCA_028554795.2. NCBI lineage: Eukaryota > Metazoa > Mollusca > Bivalvia > Unionida > Unionidae > Sinohyriopsis > Sinohyriopsis cumingii. The sequence continues at coordinate 71,965,621 of CM068824.1, forward strand.
GACATAACTGGGCTTTAATCAATGCTCTCCATTTCTGCCACAAAACCACGAGTCCTGATTCACGCCAAAAGAAATTTCGTTCGGTCCATAAAAAATAGTATCACATCTGAGAAACGCAAAAACGAACTTCCAGAAAACTGAGAACGACGGCTTACACCTACAACGTAAATGTATGAGTTCAAGTAGTGCGTAAAACTTAGTCAAATTAAATTTTTATAGTCAAGACGAAACGATCTCTTTTCGAAGAAGAAAGCAGACACCAAACGACAATGGCGATCCGTGTCACACAACACTTTTCAAAATGTGTATGATCAGAGGTTTATTTAGCGATCTGCACGGTTAAATTAAATGTTGATGTATTTTGCAATAAGACGGACACAATTTCCATGGGATCGCCCATGGTACGATTGTTCGTGCATTAGTTTAATTTTTAAAAATATTTTTTTTATATAAATCGCCTATAGGATAGACCCAGTAAAGCATGGCCATTCTCGTCACTGTCTGAATAGCTACTCAAGTCAATTCGAAGCGAACGCGGTAAGAAAATAAGTATAGCCAATGAAATGGCTTACAACGGGTGATGCATTGTTTTGTTCTAGGACTGTGTGGCATAATAATCCCTATGTTCTTGCGTTGTTACCATTACAGTGCAGACACTGAAATGTGAACTTACAAGCCCTCTTTGTGTGTGTGTGTTGTACCATTTCCTCTTACCACATCAAAATACTGAGCGTCACAGTATTGGTTCGCGTTTTCAAGCTGACCATTTTTTTATATCTCACTTAAACATTTCGACATAAACACTCACACTCACATCGGTAGAATCAGAACAGACGTGTTACAGTATTGAGGGGCATGTTATCTTTTTTTTTCAAACCAATAAATTTGGGGTTTGTATGAAGTAAAGAACCGAAAGTACAGTGAAACTCAAGGATGATGACCCAATCTGTCTGTCTATTGATGCATGTATTTACTTAAGAAGAAATATGACCTCTAAAACACAAAGAGATACGGCAAGCATGATTAGATTAAACACAACGATGTTTTTCCTTCACGCCTGTGTAATTTAGAGTTTCAATCGTCTTTGAACACAAACTTGGTCTCCTTTTGTAGGGCTTGAAATAATAAAAAAAGCTGAAAAATCTTAAGCACTTTGCTATAGATAATTTCATCAACAGACTAAACAACATAAATACCGTTACAACAATAGAAAGCCTTAAATCTTCTATCAAAAAGAAATGCATGAAAAAAATTAAAGATTAACGATAACTAACCAATGAAACCGAATTTAACAAAGGCAATGACATGTGAAGAAATGCCTCTCACTTTGGAAAGGTAGGCGAATGTACTCTGTCATGCACCATCAACTTGAAAAAAATTATAAACAGAGAGAAACCTGAATTCAAAATTCAGTTGTTTTTTTTTTCTTCAAAATTATTTCGTTTCTTTTTTCTTTTTTTTGGAACAAATCTAAGCACTAATATAGAGTGGAAAAGGGAAAATGCACATACAAGCTTTGATATTTCTGAAAAAATGAGGGGATATTCCTAACGTTCATAACCACCTATATATGCTTGGACTTGTCTGTGACTTATCCACAAAACAAGATGTACATATTTCTGGTCAAGCTGCAAGTGTGTGCGTGTTTTTGAAAATGGTAAAAACTTGGATATACAATTTTCTCGTGACACTTATAAAGTGAAGAGTCTGTGCAAGTGTCAAAAGCCAAAGTCATATAAGTTTTGTATTTTGTACGGCTTGTAGTAAAGATTTCCACTTTAGGAAATGTGAAGTATCACAAGTTATTATCACAAACAGAAGTGGAACATAGGGGCTTGCAAGAAAGAAAATAACCCAGACAGTTGCTGTCATCAAGAGTGCTAGAGACGGTACCCGAACTTGCTTGCTTGCTTGCTTACTTGAATTAAAGTGATTTTCGCTCTAATGGAGCATGTATCACTGGTTTAATAACGCACCGCGTGATTTTTTATTACTCCTGGGGAAGGAAAGAGAGCCTCATCCCCCAGGCTTTTATGTACTCACAGACTATTTTTAAATTTAGCCACTCAGGTGTAGGACTAACTAGTCCTTAACAACCTGACTGAAAGGCTTTACACATGAGTGGGAATTGTCTCACCACACACTCATTTTTCTGTCCGAGCGTGGTAAAGGAGGAAAAAGGTGCTCAGCAAGACAGCCATGGATGTTAAGTACTCACCAAAACGCTAGCCCGTACTTATTTCAAATCAAGTCGTGTCACCAAAAAAGACGACGTGTACGACATCAAAGGCATTGTCAAACGCAGAATGCCTCAATGCTAACTGGCTAGGTCTGCATTTCTTGCTCCCGCTGCTGTTGCGTATATTTCTTCCCTCCACACCGAGTTCTGGGCCTAATTATTTTAATTTCGTTGTACCCGAACTTACATTATCCATATTATCACCAACAAAAAAAAAACAAAAAAAAAAACGCACAGACCTAAAAGAAACATTCACTCACTTTTTTACAGAATATTACTATTTTTAAAATTTTGATAATCGACGGAAACGAACAACTTAGAGTCACACTTTCTAACCAAGATAAAGAAATCATGTGCTGATAGACTCACTTCTGTATATTTCTTCTAACTGACTAACATATCATAGGCAATGGAATGTTATTTCTTTTCGAGAGTATGGGGTAGCCCTGAAATTTTTTGGGAACTTGAAGCTATGGCGATCGCTTAGGTTATAAGATGGCGGCCTCCTCTGACGACAGGCTTTCTCACAGGATAAGGTCTGCTTCTTCGGAAAAGAGAAGAAGAACTCTTTGGTGTCGATACGACAATCGACAAAGCCTCTGTCAGGTTCATGCTGCTGCTGTTGCTGCTCTCTCTCTGCCGTTTATGAAGTCTGTACTTCTCCATCCATTCTTCTTACTCCTTCTTGAATTCCTCCTTGAAGAGCTCTTCTTTCAGGTCTTCAGTGACTTTCAACATTATGATATTGTCTATCTCTTCAGGTCTCGGTATCAGACTTGTCATGACCCTATGCAAATTCACATAGGCTTCGTTCAACTTGGCTAATCTTGAGCACATCTTCGTAGGAAGATAAGTTAACAATGGATGGGCAGACTGGAGACTTCCCCGTTTGTATTGTCAAAGCGCGGACGTGAAGGAAAACATTGCTACACGGTTTTCGAGCCGGAACGTTCAAATAGTGTTATGGGAGGGATAGAAAGAAGTCAAAGAGCATCAATTCAACATTCCTATAGCCAAACAAACCACAAAGGCATTTTTTTTTCTTCAAAACACAACATTTTTTTATTCATACTAACAAACAACTCTAACATTTTTTAACAATAATCTAACACTATAACATCAAACATTTTTTTCAAATACCAAACGTTTTTTTAATTCACACTCTACTTTAAACAGGGCTGACAACGTTGTGAATGAAATTGTGATTTCCACTGTTGGAAATCATTAGGCCATTGATGGACACTACGTTTCCTAGCTTGAGACAAAAGATAAGCATAATGGTCACAAAACCATCGATTTACTTTCACATCGTTTCTAGCAGAAGAACGAGGATCAAAATGAGTCACTAAATGTTCTAAGGAATAGCCCAGGCTGCGATGATGCAGAAAATACACACAGTACTGTCCACACACCAAGGAATTTGTGCCTTGTAATTTCACATTATTGAATCGGGTGGTTTGAGCATTTCTTCTCATAAAGTCGATGATATCGTCTTCCAAAGGGGGCAATCCGTACGAATCGAAATATTCCACACATCCTTCTTGAGGAAAGTAGACAGCTACCCAGTGGGTTCCTGGGAGATGACTGTCGTCCGTGTTGATCACGTAAGCGTGATGGTCTTTAGGTTTGCGATGAGGGAGTTCATCTTTAGCACAGACGACAGGATTCCAAGAAGCCGTATACGAACTGTGGTTCAAAAGGTAATAAAGTTCTCAGGTATCCATTTTTTGTTTTTTTTCTTAAGTCATCAATTCGATCCTGACTTTCTGCTTGAAAATGTCTGACAAGTAATCGTTTTCTTCGCCTTGTCTCCCAACTCTGATCCAACAGAGCTTCGATGCGATGGATCTCTTGAGTTGTTAATGGAGGACAATAATGTTCACGCAAGCCTTTATACCACTGTTGTAACACGTCTTCTTCCGAGATGAGACTCCAAGCTTCGTCCAGATATTCGTCCAATTTTTCTTCTTGACTCAGCATTAGCATTTATCGTGTTGAATTTGACTGGGATGATCGTTATGACATCCATAGCAATCTTTCTTGATCAATTCCTTAATTTTTTTTCTGTCAAGACTATAGCATAACAGGATACTATATGTGATTCTTGTTCTGGCCATCTAGACTTCATCATGATGACTTCTTCGTCTTTGTCTTGGGGTTCTCCTTCCTCAGGATCTTCACATTCCATGTCCAAAGAATCCCTACTATACAAACATTGATAAAAGTCTTCCATGACTTCTAATAGTGTAGAATGACTTCTCTCAAACTGTTGGCTTATATCGTATTGTCCAATTCAGCATACAGGATGACGTTCACCGTATTATCTGCGCGTAGATTTTCTGCAAACTGAAATTCCACACGGATCTGGCCGGATTTTATAGGGTGAAAATGTCACTCGTCGCTGTCTTGACTTACAATTCGTTAGAGAACCGTTTTCGAAAATGGAGTTTCACTGTAACTTTCCCTTTGGAGAAGGGAATATTTTGTCCCAGATCTCCTTTTATAGCAATGTTGACAGTGTCTAAATACGACTTACTGACGGGTAAATAGTGAGGATGTACAAATTCACGGTGTACGTGATAGGTGTTTGCACCTTCCTGGTCATTGTTTGTGGTACTATCCACTTTGAAAGGAATGACACGCAGTAACGGCACAGAGGTGTGTCCCACCACGTTGTACTCCACCACATCGGAATACACAAAGATCAAATTAAGTCCTTGGTTCAGTTCTACCGGGTTTCCAAAAGCTCTGTAAAAATCCATATTACTTTTGATCTTGGGGCTCATATTGTTTGCGACCATTTCTGCATGTCCACCCAAAATTTCAAACAAACTACCATTGAACCTGAGGGACAATGTGTCCGTATCTTGAAATTTGATCACGAGACGATGAGCCACTTTATGGTACTCAATCTTCACGCTTTTTTTGGCTCTGTTCAGTGCTTTGCCAAAGGCTAAGTTGAACCTGTCCGCAATAGTGTCCACCAAATGTTCACCACTAAAATAATAACCTGAAGGAATTTTCAAGGTGTAGATAATGAAGGCTGGATTGCTGGCTGCTCTTGTGTCCCCTAAAAACCCGATTTTGTTGATTTCTTCCTCCAATTGGGCATTCAGGATTTCCACCTCGAAAGTGTTTTGCTTTTCGGTGATGTTTTTGATTTGTGTTGGGTGAATGATTTCCACTAAAGCCACTTCCCAATGGGCTTCGTGATCTAACTGGATGGTCTGAGGTAATTTGACCGTGTAACAGCACAACGTGTTGTTGGGAAACACCTCCATGGAACTGTCACTGGGTAAGGTTAAGTAAAATTGGCTGTTATTGCTCATAATTCCAGAGTTTTGTGGCTCTCCGAGGCGATACTGGAAGTCAGAGGAGTGTCTCCGCCCAAAATGGAGTTGTTGTTGGAGTGGTGGCTGGCACTGACACTGGACACAAGGTTCCCGTGGTTCCCGTTCGAGGAGAATTTCAGGGAGGGATTGGGAAGCAGGTAATCGATGTAACTGCTCAATACAATGGTCCACAATTGTTTGTCTCCTTGTTGCAAACTCAAATTGGCGATGGCTGCCCCGATGACACAATACACCACGAAGATTTGGCAGAAAAAGACGATTTGCGTTTTAGGCACACGTTCTCCACACTACACCCACAAGGGTTGTTTTTGTAAATCTTGCAGAGAAGAATTGGGTGAAGGAGTGATCGCAGTAGCTGAATCTGTGTGAAAGGGAATGATGGTCACTTCTTTTTATAGTCGATGACGTGCGAAGCGTCGATCCAAGAATGATAACTGGTCGGATATCCTTTCCAACGTACTTTGACTTCTTTGACGTCGTTTGCCCACTTTACGGTTTCTGCCAGTTAGCACTCCACCCACCTCGAGAACACAAATAACATCTAGTCAACAGCCGACTATACCTAACAAACAACCCGTCCCGGAAAGAGTGGTGGCAAAACAAAGGTCCAATTATCTTAGACAAACGGTATGGCAAACTCAAATGTAATTATCGGAGGCACTACGTTCTTTTCTCACTCCGATACTACAGGCAATCTCAGCTGAAATAACAACCACAACAACAATAACAGCGACAGACACCATAGCGGCGGATTTGAAACTATCTGAAGAATTAGTATCAGAACCAGAAAAAGAAATTGAGGCGGTTGAGGAGGAGGAGGGGGACGCTGACCCTCGTTGAAAAGTACACCGAAATGGGGCTAGATCAAGTATTGTATGACGTCAACATAGCAGGGCAGTTTATTAGAGCCATACAATACGTTGCCTACAGATCTCTAGACACCTTTAAACCAAGACCTTCTCAATGGGATTAGGGGTCAGAGTTCTTCCCCAATTCTACAGACAAACCTACACTGGATACCCCCTCAGTCAACTGGTAGAAGCCGCTGCTTACATTACCGCCCATCATGGCTACGCATTTCCTGATATCAAGAATCATGTGACTAGGAGTGCGGGAAAGAACGTGAAAGCAAAAGAGAGACGTGTTACCTTCTAACAGAAAAAACAGACTTTTTTAGGGCTCCAAAAGATTGCTTTTTATTAAATAGGGAACCATATTTGGCTTGGTATCCCTCCTTGACTAAACTATTCTCGAAACAAACTTGACCCATTGGAACACTGCAACAAACTTAACTTTTTAAACCTAACAGTGACCAAACTGGTATATGTCGCTTAGACATAATAATTTAAATAAGATCAGTATGGCTATTTTTATGTACACTAAGAACTAATATTAGACAGATATGTTAAGAAATTTAACAGACTCGTTAGATTTGAACTAATTGCACAGGTGGTTAACACATTATTGGTACTTATTATTGTCGATTAGCAAAAAACAGGACTTGATTTGAAATAAGTACGGGCTAGCGTTTTGGTGAGTACTTAACATCCATGGCTGTCTTGCTGAGCACCTTTTTCCTCCTTTACCACGCTCGGACAGAAAAATGAGTGTGTGGTGAGACAATTCCCACTCATGTGTAAAGCCTTTCAGTCAGGTTGTTAAGGACTAGTTAGTCCTACACCTGAGTGGCTAAATTTAAAAATAGTCTGTGAGTACATAAAAGCCTGGGGGATGAGGCTCTCTTTCCTTCCCCAGGAGTAATTAAAAATCACGCGGTGCGTTATTAAACCAGTGATACATGCTCCATTAGAGCGAAAATCACTTTAATTCAAGTAAGCAAGCAAGCAAGCAAGTTCGGGTACCGTCTCTAGCACTCTTGATGACAGCAACTGTCTGGGTTATTTTCTTTCTTGCAAGCCCCTATGTTCCACTTCTGTTTGTGATAATAACTTGTGATACTTCACATTTCCTAAAGTGGAAATCTTTACTACAAGCCGTACAAAATACAAAACTTATATGACTTTGGCTTTTGACACTTGCACAGACTCTTCACTTTATAAGTGTCACGAGAAAATTGTATATCCAAGTTTTTACCATTTTCAAAAACACGCACACACTTGCAGCTTGACCAGAAATATGTACATCTTGTTTTGTGGATAAGTCACAGACAAGTCCAAGCATATATAGGTGGTTATGAACGTTAGGAATATCCCCTCATTTTTTCAGAAATATCAAAGCTTGTATGTGCATTTTCCCTTTTCCACTCTATATTAGTGCTTAGATTTGTTCCAAAAAAAAGAAAAAAGAAACGAAATAATTTTGAAGAAAAAAAAAACAACTGAATTTTGAATTCAGGTTTCTCTCTGTTTATAATTTTTTTCAAGTTGATGGTGCATGACAGAGTACATTCGCCTACCTTTCCAAAGTGAGAGGCATTTCTTCACATGTCATTGCCTTTGTTAAATTCGGTTTCATTGGTTAGTTATCGTTAATCTTTAATTTTTTTCATGCATTTCTTTTTGATAGAAGATTTAAGGCTTTCTATTGTTGTAACGGTATTTATGTTGTTTAGTCTGTTGATGAAATTATCTATAGCAAAGTGCTTAAGATTTTTCAGCTTTTTTTATTATTTCAAGCCCTACAAAAGGAGACCAAGTTTGTGTTCAAAGACGATTGAAACTCTAAATTACACAGGCGTGAAGGAAAAACATCGTTGTGTTTAATCTAATCATGCTTGCCGTATCTCTTTGTGTTTTAGAGGTCATATTTCTTCTTAAGTAAATACATGCATCAATAGACAGACAGAGTGGGTCATCATCCTTGAGTTTCACTGTACTTTCGGTTCTTTACTTCATACAAACCCCAAATTTATTGGTTTGAAAAAAAAAGATAACATGCCCCTCAATACTGTAACACGTCTGTTCTGATTCTACCGATGTGAGTGTGAGTGTTTATGTCGAAATGTTTAAGTGAGATATAAAAAAATGGTCAGCTTGAAAACGCGAACCAATACTGTGACGCTCAGTATTTTGATGTGGTAAGAGGAAATGGTACAACACACACACACAAAGAGGGCTTGTAAGTTCACATTTCAGTGTCTGCACTGTAATGGTAACAACGCAAGAACATAGGGATTATTATGCCACACAGTCCTAGAACAAAACAATGCATCACCCGTTGTAAGCCATTTCATTGGCTATACTTATTTTCTTACCGCGTTCGCTTCGAATTGACTTGAGTAGCTATTCAGACAGTGACGAGAATGGCCATGCTTTACTGGGTCTATCCTATAGGCGATTTATATAAAAAAAATATTTTTAAAAATTAAACTAATGCACGAACAATCGTACCATGGGCGATCCCATGGAAATTGTGTCCGTCTTATTGCAAAATACATCAACATTTAATTTAACCGTGCAGATCGCTAAATAAACCTCTGATCATACACATTTTGAAAAGTGTTGTGTGACACGGATCGCCATTGTCGTTTGGTGTCTGCTTTCTTCTTCGAAAAGAGATCGTTTCGTCTTGACTATAAAAATTTAATTTGACTAAGTTTTACGCACTACTTGAACTCATACATTTACGTTGTAGGTGTAAGCCGTCGTTCTCAGTTTTCTGGAAGTTCGTTTTTGCGTTTCTCAGATGTGATACTATTTTTTATGGACCGAACGAAATTTCTTTTGGCGTGAATCAGGACTCGTGGTTTTGTGGCAGAAATGGAGAGCATTGATTAAAGCCCAGTTATGTCGTCTTCGAAATCGCTGACACGGATTTGAACTAACACTTCAGGTTTTGTGTGAGGCGATACGGTACATCATTGCCTTTTACTTCCTCAATGAAATCGTTTCATCTCATTGCAAAATTACATTTGACTAGGTTTCATACGCAGCAGGTCTCTGTATATAAGGAGAGTGTCTTAGCGTCAGAGTATTCATTCCGCTCTCAAACGATCAAAGATGGAAGAGTCAGCACAGATCGACCTGCTGGTCAAATATTTGCTAAAAGTCATACGAAAGCATAATTCACATGCGAAAGTGGCAACAAAACTTACTCTTTTGGTCGTTGATTTGATGAGAGTCATACGAAAGTGTGTAAGTGCTAATGAAGTTTGCTATATCTGCAAAAGTAAATGGGTATTTGTCTCCAGAATACCTGCTTCGTCTAAGAAAGAGAGACAAAAGTCAAGATACCTAATATCGTTGTCAGGAGAAAGGACACTGGAATTCAGAGTGCCCTACGAGAAAAGAGAATAAACAAAAACAAGACGAAACAGAGAAGAGGGATTCAGAAGAAGAAGAAATTGAAGATGATGAAGAACTTGTGCCAGTAAAGACATGGAAATGGAAAAATTGACAATGTGAGCCGATGCGTTGGCCCTGATGTGAAATTTCATACTACCTTCTAAAAGAGAATAGACCAGAAAGAACACGTAAGTGTCTCTTGGTCTTGACATTGTATAATAAGGATGGCGTGTTTTGTTTTCTACTCACACTTTATGAAATTGTGCCCTTTCACCTATCTCTATCCCTCTGGATCATGTTTTAGTTAGAATTGAAATGGAAGGATGTTTTCCTTCACGCACGCTCTTTAGGCATGCAAGTCGGTAAACAATAGTCAGTCTATTCCTCCATTATTTTGTGTCTTGATGTTTCCTAAATCACACACTGATGCCATAAAATAACGGGTTAAATGGGTTTTGTAGTGTTGGGAGTGGGGGGTGGTGGAGTGGGGTGGGGTGTAGGTGTTTGGCAGAGTTGGTCATTGCAGGTGAGGGCTTAGGTGCTTTCAAAAAACTTTTACTTCTTCACTCTGTGTTGATAGTATATTTGGGGTTTGTATGCGTTCGCGTACGTTTGTGTGGATAGTTTATTTGGGGTTTGTATCATCTCCCTTCTGTGTTGATAGTATATTTGGGGTTTGTTTTTTCCTCTTCCCTCTGTATGTGTGTGTGTGTGTGTATGTGTGTGTGTGTGTGTGTGTGTGTGTGTGTGTCTGCGCGCGTTCGTTGTGTGGGTGTGTGTATTGGTCTCTGTTTGTCCGTATAAAACTCACTTTATCCCTATCAGATACACTCTACCTACCTACCTGCAGTAGCGTGCATTCAGGTCAGCCACTTGCAACACTGTTGATATTTATCCCTAGTGTTCAGTACAGTGACGTCACTGACGCTGGAAATTTCGAGACTATAAATATCGACTTGGGGATTTCCACATTTTGTAGCTATACATATATACTAGAATTTATAAACAGGAACGTCACTCAAGCTGAGGCTATAAAAAGATAGTGGGATTTTCCAAAGGAAAAACCCACAAGTTGGAGCTATAAATAGATAGTGGGATTTCATAGGAATTTCAGCTGATTATAGATACATAGGTATTTATCCACGATCGTCACAGAAGTTGATATTGTAAGTAGTTACTAATTTTATCTATTTTATAGTGTGTGTGTTTATGTGTGTGTGTGTGAGTATGTCTGCGCGCGTACGTTGTGTGTGTGTGTGTGTGTGTGTGAGTATGTTTGTGTGTGTGAGTATGTCGGCGCGCGTACGTTGTGTGTGTGTGTGTGTGTGTGTGTTTGTGTGTGTGTGTGTGTGTGTGTGTCTGCGCGCGTACGTTGTGTGTGTCTATTGGTCTCTGTTTGTCCGTATAAAACTCACTTTATCCCTATCAGATACACTCTACCACCTACCTACAGTAGCACGTATTCAGGTCAGCTACTTGCAACACTGTTGATATTTATCCCTAGTGTTCAGTACAGTGACGTCACTGACGCTGGAAATTTCGAGACTATAAATATCGACTTGGGGATATCCACATTTTGTAGCTATACATATATACTAGAATTCATAAACAGGAACGTCACTCAAGCTGAGGCCATAAAAAGATAGTGGGATTTTCCAAAGGAAAAACCCACAAGTTGGAGCTATAAATAGATAGTGGGATTTCATAGGAATTTCAGCTGATTATAGATACATAGGTATTTATCGACGATCGTCACAGAAGTTGATATTGTAAGTAGTTACTAATTTTATCTATTTTATAGTGTGTGTGTTTATGTGTGTGTGTGTGAGTATGTCTGCGCGCGTACGTTGTGTGTGTGTGTGTGTGTGTGTGTGTGAGTATGTGTGTGTGTGTGATTATGTCGGCGCGCGTACGTTGTGTGTGTGTGTGTGTTTGTGTGTTTGTGTGTGTGTGTGTGTGTGTCTGCGCGCGTACGTTGTGTGTGTCTATTGGTCTCTGTTTGTCCGTATAAAACTCACTTTATCCCTATCAGATACACTCTACCTACCTACCTACAGTAGCGCGTATTCAGGTCAGCCACTTGCAACACTGTTGATATTTTATCCCTAGTGTTCAGTACAGTGACGTCACTGACGCTTGAAATTTCGAGACTATAAATATCGACTTGGGGATTTCCACATTTTGTAGCTATACATATATACTAGAATTCATAAACAGGAACATCACTCAAGCTGAGGCTATAAAAAGATAGTGGGATTTTCCAAAGGAAAAACCCACAAGTTGGAGCTATAAATAGATAGTGGGACTTCATAGGAATTTCAGCTGATTATAGATACATAGGTATTTATCGACGATCGTCACAAAATGGAACGAAAAAATTGAAAAAGAAGAAAATGAGAAGAGGAAGAAAGAAGAGGAGGAGGAAGAGAAGAAAGAAGAGGAAGAGAAGAAAGAAGAGGAGGAGAAAAAAGAAGAAAAAGAGTGTAGGAGATAAAATAAGAACTTGGTGGAGAAAAAGAAGAAATTAGAAGAAGAAGAAGAAAACCCAAAGGCCCTTTTCAGGGCCCCCATATTTCTCGAAAAGAGATAGCCTTTCCATTGCCTACCCCTTTTTTATTTTGTTTTTTATTTTTTTTAAAAAATAGAGACCCTCCCTGTTTCAATTTTACATAGACCCTATACAGTCCCAGGGGTTTTTGGCCATGTTAAATTTACATAGACCCTATACAGTCCCATGGGTTTTTGTCCATGTTAATTCCCATAGACCCTATATTGTCCCACGATTTTTCTCCATGTTAAATTTACATAGACCCTATATTGTCCCAGGGGTGTTTTTAATGATAAGTCCCATAGACCCTATACTATCCCTATTCACTACTCACGCTGTCATAGAGAAAATGTTAGACACTTTGACAAGGACAGAACCATTGCATTTAAGAGAGATAACTCTGCTGGAATTTGACAGGGGTAAAATGCATTTTCAACGATGTGTGTCACATTTTTAAAACTTATTAAAAATAATTACAAAATATGATATAATTATAAATTAACATCATCTCATATGTTGCCAAGAGACTCGACTTTTTTCAAAGCCTGACAGCAACTACAGCTCTTACATAATGCACCGATCACAACTAGTTTTTTCTTTTCTTTTCTGAGTACAATGAACTCCATCTTCGCTAGCCAAGCTGCCGATATGATATCCCTATCTCCACCTTGGCGGATCGAACAGATATTGTAGTGCTTTATCCTAATGACACCTGTTGGATTTCATGAGTTGCCTCCCATAGTATGTAATGCCAACTAACCAACAGCATGTAACAGTGGTGCATATTACATCGACCAAAAATGGTGGAGGCAATTGACTTAACAAGGATACTTTGCAAGTTTAATATCGAAAGTATGACTATATACCAGAGGGAAGCCGTTACAGGTGTGTATTTGAATGAATTGTACTTGTACAAACACGGACAGACAGTGGAAAATTGCTTCTTTATCAATCCATTCAAGTTGTGTGCTCCCCTCGTCTATTTTATGTAGGAACAGTGTTCAAATTTGAATAACGTAATTTTCATTGGATGATGTAGTTTGCAGCCGCATCCAATGAAATTCACGGACCCGAAGCACAGAAATATCTGCTCTATACGCCAAGGTGCAGATAGTGTTATCGTATCGGAACCTTGGCTAGCGAAGATGAATGAACTCCGCCCACCTGGGGTTCTAAAATTGGTAGCGTTATACAATAAGGGGCAAATGGAGACAAAGTCACAATCGGAATACTTTCGGCCTTTGCTGTTGTAACGTGTGTGTTACACTCCGCATGAGGAGAAATCAACCAACACGGAAAATAGATATGTATTCCAAAAACTGACGACGGAAATAGCCTATCAATGTTCGAATGTGATCTGTAGGAATGCCCTCGAATTTTCGAATGCAGTTAAGCCTAGGGAGGACTACGTGACCGAACATTTCACGCTGGAGAGGATCTCAAATGTTTTTAAAAATAATTTCTAATCTACGCACAGCTGGAAAAAATACATCCTTGCTCTGATTTATCGAAGAAGAAAAAAGGAACTATTTATATCCACCATATTACTCGAAAGCAAAGATCATTTTCTGTTGGTGAAAGAAAACAATTTACCGGATGTAAAGAAATTATCAGCCACCTCCCTCACTATATCAGCCACCTCTCTCACTAACCTCAAAAATTATTTTTTTTAAAGCAGGGGCGCAAAACTAAACCGGAATATCCCTTCTGGAATCACTTAAAATGCAAGCTTCAAGGGGCTAACACCCCCTCCCCCCCCCCCTCCATCCGAGTGACCACCAGAGGTTCCGTCCATAGTACTCTTTTCCTTCTTGTCTATGCCACCTTAAACAATATTCCTGGACCCACCCCTGTGCATGGATCAGATGTGTGGGGCCGATACCACATCATCTTTGCGATTCATACTGGCGTGGTCAGAGAAAATTGAAACAGGGACTAAAACAAATGTGTATCCTCGACCAAATTTGATAACAATCTGGACTTGGCAATTGTTATGTGATAAATATTATGAACTTATTCATTTGAGATAATGACCCAGTCATCTAGTCTATACAGAACTATACGGCCAAACTTTGATAGATAGATAGATAGATAGATAGATATGGATGGATGGATAGATAGACAGACAGACAGACATATATCATTTTGCTTTACCTTAAGAGTTGTTCCTCTGTAGTATAACAATTTTAGACTACAATTTTAGAAAGCTAAAATAATTGTAAACGATGATCGTTTCTCGGCTATATCTATATACACTGCAGTCTAAAAAGTGTCTTCAGTCAGAAGAAGTCAATCCCCTATATAAACATGCCAGCACAAAAACATTTGTATATAAACGTAAGATTTATACTGTCAACATTATAAGTGTATACTCTATTATTATCTGCCCAGATCGGTTTAATGCACTTCTGTCCGGTAGTATGATTCCGTGTCAAAACAAAAGTTCAAAAGTTCAGATGTTTATTTATATCAATGTACATCCTTCTAATGCTACAACATGTTTATACACGCATTATCATCTACATGCAAAATAAAAACTATGCCACCCTGGCATACAATTCTCTCTGTCTGTCGCTGGCTCTGTCTCTGTCTCGTCATCTAGTAATACCTAAGTATCTAACAGTTACTAGAAACATAATGACGAGTTGAAATAATCATCAGCATGGATGAAATGAGTGACGGTCGATCTCATTCAAAGCCGACTTTCAACGAGGGACCGTCTCAAAGCAACATAATCATTGGAAACAAGGTACATGTACGCAACATTTTAAATAATTGTACATAACATATAAATAAAATAAAATTTAATTTTGAGACTGGCATATATATATATATATATATATATATATATATATATATATATATATATATATATATAAGCTATGGTACGAAAGAAAAGCAGTGTTCCGTGGAAATTAGTGTCTCCCGTACGACTTTTTATGTTTATTTTTTTCTTAAAAAATATATTTCTATTTAATAGTATGTATATCTGGTAACCTCTCTCTCTCTCTCTCTCTCTCTCTGTGCCAGGTCACCGACTATTATTTTTAATGTAGAAATAGGCCGCATTTGTTAGGGTATGTGTAAAAATTCAAAACATAACTTGTAACATACAACATTATATTCGTGTTTTGTTTTGCATGTGTTGCAGTTTAATACAAATGCGCCTCTGCTGCATATAGCTTAGATCACCAAAGAGAAAACTATGTCAAGGATCAGGAGTCAAATAGAAAGGTAAAAGAAAAGGGAGTTAATCTTCCTATCAGACAGAAGATAGAGT
Organism: Sinohyriopsis cumingii; assembly: GCA_028554795.2. Taxonomy (NCBI): domain Eukaryota; kingdom Metazoa; phylum Mollusca; class Bivalvia; order Unionida; family Unionidae; genus Sinohyriopsis; species Sinohyriopsis cumingii. The sequence goes on from CM068824.1 coordinate 71,981,285, forward strand.
GTTTATGTTCCCCTTGTGTTTAAGTTCTATTTGTCCATGATTCCACGTCTGCGGTTTTCGTTGCATTCCTCTTAAACCTGTCTACCTCGCTTGGAGCCCACGAGATTGACCAACCCGCAAAATGTGGAGCCCTGTCCCGGTATTAATTCGTTTTGTTCCTACCGTGATATTACAATTAAAGAGCGTTAGTCTTTTTGCCGGGGTGAAAACTCCGCTGCATTATAGTAAACTATTCTAAATACTTTCTTATAGCGACATGGTTAAATATTTTTGGAGAACAAACATACTGATATATTTTTCTTTTTATGTTTCAGTACCTGTCCACTTGCCCGCTCCAAGCATGTAGAGAAAGAGAGTTTCTTCCATAGGGGCTTTTCCTGATCGTCGAAATTACTGATATTAAATTCGCCATATTTAATAAAGCAATTATTTTATAACACTATTTAATCTTTGTCTTTATCCATATTCTGTTACTTTCATGTAGCCAATAAAGGTTTCTGATATGTTTTTAATAATTTTCTAAAGACATACTTAAAATACTTTTAAAACTTATTGGTCTATCTTCTTTTTGATTTTTTTAGCTTCCGTTCCCAGCGTGTTGAGAAAGAAAACAACTCCCAGAAGCCGTTCCAGAATCGTCGACATTATTAATAAAGAATTGTGAATTTTAAGAAAGCAATTATTTTACGTCAACTTTTCAACTATGTCTTTATCTGTCCTTATTCTATAAATTAATTCTATTATGTCGTCACAGGACAATATATTCTGTTCTGACTCTATGCTCAGTAGTGGTGACTTGTCCACATTTTACCATATTTTTCACTATAATGTCAACAACGTTATTGATTAGATTGTATCAGTTAATTTATCTAAATATATATTGTTTCCTTTAATTTATCTAAATATAATAAAGTCGTATCGTGGAAGTTTCCTCCTCGTTGTATTTTCCATTTTAAACTTTCCCTCTTTTCTCTATTGCTGTCACATTTTAAAATAACATGGTTTTTTGGAAACTCTCCGCGCTTGCATAAAGTGTAATTAGGCGAAGTTCTTATTATATGACGACGCATGGCCACCTCACCAATCTTTCTATATCAAATATTTTAGTCATAGCTCCATTTATCTGTACTTTCGAGAATATTATCTTGTATACAATTTCTGCCCAATTATAAAATTCATGTCCGTAGCCAAACTTTTCCAGCACTTTTCCTTCATAGTTAATTTCCGATGTACCAGAAGCTTTTTCTTGATCGAATAACTCAAAAACCCAGTTATCTCCCCTTGTCTCTAAATACTCTGAATGTTTGTACCTTTTCTCCACAGTAAGCTAGTATATAACTTGTATTTTATAATCTACATTCAAAAGTGAAATTGGCATCCAATGTTTAAGGTCAGTTTGCTCCCCTTTTCCTTTATACGGCAACGTTACAATCCCTTCCCTCATTGTTCTCGACATTTCTCCCTTCAGTATTTTATTATTATATAATAATTCCAAGATCGGTACAAGTAATTGACTAAATGTCTTGTAAAATTCTGATGTTATCCCATCCGATCCTGGCGCTTTCCCGAGCCTCAAATTTGTAATAACGTCTTCTATTTCTTTCCTATTAATCCTTGCATCACACATATTTTTACTTTCCTTACATATTTGTTTAAAATCCATCCCCCTAAATAGTAATTACTTTCCCTATTAGGTATTTTTGTGAGGTGTATATAACTGCTTACAATATATTTGTGTCTGTTCTAATATACCCTTTTTGTCTTTCTACATTATGTTGTTTACTTTTATTTCATTAATATATTTTCCGCTCCCTTTCTTATCTCTTCCCTCTTATACAGCCCCCTTGATCTTGTATACAATTCCCCAAAATTTGCCGGACCTTATCTTTATCCCCATAGTTTTGTATATTCGCAATGTCATTACTACGTTTATGTTTGATGTCGTCACTTGTCGTATTATTGTTTATAATATTCATTAGGATATTCTTCGTAATTATTTGTTTATTCTTTCGCCTCCATGATGGCGTATATTTTAATCTTTTAATCCGAAATGTCTATTTATTGTCTTAAAAAAATCTTATGTTTCTCTTATTAGCTACCCAAGGTATTAACATTTAAACGTATCATCGTTTTCATGCTAATGTTCAGTATCCACAACGTGAATGTCTTTTGTTTTGTCATTTGTTGTATCATTTTCACTTTCAGCGTCAATACTCCCTTCGTCGTAGTCCACGCGCACATTTCTATCACCGTCGCCCATGACCTTTTCTTCAGTCTCTTGTCTTGTTTCTTCTGTCCTCTTCTCAGTCTCATGTTTGAGTCCTTGTTCTTCTGTCCTGTCTTTGTTCTTTGTGTATTCGGTTTCTCCGTCTCCGTCTCTGATACATTCAGTCTTCTTCTAGACTTGGATTCATAAATGATAATTCTTTGTCTAGTAATCTCCGTTAACGGAGTTCTTTCTGATGGGTGTGGGGTCTTTTTTTTTTCAAATCTTGGATCCTTTCATCTGTATGAATATTCTTTTATGGGCATGGGTCTAGATGTTTTAGGTTATTTTGGTTTTTACTGGTTCTCAGTACCTCCCTGGTTATCACCTGATTCCCCATCTTTCTCATCCCCCACAAAACCATCTTCCGAGGAATTTTCCTCAGACATCGCATCCAGTAAATAATATCGACTTTTCTCTATCAGATTAGGTAGCCTATTTTCTATGGATTCCTTTCCGGGCTTTTTTCTTCTTTATGTAATAACTGCCCTCCCCTTCTGAAGTTTTCCCACTCCATTTCTGGGGCTTCAATTTTGCATGTATCTGATTATCCCTTTCATCCCCTTCGTTCCTGCCTTCGCCGCTCCAGTAGCTCCTCCTACTTTTGGGGGTCTGGTGTTTTGCCCACGGGGTTAGGGCAATCTCTGGGAGCATGGCTCATTTTTGGCATCGATTACATTTCCTACCTAACTCGCATCCTTTTGTACCAGACACCTTCCGAGCTGACTCTCGCTCAAGAACCAATATCCTCAGCCCTGACCTTACTGGTGGGAACCCCTATATTGTAGCTAGTCTGTGATGTATGACCTTTACTTTGTAGGCATTTTGCATTTGTTCTTCAGGACCTCGGTCTCCATCTCCATTTTTTGGCATCGATCACTCCTGTATAGGAGGAGCATTTTTTTATCAAAACTTTCTTCCCATTTAGCTCATTCCACCTTTCCTCTAAAAGGAGTTCATCGCCTTTGGGGTACATGACGTACCTCCCCTGTCCTTCATTTTGCAACGCGTTGATACTAGTAATGGGGATCCCGCTTATTTACTGGAATGTCAAAATGGTACTCAGCCAGTTGTCAGTATAAATCAGTGTTTCCCAAACTCTTTCGGGCGACCGCCCGCTTGGTTATCCTCAGCATCCCGTAAGAAGCATTATTCAGCATTAGCGCCCCCTCGGTAATCCCACCGCCCAATTTGGGAACCACTTATATAAATAATAGTGCAGTCAAATTTCCCATTTTGTTGGACAGATACCATGTTTTAAAGCAAAAATGCTTGGCGTTTCAATGTAAATAACCACAAAAGTCAAACATGTAATAGCTTCAGTGTAAATAACCACAAAAGTCAAACATGTAATAGCTTCAGAGAGGGTCTACCTCACTGAACAATGGTGCTGATCCCTCTCTCTCTCTAACTTGAAGACCTAAGCCATGCCTTTGAGGTAATATATATATCAGTGTGGTAATATGACTTAATCCTGGTTATTTATAAGCAGGTGCATTGTATATGTCTCAATGAAACTTTGGTATCACCACCTGATTACTGGGAAGCTTCCAAATTAATCCAACTCTTCCAGTTTGTTCCAGATACCAGGCTAGACCTGAAAAGATATAACATGTTTCGATGTATGTAAATGAAATTTAAATGTGCTAGATATAGAGGTCTAATAAAGTCATTAAGGATGCAAGCACAGAATTTTTTATATTAAACTTCACATACTGACACTCAGTAACGTGAAGCAATGGGCATGTATTGAAGTGACAAGTTTATCAAACACATGCATGAGGTTTCAAGCAGTATATTTAGCCATTTACAGGCGAAATAACTAGTAAGGTACACTAGCTATCAAAAAAGTTAAGGCATTACAGGGAAGTTAGGTGACAATGTACTAAATTTTACAGATAAGTAAGCTTATTCGTCATAGAAATAACAATTTTGGATATTGCAACTGAATACAGCAAATTATGTGCATCACAGATCAGCTATAGGTACCAATAGATCCTAAATCATCAACTGTGAAAATCTGATCCCCAAAACTTGTAAACAAGGATGGACCTTTGCATAAGTGGAATATTTGCCATGTACCTATTAAAATCAACAGTGCCAACATAATTCAAATGATCCGTTTGAACATTTCTAATGTATTTATATGAGTGTTATTAACAATTATTAAGTTGAATGGTTCATTTGAATGAGATTTCAGCTAATGTTACAATAAAGCATTCCAACAAAATATTACATTAAAATATATTGCCATAGAAATATGCCCTGCAGATCAACAATAGGTGCAGTGAGATCCTATATGATGTAGTGAATGTTAACTTCTGATCCCAAAGATTCTAAAATATATGGATATTTGCTCATGTGGGATATGTATCCATGTTAAGATCACTTGTACAAGGTTACATTTAGATACCTTTGAACAGTTTTTGTCAGGCAACAGTTATTATTAACAATTAATAATGCATAAAGTAGAATGGGATATCAGTCATTTATTATTATTATTATTATCAATTAATACTACATACAGTAGAAGTGGATATCAGTTTATTATGCCACGATTCCGCAGTTTCTCACAGTTTTAACCAAAACTGAATAATAAAAAGAAATGCACATTTTTTTAACTTACTTCATTTTGCTGTTGTCTTACTTCCAATCGTGAAAGTACATTTTATCCCTTTCACCAATATTTTTGACATTTTGCATTCTCTGACAGTTTTATATGACTTAGTAGCCAACCGGAAATGGCTCCGCTGTAGAGTTTTCATCCTCTCAGTAAGTACCATACAACTTTGTTTATAAACCATTACTGAAAGCCATACCACCGGGTATACCACCGGCAGAAAGGTGTGTGTGTGTGTGTGTGTGTGTGTGTGTGTGTGTGTGTGTGTGATTTGGATTTTAACGTAGCTTTAACAATTTTTCAGTCATATCGCTACGATGTATGCTGTGTGGCAGTTTATAGTGATGTCTTGAACTGGGTCATCATGCCGCAGACATTTAGCATGATGTCCCACCCAGTCACATTATCCTGACACAAGGCTGACCAGTCCTAATACTTACCTCTTAATGCTGAGCAGCAAGCGAGGCAGCTGTTTGTACCATCTGTATAAGTCTTTGTTACGACTCGGCCTGCGTTCAAACCCGCGACCGCCAGCATCTGAGGCAGATGCTCTAACCACTTAGGCCACCGGAACGGTCCCACCGACAGGACTCGGGTCACATTATTTTTCCTATATGGTATAACGGTACCAATTGCGCAAGTCCAGGTGGGCGGCGCTTAAGGTGTATGGAACATTGTATTCAGAATTAAAGAACAACACTAGCTGTGATTGGTGCATTATGTAAGAGTTGTACTTTCTGTTTGGCTTAAAAAAATGTTGAGCCTCTTGGCAACATGTGAGTTTGTGTTAATTTCTATCTAGATCATATTTTGTATTTTTTATGATTTTTTTAAAATATGGTACACATGGCTGAAAATGTGCTTGTTGTGACTAGATAACTCTTACCCCTGTCTAGTTCCAGTAGAGTTATCTCTCTTAAATGCAATGGAGTACCTGGTTATGTCATTGTCAAATTGACAATCTAGCATTGTTCTATATGACAGTGTGTGACATGCATGCCCAAGTAGGACAGAAAGTATATTTATTTCACAAAACATTAGCATTGAGGTATATGGAAAAACAATTGGTACCGTGATACCATATAGTCTCTAAATTTGTTTCTCAGTACTTAACTTTTCACTGTGTCCCATATCATAATAAATCATAACTCATTATATAAAATACCTTCAAATCAATGCGAGGAATGCATAACTCTACCACAATAGACTGGGACTGCATTTGAACTAAACTGGAAGTAATATTTCTGACCCGAATCCTTACAGAACAATAATGGATCTGCTTTTGTTCCCGTACACATGATGCGACATTTGGAAGCAGACGATTGGACAAAGTGGACAAATCAATGCGTACCACGCGCTGAGGTTGGTTATCCCATCTGCTTGGGAACACTTTTATTCGTTAACGTAATATTACCACACAGGTGCTCGGGTAAAAGTCCAAGTGTATTTGTACCTCAGGACACATATATCGTACACGAGTTTTTGAATCTTAACATTAGTGCCTTTCTTCTAGGGCAATTATTTGGTCAGAGCGTATGCGTCTCAATCAAAATCAAATATCTTCATTCAATGTATCAACAACATTGAAAGACGAAAGTATCTTAAAGTATCTCATATATAAAGTAGAATAAAAATTTATGCATTCTTATAGCAATGTTCAACCGATACAGAGAGCTCAGAAGAAAAAAAGTGTTCAATCCCCATCACTTATAAATCGTTTGACATAATTTTTACCAGGATTATGTTTGCTTCATTTCCAATAGTAATAACTGAGATTATGAGATCAACATCATTGGTCTGCAGCTACTAGCGTTTGAAGTTTATGACAGTTTGCCACATACCTTTATTTTGTTTTTAAAATATAGTTGTTGACATCATTGATCTTAAATTACTAGACTTCGATGGATTTGATAATTTATCCCTTCATCATTTTTAAAAGAAAGATACATGTGACATCATTGGTCTTGAGTGACATCATTGGTCTTGAATTACTACAGCTGATGGTTTTGATAGATTTATTTTGCATTTCCTTTTCTAAGATATGGTTGATACAATCATTCATCTTTAGTTTTAACTTTCAGTGGTTTTGATCACTTGGCTCTTCAAGACTTTTGTTTGAATATAATTGATGCTATTGTTGTGTAACGATCATTTTACTTGTCAGCAAACGCCATCTTGAATGGCGTCATCATTACAAGCACGTGGCTTATTTTTGCTTGTAAATTAACGCCATGTTGATTGATGTTATCACATGTAACCTGCTTACAAATAAACGCCATCCTGCTGAGTGACATCGTCACTCCTAGCAAGTTGTCCACTTAAGTTGTAACAAATGGAGTTTTATATACATATACTACACCTTTCTAAAACGGATTATATATTATTTTTTTTTAAACGGATTATATATTATTTTTTTTTTAAATATTAGGACTAAACTCAATAAGTACAAAAAGGGACAGAAGCGATTTTCTAAAACCTTCCGTTTGGACAAGAGAAGGATGATTTGGAATCGACAAAGTAAATAAATTGCTGAAAATATAGAAATACAAACATGTAAAACAAATGAACCAATCGAGCCGACATTTATAAATAGGAAATTAAGGCAAATTATTGAAACAAAATCGGATGAAACTGAAAGCGACACAAACGAATTAAATAAGTTTAGAAAGGAAAATCAAACCTCGAGTTTTAAAATTTATAAAAGAAAAAGAGATTTTGAAATGGGCGATACTTAGGAATAAAAGGTAATCAGTAATGTAAAGGATGCAAAAGCAAAGCTAAATTGCAAGACACATTGCCAAAGTTAAGGAAATAAATGGTGACAAATAGTTGGACATTTAACAAATTAAAAAAGAATAACTTTAGAGAAGATAGTAATAATATTGATTAAAAAGTTAAAGAAAAATTACTGTTAGATAAAAGACTGAAACAGTTGTTGAAGGGATAAAGTGTATGGCGTTTTTCCAGGTCGTCTGACAGTGGAACAGAGGCCAAATTTTCAAGAATATCTCATACATGATAGCCAACATCGACGCTTTTCCACATATTAAAGTCATATTGCTTTAGTCGGAATTTATACTTACTCTGATGTCTTTTTTGATAATAATTTCAAATTCTGATTGAAGCAAATCGACTTGTTTTCAAGTTCCATTAACCTTTGTCTGGAATGCGATGGAAGCCGGGAAAGCCAAAAATCGGTCGAGTAGATGGGAAGTATCTTGGTCGATCTTGGTCGAAACGAAGCTATCCAAACATTTTCTTCAATATTAGCAAATTTTTATTCTTTTATTGAAAGAAACATACTTCAAATTAATCCGATCTTGACATTCACCGCTTTCATCGTATTTAATTTATGACTAGCATACAGCAAAACAAATTAAAAATATGTTCGAAATGTTTTATACTAAAAGATAATAAAAGTTTGTTGAGAATGTTTTTTTTTATCTTCGTTTCCTCTAAACCAAATTTTTTTTAAGCTTTAACAATATTTGTTAAATCAAATTTAGTCGTATATACAGTTGTAAAAATAGCTATCAAACCAGACTTATATCAAGTTTAGCTATCCAATAATGTCTCGAGGTATAGTTTAAATAAACTCTAGATAGTGAGAAAACAATCAATATCCACGCAGACTCAAAAGGCAGTAGCCTCCCCACCCCCATTTTTTATGTCGAATGTAAAATTTTACTTAAATCCCATAGAAATCACATAGGAGTAAAATATTTGAGTAAAAATTGCCCCCCCACCCATTATGACAACTATTTGTACACTCCAGAATTGTACTAGTCACACTGGAGTAACACCTGTGCACATATTTTAGTCTATAGTGAAAACTGTCTCTGACTAACGGACTAAAGTTAGTTTCAAATCCTGAAAATGTCTACATAAAACCATTTTCAGAAACATGGATGTGAGTCGGACAGTTATCTAGATATGGACAGTTTTAATTTAAAATAAAATAAATATATAATTTGGTATATTTTTTTTCATGGATGCAATAACTTTTTCAGATACGCAAAAAAGCATTAGTTCCACTTTAATATCATTGTCATTCCCTTTAGAGAAACACGTGTATGCAAGTATTCTTTTATATTTTGTTCATGTCGGAACTTGCTTTTTTATTTCTATTAAACATTCACAGATCTTTTTCAAATCTCCAGTCCATTCAGGGCTTTCAGAAAGTCACATGAGATGTGAAATGCTGGGAGCCAATCCACGAATATGGTAAGTCGTCTAATATATTATTAAAATTACCTCACAATCTAATGTACGAAGACACAATTGTGTACTTTCCACAACAAAGTAAATAAACTTTAATAGAAATGAACTGAATGCACATTTATCCATAGTTTATCTTATGAGGCAATTCATATTGTAAACCCTTTTCGTTTGTGTTTTCTTTTGGCTGGATAAAAATGCCAGACGGCCCGCGAGCCTTATTTTGCCCACCCGTGACTTAAAGCCTATTGGTAAAGCAAAGGCCTAACAGGGTGGGTGGGTGTGAGTAGTAATGGGGGCTGCTTACGGACAATGGAAAAATACATTACGGACGATTACGGGCTAGGTTTTAAAAATCACCCTGGGCACGATTACGGACAATGGGAATTTAACATGGAATCTATATATTATGTATATTGGGCCTGTTTACGGATAAGGGAAAGTTGGGTCTGTATAGCGTCTAACGGTACGGTACGGGAGATTGGTAACAATGATGCAACAATTTAGGAACAGGTGAGGTGACATCACAGTACTGAAGATCGGTAACAATGTGAGGTGACGTCAATAGGGAGCAAAGAGCGCGTATGCAGGTGTGTACCGGGCTGACGTCAATCGGGAATAAAGAGTGGGACTTAGATTTATATAACACATACAACATACAACATACAGTCACAAACACTTATACAACTAACTAAAAACAATTAATATATAGTGGGCCTTGACTTCAATGACAATGCACGTTACAAACAATATGATACCATGTAATGGGGGCTGCCATATTTGTCTTTTTCCAGTCGACCCGGTCCCTTGACTGACAGTCATATTACGCACATACCTGTAACCAATGACTATCAAACTTTCTGTATTGAAAGTAAAGTTCTGGTAGGTACTGATAACATAACACAATTACGAAATTTTCGTAAAATACAAACTTTCAAATGATTTATTAGCTTCTTTACATTTTACTTCTCTTCCTCTATTCTTTCACCGCATGTAGTTATCTAAACATGAATCCGTCAACGTTTATATCTTCAGGTATAATAAGTCCTTCGTTCTCAATACCTGTCTAAAGATAATTAAAGTGCTTCCCATTAGCCACCTATCCTAAATAAATCTTCCGTATATGCAAAAATGGAATATATATTGATTTTGCTTTTAAGTACGAGAACTATGGTACTTGTGGTATGCATTACCTCTAATGTGTGTGTGAGAAGCCATTTCCCGCAATGTAAGAGCGTGATTCAAATGAAGAAAAAGAGACATTTTTAGCAAAATGACAAACTGATAAGGTAAGATACATGAGCAGTTGCATACTATAGAAGAAGGTGCTTAGTTCAGATTGGTCGGATCGTAAGAGTGTCACTAATCGCGAATGTTAAAGTAAGTTTATCGCAACGGTGGATATGACTTTTATACATGCATATATCAATGTTCTTTTCTACAGTGGATTCTACCGTATGTCGAATAGGCCAATCATAGGGAAAGAATTTACACCTATTCATGTACAGTATATATATATATATATATATATATATATATATATATATATATATATATATATATATATATATATATATATACACACACACGTGTGTGTGTGTGTGTGTGATTTTGGAACACTGGGTAAGTTAGTTTTTCTTGTTCTACAAATCTACAGCATAGTCATTGCAAAGACAAGGGTTGCTTCAAAAAGCAGGAAAAAAGAAAGCAGTTTAATGTAGCTTGTGGTTTACATAAAGGAGGACTACTCTACTAAAGTCTTACATTTTGTACATTTTTCCTTGAACCCATTATTAGGATACCACGAAAATCGTTTGAGGTTAAAATTCAAGATTCATTAATTAATAAAATACAGAAAACTAAGTTACCAGTAGTGGTAGTACAGAGAGATGTAAACAAAAGTACGTACAGAAAGACACGTAAGCAGAGAATATGGAAATATTCAGACTGTTAATTTTGGGAATAATTATAATGTTTGGGACTAAATATTGTGTCATTATTATTATTACCAAAATACATGGCGAATTCTCTTTATCATAAAATGGTGTTTATGGCCATTATATGCTTTTTTAAAATATGAATTACTGTCCAGGTTGTTCAGGAATGACTTGAATCCATATTATTTGAAAACAGATGGCGCAGAAAAACTGAAAACAAGCTCCTGTTTAATTTCTCCGTGTTTTATACAAAATCCTCTTCTAAGTGACACTAAATGGATTATTTATAAGTGTCAGTGACAGTTCATTTTCACCACAAATAGACTCCATATTGCTGCACACTGCATCAAAGTCTTAAGAAAAGAAAGGTATGGAATTTGCTAATTATAATTTTTTCACGCACTCACTGCTAAATCTTGCAGGATACTTAACTGAAAGAAACTGGGCATCACTATTACAATGACTTTTAGCCTTTTTAGAGGGCCGGATTAGGTCAGGTTTTGAGGGTGGGGGTGTTCCAAAATGTCAAAAGGTCCCTAACATTCTTCGAAAGGGCACTAAAGCAAAAATCTGTGCCTATTTACTCAAGGTGTGCCTAATACCCAATAAACGTGCTCAAGAATTAAACGACAGTCCAATTTCAAGTGACACGTAACTGCACGTTTGTGTGTATGTAAGTTTTCTTTTTAGACCGGGTGGGTGGGTTCGGAAACCCTGGAAACCCTTCCCCATCTTGCCCTGATTTCTTCACAATCAGAGTACCGTCCCCCACCCACCTGTTCTGAATTATACAATACCAATAGCCCCTAAAGAAATAGTTGTCCAGTCAGTGTATATAAGCACATGGAATTGCTCGGCAAACAAACGACTCACTCGAATGTTTTAGCAGTATTTATAATAGTGACGAGACGTAATAAATCCTAAAAGTAAGTAAAGCTTTCTTGGTGTTTGACTTGTATAATACTGTCAAAACGTTATTAATAACAACGTGCATACATACGCAAGGCTGCATATCTGGGGCTGAGACGCGTCAGCTCTGTTAGCAATTTTCTTCCGGTTTATACCACCAAACACTTGTGTGTTGTTTCATATTTTCAAGATTAGACTACTGTAAATCACTTCTGTCTAGTTCGTCTTAGTATCTATTACAAAAACTTCAAAAAGCTCAAAGTACAGCCGCTCGGATAATAGAGTAGGAAGAACTGAGCATACCTCCTACCCACCCTGCTCTGTAACATCAGCTGGCTACCCGTTCTATCAAACACAAAATTTGTTAATTATGCTACATTTTTTTTACTGGCTTCATTCAAATATACCTATCTGGCCTCACTCATGTGTACAAGCCATATAGAAACTTACGCTCCTCTTCTGACACTCGCATTCAAAACGGCCTCCATTGCTAAACAGGCTTGTGGCGGCTGATATGGATTGTTGTGCCTTTTCTGATGTTATATGTGTTTCTTGACTGTTCATCTACATTGGTGGGTTTTTTTGTGGGTTTTTTTTTGAGGGGGGAGGTACTGTTAGACTTTTTCTCATTCTTTTCGCCCTAATTATACTACAACCGTCTTTTGTTTAGAACATGGTATAATTACGTTATACTCGCTGTTCGATCCGTTTATGCAACGATGGACCCTCGTTAACTGCATTAAATAACAACTCCGTGGCCCCGGATATTATATCGTGCACTAGACTTAACCACCTGGGACTAGGTGTATCTTTACTTAAATATAAACAGTAGTGGAAAAAGAACCGTGCGGTGGTGAGCCAAAGTATGTGAATCTAACACCCTCCGATTACTCCGTCAAGTCGGTTCTGCACCACTCCTGCGGAGGCGGAATTGCTGTCATTGAAAAAAACTCCATAATTCACCGTCGCAACTACGCTTTTAGAACTTTCAGTTTTGACCACACATCGTTTGAACTTGTCCAAACTTCACTCAAATGGAACAAGTTTAGTATAACTTTTCTGCCTCAACCACCATCCTCCTAGTCGAAAAAATGAAAACAAGCTGACTGAATCTCACCTTTTTAAGCAGTTACCTAACCTCCTGGAATTGGTGGCAGCCTGATTATTCTTAGAGATTTCAACTTCACTTTGTTCTGGAAATCCATACACATGCAAACTCCTATACGCTATTCACATTCGCAACCGTAAACAGTCAGTTAGCTAACCCACCCATAAACGTGGCCACATTTTAGACTGGATTCTTCATTGACCTGATAATATTCCAACGTCTTCATTCATGTCTCACGAACTTGCATCAGATCACTTCTGCGTCAAATGCCAGTCCCATAACCCATCATCTCTGTTTGCTACTAAGAGAAACCTACGTAAGATAAATAGAACCCAACTAATACATGACATTAAAGCAAACCCAACTTCTTCATTTTGTTTTTTAATTTCATAGCGCTTGTTTTTGCAATCTTTTCGTTGTATATGTTTTTATTTATTGTCTAATACTGTAAGATACGGAATATTTTTATTTTTACTGACACGATTTGGTACCAATGGGCTTCCGTGGTAAGACGATTAGGTATTCTAAACATTAGGCGCTGTACTACGCCTACAACACTATTATTATTATTATTATTTTATAATTTTTAGTTTTATTTGTTTTTATTGACACCACTATTAAAACGACGTTCTTTTGCGTTCCACGATCCAGTAGCATGGAACGAATTGCCCATTGATCTTTGACGCAAGGGGCAAGGACACGGTAATCTCTCATTTAAGAGTGCTCGTAAAACTCATCTATTTCTACTAGTACAAGAACAGACTTAAAGACTAGTGTTTACTTCCTTACTTATTGTCAGCATAAGTAGATAGGTGTGATCTTGTTTTAAGAAGGGTTTGCACGTTAGATAGAAAGCTGTATAATAATCTGTAGTCTACTTTGTATTTGAGATAGTATTACATGCTTTTGTTTTTCATTGTTGTATATACACTGAATGAATATATTTGATTTTGACTACAAGTCTTAAGTTTTATCAATAAAGTACGGCGAAATCTCTGACAACATGAAATCATTTATATTACCGATAAGGTGATTTCATGTTGTCAGAGATTTCCCCCGTACTTTATTGATAAAACGCCAGACTCGTGTGTTTTGACTGAGATGCATATCTTTAACCTACAAACTGCATTATGGGAAAAGACACTAATATTAGGCTTTGAAAACTCGTGTCTGCCCTGAGGTGTAATACACGTGGACCTAATACAAGAGTGCTCATGCGCGCAATATTACGTTAACGGATGTAGGGGTTTCCCAAGCTGACGGTGTTTCCAACCTCAGCGCGTGGTGTGCATTGATTGGTCCACTTTGTCCAATCGTCTGCCTCCATCTGTCTCATCACGTGTACACATACACCGGCATATTCGTGGATTGAGAGAACATCGAGTTCACTGTGATACTCGGGACGAAACCATGAAGATGCTTTTGTGCATTTTAGCATTAACAGTGGGTGCTTTGGCCGACCCTAAAGTATATTTTGAAGAAGACTTTAGTGGTAAGTATTTTATTCTTGTGTTTTAAGTATTAAGCCGTGCCTTGCAACGTGACATTTTTCTGTCAAGATCTCCGAAGCTGGTACTGTGCATGATTGACCGTAACTTATTTTCTACGATTTTCTGATCCATTTTCCATACTCTTCATACGGACAGTTAAAAAAAAATTAGTATGACTATGTAGAGAAAAAGATTTTCCTGGTTTTGACGAACCATAACATACTAGTAAGGAATAGCTGCGGGTCGAGGGAGTGAACATGGATGGAAGGGTGGGTATCTCGTTATGTGTAAAGAAAATTTGTTGGGGACAGTCATTGCTCTTAAGTCGAGCTTAAATTTTGAAAGGTCATAAACGGACATAAAAAGCAACTTGTAGGGCTACCCTTCCTCTTGTTTTTCAGTCGGAATCACCCGTTATGGTAAATCTTCCGTACAGATAGGTTGTTGTGGATCATTTAAATTATCCCAAAATTGTTAGCATTATCCTAGTCTTACAATGTAAGACATAGCACATGTTGGTTTTGTTGTGACGCCCAAAACATAAATATCAGCTTTAAGGTCTTACCTATAGGACTAGTATTATCCGTTCTGTCCGTTAATTGTGCTGCCAAAGGACAGACTGTTGTCGTGACAGTGCAGTAGTGGTTCCTTGCTTAGATGAAAGGGAGTATTTAAAGTGAAAATCGGACTGAGAAAGCCAGATTTGTGTGTCCATTTATTTGTCTTGAGAAACAAGTTTCTTAATCAAATCCTGCAATAATAATGTATTCTAATTGTTGAAATTGTTTTCATTATCGTTTACAGATGGATGGAGGGACAGATGGGTAGACTCTACATTTAAAAAAGATGAACAGGGAAAATTTGAGATCTCTGCAGGAAAATTTTATGGTGATGCTGAAAAGGATAAAGGTAATACTTTAAACTTGCAGAATTTGCTTACATACCCATATATTATTGGTATTGTTTTTGCAGTATTGCAATATAGAATGTTCAAGTGAATACATTACTTTGCCAGTGCTCATATTTTTTTTATATCTTTCCCAGGGTCAGTTACTTTAAAACAATATTAAGGCCACGACTGCCATTTCTGTGTCTCAGAAAAGATCCACCTTTTTGGTTATGGTTTTTATAGTGTCATAAACAGTATTTTAAGCATGAAAAACACCCAGATCATTAAACTGTTTTTTTGCCTGTTAAAATACTTGAAACACTTGTCCTGATGTCAACCATTGTTCAGTTGCTTCAGTGATAGATATTTAAGACACAGGCCAAGGGCAAATCTTTTTTTTTTAAACTTGAAGTTCACCAGCACAGAAAGTCCATACTTTTTACTATTTTGACACTCCCCCTTTCCAGAAAATGATCATTTCCTTATGAGATGGTATTGGTCAATAAATGTTCACTTTCTGCTCATGAGGGGTCCAAAGCTGAGTCTTCAACAATTTCAGTTTCTGGATGCTCGGGTGGTTAATTCTAAATTGTCAAAACAGTAGCTTCAAGTTAATTCTTAGATATGATAGTGCTGTGGATATATTACAATTACAAAAACAAAACTTCATATATATGTACAATCAACTACTGCTTAATACTGATAACTGGCAATGCATTGCCAAGTCATTGTGGACAAGGGACAGCTTTTCTAATTAAATGCTAATGATAGGCAACCAATGAAATACAAAGAATAGAAATAGTACACTTCATTTGTATTTCAGTCATACTATTTTAATTTGTTCATGCAGAGATAGATTTGTTTACAATTAAACAGATGATTGTTGGTTAACCTAGTGTTAAGTTTACCAATGTCTTTTAAGAACTTGAAAATAAAAACAGAGCCTTCATTAGCGGGCTTTAGATTTCTTCTGGCAAACTGCTCAATACTTTAGAATTTTGTCAGATCCAATAGGCAACTCGCTTACAAGAGGGGTCTCGCATGTTGTAAACTGTGTGCAAAATTTGTTAATTTCTAACTGGACTGAAAAGATGTGATTAATCTTGGTATCTAGACCCCTTTCATTTTCCAGTGCATTTTACAAATTAGTAAATTGCATTAGTACAGAAAATTTTTGGACATAAGTAGCATAGTTTTTCTTCCCTAGATTTCATCAGAAAGTTTACTATTCTTTTTCAGGTTTAAGAACCTCTCAGGATGCCAGATTTTATGGAGCATCTGCCAAATTTGAATCCTTTTCAAATGAGGGGAAAACATTGGTAATCCAGTTCACTGTCAAACATGAACAGAATATTGACTGTGGTGGTGGTTACGTCAAAGTATACCCAAAAGATGTTGATCAAAAGAATCTTCATGGAGATTCGCCATACTACATCATGTTTGGTAGGTATATGTGATCCATATTGTACTTGTGCCAAGACTAAAAGCTCACAAGCTAAGATTGTTTCTGTAGGTCAAGATTTGAATTGGTCTTGATGCCTGTTTAGATTTTAATTTGCATATTTGTTTGTAATGTTTTGTATGTGAAATTAAGAATTCCTCATGAATTTGAATACAGCTGTTGTATCGAGATGCATAATAATTATCCCTTTAAACAAAGGCATGGGGTATATTAGTTTTGGAAGGTATTTCAGCTATATTAATGAAAATGCACTTGAAATCCATGCAAGTACTTCTGTTGAGTAAAAGTGGCAGATTGCTGCACCAGTGCAATAATGAATTTGTCTTGTATATTACAATGGTTCAGTTAGCCAGGGAGGTGTCAATATGCAGATCATTGGAAAATTGTTCCATATGTAGTTTGTTGATATTAGCCAAAGGTACATGCTTCTGATGCATGCCATTTCATTTGTTTTCTAAGCAGCAGTTGGTTGTGTATAATGGCACTTTTAAGCTGTTTGGAAAGTTGAGGCTTGTAATTGCCATTAGACAATGGTCCTTAAGCCTTTTGGAAAGATCTTGTATAGCTTTTGTAATTGCCATTATATAATTGTCTTTAAGACTTTAATGGCCTTGAAGACTGTTGGAGAGCTTGTTTTGTAAAGCTTATTATAAATGACTATATCTAATGACCCAAAAATCTCTTTAAAACTTAATTGGTAGACTTAAGGAGCAACCATGTAATTTTGGGGGAATTGTATTTCAGACAAGGAATTGTCTTTCAAATGAGGCATTTTTGTAACCTTAAGATATTTCGACTATTAAACTGGATTTCATAGGTTCTATTTTTCAACAGATTGGAAGGTTATATTTTTTAACGAATTGGATAGGAAAAATGTCTTCCCCTTGCTGCTGTATCATTTGATTAACCAGGAGTTTTAAGATTAGTTTGATGGGCTTCAGCTCTTGTGACACATCAAGTTATGCCAGGTATGTCTGGATCACCAAGCTGGAGACGGATTTAAGTTCACTTGAAAAACTACCATCAGAATGTTTTTGATACTTTTTAGTATACATTGGGATTAAAACTGAAACTTACTGTTGGTGAAGGAAATTGTCAACTTTAAGTTCATTACTAGACTTGCTCCCCAAGAGTTCTCCCAAAGGAAAGTTAATATCTCTTTAGTCACCTTTTGTTTGTCCATTCCCATTTATCGTACATTTTAAACATCTATTAGGGTTCATTTTTTATGGGGTCTCCGTCCTTCTTCCATTTTAAATCTCCACAGAGAAGACCCTTGCAACCAGTATAGCCCAGAATCATTACGCATTTCCTTATGAAATTTGGTGTGTGCATCTGAGTAGGACTGTACCGAATATTCTCTTCGTCCCCAAATAGTTTATTTAATGAGGTATTTGTATTCTGAAAAGTATGTTGGAGCCAAATACAAATAGTATAGTTAGGTCAAAAATTCTTGAACAGGTGACTCATTGTAATCAGAAAAGAGTACCTCAATTCGTAACGACAACCAATTGAACAAATTTCTGAATAAGCCTTGTATCATGAGGGATATTGATCCAGCGTCATGGTGGCAGACCAATGCTGACAGGTTTCCTTTGCTGTTCTTGTCCAATGTTATCTAGCAGAACCTCCAACAAGTATCGAAGCGAATTTATATTCAGTGCTTCCGGCAACACGTTGTCAGGTAACAGATGTCTACTGGCAGACATTGCTGAGCAGTAAATGTTGGACTGCATTTGAAAATTTGAATCTTTGCTATTCATTAGTTAACATATAAAGCATTATCAGACTGTTTAACTGTAGCACTCTGATATTTTGGTAATGCCTTAATCTGTTTGAACCTTCACATGTTCATTGTTAGTTACTTAAAATCTCATTAGACCTGCTGGAAACATTTTACTTTGGAGCATTCAGTTGTTTGTATTCAGCCATATAGTTGTGGATCTCTATTCATGTTTGGCCATATAATTTATTTGGTACTGCCCTACATCTGATACACAGATGGGTCTTTTATTGGTTTTGTCAACTTCAGTTTGGATAGTTGTGCCCCTTGTCAAATAAATTGTCTTCACATCAAAACTGAGTTTGGTAAGAACATCTCATAGACCTTGATGTGCTTTTTATGGGTTTTTGTCTCCTCCTCACAATTTTTGTTAACGTGTATGGCCCATGTTAGTAGACTTCATACAATTTCCTTGGCTGTTGCTTGTAGATAGCATAGCTAAAAATAACCATCCACCATATTCTGACATTGTTTTAACATTGGTGTTTCATAGATCTGAATGTTTATGCATTTTAGATTGTTTTATAGACCTAGAACTACATGTCACTCAAGTTTCATTTTTGCTCCAGTTCTGGCATTTCTCAGTTTAGTCTTTACATGGAAAAGTGCTGGTATTGAATGAGTTGAATTTAGGGCATTCCACATCATAAATGCTCATAATGTTGAGTAGTGGCCCTTAAATCTAAACAACACAAATTGCTCAATTCAAGCTCGAAAAGAGGACAGTGTAGGGTGGCATTTGCTTAAAGCTTGTATACATGCTGATAAGCTCCAATTAATAGTGTCTCAATGCAAATTTTAATAAACTTGTAAGATGTGATTAAATCTATTCAGTAGCGGGTATGACAAGCACTAATTTAGAGTCTAGATTTACTACCCTTACCCCCACATTACAGTAAGACCTAGAAAAGGTTATGATTGCAACATAATTGACTGGCTTCAAAAGGGATCATCTTATTAATCATGTTGGATTTTGATTATCTGATTACTCACAAGTTCGTTAACAACTAACTTACCTTTGATTTTTAGGTCCAGATATCTGTGGTCCAGGAACTAAAAAGGTACATGTCATTTTCAACTACAAAGGAAAGAACTTACTGACCAAGAAAGACATCAGGTGCAAGGTAAGCTTTATAGTTAGTCATGATAAGGTTGACAGAACTTGTAGCAAACTGTAAAGTATGAAGTTTGGCTTTATGCATAGGTATTCGTTTGTTCAAGTTTTCAAATTTGGTTATAAATCATAATTTACTACTAACCCTTGGTTTTAAGGAGCACAGACGCAAGATTGTTTGCAATGTGGTAAGCATGCTGGATTTGCAACCAAAGGGGTTTGGGTTTGAATGCTCAGGTCATATATTGTCCTTGGCAATTTAATGCCGCTACAGTAATTAATTGCCTTTGCACAAAATAACCCAATACACATGTTTTTGATTACACTGAGATAATGCGATGAAAAGAGATTATTCATTGGTGTATAAATGATTGACTTGAATCAAAATTCATTGGTACTACAACTTTGTACCCTCCTTCTAAAGACTGCTTAACGACACTTCACAAGGTTAACCAAAAAGTGGACCTGCAAATTAATAGATTCTTTACAAATTGTGCAATAATTTATACTCTTAAGATGAGACTTGATGCATATGTATTAACAGATTTCAAGGTGTCAGTCTGGCCTGGATAGATAGCTGGATGGATGCTGTTGTGAGATAGTATTAAACTATCAGCTGTCCCTTGAAAAATGATCTTACCTTTTCAGTTTATTAAATTTTCATTGTTCTCTTTTCTAGGATGATGTGTTCACACATTTGTACACCCTAATTGTCAGGCCAGACAACACATACGAAGTAAAGATTGACAACAAAAAAGTAGAGGGTGGCAACCTGGATGAAGATTGGGACTTCCTTCCACCAAAGAAAATCAAGGTTAGTTTTTGTCCAACTGTCAGCAGTTCTGATGAAAGTGCTAAATAGGTCACCACATTTAATGTACCATTTTAGTCAACATTGATGAAAATTGTTTTCAAAATGTGGCCGTTAAATTGCATAAATTGCTTGAAATATAAACTTGTTATGACTTTGTATTAGATAATTGACATTTTCATAATCTTTTGAAGCCAAAATCTGTTGTAAAAGTTGATGACTCGGCTAGAAAAATAGATGACAATTTAGCTGGTAGCCAGTTAATTGTGAGAAGCTGGATAGTAATCCAGGTGTGGGTGAAATCGTGTTATTAGTAGGTAAAGACTGTAAAAATCAGACAAAAGTATGTGGAGCATTTTGTTTTGCAACTGTTTGACATGCAATGTTAAAAAGCCAGAAAGTGAACTTGTACTTAAAACTTTGTACAGTTTTTTGCGCTTTATGGTTATTTAAAAAAAATGAAATTGGTTTACAGGACCCCAATGCCAAGAAGCCTGATGACTGGGATGAGCGTGAGAAGATTGATGATGTCAATGACAAAAAGCCAGAGGACTGGGATAAACCAGAGCACATTCCTGATCCAGATGCCAAGAAGCCAGACGATTGGGATGATGACATGGATGGTGAATGGGAACCACCTCAGATTGATAACCCAGAATACAAGGTGCTTCCTTTTCATGAATGAAGTATTGCTTGCCATTTTTGTAGAACTTATTTTAGGTCAAAAAAATGTTAACTATTGCATTGGTTTTAAAATGATGGTAGCGAGTTTTTTTCTTACACATTATATATTATAATGACTAGTATATATGATGTACTAAGTGCTTCAAAGTACTGTGCAAAACAGTCTTGATTAGATGCAGGGGAAAAAAAAAAAAATTTAGGGAATTTTTTGCCACGTGGAGGGGTGGTTTGGTGGGCAAAGTGAAATAGACAGTGGTATGTATTACTTATAAATTTCTTTTTTACAATGAAATAAAGTAAAACAATGTATACTAACATTTCTGGCGTTGTTAGATGATGGCTATTGTGAGCTTATTTGGCTCCACAACCATCAACAGTTGCTTGTTACCACACTGGAGGACATATTTTTGATCTGATTTTGAAAATTGGTGGGTCTTGAAGTTTGCTATAGTGTTTCATACATATTACTGAGGTGATATTGTATCCTGATTAGCAGAGTTTGTTAACAGCCTGAAAGACACATTTATGATCATGTGTGGAATAAAGGCTTAAATCATTGTGATCTCAAAAATGAGAAGGATACATACATATTTAGATTTAAGTGCTCAATATTGGATAGCTTGACTCCAGCTCTTCTAAGAATAGATTGGATGCCGCCCATATTCAGAATTCCCATTCATTGCTCAAAAAAAAGTTTTAGACACGGGCCCAGGAGCTTGGACTCCAATTTCCATATGCCCAAAATTTTCCTTTTTTTTAATATTTGTCACATGATGTTGCAATTGCTATAATTCAAAATATAAATTAAAGAGAGTTCAGTAGGGGGTTAGAGGGTAATGCAGTGTCAGAGCTCATAACTACTCACTAGAGACTGAATAGTCCTTGGGGTTTTCCGGGTTCTTCCTCCACCATTAATACTGGCCGCCATGTATAGCCTATCGTGCTGAAAAATGGCGTTAACCCCACAACAACAACAACTGAATAGTCCTTGTGTTCAAACTCCTCAGCTGGATTCTGAGTGAATCGTGGTCAAAACCAAGTTGATGTGTCGGTATATTAGCAGTATGTGCAATGAATTAATTGCACACCACCACCCTCTTTTTCTTTTGGTAAAACTCCCAACTTCTGATCTCATTGCTGATAGTTAATTGCTGCATAAATTGACTTAAGAATTGAATCATGCTTAAACACTTTTCTGACAATTTAAATGATGCTTTGCGTTTTATGTGCAGAAACGTCACCACTATTCACAAACTTGTCTATACTATATACGGCTTAAACATTCTCATTGACAATGATGTAACAGGTTTCTTCTCCTGCATGTATCTAGTATCTTTAACTATTTTGGGTTGTTAACATCTTGGTTGTATGTGGATTAGCAGAATGGACTCTCCCACTGCTGTCTTCAAACACGCATCACTAGCTATTGTCAGCCATTTATGTGAAATGGTGGATTATATAAGACCTGTTTTACTGTTTACAATTACTACATATAACAGGAATGTACTGACAGTGGTGGTTTTTTTACTTGTTTTTGAAGATTACAGAAAATTGTTTTCTTGAAATGCAGCAGTGTTGGGGTTTTGGGATTATGACAAAATCGTGTTTTAGCATAATGCACCATGTTAGTTTGATTATAATCCTCTTAATGTAGGACAGTGTTGATCTGATTTTAATCAGATTGTGCCGTTTTATGGTGTCAAAATACATTTCCACATTTCAGCACCAGGATCAAAAGTTTTCTCCGGCAGATTTGATTATTTTGTGTTGACAAGCCTGATAGACACATCTCAGAATATAGGATGGGCCCGATCTGAAATTAGAGGGGCACTGCAGTAAAAATGTTGTCAAATATACCCTGGAAGCCTCTTTGCAGCCTCATTTTGAAGTCCTTAAAATGGCTGTTGTATTGAGCTTTTCTGGTGGTTATGGAATGGGCTGTCCATTTATACAAGTTGGTTAATAGCTGCTTTTAAATTGTTCAGAGTATTGCCTTCAAACTCTATACACATGCAGGTGCACACGCGTGCATGCATTCATCCCAAGATCTAGTTTGTCCTAAAAGATGATGGCAGTCTAACCCCCATTGGGGCCAGGATGGTGTCTTGAAAATCTTTTTACTACTTCATGATGGAAGGTCAGATTGACATGGGGTCTTCTCCATAACACTTCCTGTGATGTTGTGTTGGCCTTAAATGAAGATGATCTTGCAGCCATCATGAACGTCTCGTTATCACTAATTCTAATAAAAGCAAAGTCCTATCAACATGTGTTTTCACCAGAAGAGACTGCTTAGTGTCTGATATTTAGTATATTCACCACAGCATCTATCTTGAATATCCTCTGGAATGGATAGTTGTACTTACAAGTTGTCACCCAAAGACTTATTATGGTATCTAGAAGGTCGTTCATGATATTGTACCAGTTTTAAATGCAATATATTCACTTTAATGCCATCTGTTATTGTTGCTTTTAACTGGAAGGGCATATTGATAGGGTTTTCACTAAAGACTTGTGATCCCCCCAAAAATTCCAGGTAATCTTGCATTCAGTATGACTGCCATAACCATATTGGTAATTTTATCTCTACTTCTCGAATTTTTGTATCAGTATGGGTTACACTAAGATCAGAATGGTTAAGTATCTTGTTGCTTAAGATTATAGGTTTCCACACTCCACAGCAAAAAAATGGGAAGAAATGGTCTTATGAATTCTTCTGTAAAATTCAGACAGTAGAGGGACTTTTGTTTGACCGTTGATTTTAATAGAGAGGGGGTGGGATGAATGGGAGTTGTATTTTTATTTACATGAGGAATTTCCTCACCATTCCTCTACTTAATTTCTTTTTCTCTTTTGATCTTGCATTTAACCAAATTAGACAACATGTTAATTTCTAATTTTTTTTTTCATTTTAGGGTGAGTGGAAACCCAAACAGGTTGATAACCCCAACTACAAAGGAAAATGGGTCCATCCAGAGATTGACAACCCTGATTATACCCCTGATGCATTTTTGTACAGATACAGCGATATTGGTGCTGTTGGATTTGATTTGTGGCAGGTCAGTCTATTTGTATTTACAGTAGTTTAGCTGTTTTATGCTCCCCATGAATATAGCAAGGACACATGGACACGTGTTGTCCATTTTCATCCATCCATATATCCAGTTAACCTTAGCTTTTAGGTCATGGAACCTTTGTATGTGAACTGAGGAAGTGTGACCAGGGAAAATATTGACTTTTTTGAGGAAATGTAGTTATATTGCAAAAATTTTAACACATATTTAGAAGATTTTAGGTTTTACCTTTATCATGTATTTTATGTACCTTTTATAGAAGTGAATTACCTTTATCTTTCATCTTTCAAGATGTACTATGTGTTGAATTGGAAGGCTTCAGTTTTGTTTTGTGTTGGGAGTTCATTATTTATATTTTTAAATTTACTTTTAATTGGCACCATGTAGCCCATATTGACTCGCTAAATCCTTCAGGACTCAACATTACTAATTTGGTCCCATAGTAATCCTATGCAAACACCATGATATTAAAAATGGAATAAAATTGAGTGCTCAGGATCAACATATTTATCAGTATAGAGAAAAGGATGAGAGCTGTGGCATTTTCTGGACCTACATGTTTAAAATGTGTGCTTTCAATTCCGCACCAGTCGGGTGCTAATTTCAGTAATGTGTTCCAAATTCAAGACTGTTGAAGGACTTAAAGTCCACCGATAAAACAATGTCAATTTTTTTCCAGTTGCAACTAGGATAAGCTCTCAAAAGGTTCTTTTTCCTAAAAAATAAAATAACTTGCATTATTAACCAGTCCTGGCTAGCCAAACCCATATATACTCTTATGTTCATCCATTTCCAGGCTGGTTCTCATTTTTCCATACAATTAGTACCATGTGTCCTGTAGAGTGTACTTCCTGTTAAGGCACTGTTCACAAGAATTGTCTGTACATAAGTGTGTGGCATTGTATCTTTAATAATTTTGATTCTAAATTGCCAATTCAGTTATTTTTAAAATCCATTATTTAAAGAGCATACATTATATAGAAAAATGCTAGAAATGGATGCATAAACATTTGGCACATGGGGGGGGGAGCTAATGTGCAACTTGTGTAGTATAAGTGCTATCGATTGAATTTAATTTTGTCTTCATTTCATGCAGGTGAAATCTGGAACCATTTTTGACAATGTCTTGGTAACAGATGATGAAAAGTATGCAGAACAGGTTGGAAATGACAAATGGGAAGTAACCAAGGTATGATTCACTGGTTGGTAAAAAGAAAAGGCAAATTAATTTCATGTTTCTTGGTGTCAGTTTAGTGCTTGGGGAAGGCCACTTGTCCTGACCGGATACAATTTGGCTGGGCAGAGTAAAACTGTCCTTGTCCTTGGGCCAAGTATTTCAGCATCATTTAACATTGGTAGGCATCAGTTGTAAATAACCACGGATCATTTGCTAGTTTGTTATTGGTCTACTGCAATGGAAACGACTTCTTTTTTATTGCTTTATTTTTCACGAGTACTGGATGTAAGCTTCATGCTAAAATTTGTAGTCTTTATGAACATGTGTTGCAGTTTCACTTAGCCCTCAATTTCTTGGTGTTGGCTTTTACAGCGATTTTCAGATGTCTGAGACTTTCCAGTAATTTAGGTTTCATTTTATTGGGGATAAAGTGTCCCTTTCAACAAGCCATCAAACATCT
This sequence comes from Sinohyriopsis cumingii, assembly GCA_028554795.2. Classification (NCBI taxonomy): domain Eukaryota; kingdom Metazoa; phylum Mollusca; class Bivalvia; order Unionida; family Unionidae; genus Sinohyriopsis; species Sinohyriopsis cumingii. The sequence goes on from CM068824.1 coordinate 72,007,287, forward strand.
CTTTTTTTCTTCGTAAAAACAGAGACATTAATATTTTCATATGGTTGTGCAATCTTAGTAGTTTTAGGTCACTGGGTTTTTCAAGACTGAAACTATCGAAATATTGCCATGTTAAAGATCACACATTCTAGATGAGCATTTCAAGTCTTAACCGATTCCCATCAACTTTCAGACTGCAGAGAAAATGTCCAATTGGTCAGAATCTGGTTGGGGTTAATGTCCTGGATATGTTGAAATCCGCCAACGCCACATTTCATTCATGCCTCCTTGTAACTGTTGAGAATGGAGGCTTGACTAAAATGGATTATTTAATATAAGAAGTTGGTGGAAATTGAGACTGTTGTAGTTCTTTTTTCAAATGCAAATGCCTTGCAGTTTTCTTGCAAAAGTAATCATATTCTTGCATAAATATGCTGGTTTAATTTTTGGACTGGCAAGCTGCAGTCTGGGGAAAACAATGGTTTTCCAGATGAAAACTAAAAGAATGTTGACATTCTTTCTCATCTTGACCAGACTCTGAAAAACTGTTATGGTTAAAGCTGTACAGATTAATTGGCCATACTCATAATCGGGCTGATTATTGGAACAATTGGTATAATCGGTATTGGAAGAAATAATTGGTGCCGATGTAAACACATTCCAAGATATGAATTTAATCACAACATTCATCTTGACAAGGCTTTAATTTTAAATCAGAATTAAATAGTGGAAATTAAGGAATAAACATTTGATTTGGGGGTTAATTGAAATTCTTAAAAGTAAATACTTTTTAACACGCCTGCTGTAAACTACTGCTGATTGTCTGCTCACAACAAATTATCAATACCGTGCATGCACTCATCCCAATCACAGCAGCCAATGAGGCCTCCAGCATACACATTACAGAGATTGTCCTGGCTTTTAAAAAGTTGTTGCCAAAAAAATCGCCAATCTCAATATTTTGTTGCAAGTTTTCAAAAAACGTCGCCAGAATAAGTAGTGAATGTTTCCAAGACTATTAATGTAATAGGCAATGAAAATTGAATAAGATTGGATAGTTATTACTTTATTGACAACAAGCAAACAGCCATAATATTACAAAATAAATCATTACATGACGTTTTTGCACTACTTCCATGGTCTTTGCATTGCACATCACTGTTAGTGCATAGGTCTAACTTGTCACCTGACATAAATACATTATCAAATGTACAATATCTACTTTCCTACAGTCTCTTTTTTTTAATAGAAACATCAGGTATTAAGCAAATCTATATTATATTATATTGCCAAATAGTTTTGTAAGAAACCTTGTTTAGATAATGATATTTTAATGCTAAAACACTATGATCATACTTTGCAATGCAAGATAAGTGACGTATAATGCGACCGTCGATTTCACGCATTCAGGAATTAAATGCAACACCCCCCCCACCCCACCCCTGTTTTATTTTATGGCTAGCTGCAAAGTACATCTCCGTCAACCAGGAGTTCAGAAATTTATTTTTGCGTGCTTTGCTTGTTAGTGAATTGCTTTCCTAAATCCCAGGAATGATCACTGAATGCTGTAGATTTTTTCTCTACAAGCAAATTATGATCTCCATTCCCACCAATGAAACTTGCACAAGTCAACTTGACCTGGCGTTACTGTACCATATATGTAAGCATTGATTACCATCATTAAATTAAAAGAAGGAATGAAGAAACATATCACAGAGCATACGTGTCCCCCCAAAAAACTGATTCGGAATAAATGTTATTTAGTGAAGTTTTATTTGCATATAAGAGTTAACAATAAGAAATGAGGTGGGATATAAAATGTGGGAAATAGTTATCACATGTATGGTAGCTTGAGACCACATTTGAATTGTTAACATAAATCCCCACCCATTTTAGGCATTGTTAGTTGTAACAAAAATAGGGCATGGATTACTTGTCAATCAAATGCTAGTGCTTTCACTAAATGTAGAACATGTGGTTTCTTGAAATAATGGGTCTCATAATCGGTATCGGCAATTTTAATTGGTTAGATGTGGTGTCAGCACAATCGGCAGAAAGTGACATCGGTACAGCTTTAGTTATGGCCCATTGAGAAGGGAAATTATGACACCTACATTGCTGAAATGGGAATGCAAATACCATGAAGAAATACACGGTTGTGTGTGCAGCTGCAGTTTCTCAAATTGCAAACCTTGTTTCTCGTGTTTTTCTAATGCAGCATTTATTATGTTTAGTTTGGACCACTTGCATCAGGTACCTATGGTTCTTTAGATGAAGTCTTGGCTCAACCAGTGTGGGTATGTGAAAAAGCTTGCCAGCATCTTGTTGGTCAATATTTCTTCCTAGGGTTTTCCTTCACCAAATGTAGTAGCCACCATGTATAGCCTACAATATGCTGAAAAATGACATTCAACCCTACAAAACTGAACTCCTATTTTGTAGGTAATGATACATGCACATTTCAGTGCACAAACATGTACCTACTTAAGGCAGTGAAATGAGGCAGGACATGTACAACTCCATTAATAGGTACATTGCAGTCCTTTAAATTCAGTTGTAGGTCAGAGTATGCTATTGCATGGTTGATGAACATTTTTATAAATTGTCTTTTTGTTGGATTTATTACTGTATATCTTGATGCAAGTGGTAATTCTGACTTGTTTGTTGCTGCTGCAGGATGGTGAGAAAAAGATGAAGGATGATCAGGATGAGGAGGAAAGGAAAAAGAGAGAGGAAGAGGAAAAGAAGAAGAAAGAGGAAGGTGAGTAGAACTTGCAGTATGCAGCTGAAGATAGTTCTAACCTTTTTTGTGAATTGAGTGGATTCATTGTATTGGCAAAATAAAATCTGAGACATTATTTTTGGCAATGCGTAGCTTTAATATGACTCTTGACATTCATAAATTATTGAATGTGTAGTGGTCTCACAATGAACTGTTTTATGCACACATTTGACAGTAATAGATTGTTAAATGTCTAGTGGCCTGTTTGCAAATGTTGTATGCATTTACTCGTGCAAATTTAAAAGATCGTGTTCATCCTTACACCTTGATGAAATTTGTGCATGCTTCCATTTGACATCATTCATTCATGAATAATTACTTTTTCTTGAAAGGTTTGTGAATGTTTGTTCAAATTGCATGAATTTAATCTTTTCAAAAAATTTTCAGTTACATTGGTTAGCAAAAGTCTCCAGCTGATTTATTCTTAAGGAATTTTAAGATTTCTCAATTTATTCATTGCATTTCCTACTATGCAAACAGTGATGGAATGGTGGATAAACAAATGTAAATACATTGCCAACAAACATGGGCAAAATTGTCAATAAATGAGATTTAACCTCGGCGTGGTAGTGATGCACGTGTTTGAAAGTATGTCTAATGTGAACACAGTGAAGTGTCATTAATTAGGCTGTTCCCATCTTGATAGCTGTAATCTCCCTTAGTATCAATATAATTATGATTAACACTGACAGTATTTATGGAATTCAAATTGTGAATTTCAACAAGAAACTTGTAAAAACCAGACATTGCAGCTTCAATGTAACAAGTTGTTTTTACATATTAAAACATTGAGAGAAAATCTAAATTTGCTTGGATACAGTGACCTTTAGTCCAGTTGCAGCTATGAAGTTATATGATTTGATATAAATTGTTTCTGTTTTCAGAAAAAGATAAGGACAAGGATGATGATGAGGAGGAGGAGGAAGAGGAAGAAGAAAAGGAGGAAAAAGAAGAAAAGGAAGAAAAAGAGGTAAGAGCTTTTAAAAAATATATGCCTAGATACTACTGAAATATGGAGCAGTATTTTTCATGTAAATTTAACGAGTGACGTTAAATATATGCTTCTTAACAGAATGTATGATTATTTGAAGTAATGTGCAAGGTCTTCAGGAGAACAGGTGACTGTATGGAATAAAATGCATGCTTTTCAACAGAATATAGAATTGCATGGATTAAATTGTATGCTCCTCAACAGGAAGTAGGATTATGAAGTTACAGTGTATGGTCCTAACCGATTGAATGTGTGGAGTAAAATGTATGCTTCTAAACAGAATGTATCAATGGTGGGGTACAATGTATGCCCCTAAACATTGTATCCATGTGGAGTAAAATATCTGCTCCTAAATGGATTGCATGATTGTGCAGACATTTTATGTATATAATGTGGTGATTTTGTTTATGTATTTTGCATTCATTTTGACCTCAGTTTTTTTTTTTTACTGGCTGAAATATAAAAATTACAATCTCTTTTTTCAGGAGGAACATGACCATGAGCATGATCACGATGAATTATAATCTGCCTGGCGTAGTCAATTCACCTCATTTGAATGTGTGGCAGTGTATTGGTGAAATTGTGGATCCTTTTCTCATTTTTCATACTGTATGTTTGAATGGTCAAAGTGAAATGTGTGATGGCTGTTGCATGTGTCCTTTATGAATAAGTTAATTCAGAGTTGTTTATATACTTGTTTTTGTGTGATGAGGAAATCATTAAGTCAATTTGTACACAAGATAGTGTAAAGATAATAATGCAAAAATGGCAACTATTCAGACTTACTTAGCAGCCCTGTAGCTTAAGAAAGAAGTACTTGTTATTTATTTTTTGCATTCTTTTAAGTTTTTAACCATCAAAATTTGTATCTTGACCAAGCTTTATGCTTAAAACTTTTTTAAAATTTTTCCAAGCTGAGTGAATCTGAATGATGCTAACTATTTGGGAGATGTCATTTCCTATTATGGTCAAAAATTGATAATAAAACCTCAAACTGACATTGTGTTTGCTTTTTTATATAAAACTTCCCTCTTTTGAAAAAACTTGTTTTTCCAGTTACTTGGTATGCATGTAAGTCTTTAAAACCTGGCACCTTTAAATGGTATTGGTGCTGTAGTTTAAGAGATCAATGTTTGAAGACCAAAGAATATACCTCAAACAAATAGATGCAGCATCCCTCAGAGACAGTCGAGGTCCATGGCTGAAAGGTTGAGGTAAAATGCGTCATTGTTACCCAATTGTGTCTGGGCTTAAAACTCATTTACAGGAGATGTATCTGATAGAACTATCTTGCTGTTTGTTATTACTGCTGAGTGTATGATTTATGTTGTATATCTTGGTTAGGTTCCTGACGCAAAGGTCAAAATCATAGGAAGGTTGATTGTTGTTGTTGTAGGGTTTAATGCCATGTTTCAGCACATGATAGGCTATACATGGCGGCCAGTATTAATGGAGGAGAAGAACCCAGGAAAGAACCACCGACCCTCGAGAAGCTACTGGCAAGCTTTCTCACATACCCATATTGGCCAAATCCAAGACTCAAACCACGCAGATAGAGGTGAGATGGCAGTGATCCATAACGGAGAGTACTTTAGACCACTCAGGGGTGGGGGGGCTAGGAAGGTTGAAGTTGAAATTCTGGCCTTTCTGTGTCTGTTGAAACCAAATGTAGGAACATGTATCATTCTAAATGGTGATTCAGAATGGAGGAAATCCAACACCTTCAATGTTTCATCAATTTAAAAGTGCACAAAAGATTTGGCAAAATGGAATATTCCTTGGTAATATTGTATTGCATAAAACTGTTTGGAGAATGCAGTAACTTGATAAATTAAACTTGTGCATTGTCAGTGTAAAGCTGCATTGCAAATTTGGTTTAAATACCTGAAAGCCAAGTACAGCTATGATGTGCAAACAAAACTAGGGTAGGATCATGGCAATTGAGGGATCACAACTCCTGTAAATGTAGAAGGCTGGAAATCAAACTTGCTATAGAACTCTTCAGAGTCCACATGATATATTTGGCTGAAATCGAATGACTTTGTAAAATTAACAAGACAAGCAATGGGGGGAGGGGGGCATTTGTCTAAACCCAATATCCAGGTGCAATAGGGTCTTTGCTAAGGAGCAGACCATTTATCTAAGTGTTGAAATATCATTTAGAAACTATTTCTTGTCCATGCCATGTTAGTGAGAAGTTTTGGGGTCAAGGCCAGTCATGGAGAATTTAAGATTGCCCAGTGAGAGGTCAATTTATTCTGCTCAAGTTATTGCAGCTGAGGTCATAAATTGTGAAACAATTGTTTATCATGACCTAGATGTGCAGCCCTGGCCACCTGTTGTTTCCATGGACTTTTTAACCACAATACCTATATCATACTTCCTTGCTTCAACATCAAGCCACCAATGTAATTTATTGTAGACATTAGGTTTGACATGCAAGATCATTTCTCATGTTTCTATCCTGGTTATATGAACTTGCCCTTATTACAAGCCATGCAGAAAGTTTGCTTACAGTAAATGGTCTGGAATTTGTGTGTGGAGATCCTTTTAAGGGAGTAATGTGGCTTCTACCTTTCAATTCTGTCACAAAAGCAATGTTTTTCTAAGTCCAATTTACACATAAACAGAGCTTTAAAAATGTTTTAAAAGGACAGCTTGATATATGTAAATGGTACATGTACTATTGGATGGCTCTCCAATCTTTCAGAACTGTCAAGGGTTTAACTTGTGCATCAGTTTCTGGTGTACATTGTAAAGTATCAAAAACAAGTAGGGAAAACAACCAAAAAGATGTGCCCCGACATTGAAATTTGTTGCATTTCATCAATTTGTAAGAGACAAGAGCTTTGAACTTGAATCAGTTTAAGCATTAAATTATGCAAAGAAGTTACAAGTTGCAGGATGAAAACTAGTACTCTTTCGAAAATTTATTAATTTACTCCGTATTGCCTAATCTTTAAATATATAGGTAAAACTTGCTTACACTAATTTGATTTTATGTGCTTTTGTATGTGCATTTATTTATAAGATAGAAATTACAGCCTTTGAGAGTGTAGTGAGATAATGGACCAATAGATAAAAGAAAACTGCTGGCAATTATGTTGTGGAAGAATGTGGTACAAGAAACACTTAATGAATGATGCTGATATATACACCATACTGTGGTGATATCAAAGTGTACAACTTGGAGAACAATAAGCATGAACTCCCTCTATTATTTAGACTTGCCTGCAGGCAAGTACCTTGCAAACTCTGCTTACCCAAGGTGAATTTAAACTTGCACTGGGAAAGTGGATATGTAAAGCCCTGTGATGGTCTTTAAGTGTTAGAAGCTAGGTTATTGTGCAGAAGGCAAAACTACTATGAAATATTATCTTAAGAATATAAAGACAAGAAAAATTGTAAAAATTCTCACCTTTAATGTTATTTCAATTAACAAACAGAATATATTTATGGCTTGCAATGCATAGAAATAATTAACATGCAATAATTTACTTTAAATTTAACAATTTCTAATCAAAAGTTCATAAATGGCAGTTACATAAATATTTATCAACATCTCTTGAGCAAAAGCAAAATTGCAAAGGCACATGATAGTCTAAGCAATATGACATTATTAAATGTTCTACTGCATGTATCTAGACCCTACTCACCAATTCCATAAGTCTGTCGAAAAACCATGTAGAGAATCTTGCACTTAACCTGACATTAGTGTATAAGGCTTATCCAATAGGAACATAGATTTATATTTGCTGCTGCACTGTGCTCAAGCATATCAGGGTCAGAAATCTTAATGTTAAAAGTAAGCAGTATGGGCACAGATCTGTTACCACATGTGCCAGGAGATTAGGGTCAGGGATATTTGAGCAAATAGCATAGGGCCTCCTCCATCTAATCAGGGTCAGAGACGTGAACTGCACTATCCTCTTGGTTAAGGATATTCATGTAAACAGCACAGACTGGATCATCATGAGCATGTATGTTCAATCTAACAGAAATTTTCAACTGACCAGCACAGACCCTGACCTGCTGGCTCATTTGCCAATGGCATATATGGGGATAAAGTGAAGAGTCAGGTGTGCATGATGTACAGGAAAATACAGTAAAACCAACAGATGCAAGTATCATTTTATAATTATGCTCTAATTTGAGCACAAATTGCAGTGACATCAGAACAACATGACCTGTATAGCAGCATCAAAAGGTAAGTAACTTTTTCTGCTTGCAATAACAATTTGTACAGGATGGTGCAGTTCCCACCACTACTGGGTCAGCCCAGACTATTTATGATATGCCTGAAGGTAAAGCACTTTGCTCGTCTCAACACAAAACACCAACCCCAAAACAATATTTTGAAATGCCCAGGGTAACTGATATACTGGCTACAATATGTGGCTGGATGTAAATACATTTGATTAAAAAATGGCAAACAAAGCATTGAAGTTTAAACCTAGATTCCTACATTATTAGAACTATTTACACGGCTCTTAATGTATGTGCTATGAACTTACAACAGCAAGATTCAATATATATACTATTAAAACCACTACTTCGCAACTGCATGTTCTGTCCGAGGTTAGAATAAAGTCCTACAAGTCTGAAAATGTGCCATAATTAGATTTCACCATTTAACATTTTTCTCTTGAACTGAAAATTTTTTGATACAAGTAACATGAATTGATTTCACTATATGATATACTTTCTAGAACTAATAAAATGAAACATATTTAGTAATAAAAACGGGTCTTTAAGACTTGTGGGCGGGGGGGGGGGGAGACAATAAATATTAACTTAAGCACGTTAACATTATGACATACTTTTGTCTTATTTAAAACAGTATAAAAAATTTGTTCTGGCACTGAAGAAAAAAAACTAAAACATGGGACAATCGTCAGAATATTACTTGTGAACAAAGAATGACAATACTCTGGAGAATATGTTCTTTCAATATAAAAGCAAAAGCAAAATTAACAGTGTATTCTTCATGGTAAATAAGTAATAATCAAAAGCCTTTAAAAAAAAAAAAAAGAGACAGCATATATCAATGAGGGGCCAGGTATCTCCATAATAAAACTACTCAGCATTATGACTATGCTCTTTCTGTTGTAAAACTTGACTCTGTATTATGGCCAAATCTCTCCAACAAGAAACTTTATTCAGCATTATGAGTAACAAATGTTACACCAGACTTGGAAATCATACTTACAAGTGGAAATGTTCAGCATTTTTATTGCTCAGAATATTTACGAACAAAGTTTAGGGTTAAGTGTTATGACAAGACCTGGATTTTAAGTGAACATCATAGACTTGTATATGCAAGTACAATATGCAACAGTGTATCCGAGTCTATAATGTCAACTGCATAGATGAGAATATGCAACAGTGTATCCCAGTCTATGGTGTTAGTTGCATAGATCAATACTGAATATACCAATGTTTTAAGTATTGCAAAAAAATATGCTCAACACCTTTAGAACTAAGCATGCATAGTACATCCGTAATTGGTTGTAATCTTCACTGGCAAAAAAAAATTTAAGATCAGCTTTCATTGACAATTAAATTCTTAGTAGCCAATTCTGAAAAGCTTTATTGCAAGGATGCTTTATCATTTTACATTTAAGTAACTTGAGAACCCTGTTTAAGTTGTACTGAGAGCAAGGTCGTTTCTTTTTTTTACAGTGAATGAATGGCACAGGAAACTTTTGTACAACTGTCATTGATACAGAAATTGATACATAATATTCTGTCTTAAAAATTAATAATAACTTGAAGCAAATGAATTTAAAAGACTAATCAGTCTCATTCAATGCTGATAAATGAATTCTATTCATGCTTACTTTATGACATCACATAATGTCGAAGATGTTAATACTGCACTTCTGGTAAATTCTTATTACTCTTTCGTTTTGTTGATGGAGTCTCGAAATTTCTGTATGCAATCTTAGCATTATACGATTGTTTTGTTTTGAAGTTGTGGGTACTGAGATATTGGTATAAAATCATCTCTTGGTTATACAAAATGTACATTTTTTTTTTTTAAGCAGCATTTACACTGAAACTGATATGGTAACTTGGTTAAAAATCAAAGTTCTCTCTACTATTTGCAATGACTACTAAACCACTGACACTGGCACGACAATAAAAGAACCTATAAAGTCTCCAAAATCTTATGTTTCATGCACCTTATCTAACACCAGATGCCAATCTTTTTTTTTACATCCACATGAATAGCCATACATTACATGGTTGACAATTTAAATGCAAAAGTTTAGCTACAACATGAATTCATCTTCAATATGGAAACATACTGAAAAGTTTAAATGCAAAATTAATGAAATTTGATCTAGAGTATGTAATAAGGCAGAAATAACCTTATTAAGTAGTTGCCAACATTCTGTAAAAGTGAAGGTAGGTTTACTGTAAACAAGCATGGGCCTATCATCTGACAAATACCAAACAGAGTTGGTACTAATTCTCAACTACACAAATTTTAAAAATGACATAGTCCAAGGAACGCAGATCAAAAGACATATCTAATTAAATGATTTTTAACCTTCAATGTTGACATTTATGGCTGCAACATTTACCAAATGTCTAAATGTGTACACGGTACCAGGTACACTATAACCGAAATGATCCCATTTAACTGAACTTGTCTGAAACTCAATGTTTTCCCTGTTCTGCAACCTAGGCAGACAGGAGACAGCTAACACACTGATAATTTGCATACTGTATCCAGCTTAACTTGTCACTGTTTCATCTGCTGTACATCTTTTACCTTTATTATGACAGATTCAGTTTGAAGGAAATGTCTCTGTTGAATATATCTGACAATTTCTGTTGAACATCCACAGGAATGATGTGAAATGGTTTTGTGCCAATATATATATATATATATATATATATATATATATATATATATATATATATATTGGTAGAAAAAGATGTACATTTCAACCCGAGATACTGCCTGGACATGTGAACTGGCTTATACCAGATGAAGGGTTGGTTGTTTTTTTGTTGTTGCCATACATATTTATTGGCAGTAAACTAAACCAACCCATTTACATGTGTAGATGTTGGAACATTAGTAACATCTGAAATGTGACAAATATCCTGAAATTTTTTTCCATTACAAAATCCATTAAATGTTAAAATGTCTTCTTTGTTGATATAAGGTATGCATGATTAATCTTCAAGCCCTTTAAAATGTTTCTATTACTGAAAGCAAATGAAAACAAACATGTGTCAAGAAACAACATGTACAAATAGATAAATGGTAGTGACTGACAAAAATTGGGAATAATAAATAAAGCCCCAGATGCTGTGAATGAAAAAAAGTTCCAATTTTCAATCTCTAATGTTCATTATTATAACAAAATGTTTTTGAGTATTATAATATCTGGCATTTTCAGCATGTTGCAGCATTTTTTAAAATGAAATACCAGAAAAAAATATTTAGTACCATAAAAACACGATTCTTAAATGTAAACCCTACCCCCCCCCCCCCCCCCCCCGAGTGTTATCTGCTAATATTGGCTATTTAATGTAACCATCTACACATATGTACATGGCATGTTCAACAAATCAAACTGAAAGAACTTGAGTAACAAACAACCTGTCATCTTGTATGTTTGTATTTTAAAAGACTCCTGTAAAACAGAACAAAATGAATCTTGCATAATTATTTTGGGGGGTAAAAAAAGACAAAGGAATGTGCAACATACATGCCATAATTTGGTCACACAAAGTGGATAGCAATTTAAAAAAAATTAGATCTGATTTAAGATCAAACCAAGCTTCATATAACAAAGTATTTTTTAAAAAATTTCTGCACACAAAAATAGATCCTAAAAAAGTTCACAATACTGAAAATAGCTTTATATTTTCCTTGAGCTTGTAAATGCAACTTTTTAAAGCATTAAAAATGTTAAATTGTTAATTAGTTATATAAAAGTGCACATGTAAAGGGACATAAATGATGCATAATTTGTTCATCTCTATTTATAATCCTTTGCTGCATTAGTTGTTGTTGTTGTTGTGGGGTTTAACGCCATTTTTCAGCACGCGATAGGCTATACATGGCGGCCAGTATTAATGGTGGTGCTGCATTAGTCTGAACATTGTTCGATTTTTTGAGCTCACACTGATGGCAAGCAATTTTAAAGAATAAAGTTTTTTAAAAATAGTACTGTAGTATCAATAATTTTGTGAGTCTCATCTTTTGTGGTTCTGTATAAAAAAAATATAAAAAAAATTGTGGGCAATTTGCCCATAAAAGTTTGCATATTTGTAAGCATTTAATTTGTGGACAAACCTGTACAAATACCAAAATAAAGATACAAAAGAATAAAAATTATACTGACAGTCACCCGAATGCTTAAAACAATATTATCACATGTACAAACACGAATCAAGATCTAACATAGTGTTTTCATCAATGGAAGCTGATGCAACCAACACTAAAATAATACTGCACCTGTATGAGCAAAATCAAACACTTTGTCAAGATCAATGGCAGTCACCAATACTAAGCCAATCGGCTATTAAAGTAAATCTGTATGATCACTTATTTAACTAGTTCATAAAACTGCATCGTCAGTACTTAGATGATTTTGGTGTCAACACAATAGCTTCAGAGTGATAAAATTCAATCTATGATTTGTTATGTGGCTAATTAACTATTTCATATGTGAACCAAACATCTAGCTGCTCATTGCCTAATGCAATCAACAGGCAGTGGCATTATCTTATGTCTTAAATGCCAATCAAAGTGTGAAGCTGCTTTTAAACTGAAAGACAAAGAAATCACTCAACTGTTTGTGTCTGCCTATGTATAGACCAACTTCAACCATTAGACTTGACAGTGAAAAAAGGAAGACATCACTGATGACAGTGTGCTGTATTAGTGGACCTTGGAAATTCATTAGTCAAGCCAATTCATGCTGAATGGATTACTGCTGCTCACATAAAAATGAGTGACAGATTAGGCCCAATAATCAGTTGAGAAAATAATTTAGGATTATTTACCTGACAAGCATCTCTGTGTATAGATCAGAGTATATAAATTTCATTAATTATTGTGCTTCAAGCAATAGTTCTATTTTTTAGTTGTTTTTAGATTAAGCATGCACGGATAAAATGAGATGTGCTTTTGCACATTTTTCAACAACAGTTTCACCTCAATGAAGAATCGGTCTGAATAAATATTAAATACAGGTTTCATGTACTGATATTATTTATTATTCTTTCATTTATAGTAATACAACTGCTTGAATACATTTTGTCTCATTTCTCTTTATCCTCACTCATCTAACAACATATCAATTTAAGTCAGTGGGGGAGGGGGAGAATTACAACTACAAGACACCACACAGAAACATGTGCATGAAACAGTATCAAAAGCTTTATAATTCTTTTTTCAAAATAAAACAAACACATGCATAAGCTAATACTTTATTATTAACAATGCTGATTTATCAAACGTCTTTATAGATCTCCAACAGTGATTCACAGAATAAAAAATGGGGGCAGGGGTTCATCATATGTGGACAATTTTTTAAAATCTTTAAATTCATGGTTCATTATAACAGCAAAATCCACAAAAATTAGTGATACTACAGTAGGTTTGTACAATATATTAGTAGCATGGACAAAGCTTAAATACAGCATGTGTGCACAAAACAAAGGTAACAATGACTAAGCTTATGGGGTAAATGTTTTGTTGCCTTAAGCTTGACCATGATCACATGAACAGGTTGAAATTTCACTTCATATTTCTAGAATTTATCATCTTGTGCCAAAACATCTTGCTCTCAAGTCTTTAACAATGGAATATAAATATTCAGAGAATAACACAAATTGCAGTATTTGGTTTCAAATAAGACAGCATCTTTGTTTTTGTCTATTAGACTATCTTCTGTGTCAATATATTAACATACTGGCTTCACTTCAATAAATTACAATACAAAGTGTCCATGATAATTATTGGATTTAAACAAATCATCAAGAACTGAAGAAGAGATGTATTTTATCTGCAGACTGAAAGAACAGGATCCAAAACATTGCTGAGTCTTCATGAAATAGTTTTGGTGCTGGTGTCCAAAGAAAAAAAAACTTGATGCCACTTTTACTAGGATCACATAAACAAAAAACTTTTTCTATTTTGTTAATGATGAATTATTTTGTTCTTTATTCATTTACTAAACCCAAACAGCACATACCTGTCCATGAAGAGACTTGGTGAGTCACTCTCATGGCTGTATTTTTTTGCCATGGTTGAAGAAACTCAAAACATTTAAAATGAAGTGATATCCACTTTTGAAATACTAAAAAGTCAAAACACTGGAGAATTTTTTGGCACAAATTACTCAGTCAATTCAAAACATCATAGAAGAAAGACACATTGATGAAATGTTTGAAAAAAAAAGAGATACAAGACAGACACTGCATTGATTTCTACATATTATGTGAAAATACATAATATCTATATTCCTTCATGCTTTAAATCATATTTTGGCATGTAAAATGTATCACTGAATTTCACATAAATTCTGATGTAAATAAAAAAAATTACAACACAAAATCATGGCGGTAATTTGCATAATCACTTATGCATGAAGCTTTCAAAGATATACTGCTGTTATCCTGTGAACAAAGATTAACAGTGTTAAATCCTGCTATGAATAAAGAATCTTTTTGTTCTTCCTTTCTTTTCATCTTTCTCTTTTCCTTTCATTTCAAAGCATATAACTGTATAATTCACCAGTGCAGCATCTAATACTATCCCTCCAATCTCAATGCTGGTTTCCTCACTGGTATTACTTCTTTGGTTTGATAATAACAGAATACAGTGGATCCTGAAATTAAAAACATCAACTGTTAGAAGAGGTTTACATTTGTTGCTCTAACTTCAAGACAGACAAGAAATTCTTCCCAATGGCATGGATTCCCCTGGCAATATAATGTAATTGACAGGTGAAGGGTGAAGTCAAAAAGGGGTCATAAACGAATTAAAGTCTTTTTGGAAAAATGTTGAAAACAACTGCCTTCATAAAGATACAATGTCTGTATTTTGCATAAGTTCAGAACTTGCTGAAATCAACACTTTTTAATGGGTTTTTCACAAGTTTGTAAAGAAATAAATGTAGTAATTTACTGATTTATGCTCATGAAATTTTACTACTTTTCAATCACTTGAGTTTATTTGGTGATTTCCAAATATGCATTTAGTTGCATAGAAATGAGGGAAAAAATAAAAGCAAATACATGTTTTCAAGATATATAGCATTCTTCTGTTATAACCTGTTATTGCTATGTATCTTGCAGCCACAATTATGACTTTAAATATAAACCAATGTACTTGATTTTAATACTGCCATGAGGTGTTTTTTGCAATTTGCATTTATCTTTATTGGCCACTATTGTATATAATGTCATATAATTCCACTCCTAATGGACTATAGCACACCTGAAATTGCCCATATCTCTAATATCTCAATAGTGTAATTGGCCTGTGTTGAATATTGCATCTGGTAACAGTAAATGAGACAGTCATATTTCCTTTAGCACTAAAGCCTCTCCTGCCGATCAGTGATTTAATCCACGTAAACACACCTTGTCAATCACACAAAAGACCATCTTACTGTAGGTCATTGTGTATTACTCCTTGGATGACTGCAGATTGCAGAAAGGATAGGCAGTATGTTTTATGTACAAGCAGGTGCTTTCTGCCATCTGTTGCTCTCCAAATGTCAATAAAAAATGGCCTACAATAATTCTGTCTTTCATACTTGTCATGCAAAACTAGTGACTCATGTGCTTCAATGCTGACAGAATGTATTATGCAATCACAAGAGTGAAAGTGACAGTCACTGATAGCTACTAGTTTATGTGTAGCTAAAAATAAGGTCCATTACAACAGTTAAGTGTCACTTCGTTGTGAAATAAAATAGATTCAAGAGTGAATCAGTGTTACCTGTATTTATGAGTAAAGTAAGTCAGAACACTGTTCATTTAAATCATTTGGTTAAATAGTGAATTGCAGCATTTACTCTCTCAGTGGAGACATCCATGCGAAGAAAAGTGCATTCTTTGAAGTTTGATGTTTTAAAGCAACTTAAATCTGCCAAAATACAAAGATGCTAAGAACCAAAATTGTGAACATCTGAAATCAATTGATGATGTTCAGCACTGGATCAACTCTAATGAGGACTGCACTGCTGTTACAGATCCTGAAATCATTCAGTTTTTCTAAGGCAACATAAAGAAAATAGCAGTCCAGATAAGATTCTACAACTGACAATGATGAGGACCTGCTGGAAGCGATTTCAAAAGCCATATTTGGTTTAGAGAAAGACTGGTGTGGCTACAAAGCCATAATGGATTGGAGAAAGAACTGATGTGTCTACAAAGCCATACTAGATTGGAGAAAGGACTGATGTTGTCTACAAAGCCATATTGCATAGGAGAAAGAACTGATGTTGTTTACAAAGCCATATTTGATTGGAGAAAGGACTGATGTTATCTATAAAGCCATACTGAATTAAAGAAAGGACTGGTGTGGCTACAAAGCCATACTGGACTGAAGAAAGGACTGATGTTGTCTACAAAGCCAAACTGGATTGGAGAAAGGACTGATGTTGTCTACAAAGCCATACTGGATTGGAGAAAAGACTGATGTGGCTACACAGCCATACTGGATTTAAGAAAGGACTGATGTTGTCTACAAAGCCAAACTGGATTGGAGAAAGGACTGATGCATCTACAAAGCCATTATTGTATTGGAGAAAGGACTGATGTGAGTACACAGCCATACTGGATTAAAGAAAGGACTGATGCGGCTACACAGCCAGAATGTTGAGCTTCTAAAGATTATGTGGTTGAGAAACACCATCAACTTTGCAAAAAGCAATAATGACCAGGTCTCAATCAAAACAAACTCACAAAATACCTCAAGTAGGAAATACATATTATGCAAGTGAATAGTGATTATTATATTCAGATCAGCACTTTTTTGAACAAATGTACTTATTTCAAACAACACTGGATTTCAAATGGATTACATACCTGTATTTAAGTTTGTTATTTCTGTTATTGTTTTAAAATTGCCAAAATTGTGCTGCACATGGTGTGACCTCACTAATCAGCATATGCAACTGATGTTTTGAACTGAAGATTAGAGATTTAATTGACAAAAATTAAATGACTTTACTCATTGCCCTTTTTTTATTTTTTATTTTATTTCTTTTACAAATTGTTCATTTATTTAACTGCAAAATGTGTTTAGAGGTAGTAAAGATGCAGGGGGATGGGGGGGGGAGAAGCTAATTTTAATTATTTAATACTTTCCTATGGTATTATTTAGCTAACTTTTTCTGCAAAGGAAAATCTCATCCACACTAGATGACCATCCTCCTGTTCTAGAATTCTTAAAACATGTGCACTGACACTGTCTGACCTATATCAATGGCCCATGTGCGAAAGCACATCCTTGTTCTTTTTAAGGGATGTCTGGTAATGAGTGACATATAAGCAAGTTGGAAGGGTATCCAGTAATGACAGATAAGTGTTACATAATCAAAATTAATTTTACTTAAAACCCTTAATTTTAATATCAGTAACATGTTACCTGTCACAAATGTTAAGATGAATCTGTCAGTAAGGAGGGATGATGCTGGACTGTGAGGGAGTATAAAGTTGCTTGACTTATAGTCCATCCTCTCAACTGCTGGATCACTGTTTTTGTCATAAAAATTGGAGAAAAAATGCCTCAACTCTGGTTTGACAAGGACTGATTGTAAAATGAAATGGTTGTGTATGATCACCAAAAACTCAACCTTCCATCAATGAATAATTGAAAAAGTTCCATGAAGTAGCCTTAACTTCACGCTCTTCTATCCTCATGAATGAGAGGTTTCTCTCATTGAGAGACTGATAAGCTCTCTTTAAAGTACAAGTGAATTCCATATCAAGAAAAAAAGCTTTTTATACCTTCCTTCTATCTCAACAACTGCTAAATAAAACTTCAGTGCTCTAACAGGGTATACAGATTGTGAAATCTAATCAAGGTTACATCTGAACACACATCAGTTGTGCAGCAAAATCAAATAACCACCCTCGGTTACTTGCCACTGTACCACGCTTGCAGCTCAATCAAAGAGTTATCACGTGGGAAAACAAGCAACAGGATTATGATAAATTATTTACCGGAAGGAGCAGACCTCTGAAAATGTACATGTATTGCAGCTCAAGCAAAAGAACTGTCAAGTTGAAAACAAAGTGATTGCTGCCTTTACAAACCCTAGCATAAACCTTGTATACAGTAAATGTACACTACATTGTAATACCCAGGTTATCATTAACGGGCAGGTACCAGAGTGCCCAGATACCCATTGTCAGCTTTACATAATCTTTGGCTTATATTTAAAAATTTCACTAAATGTAGATTTAGCTTTTGTTCTTGATGCTCAATGCATGATCACCGGTGGTCTTTACCTGGTGATTGGTGTCTGGTCAATAAGTGACCACCTAAAATCAATGGTGATCTAGATCTATGTAAAAAAAACTTTACCCAGAACTAAACAAGGTAGAATGATGCATTACCCTTTTTGGGTTGCAGGAACTGCTAATTGTCTATGTTAAGTATATTTAATTTATACCGTGTGCTTGACCATTTTCCATGATTAAGGATAGAGTTTTTGCGTACCTGAGTTTAGTAATGTTTGTAAGTTATAATAAATAAGTTGTTTACTGATATCCAAGTTCAAGGTCTAGCCTTATTTACAAACTTAGAATCTTCTAGTTGTTAACTTATGACCCACATCCTGGTATTATTTTACTGTCTTAGGTTTTATATAAGTTTGTGGTAAACAAAATTATTCATTTCCATTTACTGTTATATTCAGATATAATTTGAGAGAAATCAGTTATTTAAAATGTTTAATGATTGGAATTACAAAGTCCTCATCAACATTTTGGACTAAACCACTATTTTAGGATTATTGTGAATTTATTCAAAGACATTTTGGATTATATCATTGTGAGATATCAACCTATTCTAGACTAATGATACATCAGCACATTCAATATTGGAATTCATTTGGAACATTACACTTTTGGACTTGTGACAGAACTTCTACGATTATTTGGGATTTAATTCAGAGTAATTTAAGTTCCCCATACATTTTCACTTTGTAGGTTAGAGAAAGGAATTGTTAATTTTACTTAACTTGCTGGTTTTGCTTCTTGCTGTCGGAACACCAGACCTTGGGTACCTATGTTGACCCACTGCTGAATGGGGGGAGGAGTAAACCATACTCCATAACAGGGCTCAGTTATATCCTCACCAGAGGTAAGACTGCGATTGTACTTCCTGGATAGCACGTCCCCTCCCAATTATAGCTTGGAGTGTGTGTGTGTGTGTGTTTGGATTTTTAACGTAGCTTTAACAATTTTTCAGTCATACTGCTATGATGTCTGCAGTGTGACAGTTTATAGCGATGTCTAGCACTGGGGCATCATACCGAAGACATGTAGCATGATGTCTCACCCAGTCACATTATCCTGAAACCAGGCCGACCAGTCCTAACACTAACCTCCTAATGCTGAATACCAAGCGAGGCAGCTGTTAGTACCATTTTTATAAGTCTTTGGTATGAGTCGGCCGGGAATCGAACCCATGAGCTCCAGGATCCGAGGCAGACACTCTAACCACTAGGCCACCAGAGGGGTGGGGGCCACTTTATACCAGTAAGCATATAGCCATAAATAAAACATACTGCCCTCTTCTAAGAAGACATACTTTCTTATCGGGGATGACGCTTCTCCTCTAGAAGGGCGAGTTCTTTCCTTGAAGATTGTGTTTCTCCAGCTATTGTATGTACACTTCAAGATCTAAGGGATCCAGAGGGAGAGGCTTTCATTCCTTTTATTACATACGATTGTATTGTCAGAACATGACAACCAATTGGACATCTGTCCATTTATGTACATTCTGTACATAAAATATGTGTGGTGCGAGTGTCCCATGAGGCTTTTTTTTATTTATTCCTATACTTAACTAATAACTGTGACATCTGAATAGAAACTGATCAATTTTCCAAACGATCATGTAAAATAACAACATAGGTTATGTCAGCCTCACATTTATCTATACTACTTATTCATAAAAAAACATCTTTTAATTTTGGTTACTAAACAAGTTGTAAACAGAGAACATCATCTATGAACCATATCAATGCAACAAATGTGCTCTACTAAAGTTGCTAGAGATTAATTAGATGTAAAAAAATGCACACTGCATTAAATAACAGTAATTAAAATATTATACAAAAACTACCACAAAACATGTAGAAGAAAAAAAGTGAAAATACTTTAATGACAAATTTTGATAACCTGTTAAAAATTTATACACTGATCACAATTACCGAACCCACAACAAGAAGGGAGGTAGGTTAAGTACTGAAATGTTATCACTGGACTAATAAAATGAACCTATTGATATCTAAGGACTGAGGGGCAATGTTCTGCTGATCAAGAAATATGAATATCGGCTTCTGATGCAGCATAATCATCTCTCTGGTATTTAAAAAAAAATGGATGAGCATTTTCCCCCCCCCCCCCATCCTGACATAAGATGTCATTCAGAAAATAATGAGGATGCATTAATATACATCGACTGATAAGGGAAAGTCAGACAAGTTCAATGCTCATGTTCTAAGAATTTCTAGAACAGAGGGATGGTGCATCTAATGTGGACAAGGTTTTTTCATTGTGGAAAGAGAAAGATAATAGTGACAAGTAACATATAACTAGTGTTTTATTAAAGTTTCTCTACAAAAAAATCAGTGCAATTCAACATGCAGAAGGTCTTACCTCAGGACCTATGGGTGCCATATTAAAGGGATCATTGCCCTGCAATAAAAACATTGTAAAATGTGAAGAAAAAAACATGCCATAATTTATATTTTCAGTGACACTGACATATGAAAGGTGAAACATAGTAACATAAACATATTAAAGGCTTTTGCAATTCTGTAATGTGAATATTCTGCTGAAGAGATAAAAATGTGACAAGAATATGTATGTCTCTCTCTCTCTGTATGTATGTATCTATGTATGCATGCATGCATATATTTCTTTTAATGGTATGTTAGCACAATCCTATTTATATAGTGCCAATTAAAAGGTCTAAACATAAAAAGGTCACAAGAGTCTCTCAAAGAGACTAATAATACTGATAAAAAATAATTTCCAGGAATCTAAGATAAAACTTTAACTTCTTTTTAAATGACGAGTGCGGAAACAATTTCTTCAGCGATAACAAGATTTTCAAACTGCTGCTGTGGTGGCCATATTCAACATCAGATTGACACCTTTTTCACTGAGTAATAAATACACATCATTAGAAGTTTTTGGGTCAGCCCTTTCTCATATCAAGATGACCATTTATTTAGGAGTAGTAAAAAGATTTTCTCAATGACCATCATAGAAGCCATACTGAACAGAAGAATGACACCAGTTTCATTTATGACCAATAAGATACTAAGTGTTCTGGTGAATCCTCCATGTCAATGACTGAGAGGATTAGCAACAGAATTTTTCAAGATGGCTACTGTGGTGGCCATATTGAATTTTGAGGGACAGTAATTTCATTTAGGAACAACTAGATAACAAAAGCAGACTTCTGGTAAACTCCATGTTGATAAAACCCTTCCATTAAGAGAAGTAGCAATAACAAGATTTTCAATATGGCTACTATGGTGGCCTTAGCTGAAGTCAGATCAGCACCATCTTTATTTTGGAACAACTGGATGCCATCAAAAGTCTTCTGGTGAAACCAAATGCTGATATGATTCTGTTTAGGAGTAGCGATATACATATTTGAGGTCAGATCAGCAAGAACTTCATCTAGGACAACTAGACATCATACAAAGTCCTTTGGTGAAAACACCATGTCAATAGGACCATCAGTCAAGGAGGATTACCAGGTCTGATTATAGGAATTAGTAAATTTGGTGACAGCCCCTGCCCCCCACCCTTTAAAGTTGAAAAACTGATGGGACAAATCTGGTTGAACTTGGTGCCTCTCAAGGGCATAAAAATAGGACCACAATATGGAAGGAGTAAAAGATCTCTCTTTTTAACTGCTGTCAAAATATGAAAATGAAAATTCATATTCTTTCTCTTATGGACCAAATATTTCTCAATACATTATATATACTTAATGGTTTCAGAGTTTTTTCCTGAAATGAATAAGAAAAAGACGGATGGACAGATTGATGGACAAAAAGATATATTATTCTAAAAATGAAGAATTCATACTAGCAAAACGTACATACAGACACTTCTCATGTGTATAAAGTTTATCAAAATCTCCCGAATGAGTTTAGAGTCTTGCTCTGAAAACTAAAGTGCGAAGTATGGCTGGCTGGCTAAATAGACAAATGGATGGAATGGTAAAAATATTGAAACTGAAGAATATTGAATAGCAAAAGGCACATACACCATCATCTAATAAATGTATGAAATTTCTGAGCTATCTTCAATGGTTTTGAAGTTTTACCTAAAACATGACCGTATGGAAGATAGAAGGATGGATAAACAAATGGCCAACAAGAGTACCATAAACAGAACAGTATACGTCTCTCCCGTGTTGAATAGTCCTCTATGTAGGCACTACTAGGAACCCAAATGTAAAGCCAATGAAACAATAAAATAAAAGGTAGTAAACAGTATTGATACAGAAACACTGAAAATGTGAGAAACAATGATATTGTTACTTACCACTTGGAGGTTTTAACTTTACTTTATTTGACTTTGACGAAGAAACCTTTTCAAAGTTGAAAGGGTCTGCATTACTAAATGCTTTGTCAAAGACTGTAAAAGGATCAACATCAGCAGAGGTCCCGTTATGCTTAGGTGTGGAGGGTTGATTAGTAGATGTGCTTATAAATGGGTCATTGGTGTTTTGGGAAGATAAAGCACTTTTTGGTGAAAAAGGATCTGAAGCAAAAGGGTCACCGGCGAAAGGGTCACTGGAAGAAAAGGGATCAACTGAAGCAAAAGGATCCGAGGCTTGAAAAGGGTCATGAATTACACATGATGATAAAGTTCTTTCTTGATGAGTGCTCTTTGTCTTGACAGCATTAAGCTCAAGCTTAAGAGGAAAGTCATTTTCTGTTCTTCCAACATTTTCATCACTGGTGTCTTTACTTGATGAAGGCACTGATTTTCTGGGTCGTGGGCGTGGCACATATGAAGGACTAGAGGACTGATTATTTTGGCATGGTGGAAGAGTGGGAGTGCTACAGTTAAATTCTGCTGAATCTGCTCGAGATTCTGAACTTGAATTCACTTGAGATTCAGAACTCCTTTGAGAACTAACTGTTTCATAAGTTACAGAAAATGTCTTGGAGCGAGGTGGAGGTGCAGGAGGAATATTTTGTATAACAGGTGGAGTGAGCTCTGTGCTTGGTCTAGGAGGAGGTGATGGTGCTTTATACAGATTGTCACTGACCAGATTACATGATGGGAGTGGTGGTGGTGGTTCATCTGGGGATGGAAGATCAAAACTGTCATCACCAAAAACATCTGCTCTTGAAAATTTTGAGGTTGTTTTTTGTGCTTTCACATCAAATGGATCTGTAGTGACAAAATCTCTGCACCAGGGCAAAGGAGGAGTTGCAGGGTTATTATTGGAAACAGCTGTGCTGTTGGTGCAAACAAATGTACTTGTAATGCCTGGATTGTGCTTTTCAAAGGATGTGTTGAAAGGATCGTCTGAACTTCTACCAAAAAGGGAAGAAAAGTCAGCTTCACTTTCTGTCGATTGAAAAGGATCACTTGCCTGTTGCTGTAGTGCCCCTTTGGCTGGGGCCGGCTCTGTTACTTTGTTTATTTTTAACTCATTTAGTGACCTCTTTGAAGGTTGCTTCATTTCAGCAAACAAATCTTTTGGAGTTTTGCTAACTTTATTTGTGGTTCCAATATCAACTAGGTCATCAAAAATATCTTTGGGCTTATTCTGGGCTTCCTGTTTGGCTTCTTGCTGCTTGGTTACTGATGGCATCAAGACGTCTCCAAATCCTAGTCCTACATTCTGCTGTGCTGGAAGGGCGAAAGGATCATCAGCAAACGGATCACTGGTTACTGGCAAAATTGATGACTTCTGTTGGTTTTGCTGAGCTGGAACCTGAAAATTGAATGTAAACTGTGTCAGTCAGGATAGGCAAAGATTTTGTCAACTTATTACATGTCTGAGATTAACGATTATTCGGTAATATTGATGAAATATTGGAAAGTAGATCACAGTGACTAGTTTTGACTAGAAACAGTTTAATCTGAAGACGTACTTGCACTCCAATTTTTGTGATAATAGTTACAGGTGTGCAATGCATCTTTATTTCAAGAACCTCTATACAGAAGGTTGGTCATGGTGACCCTGTTTTTGTGTGTAATGCATCTTTATTTCAAGAACCTCTATACAGAAGGTTGGTCATGGTGACCCTGTTTTTGTGTGTAATGCATCTTTATTTCAAGAACCTCTATACAGAAGGTTGGTCATGGTGACCCTGTTTTTGTGTGTAATGCATCTTTATTTCAAGAACCTCTATACAGAAGGTTGGTCATGGTGACCCTGTTTTTGTGTGTAATGCATCTTTATTTCAAGAACCTCTATACAGAAGGTTGGTCATGGTGACCCTGTTTTTGTGTGTAATGCATCTTTATTTCAAGAACCTCTATACAGAACGTTGGTCATGGTGACCCTGTTTTTGTGTGTAATGCATCTTTATTTCAAAGAACTTCTATACAAAAGGCTGTTCATGGTGACCATGTTTTTGTGCATAATGCATCTTCATTCCAAGAAACCTCTATACAGTAAGTTTAGTTTCATCAGTGGTGTATTGGTAAATGAAGACAGAATGACTGTTGGAAGTGACAGAATTAATTACGTACAGGGTCCACTTTTTGAAGCAGGGATACAATTAACTAAAAGAAAAAGTATGACAGTCATGAATTAAATTCCATACACAACTTTAGAAAATGAAAGAAACAAAAGTACTTGATTTTTGTCTGCCAAGTTCAAAAATATTTTAACAAAATGGGAAATTACTTTTGTGGCACCAAAAGCTGATCAGGTTATGCATGCAAATATTCCTAACAAATTTCATTTGTCTATATCAAGTATTTTCTCCATAACTGCACTTGCGATGTTTTCACCAACACAACTGAAGTCCAAAAAATTTAATAGGTTATTTTCGTATCCTAAGTGCAAGCCATGCACAAAGCATTATCAAGTTACTCGGTTTTGAACTAAAAGTTGTTATGCTAAAACCATTTTCTTCCTTCAGTCACACTGAGCCTGACCGGTGATCTTTTGACCCCAAAATAAAAAAGGATTTACTTTTACCCAAAGCCTAAGCCATCCACAAACTTCGGTGACAGTACATGGTTAAGAACTAAATATTTTGGCAGAAACCATTTTTCAGCCGTAGTGACCTTGACCTTCAAACCACCAAATCAATAGGCTTTTAACTTACTCCAAATGCAAGCAGTTTAGGTCTGCAATACAGAACAAATGTTTTTGTCCAAAAACAATTTGTCTTCTGTCTGTCAGTCACCTTGAACTTTGGCCCTTGATATTCTTCCTTACCCAAAGTGCAAGCCATCCACAAAGTTTGGTCCTGGGTTGTTACTGTGTGGAAACTATTTTTCTGCCTTAAAACACAGTGGCCTTGACCTTTGGACGACAAAATTGATAGACTTGTTTCTTGCTGTTAATGCAAACTATTTAAAAAGTTTGGTAATGGGAGTAGGAGACATGAGCACACATGGGCAACACTGTATGCTTGTCATGGTGAGGCATGAAAACAAGCAAACAACAATAACTTGAACCATATATAAACAATGTATTTGAGATTCTATGCAAATGTGACTCACTTTTTATATGGGCTGGGTCACATAGTAAAACTTAGTACTTCTAAACACAACACAATTCTAATGGTACTGGAGGCAAATGCAAACAAAATACCTTAGAGGCAAACTTACAACTATTGGCAATTTTACATAAAAATTCATCAAATGGTTTCTGGGCCTGCCGGTTGCAAGGAAACTGGATGTGAAGTAACAGTGATGATCATGACAAGGAAAATGGCAGAACAAAATACAAAAAAGGCAAACATAAAGGTGATGTATATAATCAGTACAATTGCTGTAATCCTTGGAGGAAGGAAAACAAGAGGCCCCGATATTGCTCGCATGGTTTACTTAACTTAACAGCTGACCATTCCATAAAGCAGGCTTATATATGTGTGTATGTGTGAGTGTGATTAGGATTTGTAATGTAGCTTTAACAATTTTTCAGTCATATTGCTAAGATGTCTGCAACGTGGCAGTTTAGTGATGTCTAGCGCTGGGGCATCATGCCGAAGACATGTTGCATGATGTCACACCCAGTCACATTATCCTGACACCAGGCCGACCAGTCATAACACTAACCTCTTAATGCTGAGCGCCTAGTGAGGCAGCTATTAGTACCATTTTTGTAAGTCTTTGGTATGACTCGGCCAGGGTTTGAACCCACAGCCTCCCACTTCTGAGGCGGACACTCTAACTGCAAGGCCACATCATATCTTTCTCCCAAACAATATCATGATACTTTGACCTATTTTAAAATATCCTGATAAAAATTCGTATTAAAGATGAAGGTATGATTAGTATGTACTGTCTCTTGCTCATAACCAAAATAATCCAAAATTTTAATGATAATAAACCAAACAGATAAAAAATATTGCTTTAAGACCATACTTAAAAGTACACCAGTTCTTTTAGCTCCAGATTTCAATCTACCATTCAAACATCTGATAATACAAGTGATGTTGGGGTTAGTGACATTAATTCAAGAAGACAAAAATGGTATGGATCATCCAGCATGTTATTTCTCTAAAAACTTGAACAAGCACCAGAAAACACACTTGAACAAACTCCACTATCAAGGAAAATTTTGCTTTAAGTCTGGCTTAACAAGATTTTCAAATGCATATAAAAATCTATTCATCTCTGATTAGTGCGCTCAGTGATCACAACCCTCATACTTTCATCATTAAATTGAAAAATAAAAATCAGAGATTGCTGAATGGACTTTGATGTTGCAAGAATACATCAACATTCGTCACATCAAGGGAAAAGAAAATTGAATTGTAAATGCACTTTCATGTCTAAAGTTTTAATTTTTGTACATTCATTATTTATCTTACTGTGTAATTTCATTATTATTATCCTTTATGTGTTTGATTATTATGGAAAAAGAAAGCTGTACTACATAAATCTATCTTTTCATTATGAAGGGAGGTGTTATATATATATATCTATATTTTTTAAAACTTCTGATATGTGATTTTGTCTAATTTTCAATATTTTTATTCATGATTTTTATCTATAGCTGGATTTCATATGTGCATAGGGTAAATTTAAGATATTAGAAAACATAAAATTGCATAGGATTTATAAACAAACGCTTACGTACATGCTGACATTTACTAATACTACAATTATTAGTAAATATGTTTACAAGATTCTGTCTTTTTCCAACTGGACAGATTGGTCAGGGCTATCTTAGCAGTGTTAAATTAATTCCTATTGGATGAGTTAGGTCACCTTAATAGTTATTTTGAAACATTATACCGAGTAGTAGAATCTGTCACAGAGGGTATACTGTGATATAGCTGTAATAAACTCTTAAACGTATATATCAGGAGAGAGCTGAGCAATCAGATTCATTCCTATTTTGGGGTCATTCTTATTTCTTGTGTTGTTGTAACATCAAGTCTGCAGACATATTTTAGGTAGAATTTAGATAGTATTTGAGAGGAAAAACATTTGTTTGGATTATTCAGTGGAAATAGAATGGGATAATTGGAATATAATATTATTTTGGAACTACTGTGAATTATTCAAAGGAGTTCTGGACACCATTTTGACGTCACCATTCTTGGCATACAAGTACATTTCCTGTCCTGAAGATTATACACAAGTTTTCATTCTTTTAGACTTTAACAGAACTTTTTCAGGATTATTTTGGATTCACTTCACAATACTGTAAGTTCTTCACACATTTTAATTTACAACTCTGAATATGAAATTATTTCTTATGTTTCATAAAACTTGTTGGTTTTGCTTCTTTCTGATACGTTTATGACCATAGTCATAACACTCATACATAGCAACACTATTTCTCTCATGGAAGATGTCATCTCTGCCTTTTTTACTAGGGGAGATGCAGTCAAGTCCAATGTCTAAGGAAGGTGCCACTCCTTGCTCTTTTGTTTGGGGAAGTGTACTCATCCATTAGAATTATCTATTACTACCTCACAGGTAGCACCAAAATCTTTTTTCGTTGTGAGATTTAATTAACCTAGAAGGGGAAGAAAATCCAGTTGTGTGCAATGTGTACACAATAAACAAGTTAATTGAGTGTCCCATGGCCCTTTCCTATTCCCACACTTACCAACTGTTCGAGACATCTGAAAAATTGATGTTCTGAAAAAAGAAACTTTAGTCTGACAATAACAGAGAAATGATAATATAATGACACAAGTTCAATGTTGTGCTGCAGTAATGTTTTATATAAAAATATACACAAACACTTAACTTAAGGGGCCTAGAATCTATTAATACACTACTTTTATGAGATTCAATATCATGACCAAATTATTGCATTAATAAACAGTAATCACAGTAATTTTCAGACCCCCGTATTATAATTGGACAATTTTCTAGAACCTAAATTAGTGAGTAATTAATGCTACTACAATGTGCCACACCCTTTATGCTCGAAGGTGAAAGGATAGGTGGCACATCGTGTGAACACTGCATGAATGAAAATTACCAAGGTAAATGTTATCAATTTCTTTCACAAATTAGACCAATAAGGATTAGATCTGAAAGTTCACTATTAGAGAAAGATTAATGACAAGTTCTGGTTCTTAGCAAGAAACCACAGCATTTGTAGACATTTTCTCTTCATAGTGTTCCCATGTGTGGACTCAATGGTGATCTGAAGACACTCTCCTGAGCACTGGCTTATAATGTAGATCAGTTTGGTTGATGTACATGTTCTAAGAAATCTCTAGAACAGCGAGTACGTGCATCTAGCATGGATAAGGTCCATCCATGTGGAAAGGTAAAGCTAACAATAATAGTGACAGATAACCTATTACTAACTGTTCTTTATGGTTGTTATTTATTATTTTCAGGTATTGTCTGTGGATATCCCTGTGTTAAAGCAAGATTTTTCACTAACATCAGCTCTGGCAAAGTTTCATTTTCTTGAATCAGTTCTTTACTGACTATAATGCCAGATTTCCTATCTGTTCCATAGTAATGTATTAGGGTTTTAAGTCCATCAGTACCACAGTCTACTTGTTTAGACAGAGGTATTTTGATGAAATAATTAACCTAACTTTTTCATTTCTTTTTTTTATTTTTATTTACTAAATTTCTCTGAACCTTTAGAGTGCTATATGGTTTCTAGCACAAGATCCCTCTGGACTGAATTGCTTGAGAAATGAAATTAAAATTGCAATCTACTTTTAAATTAATTAATTAGGTCTGGTATTCTGCCTTTTCAACATTCTGAAATACCATATTCAACATCTTTTTCAGATTCTATTACACTGGTGTTTCCAGTAACGCTTTCCAAATTCTGATAATCTATTATACTCAAAACTTGAAAAATCCTCAATGTCACTATCATCAAGCAGTATTTAGTGAACAAAATCGTCAACTACAGAATAATGGCCATGTTGGGAGTCAATTTGTTTGAGTTTTCTAGGTAGTACATACTTTAAACATGCATCTGTAAAACTTCCATGATGAATACAGGGTTAAAACTACAACAAAATGCTTATTCCATGGCCCAATGTGCCAATCAAATTTAGTTCAACAACAATTCATGTCAAACTGAAGTACCCGGATCTGTAAACAGTCACAGACCTGACAAACAAGACAGGTCACAACAAGTGCTAAGACACCTCTATCTGGCAGCATCTCGACATTAATATGCGTGGATCTTGCTCATTATCAAACCAGTTAGAGGTTTTGATTTTTAAAACTCACATTCCAAGTCTGACTGAAATCAGATCAGATCAGAAATATGGACACCAGAGGGGTAACAAGCAAATGTTGATGGACAGGTACACAACACACAACACACAACACATGCAGGGCCGTACCAAAAGCTGTCTTAGTAATACACAGACATGTGAACTAATAAAATGATAATGTGAGTTAATAAAATAATGAACAGCAGTAACAGTAACAGATTACCCCTGGAAAAGCAGAGAAACCAGTCTGGGCTGCAAGGAAAGGCAAACCAGTTCTTGGGGGAACAGTGGGGAATGGGAAAGGTGGAGCTGCAGCAGATGCTGGAAATGGTGTGAACATTCCCACAGGCTGTGGCTGGCTGAATGCAGGCTGGCCAAATGGCATCTGGTTGACAGCAGCTGGTGCAGCAAAAGGATCCCCAATGCTGAAGAGGACTGAAGAGGAGCTTGATGTGGTTTCTGCTTGTGTCTGCAGACCAGATGCACCCCAAGGGTCTGAGGTAGGCAATGACTGGCTAGATGACACATGGTCTACCTTTAAATCATCAAACATACCCTCTAGTGTGTTCATCTGCTCTATTCCCTGAAAAAAAGGCAACATATGCTCTCAGTAACTTTATAGAAAAAAGGAATACTTACTTCATGAAAAGGGTGTCAAGTTTTGGACAAAAATAGCTGTACCTTGAATGAATGGAAAAAGACAAGAAAATATTAAAGAGTACATATTACTTACTGAACTGATTTAAAATGCTTATTATCCTGAAAAACAAAATGGGCTGTGTAAGCTCAAGAGTAGACATATAAGAAACAGTTTGTAACAGCTGGTTAAACCTGACTGTTGTTAAGAAACTGCATTTAATCCCCTTTGCCATGGTTTTCAACCAATGCACAACAGAGATTCCAATGGACCACATACCAGTTTTAATGACAACTGTATGTGAAGCATGACATAACTGGGTGGACAGACAAAAGCTTGCCCAACTAAGTACAGCAAATTGATAGAAGTTATTATATAGCATACACAAATCTGAGTCCTTATAATGATGACATAGGACAAAATTTCAAGAAGGTTTCACAAGAGTCTTAATTCCCTGACTGGGAAACTTTTCCAATTAAAAAATTCCAACTTGAACCCTTTTCTGCACATCAGCTTGGAGGTTGATGCCAGCTTTAAATCTTTAGTGACATAAGATTATTTCTCCTATAGTAAAAATCACATGGGTCATGCATGAGCATTTACTGATATAAATTTAAAAATTATTTTAGTTTTAAAATTTATTCACGATATAGTTTTAACAAAGTTTATTAATTGTGATCACACACACACACACACACAAACACATGAAACCTCAGTATACCAAACTCTGCCAAGACCATAATTGCTTCAAGTCCTGAATTTTGCTTCTTCAATATCATTATTTTTACCCAGTAACCTGAAACCCCTCAACTATAAATACCAAATCAACTTTCAATCCCAAATTTTGTTTTATTTCAATAAACACTCCATAAAACTGGAACTCACTTTCAAACTTGGAAATGTATTTTAGCTCCTAAATTCCTGATATATGCTGTGTTGACATTTGTCATCATTTACATGCCAAGATGTCAAATGACCAGCTAAGTATCATGGAATTCAACTATCCTTACAGGAACCTGTGCCTAAACAGTATGGGACAAATTCGGCAAAGGAGCATTAACAGTCTCATAAAAAGCGGTCCTCCCTTCCTATTATCATGTTAACTATGTCTTTTGAATCAAATAAAAGAGGTGGAAAAAATAATTTTTTTAAAAGGCATGCAAATCCTACATGCTTAAGAAACAGCAGCCCCAATCGTATGTCAGGTAGTTTATTTCAGTTGATCAATCGAACACTGTTATAAATGTAATTGTATAAGTAATCTAATTATACTACCTTAAATTAACCTATTCAATCATAACTGTGATTAAAAATAGCAAGGCAATCAAGCAAAATGAGTACTTCGTAAAATAAAGAGCTCTGTTTCACAGATATGGACTATTGTGGGAAAATGAGTTTCAGAGAATTTCTGAATTCGCACGTAGAGATATTCCCAAGGATGATAAGAAGTTTCACTATTACTTGCAATCAAATGACAGCATCAACATTTTACTAATTGAACAATACAAAATTTGAGTTTCGACGTAGATGGTTGTCTCATGAAAAAAATGTTGCGCATTTGTGATAAAAAAGGAATCTTGTTTAGTAGTGTATCAACAGTTAGTCTGGTTCCCTGTGTCACAGTCTCCTTGTTTCACATGATACTATTATACATCACTCCATGAACCAAACTAGTCAACAAAACAAAAAGCCGTGACGTAATACATGAACGTTTCTGCATGCCATGTTGGTTGTTGAAACCAGTTGGAATTGTGTTATCGATCTTTCAGATGTTTGGACATTTTGAAAATAAATTTAATTTATAGTGAATAATGAACAACTTCATTAGAAAAAGCAAGCGCTTTATTGACAATTATTCTCCCCCCATCCCTCCAACATGCAGTTCTTTGGATGTCTAACAGATTTTTTTTAGGTCCCTCTGTAACTTGCACCCTCCCTTATAGTGCAGTCTGTGTTTTTGGACCCCGACGTGAATGAGTTATCAAGGATGAGGTATATATATAAAAGCTAAAAATTAAACTGCTTAACATATATCTGATACAGCAAAGTATCTCGTAAAGTATGATTGTCTTCGCATAGCAGATATTGCCTGAAATAGTAGAATAAAATACCATCTTCCTTTCAGAAAATGCCTGGATGACAACCCTTACCGATTTGTTCTGCAAATTGTTCATTATTTAAATTAGGCATTACAATTCACTGAAACAAGAATATTAGGCTGCTACAAAAACAACTTTGACCTACACTGTGTGCCAGATAATGCTATAGAGATTTCCAAAAAAACCAGCAATTTACCCCTTGAATTGCTTCATGATGCTTCTTCTACTAGTACTATATATATATACACTCACAAGTCAGATAAAACTACAAACAACATAAGCCCAGATCTGATATTGTTTAATTCACAGGCAGATTAGAGTCTATGTTGTTTTAATGCTATTAGTCCTAACAAACTGCACAAACCCAGACCTACTGGTGCATTATGTGATGCAAACTGCATTTGTAACTGACTTATAAATGAATATATATGGTACTAATGGAATAATAATAATAACAATAACAATAATAATGAGGACTTTGTATAGCGCCTAATCTTTAGAAGCTCTAAGCGCTTTACAACATTAGACAATACCTATAACATATAAAAACCCTTATATAATGATATTATTACACACACAAAAAAAAAAAACACCATGAAATTGAAAAACATAAAAAACATGCTAAAAATATTTAAGGTAGGGAACATTATTAGGTCTTGAAGTTTGTTTTTACAGTCGAAATAAGTGAGTGGATAACGAGAAATTCTGTGAATTTCATTATACTTGTTCAATGGTTTCCAGTTCATTTTCCAAGTCTACAAGATTACTGGAGGGTGCTTCTTCTGGCTTAACGGCGGCATCGTTACTTGGAACCTGACAAGAGAAAGTGCACAGTCATTACTTAAATGTAACCAGAGCCATGCACAGGGAACAAAATATAAATATTAAACATAAATGAGAATGATAAAGCTTTATTCCCTGTTCAACAAAGATGCCAATCCATGAGGATGCTATCAAAAATCTTTGCATCAATTTTTAAGAATCAAGGCAGCACATCTGGAACAAAATAACATATTCATTAAAAATAACAAGCCTATACATTTATGTTGCATCTAACCGAGTTATACAGGTTTACAGTCAAAACATAGCCAAGTCAAAATGTACCCAAACTGAAATGTACCAAAGTCAAAATGTACCAAGACCAAAACGTAACCAAGTCAAAATGTACTCAAGTTAAAATGTACCCAAGTTACTAGTGTATTGTGTTTATTTTGATAGTGACTGGCCTGATGAGCAATGGAAATTGGCAGACATAATGGAACTATCTTATGATGTAGTTCCAATGCACATTAAGAAATACATTTTTAAGTTAAGAAGTATTGTTCGAATATACTTACGTTGTGTTTTCCCATGGAGAAAATTCAACCAACTGAGCTGAGCCATGCTTGATGACTGCTTCACATGTTAACCATTACTCAAACATACACGTTTCATACAACTATTAGCATCAGTTTTGAAAATTAATTCCATTTTCTATTTCACAATAGAAACATATATGTATATATCTAATGGCTAA
The DNA here is from genome assembly GCA_028554795.2 of Sinohyriopsis cumingii. NCBI lineage: Eukaryota > Metazoa > Mollusca > Bivalvia > Unionida > Unionidae > Sinohyriopsis > Sinohyriopsis cumingii. Next base: position 72,041,399 of record CM068824.1, read on the forward strand.
AAATGTTTGACATTTTATAACTAAAAGTTGAAAAACACAAAAATAATTTCCATCACATCTTTATTTGCATTATGTTCCATTTTTCCGTTTCGTATTTTATTTCCATCTGTGTAGTATGTTGGTGGATCAGGTACACTCAAAGATCTCTCTCTATCGAAGAAAATTTGAGATGCCTAGTGAAACCAGGACCTGAGTTCAAACTGTTTGCATTTAGACTGACAGTATATAAAAAAAGTCATTACAGTACATTCTCTCATCAAATTTGACCTTTGCAATAATGATTTTATGAATATATTTCTCATGCAATGCTATTACTGGTAATACATTTTTGTGTTGTTTCCAACTAATTTTATCAAGAGGATATTATGTTTGTATTTTTGTGGAATGCAGCTTTAATAGCTATATTTAACTTGACCTGGCTACTATATTGCCATATTCTTCTACCCAAAATGTACCATGTAAACAAATATGCAACAAATCTGATTTCACAGATGTTGCAGTCTTTGCATTAAGGATCAATAAAAGTTTTGTCACTTTGTCTTGTGTTTTGATGCAAATTGGTCTCATTAACTCCTTGTTCTCACAATAATGCATCTTTCGTGACCACATTTGTTTACATTTGTAAACACTAATCCACATGTACAGAAAATGTGTGGAAAATCCTATCATTAAAACAAAAAGCAAAGATGCATACTGTGAAGATAATACAATTTGATTAATTCACTATTTTCCAACCATTAGGTCATCATAAAAATCTTTATTAACTATTTCTCAGGACAAATCAACTTCCTGCCAAAACTGGCATTCAGTCAGCTAATGAGCACATGATAGAATACAGACTGATCTGAACACTCACACACCGTAACAGCATCTCCACACAAGTTCCAACTGCTTTACTGTATCTATCCCCTGTACAAACTGTATCCAACAACAAAACTTATAGACCTAAATCAGTCTGCTTTACTGTATCTACTTCCTGTACAAACTGCATGCAACTACAACAAGAATACAGATAAATCAATCTGCTTGCTGTATAATGTGCTGTTTGATTCGTATTCACACTGTCCGTCTGAAATTTCAAGATGATAAAACAGCATTTACCCTGATCTGCTAACAATATTATGTGATGTCAGGTCTGGGTGTATGCTAGTAATAATACAAGCAAATATTATATCAACAAGGAGACCAAAGCCTGATATTGCTCACCTAACATAAATTGGTTTAAATGGCAAATATTGTAATAATAATAATAATAATAATAATAATAATAATAATATTAAGACAGGTGCCTGGTTTAAAGACACCCATAACAGGAGAAGTTCTAGCTCTCTAGTTGAAACTGATAGCATCTGACATGTTGTTTAACTGCACACAATGAGTAACTTCAGGTACACTAGATGACATACTGGTATTTTTCGCATTAATATGAACAGTGTTCATGCTACATGACTTGAAAGATCAAAGTTTGGTAGTTTTGAACAGAAAATCATTCTATGATAAGTTTTTTTAAATTATATCTTAGCAACAAGAGCAAGGCAGTTCTTAAGAGATATAGTATGTACATCATGGATTATGGAAAATTAACATTCCCACAATGGAACTTCATTCTTTCACACTGTTTCCATCATGAACTAGATATGGTCATATGGCTTGTCAATGTCATGGATTGTAGCGGACAGGTAAGATTTATTGCCCCAATTATAAAGTCACAGCAATATAATTATGCATAGTGGATGTCTACTACATTACTTGAAACTTAACTTTTGGCACAACTACATTACACAGTGCAGAATGCTTATCTTAAGATGCACAAAATACCATTTAATATTCTGACTGGCCAACTAAAATACTTTCGCATTATGTGTATTGCGAGAGATGAAAGATACATTTCTGAGCAAAGAATCCCGAGACTTTTTAGGTGCTTAATAAAATATACCATGTTAAATGGGGGGGGGGGGATTGTGCATTTAAACAAACAAAAGGAAAATGAAATCACATGTCATCATTAGCAGGCTTTGTTTCATTAGTCAAATAAAAATTATGAGAAATGCTGTGATTTATTTTTCATTCTTCCACCCCCACCCTTCTTAACATAGTTTGCCTAATATTTTCAACACAACAGAATATACACAGAATTATCCAGCGGGGCCCCGAATGGTCTAAAGCACTTTCCGTTACGGATCACTGCCATCTCACCTCTATCTGCGAGGGTTCGAGTCTAGGATTCGGCCAATGTGGGTATGTGAGAAAGCTTACCAGTAGCTTCTCATGGGCCGGTGGATCTTCCTCCACCATTAATATTGGCCGCCATGCATAGCCTATCGTGTGCTGAAAAATGGCGTTAAACCCCACACATTTTCTCAGGAACTGGACATTTGTTAACTCATCGACCTACCATTTTCACACAGACCCTATGAAGAATTTATCTTACATTCGATAACCAAGAGCTTCAATGAAATAAACTTAGGATTACTAGTTTGGCAACATGTAAACCTCCCACCAGGGAGGGCTTTCTCCCGAGTTTAGGAGTGTCTCCCATCCATCCCCCAATTCAATAAAATCTCCTGCAATGCAAAATTATCACTTAAAATTTAATTTTTTCCATGTTTTTCACATTTGGGTTCCCTTGTAGTATATTTATGGTAATACTGTCTGTGACTGTGAACTGCTTAAGCAGGGAAAGATAATGTAGTTGCTAATTTCACCCTTTGATCCTGTCTGCATGGTTGACTGGCTTCACTGTTTTAAGTTTGCTGAGGTTGATTAACCCATTTTATCCTGAATATGACTATGGTCGTACTACCTCATTCTATCCTGAATAAGCCTCTGGTTGTAGTATCTCATTTTATCCTGATTATGACTATGGTTGTACTCTACAATGTGTGTAGTGTCTATAGAAATATGTTATACATCACAAAATATTTGTGTACATGTACTTCTTCATCAACAGAGGAAGTGGTTAAAGCACACATGCGCAGTGAAATTTCTAAAAAAATGTGGTTGGAAAAGAAATTGTTGGCCTGATAATTGATCGATAAAATGATGGACAACAACTCAGATGTAAACATGGATGCTGATAGCAAGGGTAGTGGCACTGAAATTGATGATTTGGATGATTTTGATGATAATATTGACTTAAATGATGGGTCTCAATTGAATCAAGTTGATGAAAGAGATGATGCATGGCTTCATGCACTTTTCGAGAGTGATTCAGAGAATGAAGCTGACTTTGAAGTCTTTCAAGTTGGAATGGGTCCAGGACGATTTTTCACCTCAGTTAAATTGATAGAAGGGGCAATTGTTCAACACCCAGAAGAAACCGATGCACAACATTACTTTGAGTTATTTTGGGATGATTTAATCTGGAAAAAATGTGATGAAACAAACCATTACGCTGAACCGGAGCGTAGAAAAAAAACTCTGATGATGATGCTCTGTTTTACCACAATGTATTTAGAACTGCTTCTCAGGAATCAGACAATGCAGTTGAAATTGGTAAACAGGATAAAATGGGTTAATCTATGTGTGAGCAGAAGTAATCTGAAAATGATTAAAGACATTGATTTTGGTTGGGTCACTGAAGAGACCAATCAGCATAAAACAATAAACGTTACTTGGACTCTTTCTGTAGGGTAGGTTGAGATTGATTAAAGTCTACACTATGTGTGATCAAAAGTAATACGGACTCGATTCAAGATGTTAAGTGGTTATGGCTGGATAACTAAAGAGCTCAAGTGAAACAAAACTGGATCGGTTTGACTTCAGTGTCTAAAGTTTACTGAAATGTCAAAGTGTACCAGTGCCAAAACACCAAAATCTAAGCAATAAAATATCACATGAAATTCAATGATACTGGAATTTAAATGATTTCAGTCAAGTTCAAAGGGACATGAATATTCATTCTGCCCTTCCATTAAAGCTAACTTTGAAGTCATATGATGGCAAGATTGACCTCATGCATTATGCAGAAATTCCATCTCAAAAAAACCATATTAACTGAGCCAACAAATATTTTCATTTAACAGTTACTGTGCATTTTGAAACGTCAATGTACGACTGAATGGTAGCTAGTATTAATGATCCTGACTGACTGCTGTCGACTCACGGTAGGAAGCTCTAGTAACAGGCATAGTGGCTGACTTCTAAGTAAGAATGCAACTCCTCAGCCAGGCAGATTCACATAGTCATTCATACAGCACATGAGTCATTACAGTGTACACAATTCAGTGCATTTTTCAATAATGTGTCATACTCGCTGATACACAATATTTATTTTCAATGTCAAATGGTATAGCTACAGAAGAATCTTTCTGTATAATAGGTCCTGTTTTTAATTTCAATATACAATATCAAATTACACTTGCCGAATAAACTTTGGAAAATTTATGACATATGTCATGATGTTTCAGTGTTCTTGATCATATAAATAGTATGCGATTTGTTTGTAATCCATTTCAAGTTTTATCTGTATTACTGCTTTCAGTAATTTCTTCAAAATGGGTCTTGGATGACATAAATAATAACCAGTACACAAAAGACTTTCATGAAATATCACTTACTGAGAAAGAACATCGAAGTTACCACTTGATGCAGAAAAGTATGCAAGTTACGACATATATATGCTAGCAGGTACATGTACATGTAATCAATCAACAAGGATGTATGTTGTAGCAAGGAAAATTTTCTCTCATGGAAAGACATCCATGAAATATTTTACAACTTGATCGGATGTAAATAGTCATGCGATTTTGTGGACTACTTTTGGTTCCATTTCCAGGTCATTTTATGTGAAGTTTTATCTAATCAATGCTAATAACAACAACAATCCCCCCTCCCCATGTTTCCGGTCGAAATTTACCAACTCCAGATTAAAATCTTCCATTAGAAATTAAAACCATGTACCGGTACTTGCATAAACCTTCCTGTGCTCCAATACTCTCTCCTTTTGCCAAAGAAGGCACATGGCAGGCTTCACAAGCCAATCTTTAGAATTTATTGCATTCTGCATCGGTAACATGTTCCTGCAGCCATTAAAGGTTAGGGTCATATAACGAGTTGGGTATCTCACTAAAATGGACACAAGTTTACTTTTGAACGATCGAAATGCACAGAAAGCTGGAACAATGAATGCTATAACAACACTGGCCACACACAAGTGTGTTGTTAAAAACAGCTGGAACAATGAATGCTATAACAACTCTGGCCACACACAAGTGTATTATTAAAAACAGGAATAGCCTGGCTTAAACAGCATCAACCATTTGTTTTTAATTTTTAAAAAAAAGATTATAAAAGCTCCTTAGATAACTGGGATGACCTGTTCTGACACTCTACCATATATTACTACATAAAAATCAACCACTCTAGGATAACAAAGATGGGGCTGTGTATTCTGTCGCAGTGAAGAGGGTAATGAAAGAAAACTTAGATCAGCAAAAGAGTGAATTCTTCATTAATGAAATCTGCTGATATGACAGAATTTAAATTAGAATTATAAGGATTAAATGACCATGGTTGGGTATTTATCAGTGTGTAAATTTTACCTAATCACTCACAAAGTAAACAAAGTCCCAAGGAATTTATGTTAACTTTGTGAGTGATTAGGTAATCACTCACAAAGCTAACTGAAGTCCTTTGGACTTTATTTACTTGTGAGTGATTAGGTAAAGCTGACACATTGATAACTACCCAACCATGAACATTAAAATCCTATAGTACTTTTTATGTTTTATGCACATTTGTCTGTATGTATTTCTTGTGAGGACACTAATAAATATCAAAAGAAATGTTACACTGTATTGATTGTACATGTAAAGGTCGGGCCCTAGGTGGCTGAATAGTCTAAAGCGCTTGCCTTTATCAATCACCTTTGTCTGTGTTTGAGTCTCTGGCTTGGCATATGTGGGTATGTGAGAAAGCTTGCCAGTAGTTTCCTGTAGGTCAGCGGTTCTTGCTGTGGTTTTCCCAGGTTCTCTCCCCCCCCCCCGTTATACTAGCCGCCATGTTTAGCCTATCTTGAGCTGAGAAATGGCGTTAAATCCAAAACAACAACGACAACATGTAAAGGTATGAAATTGACACCCACCGTTGTCAGATTTACCACATCAGGGTTTCTCACATCTGCTTGTCAGTGTGTTGATTCACAGAGTGAATACAATAAAATGATCAAGGGGTGCCATAAAATCCACTATGGCTCCAATAATATCCATGAGGGATTCCCACTAGACTTGGGGGATATCCAACAGACTGAGTGGACATCCACTACTTGTGAAGAACACTTAATCCCTTGTCATTGTGTTCATGTCTACTAGACTGAATGGGCAAACTGTAATCCATGATGTGTGTAAAGTAATAAAAGCAATATCTGATAGTAGAGGATTATAATCAGTAGGTTTGTCCTAGTTGATTACAGAACCCACATATCAATGGGGAAAAGTCCTATATAGCATATTATAACAATCAAAATAGGCTGAGCAATTCTGGAGAAAAAATCAAAATGGGTTTTCTACCTGGCTGCTATGCAAGCTGCACAACTTGGGAAGCCACCCTAAACATAATTTTCGTACAGCATGTCCTGAGGAACATTCACATCTGCTTTAAACTGGCTAAGCAGCTGAGAAGAAATTTTAAAAGCTATGGTGATGGATGACACACAATGATGGCAAGTCCCTACCATAAACGTTTGGCCCGATAGCCTGCAGAGCTAAAAACCAATCAATATATGTCACATCTTTATATAACGGTGCTAGAAACCAATTAATATGAAGTCATATCTTTTTACTATCTGCCAAGGTAATCAGATTTTTTTTAAAAATTAGCAAAATTAATTACACCTGAATTTACTTACTGGGTTGGTCTGATCACCAGTTTGTTTTTTTTTCATTGGTACCTGTGAAAAAAAGGCATACATTTTGCATCAGATACAGAACACAAAATGACAATATTAACTTGTACATAGATGGCTCTATACCAGTGATTCCCAAAGTGGGCAGTACCACCCCCTGGAGGGCAATGGGATTACTGGGGGAGGGGCGCAAATGCTGAATAAAGCTTCTTACAGGGTAAGGTAGGGGGCCCCTAGGATAACCAAGGGGGCAGAGGCCCTAAAAAAGTTTGGGAACCACTGCTCAATACTGTCTATATACTTTATTTACTTGGATACAGTCAAAACTGTCACAGGTCACGTGTACATAGTGGTTACAATAGCCATTTCTAATTACCCTCTTGTACATTTCCTACATAAATGTCCTGTGTGTAATGATCACCTGTTTTCTGCGATCAGGCAGCCAGGTGTTTAATAATGCCTAAAGCAGGCACTACAGCAGATCACAAGTGACCCCTCTAAGTATGCAAATTAAGTTTTTGCTTGATGAGCAAGGTATTGTTTAAATGTGTGTGTGTGTGTATGTATATGATTTTTACATAGCTTTAACAATTTTTCAGTCATATCGCTACGATGTCTGCAGTGTGGCAGTTTATAGTGATGTCTAGCACTGGGGCATCATGCTGCAGACATGTAGCATGCTGTCCCACCAAGTCACATTATTCCTGACACCAGGCTGACCAATCCCAACACTAACCTCTCAATGCTGAGTGCCTAGCATGGACTGTTAGTATAATTTTTTATAAGTCTTTGGCATGACTTGGCCAGTGTTCGAACCCACAACCTCCTGCATCCGAGGCGGATGCTCTAACATCTAGGCCACCAGAGTGGTCCATTGTTTAAATAAAGGCATATCATGTAAAATGATGTGTGAACAGTTCATATCTTGCTGGTACCCACCACACTCCAGTCACACTAATTCAAAGGTGTCACTATGTTCAGTTCAAAAGCAAAGCAGTTTTTACTCTTATAGTACAGTCACAGTAATTTATCTGCTGGACAGTGGAAAAGGCAGTTGAAAAGTCACAGAAGAAATGGGAGTTGGACAAACTCAGATCCAATGCATTATAATGCATGAAATATGCAGATGAATTTTGAGAACAATGTTCGTCTCTGAAAAGAGATATGAGCTCTATCCCATTTCATTTAGTTCTGAGGACATTTAATATCTAAAATGTGTCTGTATAGGTAGGAAAAGTTTCAGTTCATGGATCACAAAAGAATAGCCATATATGACTTCTTCAGATTCCCTATTCATCACTGGCCTCTCACATAAGCTGCCTGACTTTTGATCTTGGCAAGTTAAGCAACTTTCAGAATCTAGATATTGCTTCCAAACTGTCCATTTCCAAGTCTAAGGGATCAGTTCTCAGTTGTGGAATTAGTTTTTGTATGAAAATGAGCATGACAGAGTAATCTTGTGTGGAACATAAATTTGAGACAGAACAGTATATATGCATATTTATGATTTTGTTGAATAGTGCACGTAAAACAATCTTCCTATCCTATAATAATAATAATAAGAATAAGAATAAGAATAATAATAGTGAGAGCATAGTAGTTGCTCAAAAACCAATTGTGAAAGGTGAACCTGTGTGCTGAGGTCACCTGTGTACAAAGACTAGTTTTGACTTTTCCCACTTGTCGCTACATGGAAATGCATATGAGAAAATTTTAGCAGTATGAAATTTGTACAGACACGATTCATAGACCCTGGAACATAATGAACCGTACAGGTGCTTCATCTTCCTTAACCTAATTTTGCTGTTAATTTTTCCCATTGAATTCAGACACATAATGATCTGTGACAAAATGGCTGAATAGTTTAAATATGTAAGCAATTTTTGCAATGGAATTACACATATTATGGATTAACTGCATGCCTCAATGGTACAATATCAGACAGCAAGTAAATGGTGTTAATACTCTGTTCATGCTATTCAAATGCAATGATCTGTGACAAAATTATTGAATATTTTAAATCTGTGTGCAATTTTTCAACGGAATTACATGCATTATGGATGAATTGCATGCCCCGATGGCACGAAAGTAAATGGTGTTGATACCCTCCCTATTCATGATATACACTGGACATGAATAAACGTATATGTGCCAATGCGTTGTTCTTTGAAAAAAGTAAAATACTGTAAAATCCTGAATTAACGTGACCCCACTATCAACGCAATCCAATTTTGTGGCCACCAATTACAGCATTATAGGAGGGTTCCACTTTATATGCTGGAGAATGATTTCATAGAGCCCAGTGACTGGAGTTCACCATGCATACTCGTTCCAAGACCAGATAAAACTTTCTGTATGTGCACTAATTATAGGATGGTGATCAGTGTGACAGAAACTGATTCATTTCCATTACCAAGAATCGATAACTGCATTGATAAGATTGGAAATGTCATGTCACCTCATTTTACCTTCTGAAAGGATTTTGGCAAATTCCACTAAAGGAAAGAGCAAAGAAAATTTCAGCATTTGTGACTATAGATGGACTTTAACAATTAAAGTATCGCCATTTGGGATGAAAGGGTCACCAAATACTTTTCAATGTCTCATGAATATGATCACCTCTGGTCTAGACAACTATGATGCTTACATCAATGATGTCATCATCTACAATGACACCTGGAAAGAACATTTAGCAACAATTCGGAAATTCTCTGACAGAATTCCCAGTGCCTTCTTAGTAAAAAGCAAATGATGCAATTCTTAGGTATGGCTGGACACTATCAGATAATTTGTTCCAATTTTTCTATGATTGCTGAATCCCTGACAATTTATTGAGCAAGAAAAGCATGTTCCTTTGGAATGGAAAATGTCAGGAGACTTTTGTTAAGTTAAAGGCCATACTTAAAAGTGTGCCAGTTCTTACTGCTCCAAATTTCAGCCAATCATTTAAACTGTCTGTTGATGCAAGTGATGTTGGGGCCAGAACAGCATTGATTCAAGAAGACAAAAATGGTGTTGATCATCCAGTGTGCTATTTTTCTAAGAAATTAAATAAGCACCAACGAAATTATTCAACAATAGAGAAGGAATGTTGGCTCTGATATTGGCATTACAACATTTTGAAGTTTACATTAGTTCAACTCCTTCGATTATTTTGTTTAGTGACCACAACCCTCTTACTTTCATCGGCAAGATGAAAAATAAAAATCAAAGAATACTAAGGTGGAGTTTGTTGCTACAGGAATATTATATTGACATTAGGCACATCAAGGGAAAAGATAATTTAGTAGCAAATGCACTTTCCCGTGTATAGAAATGTATTATTTCATATACACTGTGTAAAATTCATAAGAGTTCTTATGTTTTTTTTAACCTCATGTATAATTAATCTATGGTAAAAAGAAAGCTTTATTATACAAATCTTTCTTATTTTATATGGTGGAAGTGTGTTATGTATACTTGATTTAATTTACATTTTATTTAATTTATATTTGATTTAATTTAATTATCTGTAAGTTTTTAAAAAAAATTATTACGTGTTAAAGTAATGTAATTTTGTTTACTGGAATTTGATATTTTCCAGAAATTAGCTTGATCTGAATGTTCTCTGGAAAACGTCTAAAAATAGAACTTTGTATCCTTATGCTGACCTAGTTCCTGACCTTGATTGTGAATCAAGTAAACAACTTCATTTTATTATTCATTTGTAACTTTGGATTGTTAATAGTGAAATCGAGGCTGACTGGGACTACATGACTTTGGACGTAAATAGTTTCTATGATGTTCTAGAAATTCTGGTTTTACTAGAAGGTTGACCCTCATCTGGGCATCTGTTTTGCGCAGTATTCAGGCTTTATACCAATGTCTAAAGAGAATTTAGTCAGTTGGGCCTTTAAACACTTGATGTCAAGGTGTTTGTTTTGTTGTGACCAGTTTGGAGTTCCATTTTAATATTTATTCAAATTACTTGGATTCTAAAAGATAATTCGTTTCCCTGGAAATACTGTAGTGCTCATACAGAATTCTTGGACAAAAACATTTCTTTAAATTTTATTTGGAATTCAAACACTGGAATAGTATTGGCTGTGGAACAACAAAGAACTATAGACACAACAGCACTATACTAGCTATACCATACATCATCACCTTCCATTTTGGATTTTCGTTGGGACCCAAACTCAAATTTCATTGCAACATTTTATTATAATTTAATAATTCTTAATAATTTAAATAGTCTTGGATTATTTTTGGATCTGATTCTTAAAACTAAGTTCTTTTCTTCATTTTTACATTGTGCTTCCAGGGAAATAAATTATTTGTTAAATTTTACAAAGCTTGCCGTCTTCACTTTTTCTTTGTTACTGTTTATTAGAGCCTAAACGCATAACAATGGAAATTTGTTTCATATGATGCAGGATTCTCCAGCACTTGAAACGATTCTGGCTTTGGTAAAATGTTTTATATAAGATGCACCACAATGGGTACAAAACTGTCTTTGGAAATTTCTGGAGGCTCCATTGTGTGAGGTCATGGTATGAACAACTGTAACATATTGCTTGTTACATTTCTTTAACAAATCTGGAAAGTCATGTGACAATGTATTATAAAAAAAAAATTGTTTTAGAAAAAATTGGTTTTTCCTATAAATAGATGATAAACTTCTGCTCTAGATGAGTGTGTGTGATTTGGATTTTTTAACGTAGCTTTAACAATTTCTCAGTCATATCACTATGATGTCTGCAGTGTGACAGTTTATAGTGATGTCTAGTACTGGGGCATCATGCCGCAGACATGTAACATGATGTCCCACCCAGTCACATTATTCTGACACCAGGCCGACACTAACCTCTTAATGCTTAGCGCCAAGCGTGGCAGTTGTTAGTGCCATTTTTATAAGTCTTTGGTATGACTCGGCTGGGGATCGAACCCACGACCTCCCGCATCTGAGACAGTCTGCTCTAGATGAAGGTACTCATATTATCTATCAAATGAAAGACACTTAACATTTTATGGTTGCTTATGTATATATCTGACTTCAAATACACTAAATCATTGCTATCTAAAACCATAGCAAGTACAGTTACATTAAGGAACATTCGATGCTATTTATTCAGCCCCTAGTGGTCTGGAATATAACAGGCTTTTACTGCAATTCAACAAGGCTCCAATGATATACCTTATCTGCCATCTCATTCATAGAAGCTTGTATTGTTTGCAAAACTAAACAATTCTGGAAGCTTGTGCTGTCTGCAAAATTAAACAATCTATTGTATATAATGTTCATTTTCGTACTCCCCAGCTAGTATACAGGCATTCATTAATGTAATAGTGTACATGACAAAAGTGGAGTTGATAGAAATTAAAATACAATTTCAACTCCTGAAAAGAACACATTTTAAAAAATACAAAAGTATGAGGCAACCACCCATGTCTAAGAGACCAACTTGTGACACAAGCGTAAAACATTTAAGATCCATCACTAGTGATGAAACTTACATTTGTTTGTGTTGAGCAATAATTGGCAGAATAATTTTACAAGCTTATCATAAAGCAGGCATCTGACAGTCAACTGCAAAAGCCATTGGCAAAATCTATTATAAGCTTATCATAAAGCAGGCATTTGACAGTCAACAGCAAGAAGCCAATGGCACAATCTTATAAGCTTATCATAAAGCAGACATATGACAGTCAACTGCATGAAGCCATTGGCACAATCTTATAAGCTTATCAAAAAGCAAGCATCTGACAGTCAACAGCAAGAAACCATTGGCACAATCTTATAAGCTTATCATAAAGCAGGCATTTGACAGTCAACTGCAAGAAGCCATTGGCACAATCTTATTATAAGCTTATCATAAAGCAGGTATCTGACAGTCAACAGCAAGAAGCCGTAGGCAGAATCATTTTACAAGTTGATCATACAGCAGGCACCTGACAGTCAACAGCAAAAAGCATTTGTAACAATCTTGGAATTTGTAACAATGTGGAATTAGTTCACTAATTTACCATGTACATGCTCATCACAATTCCCTGCTGCACACAAGACTAACCAAACAATTTTAATCCACCAAAGAGACATAACCATACCTGCCATAACGTGTTATGCTAAAATTATGATTTTTGACTCCCAAACCTCCTGACATGACTTTGTTACAAAAAAAAAACAAGATTTTCAGTGATCTTGGAAGAAAATAAAAAGCAATATTTCTTGACCATCTTGATATATACCCGTAACATGTGATATGCATAAAGAGTAAACAGTCCTGCTTAAAGCTTTTGTAAAACTATCCTTGGTGAAGTTTATACAGCTATACGTCAGAGAGGCAAATGAAAGATATGGTGGTCAGTTATCATGAATCACAATTCGACATAACAAAGCTAGTGTGATGTGTCACTGTCATTGAAAACTGCTGTGGGGGAACCAATTTAGGCGAATCTGTATAGGCAAAGAATACAAAGTAGAACAACCCAATACTTTTTTAAGTTAGGTAAATCAAAGAAAGGTGTACTGAAGTTGGAAAGTTATTACACATCATTGCCTTGTTGCTGTTACGGGTTCAATGCCATTTTTTTCAGTGCAAGATAGCTATACATGGCTGCCAGTTTAACTGGCAGAGGAAGAACCAGGGAAAACCCAGTAAGAACAAACGACCCAGGGGAAGCTACTGGCAAGCTTTACTCACATGCCCACATTGGACAAGGCCAAAACTTGAAACTATGTGGACTGAGGTGAGATGGTAGTGATCATTAAAGGCAAGCAATTTGGACCAATTGGCCACCTGGGGCCCCCAACATAACTGCCTTGAAGGAAATTTTTTAATCCATATTTTTAACGATTGGTTGCAAGTTCACAAACAGCTGCAATGTTTCTCTACATCTGATTTTATTCCATATAGAATGCAAAACATTATTTTTTCTAAATAGTTAGAATAATGTACAAGTACTCAAATTTTAAGGCAAAATGTAAAAAAAAAAAAAATTCAGGGAAGGATGCAAAATGACCAATGCCTAGCAGAACTATCATATCTACTTGTTTATAAGTCGAGTCAAACCATAAAAAACAAAGATCCTGATCTGCTGCAGCATAATGCACCTGCAGATCAGGGTCTATCTTGTTTATCCTACTTATTACTCCAAACAAACTGCACATACTTGATCTACCTGTGCATTAAGCAATGTCAGATCTTGATTTGTGCAGTTATCAGATGGTCTCAACTTGTAAATGAGTATATATGGTAAACTTCAGAACTTCTGGTTGACAGAGTCTGACTTTGTGAAGCATGGCATGAAAGGCAAGTATGTAATTCTGTACACATACTGCAAATACCACATCAACATAATTCATTCTAGAGTGTATGGCATTGGTCCACATAGCAACATCATCTGTATGTAATACTGAGACAAGCAGAACATATATGACACACTGAATGGAACATTCAAGCTAGTTTTGTTTATTATTATTCATTTTCTTAATCTTGTTAAAACTACTAAATATTAATCAAACTATGCTTTTCAGGATAATTTCAGTAAAGAAATAGACTGAAAGACTATAATAAGCACATGCTCATGTATACACAGCTGATTTGTGTTGATAAAAAGATCCTTACTGGACAGAAACATTTAGTATATCTGTATTACTTATAAGACACCGTTAAATCTTTAAAATGTGCACCGACCCCTAACTGAACCTCAAAATACTTTTTGAGTCTCAAAAGAAAGCTAGCACTGTCTGGGAATACAGCAGGTGTGCTTATCATCCTTAACTGGAATGCAAGATCCATGCGTGTTAACAGCGTGAACTCGTATATGACTGACAGAAAAAGCGAGATGGGTGAAATATGATGAGCAAGCAGGGATGATGCTTGTGTTTTTGTGCAGACATCAATAGTGCTCATAAAAGAAGCTCTCGTTCCAGGTTTGTTACAGGCACTTGTGTATTTAGATCTGATTCAATCAAATCACACGAATTCAGTACTACTCACAAGTCTTCACAGAAAAAAAATGGCATTCACAGTCTGAAACAGAAGAAGACTATCTACTGTCCTCCCATGGAGAATAATGAATTATCT